>JAGSMP010000040.1:3401750-4776001 GCA_029286625.1 Parnassius orleans
TTTTAAATGAAAATAGTATCAAAATGCGGTAGTTGTCAGAATAACTGAATTTAAATTTTACTTTTAATTATTTATTGTTTTACTTATTATAAGTCACTGCTTGACTACAATCTTACCTGGTGGAAAGTGGTGATAAAGCTCTAGATGGTATATCGCACTGTCTTATAGTCAGGTCACTAACAGAGGCACGACTACGGTTCTTACGGCGCCACAGTTTGAAGGCTTATTCGCATATATCTCGACGAGATAAATGAAGAAGAATAAAGTTTTTAGATGTCTCCCTTAGTTTCCGAGATATTGATACTCAAAAATTACTTTTTTTACACAAGAATGTTGACCCAAAGTTACTTCTGCAACGGCTTCGGTGTTGCGGGAAGTTCAGCCCCTTCACACTGCGGGCGGGGGCTGCTCTCACTCCGCGCCTTCGGCATTACAAAAACACTCTTGGGGTAGGGCAGACAAGACTATGTGGAGTCGGGGCGTACTGATTCGGTTTTAGTATTCGATTTTTCAGTATTGGTATCTCGGAAACTAAGCGAGATATCGAAAAATTTTAGCCTTACTTTTCGGCGTATCTCTTCGAGGTCTATGCGAATCCGCCTTCAGATCGTGGCGCCGCCATAGTAACAATGAAGCCCCTAATAACAGAACCCTATTTACTCTTGCCTTAGACACCCAGATTGTAATTGCATGGAAATAAAAGCCAGCAAATTATTTCGCTGTACGTAATTAGGAAAGACGAAGCAAACCGTTTGGTTGTAGTGCGTGAAGCATCGACAAAAAGGGTAAAGAACTGCCGGAAGGTAAGGCGTAAATCATGTAACTCCCGTGCACATGCTCAATAAAGTTTATTTACTTCGACGCATTATAAATGTCGGCTTTAGTAACAGTTTGAATACAAATTTCTGGATATTTTATCTCACGTGTGTGAATAACGTACAAGTTAAGTAAGTAAATATTAAATTTTGTTCTAAAACTTAGCGTCTGTGAGTGGAACGGGTTACAGGTTGGGGCGAGGTGCTGCAAAAAAAACGTCGGAAGTAAGGAGGTGGGTAGTAGGAATAAAATCATTAAAAGTCGTTTTATTCATATGTTGGTTGCATTGTTTTTGTTTATAGACGTGACAACCAGCACACAGTCCACCTGATGGGAAGTAGATGTTGCGGCTCAAAACATCTACATGAATCCTCGATTAAGAATCAGAATGCAGATGCAGTGATCATTACTGAGGACTAATATGGAACGCCTCGTCCTCAGTAAAAGGTTCTCCTATTTTTATAGAAGAGGGGAACGGGCATGAGGCTCACCTGATGGTAAGTGACTACTGCCGCCTATGAACAACTGCAACACCAGGGGATTGCAGATGCGTTGCCGGCCTTTAAGAAGGTAGGCTCTTTTCTTGAAGGTGCCAGCATGAAATACTGTCCCACTCTGCTGAGCACGCCAAGCTTTTAGGGCCAATTTGGCCTTCTCTTCAAATGACCACGAAACTGCACATCACTCGATATGTCGACACCGGGATTCCAATACTGGCTGAAGCAACAAAGTGCTTGAACTGAGGAGATACGACAAAGGGTTCTTTTGCTTAAACGCGCGCAAACTTGTGTCTTCTGGGGTTTGAACTGGACTAGATTTAGTCGCCCCAAATCCGAACTTTGTACAGCAAAGACTCGACTAGTTTCTAAGTTTGTCCCGTACTCGGCGACGTTTTTCCGAGAAATATTGCAGCCGGTGTATAAAGCATAACCAGTGCTGTCGTCTGCATTGCAATGAATGTTACCGGTTGCAACATATCATTGATATGCAGAAGAAACAACGCGTTCGTGATAACACGCAGCCTTGAACACCAGCGTTAATGGGCTTGTAATCGGAGCATGCCGTACTACGACCTTGATGCTCCGATCTGCAAGAAAATGGTGATCAATGCACAATTTCTCAGGAAGCCCATAGGAAGGGCTTCGAAAAGCGCTTTGTGCCAAACCCGATCGAAGGCCTTCGCTACGTCAAACTAACGGCCAACGCCTCTCCTTGACTCACTGCCTCCGCCCATCTATGAGTTAGGTAACCTGAAGATCACCAGCTGGCGACCTCGACGGAAACTGTACTGGCGGTCACTAATCAGCTGGTGATCCTCAAGTACTGCATGAGCTGGCGGTTAATAACAGTTTCCATTACTGGAGAACAGGAGGTGATAGCGATAGGCCGTAGTTAGGCGGATCTGACGGTCGCCTTTTGAGGATCGGGTGCACCAAAGCTGTCTTCCATGAGTTCGGGACTACACCTAGGGAGTAGGAGTACCGGAAAAGACGCGTTAAAACCGGTGCCAACTCCGGAACACACGTCTTCAGCATAATATGTGGGACTCCATCAGGCCCACTCGACTTGTTGACGTCCAGGGAGAGGAGTGCTTTACGCTCCGAGCGCTGTGTAAACAGCACTTCTCGGCTTTCTCCTTTGCGTCATGGGCCAGTGAGTCGTCCACCCTGTGCAGAGATGGCAGAGATGGCTGACAGAAGTTCCCTTGGACAGCCTTGGCGAGAGACCAGAATGCACGTGTTCCCGAAGGAAGGCGACTAGTTTCTCGCCAATTTTGCCGATGTGCTGTGACTTTGCTTAACTGCACGAAAACGAATAACGTAAAGAGTATCATAAACAATTGCTAGCGTATTAGTGACTAAGTGTTCTGAGAGCGATTACTCTTCACGAACACTTTTTTGAATTGAGGCAAAAGTAAACACTAAAGAGTGTTTATTATTTTATAATATAATTGAAGCAGCGTTAGAGTTCATGACGTTTCATCCGTGGGTGTCCAGTAGGTGATGGATGGTGAGATTGTTTACGTCGAACGTTAATGATAACCGACGACGAGCAAGTCAAGGTGCAAGAAGTCTGGCACTCCGATCCTGATCCGCTTGCCAAGCCTAACGATTAAGGCCAATCTCTTCCTCGCACATTCACTATATATTCAGCAGCGGACTTTACCAACCAATAGAACGAACAAAATAACACAAGTATGCAATGGCGGTAAACAGTATGTGAACGTCGTTCTAGAGGCGTCGTAAACAGTAAGGCAATAAAAGGGTTGTAAAGGTGTGAGCCATGAGCACAGGGGATAAGTAGTTTAATTTATATTTTATAGCACGCGAGTAACAAAGTACAGATTTCGACGCCCACCGACACCAATAAATTGTTAATCGCAATTTGAAATTATCATTTACAGCGAAAATAATAACTATGAAATTAAAAAAGATTTAAAGAACTAAAAATAATATGATCATCGAAACCGGTTGACGTGGTAAATAATTATTCATATATGCCGTGAATAGATGCCTTTGCTAATTGAAAATAATTTTCTCATTCACTGTTGCAACAATTTAGCCTGATGGAATTTGTTTGTTTTAATAGGGTACATCAAAAATAATATATTTCTACTACTTCTACAAACCTCTCAGAAATGAGAGGAGAAGGGACTCCTCTAAAGCTGAGAGGGGTTATTAATTAAGATTTTTTGAAATATTCACCTTTTTCATATTTTAAGTTAAGGCTTAATGCTTATTTAAACATTCAAATTTATAAGAAGGTCAACCTAACAAATCCTCTTAGAGCGGGTCGCAGCTTACGCAGGTTATTCAATTCAATTATTGGGCCAATCATCCCTCGTCGCTAAATTTTCATTGTGTTATATAAATTTATTTTAAATATAAATATTTAAATATCATAAAGACTGCGTCTTATTTCTAAGTATAAAACCATTGCAACTCAGGGGTTAAGCGCTCGCTGAAAACTTCACAGTAGTAAGCAACCCGGTTCAATGCCCGCCTCACCGATGAAACTTCTGTCTGTTTTTCCATCCGATTACAATCTAGGCGTCTGCAAGGCAAGGGTGAATATGCTTTTGTAACGCTGAGACTGCGTTTTTATCTAGGCTACATCACCACTTACCACCAGGTGGGATTGTGGTCAAGCACTGGTTTATAATAAGTAAAAAGAACAGTCAGAAATTAAAAAAATCGAGGACATTTCCATACCTAAAGTACTCTCAGAAATGAAAAAGGCCTGTGCCTAACAATGGAATGTATATAGCTGTATCTTTAACATAATATTACCAGACCGATATTATATTTATCAACATATATAAGACGGATAAAAAAAGTTACAGTTAGCTTTATCTAAAAATGCCTCTTCCTAAATATTTACAAAATTTCAAAGTCAAATACACACCTTTCTATCTTTTACGATTTCAATTTAAATGATAGACTTGAACTTTGAATGGAGCTTATGTGTCAAAAGTGGTTGTTACTCTTCTCAGTAGGCCCTAGGGAAAAGGGATATTGTAATTCAAATTTGTTTCTAAAATTTCTGCTTGTTACTTGATTCATTATAGCGTGATCGACTTTTATTATGTTTTGTTTGAAGTTGTTCTATTTTAAGAGCTTTATAAGATGCTTTGATGGCCCATTAAAGTCTACGGTGAATATAGGCTCTCTTTGATTGTCTCATCTCAATATCCACATATTGCATAGTTGCCACGCTGGTAGGCGGTTATTCCTTCGACGCCTCTTACGACACCCACAGGGTGATATGGTGATAGATATTCTTACACTGCCGCTATACGGTAACGTGTGATGTTATGATACTAATGTCTCAATTGTAGAAACTTTTTATGTCCAGTATTTTTTTTTTTTTATGTAATTGAGTGTTAGCTCAAGGACTAAGTGATCGCTGAATATTTTACGCGAGCAATACAGGCTCGATCCAGCACCAATGAAAATGTTATTTGAAAATTTTAGTTGCTTGCTTACGTACTCAGCGTTGAAACACAACGCGAGGAAACATGTTTAAGGAATAAAATAGTTCGAGGATAGACTCCGCCAACACGCACTGAAACCGCGGTGGACAAATCGCTCCACAACCCGTTCTGAAATGAGAGAAGGCATGTACCAAGCAGTAGAACATTGTAAATTACCTGCAACAAATTCTAACGAAGGCTACAAGTGTAAATCCAGAGTTGCCACCCCAGAGTGTGTCGAAATACCTCATGCTGTAATTATAATGGATCCGACCAAGAACACAGCAGGGTTATACGTGGTAGAGCCATGCTGCAGCTATCAGTAGTATAGTTGTAGCACGAACAGGTCGGCTCGACCGGGAAGGACCACGCTCTCACAGAATACCAGCGTAAAATAGCAGCTTTGCTGTGTTCGTATGGTGAGTATAGAACCGGAGACACTTTTACTGGAAAAGAGGATTTCATCTTAGTCCTCACGGGTGACAACGCATCTGCATTTTGATTCGCAAACGAGGATAGATATAGATGTCTATGGGCCACAGCAATCACTTACCATCAGTTGGACTGTGTGCTCGTTTGTCATCTATCCTATAAAAAAAAACAAAAAGGGATATAATGCTGTTTGTCGAAAGAATACTACAGTTATTGGTTGATAGATACCATACCAAAATAAAGTAATAATAATAGCAGTTAGTTAATTTTAAAAGAAAATAGTATCAAAATGCGGAGGTGTCAGAGATAACTGAATTTATATTTTACTATATATTATGTCATTGTTTTACTTATTATAAGCCACTGCTTGACTACAATCTTACCTGGTGGAAAGTAGTGATAAAGCTCTAGATGGTATATCGCACTGTCTTCAGCTCACTAACAGAGGCACGACTACGGTTCTTACGGCGCCACAGTTTGAAGGCTTATTCATATATCTCGACGAGATAAGCCGAAGAAAGAATAAAGTTTTAGATGTCTCCCATAGTTTCGAGATATTGATACTCAAAATTACTTTTTACACAGAATGTTGACCCAAAGTTACTTCTGCAACAGCTTCGGTGTTGCGGGGAGTTCAGCCCCTTCACACTGCGGGCAGGCTGCTCTCCTCCGCGCCTTCGGCTTTAAAAACACTCTTGGGGTAGGGCAGACAAGACTATGTGGAGTCAGGCATACTGATTCAGTTTTAGTATTCGATTTTTCAGTATTGGTATCTCGGAAACTAAGCGAGATATCGAAAATTTACAGCCTTACTTTTCGGCGTATCTCTCGGGTCTATGCGAATCTGCCTTCAGATGTGCGCCGCCAAAACCGTAAAGCCCTAACAGAACCCTATTTACTCGCCTAGACACCCAGATTGTAATTGCATGGAAATACAGAAGCCAGCAAATTATTTCGCTGTACGTAATTAGGAAGACAAGCAAACCGTTTGGTTGTAGTGCGTGAAGCATCGACAAAAGAGGTAAAGAACTGCCGGAAGGTAAGGCAATAAATCATGTAACTCCCGTGCACATGCTCAGTAAAGTTTATTTACTTCGACGCATTATAAATGTCGGCTTTAGTAACGAGTTTGAATACAAATTTCTGGATATTTTATCTCACGTGTGTGAATAACGTACAAGTTAAGTAAGTAAATATTAAAATTTTGTTCTAAAATTAGCGTCTGGCAGAGTGGAACGGGTTACAGGTTAGGGGCGAGGTGCTGCAAAACAAAAAATGTCGGAAGTAAGGAAGGTGGAGTAGTAGAATAAAATCATTAAAAATCGTTTTATTCACTATGTTGGTTGCATTGTTTTGTTTTATGAAGCGTGACAACCGAGCACACAGTCCACCTGATGGGAGGATGGGCTCAAAACATCTACATGATCCTCGATTAAGAATCAGAATGCAGATACAGTGATCATTACTGAGGACTAATATGAGACGCCTCGTCCTCAGTAAGGTTCTCCTGTTATTTTTTTTATAGAAGGGGGCAACGGGCATGAGGCTCACCTGATGGTAGGTGACTACCGCCGCCCATGAACAACTGCAGGGAATTGCAGATGCGTTGCCAACCTTTTAAGAAGGAGTAGGCTCTTTTCTTGAAGGTGCCAGCATGAAATACTGTCCCTCTGCTGAGCACATAAGCTTTTAGAAATTTGGCCTTCTCTTCAAATGACCTGAAACTGCACATCACTCGATATGTCGACACCGAGGATTCAATACTGGCTGAAGCAACAAAGTGCCAGAAACTGAGGAGATACGACAAAGGGTTCTTTTTAGCGGTAAACGCGCAACTTGTCTTCTGGGGTTTGAACTGGACTAGATTAGTCGCCCCCCAATCCGAGACTTTGTACAGCAAAGACTCGACTTCAGACACAAGTTTGTCCCGGTACTCAACGACGTTTTTCCGAGAAATATTAGCACGGCCGGTGTATAAAGCATAACCAGTGCTGTCGTCTGCATGCAATGAATGTTACCGGTTTGCAACATATCATTGATATGCAGAAAAACAGCGCGTTCGTGATAGCACGCAGCCTTGTGGAACACCAGCGTTAATGGGCTTGTAATCGGAGCATGCACCGTCTACCGACCTTGATGCTCCGATCTGCAAGAAAATGGTGATCAATTGCACATTTCTCAGGAAGCCCATAGGAAGACTTCGAAAAAGCGCTTTGTCCAAACCCGATCAAGCCTTCGCTACTACGTCCAAACTAACGGCCAACGCCTCCTTGGACTCCCTGCCTCCGCCTCTATGAGTTAGGTAACCAGAAATCACCAGCTGAGCGACCTCGACGGAAACACTGGCGGTCACTAATCAGCTGGTGATCCTCAAAACTGCATGAGCTGGCGGTTAATAACAGTTTCATTACTTTGGAGAACAAGGAGGTGGCGATAGGCCTGTAGTTGGGCGGATCTGAGCGGTCGCCTTTTGGGGATGGGTGCACCAGCTGTCTTCCATGAGTTCAGGACTACACAGGGAGTGGGAGTACCGGAAAGACGCGTGAAAACCGGTGCCAACTCCGGGACACACGTCTTCAGCATATGTGGGATCCATCAGGCCCACTCGACTGATGACGTCCAGGAGAGGGTGCTACGCACAGGCGCTGTGTAAACAGCACTTCTCGGCTTTCTCCTTTGCGTCATGGGCCAGTGAGTTGTCCACCCTGTGCAGAGATGGCAGAGATGGTGACAAAGTTCCTTGGACAGCCTTGGCGAGACCAGAATGCGTGTTCACGAAGGGCGAACTAGTTTATAATATAATTTGCCGATGTGCTGTGACTTTGCTTAACTGCACGAAAACGAATAATGTAAAGAGTATCATAAACAATTGCTAGCGTATTAGTGACTAAGTGTTCTGAGAGCGATTACTCTTCACGAACACTTTTTTGAATTGAGGCAAAAGTAAACACTAAAGAGTGTTTATTATTTTATAATATAATTGAAGCAGCGTTAGAGAGTTCATGACCCCGTTTCATCCCGTGGGTGTCCCGTAGGTGATGGATGGTGAGATTGTTTACGTCGAACGTTAAATGATAACCGACGACGGGCAGCAAGTCAAAGGTGCAAGAAGTCTGGCACTCCGATCCTTGATCCGCTTGCCAAGCCTAACGATTAAGGCCAATCCTAACTACACTCGCACATTCACTATATATTCAGCAGCGGACTTTTACCAACCAATAAGAACGAACAAAATAACACAAGTATGCAGTAGCGGTAAAATAGTATGTGAACGTCGTTCTGGAGGCGTCGTAAACAGTAAGGCAATAAAAGGGTTGTAAAGGGGATGTGAGCCATGGTAGCTCAGGGGATAAGTAGTTTAATTTATATTTTATAGCACGCGAGTAACAAAGTACAGAGTTCGACGCCCACCGATACCAATGAAATTATTAATCGCAATTTGAAGTGTCGAATTTACCTTTAACGAGAAATAATAACTACGAAATTAAAAATAGAATTTAAAGAACTAAAAATAATATGATCATCGAAACCGGTTGACGTGGTAAATAATTATTCGCCCAGATGCCTTTGCTAATTGAAGAAATAATTTTCTCATTCACTGTTGTAACAATTTAAGCCTGATGAATTTGTTTGTTTAATAAATTTTGTCAAGGATTTTTTTATTATTTTATCAGAAAGATTATGTAGAGGAACAATGTGACATCCATCGAAATACATATTTTTTATTCCGGCTACTTGATATTATTCAATGTATATTAATTTCTACAAACCTCTCAGAAATGAGAGGAGAATGGGACTCCTCTAAAGCTGAGTAGAGGGGGTTATTAATTAAGATTTTTTCCTGAAAATATTCACCTTTTTCATATTTCAAGTTAAGGCTTAATGCTTATTTAAACATTCAAATTTATAAGAAGGTCAACCTAACAAATCCTCTTAGAGCGGGTCGCAGCTTACGCAGGGTTATTCAATTCAATTATTGGGCCCAATCATCCCTCGTCGCTAAATTTTCATTGTGTTATATATAAATTTATTTTACAAATATAAATATTTAAATATCATAAAGACTGCACGTCTTATTTCTAAGTATAAAACCATTGCAACTCAGGGGTTAAGCGCTCGCTGAAAACTTCACAGTAAGTAAGCAACCCGGGTTCAATGCCCGCCTCACACGATGAAACTTCTGTCTGTTTTTCCATCCGATTACAATCTAGGCGTCTGCAAGGCAAGGGTGAATATGCTTTTGTAACCCTGAGACTGCGATTTTTTATCTAAGGCTACATCACCACTTACCACCAGGTGGGATTGTGGTCAAGCACTGGTTTATAATAAGTAAAACTTGCAAATCTGAGAAATTAAAAAAATCGAAGGACATTTCCTTACCTAAAGTACTCAGAAATGAAAAAGGCCTGTGCTAACAATGGAATATATAGGCTGTATCTTTAACATAATATTACTTTCAGACCGATATTATATTTATCATATATAAGACGGATAAAAAAGAAGTTACAGTTAGCTTTATCTAAAAATGCCTCTTCCCTAAATATTTACAAAAAATTTCTTTCAAAGTCCAAATACACACCTTTCTATCTTGTTACGATTTCAATTTAAATGATAGACTTGAACTTTGAATGGGAGCTTAGTGTCAAAAGTGGTTGTTACTCTTCAGTAGCCCTAGGGAAAGGAATATTGTAATTCAAATTTGTTTCTAAAATTTCTGCTTGTTACTTGATTCATTATAGCGTGATCGACTTTTATTATGTTTTGTTTGAAGTTGTTCTATTTTAAGAGCTTTATAAGATGCTTTGATGGCCCATTAAAGTCTACTGGTGAATATAGGCCTCCTCTTTGATTGTCTCATCTCTCAATATCCACATATTTGCCATAGTTGCCACGCTGGTAGGCGGGTTATTTCCCTTCGACGCCTCTTACGACACCCACGGGGTGATATGGGGTAGTAGATATTCTTACACTGCCGCTATACGGTAACGTGTGATATTTTATGATACTAATGTCTCAATTGTAGAAACTTTTTATGTCCAGTATTTTTTTTTTAAATGTAATTGAAGTGTTAGCTCAAGGACTAAGTGATCGCTGAATATTTTACGCGAGCAATACGGGCTCGATCCAGCACCAATGAAAATGTTATTTGAAAATTTTAGTTGCTTGCTTACCACGTACTCAGCGTTGGAAACACAACGCGAGGAAACATGTTTAAGGAATAAAATAGTTCGAGGATATATGAACTCCGCCAACACGCACTGAAACATCGCGGTGGACAAATCGCTCCACAACCCGTTCTGAAATGAGAGAAGGCATACCAGCAGAACATTGTAAATTACCTGCAACCAAATTCTAACGAAGAAGGCTACAAGTGTAAATCCAGAGTTGCCACCCCAGAGGGGAGTATGTCGAAATACCTCACATGCTGTAATTATAATGGATCCGACCAAGAACACAGCAAGGGTTATACGTGGTAGAGCCATGCTGCAGCTATATTAGTAGTATAGTTGTAGCACGAACGGGTCGGCTCGACCGGGGAAGGACCACGCTCTCACAGAATACCAGCGTAAAATAGCAGCTTAACGCTGCTGTGTTTCGTATGGTGAGTATAGAGAACCGGAGACACTTTTTACTGGAAAAGAGGATTTCCATCTTAGTCCTCACGGGTGACAACGCATCTGCATTTTGATTCGCAAACGAGGATAGATATAGATGTCTATGGGCCACAGCAATCACTTACCATCAGTTGGACTGTGTGCTCGTTTGTCATCCTATCCTATAAAAAAAAAAACAAAAAAAAGGGATATAATGCTGTTTGTCGAAAGAAATACTACAGTGCTATTGGTTGATAGATACCATACCAAAATAAAGTAATAATAATAGCAGTTAGTTAATTTTAAAAGAAAATAGTATCAAAATGCGGGAGGTGTCAGAGATAACTGAATTTATATTTTACTATATATTATGTTATTGTTTTACTTATTATAAGCCACTGCTTGACTACAATCTTACCTGGTGGAAAGTAGTGATAAAGCTCTAGATGGTATATCGCACTGTCTTCAGCTCACTAACAGAGGCACGACTACGGTTCTTACGGCGCCACAGTTTGAAGGCTTATTCGCATATATCTCGACGAGATAAGCCGAAGAGAAAGAATAAAGTTTTTAGATGTCTCCCTTAGTTTCCGAGATATCGATACTCAAAAAATTATTTTTTTACACAGGAATATTGACCCAAAGATACTTCTGCAATGGCTTCGGCGTTGCGGGAAGTGCAGCCCCTTCGCCCTGCGGGCGGGGGCTGCTCTCACTCCGCGCCTACGGCTTTACAAAAACACTCTTGGGGTAGGGCAGACAAGACTACGTGGAGTCGAGGCGTGCTGATTCGGTTTTAGTATTCGATTTTTCAGTATTGGTATCCCGGAAACCAAGCGAGATATCGAAAAATTTTAGTCTTACTTTTCGGCGTATCTCTTCGAGGTCTATACGAATCCGCCTTCAGATCGTCGCGCCGCCGTAGGAACCGTAGAAGCCTTAGACACCCAGATTGTAATTGCATGGAAATACAGAAGCCAGCAAATTATTTCGCTGTACGTAATTAGGAAAGACGAAGCAAACCGTTTGGTTGTAGTGCGTGAAGCATCGACAAAAAGAGGTAAAGAACTGCCGGAAGGTAAGGCAATAAATCATGTAACTCCCGTGCACATGCTCAGTAAAGTTTATTTACTTCGACGCATTATAAATGTCGGCTTTAGTACCGAGTTTGAATACAAATTTCTGGATATTTTATCTCACGTGTGTGAATAACGTACAAGTTAAGTAAGTAAATATTAAGAATTTTGTTCTAAAAGTTAGCGTCTGGCAGAGTGGAACGGGTTACAGGTTAGGGGGCGAGGTGCTGCAAAACAAAAAACGTCGGAAGTAAGGAGGTGGAGTAGTAGGAATAAAATCATTAAAAGTCGTTTTTATTCACTAGGTTGGTTGCATTGTTTTGTTTTTATAGAAGCGTGACAACCGAGCACACAGTCCACCTGATGGGAAGTAGATGTTGCGGCTCAAAAACATCTACATGTATCCTCGATTAAGAATCAGAATGCAGATGCAGTGATCATTACTGAGGACTAATATGAAACGCCTCGTCCTCAGTAAAAGGTTCTCCCGTTATTTTTTATTTTATTTTTTTATAGAAGAGGGGGCAAACGGGCATGCGGCTCACCTGATGGTAAGTGACTACCGCTGCCCATGAACAACTGCAACACCAGGGGAATTGCAGATGCGTTGCCGGTCTTTTAAAAAGGAGTAGGCTCTTTTCTTGAAGGTCCCTAAGTCGTATCGGTCCGGAAAAATCGCTGGTGATAATCGGTTTCACATGGAAGTAGTGCGAGGAAGAAAACATCTTCTAAATCGCACAGTGGTGGACCGCCAATCATCCAGATGGTATGGATGGTATCGCGATTTTTGTCGCGATGTGTGATGGTGATATTGAGCGGCTGGAATTAGTCCGAACAATTCCTCAGAGTACTCCCTGTGGTACATGCGATAAAATACGCAAAGAGATGCAACATCTCTACGCAGTGCTAGTGAGTCAAGACGATCGGAAAGAACTCGGTCGTCGACGATTCGATTCGCTCTGCGCTGAATGCGGTCAAGTGGAAGGAGCTAGCACTGGGGAGTCCCTGCCCAGAGATGAGAACAGTATTCCATGTGAGGCCGAACCTGCGCCTTGCAAAGTTGCAGGTGGTGTGCCGGCATGAAATACTGTCCCGCTCTACTGAGCACGCCAAGCTTTTTAGAGGCCAATTTGGCCTTCTTTTCCAAGTGACCACGAAACTGCATATCACTCGATATGTCGACACCGAGGATTCCGATACTGGCTGAGGCAACAAGGGGAGTGCCTTAAAACTGAGGAGATACGACAAAGGGGTTCTTTTTAGCGGTAAGCGCGCAAACTTGTGTCTTCTGGGGATTGAACTGAACTAGATTTAGTCGCCCCCAGTCTGAGACTTTGTTCAACAAAGTCTTGACTTCAGACATAAGTTTGTTCCGGTACTCAGCGACGTTTTCTCGAGAAATATTGGCACGGCCGGTGTATAAAGCATCACCAGTGCTGTCGTCTGCATAGCAATGAATGTTACCGGTTTGCAACATATCATTGATATGCAGAAGAAACAGCGTTGGTGATAGCACGCAGCCTTGTGGAATACCAGCGTTAATGGGCTTGTAATCGGAGCATGCACCGTCTACTACGACCTTGATGCTCCGATCTGTAAGAAAAATGGTGATCCAATTGCACAATTTCTCGGGAAGCCCATAGGAAGGGAGCTTCGAAAGAAGCGCTTGGTGCCAAACCCGATCGAAGGCCTTCGCTACGTCCAAACTAACGGCCAACGCCTCCCCCTTGGACTCCACTGCCTCCGCCCATCTATGAATTAGGTAACCTAGAAGATCACCAGCTGAGCGATCTCGACGGAAACCGTACTGGTGGTCACTAATCAGCTGGTGATCCTCAAGGTACTGCATGAGCTGGCAGTTAATAACAGTTTCCATTACTTTGGAGAACAAGGAGGTGATAGCGATAGGCCTGTAGTTGGACGGATCTGAGCGGTCGCCTTTTTTAGGGATCGGGTGCACCAAAGCTGTCTTCCATGAGTTCGGGACTACGCCTAGGGAGTAGGAGTACCGGAAAAGACGCGTTAAAACCGGTGCGAACTCCGGAGCACACGTCTTCAGCACAATAAGTGGGACTCCATCAGGCCCACTCGACTTGTTGACTTCCAGGGAGAGGAGTACTTTACGCACCGAGCGCTGTGTAAACAGCACTTCTCGGCTTTCTCCTTTGCGTCATGGCCCAGTGAGTCGTCCACCCTGTGCAGAGATGGCAGAGATGGCTAACAGAAGTTCCCTTGGACAGCCTTGGCGAGAGACCAGAATGCAATGCAATTTTGCCGATGTACTCTGACTTTGCCTTGGCAATGACACTTTTGAAGGACCTGGAGGCGGAATTATACTTTTTTTTAAGAGCGCTGGGTTTACATCCCGGGACGTTGATGCGTCAGCCCAGGCCCGGTAGCACTCCTGCTTATAGCGTGATGAAAATTTTACAGGAGTGACCAAAACATGGCTGAGTTCTGCCTCCGATAGGCACCACAGATGATGGAATAAATAATTCCATTCCCTGAAGTACCACATCAGCGACAGAATCAGCAACAACGTTGGGATCACCCGGCGAGAAGCAAACCCGCCCCCAAGGGTAGGATGCAAAAAAAGACCGCATCCCATCCCAATCGGCCAACCTATAGTGCCAAACACGGCGGCGAGTTGCAGATCGCAACTGCGATGGGAGCGTGAGTGGCACCGTACTCCGGATCAGACAATGGTCCGAAGAGCCAAGAGGGGCATCGACGGAGACCTGATATCCGTCCGGATGAGAGGTCAGCAGAAGGTCCAACAGGGAAGGTACATGGTCCTCCAAATCTGGGATCCGCGTAGGCGAAGTAACCAGTTGTGTCAGACCATATGCCAAGGCAAAGTCATAAACAGATCTACCCGCATGATCGGTTAATTGGGAAACAAGCCATTCAGCGTGGTGGGCATTAAAATCACCGAGCATTACGATCTCTGTGGAAGGGACCTGTTGTAGCACGGAGCATTAGGAGCTAGGTACTTTCATCAACCAAATAACTCAAAAACTATAACACAAATTGTAATTTTACATGTCTGATGAGACTTTAGGTAATCAATTCATGAATATACCTACATTAGTGGGTTGTGTCGTGAAAACTTTTAATAGGCTTACTTTGTGACTTACAAAAGTACCATACAGTTTTAATTAATAGCTGTGAGTTTTCCTGGTAAATAAATAATTAAATAAGTAAATTATAGTCGTCTTTTTTATCACTTACTAACTTTAATATTAAAGCTTGCCATGAAAATAAATCCAATATTTAAAACGTAACAAATTTTATTTTAAATTAATTGAAGAACGCTGTACATTCCTCACATAAAACGTATAACGTAAAACTTACGTTCACATCTCAACTTATTTATCGGCGAAGGCAACAACTCCGAATATCGTTATGAAAAAGGGGGAGCAAAGTTGCAATAAATAGCTTATTCACAAATAGAATGCGGTCGAGTCGCGCACCAATAAAACATCTAAATAACACAATGTGAAAAATTCTCACTTTTTCACATTGTGTTGTGTCACATCTCAATTTCATGATATGGTATTTTATTATTATCTCTTCTAAAAAACTTGATATTAAATACAATAAACGTAATTACAGTCTTTTATTAAAAGTTAAAACTCAATAACTATAGAATATAGTCCAAAGTCTAAACAGTTACATTAAAAGCTGCATTCCCTATTCTTATAATTTAAGGGATGGTTTTTTCAAATTTAACTTATGGTAGAATTTTAATAAAAAATTAAAATATGGGGCCACCCCTGTAGGTTGACCTATTTAAAAAAAGAGTCGTAACATACATACATAAAAGGGACATATAGTTGAATCGAGAACTTTTTGAAGTCGGTTAATAAATATTTTTAATATGAAAACCATAAATATCAAACGTGGATTCCAGATACTATAAAAACGATTCTCGTCTCAACGAATCGGATTCACATCAATGACATCTGTCTTCCGTACACCATTCTTATCCACGCGAGCGCCCATAAAACGCTACCTAAACTGTGTCGAAGTTTAATACGTTTGTGGCTGTCGAATTTGAATAATCTCATTGTGCGCTCAAACTTAGGTGAATAACGAATCTACGTGAGTTTAAAGTTATAAAACTTTGTATCAAGTTTGAAGTCAAAGAACCCTCGAGTGTAGTAAAAGCTATGGATGGGCCGAACATTCCTATACGGCCGGATATTCGTCTAAGTTACCGAATATAAGGCAAAGTGTAAGTAAACTTCACTGTATTAAGTTATGTGTAATTAACCATGATTGATTTATGCCACGTCTTACATTGTTGTGTTGTTTTCATGAGATAAGTGTTTTCTGAGTAGTTTTGAGCTTTTGGGATGCTGTAATTTTATTTCCAGGAACAGTAAATAAAAATATGGTAATCGAAAAATGTATGGCTATTTATAAGTACCTAGCTCGATTTATATACTTTAGTTGCAATAAACTATTTATAATCAGGTTTTTATTTGAAGGAATGAAGCTTTTTTTATGTCATAGTCAATATTTTAAGAACTAGTTTCATAATTGAATTACAAGATTAAAGCAGATTTAATCATATTTCTACTTCATATTTAGTGTAGCAACAGAAGGAATAAATTAAATATTGAAAACATTTATTATCTTATAATACTTTACAAGTAACAAGTATAAACCTGAACTGTTTAATTTGTTGTTGTCAATGTTGTAATCAATTACGCCGAATATTCAACCAATATTCAGTTCGATTTTAGTTTTGCCGAACATTCGGCGGAATATTCGTATTCGGTGAAACTCATATTCTGCCAGCTCTAGTAAAAGCAACCGAATGTAAAAAAGGATAAATAATTTTATTACGTCTAAGATTTAATGAAGATGATAAAAAAGAAACAAAATTTAATTAATAAGTAATTGAAATGGTCTAATATCGCGACAACTCACCTTAGTATAAAATATTTGTTTTTATAGACAAACTTTTAATTGTTTTATGAAATTTACTCAAAGTGTCTTAGGATTGTGGCGTAAAAAATCCATCACCGTCATCTCGTTGTTGATGAGTGTCATCATGATTATGTGAATTGCCAGAACTAGAAATACCTTGCGGCTTCCGATACCACGAAGATGCTGGCGCCCATCTCCTGCCAAATTTCACTCTGTCGCCTCTTACGACAATCAGGGGTAAGGGACAGCGGATTCTCTTACGCCGCCATTACACCACACTTCATGTGTGCCAGATATAAAATACTCGGATACATTTAATATTTCTATCGCCTATTATAAGGTGATCGCTACCATACTGTTTCTAAATGTTTTCATACTTAATTGTATAAAATATTATATTGTAAATTAATGTTTAAAAAAAAGTCCCGCTGGGTTTCTTGCTGGTCCTTCTCAGGACAGTGGTTTATTTCCGAATCAGTGGTAAAGCTAAACTAGTATTAAATTACTTGCAATAAGTATTCTTGTAATCTACATTCAACAAAAATGATTCTGTTCTATTCTTTACGCATGTTCAAACGATTGCAGAGGGGCAGTACCCAACGTGTCGTTTTGCCGGTCCGGATATTTCACGGCCGGCGTAAACGCGATTGCTTTACCGTCTTTCAGAGGAAACGAGATCTACCTGGGATTTTCTATAGTCACTTCTTATGACACCTTTGGAATAAAGAGCAATAAGTTCTTTTACTCCGCCATCACAGAATACCAGAGTAACATAGTAAATATTTGCTGCTGTGTTTCGTATGGTGAGTGTAGAGAACCGGAGATTATTTTTACTGGAAACGAGGCATTTGGTCTTAGTGCTCAGAGGTAACTACGCATCTGCATTTTGGCTTTTAATCGAGGATAGATGTAGATGTCTATGTGCCATAGCACCACATCATACACTTACCATCAGGAAAGGAGTTCTATTATCTAATTTCCTAAGTGATAGGACTCGTTTTCTACCTAGAATACTCTTGTATATACTACAGAATAGTTCTTGGTCGTTACTGTGTACATCACTTTTTTATTATTAAACTACTTTTGTTGTTGTGGACATAATTTAAATTTTTGTTAATATACTGAGAGGCCAAAAGGTAACATATATTTATTTCTTTAAGTTTCTCTCGACTTTAGGTTTTAAACAGCTCTTATGGGCCCTAAACGGCCCTTCTGAAAAACAAAATTAGTTTCTAATTCAGCCGCATTTCATAGAACATTATGCTCTGGAAATAACTAAAATAAAATAATCTAGCTGTCCCGCCACTACTGACATTTCTTATCTTTTTTACAGAGCTTAGTCTGCTTTCTAGTTTAGATATATGGGGGTCGCACTGAAGCTTTGCGTTGAGAGTGATGCCAAGCAAATCAGTGAAATTGACAGAGCTCAGTTCTTCCTCATTTAAAAACACATTGGTATTCAGAATATAACAACCTAGGAGTCCTTTTAGGAAAGTATCACCCTCATACCTATTTCTGCTGCAAAATAGACACTGCTTCAGGCATCAAAAATTCTCTTTTCCGGTCTGAAGCGTATAACCAGTAAAGAGTATAGTTACAGGCTATAAGGCATACCATCTTAATCCTTAGAGGTGACGTATCTGTACACTTCCTTATTTGAAGTTGGTTACAGGTGTCCATGGGCTACAATAGCCTCTTACCATCTGGTGGGCTATAAGTTAGTTTGTGACTGCAGTTTTATAAAATAATAAAAAAATAAAGTAAAAAGATTAAATTAAATTATTCATCACTTGGGCCTAATAGCAATCAACAAGGGAAGCTATGGTAAAATATTTAAATCTAGAACATATAAGCGGGTTCAGATTGGAACTGAGCCAACTTAATACCCGTGCGGTTAAAGAATGGGATTGAAAATGGCGACGCCTTTAGTCACCTCTCCCTCGCACACTATCGCTGTCTATACTCACACCAACCGGTAAAGACTGCAAAAAAAATATGTTCCGAGAGTTCTATTCATAATTATTGTTGATTTTGCTTGTTAATACTTTTGTACAAAATATTTATAAGCCGTTGAGACATAAGTAACCATTTTTAAAATTTTCGTTTGTCTGTCTGTCCAAGCTAATCTTCGGCATGGCTGAACCGATTGTAATAAAACTTCACGAACCAATAGCGAGTAATACCAGGCGTGATTTAAACTAAATTTTGTTCGAAAAATTTTGAAATTTAATAAAATAGAAATATTGATAAGATAAAATAAATTGTCTTTAATGATTATCTCAAGTCTAAATAATGCCACATTAATAAATCCCACCCAGGAGAAGCCAGAGAGGGTTATAAATGTTATTTAAAATTAATATACCTACTTGGGTATAAAATTATTTTCAAATATTTCCCCATTAACAGAAAATTTCAAATTAACCGAATAATATAATGTTATAACGGTATACCGTTATTAGCGAGTTTTCGTTATTGGTACTGTGCATGTTGACGGTACGAGCTCGATGAACCGCCATTTCTAACCTCATTACTGCTGCCACATAAGCGCAATAAAACCTTAACATTTTATCGATGAATAAAAAACTTTTTTAACTGGTGATAAGAAAACCTCGAACCTTTGTAAATAAAACCTTAATTGTTTTTCAATAAGTTTCAAAACGTGACGACGTGCAACTCTGCGGTAACACCGAGAAGACACCAGCATACTTTTGAAATGAAATATATTTTGAGAACATGTGAATCCGCTCTAGAGAGCACCGTGCCGGATTTTTCTACGCTTATAAACTCTCGAAATGGAAGGAAATTTGCGCACAATAGCTATATACTTGTAAAGATGTTTAGTAGCTATAAATTGTGTGATATTATATAATTAATCGATCGGATATAATTATTCGGGTTCGGTTTCGGTTTCGGTTTCGGTTTCGATTTCCGTTTCGGTTTTCGGTTTCAATTCGGTTTCAGGCCAAAACTGTCAACTGAGTGCGCCATTTTGGCTCTCGAGCATACTGTCAGGTATTATATGGATAGGAAGACACCAGTTTACGCAGCTTTTCTTGACTTATCCAGGGCGTTTGATTTGGTTAGGTATGAATATGACATCCTGTGTAAAAAACTACAAAATTCAGGTGTGCCTGGTAAGATTATAAATATTCTTAAATATTTGTATGGCCACCAGAATAACCAAGTCAAATGGTTGGATCAGCTATCTGATGCGTACGGGTTGGAGTGTGGGGTAATGCAGGGTGACTTGACCTCCCGACACTTTTTAACTTGTATGTAGACGAGTTGATTGTTGGGCTTAGCAGTGCCAGTGTCGGCTGTTTCATTGATGGTCACTATGTAAACAGCATCAGTTACGCGGACGACATGGTGTTGCTGAGTCCGTCAGTTGCTGCTCTAAGAAGGCTGATCTCGATATGAGAGGAGTATGCGAAATCCCACGGCCTCTTGTGTAATGTTAGGAAAAGCCAGTTGATGGTTTTTAAAGCTAGGACCCGTACGGTGATGTATGTACCGCCTGTCAAGCTTAACGGTAGCGAACTTATAAGGATGCCATCCTTCAATTATATCGGTCACGTGGTTACCGAGGACTTGAAGGACGACAAGGATATTGAAAGGGAATGGAGGGTGATGGCAGTCAGACAATCGTCTGAAATAAATCAATTTTATTTTTTATTTTATTCATTATTATTTATATTTTTCTATTTGGTTAAATTTAAGACTAAAAACCCAAGTAAAGTAGTAGTCATTATCATTATCATTACAGCCCTTCACAATTACACTTCTGAACTTAGGCATCCTCAAAGGAATGCCACAAAACACGGTATCGAACCACCAGCATCCATCAACTTCCTGCATCTCTAACAAGGTCAGCTCTTGCATGGAATGGAACGCTTACCGGTACAAAGCTGCTTCTGTAGAAATTTTCTTCTCCATTGGTTCTATGTTCTTAGAGCTATATTGCCGGCCCACAGCCACTTTAGCATAAAAATAAAATATATTATTATGTTTATTTGACATCGCGGGTCTAGGTATCACGTTCTATCGGAAACTCCAATGTATTTTTGGTTTTACCTCAAGTTGTCTCTTAAAACACCCATGGAATGAAAAGGGGTTGTGTATTCCCTTACCGCCATAATATGACATGATCACGATGCAAGTACTGATAATCTTTTTACTTGAACTAAAGCTCGCATAGTGCCAGATCTTAGTGAACTACAAATTCACGCAGTATTGTATGATATTATTTAAGAATTAAATACATAAAAATGGGCGGCGGTTGACACTTACCATCCATCAGGTGAGCCGCATGCTGGTTTTCCCCCTCTTCTCTAAAAATAAATAAAAATATAAGCGTATTGTCACACATATGGATCTGAGACGTTGTCCTTCACTGTTGGCCATAATCTTGAGTCCGCATAGTTTATATGCCGAGGATAGAATTAATAATGAGGATATCCGCAGTAGAATTGTAGTAACCGACATCAAGTTCAAGTGGCAATAGGTCGGCTCTTTTTTTGTCCTAATACACGCTGCGACCTGTGCCCAGTAGTGGGATGTATCTAGGCTGCTACTTTTCTTAATTTTAATGGGGCTATTCACTGCTGATCATAGGCTTACCCCATTGGTTGTCAAATAGGCCGGATAACTACTACTAAACTACTAAACTCACGTGTTTCTGTAGCATATTATATTGCCAAAATTTCAATCATTTACGTCCAATATAAACTGTCCAATATAGATGTGTCTCTCTCTACAAGTGATCCAATTTTGCTAATATTAGCACGAAATAGTATTATTGATGTTTCTAAATTGAAGCCCACGCGAGCGAAGCCGCGGGTAAAAAGTGTGTAGTGGCGGTGAAAGAATATCCTCTACCCCGTATCGTCCCGTGTTTGTCGTAAGAGGCGACAGGGAAAAACTGAAACAGGAGATGGGCAGCAGCAACTTCCTGATAATATCTCAAAATAATAAAAAACCTCGGTTTCCAACTCATCTGCCAAGCGTAGTAACTATGGCAAAATACCATGTTCAGCAGAGGATTTTTATAGACTGTAATGGATGAAAATAAATTAAAGCTAGCGTAACGATTCCCTTACGAGTATGTTCTTCCTCTCCACCGTTCCGAAGTAACAAAAAAGGGATTACGCAAATGCGGTTTTCAAAGTCGTTAGCGTCGTTTCTCGCTCAGAATTTGGATCAAATTCGCATCACTGACATCACTTTCCCTGGCGCCTCCCAATATTTCTAACGTTTCACGCATGACTGCATGTAGAAATCGGCTTTTATGAACTGTCCCGGTGCTTAACACGGGTTTTGCGGCTGTCAATTTAGCAAGCTTCTTTATGTATTAAAATCACTCGTTTATAAAGAGACAAGTTAGCTTAGATCGTATTAACTTATTTATTTCTTAATCATCATTACAGCCCAACATAATTCCACTGCTGAACATTGGAATCTCCCAAAGCATAGTTCTGAGCAACCTGCATCGTTTATTAATGTTTTATCCTTTATTGCATATCAGTGGGCGTCTATTTGACGAAATTCGACCGTAATCAATTTTAGTTTTAACTTTGTAAAATAATCAAATACGGCTTGCATTTCACTTTCACCTGCACATTGATATATCAAAGACATTTAACTAATATACAAAATATATAATAAATGCTTTTTTGTCTTGACATACACTCCACAGACTATTAAAAAAGGGAATATTAGAAACCACATAAAATTCACAATTCCCCTGATGTTGCACTTGTTCATGGGCGGTGGTAGTAACTTACCATCAAGTGAGCCGCTAGTTTACTCATTCTAATATAAAAAAATGGCAGTATGAACGTTAACAATTAATGTTTTATTTAATTTAATTTATTTTATTTGTAGCATATATTATATATAAATTTTTGCACTTTTGTGCATCGCTCCATAGAAACATTAACTATGCCAAATCTCACACTCCTCCGTGCGTGCAATGTGCTTAAAAAGGAGTACAAATTTTTCTCTTCACGTATTAATAAATAGATTGTCATTTTCGACCGGACAACCCTGATCATGTTTTCCATATTCACCCCCTTCAACATATACGAATGATGGATTATTTACGATCAATATAGTACACAAAGGTTGACGTCTCGGTGGTGCAGTGGACGAGAAATTAGCCACGGCCACGGTTTGAATCCCGCAAAGTACAAGTATTTGTATGTTCTACAAATAATTGACTGAATGTTTGTCCATTTTGCGTTTACTAGTCCACGTGGAAATAACTAGTAACTGTTTTTTTAAAGAAATAAAGAAAGCTAGGACTCCTTTTCATCTACATCTCGGTAGACATCGTACTACCCTCTTTCTTATTTCTGCATCCAACCAGCAGTGCGTCAGCTGTTTCCTATTGGTTTAAAGATTAAATTAAGTAAGTCATAATTACAGACTGACGGACAGACAGACTGTTACCTGACTACCTAGCCTGACGATAAAGGCAAATCTTCCCGGCCCGTGTCCAGCCAGATTTTTAAAAGCAGATTAATAGTAGACGGATTATAAAACTCAGCAGTGATCAGAAGTTAGTTGCTGGTATTAGTGGCATGTAGCAACCTATCCTAAAATTACATAAATAATTTTTGACAATATTAGTTATGTTTATGTAAGGAACTATTTCAGTGTTGTCTCAGTGATCGCGAGGGTGAAAACTGGTAGCGATCACCGAATGGTTAGAGGCACACTGAACCTAAACGTTAAGTTGGAGAGGTGTCTTCTAATGAAGTCAACGCTCCGTCCCCCTCGTGCACGAAACCTTTCAGCTCGAGTTACAAAACCGTTTTCAGTGCCTAGAAGATTGCAATGCAGTGTACGATATGAATGACAAGCTCGTGAAAACTGTCCATGCGGTCGGAGCAAAGTTTTGTAAGACCCGCCGCAGAAGAACACAAAAACTCTCCGATCACACTCTTAATCTCATGGCTGTTAGACGAGAAATGAAGCAGCAGTCTTTAGTAGATTTGATAGCATACAGGCAACTGAACAGACAGATCTCCAAATGCATGCGGCGGGACTTACGCAACCTTAATACTGCTCGTATTGAAGAAGAGATCGAGCGGAACCAGGGCTCCAAAGTTTTTGCTAGAGATCTGTCTGCCAGAAAGAGCCAACTTTCGAAGCTGAAGACCGAGTGTGACAGCGTCGTTTCTGGGAGAACTGAGATTTTGAGTGAGATTGAGAGGTTCTATGGGCAGCTGTACTCATCATCGTTGGAGCCACACGCAAGTGTGAGTAACGATTCAAGAGCAAGTCTTATCCGACACTATTCCGATGATATTCCGGACGTCAGTCTGAAGCGAGATTAGAATGGCTCTCCAGCACCTTAAAAACGGCAAGGCCCCAGGCGAGGATGGAATTACAGCGGAGCTTCTAAAAGCGGGTGGAAAACCGGTACTTGTAGTCCTTCAGAAGCTCTTTAATTCCGTCCTCTATGGTGGCACTACACCGGAGGCGTGGAGCAGAAGTGCGGTGGTCTTGTTCTTTAAGAAAGGCGACAATGCTCTCTTGAAGAACAACAGACCGATTTCCCTGCTGAGCCGCGTCTACGTGCTGTTTTCGAGAGTCATTACAAATCGTCTCGCATGCAGACTCGACGAATTCCAGCCTCCCGAACAAGCCGGTTTCCGAAAAGGCTTTAGCACCATAGACCACATACATACCCTTCGGAAAATTGTACAGAAGTCCGAAGAGTACAATTTGCCACTATGTCTGACGTATGTGGACTATGAGAAAGCCTTTCAATCCGTCGAAATTTGGGCGGTGCTGCAGTCCCTTCAGTGGTGTCAAGTTGACTGTCGGTATATCGAGGTGCTGAAGTGTTTGTACAGTAGGGCTACGATGGCTATCCAAGTACAGAACCAGAGTACGAAACCTATCCAACTGCAGAGAGGTGTAAGACAGGGTGACGTTATATCCCCGAAACTCTTCACCGCTGCGTTGGGAGACGTTTTGAAGCTATTGGACAGGAAAGGATACGGTATTAACATCAACGGCGAGTACATCAGTCACCTTCGATTTGCCGACGAAATAGTTCTTATGGCAGAATCGCTGGAGGACCTAAGCACTATGCTGAATGACCTCAGTAGTGTCTCCCAACGGATAGGTCTTAAGATGAACATGGACAAAACAAAGATCATGTTTAATGTCCATGTTACACCTATGCCGGTAGTTGTTGGGAGCACTAAACTCGAAGTTGTTGACGAGTATGTTTACCTGGGACAAAAAGTCCATTGTATGAAGGCCAACTTCGACCGAGAGGTCAATCGACGGATTCAACTCGGCTGGGCAGCGTTCGGGAAATTACGGCACATCTTCTCGTCAGGTATACCTCAAAACTTGAAAACTAGACTGTATAACCAGTGCATGTTGCCAGTGATGACCTATGGAACTGAGACGTGGTTCTTCACTGCTGGCCGTGTGAGAAAGCTCAAGGTCGCTCAGCGAGCTATGGATAGGGCTATGCTCGGGGTTTCTCTGCGTGATAAACTTAGAAACGAGGATATCCGCAGTAGAACCAGAGTGACGTAGCCCAACGGATTAGTAAGTTGAAGTAGCAATGGGCCGGCCATATAGTTCGAAGAACCGAGTGGCGGCCTCGTACTGGCGGACGAAGTGTAGGGCGTCCCCCCACTAGATGGAGTGACGACCTGGTAAGACATGCAGGAAGTCGATGGATGAGAGGTGGCTCAGGACCGTGCTTTGTGGCATTCCTTTGGGGAGGCCTATGTTCAGCAGTGGACTTGTGATGGACTGTAATGATGATGATGAAGGAACTATTTTAATACGTTTGACAAAATGAATTATGCTCACAGTTTCAACACGCGCAATAAATCTAAACTCGTTGTTCCAAAGTACAGACTCCATAAAGTTAATGGCAAATTTTTAGGTAGATTTATAACTTTTTATAACATGCTTCCCTGTAACAATACTGATTTTCTTTTGCATAAGTTGAAAGCGTATGTAAAAAGCATTATTATAAATAAAGGGTATTATAATATTTGAAAAAAAAGTTTCTGTTTCTGTTTTTCCTTCCAAAAAGTGCCTTGCAAAAGAAAATTTTAATGAAAATCTTTGAATTGACTGACGTGGTAGAGCCACGCTGCAGCTTGTATAGCGAATGGGTCGACTCCACCAGGAAAGGACTAAGGTCTTACATAATAATACCAGTGTAATATAACAGCTTAATGCTGTTGAACCGTAGACCATTTTTACTGAAAACGAGGCATTCCATCTTAGTCCTCAGGGGTGACAACGCATCTGCGATTTGATTCTCAATTAAATATAAATGTGGATGTCTATGGGCCACAGCATTCACTTACCATCAGGTGGTGTGCTCGTTTGCCGACCTAATTTTATAAAATAAAAAAATAGATTCCCCATAGATTGCTGGAATTTTTTATTTTCTGGCTGTTATGTTAAGTAGTTATCCAAATATGGACAGAAGTCAAAAGCATGAAATAGCACACACAACGCATCTGTATTTTGATTCCTAATCGAAGACAAATGTAGATGTCTTTGGACAACAGTACTCACTTACCATCAGGCGGACTGTGTGCTAACATGTCACTTCTTTTCTATAAAAAAAAAATCGAGACCTTGTTTTTAACAGTGGTGAGTGTGTAATTGTTCCCTAATAAAATACTTCAATAAAACTATTGAGGTTTTAAAATACTATTTTAATGAGTAATTAAATACGGGTGTAAAGTTAGAAAACTGACTCAAGAAAAACCGACAGTGACTATTTCCCATTTGCTTTGTTATATGTCCCAAATTGTCTTGAATTTTTAGCATCGCTTCCTAAGATTTTCCTAATGCATCCTCATTTTGTTAGAATTTTGTAGATGTTTTGTTTGTTTATCCGTTTCACATAAAATGAGATAGATAAAACAGAATACGTTATTTACTAAGAAATGCCTAAGAAATATTCGAGAAAAACGACACGCTCCGTTGATTTGGAAACTAAGATCAAGAAAGAAACGGTCGAGTGGATACGTTCAAGAAATGTATATTTTTATCGTTTTTTTATTATTAATTGGAACCCATATAAGTGTGTTCAGCATAGTAACCATACAAGTTTCTGAATTAATATTACAAATGTAACAAAATTCACATTTATAAAGATAAAAAATAAATACTCTTATAGAGTATCGCACCTAATGAATAACACAACAAAACTGGTTTATGATCTAGACAATGATGATGGTAATCATAAAAACCACGGTGATTCTCTTCTGCTATTTATTATCTTTATTTACCGGATGACTAACAGATGAGGAAAGATAGGGTGTAGTAGGTAAACAAAGTAGAAGACCATGGCATGTTTTTTTAGATTTTATTTAAAAGTAAGCTTTATTTTTTTTAAATAAGCGATAAAAATTAAATTCAAATCATGTCCTACCTACTTCACGCGTGGTAACCGTGTAGTAGCGATGTAAGAATATCCACTACCCCATATCGTTCCGTGGGGTGAGGAAAACAAAACCAGGAAACGGGCAGCAACATCCTTCTAACAACAACTAAAAAAAAAGAATTTGCAGTTGTCAACGCCTAGCGTGACAACTATGGCAATCCCCTATATGGTATCCCCCATTTTATACGTGGTAGAGCCATGCTGCAGCTATATCAGTAGTATAGTCGCAGCACTAATGGGTCGGCTCGACCGGGGAAGGACCACGTGCTCACAGAATACTAGCGTAAAATAGCAGCTTAACGCTGCTGTGTTTCGTATGGTGCGTGTAGAGAACCGGAGACCCTTTTTACTGGAAACGAGGCATTCCATCTGAGTCCTCACGGGTGACAACGTATCTGCATTTTGTTTCGTAAACGAGGATAGCTGTAGATGTCTATGGGCAACAGCAACCATTTACCATCAGGTGTACTGTGTGCTCGTTTGTCACCCTTATCCTATAAAAAAAATATGAAGGAGCCCTACGTTCAGCAGTGGACTTTTGATAGGCTATAATGTTTACCTACATTAAACAACATTACAACGAAGTAGATGCCTAAAGCATATTTTAATTTTCTTTAAAAAATATCCTTCCTTAGTCCTTTGATGGTTTATTTACATTTGGACCCGGTAGGTGGCGCTGGTGTCGATACCCAGAAATTACCCGTGCGAAGCCGGGTCGGATCGCGTGTACTTAAAATATATTTATGCCACCCTACTATACCCTATTTATTTCATCAGAACAAAAGAAGTCGCCAGGTATACATTAGGTGGTAGTACAACTTTTATGTCTAGGAGTCCGCCAGGGTGGGTAACTTCTTTCAAACACTTTCTTACCTATTTCTGCAGCCAAATAACAGTTCTTGTACTGGAGTGTACCGGCCTTAAGAGTATAGATAGCCAGTGTAATTACAGGCTGTGAGGCATTCCATCTTAGCCCACAGGAATGAAAAAAACCTCTGTAAACTTCTTTGTTTGAGGTTAGTTGTAGATGTCTATGGGGTGCAGTAACACATACATTCAGGTGGACTGTAAGGTCACTTCTCACTTCAATTTTATAAAAGAAAAATCGTTGATGCGCCTGTTACTGATCGTTAAACTCCGAAAGACTTGACCGATTGAGGTCATATTCACACAATTTTGTTTGTATACATTTGACTTTGTTTGTCCGTTAAGCCACTAACCTTCCTGATAAAAAAGTTACAGCCTATATACGTCCCACTGCTGGGCACAGGCCTCCTCTCATTTCTGAGAGGGTTATAGGGCAAGGAAATGTCCGCCGCGCTGCCCCAGTGCGTGTTGGCGAACTTCACATGTCTTCGTAATATTATTTTTTTCTTATTTCTCAGGCATGCTGGTTTCCTCACGATGTTTTCCTTTACCGCCGAGCATGTGGTAAATCAGCACTTAAAAATTGCAATTAACAATTTCATTGGTGACGGCAAACCCGGTACCACGGCTCTTCCTGATAAAAAACTCCGAATAATAAGAAATTGTGGTTGCTCACCTGCTTACCAATCGCTGCAACTACGGCAAATAAACCTAATGAGGCTCTATGGGGGAGGCATATGTTGAATAATAATATTAGAGACTTGAATAAAAAAATGAAACCATGGTGTTACACCTTCGCCGCATATTGACAGGGCCATGGGAACGCTTTCGCACACATCCGCGGCCCCACCAGCGCCGGCCGCCCCATGGTAGCCCCTTCTCGAGGAAGACCTCTCCTCCCCATTCTACTTCTCAGGCAAGACGCACCAGGAACACAAAGCACGCCCCCATACACGGCCACCAACTCCACCTGCGTAACGGGCCCTCCCGGGTCCGATACGCGGAGGCCATGGGGCCAGGAAAATCGAGCGCTCAGTAGCACCCACTTTCCCAATCCCAGCGACGGATCTGGTCTCTGGCTCCGCCGCCAACCAAGTTTCGGCCGCGGAGGATAGGGAGAACGGCGTCTCGCAATGCCGACACTCCTCCCACCACCACCGCATCAACGGTGCAGCCCCGTCAGAATCGCGGAGGATAGGGCGAGTGGCGCATCGCCATACCAACACTCCTCTTCCTCCGCGACTCCACCTCGGCTGCAGCGTAGGGGGAGAGGACACCCCTCTCGCCGCAGCCCACCGACACACATCCGAAGTGGGCTCGCCAAGCCCACTCCGTGTGGCCACCACGAGCCAGCCAAGGAGTTCCTCTTTGTTTACCGCGGGTGACCAAGCCACGGCTACTAAGCCCCCCCGCCACGACAAGGGGGGAACCCGTTCGGGGGGTTGCGCACGGGGCCTACACTGAATTTTATACTGCACAAACGAGTGGGGGTTCTCAATTATACCACGCCACCATCGATATGATACTACGCTAGAGTGATTCAACCTCTCACTCAGTCTCGATCCATCCGGTATTTTATAGATGCGCCGATATATATTATTACCAGACGTTATATATTCTTATAAGTATTTTCGTATACTTAAGTATTATTTATCTCTATACCTCTCTCCTTTTATTGGCATTTAGTGAATAAAGAGAAAGCAACTTTAATAATTTCTTAATTGATTTTTATAAGTAAGGCCATTAGTTATCACCTCCTCCTTCCTTTATTAATCATCGACATATTTACTAGTACATTCAGTAAGTGAGTAAGTTGTAGACATGCTGTCTTGAATTCTTACTAGGTCCGTTCTACCAGAGAGAGCCAGACTCCGGAGTCTTCATATAAACACATGAGTAAAGCTGTGCCCGCGACTTTGATCGCATAGAATCTTTGTTTGTAATTTATTTGTTTTAAAGATTTATTAATTTGAGCCTAATTTACTATATTTTATAAAATAGACTACATTTTTGCAACTCAAACAGGAAAAGTATTGATATTTTTATAATTATAAGGAGTAATATTGTCATAAAACCGATCCAGTGCATGGATGATTTAAACACTGAGGGTGCCGCATCCGTTCAATATAATTTTAAAAATAAAACTAAGTAACGTAAATGCACAAAGAAGATATGAAAATAAACTAAGAAAGAGGTTAAAAATTTCTATAATATATAAAAACTAAGAGTTTCTTGCATTGCAAACTTCAATGATAAGGAGGGAACGATAATTCGTTGGCTGTTTAGTAGCGGCGTAAATAAATCAATCACCCCGTTGGCCCGGAGGTGTAGTAAGAGACTATGAAAACGCGAGAAAAATCTAGTGGCTTACGATATACGGCGGAATAACTATATCGGTTACGTAAAAGTCAGACATAAAATATCCAGACCGCCTACGGACAGCAACGTCTAAGGCACGAGACGTCTTGTATTTCACTCGACAATCTGTCTGCCAACCGTGACAATTATTGCAAATAATTGGGATAAACTCTATGTCTTGCAGTAAATTTTTACGGGCTTATGATGAAGAAAAAGAAGAATAGATAATTCTTTTGACTTTTTTGGGACATAAGTATACGAAGTTTTTACTGTCATTCCAAAGTTATAGGTGTTTCGATTTAAGGCCCTAAGAGCGGGTGAAATGCCCAAATTCATGGATATTTAAGTAAAAAATCAAAATAACTGTTCATTTAATCCGCAAACAAAAAATACATCCTGTATTTTTTGTTTAATTCTTATATTTATGTATATTTATCATTTCCATTTACATATTTGTAAGCCCAGCCAGATGAAAAAACTATTTAAATACCCCAATAAGAATAATAAGAATAGAATAGTACTACGAATAGTAAAAAAAGAAATTTACCATGTAAAAGTTTGCGTGTAGATATTATTTTTCTAACCAACCTTAAAAATCTAATACGTGCCATGGGAATATGTATCCATACTAATATTATAAATGCGAAAGTGTGTTTGTTTGTTTGTTTGTCCTTCTTTCACGTCGCAACAGAGCGTCGGCATGGCATGATTTTTTGTATGGGGATAGTTCGGTGGCTGTAGAGTGACATAGGCTACTTTTTCAGCGGAAAAACATATCATTCCGTGGGAAAATCGAATTGTTGCACAAGTTTGTCCTTCTTTCACGTCGCAACAGAGCGTCGGCATGACATGATTATTTGTATGGGGATAGTTCGGTGGCTGTAGAGTGACATAGGCTACTTTTTTCAGCGGAAAAACATATCATCCCCGTGGGAAAATCGAATATGTTGCAAAATTAAATTCAGCTAGGTGGCGCCACCGTGATTCTACAAGACGGATGACGGTACGATGGACGATACGGTAAGATGGAATGTCAGAATATCTGGATTATTATGTCTTTTTACCAAAATTAAGATAAAAAATGTATGGATCTGTATTTTTCCACGCAGGACCGGGAAGAGAGCGATAAAAAACATAAAATTCACGAGCTGATTTTCTTCAAACGTTTTGGTGCATCGTAATTCACAGAATAGGCGATAACCTCGCAGACGATATTAAGTAATCCGTTGATGCTCTGCCTACCCCGCAAGGGTTACAGGCGTGATTATAAGTATGGATCAGAAATACTATCACCACCTGTCACGCTTTCACCCTTAACTATTACTTAACAATGGTAGAAACAGTTCTTAGTAAGCCTTATTAATAAGCCTTAGTAATATTTATTGAACGGAAATGAATACAGTTCTTATATGTGGTTATGAATGAATCGGTATTACAATAAGAAAAATTGTGCAAAATTATAAGAAAAATATTTTTTGAGAGTTCTTATTAACTAACGTATACATAGTTTAAATAACTATTACTTAACAATGGTAGAAACAGTTCTTAGTAAGCCTTATTAATAAGCCTTAGTAATATTTATTGAACGGAAATGAATACTGTTCTTATATGTGGTTATGAATGAATCGGTATTACAATAAGAAAAATTGTGCAAAATTATAAGAAAAATATTTTTTGAGAGTTCTTATTAACTAACGTATACATAGTTTAAATTGATTCCGCTAGATGTCGTTACTAGGTTTTTAAAACGCGGTAGCGAAATGTTTCCTGACATGTACTTAACTCCCGCCGTTGAGCCGCGCGTCAACTTATAGTGCATACGGTACATATACGCTTAAATTGTTTCTATTTCGTAGCTTATTCGACTACCTGCTTTCGATTTCGGTTGTATGTTATTTGCTTTGTGATTTGGTTAAGGTTGAATGGATTTATATTGGCTTTCATTTTCGGATTTGTGTATTTTCTTGGATCGGTTTTGTTGATTTGGTTTGTATTCCTTTATACATATTTAGACTCTGGCTTTGATTTTGGATTTTGTTTATTTAGAATCGTGAATTGGTTTTCGTTGTTTTAGGTTGTTTAACAATATTTCAAAGGAATATTAATAGTATAGATAGTGTATACGGTACCTATACACTTACTTCTTTTTTCGTTGGTTATATTTATATTGACTACTGCTTTCGATTTCGGTTTTCTGCGATTTGTTTTGTGATTTGGTTTAAGTTGATTCGATTTTTTTTGGCTATCGTTTTCGCATTCGTGTTGTGTCTTGAATTGGTTTTGTTGTTTTGATTTTAAAAAATATTTAAAAGGAATATTTATTACTTTAAGATATTTTGGATTTGCTTTTAAATAAAATATTTAAAAGGAAATTTAATTCCTTTTAGGTATTTTAACGTTTTTTTATAAATAGGTTTTTTCTTACTTCATAATGCCTCGCAAACGTAAGTCCAGCCTTTCAAGAGTATCTTCTCAAAGTCAATCGAAAAGATTAGCCCGATCGCTAGAATCTTTAGAAGATGCTGAACTGAGAAGGCAAGAACAAGCAGAGCGTCAGGCTGTTTTTAGAGCATCTGAGACACCTTCTCAACGTCACCAAAGGCGTCTTGAACAGACAGAGCGTCAGGCTGCTTTAAGAGCTTCCGAAACACCTTCTCAAAGTCAGGAAAGGCGTCTTGAACAGGCAGAGCGTCAAGCTACTTTAAGAGCTTCTGAAACACCTTCTCAAAGTCAGCGAAGGCGTCTTGAACAGGCAGAGCGTCAATCTACTTTAAGAGCTACTGAAACACCTGCTCAAAGTCAGCAAAGGCTATTCGAACAAGCGGAACGTCAGGCCGCCTTAAGAGCCGCGGAAACACCTGATGAAACTCAACACAGACTCATTGAGCAAGCTGAACGTCAATCTACTATAAGGGCATCTGAAACACAAGAACAAACACAGGCGCGAAGAGATGCAAATGCACAGCTCCAAGCTGAACGTCGACAAAATTTTCAAAGAAACAATTGGTCGGTTTTAATGACGCAGCATTCAATTATGATCCGTTGATTGATTATAAAAATCACAGGTTAGTTGTTATCGGACTGATGGACAAGGCGTGTCAATTTTGCAGCGCTTTAAAATGGAAAGATGAGACCGCAGGCATGTGCTGTTCCAATGGCAAAGTGTCTCTTCCGTTACTTGGGGAACCGGAAGAACCTTTGAAAACTCTCTTTTTATATGATGCTAATGAGTCACGGCGCTTTTTAAACAGGATCCGGAAATATAACTCATGCTTTCAAATGACGTCCTTCGGAGTTGACCGGGAAATAATAATGCCGGAATTTTCGCCTACATTTACGGTGCAAGGGCAAATTTATCATAGAATAAGTTCACTTTTTCCAGCTGAAAACGAACAGCATAAATTTTTACAAGTATATTTTATGGGTGACGAAGAAATTGAGGTAGACCGTTACTGCCAATTTATCCAGGGAGTTGAGAGGGACACAGTGTTCAAAATTCAAAGATTCTTGCATGAACGTAACATTTTAGTCAAAACATTTAAAACTGCTTTAGAAAACCTACCTGAAGAGGATTATAAAGTCGTCATTCACGCAGATCGGACCCCTCGAGGAGAGCATGAAAGGCGCTACAATGCACCTTTGATAAACGAAATAGCAGCCGTAATTAGTGGTGATCAATTTTCTTCACGAGACATTGTCTTGCGAGCACGATGATACGTTGCAACGGGTAGCCGATACACACAAGTTTTATGACGCTCTGCAATACCCATTGATTTATTGCAAAGGACAAGAGGGTTATCATTTTCAAATTCCACTCATTAACCCGGTCACAAGGCCTACTCCGAACAAAAAGTATCATGTATGGATTTTTATGCGTATCATATGATGTTGCGAGAAAATGATTTTAACCTCTTAGCCCGATGTAGACAATTATTTCATCAATTTTTGGTAGATATGTATGTGAAGGTAGAAAGTGAAAGTCTCCGTTATATATCTTTTAATCAAAAAAAGCTGCGCGTTGAGAATTATATACATTTACAAGATGCAGTTTCTAGCGACGCCAATGTGAACCCCAGAGATTTAGGTAAAATGGTAATTCTGCCCTCATCATTCGTTAACAGTCCCCGCTACTTACATGAGTATACACAAGACGCATTCGCCTATGTAAGAACTTACGGAAGACCTGATCTTTTTGTTACTTTTACTTGCAATCCCACATGGAAAGAAATAACCGAGGAGCTAATGCCCGGCCAAAAAAGTACTGACAGACACTATTTAGTTGCTAGAGTATTTAGATTAAAAGTACAAAAATTAATGTATGTAATTTACAAAGGGAAAATTTTCGGAGAGGTGCAGTGCTTCATGTATTCAATTGAATGGCAAAAAAGAGGATTACCGCATGCCCACATTCTAATATGGCTTAAAGAGAAGTTGCGGCCCAGCCAAATAGACGAAATAATAAGCGCCGAGATACCGGATCCTGAGCAAGATAAAGAATTGTATGATACCATCGTCCGAAATATGATTCACGGTCCATGTGGAGCACGAAATTCAATATCGCCATGTATGAAAGAAGGAAAATGTACAAAGAAATTCCCTAAACAGCTATTAAAAGAAACAGTGCACAATGACAATGGCTACCCTTTATACAGACGCAGAGCTCCCGAAGATGGTGGCAGGAAAGTTACAATCAAATCTCGCTCTGGAGCGTTCGAAACCTTAGATAACAGCTGGATTGTCCCGTATTCGCCCATTCTATGTAAAATGTTTAATGCCCACATTAATGTAGAAGCATGTAGCTCTGTCCGCGCAATCAAGTATATCTGTGAGTACATAAATAAAGGAAGCGACCAAGCAATATTTCATCTCAGGAGTGAAGGTGAGGCAAATCCCGTTAATGAAGTACAGATCTTTCAAGCAGGGCGTTATGTCAGCAGTAACGAGGCAGCGTGGCGTCTCCTTGGCTTCCCTTTACACGAAAGGTACCCAACAGTTACTCACCTTGCCGTGCACTTAGAAAATGGAGAGCGTGTATATTTCACCGAAAGAAATTTCCAAGAAAGAATTGCATCACCGCCAAAAACTACACTAACAGCCTTCTTTAAACTTTGTCAAACCGACCCCTTTGCAAAAACGTTGTAATATTCTGAAGTCCCCCGCTATTATACTTGGAACACATCTAGGAAGGAGTGGAAACGCCGTATTCAAGGCGCGCCTGTTGCAAATGGGCCCGGTGTAAAGTCATCAGATGCCCTTGGTCGTGTGTATACCGTCCATGTAACTAATTTTGAATGTTTCTGTTTACGATTGCTGCTGCACCATGTTCGGGGTCCTACAGGATATAAAGACCTTAAAACTGTCAACGGTCAGGAATGCGCAACTTATAGAGAAGCATGTGAAGCTCTGCATCTTTTAGAAAACGATAATCACTGGGATGAAACCATGGAGGAAGCTGTGCAGTGCCAGTCACCAGCCAAAATTAGGGATCTTTATGCAACTCTCATATCATCTTGCGGGCTATCTAATGCACATAAATTGTGGGACAAATATAAAGAGTACCTTACCTTACAAATATAACCTTCGCAAAATATCTTCCGCCATGTGGAAGATATTTTGCGAAGGTTACAGCAGACACACGCGAACATGACATACAATGAACACATTTATAATGAAGCACTTGGAAAAATTGAAGATAAAGTAATGGCAATGGTAGGCAAAAAATTAAGCGACTTTGGAATGATAAGCCCTCAGCGAACAACCAAAAATGAACTAAGTGATGAAATTATACGTGAAACAAACTACGATATACCAGCTTTGCAGCAGCAAGTAGCCGAATTTGTACCCCGCTTGCTTCCCGAACAAAAACGAGTTTTTGACAAAGTATTTGGACAAATTGAATCTGGAAATGGTGCACTTTTCTTTTAGATGCCCTGGAGGAACTGGGAAGACATTTTTGTTAAATTTATTATTAGCGGAAGTACGGAAAGATAAAAACATTGCTGTGGCCGTAGCTTCCTCCGGTATAGCCGCCACGCTGCTAAGCGGGGGCCGCACTGCACATTCTATTTTAAAACTCCCTCTAAATCTAGCCCAGGAAGAATCGCCGATCTGCAACTTTAGCAAAAATAGTGCACGAGCTATAATGCTACGACAATGCAAACTTTTAGTGTAGGACGAAAGTACAATGTCGCATAAAAAAGCTGTAGAAGCACTAAATCGAACGCTCCAGGATTTGCGCAGCAATACCGATGAAAGGTGGGAGGCAGAATACCGATGAAGGGAGGAATGGTGGTTTTACTGGCTGGTGACTTTCGCCAAACTTTACCTGTCATTCAAAAGGGCACACCTGCAGATGAAATTAAAGCATGCCTCAAGTCGTCTATTTTATGGAACAAGGTGACAAAATTCAGTTTAACTATGAATATGAGAGTGCATTTGTATAATGATATCAATGCTGGAAACTATGCTGACACATTATTAAAAATTGGCGATGGGCGGTTGGAAACGGATGCTGAGGGCTGCATTAAATTGACGAGAGATTTTTGTAATTTAGTACAGAGTCATTCCGAATTAATTGCGAGCGTTTATTCAGATTTAACGAACAACATGCATGAAGACAAATGGTTATGTGAAAGGGCGATTCTTGCACCAAAAATGAGAGCGTTAACAAAATAAATTCAGATATTATATTAAGCGAAGTAGCAGAAGAAATAACAGGGTATTTGTCAGTAGACACAGTTATGGACACAGAACAGAGCACTTCATATCCCGTAGAGTTTCTAAATTCTCTAGAGTTGTCAGGTGTGCCCTCACATAAGCTTCAATTAAAATTAGGCGTCTCAGTCATGCTAATGCGAAATTTAGATGCTCCTCGGTTATGTAACGGGACAAGGCTGCGTGTGACACATCTTGGACGGAACATAATCGGTACTACAATTTTGACAGGCGTAGGAAAAGGTGAAAATGTTATTATACCACGGATCCCTATAATTCCCACAGATCTTCCTTTTCAATTCAAAAGGTTGCAGTTCCCTATTAAGCTCAGTTTTGCAATGACAATTAATAAAGCGCAAGGGCAAACGTTACAGGTAGCGGGGGTCAACTTAGAAAAACCGTGCTTCTCTCATGGTCAGCTGTATGTAGCATGTTCGCGTGTGTCAAATTCTCAGAATCTCCACATTCTTTCCCCGAATGGAAAAACATATAACATTGTGTACAGTAGCATCTTAAAATAGTGTTCAGTTAGTTTTTTTCCAAAATTCCCACAATCAATTAATCAGAATTCCCACAGATTTTCAATTCCAAATGCTGCACCTCTGACGGACCTATTAAGCTCAGTTTCCTTTCAACTCAAAAGGCTGCATCTCTGACGGATCTTTTATTTGGCTCAGTTTCCTTTCAATTCAGAAAACTGCATCTCTGACGAATCCATTTAGCTCAGTTTCTTTTCAAAAGTCTGCATCCCTGACGGATAATTATGCTCAGTTTCCTTTAATTAAAAAAATATCCCATTTCCATTTGGAATAAACAGGCTATTTTCATGCTTCCCTATACGCTGCGTTTCAAAACATTTAAATAGGCTGACGAATCAATTTTGCTCAGTTTCCTTTTAATGGCTGCATCTCTGACAAATCTATAAAACTCAGTTTTCTTTCAATTCAAAAAGCAATGGATAGTTCATTTCCCAGGGACCATGCGGGCGAAGCCGCGGGTAACAGCTAGTATAAGAATAAAGCTTGTCTCACACAAGACAGTAATAATATGATATTATATCTTCCAGTATCTGTGCATAAAAACTTTTAAAATCTCTGAATCCCGAGGTATGTCCATATTAATAGGCTGAATAGAGCCAAATTAATCTGCATGGGGATCGTTTTAATCGATTGAAATCACAAAACGATCCCCATCATTTTGTGATTTCACATCGTTATCGAAAATAATTGTACTTACAATTGAGCGTATTACAGGTAGCGGTTTTCAAAACAAGATTCCACAAAATTCACTTAATAGAAAATAATTGCAAAGTAGCTTCTGAAAATACTTAAATTTTCAACTTTCTCAGATTTCCATTAAATAATGTTGAGTATAATATTATGTACAATTATGTGTCACATGTTAATAAAGCTATTGGACTTTTTTGATTTTTAATAAAGTGATTTTATTTAATTTAAAATGTTATTTTTCTTTGTGTTTTCTTGTATTTGTCTCTAGACATATTTGAATGGCGCGCTGTTAAGATATTGCAAAAATAATCGAAAATATTTATTTTTACTTTCATGCCGAAGACTATACATGTTTCAATCAATATTTACAAATGTTTTCAATATTTGGTTATTTAATAGTTTATAATATTTATTATCACATTTTAGCTTACATTAGAAATTCTTGGTGGGATGCGATGAACTATAATATATATATATATATATATATATATATATATATATATATATATATATATATATATATATATATATATATATATATATATATATATATATATATATATTTACAAGTGGAGTTTCAACACAATCTTATAAATTTTCAATGAATTTAAAAAAAAAACTGACTACCAATAATTATTTGATTTCTAAGTCGGTTTTTTACATTTGAAGATCAGTTATAAAGAGCCATTAACGGGACATTTTGCAATAGCGAAACCTATCCTACCTAATTTATACGTCGTTTCATGCAACATTCTTAGTTTTGGATAAAACAAACCTTGTCAGTTTCAAAGAAATACGACTAAGTTCGTTTTAATAGAAATGCACATCATTACAAGATTTCTATGTAAAACGAAGCCTTCCGATGGGACTTCTTAAAAAGTTCAAATTTTTATTTTGTTTAATTTAATTCGAGTCTAAAATAAATGTGAAAGGTCTTTTATCTGCAATAATAATTTTCATCAAAAATAGCATAGACTTTTAAAATTTATATACACGGTCAATCATACTGAAGATGATCAATTGTATTATAAAATATTTAATAGACTATTTCCAGTATAATGACCCAAATATCATCATTATTGTATGACTGGCACACTCAAAAGTTTTATCAGATGACTAAATGATTAATTACCATTTTATGATAAGGTCTTATTTTTCTATAAAAAGCTGCAAGGAATTTTAAATCACGGACCTCTTGGTTTGTTTTACTATTCACTTAATTAGCGAAAAAGAAGATGGACTGATCTCAAAGTTTGCTTTCTTGTGTAAAAAGTGCTATTTAGAATTTCATGCAGATGATAATTAACGCTTTGTAAATTGGTGTAACATAGCAGGTATTATATTCATTGGTAGCGGTCATCTATATTTGTAACAGTTTTCTGAAGCACTACGCCTACGAGTTATTTCAAATAAGAAATACCAAAGCCAGCATTATTTTCTGTACAGAACCCGGCAAAGTGTTGCTCAAGGCACTATGAATAAAGCAGCTGATAAAAATGTTACACTCATAACTCTTAACAAAAATTGTTACTGCAAATGGTCTTATAGGAAAAGCTATTTCGCCGTGTCAGGTGCAGGAGCTATAGGAGCTATTAGCAGGAGAAGAGGAAAAATTTTGTTTTAGAGATGCGCTATCAATTTTACAATTGTGTTTACAAGAAACACTATCAGTTGAACCTTGCAGATCGTTCATTTTTTTTATTATAAATACCTATAAATGTATATATTATTAATAAATCATTCCCATAATACTTTGTATAATTTTTTATTTTGCCCTTCTGAAACATTCTAAACACTATATAAAATGTGGCGTATGAAATGACTGACAATCACTAGAACATTTTACCTAGGTACAAAGATGTTTTACGTTTTCGTGGCCTCCACGTGATATTTTACCCAGCATTAGGTACCCTTCTGTATCTTAAACGAATATGAATATTGCATATGAATACGATACAAAAAAAGTAACAGGCTATTATAAGTCCCCCTGCTGGGCACAGGACTCCTCTTATTTCTGAGAGGGTTTTAGGCAAGGAAATGTCCGCCGCGCTGCCTCAATGCGTGTTGTCAAACTACACATGTCTTTGAAATTTGTTTTCTTATTCCTCAGACATGCAGGTTTCCTCACGATGTTTTCCTTCACCGCCGAGCACATGCTAAATCAGCACTTAAAATTGCAATTAAAAATTTCATTGGTGCTGCCGGGGATCATACCTGGGTGAAATTTACAGCGAGCGCTTTGATCCAGAGCTACTAATACGACACAAATAAATACAATTCAACAAATGTAACAAAAACTCTTACGTACTTAAAACTTAAACACTTGATAGCTCGTGATGCCTATTGGACGAAGCTACGGCACCACACCGTGCAATGTAATTGAAGATGCTTAACCGCGACATAACTCTCAGTGATGCGCAAGCATAATAGGCAGTATATCACTTATATACTTGTAACCTCTACAGTCTTTTAATCTTTGCACTTTTTTAAGTAATACAGAACGTAGTCGCTAGACGGTGTTGACGTCGGGTGAAATCTCTGCGGTCGCCGTTTCGTCAAGATCATTCAGGCTTCTTAAAGCCTTAAGGGAATTCGTGGGATAAAACACCCTCTCATTAGCATCTTATTCTGTGGCAAATTTTTGCTAATACCTCGTTGTTTAAGAAACAACGGATTGGAGCCGAGTACTATTGTTAAGATTTGGAGGATATTTATTAAAAGTGTCTGTAAATGTTAACGTAATATAAATAAAGCAAACTAAATAGCAATGATAAATAATCGATACTTTTACAGATTTAATTCTGTCCAATATAAAAGAAATTTCATTAGCGATATTTTCAAATGAAAAATATGACTTGTTAAATGTAGTTTTTGTTTACTTTTACGATTTCTTTTAGCAAATAATAATAAACATTAGTTAAGTACATCATTATAACAATTCATCATCAATTCCTATAAGTAAATACTATTAACAAAGTAATGCAATTCAATTAAAGTCGGAAATTAGATTTACAGACATTTATACCAGTAGCTCATCTAGTGAGGCTTTTAATAAGTTCTATAATGAATTTTAATTATTCTATAATCTTTGTTTTCCTGTTCTTCGAGTACGAATTTCAACAAATACGAAACAAAAATGGGTTACAAAAGGTATAAAAATTTGTTGTGGACGTCACCTTTTGTGACAATGAAGAAGAGATCCTAATCAAAACGATAAAAATATGCTTAGGACTTATTCAAATAGATTTAAAAAAAATTAAATTAACACAAAAAGATCAAAACAATCACATTGTCAATTCATCACTTAATAAGACAAAAATAACTTTGAAAATTGTTAATAATTACAGAAAAATTATAATAAAGATTTTAGTAGAAATATTATAACACGAATTAAAACAAAATTCGTAATGAATCCAAAAGACATTGCGCAGGCGTTTAATGATCATTTCATTGACCAAGTATATTCAATAGATGAGAAAAATAATATGACATATTCTAACACACAAAATAAATAACATTTTATTTCTCTTTAATTTTGTTACACCTAATGACATTCTATTAACTATAAAATTATTAAAAAACACAACTAGCACTGTTTTTGATGACATCTTAACGAAGGTGATAAAATACATAGCAAACACAATAGCCTCCATAATGAATCATATTATAAAACTATGTGTTGAAAATGGTGTATTTTCTGAAGTTCTTAAAACATCCCTTAATAAACCACTATTTAAAAAAGATGACAGAGAGGACTTATCATGTTACTGTCCGATTATTATGACTTCTATATATTCCAACATTACAGAAGAAGTAATTTATAACAATCTATATAACTAATTTGAAAACTTCAATATTTTTGCAAAAAAAAAAGGCTTCGTAGAAACAAATCTAATAATGTAGCAATTTATAAATTTTTATACCAAGTATTTACAAACGTTGACAGAAAAGTACCAGTGACAGCCCTATATATATATATATATATATATATATATATAGACATTTCGAAGGCTTCCGATTTTGTCAGGCATGTTAAATAAATACGGTATAAGAGGCAAGACACTTGATCTTATACTTGACAAACAGGATTCAAATTACTCATGTATCAGGGATTCGAACGGTAAAAATAAAGTTCATACAATTTCATCAAAGACAGCTTTACTCAGAAAAAGCATTTTCGGTGTATTATCTAAAATCTACAATAAAGTTCAATCTACTCGTATGTTTCATAAAATGGAAAATATTCATAAATTAAAAAAATTAAAAAATTTCTAATTGAGAAATGCTACTACTCAATTAATGAATATTTAAGTGACATATTATAATATATTGTAAATATCCTATTCTAATTAATATATAATTTACTAACATCATTGTCGAGCATTCTAATATAATTGTAATATAAATAATTTAATTGTAGAAATGTAGTAGATTTAATTGTAACTATAATATTGTAGTCACCTTTGGGATGGCTCAACAAATTATCAACTTGCCGCAATCGATTCAGCGCCACGCAGAGCCAAGAGGCTTATCGTCGACAAAAAGCTGGTGGAAACTAAGCTTCACAGCTTAGCTCACCGCCGCCAAGTTGCTTGTTTGTCGGTATTCTACAGATTGTACTTCGGAGAGTGTGCTCATGAACTTCATAATCTCATACCGCCATCTCCATTCTCCTATCGGAATACCAGACGTACTTGGTTGATATTCCGAATATTCGCACTAAGCGCTATAAGTCATCTTTTATAATGCGCACAGCCAAGGAGTGGAATGCCCTGCCGGCGTCTGTGTTTCGAAGTGCATATGATCTTAACCTTTTCAAGGTGCGTGTTAACAGGCTTCTCCTGGGCAAACTCGCTCCATCGTAGACCTCATCTTTGCCCTCGGGCCAGATGGAAGTCAAGAGTGAGCCTAGTTTAATAATAAAAAAAATTGTATACCATGCATTTAAACGTGGCAGAGCCATGCTGCAGCTATATTAGTTGTATAGTTGTAGCACGAATGGGTTGGCTCGACCGGGGAACAACCACGCTCTCACAGAACACCAACGTAAAATAGCAGCTTAACGCTGCTGTGTTTCGTATGGTGAGTGTAGAGAACCGGAGACCCTTTTTACTGGAAACGAGGCATTCCATCTTAGTCCTCACGGGTGACAACGCATCTGCATTTTAATTCGTAATCGAGGATAGATGTAGATGTCTATGGGCCGCAGAAACTACTTACCATCAGGTGGACTGTGTGCTCGTTTGTCACCCTAATCCTATAAAAAAAGAACATAATTTTTTTTTATTCTCATTACATGTATTCACAAGTAAATAAATTTGAATTTAAAAATTTCAAAGTATTTTATGCATGCATATGCATGCATGATTAAGGATTTTATGATAAGTTAAATTTAATACAATTTAACGGTTACAAAATTGCAACCTTATTTTGCAGGAAAAACCGGTTTGGAGGAGGTGTTTGCATACTTTTACAAGAGCATATAGAATACGTAGAGAAAAACAGTATCACAAGCATGTCCTTAGAATATATATTAGAAATAACTGCAGTAGAAATATGTAAAGAAAATATGTTAATTGTTGTAATGTATTGAAATAGAAGGAGGAAGATGTGTTTTTGAGCCAATTACAACTAATTTTAAAATACTTAAACAATAAATACAATAAATATCAAATTATCATAGGCGGGGATTTCAACATGGATATATTAAAATCTAACAATAAAATTTCTGATTTTCTTAAATGATGATAACGGGATGATATGGGTTGTGGATATTCTTACAGCGCCACTACAAGGTACTTTATTCGCTATGTTATTCTCAAATTGTCTTGAATTTTTAACATCGCTTCCTAATATTTTCCTAATGCATCTTCATTTCGTTAAAATTTTGTAGATATTTTGTATGTTTATTTCTTTCGCACAAAATGAGATAGATAAAGCAGAATAAGTTATTTACTACGAAATCTCTAAAAAAAATTTTAAAAGAAAAACGACACGCTCCTTTGATTTGGAAACTAAGATCCAGAAAGAAACGGTCGAGTGGATACGTTCAAGAAATATATATTTTTATCTTTTTTTTAATTAATTGGAACCCATATAAGTTTCTTCAGCAGAGTAAATCATACAAGTTTCTGAGTTAATATTATAAGTGTATTATAATTCACATTTATAATGTTAAAAAATAAATACTCTTGTAGAGTATCGTATCTAATGAATAACAGAACAAAACTGGTTTGTGATCTAGACATTGATGATGGCAATCATAAAAACCATCATGATTCTCTTTACTACTCATTATCTTTATTTACCGTATGACTACCAGATGAGGAAAGATAGGGTGTAGTAGGTAAACAAAGTAGAAGACCATGGCATTTTTTTTAGATTTTATTTAAAAGTAAGCTTTAATTTTTTAAATAAGTGATAAAAATTAAATTCCAATCATGTCCTACCTACTTTACGCGTGTTAACCGTGTAGTAGTGATGTAAGAATATCCAATACCCCACATTATCGTTCCGTGAGTGTCGTAACTAACGACAGGAAATCAAAACCAGGAGACGGGCAGCAACGTCTTACTAAAAAGAACTAAATAAATAAATCTGCGGTTATCAACGCCTAGCTTGATAACTATGGCAATCCCCCATATGGAGGAGGCCTACGTTCTGCAGTGGACTTTTGATAGGCTATAATGTCACCTACATTAAACAACATTACAATGAAGTAGACGCCTATAGCATAATTATTATTAAAAAGAAAACTTTAATTTTGATGAAAATAAAGAAGCGATAAAAAAAATTGATGTTGAACCAGCTTTTACTTAAAAAGCTTACTTCAAATCGGTAGTAAAAAATAATATATTTAAAAAATCAATTAAAAATAATTACAAGTTTATGAATTCTATGATGAGCGTGCTGCAGATACGCTCGTCACTCGGACCTTAGCTCAACGCGTACGTTAAATAGGCGGATGTCACGCAATCGCATTTGAAAATCAACAGTGTCTAATTACAAAAGCATGCGCGGACAAAATGGTGTTGTCGCATCTTGTAATAATATTGTTGTTATGTTTAATACGACTGCCAAGGTCGCGTACAGGGATTGGTCTGCTTTTAGACTAAAGTAGGGTTGCAAACTCATATCAAATATAGGTAGCAAGCGTTTTTGAGGCTATTAGGTTGATAATACAAGAATAAACAGTAATTAAATAAGCGGACTGCGTAAAAAAGTTTACTGAAAAGGGAAAATTATTATACCCTATGTCACTCCCACAATTAAGATGAATCTAACGACACCTCATTTGTTAAAATCCATCAAGCCATTTAGGTTTACAGAGCGTGCCAAAGAATTAACATACATACATACAAATTCCGGAAAATCATTACTCTCTTTCTGGGGCAGTCGAGTAAAAAGTAAAATAGCTTGTAAAGTCCAAAAGCGCACGCTTCATAAGCGTTTCATTTAATTTTGATGAAAAAAATAAATTTTACTCCTGACTTTTAAATCATATTATTGACGTGTTTTAAATTTGGCGCTCTATTATTTTAAAAGGTAGTGTCACCTACAGGGAAAAAGAAATATTTTTTATCAAAATAAATCGATTACACAAAGTATAAAATCGATATAGGTTGTACGGTACATTTGTCCTTTGTCTATCTTTATATATTGGCAAAGAAAAATTTACTTTGCCAATATCCGCTCAATAAAATAAAATAATGTGTTTTTCCTAGTTTGTTCATTCAGCAGTGCAACATTACTATTTTTATTTTTTAATATCTCCAACTGCTCCAGCATACACAGTCGCAGCCCTTTATTACAAGTATGTAATATTTTAAAGGTCCAGTGCCCAATTCCTGTACGCGGCTAAATGCGACCAATCTGACCCACGTAAACGGCGTGGCATTCGTCACAAACAAGTTTATAAACACCCGACTTTTGACGAATATCTAACTTATCTTTATTATTACAGATATTCCTAAGAGAATTTTAAGTTTTGAACGCAACATAAACGCCACTCTGTCGAAGAGTATTAGCTATTTTTTCAGATATGGAGCCTAAGTAGGTCAAACTGCTCACATATCGACGAAAACTTTGAGGTTGAACCGCGTACATAGAATTGCGAACAGAATGCTTTTCTTTCTTTTTAATTAAATTCTTAATGAGATGTTTTGAAAAATCATTAGAGACCGCAATTTGATAAATTACGTTAATCTCTTTTAAATAATTTTCTTTTCTTAATGGGACAGTAAACAAACGATTAATATAACAATAAAAAGCGGCTAATTTATGTTGCCAAGGATGACACAATGACGCGGGGATGACCGTGTCGGTATGAGTTGGCTTTCGGTAAATTTAGAAAACATGCAACAACTCTTTTCTTGTTATTGTTAAGTCGAGGAAATTAAGGGAACAATCTTGTTCCAATTCAAGCTTAAATTTAATTTTATCGTGGACTATATTTATTTTATTAAGGAAAACATCCAGTTGTCTCCTTGTGCCATTCAAGCAAATAATTATGTCGTCTACATATCTATGTTGTTCTACGTCTACGTATCTATGTGATGTTGATGTTGATGTATTCGAAATTATCCATGAAAATGTCCGCCATAAGAGGACTTAGAGGGGGCCCCATATCTAACCCCTCTTTTTGTAGATAGAAACGGTTATTAAACAGGAAATAGTTTTGTTTCATACAGAGAGAGGTCAATTTAAGAAGATCATTTGTTTCCCCGGGATGTAGTCGACGTTTATTAAAGAGATCTGCGAGTATACGCAAACAGTTAGGGGATGGGACATTTGTGAAAATACTATCAACGTCTAAAGATAACAATATGGATTTAGGAGGAATACGAATATCTTTATTTTGGATACGAGATCTCGGCAGGACTGCATAAATTACCGCGGTATAAGCCTTCTCAGCGTCGTCGGTAAATTGTATGCGAAAGTGTTGATTGAAAGGGTTGTGAATGAAACAGACGAAAAAGTATGGGATGCACAAGCGGGATTTAGAAATGGAATGGGATGCATGGATCAGGTCTTTTCCTTCAGGTGCATAGCCGAAAAGTGTTTGACTAAAAACAAGAAGGTCTATTGCGCATTCGTGGATCTAGAAAAGGCCTATGATAGAGTAATGAGGGATGAATTATGGTCAGCACTGTCCGTGAACGGTGTGAGCAGTATCCTCATACGAGCATTGCAATCTTAATAGGGAATCTCTTTATAGGGATTCTAGTGCTTGTATAAGGATAAACGGGGCATACACTGAATGGTTTAATATCGAAAAAGGTGTTAGACAGGGATGTGTAGCGTCACCGTGGCTGTTTAATTTGTTCATGGACAATTGCTTGACAGATTTAAAAGAGAATGAAAGTGGGTTGAGAATGAATGAGTTACTCGTCAAATGTTTTCTCTATGCTGATGACCAAGTATTACTTGTGTCTTCGGCCGAGGAGTTGCAGGAGATGGTAACTGCTATGAGTGGAGCTTTTGTTAGAAAGGGAATGAAGATGAATGTAAAGAAGACGAAACTATGTAGACGAATGTAAAAAACAAAGAAAGTGATGGTGTTTGAAAGAGATGAGGCAGTGACAGACTGCAATATCGTGATTGGAGATGAAAAATTGAACAGGTGAAGGAGTTTGTGTATCTGGGTTCAAAGTTTACAAGAGATGGAAAGTGTGAGAGTGATATCGAAAGAAGAGTGAAGGCAGGAAACATGGTGAATGGAGCTTTGCACTCCTTTATGAGCAGTCGGAAGGTGTCTAACAAGGCTCGTTTGGCTGTGCATGAGGGGGTGTTGGTTCCGACACTCATGTACGGAAGTGAAAGTTGGGTATGGCAGAAGAAACATGAAAACAGAATAAATGCAGTTGAGATGAGAGCGTTAAGAAGTATGATAGGAGTTAAATTGAGTGACAGGATAAGAAATAGTGAGATAAGGAAACGTTGTGGTCTGAAAGAAGATGTAGTGACAAAAATTGAGAAAGGTATGCTGAGATGGTTTGGCCATGTCGAGAGAATGAATGAAGAACGATTGACGAAAAAAGTGTATAAGGCGAGTGTGAATGAAAGTGTTGGAAGGGGTAGACCTAGGAGGACGTTTCTAGACCAAATCAGGGACGTCTTGAAAAAAGGCCAGGTCAAGAGTACCCTAAACCGAAGAGCATGTATGAAGGGAATAATGAAAGTGGACGAAGTGAAACCCCTACGGGAAAGGGGCGTGTACGTATGAGATCTAAACTATTTTTAAGGCTGTAAGTTGGGTTGAAACCAGATTCTACGTCAGGTGGTGATTGGTCGCATGTTTTATCACATGACGCGGTCGCTCGCTACTTAAGTGGGGAGTGGTTGCGTCGGCGAGTCTTATAAATAGTAGCTAATTTTGGCTCGCCGCTCACTTAGCGGTCAGCCACAGTAGAGTCTCCTACACCTGAAGATGCCTCGTGTAGAGGCGAAACACGTGGCGTATTGTCGTCGGTGGTGTGTCTTTCCTAGTGTAGTGGTGGTGGGAGTAGTGGTGCTGGGATTAGTGGTGACGGGGATAGTGCACGCAATTTAGGGAGGGCGGGAGGTGCTCTTCAAACTAGGTAAGACACATCATTTTATTTTATTGAGCGGATATTGGCAAAGTAAATTTTTCCAACTTTAATATAATGGATTTGAGCAAAGTAACGCCTGATTCTATTAATTAAAGGAGAGAAATATGATATAAATAATTATCGACCAATAACTCTAACACCCGTTATATCAAAAATATATGAAAAATGCATGTATATAAGACTAATTGAATTTTGTAATAAATATCACATTAAATCAAACAGTCGTTTGATTCGTTACGGTTTACAAAAAGATAAATCTACAACTTTGGCGATTTTTTCACTCATAAAAGTAGTACTGTCAAATATCAATAATAATAATTTTACCACGGGACTATTTTTTACCTATTTAAAGCCTTTGACCTAGTTTCACATGACCTATTGTTACAGAAATTATAAAAGATTGGAATTAGAGGACCTACACTTCAGTGGATATATAGCTTTATTATAGGAGACAATGTGTCATTGTTACTAAAGCAGATGTAAATGGGGACATAATACCTTACTCGTCCGAATACCGAAACAATAAATATGGCGTTCCACAGGGAAGTGTTATCGGTCCAATTCTGTTTCTGTTATTCATAAATAACATTGACAATATGACATTTCAATTATCGTGACAAACAAATAAAAAAACATAAAAAACATAAAAACCGTTGTCATATCCTACCATGCATATGTAGAATCATTACTGAGGACTGGTCTTACGAGTGTAATGTATGGCAATAGCACTGATCAAAATAAAGCATTTTTCGCGCAAAAAAAATGCATTAGAGCGATATGTGGGCTAAAACCGAATGAATCGTATCAACTGGTGTTTAAAAAATTGGCGTGTTACCACTACCATCACTTTATATCTATTAAGTATGCAATTATGTGCAAGTATAGAAACACAAAACGCTGCTTACAACGGTAGATGATGTAAATCCCCGTAGTCGCCGAGATCCATATAGGCTTGTACTAAACAATAATCCTAGAATAAGAAAATAGAATAAAAGTTGTTATTTATGTGTGTTTTGCTTAAATAATAAGATACCTAATTGCTTAAAAATATTAAATACCAGATTATTTAAATTAAAATTGTATCAGTGACTAAATGATTGTAATTTCTATAGTATTAAGGATTTATGTAGCCATAAATATTAATGTAAGAAAAAATTGCATGCTATGTATAACCGTAGCAAAACATGCTGATCTGGAACGTTCTGTAAAATCTTTTAGATACCATGTTTTATGCAAATAAAATATTATTATTATGGGATATATTCCGTTAAGAGTATAGAGAGCCTGTATAATCACAGACCGTGAGGCATTCCATCTTAGCCCACTGGGATGTAAACGCATCTGTAACCTTCTACACATCGAATATAATTATTTTTAAGGATTTTATCGCGTTTAATTTTCTTATTTTTAATTCCCGATGTTTCGGGTGCTTTACAGCACCCATGGTCATGGGAGGGGGGGGGGGGTGAAATGTTTGTCGTCCCGATGTCATAGTACAATGGCTACCTTCAGTTTTTGAATATTCATCAATCGGATCTAAAATTAATATTCAAAAGGTAGCCGGGAAAATTATGATATCGGGACATCAAACATCTCAGTCTCTAAAAACTTAGTACTATAAAGCACCTAAAACGTCGAAAATTAAAAACAAGAAAATTAAACGCGATAAAATCCGTAAAAATAAGTTTATTCGAGATGTCCATGGACTGCAGTACCTCATACATTCAGATGGACTGTAAGGTCGCGTGTTATTTCAATTTTATTTAAAAAAATAGGATCGTAAGTGCTCCTGTTGTTGATCGTTAAACTTACTGACTTCTGACTGACTGACTTCTGAACGACTTGAGCGATTGAGCTTATATTCACACAATACATTCGTTTTTATACTTTTCATTCTGTTCGTCCGTTAACTCAAAAACCATCCTAATGACAACTCAAAATAAAAAGAAACTGTGGCGGCCAACCCGCTGACGAAGCATAGCAATTATGGCTAATATACCACCACTATAGGGGAGGCATATGTTGAATATTATTGGAGAGATGAATCGGATGAAAATGAAAGCCAAAACTTAAATTAATTCACATTTAATATATCTACATTGCATAATTCCTGTTCAATATCCTTTGAAAGCCTAAAAGCAAAATTATTTCCATTCCACCGAAAATTGATTTCCATCGTTCTTAAATAAATTTATCGCTCCCAACATTTTCTTTCATAACATTGAAATTCTAGTCATTAATAAGCGCTCCTAATTATATATCCTCATAGGAAATTTAATCAAAATTAAAGATCCTTTTTGATTGAAATGAAACCTCATTTTTTTTAATATATCTTATTTTATCGAATTAATTATATACTGGCTAAATATAAAAATGAAACAATTCAATTATTTTATTCACTTAGCCAAATATACAAGACTTCTATGTATACCATAATTACATATTACTACTCGTTACATACTGCATGCGTCGAGAGTAAAGCACACTCATAACGCTAAGCGTTATAGGTGTGCTTTACTCTTGACACGTCAAGGTCAAGCAATTTTGTGTTCTTAAAATGCCTCCATCATTACAATATTGCACTAATACAATAATATGTATAGCGGTATATCAAGAAAACACTCTAATTAATCCATCTTATATTTTCTAAAAATCATTTTATATTGCTACTTTGAAAAAACGATTTGACAAAAAAAAATTACGTGGACGTCCGGATGTTGATTTTATATGTGGTCACGATAACTCCCGAAAAAATTGACGTATATAGACCGGGTTTTTTATTAACTTCAGAGTTTCATCAACTAGTTTACTATTTCATATCAACAGCATAGTACGCGTAGTTTGTTAATAAAATGATTTTCAACTTTTATAAGTTTTATTGATTTTAAAAATTTAAAGGCGCTGTCATATTTTTTTAGCATTTGATAGACAAAAGACAAAAAAATACAGCCTATATCGATTTTATACTTTGTGTAATCGATTTATTTTGGTAAACATTATTAATTTCTTTCTCTGTAGGTGATGCTACCTGTTAAATGAATAGAGCGCTAAATTTACTACACATATATTTAATATATTATTAATATATTATATTAATACATATATTTTAAGTCAGGAATACAATTTATTTTTTCATCAAAATTAAATGAAATGCTCATGAGACGTGCACTTTTGGATTTTCCAAACTATTTTTGTTTACTTAAGTATTATTTATATCTATACCAGTCTCCATCTATTGACATTTAGTGAAAAGTGAGAAAGCAACCGCAAACACTACTTAAATTGATTTTAATAAGTATGACCGTAAGTTATCACCTTCTCCTTCTTGTAACAATCATCGACATGTTTAATCGAAGAATGTTTAAAATTTTGCACAGAGTACATTCAGTAAGTAAGTAAGTTGTAGATAAGCTGTCTAGATTCTTACTAAGTCCGTTCTACCAGGCAGCGAGCCTCGCCATGCACACACACAAACACACGTTCACCTACAGCAGCATACAGAGAAAATAACGCTATATTTAGTACTACCAACGGGGGTGTCGAGTTATTTTCTCTGTCTGCTATTGTAGTTGCTCGAGTGCGACCATTGCGAGATGCTTGTGAAGTTTCCCTCACAGAATAAATAATAGTACCTTAAGTACATTAGTCATGACGACGGCTCGATAGCGCAGTTACTAAGCGTCTGGCTTCGGTGCTGCGGGTCGCGCGTTTGAATCCCGCACAGAGTAAGTATTTGTACGGTCTGCTATGTATAATGTATAATCGTTGCGGTCTGGATGTTTGTATGTATATCGCATCTACCATACAGGAGAAAATCCAAGAGAAAGGGTAACGCATTTAATAATATAATTATAATAATTAAAACATTATATTAGTGAAATTTTAAATTTTGTGACTAATATTTATTGTAATTTATTAAGTTATTATTTACAAAAATCGACCGGGTTTGCCTCACGGCTTCATCAGGGTATATAATAAGAATAACGAACATGAATGTACTTGTTATTAATTGTTTACCGCAACAAAATTAATTAAAATTATTCTGTCTATACTCAATAACCTCTACGGAATAATTTATGAAAAGGATCATTGAACATTTCAATACTATATTTGCGCTATAATAATGGGCTAAATACCTCGTTTATAATAACAAAACTTCTAAAAGGTATTTACAATTTGAAACTCGACCTTAGATCTGATCCCTAAAATCCTCTTACGCTGGATCGCAGTTTACGCACTCCATTTCCAATTCAATTCTGACCTCAATCACCTCTCGTTACAAAATTGAATTTTTCGGTTGTCAAAATTTGTTGTATATTTGTTATAAATTAAAATGTATATTTTTTCAATAACAGTGAAGTGATTTACGCACAAATAATCATAAATGCGACTACAGTTCATGAAAAAGCTGCTTAAAGTCTTAAAGCTCAAATGATTCATTCAAAGAAAGGGTATAGTTTTTTTTTATATAAGATATATCCCCAACCATGGGCAGTTACATCAATATTCGAAGAAACAAAGGTATATTTTTCATTATCACGCCTGAGCACTTTGATCTAAATAAAAAATAACCCTCATATATTAAGAATGTACAAGACAAGTGTGAGTACTATAGCAGCATATTATATAGAAATAAATACGAATTCCTAATGATTTCTTATATTTTCGCGAACACTACACATTGAATAAAACAATTTTTTACGGATTGTATCGCGTTTAATTTAAACCCATGGTCACGGGGAGACTGAGATGTTTTACGTCCCGATGTCACAGTTAGCGGCTACCTTCCGTTTTTAATATTAATTTTGGTTCGATCTACGCAGAATGAGCTTACAGTGTCTTGAAGTCTTGCAGTGGTATGCTTGGGTTTGATTTAATTTTTATTATAATAGGATCCCAAGCAGATGGCGCACCATCCATCTTCTCTATTGAAATAAGGATGTTTTTAATTTCAATAGCCTCGCGTATCATCCTTGGTAGGAGTCGGTGTTCTTTTGCGAGGTTTTGTGGTCTATCCAATATGATGTAATGGCGGGGACGATCTTGAACATGTTCACAGACTGCAGACTTCCCAGAGCGTCGGTGCTTCACGTCAGCTATATGTTCTTTCCGAATTTACGAATTCCTAGTTAGAAAAGAGCCCCTATATTATTTTTATGCACATGCAGTCAGTTTGCTGCTTTTGACTGCCTCGTTATAGAACAACTTGTCGTGTGTTGTGGTCGTAAAAGCGATTGCTGATCATGAGATCCCGGGTCCAAATCCCGGGTCGAGTCAAAACAATTTATTGGCTTTTTCCATCAAGAAATTCTCAGTAGCCCGGGGCCAGGAAGTTGGTGGTGTTTCACCACCGTGCCTCGGTAAAGTACGTAAATTCTTGTACCATTCCTGTACCCTGCGCCCGATTTCTCTCCAGTCGTGCCGCATTACCGTCCCATCGAACTATGAGAGTGAGGGAATAGAGAGAGTGCACCTGTGCTTGCGCATACATTTGGGCACTATAGTTCCGTCCTGCGCAGAAAGCTAGTCTCCGTTGAGACTGGCCACCGTGTGACCAAGTGACCGAAATTTGGTCTGGAGGACATTATGCAAATTTTTTACATAGAACAAGGGTGACAAGCGAGCAAACAGCCCACCTGATGGGAAGTGGATGCTGTGGCCCATAAATATTTACATCTAACCTCAATTAAGAATCGAAATGGAGATGCGTTATCACCCCTGAGGACCAAGATGGAATGCCTCGTATTCACTAAAAAGGGTCTCCGGTTTCCTACACTCAGAACATATGAAACACAGCAGCATTGAGTTGCTATTTTACGCTGGTATTCTGTGAGGGTGTTGTAATCCTGGCTGGGTCGCCATGTAATATACAGGTGGATTGAAAAGTACTCGGCCTAACCAAGAAAATAAACACATACTAAATCAGTAATATTTTTATTTTTCTACATAATCACCATCAAGTTCAATACACTTTTGCCACCTCCTTCAAGCATTTAGACCGTTGAAAAAATGATTCTTCCTTAAGTCAAAATATGCGTCTACAGCTGCTTTGACCTCGTCGTTTGTCGAAAATCTTTGACCTCCCAAGTGCTTTTTAGGTTAGGGAACAGAAGAAGTCTGATGGTGCCAGATCAGGTGAATACGGCGGATGCGGTAACAGTTCAAAGCCACAGTTGTGAATTTCAGCCATTGACTGTACTGACGTGTACACGGGCGTTATCTTGATGAAACAGGACTTTTCTTCTGAGCATTCCTCGACGTTTTCTTTTATTTCCTCGTAAACGACGTAGTTAGGTGCAGTAGTAATCAGAGTTTATAGTCTGACCCTTTCAAGATAATCAATCATAATCACACCTTTCAGTCCCAGAATACTGACCATCACCTTATTGCCGACAAAATCGACTTAGCCTTTTTAGGGGTGGTGAACCAGGTCTTCTCCACTGTTTTGATTGTTGTTTTGTTTCCGTGTACAGTAATGAACCCATGTTTCGTCCATAGTAACAAAACGATTCAAAAATCATCTGCATCGGCTTCAAATAACTCCAAACAGTCGCGTGAAATAGTCAATCGCGTCCTTTTTGTTCAACTGAAAGCAGTCGCGGAACCCACCTCACAGACACCTTGTGGAACCAACTCGTTGACAATGATGTTTTGAGTTCGTTCATAAGAGATGCCTATAATCTCGGCTATCTCTCTAATTTTAATCTGCAGTCTCCATTATTAAATCAAGTACTTTTTAATATTTTCGTCAGTAGTTGACGTCGAAGGCCTTCAGAGCGGGGTTCATCTTTCACACTCTCTACCACGCTTAAATTCTGCTATCCATTTTGACGGATGAATATGACAGAGCACAATCGCCTAATGTACTGACCATGTCATCATGGATGGCTTTTGATGATAGCCTTCTTATGGAGTACTTAATGACGGCACGCTGCTCGATTTGCTCCATTCGCGGAAATTATGTCCGATTACTTTGTTAATAAATTTATAAAATCACAACTAATTATCGCACACGTTTCTGAACTTCACACAATGAACTAGTCTGAACTGAACTAAATAATGTGGGTAGATTTGATTTTAGAATTGAATGGATCTGTGTTAGGCCAGTACTTTTCAATCCACCCTCGTAGGAAAGTTGTCAATGAAAAGAGGTGTGTTGATGCTTCTATAACATTAACATGAATGGGCGGAGCAGTAAGACTTAGATATAGGAGTCAAAAACGATCACTGTAACCGTAAACGGCTAGAAGAGGATTGATTATAACATTAATTATACTGATCTAAACTCATTCTACCTTAACAATAATATATACTGTCGTGGGGGCTAATTTCACGTATAACATGCAAATTATGTGAGTAAGCTCTTTTTTGCGTGTTTCAGTGTGAGTAATCTCGAAAGCTTGAGAGTCAAAAATTATTATCAGTACCGTCAGAATGGAAAGTAAACAGAGAATCATTGTCCATAGATATATAGATTATTATAGTCCACAGATTATGGGTGACAATCGAGCACACAGTCCACAGAACATAAGTGCGTGCTGGGCCCATAAACATCTGCATCTATTCTCGATAAATAATTAGAATGCAGATGCGTTGTCGCTCCCGAGGACTAAGATGCAATGCCATTTCCTGTAAAATGTATCTCCGATTCTATACACTCATCATAAATAACACAGTAGCATTAAGCTAGGTACTATTTTTATCTGCAATATGTTTCGAACAATACACATCGAACAAAAATACTTTTATGGATTTTATTGTATCTATCGTAACATTCTAATTTTTTTGGAGGACCATGGATTGCCACAAAACATTGTCGTCGTCGTCGTCACGTCGGCCACGTTCAACAATGGACTCGTGAAGGGATTTAATGATGACGTTGACGATAATGGTAGAAATATTCAAATTACTGTCACTACTACTGTAAATATATCACTAAATTCATTCTTAAATTATTCTTAGAATAAGTTCATGATTTTTTCATAAACATAATTTGCGGATGTCAGCTAGGTCTGTTTATTAAATGTTTTATACTTTTTCTGAATGGGCACTGAGTGCGTCGGAGGCTACCGGTGCCTTTCACAGAGTTGCTTTGAAATAAGAACGCCGCGTCGTGTATAAAATTCCGGAAAAAAAACTCAAATTCAGTGTGTTTTTTTTTAAGCGATTATACGGTCTTTTTCGCACTAAGGAAAAACTTTTTTTCATTCACTATAGCCTAACAAATGTCAAATAGGGGATATTTTCCATAGAAGTTTGGCAGGCGAGTTGGCAACCGCAAATTTTCATTATTTTGATAATACTTAGCGGTAGGATTATTCCTTTTGCCTCGTAGCGACTTATTTACAAGCGACATACATAATTAAACAACCTAACAAAGAATAATTTGATTCGTGCAGAAACGTACGAATACGCACGAACAATCCCAATATTCTAAGTACTATCGTACACATTCGTGCGTTGAACATAAAAAATGGATGTAGAAAAGTTAACTAACTTGGTTTACGGACATAAATGTTTGTGGAATCATTTTGATGTATGTCCGTAAACCAAGTTAATTTGTGTTCAGTGCAGTGAAATTTACCGAATTCATTTCTTTTTAAAAATATTTCACGCACCCATTTGGTTCTACCATAACGACGACGCCATGCCGTCGCAATCTCCGGTTAAGAAGATGATTATATAAAAATACAGATCATTCATCGCACCAAAGATGACTTTACGAACGCGATATGTATTACTGGGTCACTGCCTATTTGACGGAGAAAGAAATATTCAGTGCGCACACTCAATTCGTACGAACAGTATTCATGCTTATGAATACTTTGTGAATTACTAGCTTTCCTCACTAATAAAAAAAATAAGTCAACAATAAAAAAAGTCCGTTGAACATTTGGCTAGCTTTTCTCTCTAATAATATTAAAAATTACAAAGTAATAAAAAGGATGGAAAGTCTGCTCTCAAAAAATCAATTAAGAACGACGGTATCCACTTCCAATATTTTTAAATTTTTTTACGAAAGACGTGTCGCCTTAAACAATGCTCAAGTATTAGCGCGGCATTGGAAACAGTTGTATTCAATGAAAATTGATTTCGCAGAAAGTGAGTGGGGAAAAATAAAGGGTGAGAAGATCAATCTTTCCACCCTTGACTGAGAGAATTAGAATAATCCTTTTTGTAAATAACATCTATGCTAAGTGATTTAAGTGGCTTTAAGTGAATCATTATGCCATATATTCAATCACCATTAACTCCTTACGGCAAAAATCTATTTCTGAAAATAGATATCCCCATAAATATCCTTATCATCAATAGAGATAACGCTAATAAATGTAAATGATACTTACAGCTAATTTTAGCATGGATCTCTGTGAATATTCCTGTGCAGCCAAAGGATTTAGGCTTAACTTGCAAGGCTTGGGCCTAGGGTGGTTCAATTCGAGAATCGACAAAATTTTAAAAAGTGACTGAATTCCAAAACTAATGGGATGTTGGTCTTTTGTGTATATCATAATAAATAAATAATATTTTTAATTAAATACTTTCATATAACTATAGAGACGTCATATCGCGCTATACCCAGAAAATAAAATACTGGTGACACTGCGACTTATAGCATAAAAATTTAAGAATAACTATAGGGACAACATGACAAATGCCTACAATATACAAACATATTACAGATCGGAAACATTACCACAACCGTATACGCGTACTCGAAAGAAAACTCGGACGATGAAATCGTTTGCCGTCACATCAATTATCGAGACAAGTCGTACCATATTTCACTCATCACAGTTCATCTATATCTTTGCAAAATCAAAATGAGAACCGAACTATGACAACATTATTAAAGTAAAATACTCATGTTTACGTTGTCAAAATTTAAAAAATTGGCATTGCATAATACATACATAAATTATTTAATTGACGTAAAAAAATGTGGTTGTGTTTGACTATTTTGTTATGACACATGGTGATCCGAATATAGAAAATACAAAAGTAAAGCATGATTGCAATTGGCTCACAGCCTCAACGTATATAATGACGTCACAACCAATCACAAGTCGTTTTTTTTTTTCATTCAATAATTTTACTATTGCTTATTAATAATTACTAAAAAATGGAACTGTTAATAAAAAAATATCTAAATATACTTTACATGACTTATTATTTCATTTATATATAAATTTATGGCAAAAAAATGAATGCAACTTCTCTATTTAAGTAAATACTGGGAGGGCGAACGAATATTAATATTAATTTTATCACTTAGTGATAAAATTAATATTCGTTAATAATTTTCTAAAATTATTTGCTGGTTTTTTTCATTAATATGTGTTAAAATTGTTAATTAATGTATATTCTATAATATACATATAAATATATATAAAAATTACACTAGAACTTAAAAATATTTTACGATTTAACTAAATATACTTAACAATAAACAAAAATATTTATATGTAGGAGAAAGGACGGCTGTCCCATTTCATTTTAGTAAGGTCTTAAAACTAAATTTTACAGGAAACCACTTAAACGTAAAATAGGTTAGCCTTTGAAAAGTATTTATGTTAAGTAACAAATTTGCTGTTGTTTGTATAAAATACTAAATAATGAACATATAGTACTATCAATATTTTAATATGTGTGTATATTACAAAATTTAAAGCCCTTACTACATTTGATAATTGACACGAAATTGTTAGATTCATGTAACAACCAGTTTCATAACATAGGAAGAGCACTTGCTAGGTTTTGTTATGGTTTTACGGAACAGGAGACTTAGTATAACTTATTGACTGAATTCTAGTAAATCTAAAGCCTTGTAAATAAAATCATTATAAATTGAATAGAAAAGTTTATTAATTTATAAAAAAAAGCTATTCAGCTGCAGATATTTGTCCATCATTTGTCAAATCGGCAGGCGAGTCATTGACGGGTAAATTATTCCAAAATGATTTTCTTGATTCAGGCATTTTCATTTCGATATTGCCATGAACAGCATCCGCGGACATGTGAGTATGGCCTTTGGTTAGATAACTAATAGTTACCGATTTAAAATTATTCAAGGAGTTATTTACTATTATAATCATTGCAGTGTAAAGGGTCCAATTTTTGTTTTGGGCTGTACAATCAGCCCATATATACAAGTACTCCCTATAAGCCTGTATGAAAGCATATATGGCGTTCATAATATCACTCGCCTCTCGTCCAGCTTGAGCTTCATGCCGAAGGACACATGTGGCAAAATCGCTTGACTTCTTTTTAATTGGAGCAAGTGTTAAATTAAATGTAACCAAACGACTCATGAAAAAAGCATCTTTAATTTCAGGCATCTCTGGTAAAATAATAAACTTTTGTAAATCCATTGATAAATATTTAACTCTATTTGAATTTTTGCTTGTTCCATCTAATCTGTATCTTTGTAAAGGAGAGTCAGCTTTGAACTTATGATTTTCATATTTCGTTCTTATTTCTTCAGGCATCGAATTAACATTACTGTAATTCTTCAGTTCTTGTTCATACATAAAGCATTCCACACAGCTATCACCTTTAGGCATATGAAATGATATTTTTAGTTTTTTTTTATATTTTGCCTGTATATTTCAACCCCACATTTAAAATTTGGATTTTTCTGCTAGAAATCCTTGTAAATTTGCTGCAACGTTAAGTGTCTTGGCAAATATTTAGTAAATGGCGTATTGTGATGGCGATAATGACTGACAGTGGGCTGAAAACTCATAATATGTTCGGTTATTATGCTTCCATCAACTTTTTTTCGATTGCCACCCCTATTGTCTTTGGAAGCAGATGCATTTTATATTCCTTTCTTAATAGTTTTACTAAGTTCTATTATCACGCCGTTAGTTTTATATCCAAGAGTTGCCAAAAATAAAAGTCACGGCACACAGGAATTCATTCGTTATTTTTATTAGGCAAAGAAAAATAACTACTTTCGTTTTTAGAAAAATAATCATTAGAATTTGAGATTTGAACCTTACGTCACTTTATAGAACATATAGTTATGCATTTATTTTGAAAATTACACCTTGATACAAAATTTATTTCCCAATATTTATCCCAAAACTCTTTCCGACTTTCAAGTAAAAACTTTGCACATTGCCTCTTGCGTTTGCCATCACAACTATTTAAGATCATTGGATGCTTTATTTTATTATTTGGTTTCATAACATTTGGTACAGTGGCATCTACAGATTGCGAATTGACATGTTGTGTTGTACTGATGTTTGATAAATTATCATGTTCATTATAAGTAAAGACCGGACCGGTATATGCAGCTACGAAGTGTATTTCAGGTTGTCTATTTTGCTGTAGAGATTCAGTGGCAGACTGAGATATACAAAATCCAAGAAGCCCTGGAATAGAAAATCAGTCTCAGAAGAAGTATCTTTTACAGATTCAGGCGGCTCAAAATCAGGATCTTCAACTGAATCGTCCAAATCGCTAAATGTAATTAATTCTTCAGGGTCAATTACACTTAAGGTGTTAGGTTTTAAAGCAGTGTTATTGTGCGAAGACGAAGGGGATAGTTCTTTGAATTCAATTGAACAGTTATTAGCAAGCAAACTGAAGCAAAGAAAAGAAAAATGCAACACACGACAGAAAGAAATCGCAACCAATTTTAAAATATCACAGATATCAATAATTTCATTTTTAAGCCAAAACAACAACTCTTGGTGAACTCAAAACTAAACATGCCTACCAAACCGAAAATAAAATAATATGTTGAAAAATATTAATGTTAGTTAGCATCATTACTTTATATAGGTATCAGTGCACGTGTATTATAAGGCAAAAGAAATAGTTTAGATATAATGAACTTACCGTTTTTCCGTCTCTGAATCACAGTTTATATTGTTATTTTTGGCGGCAGCCACAATCTTTTTTGAACGGTAAAATTGCATTTGGCGATTCATTTTTATGAAGAACAAATACAACGACACAAAAGTTACTGTGTACACGCGTCGACGCCGATAATTGAATTGAAGCGAAAGCTTGCGCCTGCGTGTTGCGACATGCTGCGGACAACGCGCACTATCCCTCTCTTCCTTCACGTTCGGCCTTGATTTCAAAAACCTAGTAAGTCACTTTAACCATTTTAAACCTAGCAAGTCTCAGAGACTTACTAGGTTTTGAAATGGTTAAAGTGACTTACTAGGTTTTTATGTGGTCACTTACTAGGTATCGATGTTTTAATATATCAGCTTTCTTGTGCGTTTTCAAGGCTGGTGTTTTTGTATTGGGTAGGGACTTACTAGTTTAGGAAGACTATACAATAAAACGATTTTTGTAAAAAGTGTCCCTTACTAGGTTTTGAAATGGGACAGCCGAGGAGTCGGCCATGCTGAATAAAAAGTCAGGGATTACAAGATAATATTTAGTTTTATTAATTATAAATTGTACCAGGGCACTTTTATAATTAATGATAATAATTAATTTCAAATGAATTATTCATGAGCGTCTAGGATAAGCTAGTTTGGTACAACCAGTGCACCGAGTCACGCCAGAGCCAAGACTGCCCTCTCCGTTTTTTTTGCGCCCAATGCAAGGACACCCTCCGGAAGCGGGGGAGGGAGGTGGTGAATGCTCATAGCATACCACGCAGCCGGTTGCGTTGTTATGTGGGAGTCACTTTGAAGAAGTGCCTTACCCACTAAAAACCACCTGTGGGAACGGCTTTGGCCTATGGCCTTCCGCCGAATCGGAGACGACCTACAACGGGGGAGGGAGGCGTGGGGTACAACCGTCCGGGGACGGAAGCGCGGGTCAACCAACACAGCCGCAAAGGGCGGCGGTGCTGGAGTGAAGGTGTGGGAGTCGCATGAGCGGGAATGCACTCACCGTACGGGGACGGCGAGCACGGTCTGCTAGCACAACCGCACGGGGGGTGCGGCGCTAGCTGAGGCGTTAAGGGAAGGCACTCACCGTACGGGGACGGTGAGCGTGGGCACACAACACAGACGCACAGGGGCGGTGGCGTTAGCGGAGACGGGAGGCTCCCACCATACGGGGACGGTAGATAGCTATCACAACCGCACGGGGGTGGCTTTGCTAGCTGAAGCGGGAGGGCACTCAACCGTACGGGAACGAGAGCGTGGTCAGCTAACACAACCGCACGTGGACGGCGGCGCTAGCTGAGGCGGGAGGCACTCTCAACCATACGGGAACAGGAGCGTGGTCAGCTAACACAACCGCACGGGGGCGGCGGCGCTAGCTGAGGCGGGACGGGACGGGACTGACGTTTCAATTCCTCAACTGAACTGACTGAGGAAAATACCCGTACGGGGACGGGTGCTCGGTCAGCGAGCGGACTCCGCTAGCGCACGTCCGCACGGAGGCGACGGCGCAAGCGGAATATAACTTTCGCCCGCTCCGTCGCTGTGCGGTCATTTTATATCCGTTGCAAAACAAGTCGAGTAGTGAGGCGGTGGGGGAAATGGAGTGGCGTGCCGGGTGGCGTGATCGGTGCACGTGTTGTTAACAATTTTTGCTGTACCGGCGTACGACGACGCCGCTGTTGTGCCGTTTTATAGAAGTATACAAAATATCTATTTACGTAACAGTGTTGAAACAGTGTTACGTAAACAGTGTTTGAAATTCACTACACGAGTTAAAACGCGCTAGCCCTGACTGCGTATGTAACCTTAGAAACCGAGTGATTGTAGGTATTACATCATGCAGGTAGCGAGAGTGATAGAGGTTTGTCTGGTCTGGTCAGGTCTGTCTGAATCCAAAACCAAAATCCCCCACACCACTAAACTAGAAAAAACACACTATCACCATGATACAACACGAACGTGTTTCGCCGAACGAGGCATCATCAGGGAATAGACTCTGCAATGTGTGCGTGTTTTATTTTTGTTCTAAAAATTGTGAAAAGGGCATTCAGGCCTAAGATTATAGAAAATAATAATGAAAAAATATATTTATTTGTAAAACCATGCACGTAGATTATTTATTGTTTCGGGTCAAGAACAATTAAGTTGATAAAGAATACCTTAACAACTTCTTTTATATCAACAAAAGATGGGCGCTGAACAAAATTGCGCCCTATAAATAATGTAGGCGATCAATTGCCTCGCGTAATGAAAGCCCCGATCTGGTGTTGCCATAAACAAAATCCTCTTTTATAGGGTAAGATAGCAAATTTTACACAGCCATTCCTTAGGCGATGAAATCCCTTTTACGCAAAAAACGACTTTACATTTGCCTCTATCAGTGGCAGTAAACTGCAAAATATTTTAATAAAGTTGCATATACCGCAAAAACTAGGTCTGATCCTACTTCATTGATCTAAAATAATTGATTTAATTAATTTAATTTCATTAACAATGTTTTTAAATATTCAAACAGAATGTGTACTCTGACGATTACTCAAATATTTCATGTATTATGTATTAACAGTTTTAAATTATAAAACCAATAAACTAATTACACATTTTGTTATGAACTAATTTTAACAAAATACAAAATTGCATAGTAATGAAGAGAACATCGTGAAGTCTGCTAACCTTCTCAGAAATGAGAGGACCCAGCCGTGGGTCGTATAACCTCACCTGGTGGTAGGTAGTGATGAAGCTCTAAAGTCTAGATAGTAAATTGCACTGTCTTATCGTAACAGAAGCAGCTTCACTCTTGAATTTAAGATACCCTGATATTAATTGGACGAAAAGACAGAAGACGCAGTTGTTCGTGAAAGTTGTTCACAAGTATGTCGTATATGGCAAACACGAGTATTGTCTTCGTCGAAGATAACTATAAGAAAGCATATCGAAGTAAATATTTGGGGGCCTATAAAGTCCGTCAACCTGCATTGGAGCAGCGCAGCGATCTATTTGCCAAACATTGGGCTTAAAACGTTACTTCACTTACATATGTACAATATAAATATTATATCACATCGTACAGAAAGAACATATTAGCTAATTAAAAAAATAATAAATTTAAAAACACTATAGCTGGAGCGTAGCTTACTCGATATTTACTTTTTTACGTGGTAGAGTCTAACTATATTATGGTTGTAGCACTAATAGGTCGGCTCGACCGGAAAAGGACCACGATTTCACAGAATACCATCGTAAAATAGCAACTTAATGGTGCTGTGTTTCGTATAGTGAGTGTAGAGAACCAGAGACCCTTTTTACTGGAAACGATACATTCCACCTTTGTCCTCAAGGGTGGCAACGCATCTGCATTGTGGCCCATAGATGTAGATGTTTATGGGCCACAGCATTCACTTACCATCAGGTGGACTGTGTGCTCGTTTGTCACCATTATTCTATAAAAACTACTTTTTACTACTACTGTACCATTATTAAGTTATATTATTTTTCATTGTTTCAGAAAGTATAGATAAGTCAGGAGAGGATCCTGTTGTTGCGGCCCTAAGACCTTATACTGCTCCAGATAAAGACGAGCCTAAAGAATCAGCTGAACTATTCCACAAGCTGTTCGGAAACTTTTCAGGAAATAATCACAAACCTGATTCAACTGATGACGTATCGTTACTTGATCACTTGTATAATGTAGAACATAGTTATGATATTAACGAAACTCAAAGGTTAACAATGGATGATATTTTAAGTGCTGATATAACCAAAGATAGTTTTTCTAATGACACATTAAATGGTACGGATAATGTGACTATGGTAAGGCCAAGTGTCCATGAAGATGTAGTGACTAAATTTTTAAGATTGATCGAAACGCAACATTTATTAGGAGAAAACTGTACAGCCGGTACACATTTAAATTTAGGCGAGGGTGTAGTAGATAGATATGCTCAAGAAAGGTTTAGGATAGAAGCAGAGGTAGCAGTAAACAGAGCTAACATGCTGACCCGATTATGGAAATATGCGGGACCATCAGTAATGCATAACGAATATTTGCTTCACGCGAGCGTTTTTTCTATGGTCGAGTTTGACGACGATGTATTTGCAGCTGGTAACTGTTACGATCAGTATCAATATAAAGATTACCAACTTTTTTGTCCCTTTGCTTACCGGCTGCCTGAAGGACCAATATTAGCAAAAGATTTGGCTGTGGAATACAAATATTTGAGCAATACGTCGGAGTGGTTTTACATCGCACGCAAAAACGCTGAACGCGTGATCCGAAACCATAATCAGTTTAGACGAGGTATGTATCAAGTAACAGTAATAGCGGAAATTAAAATTATTTTTAGTTTTTGTCTTAGTATTTGTATTCAGTAAATGTTCACATTTTCTATAAATATCTACATAATAAAGAATAAATATAAAGACCCTATATATAGCTCTAAGGTGCAGTGGCAAATATAATAGTCTAAAATATATAAATAAACAGGTACCTAGGTAACTTCAAATTCTATCTAAACAACCAAAATATAATACAAATAATTAAAATTGAAATTACATTGAAAGTATTCGTTTAGCCTTGATAAAAACCTCTCAGAAATAAGAGGAGGCCTGTACCTAGTAGTGGGATGTAACTTACTTAACTTTCAGTGATTGTCGTTAATATTTTAGAATAAAAATACTATTTCTTATTAATTTCCTTTTTACAGAAATAATATACATATTTAAATTTTGCAGGTTATAACACGTATACTTACAACGATACCGCGCACACTGAACGGGAGTTTGACGAGATACTTTCAGTTACTTACGAAGACGGGAAATGGTCCAAACCATATTACGATTGCGGCGGAGGAAATATTTGGATGTTAACGTACACAGTACCGTTTTTTGGATACAACAATGGAACCTACTTTTTCAAGTTAGTTTTTTTTATTAGACATAATTATATTAGACACAGCTCACCTGATGTTCAGTGGATGCTGCCGCCCATAGACGCCTACATATATCCTGAGGGCTGAGATGAAATACCTCATTACCAGCATAAAGGGCCTCTGGTTCTCATTACTCATCATACAAAACTGCAGTATTATTCTGCTATTTCACGCTGCTATTTTGGGAGAGTTTGGTTCTTTCCCAGTCGAACCGAACTATTCTTGCTGCAGCTATAATATAGCTGTAGCGTGGCTCTACCACGTTAAAGTCTTTTTATATTTATTAATATTGTCAATATTTAGCCATTTTATGATATTCTGATACTTAAACAGTAAATTAATATTATAAAGGCACTAAAAATAACAACACCCTAGTGCGAATTTAAAGCTATGATTTTTTTTTCCGTGAGACAAACACAGGTTATAATAAATTTAAAAAACAACGAAGAATACAATGTCAAACTGCTCTGAAGGTCACTATGGCCATAAGGCTGAATAAAGGTTTTCATTCCATGACATTTATAAATTAACTAGCTCCAACCCTAAGACGTCTATACCACTACATATTTACAACAAATCGTGGGGTGCGAGTTTTGTTCTGCTATAAGTGGGTTTCGCTGATTTAAAAACGTAATGTTTACTTTCAAAATTTATATATTAATTAATTCATTCATTCATTCATAACCACCCATTAAGAATCCACTGCTGAGCATAGGCTTCACCTATAGATTCCCTCATAGGATAAATAATTATCATATAAATTGTAAACCGCAGTTTTTATCTGAATTCAGTTGTTATCTGAAAGTTGCTGCTTGCCCATTGCCTGGTTTATTTTCTCTGTCACCTCTTATGACATTCAAGGAACGATATGGGGTAGTGCATATTCTACGATTAAATATAATTGTCTTTGGAACTTATGTTTTAAATCAACAGCTAAAAATCAACAGCGTATGTTACTATAATAAACCCTAACATGAGTCACAAAAATGTGATAATTATTGTAAACATTATGTATTTATTTTTGGGAGCAACAAATTAATAAGGAAATACAATAATATTCTCGGAACCATGCACTGTCTATTCTTTCACTATTATAGACCGGAGAGAGATCAGGCGCAGGACTAACGTGCTTTTAAAGGCAGGGAGGTAAAACTTCGCCATTTACCTGACTCTGGACTGCTACTGAGAACTTTTTGATGGGAAAACCCAATAACTGATGTTGGTCCGACCCGATTCGAATCCGAGCCCCAAGTCGCGCTTACGACCACTAGACCACAAGGCAGTTAAGAGATATGACGTTATGATTATATAACGTCATATTTTAACGGGGGTCTTATTTTGATACCGGCTACGGATCCCTAAATTGGATTCCTGTCATTCGTCAGTCCCGTTTGACATTGTCTTCAGAGCAATAAAAGAGATCAGGTCGCTGATAGATTAAGTGAAATGGATTATTCTGAAACATAACGAAAACATTCAATTGGTGGATGATAACCGTTTTACCTTAAGCCAGAGAAAATTACAGTAACTTTTCTAAGGAATTGGGAATTATTAAAATACATTTCCGACGGCTTTTTTCTTAAATAATAGAAATGATTAACTAGAACCTCTCATTTTTCATGAAGTAGGTGTAATCATAATATAGTGTTATAGTAGTGATGTTGGCAAACAAGCACACAGTCGTAGACACATAGAAGACTATATCGATTCTCAATTAAGAATCAAAATGGAGCTATGCGTACCCAACATTTTTCATGTTTCATTCTTTTATAAAAATATCTTTAGAAAATATATACTCAAGACATAAAATGTTTTATTTCCTTTAGATAAGATTATGTTACATTTTGGAGACACGGGCAAATAGAAGATTAATGATTTATGTCTTGGTGACGTATACAATTCGTCTGTAACTTAAATAATTCCGATTCGATCAATAATGAGATACCTACTCCGATAGTGAGGTTAACGTATATATTTTTTAATTGAGTTGATTTTACTACCACGTTTTTTTATAAACATTAGTAATAAAAGCATCACACGAGATTCTTATTCTACTTTCAACGTTCTTTTTACATAGCCTGCGACTTGTTCTGGTTTTTAGTAGATCAGACATTTTTCCTTACTCGCAATTACTACAGCATACCTAACGCGGTACTGGACTCTAAGAGACTAAGCAAACGGCCAAAGAGTTTTATGCTTTAAAATTAAAGTTAAACAGATTAAATTATAGGTTACTCGAATTAACCTATTACGTATCACTCAATCAAACCACTAAATATAAATCACTTACGTTATAATTATACGCGAACACGATTCTCAGATATTGTTATAAACTACACTAGCGATCCGATCTCGTTTCGCACGGGTGATTTCGGGATTTCAACAACAGCGCCACATACCGGGGCTAATTGTGAATTTAAAACATACAGGGACCAACTTAAACACATAAAAATTTTATATCTCAAGTTATGATCTTTCATACATGCGTCATCAATATTGTCAAATATTTAAAAGTATTTGGACACAAAATATTTGCAATAACTTTCATTTAACTTTTTGAAGACACTTTCATATAAATAATTCAAAATCTTACAGATCACCGGACAGTAAATTTTATTAGTTTATGTCAACATTTTTTAAATTATATATACATTTTTTTAAATTTGAAATAACTTTATTAAAGTAAGATTTATATACATTTTTAAACTTAAAGTAATTTTATTGAGAAATATTTTACTGAATATGAAATTTATAGATATGTAGTTCAAGTTCAAATCGGGTGGTACAATGGATCCCGTTAATTTTAGACCTTTTTTATTTTTCAATTCTGTGTTTGTCACGTTTAAGTTATTTTTGGAAAAATTGTATACGTGTATAATATTATTATGTTAACGTTTTTAAATGTATATAAATTGTTTCATCGAAATCAATTTTGTTTTACAAAATTTGTTTTGGGAAATATCACAGTATGCTTAAGATCTTTTCTAGGCTTTTATATAGGTAGAGCCACGCTGCTGATGTTATGGTAGTAACACGAATGGGTCGGCTCGACTGGGGTAGGACAACACTCTCACAGAATACCAGCGTAAATTAGCTTCTTAATGCTGTTGCTTAAAATAAGAACCGAAGACTGTTTTTACTGGAAACGAGGCATTCCATCTTAGTCCTCTGGGGTGACAACGTAAAATAGCAGCTCAATGCTGCTGTGTTCGTAGAGAACCGGAGACCATTTTTTCTGGATATGATGCATTCCATCTTAATACTCGGGGGTGACAACGCATCTGCATTTTGATTCTTAATTGAGGATAAATGAGATGTGTGCTCGTTTGTCAACCGTATTCTGTAAAAAAAATATAGACGTTAACTTTTTAATATAATGTTTTCTTATATTTACGCAAAGACTACACATTAAATGAAACTAATTTTTACGGATTATAACATATAGCTGACTTGAAGCACCGACGTATCGGGAAGTCTGCAGTTTGTGAACATGTTCAAGATCGTCTCCGCCATTACATTAGATTTGATAGACCACAAATCCTTGCAGAAGAACACCGATTCCTACCAAGGATGATTCACGAGGCTATTGAAATTAAAAAAACATCCTAATTTCAATAGAGAAGATGGATGGGTGCTGCCATCTGCTTGGAATCCTATAATTAATAAAATTAAATCAAAACCCAAGTATACCACTGCTAGACTTCAAGATACTGTAAGCTCATTCTGCGCAGATCGAACCAAAAATTAATATTAAAAAACTGAAGGTAGCCGGGCTAACTATAACATCGGGACTTCAAACACCTCAGTCCCCCCCGTGACCATGGGTGCTGTAAAGCACCCGAAACGTCGGGAATTAAAAAGTTAAAATTAAACGCGACATAATCCGTAAAAATTAGTATCATTTAATTTTTAATATAAGTTTATATTCAATGCAAACTGTATCTATATTCATTTATTATTTATTTTAGAGGCACAAGCGGTATTGATATTGATCTACGCCGCGTCGATATAGACCAATGCCCGCTGAAAGCTGGATCAACGCAGCTGAACATTTTTGCTGGAACAGACAAGTGTAAGAAAAAAACCACGGAGGTAAAATATCACTTGATTTTTGGGGTTTTACGACAGGCGTGAACGTGGTTGCTATACCACCATCTATCGGTATCCATATTTTTATTAAGTCTACTGTTGAACATATGCCTCCCCAATGGAACGCCACAAATCACGGTCCTGAGCCACATGTCGCCACTCCATGTAGTGGGGGGCCACCCTACACTTCGTCTGACGGTACGAAGCCACTCGAGAACGTTTCTTCCCCATCGGTTGTAGGTTCTTCGAGAAATATGACTGGCCCATTTTTTATTGTTTTGTATTAAATGGGGTGATAGATTATCTTACGCTGCCACCACGTGGTATACCCAGACCGGGGACGAGCAGCAGCGTTAAAGGTGCGAGGCATCTGGGGTAATGCTATCACTAATCCGCTTTCCAACCACTACTATTACTATTACCACGGGAGATGTCTTTCAGCAGTAGACACTCTTGCGGATTCTTTTTGAAATATTATCAAGCTCTTACTCACTGGAATGTTGCCTAAATAATTACAATAAGAACTTCATTCTCTTTAGTTCAACTTTAGGTTTGGATTTATTTCTTCAAATTTAAATGGGCCTACCCTTGAGGCTTGAGGTATTGTCCATTTAATGTAAAAAACGATTCAGCCGTTTCCGACAAATAGAAAGAAAGAAACACTCGATTTCGGCAAAGTCTAATTGACGTACAATAATATACTAATTTATGACAAAAAACGAAATTTAATAAATTTGGCTTTATACGTCGTAGGCGTGCCAAAAAAGTTCATTACTCAGCATAAATTGTGGCGACACACAAGGTTGATTTTCAGTAATGACCAAGAAAAATTAAACAAATCACACATGCATAAAAACATACGTCTTTAGATATATAAACTCTTCCTTTTTGAAATAGGTTAAAAATGACTCTTCTGATAGTGTCGCTACTGCAGCCTATGGAAGTGCGTTCTTACTATTTAAAATTATATTATGGATCTTATTATTTAATTATATAAATAAGTTATTTATTTTTCCTTCAGCCGTCGACTTATGACGAATATTAATAGCTTTAATTTCTTTCATAAAAATACCTTACGTAATTCTATATTATTTTCTACGCTGTTAAATGTAAAATATAAAAAATGCACGCTTATTTACTTGTTATTAAATTTGAAATTCAGTTTTTTAAATTGACAATCACGGAACAGTAGTTAGAAAATGAAAGCCACTGTTGATTTTATATAAAAATATATTTCCAGCAACGGTCACTAAGGGTTTCTGTCAATCAAATAACAAGGAGTCGTATTTCTTTACTCCGTAACGAAAATCGGCTTAAGCTACAGGGACTTAAATAAGAGAGGAAAAATGAACGGCGCGGAAACAGATGTTACCAAGCTCGGTCTTTATTTACTTAGGAAAAAGGACTACATGAAAGTTCTGTTAAGGAACTTAGTGGTTGTATTAAATATTGTTTCGTTTCTTGTTAAGCCGTAGTAACTCAGGGGCCAAGCTCTCGCTGTAAATTTCACAGTACGGGAGCAACCTGGGTTCGATCCCCGCCGGCACCAATTAAATTGTTAATTGCATTTTAAGTGCTGATTTACAACGTGCTCGTCGGTGCAAGTAAACATCGTCAGGAAAACTGCATGTTTGAGAAGTAAGAGAAAAAATATTGCGAAGACATGTGATGTTCGTCAACACGCATTAGGGCAGCGCGGCGGACTATTCCTTGCCTTAAAACCCTCTCAGAAATAAGGGGAGGCCTATGCCTAGGAGTGGGACGTATAAAGGCTGTAATTTTATTTGGCAAAGATCAAAGCCAGCTTAACTGAATTCGGACGATGGGAAATATGCTTTCATCAGTTAATCTATACATATAAATAAAATTGAAGAGTCTGTTCGTAATATCAAAATAATTTCTTTTTTATGAGATAAGGGAATTATTTGCATGGCATTAAGACATGAATACCCATTTGTAAAAATTGTATGTCTGTCGGTCTGCTTGTCTGTCCGGACTAATTTACGGAATGGCTATACCGAATGTGATTAAACTTTATTTTAAACAATGCCGAGAGGGATCTAGGCTATATTTTATCTGAAAAACTTGAAGATTTTTTTTGAAAAAACGAAAAAATAAATGGCCTTTGATTATCGTAAACTAAATAACGCCACATAAGTAGACCGTATCCAGGCAAAGCGGGGTGGGTGGCTAGTATAATTAAAAATTCCATTAAACCAGTCGTTAGTTTCTAGGCCAGCAGAGTCTTATCGGTAAATAAAAATCTGTGAAATAAATCAGATACGACCAATGATGTCAATTTTTTCCTTTGTCGTCGAAAATACGAACTTTTAACCATACTACGCCAAATTCCATCATAAATCAACGAAATACACTCAGCAAATCTTCTGTGACACAGAACAAAGTGATTACTAGAGTTATATTACTGAATTTTGTACAGAAATAAAAAAAACAATTCTATATAATATTTAAAAAAAACCTAAAAGTTCAAATGTATTTTCCTAAAAATATCAACTAAAAGCGCTACTTTAGCTCTGACAAAGTAGTCAATTACGAGAATTCCCTGCGAGACTTGTTTCATAACGAATTTCTTTCTTAAATCTAATGATTTCCCAGTGCGTCCCTGTGCCTGGTCTGGGATTTCGTCGGGGATCTTATCGCTGTGTTTGTCGACGAGGGTTCTACTTTCCCAATACTACCGCTGAACATAGGTTTTATAATGGCAGTGACATTGAAGAGGAATATGAAAAGCATCTCTTGGTAAGTAAATTATATTTTTAATATAACAGCAAGGGTAATAAATTTTTAAAAGGCTGGCAACGCATCTGCAATTCCACTGGTGTTGCAGTTGTTCATAAGTCGTGGTAGTCAGTTACCATCATATATTATCTATAAAAAAACGAACATGTTCCACGTGAAGGTTAGTGGAAGCTGTTCCATAGACATCTTCATCTATAGTCGATTAAGAATCAAAATGCAGATGCAACGACCAACCTGAGGACTAACATGCCTCGTTGTCAGTAAATAGGTTCTCTGGTTCTCTACACTCACCATACGAAACAGCAGTATTATGCTGCTATTTCACGCTGGTATTATGTGCGAACATTGTGCTTCTCCGGTCGAACCGACCTATTCATGCAGCGCTACAACGTGGCTCTATTACGTTAAAATCGATTTTTTTTTGTAAATTTCAAGTTGTAATTTTAATTATTTTTATTAACGCTTGAAGGTAAGTAGCTACTGCAGTCTATGGACACCTGCAACCTATTTCATACAAAAAAAGACTACAGGTGCATTGTCATCCTTGAGGAATGCCTCACAGCCTGTAATTATACTGGCTCTCTTTAGACCGGTGCAAGCATACTGTTTGGCGGCAGAAATAAGTAAGAGAAAAGGAGTCCTACATCTAGTTATAAATATACAGTATATAATACAGTTCGTAATATTATACTTTTTGTTTATTTAATTACTTATAAATTTTATTCGATTTCGTGACCGACAAGGTTAAAAACGTTTACGTTAAATTTCATAAAACGTGAGTAAATACAATTCCCGCCGCCACCATGGAAATTTTTAATTTAATTATAAAGAAATTTAATTATAAGTCAGTCGGTTCACGTCAAAGGATCTTGGTGAAATCTGTAAGTTTTTTAAGAAATGAAAAAATATTTCGGGAACATAATTTGAAGTCAGTCAGTTTCACAAAAGTAGCGCGGCGGATATTTTCTATTTCATAACCTGCTTAATGATGATATCTAAATGTATCCTATACATATAAAGTCTAGGAATCCATCGGGGTAAGTACCACCCTCTTACCAATATTTGCCACCATACAGCAGTGCTTGCATTACTGTGTTCCAGTCTGAAATATATAGAGTCATTATAAAAACTGGCATTGAAATATTTCATCTTAATTCTTAGAGGTGATAACGAATTTGTGTAATCTCCTTTGCATGAAGCTCGCTGTAGATGTCCATGGATTGAAATAGCCACTTACCATCAGCTGGACTGTAAGTTCATTTGTCAGTTCAGTTTTATAAAAAAGTGCACCGGCTTAGCCAACAAAAAGTTTTTTACTCTACCTTGAAGAGATGCACGTTTTAATCAGGTGGAAAGGCAATTGATGATATAAGATTACTATATAAAATACTTACTAGACCTGAGGTAGCTCAGAGACTAAATTTTAAAATACGTGAGCAATCCGGGTTCGATTCCCACTGGCACTAATAAAATTGCAAATTACAATTTTAAGTACTGATTTACCACTTGCGGTAGTGATGGGAAACAACGCGAGGAAACCTGTAGGACTAGGAAATTAAAAAAATCAAAGATATGGGAAATCCACCTACACGCATTGGGGCAGTAGGGCGGACACCTTGCTCTAAAATCCTAATCTCTAAAGGCCTGTGCTCAGGAGTGGGACGTTAATACGTCCCACTGCTGAGCACAGGCTATAGCATTACTTTACAACATTACATATCAAATACTCATTTTACGTGTAGAGCCATCTGCTATTATATTATAGCTGCAGCTGCTGCTGCTATATTATGGCTGCAGCACGATTGTGTCAGCTCTACCTTGGTAAGACCACGTCCTCACAGAATACCAGCGTCAAATAGCAGCTTAATACTACTGTATTTCGTATGGAGAGTGTAGTAGTGAGAACCGGATACCCTTTTTGCTGGTTACGAGGCATTCCATGTTACTCCCCATGGTCGACAATGCATCTGCATTTTGAATCTCAATCCAGGATATATGAAGGTGTCTATACGCCGCCGCATCCACTTGCCATCAGATGGACTGTGTGCTCGTTTGTAATCCTTTGTCTTCTATTCTAAAAAAAACTCATTTATTGTACGCGTTACGAATGACGAAACAAAGCATGTTTTGATAACTTCTTCGTTTTTACCCAACTTTCCCAGAATTTGGGTAACGCTTTTCGAATGTATGAACATATAGCATGTCTAATCCTTTGGAACTTTAGTCTAATCCTATGTGGACTAAACTACTTTATATTATTCAACTTATTATGCGTATTACCTATTTTAAATTTTTACGCAGTCGGTTTTTTTAATTACTATTTTAACAATTGGGTTTGCTCGCTATGAGTTTCATTATTCAGGGTTTTTTTTAACATTATTGATAATTATTACGTAAGCTAATTTTTTTTTTGGAGTTTATGGCCTGGTATCTAGACCTTTAGGCCAAGTCTTAGGTATTTTTATTCGGTTTATTATAATTTCCCCAAATGTTTATTCATCCTTCCTAGTACACTGCTCCACAATATGTTGATGCGTCACATTGTGCAGCCCTTTGGAGATTTTGACGGCAACTTGAATCAGCAGACAGCTGACAGTTGGCGATGGTGTCTCAAGGCGCCTAAGCAGATAGACACCTTATCTTGAGAATCACATCACCATCAGAGCACTTGTTTCACCGTTTCCACTAATAGTTTACATGCGCAGACACTTAATACATACCACTTTTACATATCAAAATCCACTTCAAACCATTATTCAAACAATAATACAGGAGCAGCAAACCGCCGCCGATCAAGTTCCCGCCAAAACTCTCCGTAAGCTAATTAGTAAAACTAAAAGGTTGCAAGTATTAAATAATGTTCTTGTACTTCTTCAGCTAATTTCACAGTTTAAAATGCTTTCTAGTATTTATAGCAATTTTTTTACTTTGATTGTTATCACACTTTACAAGTTTTTTATAAAAAATAAAAGTACAATGAGCCGTGATTCCTAAGGGGATTGACTCCCTTAAATTTCATGGTGTACAAAGCAACCCGAGTTCAATGAATTTTTTTTAGTGAGTGCGTTTTAGCATCTTCGGCTGCCTCACCACTTACCATCAGGTGGTATATTTGTTAAGAACTGGCTTATAATAGATTAAATACAACAAAACAGAAACTAAGTAAGTATGAAACAGTTAATCGTAAATTTAAATGCTGATACGCGCTCAGAGGTAAAGAAAAAAGTCGCGAAGGAACAGAAGAAAGAGAATAAAAACTAGTTATGTTATTTTGAAGACGCTAACATGCATTGAGGCAGCGCGACGTACTGTTGACAGCTTAGTAAGACAAAGAATATAGCAGTGTTTTACATCCAGTTATTACGTTACATCTGTCTGTCTTTCTGTCCGAATACAATCTTAGCGTCTTCAACGCAAGAGTGAATAGGCTATTGCTACGCTAAGACAGTGAGATTTACCACCTAGGGCTCCATCACCACTAATGGGATTGTAGTCAATTAATAAGTAAAACAAATGTCCCACAGCTGGCTATTGTAAGATTTATAAGTTTTTAATTATAATTAAAACCTAATAAAATTATGTGCGTAGTGGCGACGAAAGAAATCCACTACCCTCCCGTGAGTGTCGTAAGATGCGACAGAGAAAATTGAAACATATGGGCTGCAGCACCTTTCTGTTAAAAAAGTTAAAGTTACAACCTATATACGTCCCACTGCTGAGCACAGGCCTCCCCTCATTTCTGAGAGGGTTTTAGGGCAAGGAAGTGTCAGCCGCGCTGCCCCAATGCGTGTTGGCGTACTTCACATGTCTTCGAAATATTTTTTTTTAATTTCTCAGACATGCAGGTTTCCTCACGATGTTTTCCTTCACCGCCGAGCACGTGGTAAATCAGCGCTTAAAATTGCAATTAACAATTTCATTGGTGCCGGCGGGGATCGCACCCGGTTTGTTCGTGTACTGTGAAATTTACAGCGAGCGCTAACCATCTAAGCTACCACGGCTCATTATCGTTCTGTTAGGAGCACAAAATAATAAAATACTGCGGTTATCGATACGCCTGCTAAGATTGGCAACTATGGCAAATATATATATACAGCAATCTAGAGCGGAGGCCTGTGTTGGCCTTTTGATAGGCTGTAATTAATGAAAAATGAAATGTATAAATTTTATAGATTTTTCAATCGAAGTTGTACATTTTTTCTAGTATACTTGAGTTGAAATTACGGAAATGTTCTAGGTCGTTCGTGCCGCCAGTCCCGCTCTACTTAGAGTAATTGTGCTAGGAGCCCTCCTTATCTACTGTACTACACTAGTAATGTATGGAAGGCCAACGGTTTTTTACCTGCACTGCGAGGGTTTGGTTACGAGAAGTCGGATTTTGTCTCACTTACGGAGCTTTGATGTTGAAGACATGGAGGTTTGCTACATTAGATTTTCAAGACGGCTTTTTTTCTTTTTGTAGAATAAGAGTGACTAACGAGCACACAGTCCACCTGATGATAAGTCGATGCTGTGGCCCATAGACATCTACATCTATCCTCGAGCATTTAATTTTGATTCTTAAATCAAAATTTATCCTCGAGCATTTAATTTTGATTCTTAAATCAAAATTTAGATGAGTTGCCGCCCCTGAGTACTAAGATGAAATACCACGTTTCCAGGAAAAGGCCATTCGGTTCTGTACATCCACCATACACAACATAGCAGCATTGAGCTGCTATTTTACGCTGATATTTTGTGAGAGCGTGGCTCTCCCCCAGTCGAGCCAACCCATTCGTGCTACAACCATAATATAGCCGCAGTATAGTTATTGTGTTGTATGGTAACTGCGTAAGCGAAACCATCACTCCATATTGTCCCGTGGATGCCGTAAGAGGTGACTATGGGAAATGCCAGAAATAACTTATAGCTTCCGATAGATGGCGGTATAACCATATCGCTTACGTCAGAAGTAAAAAAAAAGAGACAAGTGATAGGCAGCATCGTCAAAAGTGCAAGACATCTGGTACTGCGATCGTCAATCTGCCAGCCAAGCGTGACGATAAAGGCAAATCTTTCCTACAACGGGTGAGGCCTATGTCCAGCTGCAGACATTTACAGGCTGTTAAAAAAGAAGAAAAAGAGGAAGGTCATTCAAGGAATTCTCAGTTCATTTACAATTTTTCAACCACCAGATTTTTTATAGCATAATAGTGACAAACGAGCACACAGCCAACCTGATGGTAAGTGAATGCTGTGGAACACAGACATATACATCTATCCTCGGTTAAGAATCAAAATGCAGATGCGTCGTCACCCCCTGAAGACTAAGATCGAATGCTTCGTATCCAGTAAAAAGGTCTCCTGTTCTCTACAGTCGCCATAGGCAACATAGCAGCATTGAGCTGCTATTTTACGCTGATATTCTGTGAGAGCTTGCTCCTTCCACGGTCTAGCCGACCCATTCGTGCTACGACCATAATATAGCTGCAGCGTGGCGCTACCATGTTAAAAATTAAAAATTAAATAAAAAGGTATTACTTTTACACGTACAAAATAAGTACATTTTTACTAATCTGCTATGTAGCATAAAATATATTTACATTTACTCCAACCTATATTAGTTTAACACAAGAGGAAATTTGTTTTCAAAGCTTTATTGGGTGGTAAAAACGGTACATTTATTCCTTCTAGTGGATAATCAAAGCAGCGATTACGTTTAAATTGAGTTCTTGAAAGGTTTCAGAGTGGTTTACTTTTTGGGTTATAATAAGAAGAGTAATTGTAACATCTTTGGAAGATGTATCTGTAAAAAAATTATATACAAACGTTCAAAACTCAAAATAGAAAATCGATTTACAATTCAATTTTTAATCATGTGTCTCTGAATATAGTAATTAAGATATTTCTTTTATTTTTTGGTATATTTTTCGTATTTGGTGATCAATGAGCTATGCTCAGTTTCTCTGCGTGATAGACTTAGAAATAAGGATATCTGCACAAGAACCAGAGTAACCGATAAAACCCAACAGATCAGTAAGCTGAAGTGGCAATGGGCCGGCCACATAGCTCGAAGAATCAACACTTATGGGATAGTTCTCGTATAGTAGCGGCAGCCTTGTACCGGTAAGCGAAGTGTGGGGCGGCCATGAGATCTAAAGATCCCGGGTTCGAATCCTGGGTCGGGTCAAAATCAGTTATTGGGTTTTCTGTCAAGAAAACTGTTTTCTAGCAACCCGGAGTCGGGAAATTGGACGTTGGTCCTGCGCCTGATCTCTCTTCGGTCGTGTCGGATTACCGTCCCATCGGACTATGACAGTAAGGAGATAGAGAGTGCACCTGTGCTTGTATATAGACTCGGGAACTATAATTCAGATCCGCGCAGATGGCTATTCTCCGTTGAGACTTGCCGTCTTGACCGAAAATCGGCCTGGAGGCTATTATTATTGTTATTTTAACCTGTGCTTTTCGAATGGTCAAATAACTGTCAACGTTAAAAATTACAAACAAAAGAAGATACCTTCGCTGTTTCTCCGGTGAAAATAACCTCATTTCAAAACGGCAGAAGATTTACAAAGACATGTGATGACATTAGAAATTTTAATTTTTGTTTCAAACATTGCAAAATAATAGAAATATATTTTCTGAAGGAGGCAACATTTTCTCCAGTGTATAATAAGATCTAACAAGTAGCAGTAAATAGAATTTCTAGGAAATAATTATTCTCAATTCTTAAAATTTGTGCTTATAATTGTGTAGTTTTAGTAGTAATAATGATAATACTGGCTACCAGAGGTAGCTTGTGTAGGTCAAACTTGCTTTAAAAAAAATATTTTACGTAATGAATGAAATAAGATAAGAAATAAGATATTAGTCTTCACCTGACCTTTGTTTTTTTCACTATAACAGTATGTGTTTAATTTTTTTTCTGTTAACAGAATATCAGTGATATTTCAAGTACGATCAGCTAAAGCAGTGAAGATATCGGACATGTATCTCCTACGGCGCATTGGAATCATTGTTGGAGTCGCCTGCGTATTACTTTCTATCCGGACGTTGGTCGCGCCACCGGCCGTCATCGTCGGCCGCACTAAAGAAGACCTCAAAGCATACTTATGCAATACAGATTGGTGGGATCACTCATTTACAACGCGTGAGTTTATTTAATCGACTGCAGTGAAGCCCTCCTTATAACTATGTCCAGCTATTGGTTTTTACGGGCTAAAACAAGTAGTCAAAATATTTTTTTCCAAGTAGTGAACGACCCTGAGACAGACTTCAAGTTTTATGATATAACTAGCTGGCTCGGAAGACGTTGTTCTGAACCTTTTCGGTAGGTGGCGCGATGAGTTTTACTCCAAATTCTCTTCGGACGACAGTTAAAATTGTAAATATATAAATTGTTAATAAATCGACTGCAGCGTCACAATCGGAGCGGATTTTGTGATTTGACTTTTTGGCACTATACCACACAAACATATTACATTATGCATATTAAGTAATTCTGTCTGACTGCCTCTTTGGTGCAGTGGTCGTAAACGCGACCTATTATCTTGAGGTCCTGGGTTTGAATCTCGGGTCGGGACAAAATCAGTTATTGGGTTTTTCTGACCAGAAGTTCTCAGTAGCAGACCCGAGTCAGGAAGTTCGCGGTATTACAACTTAGATCTATAATAAATATATAAATCGATATTACAAAAAGAAGTGTATGTTTGTAATATCGAAATAACTGCCTTTAATCGAGCTAAGGTGTTATTTGCATGCCATTAAGATATGAAAAACCATTAGCAAAAAAATGTTTGTCTGTCTGGGCTAATCTTCGGAATGGCTGAACCGGTTGTAATGAAACTTTACAAACAGATAGAAATCAATGCCAAGAATGATCTTAGCTATATATACATTTTCTCCGAAAGACTTGGAGATTTTTTTTGTGCAATGGAAAAATTGATATTGATGATTATTGACGCCACATTAACAGATCCAACCCAAGCGAAACAGGCATCGGTCGGTCGCTAGTATAAATAAAATATATTATTCATTGGTTTATATTTTTTCACAGTTGAAGTAATTTTCCTAATGTGGGGTATCCGGCTATGTATTATGGTTCGAAAAGCGCCTTCGGAGTTTAATGAGAGCCGTTTCATATCGATGGCCATCTATAACGAGTTCTTATTATCTGGTTTTCTAAATATATCAATGTAAGTATGATTTCCTTTACAATTAATTTAGCTTTTATATTAAATTCATTCTCTATTTCACTATGATCATTATCATCATTATCAACATTAACATCAACAGACTTTTATAGCTCACAGCTGGACATAGGCTGACCACTAAAAAGAACCTCTTTGTCGCATTTCTTCAATTCTCCCCTTGCTGCCTCAGCCAGCATCGGAATCATCAGCGTCGACATGTCGAAAGACGTACAGTTCCGATGTCAGCTTGCTCAGCAGAGTGGGATAGTATTTCATGCCGGCACACCGCTTGCAACTTTACAAGGCGAAAGTTCAGCCTCACATGGAATACTGTTCTCATCTCTGGGCTTTCACTTGACATAATCCAGCGAAAAGTGGCTCGAATCATAGACGACCAAGTTCTTACTGATCGTCAATTCACTGGCGCTGCGAAGAGATGTTGCATCTCTTTGAATCGACTATCGCATATAGGTAATACGGGATATGCTCGGAGGAATTGTTCGGATTAATTGCAGTCACTAAATTTCACCATCGCACATGATATGCATACCACCATCGATGCGATGGTGGTATGGATATCATCTTTATTATTGGCGGTCTACAACTATTTGATTAACTAGGAGTATTCTTCCTCGTACTTGTTTGTGGAATCGTTTGCCCGTTTGCCCCATCTTCTATATAAAAAAAGGTTCTTTAAAGAATTTTTCTTATAGCATGAAACGTTTATTTGGAAGAATTGTAGGGCTGACAATCCCCCTCCCCATCCGCACTGGTAATGCTGTTTTTTATTCAATAATATTAACAGCAACGGTTTAAATAGGTTTTAGATTAAAAAAAACATTAACACACTTGTTTTATCATATTCCATAAAATTCTTGAATACCCATGATTACTTCCATCTAAAGCTATATAGATCGCATATAAATTAATGTGTTTAAATCGATCAACTTCAACGATATATCTTAATTACGGATTCAACTCGTGGAAGCAATTTCAATCAGACAAAAAGGAAAACTTCAGAGTGGAATTGTAATGATATTAATATATAACGTCGAATGGAGTGAAACGTTAAGTGATTTGGCTTGGAAAAACCTTTGTGTATTCTCAGTTATTGATTAAAATTATAGCTATTTAGTAACGATAAACCATGTAGTGGCGGTGTTAGAATATCCACTACCCCATATCGTCCCGTGGGTGTCGTAAGAGACGATAGAGGGAAATTTTCTGTTACGTGGTAGAGCCATGCTGCAGCTATATTACTGGTATAGTTGTAGCACGAATGGGTCGGCTCGACCGGGGTCCTACGCTCTCACAGAATACCCATACCATTTTTACCGGAAACGAGGCATTCCATCTTAGTCCTCACGCGTGACAACGCATCCACATTTTGATTCGTAATGGAGGATTGATGTGGTTTCGGGGTGTGCTCCTTTTTTGCGACAACGTCCGTTCATGATTATAAGAGGCATGTTGCGATGGCTTCTTTACACAAATGCGGCGTTGAAACTTTAAACCACCCTACCTATAGTCTAGACTTCGGCCCCTTCGGATTATTATTTGTTGCCAAATATGAAAAAAGAGCTTCGGGAAAAGAAATTTACAGATGAGAAAGAAGTGAATTCGGCAACTTCTGCCTATTTTGAGGGCTTTGACAAAACATTTTTTAGAAGATATAAATAATTTATTTGAATAGTCTGAGAAATGTATTAGGGTATATGAAAAATATACCGAATAGAAAAAATAATTACATGTTTAATTTCACCCCTTTTCCCTTTTATTACGCGAACTATTTGACCTCCCCTCGCAGTTGATAATATTGACTTAATCCGGACAAAGTCTAAATTAAAATTATGGCAGTTAATATTTTCAAAAGATTAGAAGGTAGGTTTTATTTATTGTTACTCCATAACAGCCATAACTCTACTGCTCAACATAGGACTCTCCTACAGGTTGCCTCATAGGGATTTTATTATAGTTGCCACGCTTTGCAGACGGGTTGGCAACCGCAGTTTTTTTATTATTTTGATTTGTTATCAGGAATATGTTGCTGACCATCTCCTGTTTTAGTTTTTTTATAGGATAAGGGTGACAAGCGAGCACACAGTCCACCTGATGGTAAGTGGTTGCTGTGGCCCATAGATATCTACATCTATCCTCGTTTGTGAATCAAAATGCAGATGCGTTGTCAGCCGTGAGGAGTGAGATGAAATGCCTCTTTTCCTGTAAATAGGGTCTCCGGTTCTCTACACTCACCATATGAAACACAGCAGCATTAAGCTGCTATTTTACGCTGACATTCTGTGAGAGTGTGGTCCTTCCCCGGTCGAGCCGACCCATGCGTGCTACAACTATACCTATGTGGTAGAGCCATGCTGCAGCTATATATGAATATAGTTAAACATATTATAGTTATAATCTTTTAACCAATGTTCAGTTATACAAAAAATATGTATGTTGTTACTATTTAAAATTCAATTTATAATTCTATGCCCAAAATGCCTTGTATATTTTGATGCACCAGGTGTATACAATTTTTATGATTGTTTGTATGTGAAATTTTACAATAAAATATTTGTATTAATGGGCTTAATGGGCTACATTAAGGATAGTTTAAATTATTATTATGATTGCTAGAGATTACCTCTATTGTCTCATTTTCTAATTTATATTACTTCGAACTGATTCCAAATTCAATAATAAATCATTATGCTGCTCAATAGAAGCAGATGTCTGGGTAGCCAAATTCTTGGCTGAGTTAAAATATAAATAATAAGATAGCACATTTGCTATCAGTCTTAAATTATATTTGGATGGATTTTTCGGAGTAATTCTTTATTAGATCGCTAGTTGTTTTAATCACATTGGTTGTAGGGTCTGTTTTGACCTTTTTGTACGTACTTTCGTCCGATAAAAGTTATTGTGATTTCAAATTATAATCTGACGTATCCATTACTACCGTAGCATTTCCTTTATCTGCACGGAGAATCGTGAGCTCTGGTCTGGTGCGTAAGTTGTACAACGATTTAATCTCGTCTTTGGGGAGATTTAGTTTCGGCACTGAACTTCGACGTAACAAGGACGAAATATCTTGACGTATGGCCTCTAAATCCTCCTTTCCCACATTGTTTTTAAACAGATAATCCTCAACGTTGCAGATAATTTCCTCATGCGGGATTTAAAATAGTAAATTAAACGCGATAAAATCCGTAAAAAAATAGTTTTATTCAAAATACAAATAAATGAATAACTAGCGTCTATTAAAATGAAGCGTCATTTAAAATAATATTTCTTTCATGGCAAGATAAGAAAAAGTGCGAGGGAGATGGATATTATTTCATCTCACTCGCACTATAGAAATGGTCGTGACGGAAAAATCTTACACTTTTTCTCGCTAAGCCCCCATCCGCCAAATTCTTACCGTGCGATAAGGAACTTCGTTTCAAAAAAATAATTAGGGGGCATAATTCTGAGAAAATTAGAGATCATTGAAAAAACAGTCATAAAAAATGGAATAATTTTCAAAAAAAGCAAAGTTACGGTCATGATGCCACTTTTTGCGAGCTAATTGTTATTTTATCCTTACCGCTAAGTACGTGGCATATTTTTTTTTTATTTTAAAGTAATCGACCCACTACTTTGGAATAAATCGTTATTTTTTGTACATAGAGCCTACATAAGTTATAAAAATATTAATTCGTCGATAAAAAGTAAAATTTAAGATTTCTTGCTAGTTCTTTCCAGGGCAGAGAAGTTTTCCGAACTAGTGTTAAAAGTATGCTTTTGACTTGAATGACTTTCAACAAGTATTACATGTTGAAGTCATCTATGTTGAATAAAAAATATTTTTCTATTCCGTTTTACTCGATTCTTCCATGTTATAGATAGTAATGGTTCAGTGGATTTGTTAAAATAAAATTGCGCTGTTCCAAAATCAAATACCTGTTACAATATTTATTAAAATGATATTTGCTTTTCAGGTTATTTTTGCAATCGCCAGCGAATCCGGACCTCCTGTATATAATATTTTTCTGTCACACACAGCTTACCGTAACTTTACTTTTGTGCTTCATCTTCGGAAGTAAGGTACATAATATAATTAAAATTTAAAGTTTTCAATAGTATCATTATCATCATCATTATGATCATCATTATCATCATCATCATTATCATCATTACAGGCCATCACAAGTCTAATGTTGAATATAGTCTTCCCCCAAGGAATTCCACAAAACACGCCCACAATTTTAAAACGTAAAATACTAGAATTATTTCCAGTATTATGAATGCGTTTTAAAGCGTTGCCTTTTTATTTATTTTTTTAATTAAAATGTGTATCTTTAAAGAAATTAAAAAGTACCTATGTCGTACGCATCTACTTCGTTCCCTTTTTACACACTATATATTTCTTATAATAAAAAAATGTCAGCCTTTATAATATGTTTTTCTAACCGAAAAAGAAGTTTTAGCCGGCTACAATTTACTTAGGTACTCGTATATCGATTCGTTCGAATAGTTTTTAAATAATATAAATGCTCGCACCTTAACCTACTATTGCTGATATTACTTGATATGTGCTTTCGCGTTTTTTGAAAAATTTTACAGAAGTTATAGTTAATTTATATCCTACCGTCGCTAATATTTCTTGATATGTGCTTTTGTATTATTGACAAATTAACGGAAGTCATAGCTATTAACCTAATATCGCTGATACTACTTAATAAGTGCTTTCATATTTTTGACAAAGTTACTAGAACTCATACCGTGTAGTGGAGGTGTAAGAATATCCACTAACCTATATCATCTCGAGGGTGTCGTAAGAGGCAACAAAGGAAACAAATCAGAGATGGGCAGCAGCGCTCTAGCAACGACTAAAAAAAAACTGCGGTTAAAAAATCGTGGCAATTATGGCACATTTCCAATATAAGGCAATCTATGGAGAGGCTTATGTCAAACAATGGACTTTATTAGGCTTTAACGGGTAATAAAAGTCATAGCCATTTTAATTATTCCTCGGACTCTACTAACTATACCTAGTTTTACTAGAAATCAACCGGCAACATTTGCTTGTTCATGAATAAATCGAAAAAACCAAAGATTAACCTATCATAATGGACTGCACATTAAAAGACACAGTAATAGACGGCTTAACCTAGGTGTACTAGTATGTAACATGTAAAAAAACTCTGTAGTTTCCTTTAAGTGCGTTATCAGAATCAGTTCAATTCAAACGTATAGAAATAACTTTACTACAAAAACTCCACTATAAAGTAATCAAATTAAATTTAAATAATTTTTTATTTGCAAATCTCTTGTGGGTTTATTACCTCTGTACTGGCCAGGGAGTACTGTCAAAGAATCCGCTTAACCGATGCGCGTGTCAATTAGTTCAGATATGAATAACATTTTTTCACACGATTGAATTTAGTAAAATGCCATGCATTTGAGTCCCTAAAAGAATCACCGTGTTGGTTGTTACATACTGTATATAAAGTACTATTAATTATAGATAAATTACACATGGATAAACATCCAGACACAGAACAGTTATTTGTTGGCCGTACAATCGCTTATTTCGTGCGAGGTTCGAGAAATTAAATGTCTATTTTGTGAAATTAATCAATTTCTTATTTTTTATTGACTATCCGAATTGATTTATAATTAATTTATCAAAGCTACTCAGTTGCTGCCTATTTGAATTAATATGGTTATCAACCCGCTTGCCAAGCGTGGCAACTATGGCAAAATTCCCCCTATAAGGCAATCTGTGGGGGAGGCCTATGTTCAGCAGTGGACTATTATAGGCTGTAATGGATGGATGGATGGATTGATTGTATATTATAGTAGACATTTTTTTTATAGAATAAGGGTGACAAACGAGCACACAGTTCACCTGATATTAAGTAGATGCTGTGGCCCATAGACATCTACAATTATCCTCAATTAAGAATCAAAATGCAAATGCGGTGTCACCCCTGAGGACTGAGATGGAATGCTTCGTTTCCAGTAAAAAGGCCGGTTCTCTACACTCCCCATACGAAACACAGCAGCATTAAACTGCTATTTTACGCTAGTACTCTGTGAGAGCGTGGTTCTACCCTGGTCAAACCGACCCCATTTGTGCTACAACAATAATATAGTTGCAACGTGGCTCTACTACGTACATAACAGGTAATAGGTAAACACTGTAAAAACTTGTTTTTTGAAAAAATAAACACAAGATGTAAAGCGTATGGTATCACATAAAGGGTCATTATAAATGAGTGAAGTTCTTAAAATCAACCTGTTTATTTTATTGCAGGCATATATGGTTTTTAGGGGACATGGAAAAGATGAAAGGGAGAAGGCAGGCAAATTTCGATCCAGACCTGCTGACTCCACATACACGATGACAACAAACAACACCCACTTTTGTGATAATATGACCGAAAGAGAATTGGAGGTAATAAGATAGTGTTCCTTTACTAAAATTATTGATTCATTTATTTGTTACAGCCCTTCACAAATCTACTGCTAAACATAGACCGTTCCCAAGGAACGCCACTAAGCACGGTCCTGAGTCACCTACATCCAACGACTTCCTGCATGTCTTATCAGGTCGTCACTCCATCTAATAGGAGGCCACCCTACACTTTACCTAAACGAGGCTGCCACTTGAGAACCTTTCTTCCCCATCGGTTGTCGGTTCTTCGAGCTATATGGCCGGCCCATTGCCACTTCAGCTTACTAATCCGATGGGCTATATCGGTCAATCTGGTTCTACTAAGGATATCCTCATTTTTAAGTCTATCACGCAGAGGCACCCCAAGTATAGCCCTCTCCATAGCTTGCTGAGCGACCTTGAGCTTCTTCATACAGCCAGTAGTGAAGAACCATGTCTCAGATCTATAAGTCATCACTGGCATCACGCAGTATTTGTATTTATCTTTTATATTCGGAGCGTAGTAGTTTTAGAGAAAATCGCTTAACTTAACTTTCATAATCAAAATCATAGTTATAAACTATCATGTCCGTCATCCAGAAGGGAAGGAAGAGACTGAAGATTTTCATTTCGCATGATCCTGACACACCTCTCTCGCCTGTTTCACATTCATATATTACTCATACATGTCGGTTAAAAGTGCTCTTAATTCGGCCTTAATTTATCATAGTTCCAAAACCCATACCTTGATCCCCATCAGCACTATAAAACTAACATAAAATTAAATGCAATTTTAAGCGTTGATTTACCACGCGCTCAAAACATCGTAAGGAAACCTGGGTGTCTAAGAAAAAAATAAGGTTGTGAAATCCGCCAACATGGCAACGTAGCAGAATCTTTCTTACCCCTATCTATACTCTCAGAAACGAATAGAGACTTGAATGGATGGGACGTACGTAGTTTGTTTACTTGTATAAGGGCCGAGTTATAAAAGTAACTATTAAAAATATTAACCTGATAGAATATAAAAGTGAAACAATTGAACTATCTTATTACTTATCTCTTTAGTCATCAACTAAAAGTATTATAACTGTTATTATTTACATAAAATTAAAGATGTCTATAATAAACTTGATTGCTTATTACAAAACTATTTATAACGTGTTTGGAAAAGATAAACAGAAATAAGAAACTGAAATAGTTTTATCCTATTTTCAATAATAATTAAAATATCAATAAATTATAATATTATTAAATAAATAGCTTTATTTATTATAATTTTAGACTTAAACATTTATAAATAAGTAAATAAATTTATTTTATACAATAAAAAAATAAATATTATTTGAACAACAACAATTTTCGAATTGACAGGAGGAATTCAAGAAGTTACGCAATCAACTGGACAAGTTACGGGAACGTTGCGGGTCCAGCTCAAATATAGCGAGGTGTATCAATGAGATGCAAGAAGCTGCAGTATTACACGAACATAAGACAAACGCGTCGGAGCATTCAGCACCACTAAGACTGAACACAGTGTTTAATGCTGTCGCGGGTAGACTTATGTGCACTGTTACACCGGGAGAAGAATCTAGTAGCAGTGGTAGAGACATGCAATTTGAAGCTCCACCAGCATATAGACACAAACCATTTACACCTACAAAGAGCGGAGAAACAAGCAACGCTGAACAAAGTCAAACAGATGTCACAACTGATTCCCCGAAAAGAAAAGAAGCTCAAGAAACAAAAGATGAAAAACAAAATGGTGTTTTCAAAATATCCGGTGAAGCAAACTGCAGTGATGTACGTCCTCCAGAGGTTACAAATAGAAACGTGCCAAGTACTAGTGACAGAAGTGAAACATGGTCTAGTCCCAGTAGCTCAGAAACTGTCAAGGGTGGGGTACGATCAGGTCACGCGAGGACTCATGCGATAGTTATCAATTTAGACGACAAAAGTCGTTTCACTGAAGAAGTTACCGTGTAAAAACCTTGTAAAAACAACTATGACTGTACTTATTTTAACCTAATGTCTTCACTAAGTTATGCTTTATGCTTAAAACAATATTTTGATATCATTAATTTATTTTCAAGTACAAATTCGATTATGAATTTATTTAATTGAAGCTGGTTGTGCACATTTTGGTTTTTGTATATTTCAATATTAAGTGTTATTTTTTATTTTCTTTATTATTTAAATTGACTGACACACGTACAGCTCTTGGACAAAGGTACAGTTACACCCTTAATATTTTTCTCTCCTGCTAAACCTATTACGTAAGTACGACTAAGAAATTGTCAAAACGCAATAAAATGGTGAAAATTGCAAAAAAAATCGCGTCATATTATTATTCTAAAGTAATTTTGTCTTAAATTTGAAAGCTTCCTTTGTTGCACATAATTAGTAGAAGTAGAAATATTTTATATTATTATACTTTTTACTGGTTACGAGGTATTCTATCTTAGTGTTCAGTTAATCACGGATGATGTAGGTGTCTATAGGCAGTAATATCTACTTACTATCAGGTGGATTGTGTACCCGATTGTCACCCTTAATCTAAAATAAATGTCTAATTGCACAATCAGTTCACCACGTACGCAACAGCAGACATCGTAAAGAGGTGTAGGTACGCCACTCTCCTCAAGAATCTGTTCCTTTATTGAACTGTATTATCGTTCCTAATCCATAACAGCTCATTTCCTTTTATTACAGCCATGCATAAATTTCGTTTCTAAAGTGGCGCGAAATAAATCCAACAGGATTATAGTTTGTTTTGATAGCATTAACATATTAAGCTTACTTTAATTTTTTAGAAAGAATAATAAGAAAAAATGATTTTTTGTCTTGTAATACAGCAATGAGAATACAGGTACCACGTGGTAGGACTGTTTTTCTGCCGAGGAGTTCGTCTGGGTAGGTAAGGTTCTACCGCTAAAGCAGTGCGTACACTGCTGTGTTCCAGTGTGAAGGGTATAGAGAGCGAAAATAATTACAGGCTGTGAGGCATTCCATCTTAGTCCTCAGAGGTGACAACGCATCTGTAGCCTTCTTTGTTTCTAGTTGCAATTGTGATGGGCTGCAGTAGCCACTTACCATCAGATGGACTGTGTACTCGTTTGTCACCCTCATTCTGTAAAAAAGTAGTTCCTCCCTTTTTTTTAAAAGTGTACTATGTCTTGTTTGTAAAAGGTCCATTTTTGTTACAAAACATTCCGTCTAAATTGTCAGGTGTGACAAAGCACGTAACAAAGGCGTCAACCTACACTTTCATACTATTGTAAAAGTAAAATAACAATATTTTAAGGTTTATGTGTTCTTTATTAAATCATAAATCTAAATGCTAGTCTTTTCTGTGATTATTAGTTGGATAAGAGAGCCTAGTTAATAACTTTTTGTCATTAAATGCATATCAAATTTTTTACTTCCAAACTATGTGTGTATATACGTAAATCGTAATTATGTACTGTGTATTGTAAATAATAAGTAATGGAATTGCGTTTGATCATACGATTTTAAACTGTAAACAGTTATTCAAAAGTATTAAGCAACTGTTAACAATTATTTAAAGTGTGCAATACTGCTTTTTGAATAAGATTTAAAAAGTAAACTGCTTGCTTCCTGTGAACAGATGTAAGACGACTAATTTAAGTGCTATACCAGTGTTATAAAAATCCATGTAGTAACCGTATTGAGGTCACATTACACCTGCACCCTTTTTATTTAGTGTTGCCTGCAGTGTGGGGTCACCTCTGGAGAGGTACTGGATAGCGGGTATCGTTTATCATTGTAGATAAATCATTAAGTTTATCGAAAAGAGAGTGAAGAAAAAATCAACAAATTCGAATTGTGTGCACATTCTGAAAATTCGGAAGAAAATAAAATTTTAGTATCGTGTAAATGTTATTTTTGAAGTTTATTTATATCTTTACTATATTATAATTGTTATATTATCTTGTTGATACGTAGGTATTATTAAATGTAACTTTAAAATAACTATCTGCCATTTCAGTAGAAATATTAAAGTTTAACATTTATCCAAATCTAGAATTTAATGTTGCAGCCATGAAAGACAATTAGTGACGATGTTGTTTGTAAATATAGATTTAAGTGACAATTTGTTGTACATATTATAAATATAAATTATTGCTTCTCAACATTTCTGTAAGTATCAAAATTTAATTACTTAGTAACGAAAATAGATTAAAAAAACTACCGCGTATAGTAAGCCTGACCTACGCATTTTGCGCAGTAAGCGTTTTTAGGTGTACTTTGGGTATGTGGTGAAATGCGGGGACCGCGACACTACTCCTCCCGTGCCCGATTGGTTTGTTGTTTGTCAGTAGTCAGAAATTGGTGTAAGCACCATACAATTGGTAAAAAAATGAATATGCACTAACCTCCGTCTACCCCTTCACCTAATTTATTTAACGCTTAACTTGTGCCGACTCAATCACATTTTCCATTCCAATATTCAATTTAAAAATTAGTGACAATTAATTTATGATTTAAATAGTTTTTAAACCATAATAGTAAAATTCATTGTTTATAACCTCTCATTCGTAAGCATTTTGTCTCAGTTTAAAGTCAAGAATTAATATTAATTTTAAATAGTCGCCATTTTGAATGCAACTGCATTCTATTTTCAGCATGATATTTATATTATTAAAAAAAGAAAGTTGTATTATTAAAATTTCTATCTAATACTATTTATGTACGTCGTAGTTCGATCGTAAAATTGGGCAGATTGTCATTGGCCGGGGCATTTGATGATTTGGAACTGTAACTTCGTCAAAAATACGCAAGCACCGACCGAGAAAAATTAGCGCCAGTAGGTTGAGATGCGGTCAGGATGGTTCTTTATACTTATGTAAATTATTGCGAAATCATGAAATGCCCAGGCAGATCATGATCAGTCCAATTCTAAGATTAGACTGCGACATTTATTATAATTATTTAATTTGTTATACAAAAGACAAGTGCAAAGCGTGGTTCTTTTCTCATATTATTATTATAAAAAGTATATAGGTACATAATCTGGACTACTTCATACAATTTTTAATCAACGTATTTTATTAATAATGTGTTGTATTGTATACATTTTTCGTATTATTAAATTTGTATATACCTGTAGTTAGTGCTTTAATGTTATATTAATATGCTTGTAATTAATAATCAAGTATAATGAACTTAAGAGCGAACATAAACACGTATCCAATGTTATGCTTTTTGCAGTATATTTCTTCGAATTAGTTCATGTTGATATAAATGTGATGTCATTTTAATGCATGAATAAAAATGTTTTATTGGACTACATTCACAATATAGAAAGTAAAATTAACATGTTATGACAAAACAAGTTTACCAAAGAGGTCAGTCCTAATAAAAGTTGATTAATTAAATGAATTTTATTTTGCAACCACTATCTTAAAGGTTACCTTTGTAGTAGCGATACAAGAATATCCACTACCCCATATCGTCCCGTGGGTATTGTAAGTGGAGACAGAGCGAAACTAAAACAGGAGATGGGCAGTAGCATGTTCCTAATAACAACTGAAAATCATAAAAAACTGCGTTTGATAACCTGCCAAGAATGGGAACTATTGAAAAATTCCCCTAAGGGGCAATCTATGAGGGAGGTCTGTGTTCTGCAGGTAGACTTTTATAGGCTGTAATGAATGAATGTATTCAAAAGGTTTTACCAACGACTTTCATTAACCAATGCATCCATCCCTCTATCGTCTCGCACTGTCACAGCATGATTTGATGAAGGCTCGACAACTTTAAAAGGTAACAAAAAGTTAAAGTTACGCCCTACTATATACATCAAAAAAGCTACATTATACATCAAAAGAGCGCTAACCATCTGAGCTACCACGGCTCTTCTGAGCTACCACGGCTTGCTACTATCCCGCCGGTACCAATTAAATTGTTAATTGCACTTTTAAGTGCTGATTTACCACATGCTCAGCGGTGAAGGAAAACATCGCGAGGAAACCTGCATGTCCGAGAAATCAAAAAAAAAATTAGAAGACATGAGAAGTTCGCCAACATACATTGGGGCAGCGCGGTGGACACTTCCTTGCCCTAAAACCCTTTCAGACATGAGAGGAAGCCTCTGCCCAGCAGTGGGACGTATATAGGCTATAACTTTAACTTTTATATGGTTATAAAATAATGCAAACGTGGTCCGTGGTAGCCACGCTGTAGCTATAATATAGGCTGTAGAACGATTGGTTCGGCCCGACCTGTGGAAGACTACGCTAGCACAGAATGCTCCAGTAACAAATGCTTGCCTTAGGACCAAAGTCTCAAACGTGACTTAATTTTAAGATGTCTTTAATACTCGTGGTGTCACAGTCTCTTTGACTTAAAGTGTCAGAGAAAGACTTATCGGCATCTTAAAATTGAGTAGCGCTTGAGTATTTGGGCATTAAACTTTTAAAGTACGATCCCCGCCAGCACGACTGAAATTACTAATTGCAATTTATAACAGTCTACATACAATAATTAATCTATGATGAAAAAAAATATCGTCCTCATCATCAAAAAATCAAAAGTGACAAGCAAAGAGTAAAAGAAACTTAAGAATTACTTTTTAAGCATACATGATAGCGTATTTGACAATTTGTAAAACTGATATTAGTTTGTAATATTTGAAAAATATCTAAGGGTTATATTTAGAATTTCTATTTGGTTGTAATGTTATGTGGGTGGGATGTTATAGAATATAGAAATAATAGTGTTTATATTTAAAATTTCTATTTTTTGCTATATTATGTGGGTGGTGTACTTATTTAATTATGTAACAGGATATAAGAGTGCATTTATTCGCCAACAAACTGTCTTTACAGTTTGGCGAAGTTATAAAATTATGTAATGATTTTGTAAATGTAAGTAAATAAATAAAAATATAATCAGTAGGTTTTAGTCACAAGTTGCGTATCTGCGAAATCTAACTTATTTGCTCATTTGTAAACACACATAACAATATAGTTAATAGAATCAGGCGTTACTTTGCGGAAATCCATTATATTACAGTTCTTAGAACTTAAGTTGCTTATTTCTGCGTAATAACATAAAATGATGTGTCCTGCCCAGTTTGAAGAGCACCTCCTGCCTTCTCTCAATTGCGAACACCATCACACTAGGGATAAAAATTATAATAGTAACGTTGCACTGCTGAATGAACAAACAAATTTTTCCAACACTCCTCTCTTAAACATCTTTAAGCCTGCTCCTTAATAACAACACACATCAAAGATCACAGCTTCGCAATGTTCGTTTGTCACACCCTCACGGTGGCCAGCGCTTGGTTGCGTGGTTGGAGGGTAGGCGGACGTTTCGCAGCGGTCTGTTTTTAATTTTACAGCAAACGGCTGCGTATCTCAAGGTGGAGATTCGCCACATGCGTAGTCGCTCGCTACTTAAGTGGGGAGCGGTTGTATCAGCGAGTTGTATAAATAGCAGCTGCTTCGGCTCGCCGCTCATTCCGTTTGCGCCGTCGCCCCCGTGCGGTCGTGCGCTAGCGGAGTCCGCCAGCTGACCAAGCACCCGTCCCCGTTCGGGTATTCTCCCTCAGTCAGTACAGTTTCGAGGAATTGAACGTCAGTCCCGTCCCGTCCCCCTCAGCTAGCGCCGCCGCCCCTGTGCGGTTGTGTTAGCTGACCACTCTCCCGTCCCAGTACGGTTGAGTGCCCTCCCACGCTCCCGTCCCCGCACGGTCAATTTGCCCTTCCGCCTCGGCTAGCACAGCCGTCCCCGTGCAGTTGTGCTAGTTGTTTCACCGTCCCCGTACCACCGTACGCGGTACGGGTACGGGGATGGGAAGGCTCCCACCGGAGCCTTCCCGTCTCCGCCAGCCGCCCCCGTGCGGTTGCGTTGTGCGCCCGCGCTCACCGTTGAACGGCGAGTGCCTTCCCTTCCCTTCCCGCCTCCGCTAGTGCCAGCAGTCGGTGCTCACCGTTCCCGTACGGTGAGTATATTCTCGCTCATGCGACTCCCACTCCATCACTCCAGCACCGCCACACTTTGCGGCTATGTTGATTGACTCGCGTTTCCGTCCCCGGACGGTTATGTCCCACGCCTCCCTCTCACCGAAGGAGTTCGTCTCCGATTCAGCGATAAAGCCTTCGGGCTAGAGCCGTTCTCAGGTGGTGTTTAATGGGCAGGCACTTCTTCAAAGTGAGTCCGACATAACCACGCAGCCGGCTATGAGCATTCACCACCTCCCTCCCCCGCTTCCGGATGGTGTCCTTGCATTGGGCGCAAAAAAAAAAGCTCGCCGCTCACTTAGCGGTCAGCCACAGCAGAGTCTACTTCACCTGAGGATGTCGTATTATAGAGAGTGGTGTGTATTTCCTAGTGTGGTGGAGTTCGCAATTAAGAGAAGGCGGGAGGTGCTTTTCAAACCGGGCAGGATACATCATTTTATTTCATTACGCGGAAATAAGCAAATTAAGTTCTAAACTTTAACAATATAATAATATCCTCCAGATCGAATTTCGGTCACGGCGGTCAGTATCAATGGAGTCTAGCCATCTGTGCAGGACAGGATTATAATGCGCGAGTGTACCAGCAAGCACAGGCACTCTATTATCTCGGTCTCGTAGTCCGTTTGGACGGTAATCCGACACGACGATGCTTTCCGAGGCACGGGGGTGAATCTACCTGACTCCGGGCTGCTATTAAGAATTTCTTGTCAGAAAAACACAATAACTGATTTTGGCCCGACACGGGATTTGAACCACCTTATGATTAGTAACCTCGTTTACAACTACTAAACCAACGAGGAAACACACATACGAATGTGCCCAGTAGCGTTACATTCATAGGATGTAACTTTTATCTCATCTTTATTTTTTCTGTGTGTTATCATGAAAATTCTCATTAAAGTCGAAAAATGGGCTTAACAAAACAGTCTACATACAATAAAACTTTTTTTTGACTGACAAATAACGTACATTTTTAAAGTAAAACAACCAATCGTTGCTTGTAAACGTAGTGATTATATTCTCTTTGGTGGCTTGACTGACAAATGACTTAACATTACTCCTAATACAATAATCTATGCATTACTCGAATACATCATGTCGGACATTTTATACATTTCTTAGAATGAAAAAAATGTATCATCAGTATTTCTTATGTGGTGACGATTAAACACTACTTTACAATAATGGATAACCAATTTTCACTACCATGTTACGATATACTTCAAATTCAGGTTTGGTTTCTATATTTATTTCGACGTTTCAGGGTACGCAGATCTTACACACATGCTTATGGTGAGATTGATGATAGGCAAAAGAAATTAAATTATTTATAGTGTAGGGGCCAAAAGGGTATTGTTACTGGTAACGGGGCATTCATCTTAATCCTCAGGGGTGACAACGCATCTACATTTATTTTATTCTTAATCGAGGAAAATCGACATACCTTCAGATGCACTGAGTGCTCTTTTGTCACCCTTATTATTTAACTAAAAGGTTGACAATCATATCTGTCTCATTCAAGTTTGTGCTATTGGATCGTTCTAGCATTTAATTTGGTGCAATTTCTTTATGGAAGAGAAGATGTAGATTATAATATTGTCGTCCACTGTGAAAGGTCTAAGGAATGGCTTTACCTTGTGTTTATATTAAAGTTGCAATTTTTAGCTCAGCTATGGAAAGAGTCCAAATTGCTTAATATTATTTATCATAATATCATCTAAACTCATTGAAGGAAAATCTCAGTATTCTTATTTATTATGATATTTTTTATTTTTGCAGACCGTCGACTGCTAAAGAAAAAACTATATACATCGCTTTTGTATTCTGCTATTGTTTTTAATAAATTTTCCGTAAAAGAACTAAGCATGGATGATTACCGATGGGAGAGAACCCTCTTAGGGCACACTGTAAGTTAATTTATGATTAATACGCTTTTAATACATAGCATACGCTGAAAATTCTGCGCTCCTGGCAGCTCATAAATGTTTGAATTTCGAAAGTTACATTTGTTAAACAGAAGAAACTCATATATATTGACTTAAAATAATTTTTGGTGGCAAGTCACATGTCAATTTTTTTTATTACAAGTTGAAGTTCGTCATCAGTAGCGAAAATGAAATTAACATTAAAAGATTTTAGGGCGATGATTTTTTTTATGATTTTAAAAGTTCGCTCTCTCTGCAAGATTGCACTGCTCGTCTTCAAAATGTTTTTGGGAGGGAATCCTCATTTGAACACTGAGGCATTGGTACGCAGAATGTTATCGCGTCCGTGTTTCTTTGCATTCTTTTAGTACACCTCACGTAACACCTGACATTGGCCAACTTGAGGTGTCTTTATTGTTTTAATAGTCAAAACGCTAGTTAGTATATTAAAGACAAAAGATTAGTATTCTGTCTTTACATACTACTTTATATGAACATAAAAACCAAGCAAAAACACAATATTGAATTAATGTTTACATATGTAAACTTGCCGTTTATTTAATATTTATTTAAAAAATATGTTACTCTAACACTAGATGTAACTACAGAAGTAAGGGTGACTAATAAGCACACAAAGATGATCAGAGATGGTAAGCGAAAATGATGACCTATATACTTCTACATCTATCCTTGATGTAGAAAAAAATGAAGATGCGTTGTCAACCCTGAGCACGACGCATTGATATAAGGTCGAATGTCTCGTTACTAGTGAAAAGGGTATCCGTTTCTCTACACTCACTGTATAAAACACGACAAAATGCCACATTATGCCGTTATTTCACACTGGTACTCTGTGTGAGCTTGAGTCTTCCCCGGTAGAGACGATCTAATCACGCATCACACACATCTGTAACGCACACATCCGTAATTGGCTACAGCGTCAGTTGATGTAAAAAATAATCCTACAACCGTTTCACATACCTAAGGAAAATTAATAGAATCAGGTCTTACTTTGCAGAAATCCAGTCATGCGCGTGTACAGTTATGACGTAACAGATTATCAATTAACTTATTATTGACTAATATCTGCATCGTTAGAATTTATACCATTTCCTACATTAGGCCCATGTTTCAGAAAAAGGTGTGCACGCTTGCGCCCTAGATTATACATACCGGCGACACAAATGCTCATATGTTTGAAAATTTAGCTCACGAACGGGAGCGCTGGAGGCAAATGCTGCACCACAGATAGCTTTTTATTAGAACACAAGTATTAAACAGATAAAAAAATTAATTAACAGTCTTGAAACTTCATACCACTTTACTTGTATCTAAGACTTTTCATTATTAAGAGCACTGTACTTTTCTTATTAAATCAGCATGTTTAATTACAAGTAACAATATCTAATGATTTCTTATATTTACGCGAACACTACACATTGAATAAAACTATTTTTACGGATTTTATCGCGTTTAATTTAAATAATTTTGATTCCCGACGTTTCGGGTGCTTTACAGCACCCATGGTCACGGGGGGGACTGAGGTGTTTGACGTCCTAACTAACTAACTAATGCATTGGGCTAACTATGACATTATATATCGCTTATTCTATACGACGAACTCAGATTGAAACTACAAAACTTACAACACGCGCGTTGAAGGTGTGCCGATAGCGTCGTCATTCCTTTCATTTTACTTAAGCCAGTGGTTGATCACAATCCCACCTGGTCGAAAGTCGTGATAAAGTCCTAGATGGAATCGCACTATCTTAGAGCTTATGCGCTATTCTTAAAGCGTTTGGTTCTCACACGTGAAATAGCGACAACATAGGGGTGAAGACGCGCCGACGGCCTGGTTGTCCGATGGTGGAAATGAGAGGGAGGAATTAAAGCATGTAAACATCACGCCTCGAACATTAGTAGCGGAATTGTTGATAGCAGTACTTCGGGGTTAGCTAAGGTGAAATTACACGATATAGAACGTTACGTTAACGATATATAGAAAACTATAAAGTGACTAAAATCAAGTCACGTTATTATCACGTAACATAACGTTCAGATATCATTCCCATTCATTTTAACTACGATGGAAAGAGGAACGTATATTTTTAGATGCTGCTGCTATGTTATGGTTGCACGAATGGGTCCGCTCGATCGGGAATGGACCACGCTCTCACAAAATACCAACGCAAAATATCGGCTTAATGCTGCTGTGTTTTTTATGGTGAGTGTAGATAACCAGATACCCTTTTTACTGGATACGAGACATTTCATCTTATTCCTCAGGCGTGAAAACGCATCTGCTAATTGATTCTTAATCGAGAATAGATCTAGATGTCTATGGGCCATGGAATTCATTTACGAGTACCATCAGGTAGACATTGTGCTCGTTTGTCAACCTTATTCGATAAAAAGAACCCGGGCAAAGCCGGGGTTGACCTATAGTACTCGTATTAAATATAGAAAAATTATATTTTCAGTTTAGCATGTCCCGTGCACCATGCAACCATTATGAAGGCGGTACCAAGACAGTCTTGGATGTATTTAGATCTTGGCTCCAAACGCACGAGGAGGCTCAGGTATAAAAATATGTTTATTTGATTTTACCGCGCTTTGTGGTATTCCTTGGGTTTTTTGTTCAGCAGTGGACTTGTGAAGGGCTGTAATGATGATGATAATGATGATGATCTCTTTACAAGCATACTGTTAATATTTCTATACGGACTGCCTCTGTGGGTCTCGTATACGAAAGATAACAATCCTGCGAATACAATATAATACGTTCAGTATGTCGTATATGTGGGATTGCAGCGCGTCTGGAATATTTACTGTCGCGCGTATTAACGGTTCTCATGCAATAATTCGGTAAAAAGTAGGATCTCTGCTTCGTAGGGTCCGAGACAGCAGCAACAGTATTCTGAAAATATTTTGGAGCCGATGTGATTCCCCATTTCAGGCAAACTGAGTGATTATAGTTATTGGAAAGCTTAGAAATTTATACCTTAGTTATTAATTACGGTGGTTTAATTTATTTATGTTAAATTTTTTATTTTTAAGTTATTTTAAGTTTATTAAAACACGTCTCTTACTACTAATATAGGCTTATGTTTTTCGTTGAACCTTTCTATGGATTTAATCTGAAATAAAATGTAATTTTATTTTATATTATATTAAAAGAAAAACGCAAATTATTATTTCATAAGCGTTGCCGTAATGAAATAAATATTTTTATATAGGATAGGTGACAATCGAGCACACAGTCCACCTGATGGTAAGTGGTTGCTGTGACCCAGACATCTACATCTATCTTCAATAAAGTCAAAATGCAGATGCGTTGTCACCCGTGAGGACTAAGATGGAATGCCTCTTTTCAGTAAAAGGGTCTCCGGTTCTCTACACTCACCATACGAAACACAGCAGTGTTAAACTGCTATTGCCTGGTATTCTGTGAGAGCGTGGTCCTTCCCGGTCGAGCCGACCCATTCGTACTACAACTATATTACTAATATAGCTGCAGCATGGCTCTACCACGTAAAATGGTGACTGCATTCCATGCTGAGTACTTAGTCTAGGGTTACAAAGCATTGTTTATGGGCAACAGCATCTACTTGCCATCAGGTGAACTTCTTGCTCGTTTGTCACCCTTATTCTATAAAAAATAAATAAACGAAATGACTATATCGGAAGCCAATAGATCTTTTCTATGGTCTCTTCGTAAGACAACCACCAGATAAAATGGGTTGATGAATTTTCTTACATCACCATCGTCCAGCAAGAAAATGTATAGACACTGCAAATCTCTGCAGGATGTATGTTAAGCAAAGGATATGACCATTGGGAATAGTCTAGATTTTTACTACTGGAAGAATATTCAAATCGGAAAAGTTAATTTTAGAGTTTAAATCCAAGAAACAAACAAACTCACAAACTCTTCGTAATACTAGAGTGAATATAATATGAAACTATGATACAAACTAAATATAAAGCAACATACGCCTTCTTAAAAAAATATAAAGCCACATCTAATCATGGTTGCCGCTTTATGTTAGATATATTTATACAAATTTAAGTAGTTCAATAGAAAAAAAATCTTTTGTTTCTTAAATTCAAGAAACTGAACTTTAAAAAAAATAGAAGAAAATATTTTTTAATTGTATCTCCTTTTTATTTTATTTTACTTTCCGTGCGGCCATCACTTTTAATAATCAATGTGTGTTTTTACATTTTTAAGTAATTTATATTATTAATGAAATAAAACAAATATAATTTAAATTATTAATAATTAATTAATATTCTTTTAATGAAAAAAAAAATATATTTAACCGTTTTCAGATAATGGTTGCCAGTATTTTAGTCGTCTTCGGTCTCTGGTGGTTGGTGCGGACGATACTCGCCTTACTTATTAACTTAGTTTGTCCACTCTTGTTCGTCTCATTGGCTGTAGTAAGAACCTTTCTTATTAAATGAAAGTTTTTATTAAAAAATAATACCCAAAGGAATATCCTTATACGATGAACGACAAATTTGAAATTGACTTTTCCTAGATAAATACAAGAAATAAAAAAAGTAGAATAATTGTCAAATTAATTTGAAAAATTGTTATGATGGTTTTGTCACTTGACAGCTTCTCTTCCTTTTGACGTTTGCTTTCGTACTTTTTTGACACAAAAGTGTGATAAGGAAAAAAGTACGAAAGCTTCTTGCAGCCAAACGTTTTGGTGCTTGATTTTGCCGACAAATAAACATAATTGCTATTACCAGGCTCTAATTCATTCCAGCTTAGTCCTCAGAGGTGACTACGCAATAGCAGCACTTTTCGTATAAGGTTGGTAGCAGGTGTCCAGGGGGCTGCAGTAGCAACCTACCATCAATTATACTGTAAATTCGATTGTCATTTCAATTTTATAGAGCAATAAGCAGTTCTGTTGCTGTTTTGTGTATATTTTAATACAATCTGCCTGATAAGGTGTATAAAATAACTTAATGAACTTTGGTCTCAGGTTTCCTCGATACGGGCTTGCCTTGTGGGGAACCAACAGATATTAACTATTGTATATTTTTCTAATTTCTGATGCTTTTTATCATTCGGAAGGTCACGTTTGAAATCGATAAGAAGCATCACTTACCTTTACATTTTTTACGTTTTAAAAAAAATAATTTCTACTCAACAGTATCATTGCCTTACAGATTTGCGTACCTCAACTCCGAGCACCACTACTGGGACAAAATTATCCATTACTGGCGAATTTACTGCGGAGTATATTACTTAAAATGGCAGAAAATTTGAAAACATAGTTTGTTGACAATTAAAAATAAATATTACAAAATTATTGTTAGATTTTTTTTCAGTAATGATATTCAAAAGTTGATAGAATCTATTAGGGTATCCATAAACATATCTATTAATCTGGAAATTTCTGCCACGGACGACCACACTGTGGAATTTACTGTCGCCAGCAGGTTTAATTAGAAATCTTCAAGAAAAGAGCCTACAGTCTGTTTGGTGAGAGTTGATAAAAAAACAGGGTTCTTAAACTCATTACAAATTGCGGCCCGCTAATTATTTTTGCTGATAAATGACAACCGCGTCGGCTCGCCCGCCCGGCCTCACGCTTGACAACAAATGCGAGCCTCGTACTACAAAACTCTGTACTTGCAGCAAAGAGCGAAGCGCGTCATACAGATTGCGATACTTAAGCGACAGTCGCTATTGCGAGACGTTTTCATAATATGAATCAACTCTTACTGAAAAGATTTTACTTCTCACTAAAAGGCTGACTGCGCACGCACTTGCAATTTCTCTGGTGTTGCGGATTTTCATAAACTACGGTAATCATTTACCATTAGTTAGGCGTATGCTCGTTCGCCTCCAACTCCATAAAAATATTCCTATAAATACTTCTTTTATTAAATAAAAGTAAATTTTATTAATTTCATCGCTCAAGCCGTTTAGGAATTACGAACTCACGCACACAAGAATTTTCCATAAAAAGATAATAATATAACATTGCAATAGAATTTCTTTACATTATTCTTTAAATACTTTATCACTAAAATTAAATATTGTGGTTATAATTTACTTCAAATGACAAATTCATTGGGGGTCAGTGCGCTGTTGGTCCCGATATAAATTCCGCTTGACATTAATTCCACTTCGAATGTACGAAACGTCAGCTTGCCTCGATTACTGCGGGCTTGGAAAGATAGATATAATGCAGACATCATTCACAGTCTATTCAAAATAGATGAAAATAATCAGGATAAATACATAAAATACATAAAATACTTGCGTCTACCCTATTACATGCAAGATATAGTACATTTTGTAAAACAAAAAGGAACTATTTAAAATAAGGGTGACAAGCGAGCACACAGTCCACCTGATGGTAATGATGGAATGCTATGGCCCATAGACATCTACATCCATCCTCAATTCATTATTAAAATGTAGACGCGTTGTCACCTCTGAGCACTAACATGGAATAGCTTGTTATAATTAAAAAGTGTCTAGTTCTCTACATTCACCATACGATAAACAGCAGAATCATTTAGCGTTCTTCACGTTGGTATTCTGTGAGAGCGCGCGCCCTACCCCGTTCCATTCGTGCTGCAGCTATGTAGCTACCATTGCTGCAGCGTGACATTTATTTCTATCATCACCATCATCAGTATAGCCTATAAAAGTCCACTGCTGAACATGGGCTTCCCCTGTTGATATTGCCTCTCAGGGTGATATTTGCTTTGGTTACCACATTTAGCAGACGGGTGTGCAACCGCAGTTTTTTTTAATAATTTTGAACTATTATCAGGACTATTCTGCTGTCCCATATCCTGTATCAGTAGCCATCTGTCACCTCTTACGACACCCAAGTAATGACGTTATGAGCTAGTGGATTCTCTTATACCGCCACTACACAGCGGCAGCACGTTTGGGCATGAATTGCAGATTGTTCAGAGGCTTTTTTTTATAAAACTGAAGCGACTAACAAACCTACAGTTCATCAGATGGTAAGTGGCTACTGCAGCCCATAGTCACTTACAACCGCAACCAACTTCAAAAAGAAGGTTACAGATGTGTTGTTTTACCTCTGAGGACTAAGATGAAATGCCTCACAGTGTGTAATTAATTATACTAGTTCTCTATACCCTTAAGACCGAAACAGAACAATGGACGCACTGTGGCATCCAGACGGACTCCCACCTTCTACCACCGTAAAAGCAATCCTACCGTTGGTATTTTATTTCTAATACTCGAACAATCCCATTTTGTTCCCTGTGATAAAATTTGAATTTTGTCGCATTTATTGTAACTTTTTATTTCCAATAGATAAAAGAATCAGGACGTTCAACACAGCTGTTGAACGTCCTAATCTTCTCCTATTTTATTTAATGTAAAATAAGTATTATGAATATAGAAGAAAATTGAATAAATATTATAATTATTAATATTTTATTTGTAGACACGCGAAGTCCGCCATTTCACGTTGGAGTAACGTAGCTTTCCTAATTCTTGTCTCGAGAATTCTAGCCTGTTCCCTGAAGTAGAACACATTATGTAATCACTTTACTTTTAATGGATGTCGTTTGGATATACGAATACATACTGTGAATATATGATTGTAAACTTGGCACTGTTCCAGAAAACTGTTCGTTTTTTATGTAAAAGATCAACACTTTTGGATGTTAGCTCTCTCCTAGTATTTTTTTAACATTACAATATTTTTTGGAAGCTGTAAAATGCATAATATTGTTCGATGTCATCTGTATGAAGGCTTTTTCAAGAACTAGCAATCGTGAAATGAATTCGTAAATATTTTATTAAAATTAATAAAATTACTTTTGTTTAAATTATGTCATACCGTATTAATTGTTTTATGAAACAAGATAATATTTATATGGTACCGATTTGTTTCAAAAGTTTTTGAAGGTTTCGATATTAAATGAGCTTTCTTGTTTGTTTATCGAAGTTCATTGTAGAAGTTTCTAGAATGTAAAATTTTGTTCGAGAAAACTGACATATCAACAGTATTAATCGACGCGAACCTATCCGAAATATATCAAACATAATCTCTAATATCATCAATCTAATAGGTAGGGGGAAAAAGCTTGCTCGTATTTTGTTTGTATAAAATTGAAGAAAAATCTCTTTGGCTGTTTTTATCTGGCTGGTTTTAATATCAATGCATATATAGGACATTATGAAAAAGAAAAATAAAGAGTAAAAAAAAACACTTTCCCGCTATTTTTCAATTGTTTTTCTGTCCGCTAAAATGAGTGAATGTAACTAATAAATTATGAAGTTTTATTACAACAAAAAAAGGGAAAAATGTGACTAAATCCGCGAAAAAAATTTATGACGTTTATGGACCTAATACAGTGTCAGTAAGAGTAGCACAAAGTTAGTTCAAGCGTTTTCAGGCCGGGAATTTTGATGTCAAAGATGCAGCTTGCTCTAGTCGCCTTCATACGGATAAAGTCGATGCCATTTTAAAAAATGTGGAGCAAGATCGGCATATTAGTTGTTACGACATAACCGAGGAATTGAGGACTGACCACAAAGCAGTTTTGACCCATTTGAAAAAATCTGGCTACACAAAACAGCTCGATATTTGGGTACCAAACGAGCTCACTGAAAGAAACCTAATAAATCGTGTACTCATTTGCGATTCTTTTTTTTATATTATAATAAGCCAGCGACTAACTACAATCCCACCTGATGGTAAGTGGTAATGTAGTCTAAGATGGTGAAGCGCGCTGACTTAACAAAAGCCTATTCACTCTTGCCTTGAAAACACACACATTGTAATCGGATGGAAACACAGATGCTGACAACATATTGCACTCCTTTGCTGTACACATCATGAACGACGTAGCAAACCGTTTGGTTCGAATATGTGGTAAGTCAACAACGGAAAGGTGGAGACTGGCCGATCGTTTGGTTGTGCGATGGTGGAAGGGAGAGGGAGGAATTAAATTATGCGCACACTCTCGAAATGCACCCTGTAGAACACCGAAAGGCTGGCTATTTCTTACATTACAATACAACTAAAAGCTACTGTAAGGAATGATTAGAATAGAATAACTTTTATTCAATGTTATTACAAGAATACTTATTAAAAGTCATTTATATTTTACCACTGGTATGGAAAAAAAACTCTGTCCTGATAAGAACCAGTAAGAAAGTCAGTGGGACATTTTTAAACATTAATTTACAATCTATACTACGAGCAATATAATAAAACGAAAGCGAATTTTTTTTTTGTTTGTTTAAACACGCTAATATCTAGAACTACCAGTCCGATTTGAAAAATTATTTTTGTGTATTATAGCCAGATTCATGAGAAATAGTATAGGGTATCTAACATTAGGCTACACTTCACAGCTAGTCTTAAATATTGATTTGTGTTAAGCAAGTCAGAAGAAAAAGCGCCCCCGAATTGCGATATCCGCGTGCGCTGGCGTAATGGTTAGTGATACGTGAGTAAAATGACCCTTTAATGAATTCTATTAAGAAAAGTTACGAATACTACGCAATACGCAAAAGTTCATTCAGGTATTGACGGACACGAACTTGAGGACGTAGCAGCGGCGAGGAACGGTGTGCGGGGTACAGGGGGCGAAATATAATATAAAAATATCAGTGAATACAATGTTCTACAAAAAAATCTTTACATCATCTACTAAAAACCTGCAGCACCATATAACTATCTCTTATACATAAGCCACAATAAGGTATTTTGAGACAAAAAATATTAAAAATTAAAAAGTTATTTATAAGCGTGATTAGAATAGAATAGAATAGAATAGAATATTTTTAATCAATATAGATTACATGTAATTCTTATTGAAAGTCATTTTACTTTACCACTGGTTGGAAAAAAAAAACCTCTGTCCTGGGAAGAACCAGCAAGAAACCCAGCGGGACTTATTTTAAAGTAAATTTTACATTAATGGTTGTACAAACTATTTAAGTACAAAATTTATTTTAGAAACTGCTCAGTAGCGACCACCTCATTCCCAGGGGTTATTATCAATCATGTATTCATTTATACTATAATAACCCTTTTATACAGTTTCAACAACAAAACATTTAAACTTGGTAATAGAGAGAGCCTGTACATTTTCCGGGACCTTGTTGTAATAGCGTATACATTGCCCCAAGAATGAATTACTGACTCTGTGGAGTCGAGAAACTGGTATCACTAGCTTGTGTTTGTTCCTGGTGTTTACAGAATATATATCACTTTTTTTACTAAAACTACCTTTGTTTTTGTGAACATACATTAAATTTTCGTAAATATACTGAGAGGCCAAAGTTAATATATTTATTTCTTTAAATTTATCTCTAAGAGACTCTCTCGGTTTTAGGTTGTAAATAGCTCTAATGGCCTCTTCTGTAAAACAAAATAGTTTCTGAATCAGTTACACATCCCCATAGCAAAATCCTATAAGACATTATGCTATGGAAATAACTGAAATAAACTAGTCTAGCTGTCTCGACACTAGTGAGACCTCTAATCTTTTTTACAGCATAGGCTGCAGAACTTAGTCTGCTTGCTAGTTTGGATATATGGGGGCCCCACTGAAGCTTTGCGTCGAGAGTGATGCCAAGAAAAACAGTGGATTCAACAGGGCTCAGTTCTTCCCCATTTAAAAACACATTGGTACCCAGATTTGTAACATTCGTTGTTGTAAATTTAATACATTTAGTTTTATTTCCGTTTAAATGTAGATTATTAACGTTAAACCAATGCACTAATTTGATACAGCATTATTCACTTCGTCACATTTAAATGATTGACGTTTAAGTTTAAAAATCAAGGAAGTATTTAGAATATTATTAGGCATTGTATATTAAACCTTCAAACGAACGAAATCCAACGAACGAATGTTACTATATCATCAAGACAATTTTATGAAGATAAATTTTGCTCCGTATAGCATGTTAATTGGACGCGTAGTTTAAGAGATATTGAAAAATTTAAATAATTCAAGACTCGGCTCGGCGCGCGAGCGACGCATAAGCCTAGCCGACCGATAAGAACCTAGAGAAACCATCAGTGAACGCATCAATGCGCAAATTTTTATAACGTATAAGTAAGGTATATAAGTAAGTAGTAAGTAAGTATAATAAGTAAGGGAGGTGCCCACGTGCCATTACATTTACCACGTGCTCGGCGGTGAAGGAAAACATCGTGAGAAATCTGCATGAGTAAGAAATAAAATAAAAGAGTCAAAACGCTAGTTAGTATATTAAAGACAAAGATTAGTATTCTGTCTTTACATACTACTTTATATGAACATAAAAACCAAGCAAAAACACAATATTGAATTAATGTTTACATATGTAAACTTGCCGTTTATTTAATATTTATTTAAAAATATGTTACTCTAACACTAGATGTAACTACAGAAGTAAGGTGACTAATAAGCACACAAAGATGATCAGAGATGGTAAGCGAAAATTATGACCTATATACTTCTACATCCATCCTTGATGTAGAAAAAATGAAGATGCGTTGTCAACCCTGAGCACGACGCATTGATATAAGGTCGAATGTCTCGTTACTAGTGAAAAGGGTATCCGTTTCTCTACACTCACTGTATAAAACACGACAAAATGCCACATTATGCCGTTATTTCACACTGGTACTCTGTGTGAGCTTGAGTCTTCCCCGGTAGAGACGATCTAATCACGCAACACACACATCTGTAACGCACACATCCGTAATTGGCTACAGCGTCAGTTGATGTAAAAAATAATCCTACAACCGTTTCACATACCTAAGGAAAATTAATAGAATCAGGTCTTACTTTGCGGAAATCCAGTAGTGCGCGTGTACAGTTATGACGTAACAGATTATCAATTAACTTATTATTGACTAATATCTGCGTCGTTAGAATTTATACCATTTCCTACATTAGGCCCATGTTTCAGAAAAAGGTGTGCACGCTTGCGCCCTAGATTATACATACCGGCGACACAAATGCTCATATGTTTGAAAATTTAGCTCACGAACGGGAGCGCTGGAGGCAAATGCTGCACCACAGATAGCTTTTTATTAGAACACAAGTATTAAACAGATAAAAAAAATTTACAGTCTTGAAACTTCATACCACTTTTCTTGTATCTAAGACTTTTCATTATTAAGAGCACTGTACTTTTCTTATTAAATCAGCATGTTTATTTACAAGTAACAATATCGCTTATTCTATACGACGAACTCAGATTGAAACTACAAAACTTACAACCCGCGCGTTGAAGGTGTGCCGATAGCGTCGTCATTCCTTTCTTTTACTTATAATAAGCCAGTGGTTGACCACAATCCCACCTGGTCGAAAGTCGTGATAAGTCCTAGATGGTAAATCGCACTATCTTAGAGCTTACGCGCTATTCTTAAAGCGTTTGGTTCTCATACGTGAAATAGCGACAACATAGGGTGAAGACGCGCCGACGGCCTGGTTGTAATGAGAGGGAGGAATTAAAGCATGTAAACGTCACGCCTCGAACATTAGTAGCGGAATTGTTGATAGCAGTACTTCGGGGTTAGCTAAGGTGAAATTACACGATATAGAACGTTACGTTAACGATATATAGAAAACTATAAAGTGAATAACTATAAAATAATAACGTTCAGATATCATTGCCATTCATTTTAACTACGATGGAAAGAGGAACGTATATTTTTAGATGCTGCTGCTATGTTATGGTTGCACGAATGGGTCCGCTCGATCGGGAATGGACCACGCTCTCACAAAATACCAGCGCAAAATATCGGCTTAATTCTGCTGTGTTTAGTATGGTGAGTGTAGATAACCGGATACCTTTTACTGGATACGACGAGACATTTCATCTTATTCCTCAGGCGTGAAAACGCATCTGCTAATTGATTCTTAATCGAGAATAGATCTAGATGTCTATGGGCCACAGAATCCACTTACGAGTACCATCAGGTGACTTTGTGCTCGTTTGTCAACCTTATTCTATAAAAGAACCCGGGCAAAGCCGGGGTGGACCTATAGTACTCGTATTAAATATAGAAAATTATATTTTCAGTTTAGCATGTCCCGTGCACCATGCAACCATTATGAAGGCGGTACCAAGACAGTCTTGGATGTATTTAGATCTTGGCTCCAAACGCACGAGGAGGCTCAGGTATAAAAATATGTTTATTTGATTTTACCGCGCTTTGTGGTATTCCTTGGGTTTTTTGTTCAGCAGTGGACTTGTGAAGGGCTGTAATGATGATGATAATGATGATGATCTCTTTACAAGCATACTGTTAATATTTCTATACGGACTGCCTCTGTGGGTCTCGTATACGAAAGATAACAATCCTGCGAATACAATATAATACGTTCAGTATGTCGTATATGTGGGATTGCAGCGCGTCTGGAATATTTACTGTCGCGCGTATTAACGGTTCTCATGCAATAATTCGGTAAAAAGTAGGATCTCTGCTTCGTAGGGTCCGAGACAGCAGCAACAGTATTCTGAAAATATTTTGGAGCCGATGTGATTCCCATTTCAGGCAAACTGAGTGATTATAGTTATTGGAGCTTAGAAATTTATACCTTAGTTATTAATTACGGTGGTTTAATTTATTTATGTTAAATTTTTTATTTTTAAGTTATTTTAAGTTTATTAAAACACGTCTCTTACTACTAATATAGGCTTATGTTTTTCGTTGAACCTTTCTATGGATTTAATCTGAAATAAAATGTAATTTTATTTTATATTATATTAAAAGAAAAACGCAAATTATTATTTCATAAGCGTTGCCGTAGTGAAATAAATATTTTTTTTTTTTTTATAGGATAGGGTGACAAACGAGCACACAGTCCACCTGATGGTAAGTGGTTGCTGTGACCCATAGACATCTACATCTATCTTCAATAAAGAATCAAAATGCAGATGCGTTGTCACCCGTGAGGACTAAGATGGAATGCCTCTTTTCCAGTAAAAAGGGTCTCCGGTTCTCTACACTCACCATACGAAACACAGCAGTGTTAAACTGCTATTTTACGCTGGTATTCTGTGAGAGCGTGGTCCTTCCCCGGTCGAGCCGACCCATTCGTACTACAACTATATTACTAATATAGCTGCAGCATGGCTCTACCACGTAAAAAATGGCCGACGGCATTCCATGCTGAGTACTTAGTCTAGGGTTACAAAGCATTGTTTATGGGCAACAGCATCTACTTGCCATCAGGTGAACTTCTTGCTCGTTTGTCACCCTTATTCTATAAAAAATAAATAAACGAAATGACTATATCGGAAGCCAATAGATCTTTTCTATGGTCTCTTCGTAAGACAACCACCAGATAAAATGGGTTGATGAATTTTCTTACATCACCATCGTCCAGCAAGAAAATGTATAGACACTGCAAATCTCTGCAGGATGTATGTTAAGCAAAGGATATGACCATTGGGAATAGTCTAGATTTTTACTACTGGAAGAATATTCAAATCGGAAAAGTTAATTTTAGAGTTTAAATCCAAGAAACAAACAAACTCACAAACTCTTCGTAATACTAGAGTGAATATAATATGAAACTATGATACAAACTAAATATAAAGCAACATACGCCTTCTTAAAAAAATATAAAGCCACATCTAATCATGGTTGCCGCTTTATGTTAGATATATTTATACAAATTTAAGTAGTTCAATAGAAAAAAAATCTTTTGTTTCTTAAATTCAAGAAACTGAACTTTAAAAAAAATAGAAGAAAATATTTTTTAATTGTATCTCCTTTTTATTTTATTTTACTTTCCGTGCGGCCATCACTTTTAATAATCAATGTGTGTTTTTACATTTTTAAGTAATTTATATTATTTTAATGAAATAAAACAAATATAATTTAAATTATTAATAATTAATTAATATTCTTTTAATGAAATAAAACAAATATATTTAACCGTTTTCAGATAATGGTTGCCAGTATTTTAGTCGTCTTCGGTCTCTGGTGGTTGGTGCGGACGATACTCGCCTTACTTATTAACTTAGTTTGTCCACTCTTGTTCGTCTCATTGGCTGTAGTAAGAACCTTTCTTATTAAATGAAAGTTTTTATTAAAAAATAATACCCAAAGGAATATCCTTATACGATGAACGACAAATTTGAAATTGACTTTTCCTAGATAAATACAAGAAATAAAAAAAGTAGAATAATTGTCAAATTAATTTGAAAAATTGTTATGATGGTTTTGTCACTTGACAGCTTCCCTTCCTTTTGACGTTTGCTTTCGTACTTTTTTGACACAAAAGTGTGATAAGGAAAAAAGTACGAAAGCTTCTTGCAGCCAAACGTTTTGGTGCTTGATTTTGCCGACAAATAAACATAATTGCTATTACCAGGCTCTAATTCATTCCAGCTTAGTCCTCAGAGGTGACTACGCAATAGCAGCACTTTTCGTATAAGGTTGGTAGCAGGTGTCCAGGGGCTGCAGTAGCAACCTACCATCAATTATACTGTAAATTCGATTGTCATTTCAATTTTATAGAGCAATAAGCAGTTCTGTTATTGCTGTTTTGTGTATATTTTAATACAATCTGCCTGATAAGGTGTATAAAATAACGCTTAATGAACTTTGGTCTCAGGTTTCCTCGATACGGGCTTGCCTTGTGAGGGAACCAACAGATATTACCTATTGTATATTTTTTTCTTGTTTTCTGATGCTTTTTTTATCATTCGGAAGGTCACGTTTGAAATCGATAAGAAGCATCACTTACCTTTACATTTTTTACGTTTTAAAAAAAATAATTTCTACTCAACAGTATCATTGCCTTACAGATTTGCGTACCTCAACTCCGAGCACCACTACTGGGACAAAATTATCCATTACTGGCGAATTTACTGCGGAGTATATTACTTAAAATGGCAGAAAATTTGAAAACATAGTTTTTGACAATTAAAATAAATATTACAAAATTATTGTTAGATTTTTTTCAGTAATGATATTCAAAAGTTGATAGAATCTATTAGGTATCCATAAACATATCTATTAATCTGGAAATTTCTGCCACGGACGACCACACTGTGGAATTTACTGTCGCCAGCAGGTTTAATTAGAAATCTTCAAGAAAAGAGCCTACAGTCTGTTTGGTGAGAGTTGATAAAAAAACAGGGTTCTTAAACTCATTACAAATTGCGGCCCGCTAATTATTTTTGCTGATAAATGACAACCGCGTCGGCTCGCCCGCCCGGCCTCACGCTTGACAACAAATGCGAGCCTCGTACTACAAAACTCTGTACTTGCAGCAAAGAGCGAAGCGCGTCATACAGATTGCGATACTTAAGCGACAGTCGCTATTGCGAGACGTTTTCATAATATGAATCAACTCTTACTGAAAAGATTTTACTTCTCACTAAAAGGCTGACTGCGCACTTGCAATTTCTCTGGTGTTGCGGATTTTCATAAACTACGGTAATCATTTACCATTAGTTAGGCGTATGCTCGTTCGCCTCCAACTCCATAAAAATATTCCTATAAATACTTCTTTTATTAAATAAAAGTAAATTTTATTAATTTCATCGCTCAAGCCGTTTAGGAATTACGAACTCACGCACACAAGAATTTTCCATAAAAAGATAATAATATAACATTGCAATAGAATTTCTTTACATTATTCTTTAAATACTTTATCACTAAAATTAAATATTGTGGTTATAATTTACTTCAAATGACAAATTCATTGGGGGTCAGTGCGCTGTTGGTCCCGATATAAATTCCGCTTGACATTAATTCCACTTCGAATGTACGAAACGTCAGCTTGCCTCGATTACTGCGGGCTTGGAAAGATAGATATAATGCAGACATCATTCACAGTCTATTCAAAATAGATGAAAATAATCAGGATAAATACATAAAATACATAAAATACTTGCGTCTACCCTATTACATGCAAGATATAGTACATTTTGTAAAACAAAAAGGAACTATTTAAAATAAGGGTGACAAGCGAGCACACAGTCCACCTGATGGTAATGATGGAATGCTATGGCCCATAGACATCTACATCCATCCTCAATTCATTATTAAAATGTAGACGCGTTGTCACCTCTGAGGACTAACATGGAATACGTTGTTATAATTAAAAAGGGTCTTTAGTTCTCTACATTCACCATACGATAAACAACAGAGTCATTTAGCGTTGTGTTGTTTCACGTTGGTATTCTGTGAGAGCGCGGCCCTACCCCGATTCCATTCGTGCTGCAGCCATGTATAGCTACCATTGCTGCAGCGTGACATTTATTTCTATCATCACCATCATCAGTATAGCCTATAAAAGTCCACTGCTGAACATGGGCTTCCCCTGTTGATATTGCCTCTCAGGGTGATATTTGCTTTGGTTACCACATTTAGCAGACGGGTGTGCAACCGCAGTTTTTTTTAATAATTTTGAACTATTATCAGGACTATTCTGCTGTCCCATATCCTGTATCAGTAGCCATCTGTCACCTCTTACGACACCCAAGTAATGACGTTATGAGCTAGTGGATTCTCTTATACCGCCACTACACAGCGGCAGCACGTTTGGGCATGAATTGCAGATTGTTCAGAGGCTTTTTTTTATAAAACTGAAGCGACTAACAAACCTACAGTTCATCAGATGGTAAGTGGCTACTGCAGCCCATAGTCACTTACAACCGCAACCAACTTCAAAAAGAAGGTTACAGATGTGTTGTTTTACCTCTGAGGACTAAGATGAAATGCCTCACAGTGTGTAATTAATTATACTAGTTCTCTATACCCTTAAGACCGAAACAGAACAATGGACGCACTGTGGCATCCAGACGGACTCCCACCTTCTACCACCGTAAAAGCAATCCTACCGTTGGTATTTTATTTCTAATACTCGAACAATCCCATTTTGTTCCCTGTGATAAGATTTTACGAATTTTGTCGCATTTATTATAACTTTTTTATTCCCAATAGATAAAAAAGAAATCAAGACGTTCAACAGAGCTGTTGAACGTCCTGATTTACAAAGAAGCCCTGTTTACCTTCTCCTATTTTATTTAATGTAAAATAAGTATTATGAATATAGAAGAAAATTGAATAAATATTATAATTGTTAATACTTAATTAATTTCGCAGACACGCGAAGTCCGCCATTTCACGTTGGAGTAACATAGCTTTCCTAATTCTTGTCTCGAGAATTCTAGCCTGTTCCCTGAAGTAGAACACATTATGTAATCACTTTACTTTTAATGGATGTCGTTTGGATATACGAATACATACTGTGAATATATGATTGTAAACTTGGCACTGTTCCAGAAAACTGTTCGTTTTTTATGTAAAAGATCAACACTTTTGGATGTTAGCTCTCTCCTAGTATTTTTTTAACATTACAATATTTTTTGGAAGCTGTAAAATGCATAATATTGTTCGATGTCATCTGTATGAAGGCTTTTTCAAGAACTAGCAATCGTGAAATGAATTCGTAAATATTTTATTAAAATTAATAAAATTACTTTTGTTTAAATTATGTGTCGTACCGTAAATATAAGGCTACTTTAAATCATATTGTATTAATTATTTTATGAAACAAGAAAACATTTATATGGTACCGGTTTGTTTCAAAAGTTTTTGACGGTTTCGATATTTAATGAGCTTTCTTGTTTGTTTATCGAAGTTCATTGTAGAAGTTTCTAGAATGTAAAATTTTGTTCGAGAAACTGACATATCAACAGTATTAATCGACGCGAACGTATCCGAAATGTATCAAACATAATCTCTAATATCATCAATCTAATAGGTAGGGGAAAAAGCTTGTTCGTATTTTGTTTGTATAAAATTGAAGAAAAATCTCTTTGGCTGTTTTTATCTAGCTGGTTTAAATATCAATGCATATAAAGGACATTATGAAAAAGAAAAATAAAGAGTAAAAAAACACTTTCCCGCTATTTTTCAATTGTTTTTCTGTCCGCTAAAATGAGTGAATGTAAGTAATAAATTATGAAGTTTTATTACAACAAAAAAGGGAAATTTGCGACTAAATCCACGAAAAAAAATTGTGACGTTTATGGACCTAATGCAGTGTCAGTAAGAGTAGCACAAAGTTAGTTCAAGCGTTTTCAGGCCAGGAATTTTGATGTCAAAGATGTAGCTCGCTCTGGTCGCCTTCATACGGATAAAGTCGATGCCATTTTAAAAAATGTTCATTATTATTCAATATTCAACAAAAAAGCTCGATATTTGGATACCAAACGAGCTCACTGAAAGAAACCTTATAAATCGTGTACTCATTTGCGATTCTTTTTTTTATATTATACTAAGCCAGCGCCTAACTAAAATCCCACCTGATGGTAAGTGGTGATGTAGCCTAAGATGGTGAAGCGCGCTGACTTAAAAAAAGCCTATTCACTCTTGCCTTGAAAACACACACATTGTAATCGGATGGAAACACAGATGCTGACAACATATTCCACTCCTTTGCTGTACGCATCATGAACGATGTAGCAAACCGTTTGGTTCGAATATGTGGTAAGTCAACAACGAAAAGGTGGAGACTGGCCGAACGTTTGGGTGTGGAAGGGAGAGGGAGGAATTAAATTATGCAATTCCTGCGCACACTCTCTGAATTGCACCCTATAGAACACCGAAAGGCTGGCTACTTTTGCGCCTGTGTTCGAGGCTAGTAAGATTGGTTTTAACCAAATGACCCAACAAGCCTCATAGCACGCCTTTCCATATGTGGCAGGAATACTCCATGCACGACCGGACTTGCACTTTATATAAAGTAAGCAGCTGTCCCGGCGTGAAGTATCGCCGCACCTATGCAAGGACTCCTAGCTTCCTTGCAGCTTCTTTGGCTTTGGACTCAATGAACCGCCTGAAGTTCAAATTTGAGGATATCTCAACCCCCAACTGAAGGCAGTCGGTGTATTCCAGTGATACATTTCGAAAGAAGGAGCCAAGTTGAGCTGGCTCCTTTTTGCAGTGAAGAGACACGCTTGTGTTTTGGAGGCGTTGAATTTCACAAGATTGGCATCGCCCCATTCGGAGATTGCCTGTATTGTGAGATTCACACGCCCTATCATAGCATCTCTTTCGGACTGGATTTCATCTCGACTGGCTCAAGGACTTGGTTGATATCTCTTCACAAGTGTGATATCGTCTGCATACCCAGAAATACCGGGCATAAGCAGATCATTAATAGGCAGCAGGAAGAGAGTTGCGGAGTGAGCGGACCCCCGAGGAACACCGACGTTTGTCGCCACAGGATCGGATGAGCAGCCATCGATGACGGTCCGGAGAGACCGTTCACTCAGAAAGTTCTTTACCCATTCATTTAGACGAGGGATAAGCCGTACGCTGGAAGCTTACCCAAAAGGTTAGCATGCCAAACTATGTCAAAGGCCTTCGAGACATCAAGGAAAACAGCAAGTGCTTCTCCACTGTTCCTAGTGCCTCGTCCCATACATGTGTGGCATACGCTAGAAGGTCCCCAGCTGACCGATTTCAGCGAAACCTGTGTTACCGGTCACTAAAGAGGTCATTCTATTCTAGGTATGCCATTAAGCGGGCGTCCAATATACGCTCCATAATCTTGCAGAGTATAGAGGTAATTGAGATTGGCCGATAATTGGCAGGGTCGGCACGGCTGCCTTTTTTTGGAACAGGCTGCACGTTGGCCAGCTTCCAGGATTTTGGCACTATTGCAGTCCTAAAAGAGAACAATTAAAACAGGCGGAACAAGCGTGTCAGCACAGGAGACAACTAAGGTGCACAAGCCTTTAGAAGTATAGCTGGTATACAATCTGGTCCACTAGCTTTATTTACGTATAGACACCGCAAGGTTTTAAGAACCTCCTGATTTGTGATACGAATCTCCGACATAGAGGTCCCGCAGTGAGGTAATTTAGGTGGAACGTTGTTGACACTGTCACATATCTCTATTGAAACGTAATGAAACCGAACCATTTTTAAAGAGAATGATCACTGGTGATAAAAGTTGATCACTTACAAAAACGTGCGAAAAAGATCATTTTCAAAGGGTAGTTAAGCTCCACAGACTATAGCGAAACCCGGATTAACACCCAATAAGGTGATGCTGTGTGTATGGTGGGATTAGAAGGGCAAAATGTCCAGTGGCAAAATGTTTATTGTGAGCTTTTACCGCCGAGCAGAACCATCGATTCTGATTTCTACCGCTAACAACTAATCAGACTCAAGCAAGAAATTTAGAAAAGACGGCCGGAATTGAGCAGCAGAAAAGGAGTGGTCTTTCATCATGATAACGCCAGACCACACATATATTTGGCCACCCAGCAAAAATTGAGAAAGCTTGGTTGGGAAGTGTTCATGCATCCGCCATATATTCCTGACCTTGCACCCACAGATTTTCACCAGATTCGGTCTCTTCAGAATTCTTTCGGTAGTGTTAAGTTAACATCAAGAGAGGACTGTCAAAACTACTTGTCGCATTTTTTTGATCAAAAATACATACAAGATGGCAACAAGTTATCGAACAAAATGGCACATACATTATAATTAAATGTAATTAAACTTTTAAAAAAAGGGTCTTGAATTTGTATATAAAATACGAAGAATCTTTTTTCCTGACCTTATTTTATGATGAGCAAAATCATTTCTTACATTACAATACAACTAACCCCCCATGAGCGACGACACAAATAAATGGCCCCCAGTCCCCGGCGGCCCCGCTATTCCTGGCTACGGTGGCGACCATGGTAACGGCGGGGCAGGGGGTGCTAAGAATCTCCGGTGGAGGTTTGGTTGCCACCTACGACGACTCGACCTGGCAACATATAACGCACGCACCCTGAGGACTGACGAGAAGATCCTGGAGCTGGAAGAAGAGATAGATAAGTTACGCTGGAATTAATAGGACTATCCGATGTCCCGAAGAGAGGGAGGACACGGTAACCCTCGAATCCGGCAACTTATTCTATCACCGAGAGAACGACCATCTGTCCCAAGGAGGTGTCGGTTTATCGTCCACAAGTCTCTCGTTAACAACGTTGTAAAGATCGGGAGTGTGTCGACGAGGGTTGCGTACCTTATACTCAGAATCACCAAATGGTATTCGCTGAAGGTAATACAGGTTTACGCACCAACCTCGGCACACCCCGATGAGGAGGTGGAGGAAATGTATGAGGATATCTCTAGAGCCATGCATTCCTCCAAAACCCACAATTCGGTGTTAATGGGAGACTTCAACGCAAAACTAGGCACAAGAGAGAGCGGTGAGCTGAAAGTAGGGAAATTCGGAATAGGGCAACGGAACCCAATGAGCCAGCAGCTGGCCGACTTTATGGAGAAAGAGGGACTCTTTATGATGAACTCTTTCTTCTTAAGCGGACCCACAGAAAGTGGACCTGGTCGAGCCCCGACGGTTCGACAAAAAATGAGATTGACTTCATTATGGCGACCAGATGACAACTGTTCAGTGATGTCTCAGTGATCGCGAGGGTGAAAACTGGCAGCGATCACCGAATGGTGAGAGGCACACTGAACCTAAACGTAAAGTTGGAGAGGTCACGTCTAATGAAGTCAACGCTCCGTCCCCCTCGTGCTCTAATCCAAAGTCCCGAAACCTTTCAGCTCGAACTACGAAACCGTTTTCAGTGCCTAGAAGATTGCAATGCAGTGGACGATATGAATGACAAGCTTGTGGAAACTGTCCATGCGGTCGGAGCTAAGTTCTGTAAGACCCGTCGCAGAAGAACACAAAAACTCTCCGATCACACTCTTAATTTCATGGTTGTTAGACGGGAGATGAAGCTGCAATCTTCAGCAGATTTGACAGCATACAGGCAACTGAACAGACAGATCTCCAAATGCATACGGCGGGACTTGCGCAACTTCAATACAGCTCGTATTGAAGAAGCGATCGAGCGGAACCAGAGCTCCAAAGTCTTTGCCAGAGATCTGTCTGCCAGAAAGAGCCAACTGTCGAAGCTGAAGACCGATTGTGGCAGCATCGTTTCCGGGACACCTGAGATTTTGAGTGAGATTGAGAGGTTTTATGGGCAGCTGCACACGTCTTCGTTGGAGCCACACGCAATTGTGAGTAACGATCCAAGAGCAAGTCTTATCCGACACTATTCCGATGATATCCCGGACGTCAGTCTGAGCGAGATTAGAATGGCTCTCCAGCACCTTAAAAACGGCAAGGCCCCAGGCGAGGATGGAATTACAGCGGAGCTTCTGAAAGCGGGTGGAAAACCGGTACTTGAAGTCCTTCAGAAGCTCTTTAATTCCGTCCTCCATGGTGGCATTACACCGTAGGCGTAGAGCAGAAGTGCGGTGGTCTTGTTCTTCAAGAAAGGCGACAACGCTCTCTTGAAGAACTACAGACCGATTTCCCTTCTAAGCCGCGTCTACGTGCTGTTTTCGAGAGTCATTACGAATCGTCTCGCATGCAGACTCAACGACTTCCAGCCTCCCGAACAAGCCGAGTTTCCGAAAAGGCTTTAGCACCATAGACCACATATACACCTTCGGCAAATTGTACAGAAGACCGACGAGTACAATCTGCCACTTTGCCTTGCGTATGTGGACTATGAGAAAGCCTTTGATTCCGTCGAAATTTGGGCGGTGCTGCAGTCCCTTCAGCGGTGCCAAGTGGACTGTCGGTATATCGCTCAGCGAGCTATGGAGAGGGTTGCCCTGCTCGGGGTTTCCCTGCGTGATAAACTTAGAAATGAGGATATCAGCAGTAGAACCAGAGTAACCGACATAGCCCAAAGGATTAGTAAGCTGAAGTGGCAATGGGCCGGCCATATAGCTCGAAGAGGAGGATGGATGGGGCAGTAGACCGCGTAGTGGTTGTGGTAGAATATCCGATATCGTCCCATCATAAGAGGTGGCCGAGAGAAACGAACCAGGAGATAGGCAGCAGTGTATTTCCAATAACTACTAAAAAAAAACAGCGGTTGCCAACCAATATGTCAAGTAGTGCAACTTTGACAAATATCCCCCTTATAATTTATTCTATAGGGAAGGCCTATGTTCAGCGGGGGACTTTTGATGGCGATAACGGTTGTACAATTAAATATGAAAACATTTAGAAACACCGTGGTAGCGATTACCTCATTCCCACTGGTTAATCTATCATGTACTTTTTTGCAATATACTCACATTAAACAGTTTTTAATTAAAAAATATTTAACTTTTTGATAGAGAAGTCCTGCATAATTTCTGGGACTTTGTTGTTAAAGCGTATATATTGCCCCATAAAGAAATTACTAAATCTTTGAAGTCGAGTAAAAAGTACAATAAGATTAATGTAATTAACCAGTTACTCCAGTTTATACTCCATAATATATCTCCATATATAGTGTACTGTACTCTTTGTTTTACATACAGGAAATATTAATATAACAAAAATAAACAAATGTACCTATTATATATAAATAATATAAATGTAATATCACTTCTATGCTGGTTGCCGGATTTTAGAAAATTTATCTCAAGCGATTTTTAATAACTGCGACGGTAACGCAGACCAAATGACGCCAGCAAATAATGAATATGGCGGACATGGAATATCAAAAATTTGAGTAACATAATAAGCGAAGCAAATGTATCGCATATGATATTACATAAAAAATATAACGTAATAAGAATACATTTCAAGTATTTTTAACCCCCGACGAAAACAGAGGGGTGTTATAAGTTTTTAGTGTGTATCTGTGTATGTGTATGTCTGTCTGTGGTATCATAGCTCCTGAACGGATGAACCTATTTATCTTTATCTTTTCTTTTTATTTTTTAGATTTTCTCCTGTATCGTGGAGACAGTTTACATGCATAAACTTCACAAGGACAAACATCCAGACCCGGAACAATTATTTGTGGCCCGCGGCCCTCGGCGCCGCAACTCATTGCTAACTCACTGCGCAACGGAGCCGTCACATGAACTGATTTTTGATTTAGTTTTTTTTCGTTTGAAAGGTATCTTAATCGTGAATATTCTTAGCTATCTTTCAAAAAAATCTGTACAGCCATTTGAAGATCATCACCTCTTTTTGTTTCGGGTTTTTTTTAAATATGTAGCGTCACGAGTCGTGAGCACAAAATTGACTAGCACAATCGTCGATTTATAGGTCTGTTTGGTGAAGTACAAAGACGCGGGGTGGGTATGACGAACATTATTTTCAAGTGATTGGTTCGTTAGTTAATCTACGTCATCTAATGGATATTTATGTGACATTTGCAGTATATTGGCTGAAAAATGTACATGCACAAGTACTGTCACTTGGTGCTCACGACTCGCGCCACTATTTGTAACAATAAATTACCAAGTCATTCATGTCAGAAAACATAATTGAATAACTTTATTGCAGTAAAATAAAGTTACAGCCTATATACTTTCCACCGCTGTTCATAGGCGTCCTCTCACTTCTGAGAGGGTTTTAGGGCAAGGAAGTGTCCGCCGCGCTGTCCCAATGCGTGTTGGCGGACTTCACATGACTTCGAAATATTTTTTTATTTCTCAGAAATTTTTCCTCACGATGTTTTCCTTGACCGCCGGGCACGTGGTACACGTGGTCATAATACGCGAGCAACCCGGGTTGGATCACCTTTGGCACCAATGAAATTATTAATTGCAATTTTAAGTTTCGTTAGTTAATTGTGGTAGAGCCATGCTGCAACTATATTCATAATATACTTGTAGCAGGAATGGTTCGGCTCAACCTGAGAAGGACTACGCTCTCACAGAATACCAGCGTGAAACAACAGAACGCTAAATAACGCTGCTGTTCATCAAAACAGAACCGACAATATTCATCTATACAAATAAATAAAATTGAAGTGTCTGTTTGTAATGTCAAAATAACAGCTTTTTACTAAATGCATATGAACGTATATACGGTACTTATAACAAAAACGCAATTTTTAAAATTTTTATGTGTCTGTGTGTCTGTCTGTTTGTACCGGCTAATCTTATCAAAAATAATATAATTGTGTATAGCGATGACATGGGAAAAAATTTTGGTATAATTTTAAATAACGCTTTAAAGGGACAAAAAATTATAAATTGCTGCATGCCTGGAGCATCTTTAGTGACATCCTAAATAAAATTATAGTTAAGTACTAAATTTTGCCCAATAGTACAATAATATTTTACATACAACATAACACTACACATTGAATAAAACTATTTTTACGGATTTTATCGCGTTTAATTTTACTAATTTTGATTCCCGACGTTTCGGGTGCTTTACAGCACCCATGATCCGAGGGACCATGGGTGCTGTAAAGCACCCGAAACGTCGGGAATCAAAATCATATAATCATAGTGTTATATTTAGAGAGTATGTAAAAACTTATTCTAATTTTTTTTTAAAAGTATACTCCACCGCTAAGGCTTTACATTTAAGCAACAAAATTAAAACTGCATCCGATAAAATTAAAATGACATGGACTATAATTAATAGTGAAACGGGCAAGGTCAAACCACGCAACTCGGATTTTCAATTGAATATTAACAATAATTTAACTCAATCTGATCAAGAAGTTGCTATGGCTTTTGAGAAAATTTTACTGATGTTCCTTTTTTGACAAAAAATCATTAAATCCTTCTCCCACTGTTTCCGAGTCATTGCTTAAACAAAACGTAAAGCCTTGTTCAAATACATTTAAATTCCATAGAGTATTGCCAAAAGATATCGTTAAATATTTTAAAACTATTGATGTCAAGATAACGGCAGACTTATGGGGGATTTCCGTTAAAGTTATTGCATCTATAATAGATACTATAGCACCTTATCTAGCCACAATTTTTAATACAAGTATCGGATCTGGTGTGTTTCCTGATCTAATTAAACATAGTAAAGTCATACCTTTATTTAAATCTGGTAGTACATTAGACCACTCATAATTTAGACCAATTTCTGTACTACCAACAGTTTTTTTAATATAAATAAATTGCTTCAAAAAATCAATTTGGTTTTACAAGGGGTCGCTCGACTACCGACGCCGGGGTAAATATTATAAAACATACTTTTGTGCATGGGAGAATTCAGAGGATGCTTTGGGTGTGTTTTGTGACCGCTCCAGGGCCTTCGACTGTGTTCACCATGAGACATTATTCAGGAAGCTACAGTACTATGGTGTCAAGAACACAGCGCTTAAATTTATTATTTCATATTTAAGTAATAGAATGTAGAAATTGTTGAAAAAGTTCTTCCGGGTCGTCCGTAAAGATGGGTGTCCCTCAGGGCTCGATTCTTGGCCCATTCCTATTTTAAGTGTATATTAATGACTTACCTTCCCTTGTAGGGGATAATCATGATATAATATTATTTGCTGATGATACTTCCTTGATTTTTAAACTTAAACGTCTATCATTTAAATGTGACGAAGTGAATAATGCTATATCAAATTTAGTGAATTGGTTTAATGTTAATAATCTGCATTTAAACGGCAATAAAATTAAATGTATTAAATTAACAACAACGAATGTTAAAAATCTGAATACGAATGTGTTTTTAAATGGGGAAGAACCGAGCCATGTTGTATCCTTTGTTTTTCTTGGCATCACTCTCGACGCATAGCTTCATTGGGGCCCCCATATATCCAAACGAGTAAGCAGGCAAAGCTCTGCAGCTTATGCTGTAAAAAAGATTAGTAATCTCACTAGTGTCGCGACAGCTAGATTAGGTTATTTCAGTTATTTCCATAGCATAATATGTTATAGGATTTTGCTATGGGGAAATGTGGCTGATTTAGAAACTATTTTTGTTTTGCAGAAGAGGCCATAAGAGCTGTTTACAACCTTGAACCGAGAGAGTCACTTAGAGAAAAAATTAAAGAAATAAATATATTAACTTTGGCCTCTCAGTATATTTACGAAAATTTAATGTGTGTTCACAAAAACAAAGATAGATTTAGTGAAAAAAGTGATACACTCTGTAAACCCTAGGAACAAACACAAGCTATGCATAAGCCTAGCCGACCGATAAGAACCTAGAGAAACCATCAGTGAAATTTTTATAACATATAAGCGTAAGGAAGGTGCCCACGTGCCATTACATTTACCACGTGCTCGGCGGTGAAGGAAATCTGCATGAGCAAGAAATAAAAAAAATTTTTTTTAAGACATGTGAAATCCGCCAACACGCATTAGGGCAGCGCGGCGGTCACTTTCTTGCACTAAAACCCTCGCAGAAGTGTGAGGACACCTGTGCCTAGCAGTGGAATATATTAGATAAAGTTCAAAAGTTTCTGGCTAACCCACATTAGATTAATCAAATATACAAAACTTTCATGCCATTAAATTACTGGAATTTTCGTTACCTACCCACAAAAAAATTATAAAATTATTTCATTTTCTTACAGTGATACCTAATAAAGTCAGACTGTCAATTAAACATTTCGTAATGCATAAAATCGAGTATCAAGCTGTGATAAAAAATTTGACAAAAGAGGGGAAGCCACCGGGGGAAATCAAGCAACGTTTGGATGCTGTGTACGGGCATTCTTTCCCTTCGTGCTTCACCGTAAAATAATGGACGAAACAATTTCGTTTGGGAAGAGAAACAATTGATGATGAACCGCGCCCAGGATGACCATCCGAGGCCATTACGGATGAAAACGCTAAATTTGCGGAGAAGACAGTACGGGAAGACAGACGCCTAAAGACTAAAGAATTAGCAGTTGTTATGGAACTTTCAAAAAAACTATGCTTAGAATCCTACATGAACATTTTGGCATGAGTAAGGTCAGTGTTAGGTGGTGCAAAACTTCTTTCTACTATTCAAAAACAAGAACGAGTAAAGTGCTGTACTCAGTATTTATCCCTTTATAAAGACCGATAGAAAGAAGTTTCGGATTCAATTGTTACGGTTTATAAAACCATGGTTGCTTATCAAGATCCTCTGTCAAAAAAAGAATCGATGGTATGCGTCATCTGAGCTCAACGCGGCCAAGAAACGCAAAGGTGACTCAATCTCAGAAAAAGATTATGGCTACAATAACTTTGGATTCCGAAGGAATTTTACAGGTATATTTTAAAGGACGCTACACAACAGTAACAGGCAATTACTATGCTTCCTTGCTAAATCTATTGCGAGATGATATTAAAGAAAAACATCAAGAGAAATTGTCGCGCGGAGGGTTGTTGCTTCATGACAAAGCTCCGGTCCACACATCGGGTATTTCCAAGGCTGCCATTTAGGAATGCGGTTTCACTGAGCTCGACCATCCACCATATAGCCCCAACTTGGCCCCTTTTATATTATTTTTTCTTAAAATTGAAATCCGACTTACAGAGAAAACATTTAACGCTGATGATGAGGTGAAGTCAGCAGTTTTGTCACATTTTAAGGGCAAAATTCAGACAATTTTTTACGGGTATAGAAAAATCAATAAAGCGCTGTGAAAACTGTATTGAAATAAAGGGAGATTATATCTAAAAATAATTATAGTGTTTTGAGATTTATCCTTCATTTCATTCTACCCATAGTATAAGTCTGAAACTTAGGTAATCAACCTAGTTCAGGTAGGTAGCTAATATTATAAACTTGACTTTTCTATTTTTGTTTTGTAGATTCTACATTATTAAGCTACACATAGTTTTAATTTTAATATAGCATGTTATTTTTATTAGACTTATTGTTACTTTATTTAATTGTAATCATATTTGTTCCTGTATGTAAACATGTGTAATTGGAAATGAAATAAAAATTATTTATTTTATTTTATTTTCTTTTTATTTTATAGTTCAGGCCAAAAAAACTTAGACTTTACTATAGGCTGTAACTTTAACTTTAAACGAGGTATTATGTCGCGTGGCTCAACTCAAACGCGTGTGAAACCCCGGGGCACAGTTAGTACCATATATATTGTAAGATTACCGGATAGATGGGGCAGTAGACCGCGTAGTGGTTGTGGTAGAATATCCAATATCGTCCCATCATAAGAGGTGGCCGAGGGAAACGAACCAGGAGATAGGCAGCAGTGTATTTCCAATAACTACTAAAAAAACAGCGGTTGCCAACCAACATGTCAAGTAGTGCAACTTTGACAAATATCCCCTTATAATTTATTCTATAGGAAGGCCTATGTTCAGCGGGGGACTTTTGATGGCGATAACGGTTGTACAATTAAATATGAAAACATTTAGAAACACCGTGGTAGCGATTACCTCATTCCCACTGGTTTATCTATCATGTACTCTTTAGCAATATACTCACATTAAACAGTTTTTTATTAAAAAATATTTAACTTTTTGATAGATAAGTCCTGCATAATTTCTGGGACTTTGTTGTTAAAGCGTATATATTGCCCCATAAAGAAATTACTGAATCTTTGAAGTCGAGTAACAAGTACAATAAGATTAATGTAATTAACCAGTTACTCCAGTTTATACTCCATAATATATCTCCATATATAGTGTACTGTACTTTTACTTTACAGACAGGCTTTAATTTTATTTATATGTATAAACCTATTGTAAAAATAAGATTTTTTTTCTTTCCAATCACAATAGCATTCAATGGTACACTGTGAAAGACTCCAAATTCTCTCCTCAACACCTCGATGGTTTGCAGTTCATCATGAGTTTTACTAAGAATCGTATGCCGCGCACGGTTACATTGTGGAAATCACTGTCGCCCGCGGTTTCTTCTGACGTATACCACTTAGGAACCATCAAGAAAGGTGCATTTCTAAGAAGTTAGCAACGCACCTGCAATTCCTCTGGTGTTGCAGATGTTCATGGGCGGCGGTGATCACTTACCATCCGGATAATCATAGACCTTGAGCTTCCTTATACGGGCAGCAGTGGAGGACCACGTCTCAGATCCATAAGTCTGGCAACACGCACTGGTTGTACAATCTCGTTTTCAAGTTTTGAGGTATACCTGACGAGAGGATGTGAACGCTGCCCAGTCGAGTTGAATCCGTCGATTGACCTCTCGTTCGAAGTTGGACTATTTGTCCCAGGTAAACATACTCATCAACAACTTCAAGCTTAGTGCTCCCAACAACTACCGGCATAGGTGTGACATGTTCCATGTTCATCTTAAGACCTATCCGTTGGGAGGCACTATTAAGGTCATTGAGCATAGTGCTTAGGAATTATAATGAAGCTTTATATAACCAAAATCTATTGAATAGAGACTTAACTACACTATAAAACCGACGTCGACTATAAGCTAAAATCGCTTTGTGGGGGCAGACAATAAAATTTCTTCGTCCACTTTTCCGACTGCCGTTGGAAGGGAGGAGACGAAATCAAAAATACATTTAAGCTATCATATCTCGCTCTTAAGTTATTTCAGCGCGACTGGATTCCATGCCGTATAATTGCGATGCCGTATAATTGTTATAATTGGCTCTTTGCTTCTAACCATACTAAACACAGCAGCATTGTGTTGCTATTTAACGTATTCTCCAAGGGCGTCATTCCTCCCTTGTCTAGCTGACGCATTCCTGCAGCAACCATGATATAGCTGTGTAACGTGGCTTTACTCACATAAGCCTATCAATTAACCAGGCTCCATATGACCCCAGAACCAAAGAAACAAAATAATAGTAATACGTTTATTTATTGTACCAGAACAAAAGTGTTTAATAATACAAATTCGCAATGTGAGTGGAAAAAATAAAATGTTCTGGAAATTAAAAGCCTAAGTTATGCAGAGAATCTAAAACGTTATCATTTTGCCAGCACTCATATTATATAAGGAAGTAGTTAACAGAACATTCTTTTACATAATATCAGTACCAATCTTTCAACCTGCAGAACTAACTTTAAAAGAATCTCTAAAATCAAAGGTAATAAAAATAACTAATCCTAGAAGTCATGTAGCCACTTCTGGTGTATTATTAATTGTGTAGTTACAGACACAGAGCCATATCATAAGAAAGAAAACTATAAAATACACGTTTCTAAAAGCAACTTCGTACCAAACAACCTTGAGGTATGAAATACAATTTATTTAAGCGACCCTCAAACAAACAAATCAAGACAAAAACGATCGAAACTCACCTGCCATTCACAAAAATGTCAGACGTGACGTCTTTGTGTTATTCCCAGTTTTCCCGAGCTCAAAAGATATTGATGTCAATCGCTTGCTTTTTCTTTCTTTTGTTTCTTTCTGTCTCAGTCTATTTTATAGGAAATGGCTAAAGGCCGCTACTCACATGCCTGCCGCAGGGGCAATCTAGGGTATACAGCGATCGGGGCAATATCTGAACTGTCTCTACACACATGCCTGCCGTTCAGTATGAGAGTGTACTTCTCGCTGGACACACGCGTTGAGAATGGTGCCAGTTTTATCGAAATATTAATGAATTGGGTATATATAGCCTTGGCTCTTTTTTATATAGAATAAGGGTGACAAATGAGCACAGTCCACCTGATGGTAAATGAACACTGTGGCCCATAGACACCCACATTTTTCAATGAAACAACTAATTAATTAATAATTACAACCATAATATAGTGCTTATAAGCTGCAGCATAGCTCTGCCACACTATTTTAGGCCATCAAAGATAATTAAATGTGACTAACTTCACTCGTCATAACTTAATATAACCAATTTATTCTGTGATATAACTTAACTAACTAGTGCTTAGTAATTATAGTTTACATTATAGTTACAAATAGTCAGCATAGTTTTCTAATGATGACTTTTAATAATTTACTAAAATTTGTATTATTTAATTATTTAGTTAATGACATTTTATTTATATTCCAGCAATTTTAATACTGCATCAGCAGATTTGCGACACTTTTGTTATGTTCTGGGTATTTTTGTGTGTCAGTTTTTGATATGTACTCGTACAATGTCTTAAAAATGATATATAAACTTTCTCTCGGGTGTAATGTAATTCATGCAATCTACGTTATGCGATATTAATAGGGATTTTGGCATTAGGGATTTTGTTATTGATGGCAATTTGAGAGCCAGATAGTTTAAAAACTTTACCACGGTCAAATAACGTTCCTTCTTCGGTGCTACCGCAAAAAAAGGACAAAAAGGAGATACTGGGTGAAGAAGCCGCTCTTTATACACTTCTATCACCAGTGTCCAAATTTCACATTCTTTATTGGTCATTGTGACTTGTACTCATACGTGTGCTCCGCGCGAAAGTCGCAACGAACTTTTAAGGACTATATTATGGTTGTAATTATTAATTAATTAATTGTTTTATCGATAAATATGGGTGTCTATGGGCCACAGTATCCACTTACCATCAGGTTCACTGTGCTCATTTGTCACCCTTATCTAATATATAAAAATTAATTTTTGTTTCTTCGGATTTTATGCGTTGCCATATCGTTAATTAGATTGCGATAAAATTTTGTCAAGTTATTGCTTGCACTGACGCGAAGGTTATAGGCATAGTACATTTAACTTACAGTAGGTGGTGCGTGTGTCGTACGAACAAATTTATTTGAAAGTAATTTATCATTCAACTTCAATGAATGTATTATCATCATTCCTAAAAACATAATTGTTCCAAATTTAAAACGATATTTGCACAATTATTTCTTCAGTGGCAGCAAGGCTCCGGGTACCAGCTAGTTCTATATAAAAAAGAGCCAAGGCTATATATATCTATTCATTGATATTTCGATAAAACTGGCGCCATTCTCAACGCGCGTGTCCAGCGAGACGTACACACTCATACTGAACGGCAGGCGTGTGTGTAGCGACAGTTCTGATATTGCCCCGATCGCTGTTCACCCTAGATTGCCCCTGCGGCAGGCAAGTGAGTAGCCGCCTTAATGCAGCTCTAAAATGAAAGTTTCTGTGTGTTGCCGCCGCTGAGGACATTCGTAGCTTTTTTCATAACATTGACATGGCAAACAAATTGACAGTCCACCTGTTGGTAAGTGGCTACTATCTTATGGACACCTGCAACCAACTAATAATGGTAATAAGAGGGCTGGCTATTTTCTCGCTCAAAGGCTAAGTATAGCCATTCAGCGGGGAAACGCAGCCAGCGTTCTTAGCACGATACCACGAGGAGTAGGACTGTATGAGAATTTAAGTTTTTAGTTTTAGTTTTTTTTTTAAATATTGTATATAATAAAGAAAACTACAGATGCGTTGCACCTCTAAAGGTTAAAATGAAATGTCTGTAATTACCCTGGCTCTATTTACTCTTCAGAGATACATAGCATACAGCAGTGTACGCACATTCTTAAAAAGTCAAATTGGTCAAATACGAAAATACTCGTACATACGTTGTGTACGTGTAAACAATCTAATATATAAAAATTAATGTTTGTTTTTTCGTATTTTATGCGATGCCACCGACAGATTTATTTTAATATCATACCGACATATTTATTTTAAAATCATATATCATTCAATTTCAAGGAATGTAATAACATTCCTAATTAAACAATATAACCTTTCCAAATTTAAAACGATATTTCCACACTTATTTCTTCTGCGGCAGCAGCGCGCCGAATACCAGCTAGTATAACATATTTACGTTTTGGTGGAGAGAACTGTATAGAATATTTACCATGTAAGGATTATCCTCAAGGTAGACTACGCACGTACCTAGGGGCATGGGGTTATAAATATGTGCGCGGAAGTTTAAAAAAAATTAAGTTATTACCTACTTAAGCTCACATACATAAAGCAACATGGGCCGCCGACGTACCGGACGTTGCTCTATGCTCACATAAAATAAAAAAATCATATTTTCTATAGAGATGTATGAGTAGAGCTTCCGAAGCGCCCGCCGTCTACTTGAGTACTCCTACATCGCCCTCACTCTCTATCACATTTTTTATTCTCGACCATCTGCTAAGGGTACACGTGTCCTGCCTTATCTAATTATTTTGCAAATAATATATATTATAATTTATAACTTATAATATATGGCAGCCACTGAGGCACGAATGGGGTGCTAGCCTACGACGCTGTCGACATTTAATGCGCCCCTGCCTGGGGTGATGGGTTCCTTTACGCCGCGTCATGTGGCTACACATGACGCGGCGTAAAGGAACCCATCACCCCAATTTGTCCCGTGGTTGTTGTAAGAGGTGACTACGGGAAATGCCGGAAAAATCATATCGTTTCCGATAGATGGCGGTACAACTATCTCGTTCACATCAGTGACGGGCAGCATCTGGACCAGCTGGTGGATAAATTAACTTATCCCGGCCGGAGTGATCATTAATCGTTAATTAATTAAGTCGGCGAGAAGGCTCAGTTATGGTTCTGATCCTGGCGAAGGGTCAAAATGGCGTGTATTAGTTTAAATGATCAACTGTTGGTTCAGAGTCATCAAAAGGATGATTTTACGTAAGTTAATGGACTGTATGAGAACTGCCAATGCCCCTAAATTCGGGCTACAGGAAGGATGTGAAGGAATGCATGTGCACTCACCTGGACTTCTGCTGATCTGCCTCGTGCTTCAAGGTCTGCGGCCACGATAGTTGGATGCCGGCTGTCTTCACATATATAAACTTCACAGATTATCGCGAAATATAGCATTATAGCAAATGTCTATATATTGTACTATAGTTTTGTATAGTTTAATATCTAAATTACACCACCGCGGGAGCGATGACGCGAGATATAGGCGAGACATTTGGTACTGCGAGTGAATAAGCCGGTCAAGCGTGACGATTAAGGCAAATCCACTCTACAGCGGAGAGACTTAGATCCACCAGTGGATTTTGCGAACCGCCGATAAAGAAGGATGGAGCACTAAAATATTTTTAATATAATAAAACTTAGATAAAACTTACGAACAATCGTTTTATGTAAGTAAAATATATATTTATGTTATGGTGGAGAGAACTGTAATAACATTTTCTCCGTGGTAAAATAAGACAAATGTGTGTTTACGTTGTTCCGCCCGTTACAGGAGTTAGAGGAAAGATATCAAATAATATGCTTTATTCCAAAAGGATAAAGTTTGCAATATTTGAGGTTACACATAAATGTGGCGGAACAGTGTTATACGTTAAGGTGCAATAGCGTTATTATAAAATAAAGTTTAATATTTTTTCTTTTGTTTGAAACTTTACCTAGTACGTTTAAAATATATATTTTATTCGTAGGTGATTTAAACAATTATAAATGTAGTCAAAATTTACTAAAGTTTTATTTTTATGTTTACCACATTTGTTTACAGGATTGTGTGACATATTTTTCAAACTATGCACGCCAGTTATGCATTCTTCCTTATAGTTAGCAGGACCTCTTTTCTGCCTAGTAGTCCGTCTGGGCAGGTACCATCCTCTTATATGAAGGGTAAAGAGAGCTACTATTATTGCAGAGTATGTGACAATACACCTAAGTTCATTTGGTCTTCTTTGTTGGAAGTTAGCAGCTGGTGTCCATGTGCAGCCACTTCCGATCAGGAGGATTGTATTTGTATTTGATTGTATGGCCTACAAATAATTGTTCCGGGTCTGGATGTATGTCCTCGTGCAATTTATGTTTGTAAACTGCCTCCACGGTATAGGAGAAAATCCTAGTGTGGGGGTAACGTTTTTTCAAAGAACAAAAAAAAAAAAGCAGATTAAATACTCAAAAATATATGTACTCTTTTCCTTTATTTTTAACGTAGTGTGCTTGCCGATGATGTATGTCTCTTTCTTCGATGCATTTCTCTGGCATTTTACTAAGGCTTCAAAAGATAACAAAGTATAAATTAGCGCATTAATACAATAGCCTCTATATATTTTAATAATTTTTACATCTTGCATAACGCTATCTTCGAAAATCTCGCCAACAAAGCGATAGATAGAGCGTTGGATCAACATAAATATTTTTGTCTCCAACAAATTTGCGAAGATTGCTGACGAACGGCTGCTTTGACGACTTTTGACGACTTTATACGTGTACAAACTGGGATAATAATTTAACCTATATTAATAAAAATATAAGTTAAATAATTATCCCATTATTCAAATCTAAAAAATATATTCAAATACTAAATTATATATAATATATATTAAATTATATAATTTTTATAAAAATTATTCGGACATTAAAAGTTATCATAGAAAATCGGGTGGATGGGCATGAAATTTTACAGCTGGGGAGCGCCGGCTTAGTGCGTGAATAAGGGTGACAAACGAGCACACAGTACACTTGATGGTAAGTGGATGCTGTGGCCCATAGACATCCACATATATCCCCGATTAAGGGTCTCCAGTTCTACACTCACCATACTACATATATAGACTCCTTAAGTATATCCAGAATAACGTACAAATATATTAAAATCGATATTCAATTCAACATACGAAGCAGATAAGCAGCGGATATAAGATATCTGACCTATTTTTGTCTCACAGTCAATAATTTAGTAACTTGACATAGTTTTGTTATAGCAAGCCTATATCAGAAAATATTTTATATTAAACCCTCAAAGTCGTAGTCAAAACTTTAAAAAAATATATGCTTTTATGAATATAAACATCTACACCGATTCAGAAAACAGCCTTCTCGGAAAAGAACCGGCGATAACTCTGGGATCTGTTTTTAAATGCTACGTTACAATCTCATTAACAGATACAAAACGGAGTTGTTTTAAACTTGGTGAGACACGTGCCAACTATGGCAAATATTCCCCCTATGAGGCAATCTATATGGGAGGCCTATGTGCAGCAGTGGACTTTGATTGGCTGTAATGTTAACGGTATAAGGAGCATTTAGTCCGCAGCGGTGCTCAAGTGCGTGTGCGGACATCATCACATGTACTTGAAAGACATTTCCTTCACTGCTAAACATGTGTATAACGAGCAATGAAAACACACACCACAGCACTTACACACACTTGGCCACAGTATCCACTTACCATCAGGTGGACTATGTGTTTGTTTGTCACCCTTAATCTATAAAAAAACAATTTCATTGGCGTTTGGGGATCGAACCCGAGTTGTTCGAGTGGTGTTAAATTTACGATGAGCGCTTAGGCCCTGAACTGCCATGATCCTAACTGTCAATATCTAATTAATATTTTATGTTGCTTGGGACTTGAAATGTAATTTTATTTATGCTTACAAAAATCATACGGAAATTTACTACTTCAATAGTTATCATACAGAATCGTGAGAGATCAAAGCCTGCAGCAAGCAAATATTTGTCTTCGTACTTCTTGTTAAGATTTACATACACATTAGTTTTAAATAAACAATATAAGAAAAATAAACTATTAGTAAATCCAATTGTGTATACCTTAAGCGTTTAAATTTTTTACTAATAACCTTACTATTATACTTCCAATTTTATGTCACACTTCAATTTAAAAAAAATTTGGAAAATCCAAAAGTGCACGACTCATAATGCTCATATGATTATCATAATATTATCATCATTCAAGTCACTCTATAAAGTCCAAGACGTATTTAAGTATATTTATATATAAATCCTACTTACTTTTAGTACGTAGTACTATTATTTATTCCGTGCTTTTAAAGTATTGTAATAAAAATTTGTGATAATAATGATCAAGTGTGTATCAAAGGAGACAGTTTCTTTTTGTATGGAGAATGGGCCCACCAAAAACTGTGATGACTCGTAATGAAATGTATGTAGATTTATTCCTTATAATCTCTAGATTACTATAGTAACATTAGTTGTAACATATATAAAGGGAATACTGAGAAAATAACAATCAAACGGCAATCTCATTATAACCTAAAATCCCATACGGGCGACTGTCTAATAGTTTTTTATTGATACCCTATGTTATAATAGTGCACTGTGAATAGTAAAAAGTGTAAAAAAGTTGTAGGTTCTTCGAATTCTTAAGTACTACTTGGTGGATAGATTTTTTTTTAGAAGTACCGGAGTAAACAGTGCGAATATACAGACGCGGTGATGTATTGATTCTTAACTGTATTTATTATCTATTGTGGTGTATTGAATACTAAGCACAGAATACATTACAAATGTATTCAAGTGAAGCAAAAAGTAAGCCAAAACTATGCACAACTAATTCTAAAAACAAGCACACATGTACTTATTTATCTTATATCATTTGCAACCAGTAACACGGTTTTAGGTGCATGTGTGCGTCCAACAGTGAACTTTTAAGGGGTGTTTTGCGAGTTTTACCTCTACAGCGATTGAGAAAATAAATAGCACGTAAGATGTTTTGAACTGTTCGTGTTAGGATAAAAAAAAACTCTGTATGGTCAGTGTATTTGTTATTGTAAAATCATCACATTCTTAAAGCAGTATTAAAAGTGACACATGCCACCAGGTGCAGTGTCAGGACATTGTTATTAATATGTACTGATTGAATAACATGTTTACATTCCAAGCACCATTAAAACCAAAATGACTGGATCGTAACATATCCGATTTTTACGATATTAACCACGAAAAATAAATAGCATGTAAGGTGGTTTGAACTATTTGTGTTAGTATAAAAAGAAACACTGTATTGTCACTGCATTTTTATTGTTTATTATTGTAAAATCATCATATTCTTAAAGCAGTCTATTATAAGTATCACAGGCTGCGAGGTGCAGTGCCAGGACATTCTTTTAATATGTGTTGATTGATTAGCATGTTTACATCCAACCACAATTGAAGCTAAAATGTAAAATTCTCGACTAGCAGTCTCGTACCGGTAAGCTCAAGTGTGGGGCGGCTACCCTCTAGATGGAGTGACGACCTCGTAAGACATTCAAAAAGTCGATGGATGCAGGTGGCTCAGGACCATGCTTTGTAGAATTCCTTAGGGGAGGCCTATGTTTAGCAGTGGACTTGTGTAGGGCTGTAATGATGAAGAAGTTTTAAACTAGTTGTGTACGGATACGGCTCGACCGGGGTAAGACACGCTCTCACGGAAAACGCTACCAGCGTAAAATAGTAGCTTAATGCTCCTGTGTTTCGTATGGTGAGTGTAGAGAACCAGAGTCCATTTTACTGGAAACAAGCACTCCATCTTAGTCCTCAGGGTGACAATGCATCTGCATTTTGATTTTAAACGAGGATAAATGTAGATGTCTATGAGCCACAGCATCTACTTACCATCAGGTGGACCGTGCGCTCGTTTATCACACTTATTCTATAAAAAACAAAGGAGATTGTCAATTGAAAGAGATACGAAAAGGTATCAGAGCATCTATTCAACTTCTCGGTGTTTATTTATAAATTAGGCGCTTTATTTATAATAAGGCACATAGTAGAAACAGGTCAAGTAAGCAACAATAATTACAAGTTTTATTGATTATTATTCGTCATCATTACAACAATTCACTGCTGAACATAGGTCTTCCTAAATTAAATATATAATGTAAAATATTGTATAGCCCTTCCGTCAACTGCCATCGCGTTTCGTCCCGTATGGTGTCGTAAAAGTCGTAACAGAGTAAAATAAAGATACCAGGAGATGAGCAGCAACATCTCCTATAGAGTACCACAAAGCTTTGGTTGCCACAAGCGTAGCAACTGTGGCAAAATTATATATAGTAATGATGCATATTTATATTATTATATAAATATGCATCATTACTACTGTATAAATTATTCCAATCATTGTGAGGTTCATTTAAGTGGTATTCACAAATACGAGCGCACAGTGGCACATAAAACGAGTTATCAATCAGCAATCTCTCTTTTAGGTTAGTAGTTCTTTTAGTTTAGGTATTAAGAATCTAGATAAATGATTACATAACTTAAAAATACAGTGACGGGAAGTAGAAGCAGCACGCTCATAACTAGCCACAGGATAGAATAGAATCATTTTATTCAATATAGATTACAATACATAATACTTATTAAGTCATTTTTACTTTTACCACTGGTTTGCAAAAAACCTCTGTCCTGGGAAGAACCAGCAAGAAACCCAGAAACTTTTTTTAAAAAAGCCCATTTACAATATAATATTTTATACAATTGTTTTGAAAACATTTAGAAACAGCATGGTAGCGATCACCGCATTCCCAGGGTTATTATCAGTCATGTACTCTCTAGTAGTATAATAACCCTTACTAAACAATTTTTGCTTAAGAAATAATTTAAACCTTTTGACAGAAAAGGTCTGTATATTATTATAGTAATTGTTGATGCCACTCTGGAAATGGCAGTAGTTACAGTTACAGGGGTGATTGTGGGATGTTACCGATGTCTTCAATATTCATGGATTGTAATGCCATATCCCTGTTATCATTTGTGTCTCCATACAATTGTAGAAGCTCTCGGCCGACAAGACTCATTCTAAATGATCCATCTGAAAAGTGTTTTTTTCATCAACTAACCGAACAGACTATAGTTTTACAGTGTCTACCACTTAAATAATAATATTTATTAATATTTTATTTATTTCAATCTTTATTACTAATAAACAGTCTTAATGCCTCTTAAATTATATATAAATAGCATGTACTCGTTTCCCCTTCATAATACTTTTGTAGTAAATCAGATTCCACTAAGGTAAAAAGAAATAAAATACATCAAATCAGAAAGGTAAACAAGTGAAGTAGTTATTTTAGAATTATAACATTATTTGACTAAGTACAAGTTCAATCACTTACAGGCTGTTAAAGTAAAGTAAGTACCTGGTGTGATGGTATCCACTGCAAAATAATATCTCTTTCTGCCGAGTTAATTGGCACAGCCCGTGTGTGGTGAGCTCTTAAAATTGAAGATCCACATGGAATACAAATCTTCTAATGGAATGAGCAGTTTCAATACTTTCTTGCAATTTTCTTAGGCAGTTATAACAAACTGCATCAAGTAGGTGTAACTGAAAAAATTGGGAATGCAAATAAAAAATAAAGAAGTAAAGAAATATTAAACTCAGAAAGAATGTACATTACCTACAATCAACAAAATAAAATAAAAATAATGTAAACAAAATTCTTGCTTCCCTGATGGAGTTTAAATATAATGAACATAAATAGTAGATGTATTTAATCAAATATTAACACTAATATGTATTCCCTAATAACATCCATTTATTTTTATGTTATCTATATCTATAAATATTAAATTCAGAAGGAATGTGAGTACATTCCTTCTGAATTTAAGCAGCGTCTTCCTATTAACAACTACCAATAAAAAAACTGTGGTTGCCGACTTGTCTACTAAGCATGGCAACTATAGCAAGTATCCTCCTGTGAGGAAATCTGAGGGAAGTTCTATGTTCAGCAATGGGCTTTTGATAGGATGTAACGGTTTTGGATATAGTTACTCTGACAGACACTTTTAACATAGATTTGTGTATATTTTGTGTGATTTTATTTTATCTATTAATTAAATTAGATTTTACCAATAACATAACACTTCAATACTTTGACACTTTTAATCTTTTAACATACTAATAAGAATTGTGTTTGTTATTTGTTTTAGGTAATTCAACATAAATTTTCTATTTTCCAAAATTCTAAGAGCAAAAGTAAACTTGTATTATACACTCACATATACTTTTAATTAAACTCGTCAGTTTTCATTTTCGAATGTCATTGGCGAATTAAATACATAATGTGGAATATTTGGCTAACCTGTATAATATAATCCAATACTTGTTGCATTGATTAGACATTGACATATGAATTTGTTATATGAAGGGATATTTATTAGTATTTTTACAAACTTAAAATAATTAAATACTAAAACATGTATAGATCGTTAAGTGTCTGTGGGTGTGGGTCGTTTATTATTATTTCTAAAAAATCGTACCATATCTCAATATTCAGTAAAAATAAAATAAAATGTAATTCATTATAAACGAAAATTAGTAGTTTTCGTTTCCGTAGTATAATATTTTGGACTAGAACTGAGAGTGACAAAAATAAGATATATTTCACATAAAAGTTTGAAACTTTAAATCAATTGTAGGTTTTGTACAGTTGAATTCTTCGCATTCCATAAGATAAGATACTCTCCTCTTGGGCAATCCACAAATATAAAAGTTGGCGCACATCTGCTCCTGTCTCGGCTAGTTATTGTCTTCGCACAGTGCGTTGAAATCCACAAATATTATTTAATTTTTTTCAGTGTGTGCTGATCTTCCAGATGCAATAAGTACAAAAAACAGCAGCGTGACGAATATCAATGCCATAAAGTAATACCCGGCCGCCGGCACAGACATAGATATGATGCTTATATTATTATAATATGGCCGTCGGTTATTACCCAGCACGGAAGTCAATGACAAAATAGCGTTTCGTTCCACGGTGTCTTTGAACCATGTTATATGATATAAGCTAACACTTTTAGAAATAGGATAAAATCTCAGTGGTATCCCTTTTTAGTAATAAATATATAATATACAAATAAGTATAAATATAATATGTATATAATAGTTATCTTTGTAAAAATACATTTTCTTTTAATAGAAACTGCAAAATGATTCATTACACGCATTTTTCCCATATTACATTAACCAGAACACCGAATATCAAAACCACTCATTTTTTAGATTTCTTGATTACGTTTAGATATTCATAAAATCTATAGGCCATTTATTATAATAAATTGGTAACTTTTTTTTATGTAATATCATTAAGGGTCGTTAAAATTTCTAGTAGGCCCAAAAACGACTGACTCCTTTGGTTTTTCGAATATTTTGTATGTGTACAGCGATCTTTTTGAGCACGAGCCGCTGCAAACAAGCGATATAGTATTCACTCACGACGGCAGCTGAGCCCGAAGTGAGTGAGTGAGGCAGTCTATTTAGTAAAATAAATTATTACAAGGCTAATGATTTCTTATATTTACGCGAACACTATACATTGAATAAAACTTAGTGCTTTACAGCACCCGAAACATCGGGAATCAAAATAGTAAAATTAAACGCGATAAAATCCGTAAAAATAGTGTTATTCAATATTACAAGGCTATTCAAAATACCGAAAATTTCAAATTTCTCAACCGAAAAAAATTAATTATAATTAAACAAAACAAAATTAAACTGCCATTTACATTCCATGGCTTCCCACATTATAGATGAAGAGATTAAAAAATAGATTGAGTTGAAAAATTGATATATTCAAAAGTTATCGTGTTTATCCCTCCATGCGGACTTGATAAATCTTATGGTGTGGAGCCACTAAAACCAATTAATCGATTTAATAAAAAAACAACTTAAATTTAGATTTAAAATCATTTAAATTTCTGACAGTGTGCTTTGTATATCATTTATATGTACAATATGATTGTTAGATACGATTTCATGCGACAAAACGTTGAAATCTTGATTTTTAGGCCCTAGTAGAACATGCAAGTTTTATTTTATATAAACGTGACCACAGAACACAATTACTCTCTTGAACGTGACAATCAACAAGAATTGGTTGCTAAGATACATAATGTTAAATCTTCTATCTATTTATACTATAATAAAACTCTAACACGACGTCTGTCTGAACACGCATCACGCAAAAACATGTAAACCGATTTGGATGGGACTTTGTTACAAGGAGTAACATAGGCTACTTTTATTTTAGGAAAATGATTAGGGTACCGCACAAAAAATTTAAACCCATGAAATCCAATCGCAATAAATACACGCGGGCGAAGTCGCGGGGAACAGCTAGTACATCATATATCTATCTTAATACTTCTTTCTTTTTTCTTCTTCTTCTCTTCTTTATAAGTCCCTAAAAGTCCAGAATTTGAACCTTCCCCGACGTAGGGTGAATTTGCCTCGACACACTTGGTAAGCAAATTTTGTTGATCTCAGTACCAGTGTGCCCAGCTCAATTAGTCCTCTACAATCGTTAATGCTAATATAAAACTACAAAAGTAACAGTCACCTGACTTATCGTTGATTTCATTCATATTATAGTTTATAATCATCATCAGACCATGAAAATCCACTACCGAACATTGACATCTCCATAAATTACCTCAATTTGCCATAGTTACCACGCTTGGCAAGCAAGTTGGCAATCGCAATTTATTATTTTCAGTTGTTATCAAGAAGACGCCTTGTCTCTGTCGCCTTTTACGAACCCACGGGAAGGTGTGGGTTGTCGCAACTTTTGTGTGTGAGACTCCTTCGCGATCCAAGAAGACTCCTTCGCGATCCAAAAAGAAAGCAAAATCCTAAGAATGTGAGTAACTTAAGAAAAAAAGGAAATCTATTTATATCAGTTCAAGCATTCATTTTCTTTGAAATGTGTAAAACCCTGAAACAAAAAGTGTGCGAAGAAATTACGTGCCTTAATTACTCCCTCCCCTTTTCATGATCGGACAATCAACAGGTCAGTGGCCTTCACTCCTTTGTTATCGATATTCCACGCATTCAAACTTCTTCGTCTTTCCATCCGATTACACTATGGGTATCTTCAAGACAAGAGTGAATAGGCTTTTGTTACGCTAAGACAGTACGATTTAGTATTTAGGGTTACTACATACCACCAGATGGGATTATGGTGAATGATTTAAAAAAAAACATAAAGAAAGTCATCATTTATACAGGAATCATCAGTAAAAAGTACTTCATAGATTTTCTGTATGTAGGCTTATTTGTATGCAATCGATTCAACCCGAATGGAAAGGAAGATTGAAGTGTTACCCGGGAATTGATGATTTCGTTTCGCAGGCCGATAATATTTTGGTGCCACCTGACGGTGAAAAGTAAATTTTATATCAGATAAGTTAAACTGAACACGAAAAATTGTACGTACAGATGTTTGAAACGTGATTAAAAATATAAAGAAAGTTTAGGTTTAAGTACGAAGCGACAAAAGGTTGTGGGTTCGAATTCGTCATTCTACTACTGTCGTGAACCACTCCTAACACAAGCATTTTAAGCTTTCCAGGAGTGGTGAAAGAGTATATTAGCAATGTTAATAGCATTGATAGTATTTTAAAAAAAAAGTACATTTCTCGCATTTCCAAAGAAACACAGTGCAGTTAAGACTGAAAATATTTAAGTTTAGAATTAGGGTGACAAAGGAGCACACAGTCCATCTGATGGTAAGTGAATGCTGTGGCCCATAGACATCAATATTTTTCCTCGATTAAGAATCAAAATGCAGATGCGTTGTCACCCCTGTGGACTGAGATGGAATGCCTCGGTTCCAGTGAAAAGGGCCTCCGGTTCTATACACTCAAGATACGAAACACGCGCGTTTTTTTTAAACGCTTTAGCTGCTATTTTACATTGGTATTCTGTGAGAGCGGGGTTCTTCTCCGGTGGAGCCGACCCATTCGTGCTACAACCATAATATAACTGCAGCGTTACTCTACCACAGTGATGCACAGACTTATTAAGACTAGGGGCCACTCGGGCAAATTATGAACTGATGGCGGGCCGCCAGAAGTATAGGTAATAAAAGACAATAAAGAATTGATAATAATGTATTAAAATTGAAAAAGAATTTATTAATTTGAAGCGTGGCACTGCATAGTGCTTACAATATTTTTTATATTTGGCTCAAATTTACTTGTAGCAACACGTAAAACTGCTTCCATACTTTCATTTGCAAGGCGGTTTCGATTTTTGTTTTATTATTATTTAGTATTGAAAAGGTTTGTTCACATATATAGGTAGAACTAAATAAGCTGGCACATTTCAGAGCGTTTATGCGCAACTCTTTGTACGTATTTTTATCAACGCAGCGGTAAAAGTTCAGCAAGTCTCCTTCGTTGAATTTGTTGCGTAAATCTTGGTCGTTTTGAATGTCGATAATTTCTAACTGCATTGACTCTGGCGCATTTTCAACTGAAATCGTGAAAGGATTGCTGAATATGTCCAACAGAGGTTTCACTTTTTTAAACTCCGAAAATCTGTCTTGAAAAGATTGAATCAAAATATCTAGCTTTTCTACATAACTGAAATTTATCGCAGTTTTGTTGAATTTTTCAGCCATTTTCTTATAATTCGGAAAATGATTGTAATTTCCAGAATTCAATTGCGATCTGAAAAGTGTCAGCTTGCATTGAAAGGATGATACATGAGCGTAGAGCTGGGATATCAGTTGATTTTTGCCTTGAAGCCGTGTGTTCAAGGCATTCAAATGATTTGTAATATCAACTAAAAAAGCCAAATCACACAACCAATCAGGATTTTTAAGTTCCGGACATCCCTTTGCTTTTCCGCCAGAAATATTCCAATTTCTTCTATTAAATTTAGAAATCGTTCCAGTGTCAATCCACGACTTAGCCACCTTACTTCTGTATAATACAGTAAATTCCATATTCGCTTTCGATGTCATCAAGGAATTGTTTGAATTGCTGTGATTGAGTCCTCGTGATTTTATGAAATTTACAGTCGAAACTACCACTTTCATGACATTTTGAAATTCAATTTTTAGAACAGAGGGCTTCTTGGTGTATAATGCAGTGAAACTGCATGAGATCTTCAGCGTTTATGTTTTTTTCTTGCAGATGCTTTTTCAGCAAAGTAACTAGCCCAGAATTGACACCAATCATCAAAGGAGCACCGTCAGTCGCAACTCCCGATAATTTTGATAAGTCCAAATCAGTTTTTGAACACTCATCCAAAAGTACATTGAGTATATCAACTCCACTGGTTTGACCTTTCAATGAACACATTTCTAATAACTCTTCTAAGACTTCAAAATCTTGAGTAACACCTCGTATGAATATCAGAAGTTGAGCTGTGGAACTAATATCAGTGGATTCGTCGAGTGCTAATGAAAAAAATTCAATGATCTTAGTTTTTTCATTTAATTGTTCCGCAATATTACCTGACAAAGACATAATTCGTCTTTGGATAGTCATACGATTCAGTTGAATTTTCTCAAACTTTTTTGCTGCTTCTGGACACATTTTCTTAGCGGCAATTTCTATGCATTCTTTACAAAATTCCATCATTGACGGGGCGACTTCGCTTTGCTATCATTCGAGAAATTTCATAACTAACTTCTGTAGCTGTTTCTGAATCTTGAATGGGTTTTGTAAACATAGCTTGCTGACCAATAAGCTCCCGTTTTAAAGACAACATTTTTTGCTTCCTTAATTCGCCTGTAAACTTGGTAAAAGTAGGATGCTGCGTTTCATAGTGCCTTTTACATTATATTCTTTGCAATCGCAACAGAATTCTTGCAAATTAAACAAACGACTTTGTTATGCGACCATACAAAAAGTATTTCTCAGTCCAATTTCTTGAAACTGCCGATTTTCATCTTTAACCTTACGTTTTTACTAGGTCCTGGCTTGTCCATGTTGCGTTCTAATCCTGGCTAGGATTAACACAGCACCTAAAACAATTACAGTACCTACTTAAATTACCCATCCTTTTTAAATTACCAAAATAATTGATTAAATAGGTAGGAAACACTTATTAATAACAGAGTTTTACTTACGATTTCACAACACAATTATACACGGCACTTGACGGAAATCTACGTTGAATGTGGATCAAAATATATGACACCGGCTAGTCGAGTTAAAATCTACACTAGAACTATTGACACTTCACTGAAATTAAAACCGAACTGTCGGTCGCTGCGGTTAGCGTGGCTTTTATACCGCGCGTATAGAGTCGAAAACTGTCTGGAGAAATCACGAAACCGACTCTGGAAGATTCGTGTATCTACCTACGCGAGCAATCGGGAATTCGGGACTATTGCTATCTCGCTTGCTCTAACAATATAACCCGTGGATAAGCCGCCACCGCGCTGCCGTCGTCGCGCTGCCGCCGGCCGCGGCGGTTCCTCAAGAAAACGAATTTAACCGAGATCACCACGAACATTACCGACCGCTGTTACCGACGCATGCACGGCGCACCGATAAGCGCACTTAAAAGCGCGCGCGCGAGATTCAAATTACTTTTCGAACATATTTTTTTTGGTTTTATTCTGAAATATAATTCAATATTTTTCAAATGTACGAGAGTATTATTTTTGCTGTCGGCGGGCCACCAGTATTCGACCGGCGGGCCGCATGCGGCCCGCGGGCCGCGGTCTGTGCATCTAAGCTCTACCACGTATTAAAAGTTTGTCATGATCCAAGTTTACCTATTTCGCCACCTTTAAACGTTAAAAAAATTTGGCGCTTTAACTAAATACTTTATACATTATTTTTACAGTACAAAAATGTAAAAGAGGCCTTATCGTCCATGTTTACCAAATCATTTCATTAATTTCAATAAAAAAAGAGGCTAATAAAGTTTTAATATTTAGTAATTTTTTTTCAAACCAAGGACACGCTGAAGAATGACGATAAATTTTCAGTGGAATTTAATAGTGTACGATACATAATAAAAAATATTGGAAGTTTTTTGGAGACCCGCTACCTTCAGTTGAAAATTATTAATTTTGTTTTAAATATTATAGTAATTATTGATTTTTTTTTTCATTTTTATTGATTATAGAGGGTCGATCCACTAGATCATGTCATCCTCATAGATACACAATCAAATACACATAATCAGACAATGATAGATTCAAGTAAACAATAATAAAAAATTATCTGTTCTTAATACCTAACAATACTAGTTTATAAAGTTTTCTAGCCTTATCCGACAATGGAAAAGCTAAGATACTATTATACCAACACTATTTTTATCAAAACCTAATAGTTTTCTATATGCTTCGTTCCGTTCACATTCCATCATAATATGAATTGTATCTTCCAGAACTCCACATTTGACACAATTTGGTGAATTCACGTTTCTCATCATAAACGCAAATTTGTTTAATGGATTATGTCCAGAACGAAGCCTCATTGCTGTAATAATTTCTTGCCTTCCCATATTGCATTCTTCGAACCAAAAGAAGCGGGAAAGATGCGGTTGTATCGTCTTGTACCAAATACCTTTTGACAGTGACCTTTCGTCAAAGTATTCGGACCACTTTTCTGTACAGTTTTCTCGGACTTTAGATAAGAGTTCAGACAAATAAGGAACACAATCGAAATTCTTCCCATCACACTTATCGCCTCTTTAGCAAGAACGTCTACCGCCTCATTTCCCTTTAAACCAATATGGGAAGGCATTATTGATTAAACGCGACAAAATCCATAAAAAAATTACAGTTTAAATAAATAAACTTAAACAACACGCTTTGTACATGAGTTGGCAGCATAAGAGGATCCATTATTCTATAATATTATCCCATCGGTGTCGTAAGAGGTGACAGAGGAAAACGAAATAGAAGATGTACATCAGCATTATCTAATAGCAACTTAAAATAATACAAATCTGCCGTTGTTAACACGCCTGCCAAGCGTGGCAACGATGGCAAATATTTAAGAGACAATTTATGGATTATGCCTATGTTTAGCAATGGACTTTTGATAATATACTGTAATTAATGATAAATAAATGTGATGATGTTAGAATAACTAGGTCATAGTCAACTAAATTACTGTATTTTCTTAAGTATCAGTCCTTAATACGTCAGCAAAGTTTCAGAATATTCAGACGTCTGAAAGTTGGTGAAAACTAAATAAAAAAATTCTAATACATTCAGACACAATACATACATACATACATACGGGTAAATAATAATATTAAAAGTGTTAAAATAAAGTATGTTCCTGGATTATTTATATGAGTCACCGCGTGATGTAATTAGTAAATAAATGGTGTCATGAAGTACGACACACCTGGTATCATCATCATCTTTTTTATTGAATAAGGGTGACAAGCAAGCACACAGTCCACCTGATGACAAGTGGGTGCTGTGACCCATAGACATCTACAAACTGCAGATGCGTTTGTAGATGTCTGAGGATTAAGATAGAATAACTCGTTTCCAGTAAAAAGGGTATCCGGTTCTCTACACTCAACATACGAAACACCGCACCATTAGCTGATATTTTATGCTGGTATATAGTGTTGCAGCTACACTCTCTATATAGACACTAGCACTAGGGTAGGACGCATATATTTATGTTCGATAATCGCCTGCACCATTGATATTATTAAATATAATTTTAAAAGCCCATTGCATTAATTGCTTAATATTTATGTACTTTGAATTATAAAATAACATATACACGTGATAGTTATATAAACTTATAAAAGAACACAGGTCTAAAAGTTCATAAATAAATGAATTAAATATCTTGCGCGTCAACCTTTTACTTCTAAGAAATTTTACCAAATTACGCACCAGTGGTGTGTTTAGTTTAGAACCGGCGACCCCGGTGACAAGGCATTCCATCTTGGTCGTCAGAGTAACAACGGATCGATAAGCGCATTTTGATTTCATATTCAAAGATATCAGTGTGCCACAGCATCCATTTATTAAGGTGTGTACTTGCTAGTCACCCTACTTCTTTTAAATAACACCACAAACCAAAATCACTTGCAATTAATTAAAACCTCATTTATATATTTTTCCTAAAAGGAAATAAGCATAGACTGGTATTATCCACGGAATGAAATAAATGAAAAAAAATGAAAGAAATAAAAAGATAGTTGTATGCAATTAATTTTCATTTAAAACTATGTAAATACGTATTTCGTGGTACGTGAGATAGTAGAGTAAGAAAGTTAACAAACATTATTATTACTGCTGGGGATTACATTATTATAATACTAGCTGTTCCCTGTGACTTTGCCCGCGTGGAATTTATTGAGATTGGATTTCATGGTTTTTAATTTTTTTGCGCGGAACCCTTATCCTTTTCCTAAAATAAAAGTAGCCTAAGTTATTCCTTATAATATCAGCTATCTGGCAGTGAAAGTCCCATCCAAATCTGTTCACAGGTTTTTGCGTGATGCGTGTTCAGACAGACCTCGTGTTAGAGTTTTATAATAGTATAGATAGATAATAACATGTGATCGTAATACGAGACTGTACCCTTCGATTTGTGTTAATAATCTTCTCCTTCATAAGACGTTTAAATTTTATTAAAGAATTACTAAATATATCTACTTCTGTAATACCTAAGTATCTGCTAATTCATTCATTACAACCCATTACAAGTCCAATGCTGAACTTAGGTCTCCACATAGATTGCGTCATATATTTACCATAGTCGCTAAGCACGCTAAGCAAGCAAGTTGGCAACCGCAGTATTTTAGTTTTAGTTGTTATTAGGAAAACGGTGCTGCCCATCTCCTGGTTTGTTTCCCTTTTTCGCCTCTTACGACATCCACGGGATGATATGGGGTGGCGAATTCTCTTACGCCAATTACTAATTCAAAGTTTTACGTTTCTAAGTCTGTTAAAAGCACATGAGTGATACAGTACGGTTTCTTTACTCATGTGTTAAAATTCAATCTTGAAACAAGAATGAAGATAAAACAATTGTCTGTCGTACCCAATTTTTTGTTAAAGGATTTCATCATATTGTACGCATACGATGCTACGAAGCAGTTTTTTTTTATAAATTATTCAACAGACGTCGTGATTGTGTAGTTTTCCTGCATAATGTAAGAAACAACTGAAAGGGTCTTGCGTTACTAAATCTCATGTTACATTTTAATACGTGACAACTATATTATGTATACTCGGCGGTACGACTCCTTTTTCAAAAGAGGGCGAGGTCGATTTTGTCCTCTGCGAAGCAAACCTCCACCACGGCAGAAGCAGCTGCTGCATGGTGAAGATTTGCCTGGAGGACCCTCGTCTTACACTTGGGATTAGCCATTATTGGCGTGGGGGGGGGGTCGTTTTCGCCTGCTTAGGACGAGGACGTCTTTTACCGGCGCTCTTGACCCCCGCCGTACCTTTGGGGTTACCACTCCCACCTCCCTTCCCGCCAACCTCGTCCGACACCAGCGGAGGCCCTCGGACCGAGGCGAGATTCGCGCCTTGGGTCACAGTCACTCTCGCTGATGTCGTTCCAGTCTCACCCCTCGAGGTGGAGGGCTGGGGGGATTGGAGTTGGGGCGGTTCAGGCTCCATTGCCGCGTCAGAGCCTCTGCTGACCTTAAAAGTTATCATTTTAAAGGCAAGGGCGACTCTGCCGCCTGCCGCCCGGAGAGCCTCCGCCGATGGGTCGTCCAGAGAAAAGGTTACTAGGAACCCATTCTCCTCGTCCCTACTGTGGAGGATTCTCCAGAGCTCGGTATGGAGCCCTTCATTTCGTGCCCTCAAAAGCACAACCGCCTTCTCTGGGGAGTCAGCTTCGCTGCGGGGCAGAAAGTTAATGCCCAGTTGAGGCTTGGGTGAGCAGACCACAAAGCCTCAACTGGCATTAACTTCTTACTGGATATTATCGAGAACTCTGCCTCCGGCCAGGTTACAGTTTCCGATTTCACCCCAATCCAGTCCTGGCGCCTATTCAGGCGTTACCAGAATCCAACCTGGCTTGTGGGTGAAACCCGAAAATTTTGGTCCCATTCCCGGCTGCGCTCCACAGGCCGTCTTGGCAATAGCCTGCGTTAGTGCCTGGTGAACCAGCCGCATTTGCTCTACGCTCATAGGATTCGAGTTGCGAATTCCTACACGCGCGGAGCCAGCTACGGCACTGAAGCTGAGCTTCTTCTCCCTCGTTGCCAGCTTCACAGATTTCCTGGGCTGGTCTTTGGGGGACTCCTCCTCAGACCGACTGCGATTTTTCGCCTTCGGAACTGGGGGAGGTTTGGGCAGAGAGATTTCGTCCCAGAGAGAGAGGGCCTCTTCGGCTCTTATCTCAGCTGCTATTAGCCTTCGGTACCTTTTCAGTGCTGCCCCACTAAGCTTATAAGGCCTAGTGAAATTTTTCTTTTCCCCTCCCTGGTTCGTTTCCGACTGTGGTTCGGCTGCAGACGTGCCCTCCACTTCTCGGCTCGTCCCAGATTAGGGTGTAGGGTTGCAGGGTGTTGGTGAGGCTAAAAGGGCCTCTTCCAGACCTACAGTCAGTTCCATTTAAGGAGAGTTAATCTTTTCAATATGTCGATCTTCGTCCATTTTGTTCCCACGAGTAGCTAGTGAAAAATTCGGTCACCCTCGGTAGAGCCCCGCATGCCGGGGGAAGGGCTAAAAATATTACCCGAATCGCTCTGGTCTAGGGTAGGCACCGTTTGCGACTGGACTCCCTCCCAGCCACGTATCCATCGTCACGGTACGCTTAACACCTTGGATTGGGTTAAGATAGAAAAAAGGGGTGGGATAAAAAGAAATAAAATGGGGATCGTCTGAATGTTTCTGTTCTTTCTGTTTCCTATTGAACCAGACCAAATAACAGGCGGCAACCACGTGAAGGAAGAACTCCTCAGACTTGCCCTGGGGATCAACACGACCTGCGCTCTCCCCCAGAGTCATTCGCTAAACTGCAGAGCAGAATAGGTGTTAATCTAGTCCTACTGATAATGTAAAAATGTGAGAATTAGGAGTAGACTAACCCCTTTTTAGTCTACTCCTAATACTTACACTTTTAGCTGTTTCAGAGTATTGCAATGACGACCTGGTTACAGCCTTTATACATCTTAAGGGCTGCACAGGGGCCAGAGTAATCACTTGCTCAACCTGTCTTCCCGGAGAGAACCCAGATCCTGCCATGCGAGTTAGAGCGAGTTGCGGAGTTCGCCCGTAAGCACAACGCCGAACTTGTGGTGGGATGTGATGCTAATGCTCACCACACAGCATAGGGAAGCACTAACATCAACGAAAGAAGTGAGTTACTTTTTGACTTTCTCATATCTAATCGCCTGGTAAGCCTAAACTTAGGGTGTACACCAACCTTTGTAACGCGTGCTAGGCAGGAAGTTTTAGATATAACCTTTGCTACCAATAACATATCCAGGCGGATTACTGACTGGCATGTTAGTAGTGAAAACTTGATATCTGATCATCCGATCACAGACACATTAAGTTTGTGATTAGGGCATCACCAAATTATGAAACTGTCGCTTTCGGGGATCCAAAAGCGACCTTCTGGGATGTCTACAGAGATAGTCTAAGGAGGAACTTGGAAACGTTTCCTAAAAGCATAAAAACGATTGAAGGTTTGGAGTTAGCGGCGGAGACGGTAACCGTAGGTATCCGTAAAACCTTCGAAGACAGTTGTCCCGTCAAAAACAAGACCTCAACACGAAACGTTCCTTGGTGGAAAACTAAACTAAAGCAGCTTAGGGAAAAGACCAGGAAACTATTCAATAGGGCTATAAAACCAAAGAATGGGATATTTATAGTGCAGCCCTAACCGATTATAAATAATAAAGAATAAAGAAGAATAAAAATTAATAAAATAATAAAGAATAAAAAAGTTTCCGTTATTTTGGAGAACAAGGAGTTGATGGCGATAGGCCTGTATTTGGACGGATCTGACCGGTCTCCGTTTTTAGGAATCGGGTGTACCAAATCTGTCTTCCATGAGTTTGGGACTACGCCTAGGGAGTAGGAGTACCGAAAAAGACGAGTTAAAACCAGTGCCAACTCCGGAGTACACGTCTTCAGCAAAATAGGAGGGACGCCATCAGGCCCACTTGACTTGTTGACATCAAGAGAGAGGAGTGCTTTGCGCACCAAGCGCTGGGTAAACAGCACATCCTGCATGGAGTACTCACACCGCGGGATGGTCGGCGGTGTGTTCCCTACGTCATCAAGAGTCGAGTTGGACGCAAAGAGAGTACCTAGCAGATCATCTTTCTCCTTTGCGGCATGATCCAGTGAGTCGCCCTCCTTGTGCTGGGATGGGAGAGATGGCTGACAGAATTTCCCTTAGACAGCCTTGGCGAGAGACCAGAATGCACGAGTTCCCGAAGGAAGTCGAACTAATTTCTCGCCAATTCTGCCGACGTGCTCTGACTGTGCATTGGCAATGACACATTTGAAGGACCTGGAGGCGGAATAACACTTCTTTTTGAGAGCGCTGGTATTTGCATACCGAGACGTCGATATGCTGCCGCGTGGCTCTACCACTGCTAATCCTAATAAATACTAATAACTACTATAAAACGAGAAACTACGTTAAATAAAGCTATCTATGGGGGAGCCCTAGGTTCAGCAGTGGCCTTTTGATAGACTGTAAAGGTAATGCTTCGTTTCTGTAGATAAACTGATTGTTAGGTTTTTGAGATCTACAATATAGATCTACAAAACCGCATTACTTTTATTGTTTCAATGTGCCAATAATTCACAGTTACCGTGCCAGGTGATGTTAAGCGACATTTTAATGATAATGGTTACAAATACTTCGCCGTAAGACGTTGGCCGAATGCCTTCAGAATCATTTGTCTTTCTTGGCTTAATGTACACGAACGCTCGTTTGACATCGGTTATCTTTTTCGTTAAGATGGATTTAAAAAATATCTTACTATAATAATTTTACTGTGAAAATATATTATGTAGATTGTTTACGTGGTAGAGCCCCGCTGCAGCTCAATTATGACTGCAGAAAAAAGTGTACAAGCAGTGAATGTTGCTAGTGATTGTGTATTGAATCGAGACGTGCCCCTGTTGTTTACTGGTGGCCTTATTTTTCTTTATCATCAGCCCGCAAAATAGTACTACTATATAAGGGTATCTCTCGTTATCGGTAGTGTCTTGACCGTCGCGTCTCGCCTATGATACTGATCTGATTATTTATGTCTGGCGTAAATGAATTGATTATAGAGCCATCTATTGTAAGCGTTATTTTTGTCTGGAATTTCCCAATGAAATTCCTATTCTACTATGTTATTAGTTAACACATAAATTAACAATATTCACATTTGTAATTCTACCGGAAATAGTAGATGCAATAAGTATCTATCGTAAAAAGACGCAAGAAGTCGTCAGCGATGTTATTGTTGCGTGTTATATATATATATATATATATATATATATATAGTGAATATTGTTAATTTATGTGTTAAATAATAACATAGTAGAATAGGAATTTCATTTATATTGTACAGGACGATATTCAATTTTGTAAAATTCTTGCTCATTTAGGACGTCCGTTGTATTCGTCTGTATATTCCGTATATGCCCAAATTTCGACGGAATCAAAGGCTATCTCATAATCCACATACGCAAGACAAAGTGGCAGATTGTACTCTTCTGTCTTCTGTACAATTTGCCGAAGGGTGTGTATGTGGTCTACGGTGCTAAAGCCTTTTTCGGGAGGCTGGAAGTCGTCGAGTCTGCGTGAGAGACGATTCGTAATAACTCCCGAAAACAGCAAGCAGACGCGGCTCAGAAGGGAAATCAGTCTGTAGTTCTTCAAGAGAGTGTTGTCGCCTTTTTTGAAGAACAAGACCACCGCTCTTCTGCTCCACGCCTCCGGAGTAGTGCCACCATGGAGGACGGAATGAAAGAGCTTCTGAAGGACTTTAAGTACCGGTTTTCCATCCGCTTTCAGAAGCTCCGCTGTATATCCATCCTCGCCCGGAGCCTAGCCGTTTTTAAGCTGCTGGAGAGCCATTTTAATCTCTGTCAGACTGACGTCCGGGATATCATCGGAATAATATTAGATAAGACTTGCTCTTGGATCTCGCTCAGAATTCGGAACGCCTAAGGAGTAGGAGAAACGGAAAAGACGCTTTAAAATCGGTTACAATTTCGGAGCACACATCTTCAGCACAATAGGAGGGACTCCATCAGGCCCACTTGACTTGTTGAGGTCCAGGGAGAGGATTGTTTTGCGCACCGAGCGCTGTGTAAACAGCACATCCTGCATGGAGCACTCACACCGCGGGACGGTCGGCGGTGTGTTCCCTCCGTCATCGAGAGTCGAGTTGGACGCAAAGAGAGAGCCTAGCAGATCATATTTCTCCTTTGCGGCATGGGCCATTAAGTCGTCCTCTCTGTGCAGAGATGGGAGGGATGGCTGACAGAATTTCACTTGGAGAGCCTTGGCGAGAGACCAGAATGCACGTGTTCCCGAAGGAAGTCGAATCAATCGATCAATCGAAGTCGATCAGACATTGGTCCGAAGAGCCAAGACGGGCATCGACGTACACCTGATATCCGTCTAGATGAGAGGTTAGTAGAAGGTCCAACAGCAACGGTGCTTAATCCTCCACATTTAGGATTCGTGTAAGCGAAATAACCAGTTGTGCCAGACCATATGCCAAGGCAAAGTCATAAACATATCTACCTGCATGATCAGTTAAATGGTTTAACATTGTTACTATGTTAAGGGGGGCCTCCGGCCAATTTCACTTACGAGGTGAAACGCAGAAGTTCACGCTGTTAGTATTTTTGTTCTTCTATGAACCTTCTCATGTGTGACAATGCATTTTGAAAAAAATAAAATGAAGATAGTATTAATCAAATATTGTTCTTTTTTTTAATAAAATGAGTACAATCAGTAAATCTACAATTCAAATAAATGTTATGAGAAAACAAGACGATATCAAAATTCTCACTTCACCTTTAAGATTTTGCAACGACCGCTCCAAACGGACTCCATATGACCGACCACGAGACCATTATCCAATAAAGAAATATTCGCTACGTGCCCGAACGCGAATCGTAAGTGCCTCCCGCCCCTTTCGTTTTTACTTCCCCGTACAGCACATATCGGGAGCTCATTTTGAGGAAGTAATTAAGTCATTGATTTGAGTTGATAAAAACTTTAAAAATCTTTACAATATACGGTAGCAAGATACGCGGAGTAACAGATGGAGAAAAAAGTCGAATGCACACAGCGCCGATATACGCCGAGAAGTAGCGACCTACAAATGTTGTGCGGCAATAATGAAATAACGTCCAGAGAAATTTTTGCCCAGATGGTTTACCGATAATGCAACATCATCGGTAATTTCACCCATTCTCTTGCGCCGATGCCACTGGCTGTATCAGGAAGCTTAAAGTAATTTACCAAGCTATGGAGATGGTCATGCTCTGAAATTTCCTGCGTGATATAATACATGCCGAAGGTTTTTGACGTGGTAGAGCCACGCTGCAGCTATATTACGGTTGTAGCACGAATGGGGTACCGGGGTAGAACCACGCTCTCACAGAATACCAGCGTAAAATAACAGCTTAATGCTGCTGTGTTTCATATAGTGAGTGACGAGATCCGGAGACCCTTTTAGCTGGAAATGAGGCATTACAATCTTAGTCCGCAGGGGTTACTATAGATCTGCATTTTGATTTTTAATCGAAGGTAAATGTAGATGTCTAGGGGCCACAGCATCCACTTACCATAAGGTGAACTCTTTGTTACCTTTATTCTATAACAAAAAGATATTTGCAATTACAGATAACCATACTAACAGACATAACCCACCGGATCAGTAAGTTAACGTGGGAATGGGCCGGCCATGTAGCTTAAAGAACCGAGAACCGGGTAAAACAGGTTCTCAAGATGCATCCTCACTTCGATAAACGGAGTGAATGAATGAAAAACATTTTATTTGAGAACAAGTTACTCTATGCTCTTAAGCTTCCTATTGAACTACGTGAAAGTAATATTGTATCGTTAAACTTGTTTCCTTATCACGTAGTTGTGCCAGGTTTTTGCAATTCAAAAACTGTGGGCCGCATCTTCATACACTAAAAATCGTTATTTATTATATTATTGCTTCTAACTTTATGAGCATCATTCAATATACCAAATTCAATTGCCGTAAATGAGCAAACGAGATATAAATATGGAAATAACTAACAATTTTAAAGATGAAATCAATGTAAATTTACGACTGCCGAGAATTACTATAAGCACTTAATCCAATTAAGCTCTTACTCAAATCCCCTTTCATAATACCCATGTTAATAAAAGATTTTCCCTTAGTTCCTATATATTCTATGTATAAAGTTGTTACATATATGTGCAAAAATGGTATGATAAACTTCCTTCTCATCAGGTTGAGATTTGATCGGACTAAGAATAATTTAAGTGTCAAGTAGCAGCGATTTACTAGCTAATTGAGTCATCATATCAAAATTTCAATTCTCCCTTAATTGTGACCATAAATGATGTATAGAACTCGAAACAATAAAAATAACTTAACCTAAAAATAACTTAATCGAACAGTTTATTTCGGTAAAGCGCACAGTAATGGAGTGTAATAATCCACCGATCTGTGTCCGATTACAATCTGGGCGTTTTCAAGACAATAGTGAATAGGTTTTTATCACGCATAGACAGTGCTATTTACCATCTTATTCGCCATTTACTACCAGATTTTATTGTTATAAGAGGGGGGCAAACGAGCTTGCTCATTTGATGGATTGCTCTTTTGATGGTAAGAGACTACCGCCGCCCATGAACAACTGTAACACCAAGGGAACTGCAAATGCATTGCCAGCCTTTTAAAAAAGAGTAGGTGAGATTATAGTCAAGCACTGGGTTATATATTATGTAAAAATTAGGCATTGAAATCCGTGTACTAATTTTGATCAGAGCATAGGTAGATCTCGCTGCTATCCATTCCAAACTGAGCCAAACAAGCGTAACGCTGTTCCGTTCACCATCTTCATCATCATTATAGCCTATCACAAGTTTTCTGCTGAACATAGGCCTCCCCTAAGCAATGCCACAAAGTATGGTTCTAAGCCCCTGAATTTTCCGACATCCTGCATTTTTTACCAGGTCTTCACTATCAGCGGGCGGCTGCCCTACGCTTCCGTTACGAGTACAAGCCTGCTTCATCCCTATCGGTTGTCAATTTTTCGAGCTACATGGCCTATTGCCACTTCAGCTTACTGATCCGTTTCGCTATGTCATTATATCTGGTTCTACTGCGGACATTCTCTATAAAGCATATCACACAAAGAAACCTGCGCATATCTCTCCATACGGCCAATGAGCTACCTTATACGACCAGCAGTGTAGGACCTAATCTTAGGCCCATATAACTGGCACCACGCACTGGTTGTACCAGTACCTACTCTGGCTTTAAAGTTTTGAGGTATATATCCCCCCATTAGCTGTTCCATTATTTTATTTTATTTCGTAACTCTTAAACAATACTAAATATACGAAAATCTGATTATAGAACTTCACAAGGAACCATTGCCGTTCGTTGGTGGCGTAAGGAATCCATTACTTCATTTCCTCCCTTGGGTATCATCCATCTTCCAACACAGCCTATATAAGTCTACTCTTGAACACAGGCCTTACCTGCCTCATAATGGAGATATTTGCCATAATTGGCAGGCGGGTTGGCAGGCGGGTTGGCAACCGTAGTTTTAATTCTTATTTTTAGTTGTTATCAGGAAGACGCTCCTGCGCATCTTTCAGCTTGCGTCCTTCTGTTGCCGTTAACGACTCCCAGAGGATGATATAGGGTAGTGGATATTCTACACGGCTAATAGACGGGTGTCATAAGAGGCGCCTATAAGGATTTTATTTTTAAAGAATAAGGGTGACAAACGAGCGCACAGACCATCTAATGGTAAATGGTTGCTTTAGCCCATAGACATCTACATCTATCCTCGATTAAGAATCAAAATGCAGATGCATTGTCACCCGTGAGGTCTACGATGTAAAAGCAAAAATTAATCTCTGGTTCTCTACGCTCGCCATACGAAATACAGCAGCATTAAGCTGCTATTTTACGCTGGTATTCTGTGAGGTGGTCACGTGGTCCTACCCCGGTCGAGCCGACACATGCGTGCTGCAGCCATAATATAGCAGTGGAATGGCTCCACCACGTATAACATGCCAGAAAATGGCTTGCGAGAAATATCCAGACCGACGGCAGAAGTGTCATAGGTGCTAGACATCTGGTGCAGCGATCGTCAACTCACCTGCCAAGTGACAAGTAAGATAAATCTTTCCTACAACGGAAAAGGCTTCTACGGGCGAATGGTGATGATAATGATAAGGGTAAATATAATGGCGTTATTTGGTGCAAAAAGGCCGTGTCCATTAACAAACTGGAACGCTTAAATAGAATCATGTCGATGTCTGTCTGTCACTGGCGTTTAATAAATTGTTAGTTAAATTCGTAAATGATTAATATTCAACATAGTTATATAATATTGTTACCTAAATATAGGTTGTTCATTTTAACTTCACTATAGAAATGTTGGAACTTACTGGTATTACCATTAAGTTCCCATTTTCAAAGATTATCATATAGTAATTAAGTTAGTTAATAGCTTATTAAAGCACTACTTCAATAAAATAAAATAATTAAAATTATGTTACGAAAATTCTGAATTTTTTTTAAGTTTTTTTGTGGCATTTAAAAAAAACATTATTTTAGCTGCCATCAGTTTCAGCATAGAACATCATACTTTTCAACAATAATACCATCTCTTCGTTCGTAAACATGACGCACTCAGTGATAGTGATGCATACGTTTATATTTTCGTTTACGAAATTTGGAATTCGTCACGAAACATCGACACATTTCGGCACTTAGGTTTTGAGAATCAATCTTCCCGCAAATATTTTTTTCATAAAATGGTTACTGTAGGCCATGGACATCATCTGTAGCTAGCTTTAAATAAAGAAGGCTACAGATGCGTTGTCGCCTCTGTGGACTAAAATGGAATGCCTCACAACCAGTAATTATACTGGTTCTCTATACACTTCAGACTAGAACACAGAAGTGCACGCATTACTGCTTGTCGACAGTATAAGTAGTACCTACCCAGTACCTAGGCAGAAAAAAAGTCTACCACCTATTCGCCATCGATAGGTAAGGATGACGTTTATGATGTTTGCGTGTACATCAAATATATCGTCAAATACATCAAATACACAAAAACACGATGTGCGACATTAAGAATATTTTTTTCCAATAATAAAATGTACTCTTCGGTAGCAATAAGCAGGAAAATTTCATTTACCTAATGTTCAGCTCTGTCAGCAGATAAGCTTGTTTGTTATGAAGGGTCTAAAGAACAGAGTAAATTACAACGAATTGGTACTCTTCTATAAGCTTTCGTGAATCATAAACATAAATAATATGCCACTTTTTCACTGTGTTGTTAATTAACTTATTTACCTTGTTTTTGCTGTTTTGGTTTCCAAGTTTCCAACGATTTCACGACTTACAATAAAATAACATAGTATAATTTGACAAGCAGGATATATACTATAACATATGGTGAGTATTGTAACAGGCGACAGAGGGATACAAACCATGTTATGAGCATCAGCGTCTACCTAATAACGAAAGACTGTGGTTTCTAACCTATCTGACAAGCATGGTAACTATAGCAAGTAAGGTCTTATGAGCCAATCTATGGGGTGGCATATTTTCAGTAATGGACTTTGATGGGCCGTAATAATGATCATTATGCTGACACGATTGCTTTATTTGTAGATCTTTTTTACATTTTGATTTTTTACGGGAGAAATAGCACTGTTCGAATTAGACGAGTGAAAAGCTTGTTTTCAAGTGGCAACTATGTATCTTTATGAAGACTTCATGAACTATGGTAAATGGTACACCATCTTATTTAACATGACTCATTTTGCTCTTTATTGTCTGATGGGGACAGTAGGAATCTACGAGTACGTCATAGTACCAGCTTAAAAATGCATGAAGGATTCAAGATGACACAAAATAAACATTTTAAAATATCTTTGGAAGGCCTGGTAGATATTTACGAGTATACTTAGCTAGCTTCTACCCTTTGTAACTAACAATGAAACACCTTTACAAACTTACAAGTATATAAAATTTGTGTGTATGTATTTAAGAAACCTATCAGACACAACATTGCCCCGAGGTGAATGCTACCGTGCATTCGGGAATTCAGACGGGGTAGGTAACTTATGGGTAGGGGCGGGGAAACAATCCCGTCCCATCCGCGTTTCCGTCACACATACTCAGTTAATTTTGACTAGGGAAGTCTTGACATTCTCAAAGTCTCAAATACGGACAACTCGAGATCTACTTATTTCCCAAACGGCCCGGGACATTGGCTTACCATAATGTGTAGGCATGAAATGTCAAAAATGTGCTGTTTTATATAAATAAAAATTTAGTTTTTTTTTTAAATCTTTATGTGGTAAAACCATGCTGCAGCAATATTATGGTTGAATCATGAATGGGTTGGCTCGATCGGGGTATGGTCACGCTCTCACAGATTAACAGCGTAAAATAGAAGCTTAATGATGCTGTATTTCGTACAGTGAGTGCAGAGAAGTTTTAACAGTGGTAAAGTCAAGCGGCAGCTTTTGCTGTTAAGCGGATGAGCCGGCTTGAACCGGGAAAGTACCATACCAGAATACCAACGTGAAGTAGAAGCTTTACTTCTGCGTTTGGCTTGGTTGGTGCAGGTGGCCGGAGCCCCCCCCCCCCGTAACATGTTAGTGAAATTTAAAAATAAAAGACTACCCCAGTAGGGTACCAGCACTGAGCATCCACGGTCAAGCTACTCTCCTTTCAGAGCAGGCCTCAGCTGCCCGGCGTATTCTGAGGTGGCAAAATCCCGCTCACTACTAAACTGCCCGGGGCACCATAGCAACCCCTGCCAGACTATCCGTGGAATTCTGCAACATCAGCAGACTTCACTCGATCTTAAAGCCGTCCACTACCACCTGCAGATGGTGAAACCGGCTTTGCTCTTTTTGACCGAGACACAGTGACCTCTCCGGCTTATGCATCGTACCTGTGCTACCCGGGGTAGAAATTAAAACACTCCTTTGTGCCCCGGGCTGGGGTTTGCGTATATATCAGGAAATCATCTATTTTCGATGCCTCGACAGTCTTGAAGGTACGTACCTGTCCATCCTTTCGCTGCACGTAGACAGCGATGACCATCCTTTTACGGGAGTCTCTATAGGTTCCATAGCGGTAATGCCGACACAGACCAACTCATCAACCACGCCCAAATGGCTACAGATTCCTTGCTACAACAGATCCTATCCGTAGAGATCGTGGTACTTGGCGATTTTAACGCCCACCACGCCGAATGGCTCGGTTCACGTTTACCCGATTATGCGGAGAGATCTGTTTATGGCTTTGCCTTGGAATATGGTCTGACATAAATGGTTACCTTCCCAGTTGAACCTTCTGCTGACCTCTCATCCGGACGGATATCAGGTTTCCGCCGACGCCCCTTTCGACTCTTCGGACCATTGTCTGATTCGGGGTGTGGTTCCACTCACGCTCCCTTCGCGGTTGCGTTCTGCACGCTGCTGTCGTGTTTGGCATTACAGGTCAGCGGATTGGGACGGAATGCGGTCTTTCTTTGCATCCTACCCATGTGGTTTTCATCTCGTCAGATGATCCCAGCGCAGTTGCTGACTCTGTCACTAATGTGGTGCTACAGGGAACGGAACTATTTATTCTAGTCGCACCTGTAAGACTGGATTACGCAGTAACCAGGACTGTTATTTGGGCTTTTGGGCTGACGCATTGGCCACTCGGGATGTAAACACCAGCATGCTTAAAAAGAAGTAGAACTTCGCCTCCAGGTCCTTCAAAAGAGTTAATGCCAAGGAAATGTATGAACACATTGGCAGAATAGGCGAGAAATAAGTTCGCCTTTCTTCAGGAACCCGTGCATTCTGGTCTCTCGCCAAGGCTGTCCAAGGGAATTTCTGTAAGCCGTCACTACCATCTTTGCACACGGAGGACAACTTACTGACCCAATCCGAAAAGAGAAAGCCGACCTTTTTGCATACAACTCGACTTTCGATGACGGGGGAACACGCCGCCGACCATCTCGTGGTGCGAGTGCTCTATGCCTGATGTGCGATTCACACAGTGCTAGTACGAAAGCACTCCTCTCCCTGGACATCCACAACTGCTGAGGACGTGTTCTCCAGAGTTGGAGCCGGTTCTAACACGTCTTTTCCGTTACTCCCTAGGCGTTGTCCCAAATTCATGAAACACATGCACCCGATCCCTAAAAAAGATAACCGCTCTGATCCATCCTACTACAGGCCTATCGCCATCAACTCCTTGTTCTCGAAAATAATGGAGTCCATTATTAACTGCCATCTCCTGCGGTACCTTGAAGAGCACCAGCTGAGTAGTGACCGCCAGTACGGTTTCGTCGGGGTCGCTCAGCTGGTGATCTTCTTGTTTACCTTACACACAGATAGGCGCAGGCGATCGAGTCTTGGCGGTTAGTTAAGACATAGCGAAGACCTTCGATCGGGTTTAACACAAAGCGCTTCTTTCGAAGCTACCTTTCTAGGGGCTTCCCGAGAAATTGCGCAATTGGATCATCGGTTTTCTGGCAGATCGGAGCATCGATGTCGTAGTGGACGGTGCATGCTCTGATTACAAGCTTATTAACGCTGGTGTTCCACAAGGCTGCTGATAGTACTATCTCGTGCGAGTTTGTTAGCAATGATATTGCAAAACTGGTAACTTTCATTGCTATGCGGACGACATCACTGTTGGTACTTTATACACCAGCCGTGCCAATATTTTTTGGGAAAACGTCACCTAGTAGCGAAAAAAACTTGTGTCTGAAGTCGAGACTTTGTTGTACAAGGTCTCGGATTGAGGGCGACTAAATGTAGTTCACGGAGCCGTGGTAACTCAGATGGTTAGCGCTTGCTGTAAGTTTCAACAGTATGCGAGCAAACCGGGTTCGATCCCCGCCGGCACCAATGAAATTATTAATTGCAATTTTAAGTGCTGATTTACCACGTGTTCGGCGGTGAAGGAAAAGATCGTGAGGAAACCTGCATGCCTAAGAAATAAAAAAAAATATTTCAAAGTCATGTGAAGACCACCAACACGCATTGGGGCAGCGCGGCGGACATTTACTTGCCCTAAAACCCTCTCAGAAATTAGAGGAGGTCTGTGCCCAGCAGTAGGACGTATATTAGCTGTAACTTTAACTTTAAATTTAGACCAGTTCTATCCCCAGAAGACACAAGTTTGCGTGTTTACCACTAAAAAGAACCCCTTTATCGTATCTCCTGAATTTCAAGGCACTCCTCTTGTTGCCTTAGCCAGAATCGCAATCCTCGGCGTCAACATATCGATGACGTGCAGTTTCGTGGTCACTTGGAAGAAGGCCTCTTAGCCTCTAAAAAGCTTGGCGTGCTCAGCAGAGCGGGACAGTATTTAATGCCGGCAAGCCACCTGCAATTTTACAAGGCGCAGGTTTGGCCGCACATGGAGTACAGTTCCCATCTCTAGGCCGGGGCTACCCAATGCCAACTCCTTCCATTTGATCGTATTTAGCACAGAGCAGTTGGAATCGTCGGCAACCGAGCTCTTTCTGATCGCCTTGGCTACCTGGCGTTGGGAAGAGATGTTGCATCTCTTTGCGTATTCTATCGTATCTACTCAATTTCACCATCGCACATCGCGACAGAACTCGAGATACCATCCATATAATCTAGATAGTTGGCGATCCACTACTGTGCAATTTACAAGAGGTTTTCTTCCTCGCACAACTGCCTAGTGGAATTGAATACCATCAGCAATATTTCCAGATTTATACGACTTAGGATCCTTCAAGAAAAGAGCATACTTTTTTTTAAGGCCGGTAAAGCATTTGCAATTACCCTGGTGTTGCAGTTGTTCATGGGCGGCGGTAGTCACTTACCATCAGGTGAGCCGTATGCTTGTTTGCCTCTCATATATAAAAAAACCGGAGAACCCTTTTACTAGAAACAAGGCATTCCATATTAATCCTCAGAGGTTAACAAGCATCTTCATTTTGATTCTAAATCGAATGCCACAGCGTCCACTCACCATCAGGTGGACTGTGTGCACGTTTGTCACGCTTATTTTACAAAAATCTACTTTCTTTAAAAAAGCGTTTCATTAACAACTCTTTTCCCTATGTCATGGGCGCAATTTACACGCACAAGGTCAAATATCCATATTTAATTTTTTTTTGCAGGCCATAAAAAACTTATTCCGTTAAAGTTTTAAGCTGCTACAGGTGATTTTGCAAGGAAACATACAGGAACAAAATCGGCCTGGGAGAAGAAGAACGACCGCTATTTCGAGCAGTGTCCAAGGTGGAAACACTCCGAAAGGAATCAGCTATTGAAGAAGAAGACACAATTACTTATCATCATCATCATCATTACAGCCTAGACATTAGACAAGAGACATTAGCTATAGTTGCTAGGCTTGGCAGTCGGGTAGGTAAACGCAGATTTTTTTATGGCCAGCCTTGTAGCTCAAAAGGACCGACAACCGGGTAAAACAGTGTCTCAAGAGGCAGCCTCACATTGATAAATGGCGTAAATGAACGAAAAATATTTCAATTTGAGAATATGTTTCTATGCTCTTCTACGTAGTTCACGTAAAAATAGACAATATTGTACGTGTTTAACTTTTTTATATATCAGGCTTTTTGTGCTAGGTTTTTACAAATCAAAAAAAGTGGGACGCATCTTCTTTCACCAAACTACTGGTTTTTTATATTATATTTTTGCTGCTTAGTTTCTAAACATCATTCAATACCAAATTCAGTTGCCGTAAATTAGCAAACGAGATATAGATGTGGAAATAACTAACAATTTTAAAGATGAAATCAATGTGAATTCACGATTGCCGAGAATTTCGATAAGCGCTTAATCCAATTAACCTCGTACTCAAATCCCCTTTCATAATGTCTATGTTGAGAAAAGACTTGCCCTTAGTTCCTATATATTCTATTTATAAACTATTAAAATCAGGGTTTGTTCGAGTGAAAACTAAAATAAATATACAAACATAATTAGGCCTATATTCTGCAGTGAACTTGTGAAGAGCTGTAACGATGATGATGTAATATACATATAATGGAGTAAGAATAATTTAAGCAGCATGTAGCCGTGGATAACTAACTAATTGAGTCATCACATCAAAACTTCAGTGCTCCCTTAATTGTGACCATGAATGATGTATAGGACTAGTGTGATTAATCCCCTCCTTCCCCTCCCCCTTCGCATGACTGCCCCGTGGTGAAGGGCCGGCCCGAGGTGGCCACTCTGAGTGGGCTTGGCGAGCCCAATTCTGATGTGTGTTGGTGTGCTGCGGCGAAAGGGGTGTCTTATGTGTGCGTCTTACCTGAGAAGGGGAAGGGGGAGGTGTTGTCCTCTACCGAGGAAGATTCGCAATAGTTCAGCAGACGCTAGTGCTGCCGTGGATGTGTGTGATAGTGTTCCGTCGGTCCTGCCAATATGTGGCAAAGGCAAAATACATTCGTGTTACAACTATACTACTAATATAGCTGCAGCATGGCTCTACCACGTAAAAATGAGGCATTCCATCTTAGTTCTCACGGGTAACAACGCATCTGCATTTTGTTTGATGTAGATGTCTATGGCCCGCATCAACCACTTACCATCAGGTGGACTGTGTGTTCGTTTGTTACCCTTATTCTATAAAAAAGAAACCCCGAGCATAGCCCTCTACATATCTCACTGAGCGATTTTGAGCTTTCTCATACGACCACGGCATACGGCAGTAAGGGGCCATATCTTAGATCCTAAACTAAAATTATGAACACAATGCTCAAATGCCGTATAATGGCGGTGTAAGGAATTCATTACTACAATTCGTCTCTTGGGTGTCATAAGATTTGTCTATGGGAAATGCAAGAAAATGGATTACCAGATGTATTCAGGCTAAAGGCAGCACCGTCAAAGGTGCAACGCGACTGATACTTCGATTAAGATAAATATTTCCTACAACAGGAAACAGAAACAGAAACTGAAACTTTTTTTATTCAATATAGATTATAAATAAATTCCTTAATATTATAATAACCCTTTTTATACAAACTTTGTCTAATAAAGCTTTCGAACTTTGAGCAAGTCAAATTTTGTATATTTTCTGGGATTTTGTTGTAAAAGCGTAATCATTTAAATTTACTATGGAAATAGCTAAAGTAAATAAGTATATATCTTGGAATCGCAATAGACGCGAAGAACAAGACAAGAGACATTAGCTATTATTGTAATAGCTATTTCATAAAGTATTTTACAATATCTTTTGATAATACTTTATGAAATATAAAATTCTTTATACACGCGTTTTTAAATTTTTTTAGTTATAATTCGGCGACGGCAGGAGAAAAATTCAGTGATTTAGTGGTTAAAATCAGAATATCAAAAACCATTACAACGTCCTGATCCGATTTATTTAATTTGTTGTTAAAACTTAACTGGTACTTTGAATTACGAGAGTTGATCTTACCAGTTTCGCTATTAATTATACTCCATGTCATGGCACTGTCATAGAGTGTAGGTGAAAATTATGAGTCCTTACTGTTTACATTATTATTTACACATATTGTCCCCGACGAACCTGGAATGGAGCACTGATCCTCACTCTGATGTTTTATTAAAGAGTCAAAGCGCTCCTCATTATATTTACATGACTTTACCAGATCATTCATGGCCAATATGTGTTTTTTTATCTTATCTTGAGCCGATGCATATTTATTTGATATAATTTGTAGGGAGTTTTTAAGTGATAAAATTGTTATATTTAGACACTCTATATCAGTCTCATAACAATTGTTCATATTTTCCACCTCAATTGAATATAATTTAAGTTTATTAATTTATTCTTGCTTTTCCTTACATACATTCATATAATGTTTAACATTAATTTTAGTTTGAATTAACTTTTGCAGTTTTCTAGTATATTTATTATTTTTTATGTATTTCTTTAATTAAAAGGTAGGTAAAGGTAAAGGTAGTCCTTGCTGTTTTTGGGAAACGGCCATGTCCAGTGGGCTTTAACAGATGGGGATGATGATGATGATAATAATTATATCCTTATTTTATTATATCTTTATTTGATGCAAAAACGCCCTTGCCCATTATTAAATTGGCACGCATTAATAGAATCATGTCGATGTCTGTCTGTCACAGGCGTTTTTCCCTGAGAATACTTCACGTAGGTAGATGATAGATGATCAACATAGTTATAATACAGTTACCGAAATACAGACATAAGGTTCAAAATACAAACTTTCTTATTAAGGTTGTAGTGGATAAAATGTGAAGTTATTTATCTTAATTCCAATAAGAAAACATTTGAAGTTTATATCTTTGAGATCCCATTTTCGAAGATCACCGTAAGGTTATTAAGCGAGTTAAAAGCTTTTTAAAGTACTTTTTCAATTATATAAATTATTTATTCCAATTTCCAGAAAAAAAAAACAAATTTCAATTCCAAAAATTATCTTAAGAAAAGTATGCAAATATTACAGTATTTTAAAAAATATTTTTTATTTGATCAGTTTCAACATAGAACTTCATACATTCCAACGATATTACCATATCTTCATTCGTAAACAACGTACACAGTGCTTGTGATGCATATACTTATATTTTCGATTACGACATTTAGAATTCGTCACGAAACATCCCATCCACACATCTCGGAACTTGAGTTTAGAGAATCAAACTTCCCGCAAATTTTATTTTTAATAAAATTTAAGGGACAAATGAACTCGTAGTCAACCTGTTGGTAAATAGCTACTGTATGCTATGGACATCTGTGACTTTAAATAAAGAAGGCTGCATATGCGTTGTCGCCACTGTGGACTAAGATGAAATGCCTCACAGCCAGTAGTTATACTGGCTCTCTAAACTCCTTCGCGGAAGAAATAGGTAGGAGAGAGGTACCTACACACATCCTTGGCAGAAGAGGAATTCTACGATTTGTTCGCCATTGATAGGTGAGGATGATGCGTTGGTGATATTTGCGTGTACATCAAATATTTCTTCAAATACATCAAATACCGTTACGCGTATCCTAAACGCGATATGCGACATTATGAATATTTTTTTCCAATAACAAAACTTTTTGGCAGGAATAAACAAGAAAATTTAATTTCACTAATGTTCCGCCCTGTCAGCGGATAAGCTTGTTTGTTATGAAGAGTCTGAAGCACCGAGTAAATTACAACGAATTGGTACTCTTCTTTAAGCCTTCGCGTATTATAAACATAAATAATGTTTTCTTATATTTACGCAAAGACTACACATTAAATGGAACTAATTTTTACGGATTTTACCCGAAACGTGCCGTAAAGCACCCGACGTTTCGGGTGCTTTACAGCATCCATGGTCCTTTACAGTCCCCCCGTGACCATGGGATAAAATCCGTAAAAAATTAGTTTAATTTAACATAAATAATGTGGCATTTATTTCACTGGGTTTTTAATTAACTTATTTTTCTTATTTTCACTGTTTTTCTTTCACGATTTACAATAAAATAATATAATATAATTAGATACGCATGACACGAATGATCGACCGTATTGTGGCTATGTAAGAATATTTACTACAATGTATGGTGAGTATTTTAAGAGGCGACAGAGGGAAACAAACCAGGTGATGGGCATCAGCGTCTTCGTTCTTTAATAAAGATTATGCTGACACGATTGCTTTATTTGTAGAATTTTCCTTTTTGAGTTTCTACGGGAGAAATAGCACTGTTCGAATTAGACGAGAAATAGGCTGTTGGAAGGAAAAATTGATGGCCGTCATCCCAACTTTACCTTTTTTGGTATCCCAAGTGGCGACTATTTGTACCTATAAAGACTTTAAGAACTCCGGTAGATGGTGGTGCACCATATTATTTAACATGACTCAATTTGCTCTTTATTGTCTGACGGGGACTGTAGGAATCTACGAGTACGTCATAGTGCCAGTTAGAAACTTGCATGAGGAATTCAAGATGACACAAAATAAACATTTTAAAAGGTCTATGAAAGGTCTGGTAAATATTTATACTTAGCTAGCTTCTGCTCTTTGCAACTAACAATTAAACACCTTTACAAACTTACACGTATATAAAATTAGTGTGTATGTATTTAAGAAACCTACCAGACACAACATTGCCCGAAGTCGAAAGCTACCGTGCATTTGAGAATTCAGATGGAGTAGATAACTTATGGGTCCGTCTTCAAATAAACGAGAAGAAGTTTACAATACGGCTGCACATTTTTTTTAACTTTATATCTTTATAGACTATGTCTTAGCGTGTAGTGATATATGTTGTGATATGGAATCCTTCACCTCTGAACACTTAGCCTTTATCATGATACAGCCCATCACAAGTCCTGAGTATAGGCCTCTTGCCTCTAACCATTGACTTAGAAGAACAAAACTAATATCGCCAGCCCCTATTTCGTAAACTACATAATTTAAAATTTCAAATTTTGTATAATCGACTTCAATATATATTATTAAGGAATACTCAAAAACTATTGATCAGACCTTGATCTTGACCTTATAAGCTTGAATTTATATGGGACCACATGAGAAGCATCAGCTTTCAAATAAAAAAAGAATCATCGAAATCGGTTCACGTAGAAAAAAGTTATGAGGTAACGCACATAAAAAAAAGATTATACATTCGAATTGAATACCTCTTTGAAGTCGGTAGAAAAGGAGCTCGAATATATTTACTACTAATCTCAAATAAAGACTGAGACTGGGAGTAACCATTTTTTTTAATAAATTGCTACGAAACACATTAAAATTTACGAAAGTTATAACTCTGTCCTGAAACGTCCTAAGTTTGAACTTAAACTGCTGCATTAGCTCGCTTTATTCGGTTAATTTCTATTTTCATATATTTAAAGCTAAAGGTTTTCTGTAGTACAGCAGCAATATCGTCACAATAAACATATCAGAAAAATCTAGAGACTATGCAATTTCTGACCAACTAAACAATTCGGATTTGATTAATTCTCACTTTTGCACTATACCTGGAAATGATTCAGCTCCCGATTCAGAACATATTTTCTTTAACTCCCATCGATTCTGCTCTTCAACATTTAATTTAAGTGTGACAGACGAAAACACAATTGCCAAAATAATTAATTCACTTAAGTCAAACGCTTTGGGCGCTGACGGCATATACCTGGATATGGTTCTTTTAACACTTCCTTACACGCTAAAAGTAATCACCGTGATAGTAAACAGATCGATAACCACGTCTTATTTCCTGACGTCTGAAACCGCTTTGTTACACCAATTCCAAAAACATTATAAATTTCAAAGACCTGCGCCCTATCAGCATCCTACCCTGTTTGTCGAAAATTCTGAAAAGAGTAGTATGTACACAGCTTGAAGCGTACTTGGAGAGTAATCACATACTACCGAAACTGCAATCTGGTTTTAGAAAGCATTACAGCACGACAACAGCACTATTAGACGTAGTGGACAATATTTTAACATCTCAAGATAAATGTGAAAAAATAATTTTGGCACTCCTTGATTTCTCACGGGCTTTCGAGTCTCTTAACATCGAATGATTATTGTCCAAGCTTTCTTATTATGGATTTGATCCGACCGCAATCAAGTGGTTCTCCAGTTATCTAAATGATCGCATGCAGTTGGTTAACATAATTAAAAAAGATGGTACCCACTCTCTATGAAATCCTTGTCCTGTAACGAGAGAAGTTCCCCAAGGCCCTCTTTTATTCATACTGTATATAGCAGATATTAGTACAGCCATTCAGAACTGTAAATATCATATGTATGCAGACGATTTGCAGGTATATCTTTCCTTTGTACCAAGTCAAACTAACTTAGCTGTTAATAATTTAAATAGATATCTAACGAAAATCGCCCAGTGGTCTGAAGCCAACACTCTTGTACTCAATCCAGCAAAATCAAAATACATAGCATTGGGATCAAAGATAAATCGAATAATTGCAAATATTATTTATTTTATTTTTATTTATACGAGAAGGGGCAAACGAGCATGCGGCTCACCTGATGGTAAGAGACTAGCGCCGCCCATGAACAACTGCAACACCAGGGGAACCAGAGGAATTGCAGATGCGTTGCCGGCCTTTTCAAAAGGAGTAGGCTCTTTTCTTGAAGGTCCCTAAGTCGTATCGGTCCGGAAAAATCGCTGGTGGTGGTAAACTATTCCACAAGGAAGTTGTGCGAGGAAGAAAACATCTTCTAAATCGCACAGTGGTGGACCGCCAATCATCCAGATGGTGTGTATGGTATCGGGAGTTCTGTCGCGATGTGCGTTCGTGAAATTTGGCGGCTGGGATTAATCCGAACAATTCCTCAGAGCACTCCCCGTGGTAAATGCGAAAGAAAATGCAAAGAGATGCAACATCTCTTCGCAGCGCCAATGAATCGAGCCGATCGGAAAGGACTCGGTCGTCGACGATTCGAGCCGCTCTGCGCTGGATGCGGTCAAGTGGAAGGAGCTGGCACTGGGGAGCCCCAGTCCAGAGATGGGAACAGTATTCCATGTGAGGCCGAAACCTGCGCCTTGTAAAGTTGCAGGCGTTGTGCCGGCATGAAATACTGTCCCGCTCTGCTGAGAACGCCAAGTTTTTAGAGGCCAATTTGGCCTTCTTCCAAGTGACCGCGAAACCGCACGTCACTCGATATGTCGACGCCGAGGATTCCGATACTGGCTGAGGCAACAAGGGAGTTCCTTGAAACTGAGGAGATACGACAAAGGGTTCTTTTAGCGGTAAACGCGCAAACTTGTGTCTTCTGAGGATTAAACTGGACTAGATTTAGTCGCCCCAATCCGAGACTTTGTTCAGCAAAGACTCGACTTCAGACACAAGTTTGTTCCGGTACTCGGCGACGTTTTCCCGAGGAATATTCGCACGGCCGGCGTATAGAGCATTACCAGTGCTATCATCCGCATAGCAATGAATGCTACCGGTTTGCAACATATCATTGATATGCAGAAGAAACAGCGTTGGTGACAGCACGCAGCCTTGTAGAACACCAGCGTTAATAGGCTTGTAGTCGGAGCATGCACCGTCTACAACGATCTTGATGCTCCGATCTGTAAGAAAGCTGGTGATCCAATTGCACAATTTCTCGGGAAGCCCATAGGGAGGGAGCTACGAAAGAAGCGCTTTGTGCCAAACCCGATCGAAAGCCTTCGCAATGTCCAAACTAACGGCCAATGCCTCCCCCTTGGACTCTACTGCCTCCGCCCATCTATGAGTCAGGTAGACTAGAAGATCACCAGCTGATCGACCCCGACGAAAACCGTATTGGCGGTCACTAATCAGCTGGTGATCCTCAAGGTACCGCATGAGCTGGCAGTTTATAACGGAATCCATTACTTTGGAGAACAAGGGGGTGATGGCGATAGGCCTGTAGTTGGACGGGTCTGAGCGGTCGCCTTTTTTAGGGATCGGTTGGACAAAAGCTGTCTTCCATGATTTCGGGACTACGCCTAGAGTAGGAGTACCGGAAAAGACGCGTTAGAACCGGTGCCAACCCGGAGCACACGTCCTCAGCACAATTAGGGGATTCCGTCAGGCCCACTCGACTTGTGGATGTCCAGGAGAGGAGTGCTTTGCGAACCGAGCGTTGTGAGAACCGCACATCCGGCATGGAGCACTCACACCGCGAGAAGGTCGGCGGTGTGTTCCCCGTCATCAAGAGTCGAGTTGGACGCAAAAAGTGAGAAATTCCCTTGGACAGCCTTGGCGAGAGACCAGAATGCACGGGTTCCCGAAGGAAGGCGAACTAGTTTCTCGCCAATTCTGCCTATGGATCTGACTTTGCCTTGGCAATAACACTTTGAAGGACCTGGAGGCGAAGTTATACTTTTTAAGCATGCTGGCGTTTACATCCCGAGCCGCCGAAGCCTCAGCCCAGGCCTGATAGCACTCCTGCTTACTGCGTAATGCAGTCTTACAGGAGCGACCAAACCAGGCTGCGATCTGCCACCGATGGGTACCACAGATGATGGAATAAATAGTTCCATTCCCTGTAGCACCACATCAGTGACAGAGTCAGCAACAGCGCTGGGATCATCCGGCGAGAAGCAAACCCGCCCCCATGGGTAGGATGCAAAGAAAGACCGCATTCCGTCCCAATCCGCCGACCTGTAATGCCAAACACGGCGGCAACCTGCAGAACGCAACCGCGAGGGGAGCGTGAGTGGCACCACACTCCGGATCAGACAATGGTCCGAAGAGCCGAGAGGGACATCGACGGAAACCTGATATCCGTCCGGATGAGAGGTCAGCAGAAGGTCCAACAGGGAAGGTGTATGATCCTTCACATCTGGAATCCACGTAGGCGAAGTAACCAGCTGTGTCAGACCATATGCCAAGGCAAAGTCATAAACAGATCTCCCGCATGATCGGTTAAACGTGAACCGAGCCATTCGGCGTGGTTGGCGTTAAAATCGCCAGGATCACGATCTCTGCGGATGGGACCTGTTGTAGCAAAGAATCTGTAGCCATTTGGACGTGGTCGATGAGTCGGTCTGTTTCGGCATTACCGCTATGGGACCTATAGAGGCACCCGTAGACGCGCGGATGGTCGTCGCTATCTACGCGTAGCCAAAGGATGGACAGGTCCGAACCTTCAAGACTGCCGAGGCGTCGAGAACAGATGTCCTCTCTGACGTTTACGCAAACTCCAGCCCGAGGCACAAAGGAGTGTTCCAATTTGTATCCCGGGTAGGAGAGATACGAAGTATCAGCCGGAGAGGACACCTGCGTCTCGGTCAGAAAGAGCAAGGCCGGCTTCGCCGTCTCGAGATGGTAGTGGACAACGTTTAGGTTCGAGTGAAGTCCCCTGATGTTGCAGAAATCCACGGATAGCGTGGCAGGCGTCGCCTTGGTCTTGTTGCTCAGTTTGCCCCGAGCAGTTATTGTTTTGAGCGGAATTTTGCCCCCCCCCCCCCAGAATATGCGGGGCAGCCTGAGCACCCACGCTCAGGATTGGAGTAGCATGGTCGTGGATGCTCAGCGAGGGATTCTCCAGGGGTGCCGGTACCCTCCTGGGGTAGTCTAAGATTTAATTCCGCTACCATGTTGATGGGGAGAATTGGGCCTCCGGTCACCTGCACTCACCAGACGAAACGCAAAAGCAGAGCTTCCACTTCACGCCGGTATTCTGTGAGGTCGTGGTACTAACCCGGCTCGAGCCGGCCCATACGTGCATTAGCAAAAGCTGCTGCGTGGCTCTACCACCGTTTAACTATGCTCTACCGAGGACACACAAATATTCCTGATTTGTGTGTCCTCGGGGAGAAGGTTAATCGTGTGACTGAAGCCAAGAATCTGGGGTTACTGATGGATGACGCGCTTCGCTTTGAAAGGTACGTGCTCGAGATTGCACGTAATTTATTTTACAGACTAAAAGCATTATACCGAATACGTGACTTTTTGAGTGAAGATCTGCGAGTGAAGCTTTCCATCTCCCTTGTACTCTCCAGGTTAAACTATGCCGATACGGTATATGGACCAAGGCTACTTTCGAAAAATGACCGAGTAATTCAGAGGATCCAAAATGCTTGTGCCAGATATATACACCACATTCCCCCACGAACTCACGTCAGTCCCTATTTAAACAAATCAAAGTTATTAAGAATGTCCCAATTAAGAGCGCTACATTTGGCAACACTAATGTTCGGTGTCTTTCAAAACAAAAATCCCGGGTATCTGTTAGAAAAACTAAAACGGCGCAAGGACGGTAATTTTAAGGACATTCGAACAAAATCAAATGTCCTTTCAATACCAAAACACACAATGGCAGCATTCCGCGGTAGTTTCCGATATGTAGCTACTAAATGCTGGAACAACTTGCCCGGATAGGTAGAGGCCTATCCGTCAACTAAATACCATCAGCCTTTTCAAGGTAAAAGTAAATGAATACTTTTGTCAGTTTAACTTTTAGGGCGGATAAAATAGCTGCAATTTATTTTCATAGCATAATATAAATATCTCTATTGTTTTATTGTAAATACTCATTATATTATAAATAAAGTTCCCATCCTATTTTATTTCCATTATCTTTTTTATTATTTTGATAACATCTTTCTCGAAAACAGAAATAAAGCGAACACACTATCCTCGCGGGCGAGTCCAACCTCAATGGGTATTGCTCAAAACCAACGCTACCGCAATTCTGCGATAGCATTATGTTGAGTCAGTGCCCCTTTCAGCATCATACAATTGGATCATTTTATGTCTATTTTTTCTTATTTACTTTTATCTTTGATGTTTTTATGTATCATTTTATTTTCTGTATCAAAACTGTATGAGTGTAAGTTGCTGAATAAATGCATGTCTATGTCTATGTCTATGTCTACAAAAGTTAGGTTGGCACATATTCTCGTTTCACACAGTCACAATTCATCTATATATTATATAGAGTTACTTTATAAAAATTCGGAGCTTTAATTTAATGATACACTGTGTCTTAGCAGCGACTTCAGAAGCTGTCATATGGAAATTATTTTATTCTTTTAGTTTTGAAAATGGTTTTTACTTTTTCATCATTTCATCATTAGGCTCTTCACAAGTCCACTGTTGAAACTTAGCCTTTGGCCATAGAATATCACAAAGCACGGTCCTGAGCCACTTGCATCAATCGACTTCCTGCATGCCTTACCAGGTCGTCACTCCATCTAGTGGGGGGACGCCCTACACTTCACCTACCGGTACGAGGCTGCCATTCAAGAACCTTGCTTCCCCATCGGTTGTCGGTTCTTCGAGCTATATGGCCGGCTCATTGCCACTTTATCTTACTAATCCCTTGGGTTATGTTAGTTACTCTGGTTTTACGGCGGATATCCTCATTTCTAAGTTTATCACGCAGAGAAACCCCGAGCATAGCCCCCTCCATAACTAGCTGAACAACCTTGAGCTTCCTCATACGGCCAGTAGTGAAGGATCACGCCTATCCCTGTTTATCAAATATTATCTTGTTTTAACTAAAATGATATTCAACGATAAAGGTATAGGATAAAAAAACATAGAGTAATTTATAATAAAAATAAGATAAAGTTACTTAAAATGTAAAAGCGTATACGTAACAATAATTTTAAGTTACCTCATAGAAATCCTTTGATACTAACATTCTAAGAAAAAGAAATGATTTTATCGCAAATGAAAAATGTTTCCACATGTAAGTTATGTAGGGTCAGCGCCGTGTAATTCGTAGAGCCTTTTAAGTGACGGTTAAGTTTATCTCATGTTATAAATAAAATAAGTATCTCCTGTTTTATTATAAAATAACTTAGCTAAGTCTTTTAAATGATATTATCCAAACAAATAAAAATAAGGACTCTAAGAAATGTTACTTATATTTCAAAGTCTAGTAACTAAGCCCTTGTAAGAATTTATTCATTACTAGCTTTTGCCCGCGACTTCGTCAGCGTGGAGTTCGGTTATATCGCGCCCATGTGTGAAAAAGAGTCTGCTGGTACAAGCAACAATTAATAACTGGATGTCGCGGGCAAAAGCTAGTAAACTACAAAACTTCTTTATGCACCACATTTTTTGCTAATCTATTACTGTGTGCCAAAATTATCAGACTACTGGGCGAGCTTACGCATGAGCAAGCCACATGGAATTGTCCATGTGAAAAACAATTTTCTCTCAAGTATATACCCGCAAATTTTAATGTCTGCCCTTGTGATTTGTTTATGGTCATTGCAAAGCAGACTTTGAGGGGAAACTGTATTCGTTTGAATTCAAAGGGAAGATCATGTAGGATCAAGGGAATTCTTGGTACAAATACAGTTTCCCCTTGCGCACATCCAGTTATAATTGTGGCTTCCACTACATTGCGATGTAACGCTTTTACTTTTAGTCTGGTTCCGTTGCACAGTTGAGGAGGTTTTAAATTTCGCAACAACATAACAGGAGTGCCCACGCGCAGAATAAGCTTATGATGTGGAAGACCCGATGGTTTCAGTGAATTAAGAAATTCGACAGGGTAGTTAATTGCGTCATCTGTGTTGACCACAGAGTCTATTGACGTGTACACCATTTCTTCCCCCTCAAAAGACGTTAACAGTATATCGTTAATTGCCGCTGCTTGGTGGTTTTTCGGGGTTAGTATGGCACGTTCACACAACCATTCCATTGGCTTATCGTGGATATGAGTAATATCTGGGTAAATTTTGGATATTAACTCCTGTAACGTAAATACAACTACGCACAAATTATCAGGCATTGTTATCATTCCGTCATTTGTCAAGTAATCACGGTTGCCGATTTCAAGTAGGAGATTCGCAATCCACCAGCAGACTTTTTTTCTCCTATGTGTAGCCGCATATATTTCGAGAGCTTGAGCATTTTAATTAGAGGCCATAACGTGGATCTCTTAAGACACGCCTTAACTTCATCTGCTCTAGTTCCTTTTGGCACTACTGGTAGAGTCTGTCTAAAATCTCCAGCCAGCAAAACCGTTACACCCCCATTAACTTCTTCCTCTTATATCTTGTAAAGTTCTGTTTAAAGCCACCCTTATGAGCCATGGTTATTTCATCCCCTACTATCGTTTTCGTATGTTTTAATACTTCAGCAAAATTACTTTGTTTCGATATATTACAAATAGGAGTACCAACTGTTGTTAAATTGAGTGGTAACTTGAAGGTAGCATGCGCAGTTCGTCCACCCTCAAGCACTGTAGCTGCGATCCCAGAAGAAGCCACAGCCAAAGCAATTCCGCGAGTCTTTTCCGCGAACTTTTACTAATAGCAAATTTATGAGGAATGTTTTTCCTGTTCCACCGGGAGCAACTAAAAAGAATATTCCACCCTCATTTGATTCAATTTTTGTGTTAATTTGATTGTAAACTGCTTTTTGTTTGTCATTCAGTGATCCTTCATTATTTTTAACTGTGTTTTCTAATGATGCTAAGTCGTAACTTGTCTCTTTAAGAAACTCTCTATTTTCAAATTGTTGTTCTTTGCTTGGCTGAGGTAACCCATACTCTTTTAGTAGCCGACCACCCAACGCTAATACGGCATCTTCTATTACCGAAAGGCATTTGTTAAATACCACATCTGTTATGTGCTCTACATCCACATCTCCCTGTCTTTCTAATTGACTTTTAAAATCTTCAGATAGGTATTCTTTGAATTTCTCCCAAAGGCTTAAAGGATCTGATACTTGGCAGAACACTAAAATAATCGTAAAAAGATCCCGAATCATTTGCGGTGATTGGCAAAGTGCTGCCTCTTCCATTGCTGCAAACAAATGCTGATCATCTTCAAGCAAACCGAGAGCTTTGCACGCTGATTGGAACGTGGAATATACATGACCATCTACAGTTTTTAACGCTTCAAACGAAATTGAGCCCCGGATCTCATGAAGAAGCATGCGAAGGTGATAGCATTCTGTATTGTTCGGATGCACAGTATAAACCCTGCCCTGAACGTGCTCTTTTTTGACCCCTGGCCAGCCTTCAACGTTTGCTTCTCTCTTTCTCCTTTGGAACTTTGTTTTATCCCAAACGTAGTATGCAGGTACTTCTAGGTAGAGCAATGTTTTTTGCAAAGTTATCCACTAAACACAAATCGAAAAAGGATAGGAGTGCGTTTGTTGGAGGACTATTCACTCTTTCACTCAGATTTTGCTCATTAAAATAAACATTTTGCCTATTTTCCAAATGAACAGCGAGGTGGACTACGGTAGCGAAACGCTCATGAATGGGAAATTCAAGGATTCGCCATACTGCCTCTGATGAACTTATATATCTTCCACGTGTGTAGGTTTTAAATCATCCTTCTCATTCTCTAAAGCAAACAATGCCTGGTCTGAACCTTTATTTACATATTTACAGACGTATTTTATTGATTTTACCGAATGACAATATTCCACATTTAAGTGAGCGTTAAATGTTTTTAATAATACTGGATTATATGGGACTACCCAGCGATTATCTATGGTTGTAACTTTGATTTCAACAGAGAACCCACCGTCATCTAGTAAACGTCTCTTGTACTGCGGATAAGCGTCATCACCAGTTTGAGTTTCCCTTATGAGAGCCCTGGGGTATCGTTTACTGCACATGTTATCTTTCATACATGGTGACTTTCAATTTAAAGTTCCACATGGACCATATATCAAATTACATTTAACGATTTCGTGAAGCTCTGGGTCACGTTTGGGATCCGGTATTTCAGAACAAATTATATTGTCGATTTAATCCGGAGTAATACGTTTGTGAAGCCATAAAAGAATATGAATATGTGGAAGACCTCTCTTTTGCCATTCCGTTGAGTACATATCGCGTTGTCAAACCAAAATTTGCTATGTGCACAGTTTTGAGATTTTAACATTTTGACTAGGAAGAGTAGTTCACGAATCAATCTTTCGTATAAAATAAATGCTATGTGCTTTTGAGGACTGTACGACGAACCATGACAACTTTTTAAAACATGCTATGTGCAGCAGCTAGAATATTGTCAATTAATACCTCATCATCATCATCATTACAGCCCTTCACAAGTCCACTGCTGAACATAGGCCTCCCAAGGAATGCCACAGCACGGTCCTGAGCCACCCGCATCCATCGACTTCTGCATGTCTTACCAGGTCGTCACTCCATCTAGTGGGGACGCCCTACACTTCGTCCGCCGGTACGAGGCCGCCACTCGAGAACCTTTTTCCCCATCGGTTGTCGGTTCTTCGAGCTATATGGCCGGCCCATTGCCACTTCAGCTTACTAATCTGTTGGGCTATGTCGGTCACTCTGGTTCTGCGGATATCCTCATTTCTAAGTTTATCACGCAGTGAGACCCGAGCATAGCCCTCTCCATAGCTCGCTGAGCGACCTTGAGCTTCCTCATCCGGCCAGCAGTGAAGGACCACGTCTCAGTTCCGTAGGTCATCACTGGCAACACGCACTGGTTGTACAGCCTCGTTTTCAAGTTTTGAGGTATACCTGACGAGAAGATGTGCCGTAATTTCCCGAACGCTGCCCAGCCGAGTTGAATCCGTCGATTGACCTCTCGGTCGAAGTTGGACTTACCTAGTCGGACTATTTGTCCCAGGTAAACATATTCGTCAACAACTTCGAGCTTAGTGCTCCCAACAACTACCGGCATAGGTGTGACATGGACATTAAACATGATCTTTGTTTTGTCCATGTTCATCTTAAGAACCTATCCGTTGGGAGGCACTATTGAGGTCATTGAGCATAGTGCTTAGGTCCTCCAGCGATTCTGCCATAAGGACTATATCATCGGCAAATCGAAGGTGGTGATGTACTCGCCATTGATGTTAAGGCCGTATCCTTTCCAGTCCAGAAGCTTGAAAACGTCTTCCAATGCAGCGGTGAAGAGTTTCGGGGATATAACGTCACCCAGTCTTACACCTCTCTGCAGTTGGATAGGTTTTGTACTCTGGTTCTGTACTCGGATAGCCATCGTGGCCCTACTGTACAAGCACTTCAGCACTTCGATATACCGACAGTCAACTTGGCACCGCTGAAGGGACTGCAGCACCGCCAAATTTCGACGGAATCAAGGCTTTCTCATAGTCCACATACGCCAGACATAGTGGCAAATTGTACTCCTCGGACTTCTGTACAATTTGCCGAAGATATGTGGTCTATGGTGCGTTTTCGGAAACCGGCTTGTTCGAGGCTGGAAGTCGTCGAGTCTGCGTGCGAGACGATTCGTAATGACTCTCGAAAACAGCACGTAGACGCGGCTCAGAAGGAAATCGGTCTGTAGTTCTTCAAGAGAGCGTTGTCGCCTTTCTTGAAGAACAAGACCACCGCACTTCTGCTCCACGCCTCCGGTGTAGTGCCACCATGTAGGACGGAATTAAAGAGCTTCTGAAGGACTTCAAGTACCGGTTTTCACCGCTTCAAGCTCCGCTGTAATTCCATCCTCGCCTGGGGCCTTGCCGTTTTAAGGTGCTGGAGAGCCATTCTAATCTCGCTCAGACTGACGTCCGGGATATCATCGGAATAGTGTCGGATAAGACTCGCTCTTGGTTGTTACTCACACTTGCGTGTGGCTCCAACGATGATGTGTACAGCTGCCCATAGAACCTCTCAATCTCACTAAAAATCTCAGGTGTCCCGGAAACGACGCTGCCACTCGGTCTTCAGCTTCGACAGTTGGCTCTTTCTGGCAGACAGATCTCTGGCAAAGACTTTGGAGCCCTGGTTCCGCTCGATCGCTTCTTCAATACGAGCTGTATTGAAGTTGCGCAAGTCCCGCCGCATGCATTTGGAGATCTGTCTGTTCAGTTGCCTGTATGCTATCAAATCTACTGAAGATTGCAGCTTCATTTCCCGTCTAACAGCCATGAGATTAAGAGTGTGATCGGAGAGTTTTTGTGTTCTTCTGCGGCGGGTCTTACAAAACTTAGCTCCGACCGCATGGACAGTTTCCACGAGCTTGTCATTCATATCGTCCACTGCATTGCAATCTTCTAGGCACTGAAAACGGTTTTGTAACTCGAGCTGAAAGGTTTCGGGACTTTGGATTAGAGCACGAGGGGGACGGAGCGTTGACTTCATTAGACGACACCTCTCAACTTAACGTTTAGGTTCAGTGTGCCTCTAACTATTCGGTGATCGCTACCAGTTTTCACCCTCGCGATCACTGAGACATCACTGAACAGTTGGCGTCTAGTCGTCATAATGAAGACAATCTCATTTTTTGTCGAACCGTCGGGGCTCGACCAGGTTCACTTCCTGTGGGGCCGCTTCTGGAAGAAAGAGTTCATCATAAAGAGTCCTCTTTCTCCATGAAGTCGGCCAGCTGCTGCTTTATGGGTTCCGTTGCCCTAATCCGAATTTCCCTACTTTCAGCTCACCGTTCTCTCTTGTGCCTAGCTTTGCGTTGAAGTCTCCATTAACACCGTATAGTGGGTTTTAGAGGAATGCATGGCTCTAGAGATATCCTCATACATTTCCTCCACCTCCTCATCAGGGTGTGCCGAAGTTGGTGCGTAAACCTGTATGACCTTCAGCGAATACCGTTTGGTGATTCTGAGTATAAGGTACGCAACCCTCGTCGACACACTCCCAATTTTAACGTTGTTAACGAGACTTGTGGACGATAAATCCGACACCTCCTTGGGACAGATGGTCACCCACCGGTGATAGAACAAGTTGCCGGAATCGAGGATTACCGTGTCCTCCCCCTCTCTTCGGACCTCGGATAATCCTATAATATTCCAGCGCAACTTGTCTATCTCTTCTTCAACTCAGGATCTTCTCGTCAGTCCTCAGGGTGCGTGCGTTATAAGTTGCTAGGTCGAGTCGTCGTAGGTGGCAACCGAACCTCCACCGGAGATTCTTAGCACCCCCTGCCCCGCCGTTACCATGGTCGCCACCGTAGCCAGGAATAGCGGGGCCGCCGGGAACTGGGGGCCGTTTCTTCGTAACTTTCTTCATTGGGGGGATATTGCCGTAGTTGCCACGCTTGGCGAGCGGGTTGGCAACCGCAGTTTTATTGTTGCTGTTATCAGAAGATGCTGCCCATCTTCTGCCTCAGTTTCCTCTGTCGCCTCTTACGACACCCACGGGAAGCAAAGAAAACGTGATAATTCTATTACTGTCAGGAAATAAACTGCTTTTGATATTTTTGTACCTAAGTTTGATTCCCTAAACGCCAAAGTTAAAGTGTGCAGAATGTTTTTTTAAACACACTTGATCTCGGACGTGATTCTTTCTTACGCTGGGTTAAAGATACATCAGCAATGGCAGTCATGGCAGATGACAATGAATCCCCTACTTTAATTGGACGTAATCGTAATTTCTTGGCCACCACCAGAAGCACACGAGGAACGGTGTCCGAATGGCTCAATTTACTCCCGAAAGTGCCTAGTCACTATTGCCGGGCATCATCAAAGCGCATTTGCGTAGAGTTAGCTTTTCGATCACACCTGCACATGTACGCAGTTTATAAAACATGATGTAATAAACAAAACAAAAGGCCAGTTTCACGAAATTTATAACTTGCGTACTGGAGATGTCGTTATTTATTTTTGGCATGAAGCAGATGGAGGAGTTACGTCCAACGAATTTACAAGCTGTATAATTGATTACCTTAAAACAGTTTGTTATATCTATAAACACATTACAATAATTAGCGACGGGTGTAACTACCAAAACAGAAATAAGATTTTATGTAATTATGCTTATTTTTTTCAGGTAGAAGTGGAACAAATCATATTAGAAAAGGGACACACTATGATGGAAGTTGATAGTGTCCACTCTACTATAGAACATTATATAAAGCCGCCTATTTATGCACCTCAAGATTACATTTCAAGAATGCGTCAAGCGCGGCCCAAATAATCCTATGTCATTAGAGTAGTTCATTTTGATTTTTTCAAGGATTATGAGCATTTCAACACCAATTTTCAGCCTATTCGACCAGGTAAAAGGAAGGGTGTTTTCAGAGCATTTTTGTATAAGTTTACTGGTGAAGTGTACTTCAAACTCCGCCATCCACAAGAGTACACAATTTTGCCACAACGTAGGCAGCTTCCTCAACAGTACCCTGAACCTTCGGTATTGTATGACAGGTCATTAGAAATAACTCAATCAAAGTTCAACCAATCACAAGAATTAAAACCATTTACAGACCGAGACCACCATCCATTTTATGATTGTTTAAAATTTAAGTCTGATTAAATCTTATTGTAAATATTTTTCAGTATTAAAAGTCTACAGTAAATCAGATATCATCTTCTCTAATACCTGTTATGTGCCAAATAATTGACAATTTAAAATCTGTTATGTGAGAAAAATTATGTGATTTAAAAATATAAAATTAATTAAATAATCTAAATACTCAAAACACAAATAAAATTACGTATGATATCTATGACTTGAACTTGATATGGTTTTTAAAATTCACCTTCATATTCAATTTTATAGGAGAAATTTTTCATTAATACCTCAAAAGTATACTTTTTGCACATAGCAGATATTGATTTGACAACGACGATATAGCATCGTACTTCACCAAATATTTTGCCTTTGTCAATAAGTTCATAATCTTTTTCACCTTTAGTCGAAACACCCTCGAAATTATATCGTGTCTATCATGAGATTGTTGTCCTTGAAGCAATTGCTCTTTTATCTCGTCTCAGCGAAGATTGCATGTGGAAGTGATAAAAAGATCAGGCCGGCCGTAATTCCTAACATAGGTCATAGCGTCCTGTGTTCTTTCGTGCATATACCTAGGTCCCGCCGTAAAAGATAATGGAAGGACAACCACTTTTCCTAGTTGGTTGGCTTCTGCATCTTGTCGTCCAATAGCATCTTTTAAATGGATGTAACTATCAGCACGTAATTTGGCTTGATTATTTTTGATATAATTTAATCTCTCTGTTTCTATTTTAGCGTATTTATCCACCAAATATATACTAAAAAGGGCACGATAGTTCACTAAATAGTTATCTTCTCCTTCTTTAATCATTGTTCTATACGAATAGAAACTTGCAGAAGGGACAGTTTTATTAAGCGAACACTTAGTTGTGGAATCGCGTTGTGGTATGTTGATTGAATACCCTTCATCCCCCCAGCAAAACATCAATGGATACTGTAGCGCATCATATGCTCGATGTATTTCACTAATACGCTGAAGTGAATTACTTCGGCTCTCGAGGATGATGTCCCTTCGATCAAATTGTTGATCCACTAACACTAAAGCCACTTCATTTGTAGTTGGTGCATTGTACCTACCTCTATGTTCTTCTGGTGATTTTTTATCAGCATGCATGACAACTTTGTGTGACTCTGAAGGAGGAGCTTTATCAATGGCACTTTTCTGATCTTTTATATACGGGTTCACTTGATGCAGCATATTCTGCAATTGTTTGATTAAATTTGGCTTTGAGTTAGGAAATTTAGAACATCGAATCTTTGTTTCTCGATCATCTTCACCTACAAATTATATTTGAAGGTACTGAGCGTCGTGTTCGGCTTCTGGTAATATACTTCCAATTAAGTGGTAGACCTGGCCTTGTACTTTAAAAGTCGGTGAAAAACCATCTTCTGTTACCTGTTTACCACCAAAGGAAGTCATCAGGAAACAGGCATTATATTTACGAATATTACCCATAAAATGGTCATGATTTGGGTGTAGATTATTAATCAAACTAAAGAGTGGTTCAGGCATTTGTTTCAACCTATCAAGTTGCACTTTTCCAGCGCTGCAACACATACCAGGTGTCTCATCCTTCCATTTCAGCGCATTGCACGACTGACACTTGTATGTCATAGAACCCAAGGATACACTGCTGCCAGTTCTATAAGCAATATCAGGGTCATACACAATAGCGGAATGGACCTTGTTTTTCCATAAACGCAGTGTAATGTTTTCCTCATACCGTGACTGAATTGCTCTATGCACTTGTGGATTCGCAGTTTGGTAATTTGCAACAGATTGCATGTGTACATCGGGATTTTTTTTCTGATAAGCAGACACAGCTTTACGATTTGAATCTAGCTTGTTCTGCCTATATCTTTCTTGTGCACTTTTTAATTGACTTTTTCTTGTGTAATTAGTGAATATCATCCTTCGTTTATTTTTCTTTTTTTCATATTTGAATGTCGACGATACAGATTGATCTGTTCCGCTGGTTGGAGATGATATTTCACTGATTACAAAAGATGTAACGGTTAAATGGTCAAGCTCTGAAAAAGGATCACGCTCTTCGACAGGTATCTCCATGCGACGCTGTGTAATTTTCTTCGCAACAATAGGCAGATAGGCGTCAAAATGTCCATTAGATAAATCATGGCTAAATCGTAATGGCCTTACTGGACAGATATCTTTTCCGGACTCTGTGTATAGCAGACCGTTTCGATATACTTCAAATCGAAACGGAAATATTAATCCTGCAGCTACCAATTCACAAATTCCACCGTAAGTTTCATTTTTTAACATATCGGCTGAATGTTCATTTGCTGTTGAATAATTATCGCCATTTCTGTCGTGGGTCATATCTGAATACCTAGGCCAATCATTTACCACAAATCTAACAATTTGTGAACGCACCACCCATTTTCACAATCGCATTTTCTTGGGTTCCGTGCATTAAAAATGAATGAGCACGAAACAAACAGGCGCCGTCATCTATAATGGGGACGACAGTATGTTCTTCGATTTTTCCTTTAATATTAAGAGTTTCTGTAGTCATTTTTTTCAGTGAGAAAAATACTTCATCAACAATACCTACCTAATCACAAAACAAATCGAATTCCAAGTTTGAACAGTGGTTGTAAGAAAGACAAAATCAAGCAACTAATCCCAAACACGAAGCAAATCTTAAACCGTAAGCAAGCAAACAAAGTCGAAGTCTAGTCAAATATCTGTTAACAGTGAATAGGTACCGTATGTGGTACAGGTTGAAGCGCTCATTCACCATTCACTTTATATTAGTTCGAAAAAACACAATGTTACCGCGTTCTAAAACGATACCAACGCCATCCATTTGTAGGGATTGGAACTTGAAGATCAATACGAAATAGGTAGGTACCTAAGTTTTTTTTTTTGGTTTGCCATTTTATTAATTTGTAAAAAAATATATTTGCTTTGGTAGTTTATTTTCATTGTTTTTTAATTTTTAAATTAGTATTTTTTTTTGTTCAGGTGTAATTTTGTGCAAATATTTTGTACAAATCTTCTTGTCTATTTTGTTTTATATTTTTGTGCAATAAAAGTATATTCTATTCTATTCTAATAAATTAAGTCTAAAATATTTATCAATATCATTTACGTTATTTACGACCCAAAAACATTAAAAATGACACCCAAGTCATCCAACCCATGATGATTTCTTCCATCCATGTTGGTTTCAAACCATAATCGTTGCCATTTTCGTAATTAACGTCCCAAAAAGCAATCTCGCGATAAGCTTTTATATCATATAAATTGTGTGATGTAAAAGATTGATAGGTTTGATTTAATTTAATGTTTATTTTCTAGCTGTCTTGTAGCATTTTAGTAAAAGCTTGTTTTTAAAATGGTTTTTTACTATTAATTTATTTAAATTCTTGGTTTCAGTGACACCGTCTTTATAAACTGGAACAGCGGCGAGCTAACTGCTTTAAATGCCTATTAAAAATGAGAAAAAGACCCTTGCTGAAACGTTTTTTTCTTAATAAACTGCAGTGACAAACGCAACATGTCCATGTGTCCATGACAACTGCAACTAACTTCAAACAAAATGGGAGTCTACTAATGCTCTGAAGTCCTAAGATAGAATGTCTCACTAACTGTAATTATATGCTGTTTGGTAGCAGAAATAGGTAAAAGGGTAATAACCTACCTAGACGAGGTCCTAGGCAAAAAACCCCTACCTGGTCACACCTAAAACTTGGTTTATTTAGGTTATGTATAGAATAGTATAGACATACTAGTATACTTCGCGGATTAGTGCTTTACCACTGGCTTCGCTTCGTTTGTAAATAATATGTGTTTCTGAAAAGTTACCTATCGTTAAATTTTTTTTACAAACGTATTTTTATCCGCTATTCTATAAAGTACATTTATAACAACAAAAGGCGTCTGACTCGAAATCAGATTCCCTCTGGGAGCGTAGGATCGAATCCTACCGGCTGCGATTTATGTTTAAATAGGTATTTTTCTTAAATTTTTCTAAAGTTTATAATTTATGTAAAGACATTTCAAACATGTTAACCCCGGGCTGGATATTCGTAGTACTCTGCTGCCACTTAGGATAATTCATTTAAGATTAAGGAGTCCATTACTATATTATGGTTACTGAAGAAAGACTGTTTAACTAAATAATGATATTTAAATTAAATTAAATTTATTTTTACCGCGATTATCATCATTACAGCCTTTCACAAGTCCCCTGCTGAACATAGGCCTCCTCCAAAGGCCAGCCCGTTGCCACTTCCGCTTACTGATTATTTGGGCCTTTACTTTATTACAAGTCAAAATTTTTGTTACTTTTGAGTGGTCTAAGGAATCGCAAGCTCGAATTATGTCTAAATTGTTGCATATAAAATCTTCTATATTTTCAGCTTTCGAGATTGAATTATTTTCTTTAAATTTATATGAGACCACTTATGACATTCGTTTACTCTGGTTCTGCTGAGGATACCCTCATTTCTAAGTCAATCACGCTGAAAAAATCCGAGCATAGTCTTCTCTAAAGCCCCCACTTTGAGTTTTCTCATAGAAGTGACAAACGAACGTAGAGTGCATCTGACGGCAAGTGGTTACTACGATACGGTAGTGGTCCTGCACCTACACCTGCAACCAACATCTTACAAAGAAGGTTACAGGTACTTTGTTATCCCTGAGAACTAAGATGGAATGCCTCAAAACCTGTAATTATGCCGGCTCATTATACCCTTCACTACTACTTACGTTCTGGACCTGAACACTGCAGTGCACGTACTATTATATTACAGGTCCATAAGAAAGATCCCCGTCGACACCAATGAAACTGTTAATTTCAATTTAAGTGCTGATTTACCACGTGCTCGTCGGTGAAGGGAATATCGTGAGGAAACCTGCATGTCTGAGAAATAAGGAAAAAATATTTCGAAGACATGTGAAGTTCGCCAACACGCATTGGGGAATCATGGCGGACATTTCCTTGTCCTAAAACCCTCTCAGAAATGAGAGGAGGCCTGAGCCCAGCAGTGGGACGTATATAGGCTGTAACTTTTATACGTCATGAGTAAGACGTCGTATACACTTAATGATAATTATTCAACTTCGAAAGATTGAAATATAGAATATGGATTATTAAATGTAATTATTTAGACAAAATTCAAGCTTGTGATTCCTTATACCACTCAAAAGTGACAAGAATTTAGACTTGTAATAAAAAGTAAAAGCAGTCTTCAGATAGCTAAAAATATTAAAATGATTTCCACACAATATCTTCCGACATCTGGGCTTCAATTGCTCTACAGTATGTCTTAGGATATTATTCTATTATATACCGGCCTTCAAACAGTTTTGAATTCATGAAGCGGTTTTCATTGCTTTCTCCAAACTAACGGGATTACAACTTAAACCACTGTTAATATTTCATCATTTTCATCATCATTACAGCCCTTCACAAGTCCAGTGCTGAACATAGGCCTCCTCCAAGAAATGCCACTATGCACGGTCGTGAGCCACCTGCATCCATTGACTTCCTGCATGTCTTACCAGGTCGTCACTCCATCTAGTGGGGGGACGCCCTACACTTCGTCCGCCGGTACGAGGCCGCCACTTGAGAACCTTTTATCCCCATCGGTTGTCGGTTCTTCGAGCTATATGGCCGGCCCATTGCCACTTTAGCTTATTAATTCTTTAGCCTTTGTCGGTCACTCTGGTTCTACTGCGGATATCCTCATTTCCAAGTTTATCACGCAGAGAAACTCCGAGCATAGCCCTATCCATAGCTCGCTGAGCGACCTTGAGCTTCCTCATCCGGCTAGCAGTGAAGGACAACGTATCAGTTCCATAGGTCATCACTGGCAACACGCACTGGTTGTACAGACTCGTTTTCAATTTTTGAGGTATACCTGACGAGAAGATGTGCCATAATTTCTCGAACGCAGCCCAGCCGAGTTGAATCCGTCGATTGACCTCTCGGTCGAAGTTGGACTTGCCTAATTGGACTATTTGTCCCAGGTAAACATACTCGTCAACAACTTCGAGCTTAGTGCTCCCAACAACTACCGGCATAGGTGTGACATGGACATTAAACATGATCTTTGTTTTGTCTATGTTCATCTTAAGACCTATCCGTTGGGAGACACTATTGAAGTCATGGAGCATAGTGCTTAGGTCCTCCAGCGATTCTGACATAAGGACTATATTGTCGGCAAATCGAAGGTGAGTAATGTACTCGCCATTGGTGTTAATACCGTATCCTTTCCAGTCCAGAAGCTTGAAAACGTCTTCCAATGCAGCGGTGAAGAGTTTCGGGGATATAACGTCACCCCGTCTTACACCTCTCTGCAGTTGGATAGGTTTCGTACTCTTGTTCTGTACTCGGATATCCATCTTAGCCCTACTCTACAAGCACTTCAGCACTTCGATATACCGACCGGACTGCAGCACCGCCCAAATTTCGACGGAATCAAGGCTTTCTCATAGTCCACATACGACAGACATATTGGCAAATTGTACTCTTCGGACCTCTGTACAATTTGCCGAAGGGTATGTATGTGGTCTATGGTGCTAAAGCCTTTTCGGAAACCGGCTTGTTTGGGAGGCTGGAAGTCGTCGAGTCTGCGTGCGAGACGTTTCGTAATGACTCTCGAAAACAGCACGTAGACGCGGCTCAAAAGGGAAATCGATCAGTAGTTCTTCAAGAGAGCGTTGTCGCCTTTATTGAAGAACAAGGCCACCGCACTTCTGCTCCACGCCTCCGGTGTACTCCGGTGGAGGACGGAATTAAAGAGCTTCTGAAGGACTTTAAGTACCGGTTTTCCACCCACTTTCAGAAGCTCCGCTGTAATTCCATCCTCGCCTGGGGCCTTGCCGCTTTTAGGTGCTGAAGAGCCATTCTAATCTCGCTCAGACTGACGTCCGGGATATCATCGGAATAGTGTCGTATAAGACTCGCTCTTGGATCGTTACTCACACTTGCGTGTGGCTCCAACGATGATGTGTACAGCTGCCCATAGAACCTCTCAATCTCACTCAAAATCTCAGGTGTCCCGGAAACGACGCTTCCACACTCGGTCTTCAGCTTCGACTGTTGACTTTGGAGCCCTGGTTCCACTCGATCGCTTCTTCAATACGAGCAGTATTGAAGTTGCGTAAGTCCCGCCGCATGCATTTGGAGATCTGTCTGTTCAGTTGCCTGTATGTTGTCAAATCTACTGAAGACTGCGGCTTCATATTCCATCCATAGATTAAGCGTGTGATTGGAGAGTATTTGTGTTCTTCTGCGGCGGGTCTTGCAAAATTTAGCTCCGACCGCATGGACAGTTTCCACGAGCTTGTCATTCATATCGTCCACTGCATTGCAATCTTCTAGGCACTGAAAACGGTTTCGTAGCTCGAGATGAAAGGTTTCGGAACTTTGGATTATAGCACGAGGGGGACGGAACGTTGACTTTATTAGACGTGACCTCTCCAACTTAACGTTTAGATTCAGTGTGCCTCTCACCATTCGGTGTTCGCTGCCGGTTTTCACCCTCGTGATCACTGAGACATCACTGAACAGTTTTCGTCTGGTCGTCATAATGAAGTCAATCTCATTTTTTGTCGAACCTTCGGGGCCAGACCATGTCAACTTCCTGTGGGGCCGCTTCTGGAAGAAAGAGTTCATCATAAAGAGTCCCTCTTTCTCCATGAAGTCGACCAACTGCTGAACCCTTGGGTTCCATTGCCCTATTCCAAATTTGCCTACTTTCAGCTCACCGTACTCTCTTGTGCCTAGTTTTGCATTGAAGTCACCGTATAGTGGGTTTTGGAGGAATGCATGGCTCTAGAGACATACATTTCCTCCACCTCCTCATCGGGGTGTGCCGAGGTTGTTGCGTAAACCTGTATGTCCTTAAGCGAATACCGTTTGGTTATTCTGAGTATAAGGTACGCAACCCTCGTCGACACACTCCCAATCTTTACAACGTTGTTAACGAGAGACTTGTGAACGATAAAACCGATACCTCCTTGGGACGGATGGTCGCCCTCCCGGTGATAGAACAAGTTGCCGGTTTCGAGGATTACCGTGTCCTCCCCCTCTCTTCGGACCTCGGATAATCCTATAATATTCCAGTGCAACTTGTCTATCTCTTCTTCCAGCTCCAGGATCTTCTCGTCAGTCCTCAGGGTGCGTGCGTTATAAGTTGCCAGGTCGAGTCATCGTAGGTGACAACCAAACCTCCACCGGAGATTCTTAGCACTCCTTGCTCCGCCGTTACCATGGTCGCCACCGTAGCCAGGAATAGCGGGGCCGCCGGGGACTGGGGGCCGTTTATTTGTGTCGTTGCTCATGGGGGTTATATTGCCATAGTTGCCACGCTTGGAGAGCGGGTTGGCAACCGCAGTTTTTTTTATTGTTTTTTTGCTGTTAATAGAAAGATGCTGCTGCCCATCCTCTGCCTCAGTTTCCCTCTGTCGCCTCTTACGTCACCCACGGGAAGATATGGGGTAGTGAGTATTCTTACCCGCCACTACACTGTTAATATTTAAAATATCGAATTTAATATAAAGGGAAAAATATTTTAAATGCGAGTAAAACTGTATTCTCATGTAACTTTGAAAAGGTACTTGATTGTGCCACGTATCGAACTGACTCAAACGTGTAAAACCTGTATTTAATGGTGTCAACTAATAGAGTCATTGATGATGTGTATCAAATATTAACAGGTCACATTATACAAAACAAAATATTATATAAATATTTTGTCAAAATAAATAAAAAGGGTTAAAATTGTTGTAATCTGTGGTAAATGTTATAACTTTGTTTTTATAAATAAGTATTGTTTTCAATGTGGCAACATTAGCGCCCTTTATTCGCTACAAAAATGTCATGTCATGTCTGGTCGCCTCGCTTGCTTTTATGTACTCCGTTATCCTTTTTTTGTTAAAGTTATTTTGTTAGTAATAAACGTACTTAATATGTCTACTGGCCTAATTTATTAACATCCACCACTCCAACATGGTAGCAGAACGTGGTTGGGTGGTTAAATAAGTGAAATATAGTGAGATCAAGAAAAAGGCCACGTGGAAAGTAGTTCGCGCCTCGTGTAAGTTAAGAGCCAAGAATAAAAGACGGTATCACCACCAAAATGGCTAAACAAGCAAAGATAGAAAACATAATGATGCCCATTTTTGATGGTATCAATTATTCAAGCGGGAAATTAAGGTTAGTAACTTTACTAGAATACAAAAAATGTAACGAGCCCGCCATTTGCATGATGCCTGCTAAATATATTAATCAAGAGGCGGTTTGGAAGAAAATGGATTTAAAAGCAATAACTATAAAAATGAGCACAAATTCCGATAAACAATTAGAATATATTAGTAAATGTACAACAGCTTACGATATGGTGAAAAAGTTTGACAAGCTGTATTTAACACAGTCTACTGCTGTGCAAATAATTTGTAGAGGAAAATTTGAAGAGATTAAATTAAACAATAACAATACAGTAGAAGATTTTTAGTTAATTTCGAGAAAACAACGAATGATTTCAAAGCGGCTGTTGAAAATATAAATGAAACTGAGAAGATGAGATACTTGGTCAGAGCTTTACCTCCAAGTTACAGTTATATTGGAGATTTCATTGATGTAATTCCAGAGAAACAAAGAACAGTATATAATGTAATGTCTAAAATTAAAGAGAAAAATATGACTATTAGTGACCCAGACAAGAAAAACAATATGAGTACGTTCTTAACAAAAACTAAAGCACAATGTTTTATTTGTGGAAAGACCGGCCATCTCAAAAACTACTGTTGGCACGGTCAGAAAAACTACCAAGAAAGATATCCAACCAGTCAACCCCAGCAAGGACCACAAAGAGATTACAACAGAGATGGAGTTCATCGAGGTCATGGCCGAGGCAGAGGTCAAGGTCAACCCAGAGGTGAGTCGTTCAGCACTCAGCAAGATGGTTCTGCGGCAGAGTCATGGACTGCTCAGGTATGTAGTCCAGAAGTAAATCAAGTAACGGGATGTAGTGAAGTGGAATATGATAATAGTGAAATTCATTGGTTGTTAGATAGTGCTGTACAGGTCATATTATAAAAAATGATAGTCCCATTGATGTGAAACTGCCGCATGGTAAAGAGTTAAAAGCAACCAAAGTAGATACTGTTAAAATCTATTTCAAAAATTATTATAATGAAAAATACATTGATCTAAAAAATGTATATTTTGTAAAAGGTATTAAGCAAAATTTGTTAAGCATTTCAAAAATAACCAAAAATTGCACAATAGTAGTAAGAAATGAGAATGCAAAAATTTATAAACAATCAAGAGAATTAATAGTTGTTGCTAACAAAATAGATAATTTGTATTGTATAAAAAGCTTTGTTTCAAAAACTAATAATGATAAAATGTATGTCAATTCAATGAAATTAACCAATAAAGATAAATGGCATAGGGCACTTGGCCATGTAAATTTTGAATATTTAAACAAGTTGATAAATAATGAATTTGTAGAAGGTTTCATCATCATAATCATCATTCTTCCTTCATAAGTCACTATTCAGTTCCATAGGTCATCACTGGCAACATGCACTGGTTGTGCAGTCTCGTTTTCAAGTTTTGAGGTATACCTGACGAGAAGATGTGCCGTAATTTCTCGAACACTGCCCAACCGAGTTGAATCCGTCGATTGACCTCTCGGTCGAAGTTGGACTTGCCTAATTGGACTATTTGTCCCTGGTAAACATACTTGTCAACAACTTCGAGCTTAGTGCTCCCAACAACTACCGGCATAGGATTGACATGGATATTAAACATGATCATTGTTTTGTCCATGTTCATCTTAAGACCTATCCGTTGGGAGACACTATTGAGGTTATTGAGCATAGTGCTTAGGTCCTCCAGCGATTCTGCCATAAAGACTATATCGACGGCAAATCAAAGGTGACTAATGTACTCGCCATTGATATTAATACCGTATCCCTTCCAGTCCAGTAGCTTGAAATCGTCTTTTTATGCGGCGGTGAAGAGTTTCGGGGACATAACGTCACCCTGTCTTACGCCTCTCTGCAGTTGGATAGGTTTCTTACTCTGATATACTCTCTCCCTACTGTGCAAACACTTCAGCACTTCGATATATCGACAGTTAACTTGGCACCGCTGAAGGGACTGTAGCACCGCCCAAATTTTTACGGAATCAAAGGCTTTCTCATAGTTCACATACGCAAGACAAAGTTGCAAATTGTACTCTTTGGTCTTCTGTACAATTTGCCGAATGGTGAGTATGTGGTCTATGGTGCTAAAGCCTATTCGGAAACCGGCTTGTTCGGGAGGCTGGAAGTCGTCGAGTCTGCGTGCGAGACGATTCGTAATGGCTCTCGAAAACAGCACGTAGACGCTCAGAAGGGAAATCGGTCTGTAGTTCTTCAAGAGAGCGTTATTGCTTTTCGTGAAGAACAAGACCACCAGGGCCCGATCTAAGGGGGGGCAAGCCGGGCATTTGCCCAGAGCGGCAAAAAATGAGGGGTGGCAAAATTGACTTATTCCTATCTTCCAACCAGGCAGGTTGAGAATCTTATGTGCCACCTTCCAACCTACTTCAGGTTGGATAGTGGAAATATTTAAAGTATTTTACTTAACTGAATTATTTTAGTTCGAAAGAAAGAAAGAAGAATTAGGGATCCGCAAAAAGTACCGCTACTTGAGTAGTATCGATACTTTCATTTCGATACTAAGTATATAATGACAATTTAATACGTCTAAATTTAAATTTAGTTAGTTTGATACCATTATTAAGTGTCTCATTGGAGATAAGTTCCGAACCCCATGTTCCGAAATTTCTCGGACAATATTTGATATTACGGATAATACTCAATCGGAAGTTTTAAAAATAAATTGAAAAGTACTCTATACCTAACAATATCGATAATTTTGTTCCGATACTTTTCTCGTTATCGATAAATCTGATACGATACTGGTATCGAGTAAAGTATCGATACTTTTGAAATTTTGTGGAACACAAAGAATAAGAAATACCTAAATAGGAAATAAAGAACCAACTAGACTAGAACTTAGATACTAGAATCCAAAAAAAATTCATCCGAATTTTCTGCCGATTTTACATATCTGAACTGGCAACCCTTTCAGTCTGTTTATGTTTCATGGGGATTTCCCTCAAACTTTCTGAGGAATTTACCTTTAGCTACATTCGTACAACGCGACATTTTAGGGGAATCCCTTAAATATTAATCCTTACATGTGAAAATAGCGTTTTGTCATAATGACCACTTTGATCTGAAATATCTCCTCTTTGGTTAAGAATTCCAAATTCAAATTTATAAATTAATTTAGCTGGTACATAGGAGTTTTGCAAACAGTCATTCATTTGTTTTTTCCTCATTATTTTATTCTTTGGCGTCGCTTATTACCGCACAATGGAAAACATGAAATATCGGTATATTTACGAGTACGAGTTCTAACGTGGCACCAGTGCTGCAGAAACAGCTCTAAGGATTAATGGTGTGTATGGCGCTGGTGTCGCAAAAAGCACGGTACATTTTGGTTTCAACGTATTCGTTCTGGAAATTTCGACCTTCAGAACCAACCCCGTGGACGGCCGGAGACCAAAGTGGAAAATGAAGAATTAAAGGCTATTGTGGAAGCGGATCCATCATAAAGCGATGAAACTGTATTAATCCACTTGGAGCAAATCGGGAAAGTAAAAAATCTTGAACGATGGGTACCTCATGAATTGAGTGAATCGAACTTGCAAACACGCGTCAACTGCTGTGCTACTTTGCTCAACCGATACAATAATGAAAGGATTTTAAATTGAATCATTACTTGTGATGAAAAGTGGATACTGTACGATAATCGAAAGCGCTCGTCGCAATGGCTGAACCCTGGAGATCCAGCCAAATCCTGCCCTAAACGAAAATTGAGTTAGAAAAAGTTACTTGTGAGTGTTTGTTGGACTAGCGTCGGTGTGGTTCACTACAGCTTTCTAAAATCTGGCCAAACGATTACGGCAGATATCTATTATCAGCAACTGCAAACCATGAAGGAAGAACTAGCTGGTAAACAACCGAGATTGGTCAATCGCTCTAGGCCACTGCTGCTTCACGACAACGCAAGACCACACAGTGCACAACAAACAACCACTAAGTTAGATGAGCTACAATTGGAATGTCTGCAACATCCACTGTACTCCCCGGACCTTGCTCCAACAGATTACCATTTTTTCCGGAATTTGGACAACTTCTTACAAGGAAAAAAATTCAACTCCGATTCGGCAGTCCAACCCGCCTTCAAAGAGTTTATTGATTCTCGCCCCCATGTTTTTTAGTAAAGGTATCAATTACCTACCTATGAGATGGCAAAAGTGCATAGATAACAACGGTGCATACTTTGATTAATTAAATATATTTTACAAAAAAAATCACTTTATATTCCTCCCGTACAAAACGCCAATTTCATATGTAAGGACCTAATTTAAGCAAAAGATTGTACTATTTTTCCATTACTTATTTAGAATACTCCTAGTAAAATTATTCTGCCCTATAGACAAATTTTCGTCATATTCGTGAATAATGTAGCGGTTAATAAGTGATACAGAATTAAAATGTTTTACCTATTTATGTGAAATATATGCTAAGTCTACAAGTTGGTTCTATTCTTAAATTTAAAAGTGACGTGATTTTTAGTGGGGCAAATTAATCATATAAATATTGAAGCGCGCGTGTCAATTTACTACGTAAGTATTTATTTGTTTTATAAAGTAAATTGCAGTACGTAAAAAAATACGTAATATTGAACACACCTTGCTAAAAAGTGTACAAAAGATAATATAATAATAATAAGTAAATCGAGATAAATAGAGAAATCTACAGGTCTGGCACTAACAGAAATTATCGTGGAACAATTATCAGCACTTGGATTGTCTTTAGAAAACATAAGAGGGCAAGGGTACGATAATGGATCTAATATGAAAGGTATTCAAAGTGGCGTCCAAGCCAGGATTAAAAACATCAATCCACGGGCATTTTACGTTCCTTGCAGTAGTCATTCTTTAAAGTTAGTGGTAAACGACATGGCAAAGTCTTCACTGGAAGCTACAATTTTTGTTTAATACTGTGCAAAAAATATATGGTGTTTTTTTTTTCACTTCAACATTAAGGTGGTCAATTCTTTTGAAGAATGTAAAACATTCAACAAATGTTAAATTTTTATGTTCTATTATAATTCGCATATCGTAATCGCCTTACTGGACAGATATCTGTTCCGGACTCTGTGTATAGCAGACCGTTTCGATATACTTCAAACCGAAACGGAAATATTAATCCTGCAGCTACCAATTGACAAATTCCACCTTAAGTTTCATTTTTTAACATATCGGCTGAATATTCATTTGCTGTTGAATAATTATCGCCATTTCTGTCGTGGGTCATAACTGAAAACCTAGACCAATCATTTACCACAAATCTAACAATTTGTGAACGCACCACCCATTTTCACAATCGCATTTTCTTGGGTTCCGTACATTAAAAATGAAAGAGCACGAAACAAACAGGCGCCGTCATCTATAATGGGGACGACAGTATGTTCTTCGATTTTTCCTTTAATATTAAGAGTTTCTGTAGTCATTTTTTCAGTGAGAAAAATACTTCTATCAACAATACCTAATCACAAAGCAAATCGAATTCCAAGTTTGAACAGTGGAAGAATGAAAGAATGTAAGAAAGACAAAATCAAGCAACTAATCTGAAACACGAAGCAAGTCTATTATATATAATTATATCTCATATTAAGCTTTTACAATTGATAACCAGTAGGCATAAATCTGTCTCGGTATAAGTGTTTGTATGGCCTACAAAAAATATTCTGGGTTTGAAAGTTGAACTCTTTTTTAAGGAAAGAAGAGATTTTTTTATAGACTAAGGGTGATAAACGAGCACGTAGTCTACCAGTAATAGCATGCTGTGGTCCATTGAAATTAACATAATATATCCTCGATTACGAATCAAGATGCAGATGCGTTGTCACACCTGAGGACTAAGATGGAATGCCTTGTTTACGGTGAAAAGGGTCAGAAGTTTGCCACATACCATACGTAACACAGCAGCATTAAGCTGCTATTTTACGCTGGTTTTCTGTGAGAGTGGGGTAATTCTATTCTACAATTAATTTATAGTAACCTCAAGTAAAAACAATCTAAGCTATGTTTAATATATTAAGTTCCAGTGTTTTAATTTAAAACTTAAGTATAATTTATGAAATAATGCCTGGCGCGTTGCAGCCGCAGAAGAAAAATTGTGGAAATATCGTTTTAAATTTGGAAGTGTTATATTGTTTAATTTGGAATGATAATACATTCATTGAAGTTAAACATATATAACTTTCAAAAATATTTTTTTTGGTACGATTCGCGCCACCTACTGTAATTTAATTGTACTATGCCTATAACCTTTGCGCAAGAACAAGCATTATTTTGACAAAGTTTTAGCGCAACCTGATGAACAGTATGGCAACGCATAAAATACGAACAAACAAACATAAATTTTTATATATTAGATTACCATTAAAAGCTATCATTTAATGTTTTGCGGTATTTTGCAATATCTTTAAACAGTCATCGTCATATCCTGTGAACATTTGTCCGATAGGTGTTTCCATGTTTGAAATTTACTAAAAATTTTATAGAAACAAGATTTGCTGATTTGGTTAACACCGAAACTGTATTACGGGTTTTAAGAGCTTATGAACAGAAAAAAAATAGAGGTTATTAATTACTTACTACTTAATTACTTTTACTGAATTTTGCGTCGTTAATGCTACTCGCGTATCCAAAAATTCGTCATAGCTGTGAACACAATTAATTTTTGTAATAAAATCTGGGCAGAACAATTTTCGGTAATTAATTACATACTACGGCACACTGTTCACCTGTCAACTATGGAACAAGAATTACGCACCAGTTTGTGTTTTGTTTTTATTATACAAATCTTTGATTAGGTGATTATACGAATGTAAGAGGTTCTGTTAAAATCATAAAAAGGTTAATTGGAAGTAAAATTAAAACGTTAAAATTTGCCGAGTAATTTTCCTCTAAACAGTGTTTCGTCATATCTGTGAACGTCATTTTTGCTAACTTGATGTTCATAGAAATGGCCTTTGATTACAGTAAAACTGATCACAATGCATTTCATAAGCGACAGTCCTGCTATCTTGTACTGAAATAAATCTATGTTTTATTTAATTGCGAACACTATCGCACATGAACAGAACAGAATTTAATGCAGAAGGGAACTACGACGGGAAAAGTGGCAATGTAAGTAACAAATAACGAAATAGTTGTGGGACTTATTTATGGAACTAATAAACTGCTCACAAGAACATTACAAGACGATTCAAATTTTTGCTAAGAATAACGTTGAAGTATTTGGCCTATTGTTAAAATAAAGTAAAGAAAATACATTCCAAAGGACAAAAGACATTCTGATTATTAATAGAATCAGGCGTTACTTTGCGGAAATCCATTATATTAAAGTTGGAAAAAAAGTGGAGTTTTTGAGCGGATATTGACAAAGTAAATTTTTCAAACTTTAACATTCATATTACTTACAGTAGATATTCTTCCAACCTTTTTGCAAGCTAAAAGTCTGAGCTGTTGAAAAAATCGGTTTGATAAATGTGGAACCCTATTAAGAAATAAGCTGAAATTGTCTAGTTGAATAAATACATCAGAGCCTGCTCGTCGAAATTTAAACGGATCAATACAATATTCTCGTTGTTCCAGTTTCATGGTCATGTTAGTTCTTTATATTTGCTTGCTGCTTTACCAAAGATTTCCATAGCTATTACTCCTCAAAAATGACAGCGGTCAATCAAGCGATGATACTCCAGAAAATCTCCAACTAAGACGATTTGTTCAGTCGCCACATAATAAATCATCGCCACTTAGCGATCCACAAAGTGAAAATTCATTCAATTTTGTACTATAAAGATCAAAAACACAAAAATACAAAACCAGCTTCTTCGATGAGACTTACAACGGCTAAATCCTTAAGGCAAAAGATTGGTTAAAGCATAACCATTGTCCGAACTCATCAGGTCATCTTTTTGACATCGAATGAGTGAACCCTTCTTTTTCCAAAGAAACGTTTAATTTTTTTCAGCTGATCAGATGATGAAGTAATATTTAGATTTTTACTGTCCATTGTACCTATTTTTTGATGTTATTGTTCCTACCTATTTGAGTTTTTTTTACAGGAATGACGCATAATTTATGTTAACATTAGAATTTTATTTTTTGTTTGTCTGATGATTATTACTATGAATAAGATTTAATGTTGATGTTAAGTGTACACATATCTTACTCAGAAGTACACAGAATCACATAAGAGTTTTTTATATTTTTTTAGATAGCTAAGAATTTTCTGTCAACATTTGCATCATTGTTCTTTTGTCTTTTATCAGCCATATTTATAATTTTGATGATTTTTCATTCTTCAGTGTCTAGCGATATATAATTTCTGTTTTGATCTCATTGAAATAAGATAGTTAACAAATTTAATAAAAAAACTACATGAAATACAGGTTGTTTTTATAAAAAAATTTTAGGTTCGTTAGAATGACCCAGCTGCAGTATGGCTCTACCACTTAAAGAATTGAGAGATCTTTAAAGATTTGTAAACAGATTTGTAAAGGATGTCCTACTGGCACTAGCCGCAATGGGTATTTGATCCTATTATACTTTTCCTAAGCAGCTGACTTGTTTTATTATTTATATAAAAGCTTTTAGATTTGAGGTAGTTTTTGACACAGAAGTTCAGAAGTCACAAGCAAGAAACTAGCCAAATTTTTGTATTAATTATTTAAAAATTATATCAATGACAATAATTATACAGTTTCGAATTTCGAACGAGTAACATCTGAAGTTCTTGTTTTTTTGAGACCGGTCTCTGTATAGCGCTCAGTCGACCAGAATATATTTTTAATGTTTCATGTTTGTAAGTTACACAAGAAATCTAAAACATGTTTGATTCGTACATTCATTAAATTATTTGAAATCATTTCATTATTTATACAAAGAGTGATCTCCTAAATGTTAGTTATAATGTAAAGATGTAGGAAGGGGAAAACTATTATAATAATATATACTTTCAACTTATAACCGTGTTAATTCGAAAGAATGATTTATAAATGCTGTCTCCAAAATTTGGAATAATATACCGCCTGTTTTGCAGGAGATTGTAAATTCATAAAGATTTATATAGAAGATGTATAATAACTTCAACAACAAAAGTTGAAGGCAGATATATAAGAATAAGAATTATAAATAAATTTACCAAAATTTACATAATAAATAATATGAATATCTATTACATAAAAAATGATTTATGTTGTTTTACTGAAATGTCAAAGTTAAGTTAAGATTCCGTGTCCTTGGTTTATATAGATTTAAATATCGTCTGTGACAGAATACCAACGGTGACCTCAAATCACGACATAGCTGTCTTTGAAAAACTAATACCACAAAATACCTGGATACACTTATTATTTAAGTAGAAATTTAAGGAAAGGCAGGTTTGAATATAAAATTAGTTTTAATATTGTATTACAACACCACAAATTTGTAATTTGATATAAATCGTAATGCTTAGATTATGAAATTTCTATGTAAATTATTCCAAGAATCTTAATTGGTTTTGATCATTCTTAAGTTTAGGAACATTAATAAGAGTTTGGTCAGTGTCGCCACAAGTTAATATCACCTCAGTTTTTAACGGATTTTTGTAAGGAAGTAACACTCGAAGTGTTTTCGTCCTCGAAGTACCATGTTGCATCGGTCGTTTTAACGGAATTTTTTTTTTTTTATAGGATAGGTGACAAGCGAGCACACATCCACCTGATGGTAAGTGGCTGCTGTGACCCATAGACATCTCATTTATCCTCAATAAAGAATCAAAATGCAGATGCGTCGTCACCCGGAGGACTAAGATGGAATGCTCTTTCCAAAATGGGTCTCCAGTTTCTACACTCACCATACGAAACACAGCAGTGTCGCCATTTTACGCTGGTATTCTGTGAGAGCGTGGTCCTTCCCGGTCGAGCCGACCCATTCGTGCCAACTATACTACTAATATAGCTGCAGCATGGCTCTACCACGTAAAAAATCTGAATCTGGCAAAATCCGCAAATCTTAAATGTATCAATGCCATTTTCTTGCGCAGTAACATATATAACCCTATGTTTAATCATCACATAATGTTGTTTTCCGTGAATCCTTGGAGATAATATTTGAGTACGTAGAAACCAGCCCTTGTACACTCGTTCGATTATGCGCGCCCTTGGCACAACTGGTCTCAACAGCTTGTCAGCAGCGATCACACATTGAGCAAGACTTTCGAAATCATAGCCATCTTCATGCCCGTGATGCGAAAAGTGTACCCGGTGACGCACTCCACCGAAACAATGGTTGTGTTCATGATGCCAAAACAAGACGCAAAGTTGACGAAAATAGGAACGCGATTAAACGGATTATTGCCTTACTGATTTCACAACTGAAACAATTTAAACCAAGACAACATTTATAAATGCGTTTATCAAATAAAATAAATAAATATCATCGTGACTTCTAATCTTCACAAAATGAACCTTAACCTATGCTAAGATAACAAGAATAAAAAATAACGTGGGTTTTGCTCTGTAAAACATGGTTTTACCAATATTCTTGTATGCTGTTATTATTAACCAACCTCAAAATCTATTAATTGGGTTGTTGACATTATCATTGATAAATTACTAAATGAATTAATTTGAATTTGCTACTTTTAGTAGTGACTTAAATATTGGTCAATTTAACATTTTGTTAAATTCTCAAAATATGCAAATAGGATGATTATTTGACTCTATGATATTATTACGATTTGTAGGCTTGTTTCCTTTACAATTCAAAAGTATTTTAATTAACTAGAGTGCTTTTGCTTAAGGAAGAAAAAACAATCAAAAAGAAGTTTATCAAATTGAGTGCATTTTAATAACTGTAACACAGTTATCCAAGATTTGTATTTTTATTAAAAAAGAGTATACAGTATAAAAAAGAGTGTGTGCAATTGCATGACTTAATTCCTATCTCTCCGTTCCATCATCTTTTCACCCTTTATTGTCGACATAAAACGCATTCGAACCAAATGGTTTGCATCGTCATACGTTATGTATACAGTAAAGGAATGGAATAATTTTCCAAAAAACAATCATTCCATCCGCATAATGTTGGTCGTCGTCAAGGCATGAGAGAAAAGGCTTCGTTAAACTTAGTCTGTGCGCTTTGCCATTATTGTCTGCATCTATAATTGTAATCAGGTAAGATAGCAATGATAAACCAGTCAAGCACTGGTTTATAATTGGCAAAAAGTGTTAAACAGCTGATGATATTTCCGGCCGTTTCATATTTCTATTCCCATTTAGGTGTTGCTGTAATTAATTTTTCTTAATAACATGCAACCCACTAGATCAGAGATTATCAAACTTATTTATTTTACCGCCCCTTTGAAAATCAATTATTTTTCAGTGCCCCAATTTTAATACACTCTTAAAACTTAAAACCACAATTTCATTACTTTAATTAATTTAGTTATGGTGTGCTATATAAGTCGGTTCTGGTGTTTAAACTTACATTCTAAAGTAGACATTATTACCAGTCAGAGCAATTAAAACGCAACTTTATAGTATTAAGAATATATTTTAATCAAATTAAAAGAAACAATATAGATAGGTAATCAATTTTAGTTTTAAAACTAATCTAATGAGATGGACGAATTTGATGATTTTTAACAAGTTTGTTGAATGAATGAAATGAATGAAATATTTATTTGCATTTGGTTAAGGTACATTGAAGATGGTCATAGTAATTAAACATCCGCTTAATCAGACATTATTAACAGCATGCAAATTTATAAAACTATAAAATATCTAGTGTTTAGTGAGTGTCTATAACAAAATGTCAACAAGTTGTCAATAAATAGGAAATAATAAAAAAGATTTCATAATTGGTCCATTAAATTTGTTTGTCAAGTTATTATTACCTATCGTAGTTCAAGTATTCCTGTACAGTGTAAAAGACTTTTCACTGAGAAAGTTGTATAATTCTCTTTTAAATTGAATGAAAGTTATGTCTCGAATTACCTGTGGTATCTTATTATATACTGTCATACACATCCACAAGCAATTTTATGTAATCTCGCACTTAGGAATTATAGCGGAAACCAACCTATTCCTGTTTCTGGTGCTTCTGTTGTAGACGTCTTTAGCTTGTGTGAAATAATTCATATTGTTCAAAATTTTCCTAAAAATATATAGACAAGGAAGTGTCAAAATGTTCAAAGATTTAAACAAAGGCTTGCATGGTTTGTCAGGTGCAGTACCACATATTGCTCTAACACACTTATTTTACCTCATTAGCTTCTTATCGCCCTTGTTGATAATATTGTGGTAGAGCCAGATGTCTCGTAATTCATATTACGGAATGAACTAAGTTCTACTACCACCAATGAAATGCTAATTGGAATTTTGTTCTGGTTCACCACAAAGAAGGGCGCGCGGCGGTGAGAAAACATCGCGAGGAAACTTTCATATCTGAGAAATTAAATATTTCGTAAGCATATGAAATCAGCACCATAACATAATACTACAGTGTAGTAAGTACTTTATGCTAAAACATTTTTATTTATAAGGTGAGTGTCGAGAACCAAAGAACCTTTAAAATGGCAACAACATTCTTATTACTCAAGGGTGACGACATATCTGTATTTTTGATTGATAATCGGGGTTAAACGTATTTGTTTATGGACCACTTATAAGTATTAAATATTATTTTTAATAGAAAAGGAGGCCTATTCGTTATGCTTTTCTTTAAAGTTTCTCGCCGCCATTAATTTATTTTCTATTACCTTGTTTATTTCTACTTATTGCACGACAAGTCTATTGAAATATATAATAAATTATATTGTTCATCTTTTGTTATATTTTATCTATTTTTGGCTCTGCCCAAGGTTAATATCAATTATAAATTATTATGATAGTTCTTAGCACCTAGCTTATTATAATTTTACGAACTTTATAAAACAAGCTGTGTTCGCTTAATTTGAATGCACTGTAAGCTCAATATGTTTTATTAGTTGGAACTAAATATAATATGACTTTTTCATACATATTTCTTGAAGACTAACATAATTATGTGAATATTTTTACCAAAAAAATTCATTGCAACAGTTTCCGGCCAGCTAATGTTGTGTACGACATAAATAGTGAGTGGAAACATTTCTAAAGAAATTACTGTTTCAGTAAAATGGGTTGCGTTATCATTCTGTAATGACAGAATAAAGCTCCTGCGTCGTCTGCTTGAAGGTGATTTACTTAAGACGTTCGTGTTGTTTGCCTCTTATGTATATGGAAGCCTCTTATGTATAGACAGCAGCCACTCTGCAGTTATATTATAGTTGTAGTATATGTTAAGGACCACATATACACAAAATGTGAGCGAAAATAACAGCTTAATGGGTGTTTCCGTGGTAAGTGGAGTTACCCTTTTATTGGTAAAGAGGCATTCTGTCTTAGTCCTCAGGGTTGACATATCAACTCATCATCGGACGGACTGTGTGCTCGCTTGTGATCTTTATTCTATAAAAATAAAAAAAGCTAATAAATAGGGACAGTAATATGGATCAAATATCGCCTATAAATATTATGCTGTTTTCGGCAAAATAACCATGGGAAAATTTAATTCATTAAAATGTGAGCATATGTTAAAATGTTCATACCTTCTGATTTGTTTTGTAACTTTTTTATAGGATAGGTTGGCAAACGAGCACACAGTCCACCTGATGGTAAGTGGTTGCTGTGACCCATAGACATCTACATCTATCTAAATAAAGAATCAAAATGCATCAAAATGCGTTGTCACCCGTGAGGACTAATATGGAATGCCTCTTTTCCAGTAAAAGGTTCTCCGGTTCTCTACACTCATCATACGAAACACAGCATTATTGCTGCTATTTTACTCTGGTATTCTGTGAGACGTGGTCCTTCCTCGGTCGAGCGACCCATTCGTGCTACAACATACTACTAATATAGCTGCAGCATGGCTCTACCACCTATAACTTTACAATAGTGTATTTAAAAGAGTACTGTTAGCGATATTCAGAAGCATCGATTTACTTAACACTTTTTCTTAATCTGCCAGTAAAAGTTCACATGGGTCTCTTCTTTGTATGGATTATTGACCTTAATCATCATTTAGGTCATATAATACCGGTTAATACTTTTTATTACAGCCTATCAAAAGTACACTGCTGAACATAGACTACCCCATATAGACTGCCTCATAGAGGAATATTTGCCATAATTGTCAGCTTGGCATGTGAGTTGACAAATGCAGTTATTTTCTAGGTTTTATAAGAGACGATGCTGCCCATCCCTGGTTTGCTTTCTCTATCGACATGGCATAGTGGATATTTTACACCACCACTACACGATTGAGCTATGTATATGCCGGTAGTTGTCGGGAACACTACGCCTAATTTGTCTCTAAGTTACGACCCGACACCCACGGGATAATAAGGCGCAGTGATTCCTTAGCTGCCGCCATGCGGCAGCAATCTGCTAATATTATCTCCAGAATGTAATGCGTGAACTATACGCCCCTACCGATAACATTTATTAACATTCCTTTAACGTCTTCAAAACAAGTGAGTTGGAATACCCACTTTGCCAGAGATATCTCATATATTGCTTTTACAATTGATAACAAGTGGGCATAAATCTGTCTCGGTATAAGTGTTTGTATGGCCTACAAAAAATATTCCGGGTTTGAAAGTTTATCATGTGAAAATTACTCGTGAGAATAACTCATTTTTAAGGAAAGAAGAGATTTTTTTATAGACTAAGGGTGACAAACGAGCACGTAGTCCACCAGTAAGAGCATCCTGTGGTCCATTGAAATTTACATAATGTATCCTCGATTACGAATGAAGATGCAGATGCGTTGTCACACCTGAGGACTAAGATGGAATGCCTTGTTTACGGTGAAAAGGGTCAGGAGTTTGCCACATACCTACCATACGTAACACAGCAGCATTAAGCTGCTATTTTACGCTGGTATTCTGTGAGAGCGGGGTAATTCTATTCTACAATTAATTTATAGTAACCTCAAGTAAAAACAATCTAAGCTATGTTTAATATATTAAGTTCCGGTGTTTTAATTTAAAACTTAAGTATAATTTATGAAATAATGCCTGGCGCGTTGCAGCCGCAGAAGAAAAATTGTGGAAATATCGTTTTAAATTTGGAAGTGTTATATTGTTTAATTTGGAATGATAATACATTCATTGAAGTTGAATGATGTATAACTTTCAAATATTTTTTTTGGTACGATTCGCGCCACCTACTGTAATTTAATTGTACTATGCCTATAACCTTCGCGCAAGAACAAGCATTATTTTGACAAAGTTTTAGCGCAACCTGATGAACGGTATGGAAGCGCATTAATACGAACAAACAAACATAAATTTTATATATTATATTACCATTAAGCTACCATTTAATGTTTTATGGCATTTTGCAATATCTTTAAACAGTCATCGTCATATCCTGTGAATATTTGTCCAATAGGTGTTTCCTGTTTGAAGCTTACTAAACATTTTATAAAACAAGATTTGCTGATTTGGTTAACAACGGAACTGTATTGGATTTTAAGACTTATGAACAGATAGAGGTTATTAATTACTTACTACTTAATTAATTTTACTTAATTTTGCGTAGCTGTGAACAAAATTAATTTTTGTAATAAAATCTGCGCAGAACAATTTTCGGTAATTAATTACCTACTACGGCACATTGTTCACCTGTCAACTATGGAACAAGAATTACCACCAGTTTGTGTTTTGTTTCTATTATACAAATCTTTGATTAGGTGATTATACGAAGATAAGAGGTCATGCATCAATTCCGTTAAAATCATAAAAAGGTTAATTGGAATTAAAAATAAATCGTTAAAATTTGCCGAGTATTTTTCCTCTAAACAGTGTTTCGTCATATCTGTGAACGTCATTTCTGCTAACTTGATGGTCATAGAAATGGCGTTTGATAACAGTAAAACTGATCACAATGCATTTCATAAGCGACAGTCCTGCTACCTTGTACCGAAATAAATCTATGTTTTATTTAATTGCGAACGCTATCGCACCTGAACTGAACAGAATTTAATACGGAAGGGAACTACGACGGGAAAAGTGGCAATGTAAGTAACAGATAACGAAATGGTTGTGGGACTTATTTATGGAACTAATAAACTGCTCATAACAAAATTACAAGACCATTCAAATTTTTGCTAAGAATAACGTTGAAGTCGTTGGCCTATTGTTAAAATAAAGTAAAGAAAATACATTCCAAAGAACAAAAGACATTCTGATTATTAATAGAATCAGGCGTTACTTTGCGGAAATCCATTATATTAAAGTTGGAAAAAAGTGGAGTTTTTGAGCGGATATTGGCAAAGTAAATTTTTCAAACTTTAACATTCAGATTACTTAGAGTAGATATTCTTCCAACCTTTTTGCAAGCTAAAAGTCTGAGCTGTTGAAAAAATTGGTTTGATAAATGTGGAACCCCATTTGTAAGAAATTAAGCTGAAATTGTCTAGTTGGGAATAAATACATCAGAGCCTGCTCGTCGAAATTTAAACGGATCTATACAAGTATTCTCGTTGTCTCCAGTTTCATGGTCATGTTAGTTCTTTATATTTGCTTGCTGCTTTACCAAAGATTTCCATAGCTATTACTTCATAACTGACAGCGGTCAATCAAGCGATGATACTCCAGAAAATCTCCAACTAAGACGATTTGTTCAGTCGCCACATAATAAATCATCGCCACTTAGCGATCCACAAAGTGAAAATTCATTCAATTTTGTACTATAAAGATCAAAAACACAAAAATACAAAACCAGCTTCTTCGATGAGACTTACAACGGCTAAATCCTTAAGGCAAAAGATTGGTTAAAGCATAACCATTGTCCGAACTCATCAGGTCATCTTTTTGACATCGAATGAGTGAACCCTTCTTTTTCCAAAGAAACGTTAAATTTTTTCAGCTGATCAGATGATGAAGTAATATTTAGATTTTTACTGTCCATTGTACCTATTTTTTGATGTTATTGTTCCTACCTATTTGAGTTTTTTACAGGAATGACGCATAATTTATGTTAACATTAGAATTTTATTTTTTGTTTGTCTGATGATTATTACTATGAATAAGATTTAATGTTGATGTTAAGTGTACACATATCTTAATCAGAAGTACACAGAATCACATAAGATTTGTTTATATTTTTTTAGATAGCTAAGAATTTTCTGTCAACATTTGCATCATTGTTCTTTTGTCTTTATCAGCCATTTTATAATTTTGATGATTTTTCATTCTTCAGTGTCTAGCGATATATAATTTCTGTTTTGATCTCATTGAAATAAGATAGTTAACGAATTTAATAAAAAAAACTACATGAAATACAGGTTGTTTTAAAAAAATTTTAGGTTCGTTAGAATGACCCAGCTGCAGTATGGCTCTACCACTTAAAGAATTGAGAGATTCTTTAAAAGATTTGTAAACAGATTTGTAAAAGGATGTCCTACTGGCACTAGCCGCAATGGGTATTTGATCCTTTTATACTTTTCCTAAGCAGCTGACTTGTTTTATTATTTATTTAAAAGCTTTTAGATTTGAGGTAGTTTTTAACACAGAAGGTCAGAAGTCACAAGCAAGAAACTAGCCAAATTTTTGTATTAATTATTTAAAAAATTATATCAATGACAATAAATTATACAATTTCGAATTTCGAATGAATAAAATTCAAAGTTTTTGTTTCTTTTGAGACCGGTCTTCTGTATAGCGCTCAGTCGACCAGAATATATTTTTAATGTTTCATGTTTGTAAGTTACACAAGAAATCTAAAACATGTTTGATTCGTACATTCATTAAATTATTTGAAATCATTTCATTATTTATACAAAGAGTGATCTCCTAAATGTTAGTTATAATGTAAAGATGTAGGAAGGGGAAAACTATTATAATAATATATACTTTCAACTTATAACCGTGTTAATTCGAAAGAATGATTTATAAATGCTGTCTCCAAAATTTGGAATAATATACCGCCTGTTTTGCAGGAGATTGTAAATTCATAAAGATTTATATAGAAGATGTATAACAACTTCAACAACAAAAGTTGAAGGCAGATATATAAGAATAAGAATTATAAATAAATTTACCAAAATTTACATAATAAATAATATGAATATCTACTACATAAAAAATGATTTATGTTGTTTTACTGAAATGTCAAAGTTAAATTAAGATTCCGTGTCCTTGGTTTATATAGATTTAAATATCGTCTGTGACAGAATACTAACGGTGACCTCAAATCACGACATACCTGTCTTTGGATATCTTTTGATCCTGGGTCCATTCAAAATCAGGTTTAAAAAGGACTGTTTGCTCGTTTTTCCCGCGAACTATAATAAAAACTAATACCACAAAATACCTGGATACACTTATTATTTAAGTAGAAATTTAAGGAAAGTCAGATTTGAATAAAAAATTAGTTTTAATATTGCATTACAACACCACAAATTTGTAATTTGATATAAATCGTAATGCTTAGATTATGAAATTTCTATGTAAATTGTTCCAAGAATCTTAAATGGTTTTCATCATTCTTAAGTTTAGGAACATTAATAAGAGTTTGATCAGTGTCGCCACAAGTTAATATCACCTCAGTTTTTAACGGATTTTTGTAAGGAAGTAACACTCGAAGTAAGCCGTCCTCGAAGTACCATGTTGCATCGGTCGTTTTAACGGAATCTGGCAAAATCCGCAAATCTTTAAATGTATCAATGCCATTTTCTTGCGCAGTAACATATATAACCCTATGTTTAATCATCACATTAATGCTGTTTTCCATGAATCCTTGGAGATAATATTTGAGTACGTAGAAATCCAGCCCTTGGTACACTCGCGTTCGATTATGCGCGCCCTTGGCACAACTGGTCTCAAGCAGCTTGTCAGCAGCGATCACGCATTGAGCAAGACTTTCGAAATCATAGCCATCTTCATGCCCGTGATGCGAAAAGTGTACCCGGTGACGCACTCCACCGAAACAATGGTTGTGTTCATGATGCCAAAAACAAGACGCAAAAGTTGAAAAGTAGGAACGCGATTAAACGGAACATTGCCTTACTTCGATTTCACAACTGAAACAATTTAAACCAAGACAACATTTATAAATGCGTTTATCAAATAAAATAAATAAATATCAACGTGACTTCTGTAATCTTCGACACAAAATGAACCTTAACCTATGCTAAGATAACAAGAATAAAAAATAACGTGGGTTTTTGCTCTGTAAAAACATGGTTTTACCAATATTCCTGTATGCTGTTATTATTAACCAACCTCAAAATCTATTAATTGGGTTGTTGACATTATCATTGATAAATTACTACATGAATTAATTTGAATTTGCTACTTTTAGTAGTGACTTAAATATTGGTCAATTTAACATTTTGAGTTAAATTCTCAAAAATATGCAAATAGGATGATTATTTGACTCTATGATATTATTACGATTTGTAAGGGTTTGTTTCCTTTACAATTCAAAAAGTATTTTAATTAACTAGAGTGCTTTTGCTTAAGGAAGAAAAAACAATTCAAAAAAGAAGTTTATCAAATTCGAGTGCATTTTAATAACTGTAACACAGTTATCCAAGATTTGTATTTTTATTAAAAAAGAGTATACAGTATAAAAAAGAGTGTGTGCAATAATTGCATGACTTAATTCCTATCTCTCTGTTCCATCATCTTTTCACCCTTTATTGTCGACATAAAACGCATTCGAACCAAATGGTTTGCATCGTCATACGTTATGTATACAGTAAAGGAATGGAATAATTTTCCAAAAAACAATCATTCCATCCGCATAATAAGTTGGTCGTCGTCAAGGCATGAGAGAAAAGGCTCGTTAAACTTAGTCTGTGCGCTTTGCCATTATTGTCTGCATCTATAATTGTAATCAGGTAAGATAGCAATGATAAACCAGTCAAGCACTGGTTTATAATTGTAAAAAGTGTTAAACAGCTGATGATATTTCCGGCCGTTTCATATTTCTATCTTCCCATTTAGGTGTTGCTGTAATGTAATTTTTTTAATAACATTCAACCCACTAGATCAGAGATTATCTAACTTATTTCTTTTACCGCCCCTTTGAAAATCAATTATTTTTCAGTGCCCCAATTTTAATACACTCTTAAAACTTAAAACCACAATTTCATTACTTTAATTAATTTAGTTATGGTGTGCTATATAAGTCGGTTCTGGTGTTTAAACTTACATTCTAAAGTAGACATTATTACCAGTCAGAGCAATTAAAACGCAACTTTATAGTATTAAGAATATATTTTAATCAAATTAAAAGAAACAATATAGATAGGTAATCAATTTTAGTTTTAAAACTAATCTAATGAGATGGACGAATTTGATGATTTTAACAAGTTTGTTGAATGAATGAAATGAATGAAATATTTATTTGCATTTGGTTAAGGTACATTGAAGATGGTCATAGTAATTAAACATCCGCTTAATCAGACATTATTGATAGCATGCAAATTTATAAAACTATTAAATATCTAGTGTTTAGTGAGTGTCTATAAAAAATGTCAACAAGTAGTCAATAAATAGGAAATAATTAATAAACATTTCATAATTGGTCCATTAAATTTGTTTGTCAAGTTCCTATTACTATCGTAGTTCAAGTATTCCTGTACAGTGTAAAAGACTTTTCACTGAGAAAGTTGTATAATTCTCTTTTAAATTGAATGAAAGTTATGTCTCGAATTACCTGTGGTATCTTATTATATACTGTCATACACATCCACAAGCAATTTTATGTAATCTCGCACCTTAGGAATTATAGCGGAAACCAACCTATTCCTGTTTCTGGTGCTTCGTTTGTAGACGTCTTTAGCTTGTGTGAAATAATTCATATTGTTCAAATTTTGCCTAAAAAATATATAGACAAGGAAGTGTCAAAATGTTCAAAGATTTAAACAAAGGCTTGCATGGTTTGTCAGGTGCAGTACCACATATTGCTCTAACACACTTATTTTACCTCATTAGCTTCTATCGCCCTTGTTGATAATATTGTGGTAGAGCCAGATGTCTCGTAACTTCATATTACGGAATGAACTAAGTTCTACTACCACCAATGAAATTGCTAATTGGAATTGTTCTGGTTCACCACGTGCTAGCGGCGCGGCGGTGGAGAAAACATGAGGAACTTTCATATCTGAGAAATTAAATATTTCGTAAGCATATGAAATCAGCACCATAACAGCATAATACTACAGTGTAGTAAGTACTTTATGCTAAAACATTTTTTTATTTATAAGGTGAGTGTCGAGAACCAAAGAACCTTTTAAAATGGCAACAAGGCCATCTTATTACTCAAGGGTGACGACATATCTGTATTTTTGATTGATAATCGGGGTTAAACGTATTTGTTTATGGACCACTTATAAGTATTAAATATTATTTTTAATAGAAAAGGAGGCCTATTCGTTATGCTTTTCTTTAAAGTTTCTCGCCGCCATTAATTTATTTTCTATTACCTTGTTTATTTCTACTTATTGCACGACAAGTCTATTGAAATATATAATAAATTATATTGTTCATCTTTTGTTATATTTTATCTATTTTTGGCTCTGCCCAAGGTTAATATCAATTATAAATTATTATGATAGTTCTTAGCACCTAGCTTATTATAATTTTATGAACTTTATTTCTGTGTAACAAGCTGTGTTCGCTTAATTTGGAATGGGCACTGTAAGCTCAATATGTTATTATTAGTTTGGAACTAAATATAATATGACTTTTTTCATACATATTTCTTGAAGACTGTCATAATTATGTGAATATTTTTACCAAAAAAATTTCATTGCAACAGTTTCCGGCCAGCTAATGTTGTGTACGTGACATAAATAGTGAGTGGAAACATTTCTAAAGGAAATTACTGTTTCAGTATGGTGCGGTATCATCATTCAGTTTGTAATGACAGAATAAAGCTCCCTGTCGTCTGCTTGAAGGTGATTTACTTAAGACGTTCGTGAAGTTGTTTGCCTCTTATGTATATGGAAGTGCCTCTTATGTATAGACAGCCACTCTGCAGTTATATATAGTTGTGTATATGTTAGGACCACATACACACAAATGTGATGAAAATAACAGCTTTGCGGCTGTGTTTCGTGTGGTAAGTGTGGAGTTACCCTTTTATTGGTAAAGAGGCATTCTGTCTTAGTCCTCAGGGTTGACAATATCAACTCATCATCGGACGGACTGTGCTCGCTTGTGATCTTTATTCTATAAAAATAAAAATAGCTAATAAATAGGGACAGTAATATGGATCAAATATCGCCTATAAATATTATGTTTTCGGCAAAATAACCATGGGAAAATTTAATTCATTAAAATGTAAGCATATGTTAAAATGTCTGTAATACCTTGCTGATTTCTTTTGTAACTTTTTTCATAGGATAGGGTGGCAAACGAGCACACAGTCCACCTGATGGTAAGTGGTTGCTGTGACCCATAGACATCTACATCTATCCTAAATAAAGAACCAAAATGAATCAAAATGCGTTATCACCCGTGGGAACTATTATGGAATGCCTCTTTTCCAGTAAAAAGGTTCTCCGGTTCTCTACTATCATCATACAAAACACAGCGTTATTATGCAGCTATTTTACGCTGGTATTCTGTGAGAGCGTAGTTCTTCCCCGATCGAGCCGACCCATTCGTGCTACAACTATACTACTAATATAGCTGCAGCATGGCTCTACCACCTATAAATTTACAATAGTGTATTTAAAAGAGTACTGTTAGCGATATTCAGAAGCATCGATTTTCCTAACACTTCTTTTTCTTAATCTGCCAGTAAAAGTTCACATGGGTCTCTTCTTTTGTATGGATTATTGACCTTAATCATCATTTAGGTCATATAATACCGGTTTATTCTATTTTATGACAGCCTATCAAAAGTCCACTGCTGAACATAGACCTACCCCATAGACTGCCTCATAGAGGAATATTTGCCATAATTGTCAGCTTGGCATGTGAGTTGACAAATGCAGTTATTTTCTAGGTTTTATAAGAAAGACGATGCTGCCCATCCCTGGTTTGCTTTCTTCATCGACATATATGGCATGGATATTTTACACCACCACTACACGATTGAGCTATATATATGCCGGTAGTTGTCGGGAACACTACGCTCTAATTTGTCTCGTTACGACCCGACACCCACGGATAATAAGGCGCAGTGGATTCCTTAGCCGCCGCATGCGCAACAATATTATCTCCAGAATGTAATGCGTGAACTATACGCCCCTACCGATAACATTTATTAACATTCCTTTAACGTCTTCAAAACAAGTGAGTTGGAATACCCACTTTGCCAGAGATATCTCATATTAAGCTTTTACAATTGATAACAAGTGGGCACAAATCTGTCTCGGTATAAGTGTTTGTATGGCCTACAAAAAATATTCCGGGTTTGAAAGTTTATCATGTGAAAATTACTCGTGAGAATAACTCATTTTTAAGGAAAGAAGAGATTTTTTTATAGACTAAGGGTGACAAACGAGCACGTAGTCCACCAGTAAGAGCATCCTGTGGTCCATTGAAATTTACATAATGTATCCTCGATTACGAATGAAGATGCAGATGCGTTGTCACACCTGAGGACTAAGATGGAATGCCTTGTTTACGGTGAAAAGGGTCAGGAGTTTGCCACATACTCACCATACGTAACACAGCAGCATTAAGCTGCTATTTTACGCTGGTATTCTGTGAGAGCGGGGTAATTCTATTCTACAATTAATTTATAGTAACCTCAAGTAAAAACAATCTAAGCTATGTTTAATATATTAAGTTCCGGTGTTTTAATTTAAAACTTAAGTAATTTATGAAAATATGTTGCAGCCGCAGAAGAAAAATTGTGGAAATATCGTTTTAAATTTGGAAGTGTTATATTGTTTAATTTGGAATGATAATACATTCATTGAAGTTGAATGATGTATAACTTTCAAATATTTTTTTTGGTACGATTCGCGCCACCTACTGTAATTTAATTGTACTATGCCTATAACCTTCGCGCAAGAACAAGCATTATTTTGACAAAGTTTTAGCGCAACCTGATGAACGGTATGGAAGCGCATTAATACGAACAAACAAACATAAATTTTTATATATTATATTACCATTAAAAGCTACCATTTAATGTTTTGCGGCATTTTGCAATATCTTTAAACAGTCATCGTCATATCCTGTGAATATTTGTCCAATAGGTGTTTCCTGTTTGAAGCTTACTAAACATTTTATAAAAACAAGATTTGCTGATTTGGTTAACAACGGAACTGTATTACGGGTTTTAAGAGCTTATGAACAGACAAAATAGAGGTTATTAATTAGTTACTAGTTAATTAATTTTACTTAATTTTGCGTAGCTGTGAACAAAATTAATTTTTGTAATAAAATCTGCGCAGAACAATTTTCGGTAATTAATTACCTACTACGGCACATTGTTCACCTGTCAACTATGGAACAAGAATTACGCACCAGTTTGTGTTTTGTTTCTATTATACAAATCTTTGATTAGGTGATTATACGAAGATAAGAGGTCATGCATCAATTCCGTTAAAATCATAAAAAGGTTAATTGGAATTAAAAATAAATCGTTAAAATTTGCCGAGTATTTTTCCTCTAAACAGTGTTTCGTCATATCTGTGAACGTCATTTCTGCTAACTTGATGGTCATAGAAATGGCGTTTGATAACAGTAAAACTGATCACAATGCATTTCATAAGCGACAGTCCTGCTACCTTGTACCGAAATAAATCTATGTTTTATTTAATTGCGAACGCTATCGCACCTGAACCTGAACAGAATTTAATACGGAAGGGAACTACGACGGGAAAAGTGGCAATGTAAGTAACAGATAACGAAATGGTTGTGGGACTTATTTATGGAACTAATAAACTGCTCATAACAAAATTACAAGACCATTCAAATTTTTGCTAAGAATAACGTTGAAGTCGTTGGCTTGTTAAAATAAAGTAAAGAAAATACATCCAAAGAACAAAAGACATTCTGATTATTAATAGAATCAGGCGTTACTTTTATGGAAATCCATTATATTAAAGTTGGAAAAAATTAGAGTTTTTGAGTATTAGAGTTTTGAGCGGATATTGGCAAAGTAAATTTTACAAACTTAACATTCAGATTACTTAGAGTAGATATTCTTCCAACCTTTTGCAAGCTAAAAGTCTGAGCTGTTGAAAAATCGGTTTGATAAATGTGGAACCCCATTTGTAAGAATTTAAGCTGAAATTGTCTAGTTGGGAATAAATACATCAGAGCCTGCTCGTCGAAATTTAAACGGATCAATACAAGTATTCTCTGTTCCAGTTTCATGGTCATGTTAGTTCTTTATATTTGCTTGCTGCTTTACCAAAGATTTCCATAGCTATTACTTCATAACTGACAGCGGTAAATCGCGATGATAATCCAGAAAATCTCCAACTAAGACGATTTGTTCAGTCGCCACATAATAAATCATCGCCACTTAGCGATCCACAAAGTGAAAATTCATTCAATTTTGTACTATAAAGATCAAAACACAAAATACAAAACCAGCTTCTTCGATGAGACTTACATACAAATCTTAAGCAAAAAGATTGGTTAAAGCACCATTGTCCGAACTCATCAGGTCTTTTGACATCGAATGAGTGAACCTCTTTTTCCAAAGAAACGTTAAATTTTTTCAGCTGATCAGATGATGGTAATATTTAGATTTTACTGTCCATTGTACCTATTTTTGATGTTATTGTCCTACCTATTTGAGTTTTTTTTACAGGAATGACATAATTTATGTTAACATTAGAATTTTATTTTTGTTTGTCTGATTATTACTATGAATAAGATTTAATGTTGATGTTAAGTGTACACATATCTTACTCAGAAGTACACAAAATCACATAAGAGTTGTTTATTTTTTAGATAGCTAAGAATTCTCTGTCAACATTTGCATCATTGTTCTTTTGTCTTTATCAGCCATTTTATAATTTTGATGATTTTTCATTCTTCAGTGTCTAGCGATATATAATTTCTGGTTTGATCTCATTGAAATAAGATAGTTAACGAATTTAATAAAAACCATGAAATACAGGTTGTTTTACAAAAATTTTAGGTTCGTTAGAATGACCCAGCTGCAGTATGCTTTCACCACTTAAAGAATTGAGAGATTCTTTAAAAGATTTGTAAACATTTGTAAAGGATGTCCTACTGGCACTAGCCGCAATGGGTATTTGATCCTATTATACTTTTCCTAAGCAGCTGACTTGTTTTATTATTTATTTAAAAGCTTTTAGATTTGGTAGTTTTTACACAGAAGGTCAGAAGTCACAAGAAACTAGCCAAATTTTTGTATTAATTATTTAAAAATTATATCAATGACAATAAATTATGCTTTTGAATTTCGAATGAATAAAATTGTTTGTTTTGAGACCGGTCTTCTGTATAACGCTCAGTCGACCAGAAATATTTTTAATGTTTCATGTTTGTGTTACACAAGAAATCTAAATATATTTTGATTCGTACATTCATTAAATTATTTGCAATCATTTCATTATTTATACAGAGTGATCTCCTAAATGTTAGTTATAATGTTAAGATGTAGGAAGGGGAAAACTATTATAATAATATACTTTCAACTTATAACCGTGTTAATTCGAAAGAATGATTTATAAATGCTGTCTCCAAATTTGAATAATATACCGCCTGTTTTTGAGATTGTAAATTCAAAGATTTATATAGAAGATGTATAATAACTTCAACAACAAAAGTTGAAGGCAGATATATAAGAATAAGAATTATAAATAAATTTACCAAATTTACATAATAAATAATATGAATATCTACTATATAAAAATGATTTATGTTGTTTTACTGAAATGTCAGTTGTTAAGATTCCGTGTCCTTGGTTTATATAGATTTAAATATCGTCTGTGACAGAATACCAACGGTGACCTCAAATCACGACATACCTGTCTTTGGAAATCTTTTGATCCTGGGTCCATTCAAAATCAGGTTTAAAAGGACTGTTTGCTCGTTTTTCCAAGGAACTATAATAAAACTAATACCACAATACCTGGATACACTTATTATTTAAGTAGAAATTTAAGGAAAGGCAGATTTGAATATAAAATTGTTTTAATATTGCATTACAACACCACAAATTTGTAATTTGATATAAATCGTAATGCTTAGATTATGAAATTTCTATGTAAATTGTTCCAAGAATCTAAATGGTTTTCATCATTCTTAAGTTTAGGAACATTAATAAGAGTTTGTCAGTGTCACGTTAATATCACCTCAGTTTTAACGAATTTTGTAGGAAGTAACACTGAAGTAAGCCGTCCTCAAAGTACCATGTTGCATCGGTCGTTTTAACGGAATCTGGCAAAATCCGCAAATCTTTAAATGTATCAATGCCATTTTCTTGCGCAGTAACATATATAACCCTATGTTTAATCATCACATTAATGCTGTTTTCCGTGAATCCTTGGAGATAATATTTGAGTACGTAGAAATCCAGCCCTTGGTACACTCGCGTTCGATTATGCGCGCCCTTGGCACAACTGGTCTAAAGCAGCTTGTCAGCAGCGATCACGCATTGAGCAAGACTTTCGAAATCATAGCCATCTTCATGCCCGTGATGCGAAAAGTGTACCCGGTGACGCACTCCACCGAAACAATGGTTGTGTTCATGATGCCAAAAACAAGACGCAAAGTTGACGAAAAGTAGGAACGCGATTAAACGGAACATTGCCTTACTTCGATTTCACAACTGAAACAATTTAAACCAAGACAACATTTATAAATGCGTTTATCAAATAAAATAAATAAATATCAACGTGACTTCTGTAATCTTCGACACAAAATGAACCTTAACCTATGCTAAGATAACAAGAATAAAAAATAACGTGGGTTTTTGCTCTGTAAAAACATGGTTTTACCAATATTCCTGTATGCTGTTATTATTAACCAACCTCAAAATCTATTAATTGGGTTGTTGACATTATCATTGATAAATTACTACATGAATTAATTTGAATTTGCTACTTTTAGTAGTGACTAAATATTGGTCAATTTAACATTTTGAGTTAAATTCTCAAAATATGCAAATAGGATGATTATTTGACTCTATGATATTATTACGATTTGTAAGGGCTTGCCTCTATAATTCAAAAGTATTTTAATTAACTAGAGTGCTTTTGCTTAGGAAGAAAAACATTCAAAAAGAAGTTTATCAAATTGAGCATTTAATAACTGTTAACACAGTTATCCAAGATTTGTAGTTTTATTAAAAAAGAGTATACAGTATAAAAAAGAGTGTGTGCAATAATTGCATGACTTAATTCCTATCTCCGTTCCATCATCTTTTCACCCTTTATTGTCGACATAAAACGCATTCGAACCAAATGGTTTGCATCGTCATACGTTATGTATACAGTAAAGGAATGGAATAATTTTCCAAAAAACAATCATTCCATCCGCATAATAAGTTGGTCGTCTTCAAGGCATGAGAGAAAAAGGCTTCTGTAAAACTTAGTCTGTGCGCTTTGCCATTATTGTCTGCATCTATAATTGTAATCAGGTAAGATAGCAATTATAAACCAGTCAAGCACTGGTTTATAATTGGTAAAAAAGTGTTAAACAGCTGATGATATTTCCGGCCGTTTCATATTTCTATCTTCCCATTTAGGTGTTGCTGTAATGTAATTTTTTTAATAACATTCAACCCACTAGATCAGAGATTATCTAACTTATTTCTTTTACCGCCCCCTTTGAAAATCAATTATTTTTCAACGCCCCCAATTTTTTATACACTCCTAAAACTTTAAAACCACAATTTCATTACTTTAATTAATTTAGTTATGGTGTGCTATATAAGTCGGTTCTGGTGTTTAAACTTACATTCTAAAGTAGACATTATTACCAGTGAGAGCAATTAAAACGCAACTTTATAGTATTAAGAATATATTTTAATCAAATTAAAAGAAACAATATAGATAGGTAATCAATTTTAATTTTAAAACTAATCTAATGAGATGGACGAATTTGATGATTTTTAACAAGTTTGTTGAATGAATGAAATGAATGAAATATTTATTTGCATTTGGTTAAGGTACATTGAAGATGGTCATAGTAATTAAACATCCGCTTAATCAGACATTATTAATAGCATGCAAATTTATAAAACTATAAAATATCTAGTGTTTAGTGAATGTCTATAACAAAATGTCAACAAGTAGTCAATAAATAGGAAATAATTAATAAACTTTTCATAATTGGTCCATTAAATTTGTTTGTCAAGTTCCTATTACCTATCGTAGTTCAAATATTCCTGTACAGTGTAAAAAGACTTTTCACTGAGAAAGTTGTATAATACTCTTTTAAATTGAATGAAAGTTATGTCTCGAATTACCTGTGGTATCTTATTATATACTGTCATACACATCCAAAAGCAATTTTTATATAATCTCGCACTCTTAGTAATTATAGCGGAAACCAACCTATTCCTATTTCTGGTGCTTCGTTTGTAGACGTCTTTAGCTTGTGTAAAATAATTCATATTGTTTACAAATTTTGCCGCTTCAAAAATATATAGACAAAGAAGTGTTAAAATGTTCAAAGATTTAAACAAAGGCTTGCATGGCTCGTCAGGTGCAGTACCACATATTGCTCTAACACACTTTTTTTACCTCATTAGCTTCTTTGTCGCCCTTGTTGATTATATTGTGGTAGAGCCAGATGTCTCGTAAATTTGACGTCCCGTTCCTTATATTTATAAATTATGTTAAGTAAATAATATAATTAAAGCCGGATCGTGGTAGCTCAGGGATAAGTGCTTCCCTATAAGTTTCATAGTACGGAATGAACTAAGTTCTACTACCACCAATGAAATTGCTAATTGGAATTTTAAGTGCTGGTTCACCACGTGCTAGCGGTGCTGCGGTGAGAGAAAACATCGCGAGGAAACTTTCATATCTGAGAAATTAAATATTTCGTAAACATATGAAATCAGCACCATAACAGCATAATACTACAGTGTATTAAGTACTTTATGCTAAAACAAAATTTTTATTTATAAGGTGAGTGTCGAGAACCAAAGAACCTTTTATAATGGCAACAAGACCATCTTATTACTCAAAAGTGACGACACATCTGTATTTTGATTGATAATCGGGGATAAACGTATTTGTTTATGGACCACTTATAAGTATTAAATATTATTTTTAATAAAAAAGGAGGCCTATTCGTTATGCTTTTCTTTAAAGTTTCTAGAAACTTTCTCGCCGCTATTAATTTATTTTCTATTACCTTGTTTATTTCTACTTATTGCACGAAAAAATCTATTGAAATATATATTAAATTTTATTGTTCATCTTTTGTTATATTTTACCGATTTTTGGCTTTGTCCAAGGTCAATATCATTTATAAATTATTATGATAGTTCTTAGCACCTAGCTTATTATAATTTTATGAACTTTATAAAAACAAGCTGTGATCGCTTAATTTGGAATGGGTACTGTAAGCTCAATATGTTTTTATTAGTTTGGAAGTAAATATAATATGACTTTCTTCATACATATTTCTTAAAGACTGTCATAATTATGTGAATATTTTTACCAAAAAAGTACAACGAAATTCACTGCAACAGTTTCTGGCCAGCTAATGTTGTGTACGTGACAAAAATAGTGAGTGGAAACATTTCTAAAGGAAATTACTGTTTCAGTAAAATGGGTTGCGTTATCATTCAGTTCGTAATGACAGAATAAAGCTCCTGCGTCGTCTGCTTGAAGGTGATTTACTTAAGACGTTCGTGAAGTTGTTTGCCTCTTATGTATATGGAAGTGCCTCTTATGTATAGAGAGCAGCCACTCTGCAGTTATATTATAGTTGTAATATATGGTAAGGACCACATACTACACAAAATATGAGCGTAAAATAACAGCTTAATGCGGCTGTATTTCGTGTGGTAAGTGTAGAGTTACACCTTTTATTGGTAAAGAGGCATTCTGTCTTAGTCCTCAGGGGTGATAATATCAACTTATCATCAGATGTACTGTGTGCTCGTTTGTTATCTTTATTCTATAAAAATAAAAATTGCTAATAGATAGGGACAACAATGTGGATCAAATATCGCCTATAAATATCATGCTGTTTTTGGCAAAGGAGCCGCGGGAAAATTTAATTCATTAAAATGTGAGCATATGTTAAAATATCTGTGATACATTGCTGATTTGTTTTGTAACTTTTTTATAGGATAGGATGGCAAACGAGCACACAGTCCACCTGATAGTTAGTGGTTGCTGTGACCCATAGACATCTACATCTATACTAAATAAAGAATCGAAATGCATCAAAATGCGTTGTCACCCGTGAGGACTATAATGGAATGCCTCTTTTCCAGTAAAAAGGAACTCCGGTTCTATACACTCATCATACGAAACACAGCGTTATTAAGCTGCTATTTTACGCTGGTATTCTGTGAGAGCGTGGTCCTTGAGCGTGGACCCATTCGTGCTACAACTATACTACTAATATAGCTGCAGCATAGCTCTACCACCTATAACTTTACAATAGTGTATTTAAAAGAGTATTGTTAGCGATACTCAGAAGCATCGATTTTCTTAACACTTCTTTTTCTTAATCTGCCAGTAAAAGTTCACATGGGTCTCTTTTTTTGTATGGATTATTGACCTTAATCATCATTTAGGTCATATAATACCGGTTAATTTTTTTTTATTACAGCCTATCAAAAGTCCACTGCTGAACATAGACCTACCCCATAGACTGCCTCATAGAGGAACATTTGCCATAATTGCCAGCTTGGCATGTGAGTTGGCAACTGTAGTTAATTTCTAGATTTTATTAGAAAGACGATGCTGCCCATCCCCTGGTTTGTTTTCCTCTATCAACTCCTACGACATATGGCGTAGTGGATATTTTTACACCACCACTACACGATTGACCTATATATGCCGGTAGTTGTCGGGAACACTACGCTCCAATTTATCTCTAAGTTACGACCCGACACCCACGGGATAATAAGGCGCAGTGGACCGCCCTTACGCCGCCGTTATGCGGCAGCAATCTGCTAATATTATCTCCAGAATGTAATTCTTGAACTATACGCCCCTACCGATAACATTTATTTACATACATATCCTTTTAACGTCTTCAAAACAAGTGAGTGGGAATACCCACTTCGCCAGAGATATCTCATATTAAGCTTTTACAATTGATAACAAGTGGGCATAAATCTGTCTCGGTATAAGTGTTTGTATGGCCTACAAAAAATATTCCGGGTTTGAAAGTTTATCATGTGAAAAGTACTCGTGAGAATAACTCTTTATTTTTATTTATTTATTTATTTATTTGATATATTTGCTTAAAACATGGACAGATAAAGATGGTACAGTTTTTAAAGCACGACATGTTTTGCTATGTTATTGTAAATAGCATGCAAATTTACATAAATAGCACATACAAATGAAATTTTTCTAATCAAAACACAGAACAATTAGACTAAAACTATTAAAATCATAAATAAATAAACATAGTTAATTCATTAAAAAAAATATTAATTACATTTAACAAATAGGTCTCTGATGTCATAAAATTGATTTTCATTGAGATAAGTCAATAAATTTTTTTCTAAATAAATTATTATTATGCGATTTGATGTCATTTGGTATTTTATTATAAATTCGAATACACATGGTTAAACAGCTTTTACTATATTTGTTTGATCGCGGTACATCATCTAATACAAGTCTATTTGCATTTCTTTTTAGTCTTATGTTCATATCATGTGCCTTTGTAAACAGATTGTTATGTTTATGTACGAAATTACAAACTTCGTAGATATAGAGAGATGGTAGTGGCAACAAACCTAGGCTCCTAAATATCGGTTTGCAGGACTTATCCGGTGCGATTCCACCAATAGCTCTAATGCATTTCTTTTGTGCAGTAAATAATCTTTGTTTATCTGTACCATTGCCCCATATTACGACACCATAACGTAGCAAAGATTCTATATATGCGTGATACGTTACGACAGCAGTTTTTTTTCTGTAACATTTTTTACTTTATTAAGTGCATAAAAAAATTGGTTAATTCTACTGCATAGGTGATGTATATGACCTTTCCAGCTTAAATCTTGATCGATTATTACTCCTAGGAATTTAGTTTGCGTTACTTCTTTTAATTTGATGTTAAGATTAAAATTGTATATTGTGTGTTTTGATTTATTAAATTGAATATAAGTTGATTTATTAAGATTAATTCTTTAAATTGTTTCTGTCTAACCATTTAATAATTTTATCAATTGTGTTGTTAATGTTAATTTCATGATTACGTATTGAATTATTTTGTTTATTATCAGTGCTTACAATTATTGAAATATAGTCCGCGAATAAAATACATTTATGATTAGTGACTAGAGTTATATCATTTATATATAGAAGAAACAATATTGGACCCAACACGCTACCTTGAGGAATGCCGTGTTTGTTCTCTTTGTAAGAAGATGAGAAGGACAATATTTCATCTCCTAATCTTTTTATTACGACAAATTGTCTACGGTTAGCTAAGTAGGAAGATATCCATTTAAGTGAAGTCCCTGACACCGAACATTTCAGCTTTCGTAATAATATGCGGTGCGCAACGAGATCGAAGGCTTTTGATAAATCAAGAAATAATCCTGTGGTTAAAAAATTGTTATTTATTTTTGTTAAAATTGAACTAATGAGCTGAAATGTGGCTAATGTTGTTGATTTTTGTCTCTGAAAGCCATATTGGTCATTTGTTATTGTTGAATTTCGCAATAATCTAGTAGTCTTTTATACATACATTTTTCTAATATTTTTGACAATATTGGTATTAATGTAATTGGACGATAATTGTATTATCATTTCTCTTCCTTTTAAATAATGGTTTATAATCGACAGTTTTAATTTTTCGGGAAAATACCACATGAAAATGACAAGTTAATTAAATATGTCAAAATAGAGACTAATTCATTGACAGACTTCTTAATTATTTTCGTATTAATACCGTCATATCCTTCAGAGTTAGTGTTATTTAGAGATAGGATTTCTTTTTTAACCTCTTCTTCTGTCATGGGCTTAACAAACATTGAGTTAGATAGTGATTTCTCATTACTAGTATAGCTGTTTAGTTTATTCATTATTGTCAAATTATTAGGGAAGTCAGTAAAATAATTATTGAAAATCGAAGCTATGTCAGTAGGATTTTTAATCAGTTCATTATTTATTTTCAAATCCGTAACGTCATGGTCGAAGTTTGAATTTAAGATTGAATTTTTTATTACAGACCATGTAGCTTTACATTTATTTTTGCTTTTTTGTATGAATTTTATAGTAGAATTTCTTTTCGATCTTTGAATACATTTTTTCAAAATCTTTGAATATGTGATGTAACTTTCCTTATTTAATTCTGATTTATTCCTGTAGTATCTATATCGGAGTTATCTTTTAGTTTTACAGCTTTTTCTTAAACCTCGACTTATCCAATTGTTTTTAGTGTAATTATTTATCTTTATTCTAATAAGTGGAAAACATAAATTATAGAGCAAACATAGAAATTCATGAAATGTATTAAATGCGTTATTTATATCAGTCTGTAAGTATATATCAGACCAAGATATATTCATAAGACATTTCCTAAATTTCCGTATGTTCTCAGCGCAATAGTCTTTTTTGTAATTAAAATATGCCATAGGTTTTGAAATTTTCCTTTTTATGGGGATTTCTAGTAGTTGCGCTGTTTCATGGTCAGACAGGTATAGAGGTAAAATGGTGGCAATTGCGTCTGTGACGTTGCTTAAAATATGGTCTATACAAGAGTTTTTTCGGGTCGGTACCTTAATATGAATGTTTAGATTGTAGTTGTGACATAGATCCTGTAAAGAATCTAAGAAATCCTTTTTTAAGGAAAGAAGAGATTTTTTTATAGACTAAGGGTGACAAACGAGCACGTAGTCCACCAGTAAGAGCATCCTGTGGTCCATTGAAATTTACATAATATATCTTTGATTACGAATCAAGATGCAGATGCGTTGTCACACCTGAGGACGAAGATGGAATGCCTTGTTTACGGTGAAAAGGGTCAGGAGTTTGCCACATACTCACCATACGTAACACAGCAGCATTAAGGTGCTATTTTACGCTGGTATTCTGTGAGAGCGGGGTAATTCTATTCTACAATTAATTTATAGTAACCTCAAGTAAAAACGATCTAAGCTATGTTTAATATATTAAGTTCCGGTATATTAACTTAAAACTTAAGTATAATTTATGTAATAATGCCTGGCGCGTTGCAGCCGCAGAAGAAAAATTGTGGAAATATCGTTGTAAATTTAGAAGTCTTATATTGTTTAATTTGGAATGATAATACATTCATTGAAGTTGAATTATATATAACTTTCAAGTATTTTTTTTGGTACGATTCGCGCCACCTACTGTAATTTAATTGTACTATGCCTATAACTTTCGCGCAAGAAGAAGCATTATTTTGACAAAGTTTTAGCGCAACCTGATGAACGGTATGGCAGCGCATAAGATACGAACAAACAAACATAAATTTTTATATATTAGATTACCATTAAAAGCTATCATTTAATGTTTTGCGGCATTTTGCAATATCTTTAAACAGTCATCGTCATATCCTGTGAACATTTGTCCGATAGGTGTTTCCATGTTTGAAATTTACTAAAAATTTTATAGAAACAAGATTTGCTGATTTGGTTAATAACGAAACTGTATTACGGGTTTTAAGAGCTTATGAACAGAAAAAATAGAGGTTATTAATTACTTACTACTTAATTACTTTTACTTAATTTTAACTGCGAACAAAATAAATTTTTGTAATAAAATCTGCGTAGAACCATTTTTGGTATTTAATTACCTACTTAGAACAAGAATTACTCACCAGTTTGTGTTTCGTTTTTATTATACAAATCTTTGATTAGGTGATTATACGAATGTAAGAAGTCATGCATCAATTCCGTTAAAATCATAAAAAGGTTAATTCGAATTAAAAATAAATCGTTAAAATTTGCCGAGTATTTTTCCTCTAAACAGTGTTTCGTCATATCTGTGAACGTCATTTCTGCTAACTTGATGTTCATAGAAATGGCGTTTGATAACAGTAAAACTGATCACAATGCATTTCATAAGCGACAGGTAGCAGGACCTACCTTGTACCGAAATAAATCTATGTTTTATTTAATTGCGAACACTATCGCACCTGAACTGAACAGAATTGAATGCGAAAGGGAACTACGACGGGAAAAGTGGCATTGTAAGTAACAGATAACGCAATGGTTGTGGGACTTATTTATGGAACTAATAAACTGCTCACAAGAAAATTACAGGAGGATTCAAATTTTTGCTAAGAATAACGTTGAAGTCGTTGGCCTATTGTTAAAATAAAGTAAATAAAATACATTCCAAAGAACAAAAGACATTCAGATTATTAATAGAATCAGGCGTTACTTTGCGGAAATCTATTATATTAAAGTTGGAAAAAAAGTGGAGTTATTGAGCGGATATTGGCGAAATAAATTTTTCAAACTTTAACATTAGATTACTTAGAGTAGATATTCTTCCAGCCTTTTTGCAAGCTAAAAGTCTGAGCTGTTGAAAAAATCGGTTTGATAAATGTGGAACCCCATTTGTAAGAAATTAAGCTGAAATTGTCTAGTTGGGTATAAATACATCAGAACATGCTCGTCGAAATTTAAACGGATCAATACAAGAATTCTCGTTGTCTCCAATTTAATGGTCATGTTAGTTCTTTATATTTGCTTGCTGCTTTACCAAAGATTTCCATAGCTATTACTTCATAGACTGACAGTGGTAAATCAAGCGATGATACTCCAGAAAATCTCCAACTAAGACGATTTGTTCCGTCGCCACATAATAAATCATCGCCACTTAAGGATCCACAAAGTGAAAATTCATTCGATTTTGTACTATAAAGATCAAAAACATAACAATACAAAACCAGTTTCTTCGATGAGACTTACAACGGCTAAATCCTTAAGACAAAAGATTGGTTAAAGCATAACCATTGTCCGAACTCATCAGGTCATCTTTTTGACATCGAATGAGTGAACCCTTCTTTTTCCAAAGAAACGATTAATTTTTTTCAGCTGATCAGATGATGAAGTAATATTTAGATTTTTACTGTCAGTTGTACCCATTTTTTGATGTTATTTTTCCTACCTATTTGAGTTTTTTTTTACAGAAATGACGCATAATTTCTGTTAACATTAGAATTTTATTTTTTGTTTGCCTGATGATTATTACTATGAATAAGATTTAATGTTGATGTTAAGTGTACATATATCTTAATCAGAAGTACACAGAATCACATAAGAGTTGTTAATATTTTTTTAGATAGATAAGAATTTTCTGTCAACATTTGCATTATTGTTCTTTTGTCTTTTATCAGCCATTTTTATAATTTTGATGATTTTTCATTCTTCAGTGTCTAGCGATATTTAATTTCTCTTTTGATCTCATTGAAATAAGATAGTTAACGAATTAAATAAAAAAACTACATGAAATACAGGTTGTTTTTTTACAAAAAAATATTAGGTTCGTTAGAATGACCCAGTTGCAGTATGGCTCTACCACTTAAAGAATTGAGAGATTCTTTAAAAGATTTGTAAACAGATTTGTAAAAGGATTTCCTACTGGCACTAGCCGCAATTGGTATTTGATCCTATTATAATTTTCCTAAGCAGATGACTTGTTTTATTATTTATTTAAAAGCTTTTAGATTTGAGGTAGTTTTTGACACAGAAGGTCAGAAGTCACAAGCAAGAAACTAGCCGAATTTTTGTATTAATTATTTAAAAAATTATATCAATGACAATAAATCACACAATTTCGAATTTCGAACGAATAAAATTCGAAGTTCTTGTTTCTTTTGAGACCGGTCTTCTGTATAGCGCTCAGTCGACCAGAATATATTTTTAATGTTTCATGTTTGTAAGTTACACAAGAAATCTAAAACATGTTTGATTCGTACGTTCATTAGATTATTTGCAATCATTTCATTATTTATACAAAAAGTGATCTCCTAAATGTTAGTTATAATGTAAAGATGTAGGAAGGGGAAAACTTTTATAATAATATATACTTTCAACTTATAACCGTGTTAATTCGAAAGAATGATTTATAAATGCTGTCTCCAAAATTTGGAATAATATACCGCCTGTTTTGCAGAAGATTGTAAATTCATAAAGATTTATATAGAAGATGTATAATAACTTCAACAACAAAAGTTGAAGGCAGATATATAAGAATAAGGGGGTGGCCCTTTGAAAATCTATTATATTTCAGCGCCCCCAATTTTTATACACTCCTAAAACTTAAAAATCACAATTTCATTACTTTAATTAATTTAGTTATGGTGTGCTATATAAGTCGGTTCTGGTGTTTAAACTTACATTCTAAAGTAGACATTATTACCAGTCAGAGCAATTAAAACGCAACTTTATAGTATTAAGAATATATTTTAATCAAATTAAAAGAAACAATATAGATAGGTAATCAATTTTAGTTTTATAACTAATCTAATGAGATGGACGAATTTGATGATTTTTAACAAGTTTGTTGAATGAATGAATGAATGAATGACATGAATGAAATATTTATTTGCGTTTAGTTAAGGTACATTGAAGATGGTGATAGTAATTAAACATCCGCTTAATCCACCATTATTAATAGCATGCAAATCTATAAAACTATAAAATATCTAGTGGTTAGTGAGTGTCTCTAACAAAATGTCAACAAGTAGTCAATAAATAGGAAATAATTAATAAACTTTTCATAATTGGTCCATTAAATTTGTTTGTCAAGTTCCTATTACCTATCGTAGTTCAAACATTCCTGTACAGTGTAAAAAGACTTTTCACTGAGAAAGTTGTATAATTCTCTTTTAAATAGAATGAAAGTTAGGTCTCGAATTACCTGTGGTATCTTATTATATACTGTCATACACATACAAAAGCAATTTTTATGTAATCTCGCACTCTTAGGAATTATAGCGGAAACCAACCTATTCCTATTTCTGGTGCTTCGTTTGTAGACGTCTTTAACTTGTGTGAAATAATTCATATTGTTTACAAATTTTGCCGCTTCAAAAATACGAGTATATAGACAAGGAAGTGTCAAAATGTTCAAAGATTTAAACAAAGGCTTGCATGGCTCGTCAGGTGCAGTACCACATATTGCTCTAACACACTTTTTTTTTACCTCATTAGCTTCTTTATCGCCCTTGTTGATAATATTGTGTCTCGTAACTTTGACGTCCCGTTCCTTATATTTATAAATTATGTTAAGTAAATAATATAATTAAAGCCGGATCGTGGTAGCTCAGGGATAAGTGCTTCCCTATAAGTTTCATAGTACGGAATGAACTAAGTTCTACTACCACCAATGAAATTGCTAATTGGAATTTTAAGTGCTGGTTCACCACGTGCTAGCGGTGCTGCGGTGAGAGAAAACATCGCGAGGAAACTTTCATATCTGAGAAATTAAATATTTCGTAAAACAAAATTTTTATTTATAAGGTAAGTGTCGAGAACCAAAGAACCTTTTATAATAGACCACTTATAAGTATTAAATATTATTTTTAATAGGAAAGGAGGCCTATTCGTTATGCTTTTCTTTAAAGTTTCTAGAAAGTTTCTCGTCGCCATTAATTTCTTTTCTATTACCTTGTTTATTTCTACTTATTGCGCGAAATGGTCTATTGAAATATATAATAAATTAGCTGTTACCCGCGGCTTCGCCCGCATGGTCACTGGGAAATGAACTATCCATTGCTTTTTGAATTGAAAGAAAACTGAGTTTTATAGATTTGTCAGAGATGCAGCCATTAAAAGGAAACTGAGCAAAATTGATTCGTCAGCCTATTTAAATGTTTTGAAACGCAGCGTATAGGAAAGCATGAAAATAGCCTGTTTATTCCAAATGGAAATGGGATATTTTTTTAATTAAAGGAAACTGAGCATAATTATCCGTCAGGGATGCAGACTTTGAAAAGAAACTGAGCTAAATTGATTCGTCAGAGATGCAGTTTCTGAATTGAAAGGAAACTGAGCCAAATAAAAGATCCGTCAGAGATGCAGCCTTTTGAGTTGAAAGGAAACTGAGCTTAATAGGTCCGTCAGAGGTGCAGCATTTGGAATTGAAAAGAAACTGAGCTAAATAGAAATTTTGAATTGAAAGGGAAGATCTGTGGAATTTGATTAATTTATTGGGAATTTTGGAAAAACTAACTAAACACTATTTTAAGACGCTACTGTACACTATATGTTATATGTTTTCCATTCGGGGAAAGAATGTGAAATTCTGGGCATTTGACACACGCGAACATGCTACATACAGCTGACCATGAGAGAAGCACGGTTTTTCTAAGTTGACCCCGCTACCTGTAACGTTTGCCCTTGCGCTTATTAATTGTCATTGCAAAACTGAGCTTAATAGGAACTGCAACCTTTGAATTGAAAAGGAAGATCTGTGGGAAATATAGGATCCGTGGTATAATAACATTTTCACCTTTTCCTACGCCTGTCAAAATTGTAGCACCGATTATGTTCCGTCCAAGATGTGTCACACGCAGCCTTGTCCCGTTACATGACCGAGGAGCATCTAAATTTCGCATTAGCATGACTGGGACGCCTTATTTTAATTGAAGCTTATGTGAGGGCACACCTGACAACTCTAGAGAATTTAGAAACTCTACGGGATATGAAGTGCTCTGTTCTGTGTCCATAACTGTGTCTACTGACAAATACTCTGTTATTTCTCCTGCTACTTCGCTTAATATATCTGAATTTATTTTGTTAACGCTCTCATTTTTTGGTGCAAGAATCGCCCTTTCACATAACCATTTGTCTTCATGCATGTTGTTCGTTAAATCTGAATAAACGCTCGCAATTAATTCGGAATGACTCTGTACTAAATTACAAAAATCTCTCGTCAATTTAACGCAGCCCTCAGCATCCGTTTCCAACCGCCCATCGCCAATTTTTAATAGTGTGTCAGCATAGTTTCCAGCATTGATATCATTATACAAATGCGGCTATACCGGAGGAAGCTACGGCCACAGCAATGTTTTTATCTTTCCGTACTTGCGCTAATAATAAATTTAACAAAAATTTCTTCCCAGTTCCTCCATCTAAAAAGAAAAGTGCACCATTTCCAGATTCAATTTGTCCTAATACTTTGTCAAAACTCGTTTTTGTTCGGGAAGCAAGCGGGTACAATTGGCTACTTGCTGCAAAGCTGGTATATCGTAGTTTGTTTCACGTATGATTTCATCACTTAGTTCATTTTCGGTTGTTCGCTGACGGCTTATCATTCCAAAGTCGCTTAATTTTTTGCCTACCATTGCCATTACTTTATCTTCAATTTTTCCAAGTGCTTCATTATAAATGTGTTCATTGTATGTCATGTTGGCGTGTGTCTGCTGTAAGCTTCGCAAAATATCTTCCGCTATGTACTCTTTATATTTGTCCCACAATTTATGTGCATTAGATAGCCCGCAAGATGATATGAGAGTTGCATAAAGATCCCTTATTTTGGCTGGTGACTGGCACTGCACAGCTTCCTCCATGGTTTCATCCCAGTGATTATCGTTTTCAAAGATGAGCTTCACATGCTTCTCTATAAGTTGCATTCCTGACCGTTTACAGTTTTATGGTCTTTATATCCTGTAGGACCCCGAACATGGTGCAGCAGCAATCGTAAAGAGAAACATTCAAAATTAGTTACATGGACGGTATACACGACCAAGGGCATCTGATGACTTTACACCGGGCCAATTTGCAACAGGCGCGCCTTGAATACGGCGTTTCCACCTTCCTAGATGTGTTCCAAGTATATTAGCGGGGACTTCAGAATATAACAACGTTTTTGCAAAGGGTCGGTTTGACAAAGTTAAAAGAAGACTGTTAGTGTAGTTTTGGCGGTGATGCAATTCTTTCTTGGAAATTTCTTTCGGTGAAATATACACGCTCTCCAGTTTCTAAGTGCACAGCAAGGTGAGTAACTGTTGGGTGCCTTTCGTGTTAAGGGAAGCCAAGGAGACGCCACGCTGCCTCGTTACTGCTGACATAACGCCCTGCTTTAAAGGTCTGTACTTCATTAACGGGATTTGCCTCACCTTCACTCCTGAGATTAAATATTGCTTGGTCGCTTCCTTTATTTATGTACTTACAGATATACTTAATTTCGCGGACAGAGCTACATGCTTCTACATTAATGTGGGCATTAAACATTTTACATAGAATGGGCGAATACGGGACAATCCAGCTGTTATCTAAGGTTTCGAACGCTCCAGAGCGAGATTTGATTGTAACTTTCCTGCCACCATCTTCGGGAGCTCTGCGTCTGTATAAAGGGTAGCCATTGTCCTTGTGCACTGTTTCTTTTAATAACTGTTTAGGGAATTTCTTTGTACATTTTCCTTCTTTCATACATGGCGATATTTAATTTCGTGCTCCACATGGACCGTGAATCATATTTCGGACGATGGTATCATACATTTTTATCTTGCTCAGGATCCGAATATCGGTGCTTATTATGTCGTCTATTTGGCTGCAACTTCTTCTTTAAACCATATTAGAATGTGGACATGCGGTAATCATCTTTTGCCATTCAATTGAATACATGAAGCACTGCACCTCCGAAAATTTTCCTTTTGTTAATTACATACATTAATTTTGTACTTTTAATCTAAATACTCTAGCAACTAAATCGTGTCTGTCAGTACTTTTTTGGCCCGGCATTATCTCCTCGGTTATTTCTTTCCATGTGGGATTGCAAGTAAAGTAACAAAAAGATCAGGTCTTCCGTAAGTTCGTACATAGGCGAATGCGTCTTGTGTGTACTCATGTAGGTAGCGGGACTGTTAACGAATGATGAGGGCAGAATTACCATTTTACCTAAATCTCTGGGGTTTACATTGGCGTCGCTAGAAACTGCATCTTGTAAATGTATATAATTCTCAACGCGCAGCTTTTTTTGATTTAAAGATATATAACGGAGACGTTCACTTTCTACCTTCACATACATGTCTACCAAAAATTGATGAAATAATTGTCTACACCGGGCTAAGAGGTTAAAATCATTTTCTCGCAACATCATATGATACGCATAAAAATCCATGCATGATACTTTTTTGTTCGGAGTAGGCTCCTTTGTGACCGGATTAATGAGTGGAATTTGAAAATGATAACTCTCTTGTCCTTTGCAATAAATCAATGGGTATTGCAGAGCGTCATAAAACTTGTGTGTATCGGCTACCCGTTGCAACGTATCATCACGTGCTCGCAAGACAATGTCTCGTGAAGAAAATTGATCACCAATAATTACGGCTGCTATTTCGTTTATCAAAGGTGCATTGCAGCGCCTTTCATGCTCTTCTCGAGGGGTCCAATCTTCGTGAATGACGACTTTATAATCCTCTTCAGGTAGGTTTTCTAAAGCAGTTTTAAATGTTTTGACTAAAATGTTACGTTCATGCAAGAATCTTTGAATTTTGAACACTGTGTCTCTCTCAACTCCCTGGATAAATTGGCAGCGTCGGTCTACCTCAATTTCTTCGTCACCCATAAAATATACTTGTAAAAATTTATGCTCTTCGTTTTCAGCTGGAAAAAGTGAACCTATTCTATGATAAATTTGCCCTTGCACTGTAAATGTAGGCGAAAATCCGGCATTATTATTTCCCGGTCAACCTGAAGGACGTCATTTGAAAGCATGAGCTATATTTCGGATTCTGTTTAAAAGCGCCGTGACTCATTAGCATCATATAAAAGAGAGTTTTCAAAGGTTCTTCTGGTTCCCCAAGTAACGGAAGAGACACTTTGCCATTGAACAGCACATGATCAGGTCTCATCTTTCCATTTTAAAATGGAAAGATGAGATGGAAAGGATGAATGAATGAATGGAAAGCTGCAAAATCGACACGCCTAGTCCATCAGTCCGATAACAACTAACCTGTGATTTTTATAATCAATCAACGAATCATAATTGAATGCTGCGTCATTAAAAACCGACCAATTGTTTCTTTGAAAATTTTGTCGACGTTCAGCTTGGAGCTGTGCATTTGCATCTCTTCGCGCCTGTGTCTGTTCTGTTGTTTCAGATGCCCTTATAGTAGATTGACGTTCAGCTTGCTCAATGAGTCTGTGTTGAGTTTCATCAGGTGTTTCCGCGGCTCTTAAGGTGGCCTGACGTTCCGCTTGTTCAAATAGCCTTTGCTGGCTTTGAGCAGGTGTTTCAGTAGCTCTTAAAGTAGATTGACGCTCTGCCTGTTCAAGATGCCTTTGCTGACTTTGATCAGGTGTTTCAGTAGCTCTTAAAGTAGCTTGATGCTCTGCCTGTTCAAGACGCCTTTGCTGACTTTGAGCAGGTGTTTCAGAAGCTCTTAAAGTAGCTTGACGCTCTGCCTGTTCAAGACGCCTTTCCTGACTTTGAGAAGGTGTTTCGGAAGCTCTTAAAGCAGCCTGACGCTCTGTCTGTTCAAGACGCCTTTGCTGACGTTGAGAAGGTATCTCAGATGCTCTAACAGCAGCCTGACGCTCTGCTTGTTCTTGCCTTCTCAGTTCAGCATCTTCTAAAGATTCTAGCGATCGGGCTAATCTTTTCGCTTGTCTTTGAGAAGATACTCTTGAAAGGCTGGACTTACGTTTGCGAGGCATTATGAAGTAAGAAAACCTATTTATAAAAAACGTTAAAATACCTAAAAGGAATTAAATTTCCTTTTAAATATTTTATTTAAAGCAACTAAAATATCTAAAAGGAATAAATATTCCTTTTAAATATTTTTTAAAATCAAAACAACAAAACCAATTCAAGACACAACACGAATGCGAAAACGATAGCCAAAAAAAATCGAATCAACTTAAACCAAATCACAAAACAAATCGCAGAAAACCGAAATCGAAAGCAGTAGTCAATATAAATATAACCAACGAAAAAAGAAGTAAGTGTATAGGTACCGTATACACTATCTATACTATTAATATTAATATTCCTTTGAAATATTGTTAAGCAACCTAAAACAACGAAAACCAATTCACGATTCTTAATAAACAAAATCCAAAATCAAAGCCAGAGTCTAAATATGTATAAAGGAATACCAACCAAATCAACAAAACCGATTCAAGAAAATACACAAATCCGAAAATGAAAGCCAATATAAATCCATTCAACCTTAACCAAATCACAAAGCAAATAACAAACAACCGAAATCGAAAGCAGGTAGTGGAATAAGCTACGAAATAGAAACAATTTAAGCGTATAGGTACCGTATGCACTATAAGTTGACGCGCGGCTCAACGGCGGGAGTTTAGTACATGTCTGGAAACATTTCATTACCGCGTTTTAAAAACCTAGTAACGACATCTAGCGGAATCAATTTAAACTATGTATACGTTAGTTAATAAGAACTCTCAAAAATATTTTTCTTATAATTTTGCACAATTTTTCTTATTTTAATACCGATTCATTCATAACCACATATAAGAACAGTATTCATTTCCGTTCAATAAATATTACTAAGGCTTATTAATAAGGCTTACTAAGAACTGTTTCTACCATTGTTAAGTAATAGTTAAGGGTGAAAGCGTGACAGGTGGTGATAGTATTTCTGATCCATACTTATAATCACGCCTGTAACCTTTGCGGGGTAGGCAGAGCATCAACGGATTACTGAATATCGTCTGCGAGGTTATTGCCTATTCTGTGAATTACGATGCACCAAAACGTTTGAAGAAAATCAGCTGGAGAATTTTATGTTTTTTATCGCTCTCTTCCCGGTCCTGCGTGGAAAAATACAGATCCATACATTTTTATCTTAATTTTGTAAAAGACATAATAATCCAGATATTCTGACCTTCTGTGTTCGTCCATCGTACCGTCGTCCGTTTTGTAGAATCACGGTGGCGCCACCTAGCTGAATTTAGTTTTGCAACATATTCGATTTTCCTACGGGAATGAGATGTTTTTCCGCGGAAAAAAGTAGCCTATGTCACTCTACAGCCACCGAACTATCCCCATACAAAAATCATGCCATGCCGACGCTCTGTTGCGACGTACAAGAAGGACAAACAAACAAACAAACAAACAAACACACTTTCGCATTTATAATATTAGTATGGAAGTATGGATATGGACTTTATTGTTCATCTTTTGTTATATTTTACCTATTTTTGGCTCTGCCCAAGGTTAATATCATTTATAAATTATTATGATTGTTCTTAGCACCTAGCTTTTTATAATTTTATGAACTTTATTGCTGTGTAACAAGCTGTGTTCGCTTAATTTGGAATGGGCACTGTTAGCTCAATAATATGTTTTTATTAGTTTGGAACTAAATATAATATGACTTTTTTCATACAAATTTCTTAAAGACTGTCATAACTATGTGAATATTTTTACCAAAAAGTACAACGAAATTCATTGCAACAGTTTCCGGCCAGCTAATGTTGTGTACGTGACATAAATAGTGAGTGGAAACATTTCTAAAGGAAATTACTGTTTCAGTAAAATGGGTTGCGTTATCATTCAAGTTGTAATGACAGAATAAAGCTCCTGCGTCGTCTGCTTGAAGGTGATTTACTTAAGACGTTCGTGAAGTTGTTTGCCTTTTTATGTATATGGAAGTGCCTCTTATGTATAGAGAGCAGCCACTCTGCAGTTATATTATAGTTGTAGTATATGGTAAGGACCACATACTACACAAAATATGAGCGTAAAATAGAAGCTTAATGCGGCTTTGTTTCGTGTGGTAAGTGTAGAGTTACCCCTTTTATTGGTAAAGAGGCATTCTGTCTTAGTCCTCAGGGGTGACAATATCAACTCATCATCAGATGGACTGTGTGCTCGTTTGTGATCCTTTTTCTATAAAAATAAAAATAGCTAATAAATAGGGACAGTAATATGGATCAAATATCGCCTATAAATATTATGCTGTTTTCGGCAAAGGAGCTGCGGCAAAATTTAATTCATTAAAATGTGAGCATATGTTAAAACGTCTGTGATACCTTGCTGATTTGTTTTGTAACTTTTTTTATAGGATAGGGTGGCAAACGAGCACATAGTCCACCAGATGGTAAGTGGTTGCTGTGATCCATAGACATCTACATCTATCCTAAATGAAGAATCAAAATGCATCAAAATGCGTTGTCACCCGTGAGGACTATTATTAAATGCCTCTTTTCCAGTGAAAAGGTTCTCCGGTTCTCTATACTCATCATACGAAACACAGCGTTATTAAGCTGCTATTTTACGCTGGTGTTTTGTGAGAGCGTGGTCCTTCCCCGGTCGAGCCGACCCATTCGTGCTACAACTATACTACTAATATAGCTACAGCATGGCTCTACCACCTATAACTTTACAATAGTGTATTTAAAAGAGTATTGTTAGCGATACTCAGAAGCATCGATTTTCTTATCACTTCTTTTTCTTAATCTGCCAGTAAAAGTTCACATGGGTCTCTTCTTTTGTATGGACTATTGACCTTAATCATCATTTAGTCATAAAATACCGGTTAATTCTTTTTTATTACAGCCTATCAAAAGTCCACTGCTGAACATAGACCTACCCCATAGACTGCCTCATAGAGGAACATTTGCCATAATTGCCAGCTTGGCATGTGAGTTGACAACTGTAGTTAATTTCTAGGTTTTATTAGAAAGACGATGCTGCCCATCCCCTGGTTTGTTTTCCTCTATCGACTCCTACCACATATGGCGTAGTGGATATTTTTACTCCACCACTACAGGATTGACCATTATATGCCGGTAGTTGTCGGGAACACTACGCTCCAATTTGTCTCTAAGTTACGACCCAACACCCACGGGATAATAACGCGCAGTGGATTCCCTTACGCCGCCGTTATGCGGCAGCAATCTGCTAATATTATCTCCAGAATGTAATTCTTGAACTATACGCCCCTACCGATAACATTTATTTACATACATATCCTTTTAACGTCTTCAAAACAAGTGAGTGGGAATACCCACTTCGCCAGAGATATCTCATATTAAGCTTTTACAATTGATAACAATTGGGCATAAATCTGTCTCGGTATAAGTGTTTGTATGGCCTACAAAAAATATTCCGGGCTTGAAAGTTTATCATGTGAAAAGTACTCGTGAGAATAACTCTTTTTTAAGGAAAGAAGAGATTTTTTTTATAGACTAAGAGTGACAAACCAGCACCCACCAGTAAGAGCATGCTGTGGTATCCTCGATTACGAATCAATATGCAGATGCGCTGTCACACCTGAGGACTAAGATGGAATGCCTTGTTTACGGTGAAAAGGGTCAGGAGTATTCCACATACTCACCATGCGTAAAGCTGCTATTTTACGCTGGTATTCTGTGACGGCGGGGTAATTCTATTCTACAATAAACATATAGTAACCTCAAGTAAAGACGATCTAAGCTATGTTTAATATATTAAGTTCCGGTATATTAACTTAAACTTAAGTATAATTTATGTAATAATGCCTGGCGCGTTGCAGCCGCAGAAGAAAAATTGTGGAAATATCGTTGTAAATTTAGAAGTCTTATATTGTTTAATTTGGAATGATAATACATTCATTGAAGTTGAATTATATATAACTTTCAAGTTTTTTTTTTGGTACGATTCGCGCCACCTACTGTAATTTAATTGTACTATTCCTATAACCTTCGCGCAAGTACAAGCATTATTTTGACAAAATTTTAGCGCAACCTGATGAACGGTATGGCAGCGCATAAAATACGAACAAACAAACATAAATTGTTATATATTAGATTACTATTAAAAGCTATTATTTAATGTTTTGCGGCATTTTGCAATATCTCTAAACAGTCATCGTCATATCCTGTGAACATTTGTCCAATAGGTGTTTCCATGTTTGAAGCTTACTAAAAATTTTATAGAAACAAGATTTGCTGATTTGGTTAACAACGGAACTGTATTACGGGTTTTAAGAGCTTATGAACAGAAAAAAAATAGAGGTTATTAATTACTTACTACTTAATTACTTTTACTTAATTTTAACTGTGAACAAAATAAATTTTTGTAATAAAATCTGCGTAGAACCATTTTCGGTTATTAATTACCTACTACGGCACACTGTTCACCTGTCACCTATAGAACAAGAATTACTCATCAGTTTGTGTTTTGTTTTTGTTATACAAATCTTTGATTAGGTGATTATACGAATGTAAGAGGTCATGCATCAATTCCGTTAAAATCATAAAAAGGTTAATTCGAATTAAAAATAAATCTTTAAAACTTGCCGAGTATTTTTCCTCCAAACAGTGTTTCGTCATATCTGTGAACGTCATTTCTGCTAACTTGATGTTCATAGAAATGGCGTTTGATAACAGTAAAACTGATCACAATGCATTTCATAAGCGACAGGTAGCAGGACCTACCTTGTACCGAAATAAATCTATGTTTTATTTAATTGCGAACACTATCGCACCTGAATTGAACAGAATTGAATGCGAAAGGGAACTACGACGGGAAAAGTGGCATTGTAAGTAACAGATAACGCAATGGTTGTGGGACTTATTTATGGAACTAATAAACTGCTCACAAGAAAATTACAGGAGGATTCAAATTTTTGCTAAGAATAACGTTGAAGTCGTTGGCCTATTGTTAAAATAAAGTAAATAAAATACATTCCAAAGAACAAAAGACATTCAGATTATTAATAGAATCAGGCGTTACTTTGCGGAAATCCATTATATTAAAGTTGGAAAAAAAGTGGAGTTATTGAGCGGATATTGGCGAAATAAATTTTTCAAACTTTAACATTAGATTACTTAGAGTAGATATTCTTCCAGCCTTTTTGCAAGCTAAAAGTCTGAGCTGTTGAAAAAATCGGTTTGATAAATGCTCGCTGTGAGGAAGCTCAAGGTCGCTCGCTGAGCGACCTTGAGCTTCCTCATACTGCCAGCAGTGAAAGACCACGTCTCAGTTCCATAGGACATCACTAGCAACACGCACTGGTTGTACAGTCTAGTTTTCAAGTTTTGAGGTATACCTGACGAGAAGATGTGCCGTAATTTCCCGAACGCTGCCCAGCCGAGTTGAATCCGTCGATTGACCTCTCGGTCGAAGTTGGACTTACCTAGTCGGACTATTTGTCCCAGGTAAACATACTCGTCAACAACTTCGAGCTTAGTGCTCCCAACAACTACCGGCATAGGTGTGACATGGACATTAAACATGATCTTTGCTTTGTCCATGTTCATCTTAAGACTTATCCGTTGGGAGACACTATTGAGGTCATTGAGCATAGTGCTTAGGTCCTCCAGCGATTCTGCCATAAGGACTATATCGTCGGCAAATCGATGGTGGGTGATGTACTCGCCATTGATGTAAATACCGTATCCTTTCCTGTGGACGTAGCTTGAAAACGTCTTCCAATGCAGCGGTGAAGAGTTTCGGGGATATAACGTCACCCTGTCTTACACCTCTCTGCAGTTGGATAGGTTTCGTACTCTGGTTCTGTACTCGGATAGCCATCGTAGCCATACTGTACAAGCACTTCAGCACTTCGATATACCGACAGTGAACTTGGCACCGCTGAAGACGCTGCAGCACTGCCCAAATTTCGACGGAATCAAAGGCTTTCTCATAGTCCACCTACGCCAGACATAGTGGCAAATTGTACTCTTCGGACTTCTGTACAATTTGCCGAGGGGTATGTATGTGGTCTATGGTGCTAAAGCCTTTTCGGAAACCGGCTTGTTCGAGAGGCTGGAAGTCGTCGAGTATGCATGCGAGACGATTCGTAATGACTCTCGAAAACAGCACGTAGACGCGTCTTAGAAGGGAAATCGGTCTGTAGTTCTTCAAGAGAGGGTTGTCACCTTTCTTAAAGAACAAGACCACTGCAGTTCTGCTCCACGCCTCCGGTGTAGTGCCACCATGGAGGACGGAATTAAAGAGCTTCTGAAGGACTAGAAGTACCGGTTTTCCACCCGATTTCAGAAGCTCCGCTGTAATTCAATCCTCGCATGGGGCCTTGCCGTTTTTAAGGTGCTGGAGAGCCATTCTAATCACGCTCAGACTGACGTCCGGAATATCATCGGAATAGTGTCGGATAAGACTTGCTCTTGAATCGTTACCCACACTTGCGTGTGGCTCCAACGATGATGTGTACAGCTGCCCATAGAACCTCTCAATCTCACTCAAAATCTCAGGTGTCCCGGAAACGACGCTTCCACACTCGGTCATCAGCTTCGACAGTTGGCTCTTTCTGGCAGGCAGATCTCTAGCAAAGACTTTGGAGCCCTGGTTGCGCTCGATTGCTTCTTCAATACGAGCAGTATTAAAGTTGCATAAGTCCCGCCGCATGCATTTGGAGATCTGTCTGTTCAGTTGCCTGTATGCTATCAAATCTACTGAAGATTGCAGCTTCATTTCCCGTCTAACAGCCATGAGATTAAGAGTGTGATCGAAGAGTTTTTGTGTTCTTCTGCGGCGGGTCTTACAAAATTTAGCTCCGACCGCATAGACAGTTTCCACGAGCTTGTCATTCATATCGTCCACTGCATTGCAATCTTCTAGGAACTGAAAACGGTGAAAAGTTTCGGGACTTAGGATTAGAGGGATTAGAGCACGAGGGGGACGGAGCGTTGACTTCATTTGACGACACCTCTCCAACTTAACGTTTAGGTTTAGTGTGCCTCTAACCATTCGGTGATCGCTACCAGTTTTTACCCTCGCGATCACTGAGACATCACTGAACAGTTGTCGCCTGGTCGTCATAATGAAGTCAATCTCATTTTTGTCGAACCGTCGGGGCTCCACCAAGTCCACTTCCTGTGGGGCCGCTTCTGGAAGAAAGAGTTCATCATAAATAGTCCCTCTTTCCCCATGAAGTCGGTCAGCTGCTGGCCCCTTGGGTTCCGTTGCCCTTATCCGCATTTCCCTACTTTCAGCTCACCGTTCTCTCTTGTTCCTAGCTTTGCGTTGAAGTCTCCCATTAACACCGTATAGTGGGTTTTGGAGGAATGCATGGCTCTAGAAATATCCTCATACATTTCCTCTACCTCCTCATTGGGGTGTGCCGAGTTTGGTGCGTAAACCTGTATGACCTTCAGCGAATACCATTTGGTGATTCTGAGTATAAGGTACGCAACCCTCGTCTACACACTCCCAATCTTTACAACGTTGTTAACGAGAGACTTGTGGACGATAAATCCGATACCTCCTTGGGACAGATGGTCGCCCTCCCGGTGATAGAACAAGTTGCCGGATTCGAGGATTACCGTGTCCTCCCCCTCTCTTCGGACCTCGGATAATCCTATTATATTCCAGCGCAACCTGTCTATCTCTTTTTCCAGCTCCGGGATCTTCTCGTCAGTCCTCAGAGTGCGTGCGTTATAAGTTGCCAGGTCGAGTCATCGTAGGTGGCAACCGAACCACCACCGGAGATTCTTAGCACCCCTGCCCCGCCGTTACCATGGTCACCACCGTAGCCAGGAATAGCGGGGCCGCCGGGGACTGGGCTCCGTCTCTTCGTAACTTTCTTCATTGGGGGATATATAGCCGTAGTTGTCACGCTTGTCGAGCAGGTTGGCAACCGCAGTTTTTTTATTGTTATTTGCTGTTATCAGAAAGATGCTGCTGCCCATTTTCTGCCTCAGTTTCCTTCTGTCGCCTCTTACGACACCCACGGGAAGATATGGGGTAGTGGGTATTCTAACCCGCCATTACACGGGTCTGTGCGCTTTGCCATTATTTTCTGCATCTATAATTGTAATCAGGTAAGATAGTAGTCAAGCACTGGCTTATAATTGGTAAAAAAGTGTTAAACAGCTGATGATATTTCCGGCCGTTTAATATTTCTATCTTCCCATTTAGGTGTTGCTGTAATGTAATTCTTTTTAATAACATTCAACCCACTAGATCAAAGATTGTCAAACTTATTTCTTTTACCGCCCCCTTTGAAAATAAATTATTTTTCAACTGCCCCAATTTTTTATACACTCCTAAAACTTAAAAACCACAATTTAATTACTTTAATTAATTTAGTTATGGTGTGCTATATAAGTCGGTTCTGGTGTTTATACTTACATTCTAAAATATACATTATTATCAGTGAGAGCAATTAAAACGCAACGTTATAGTATTTAGAATATATTTTAATCAAATTAAAAGAAACAATATAGATAGGTAATCAATTTTAGTTTTAAATCTTATCTAATGAGATGGACGAATTTGATGATTTTCAACAAGTTTGTTGAATGAATGAATGAATGAATGAAATATTTATTTGCGTTTGGTTAAGGTACATTGAAGATGGTCATAGTAATTAAACATCCGCTTAATCAGCTATTATTAATAACATGCAAATTTATAAGGCTATAAAATATCTAGTGTTTAGTGAGTGTCTATAACAAAATGTCAACAAGTAGTCAATAAATAGGAAATAATTAACAAATATTTCATAATTGGTCCAATAAATTTGTTTGTCAAGTTCCTATTACCTATCGTAGTTCAAATATTCCTGTACAGTGTAAAAATACTTTTCACTGAGAAAGTTGTATAATTCTCTTTTAAATTGAATGAAAGTTAGGTCTCGAATTACTTGTGGTATCTTATTATATACTGTCATACACATCTCTTAGGAATTATAGCGGAAACCAACCTATTCCTATTTCTGGTGCTTCGTTTGTAGACGTCTTTAGCTTGTGTGAAATAATTCATATTGTTTACAAATTTCGCCGCTTCAAAAATATATAGACAAGGAAGCGTCAAATGTTCAAAGAGTTAAACAAAGGCTTGCATGGCTCTTCAGGTGCAGTATCACATATCGCTCTAACACATTTTTTTTTGTGCAATAAACGCCTTTTTTATGTCAGTGCTATTACCTCATATGATCAGTCCGTATCGCAGGACTGATTCAACGTAAGCAAAGTACGCAATAAGTGCTGTACTCCTTCCTACTATTTTTTTCAATTTATAAATTGCAAATGGGAAACGATTGATTTTGTTGCACACTTTTTTAACTTTTGTTTCCAAACTAATTTTTGATCAATTTCTATACCCAAGAATTTCGTTGTTGTTGTATTTTTAAGTATTTGTCCTTCATAATTTATATTTAATGTCAGATTTTGTATATTATACAAGTTAATTAAATTCGTTTTGTCAATATTGATAATAAAATTATTATTTCTAAGCCAATTAATTATTTGAATTATAGTTTCATTAATGTCATTTTTGTGGTCATTTAATGTCAATTGGTTATCAGTTTTCACTATTACAGATATATCATCAGCGAATAGGATACATCGATGCTTGGTCACATTTGGGAGATTTGTATCATGTATCATATGTTGAAATCAGGTTCGATTTTACTCAAAAACAGTCGTAAGTCGCCGCGTTCGGTTACATACAAACGATTTCTTTTTTTAATAAGCAGCGTTGTCACAGCGCTAAATCTGACTCACACAAATCACAATCACACAAAAATGACGATGGGAACGCTATCAAAAATCGTTGAACGTTCGACCACAATCCAGGGTACAACTGCGGGATTGACTTTTGTAGCCAAAATTCTTGGTAGTAATTTTTGAGTTTGATTTTTATTTCCTCAATCGTTGTCAGTTCTATAAGTTCTTCTCCCAGTTGGGGTGATACTGCTATGTTGAAATTTGAAAAAGGATCTAACACCCAGTCTGGTATTTTCAATTTCAAAATGTCCTGGAAAAAAAAAAAAAAAAAACGTGTGTGTGTGTGTGTGTGTGTGTGTGTACTTATGTACGCATGTAAGAAGTTATACTTTAGCGCTTTAGGGAGAGACCAAAAAGTTCTAGTGCCAGATGGTCTGGCAGAGAGTTTTGCGTCAATATGTTTAATGCGATCGAGACTAGCTTTCCGTAATGCTTTTTTGTAGGACTTGGCGGCCTGGTTGAAAGTTCTCTTCTTGGAGCTAATATCCGGAGCTTTGCGGTTTCAAGCGTCAACCCAGGATAGGTACGCTAAATGTATGCGCTTTTCAGCTTGGGCGCATTCAGCGTTAAACCATGGGCGAGCTTTGCTACCGGTGAGAGCGTCAGAGAAGGGGATGAAATACTCCATAGCTTGACGCAACACATCCGTTATCGCATCCGCGCAGCACGACAGATCCGCAGAAGAGAAACAGACCTCCCACCAAGGATAAGATGCAAAAAAGTGTCGCATCTCATCCCAATCAGACTTATACCGCCATATTCGTCGAACACCTTGGGACTCGTAATCAGTCCAAATGTGACGATACAGATTTCACCAGACAGTGGTCAGATGTACCCAAAGGAGATAACCTGTACTTCATACCTGTCTGGTTCGGTAGTCAGCAGAAGGTCCAAGCAATTTGCTGTGTAACCGTCTACATCGGGTACCCTAGTCGCTTCCTTTACCAGCTGAGAAATACCTAGCGTCAAATCAAAATTCCAACAATTCTCTTCCAGCATGGTCGGTGTTCTGGTATGGGAACTCCTGGTCACCGCTGTGCGATCGATAGATCTACCATCACCCAGATTGTCGAAAAAGTGGGGTCTTCAAGGTGACAGAGACGCTGGAAGCAGATGTCATTGCGGACGTACACACATACTCCGGCACGTGGATGGAATTTGTGCTCCATGGAGAATCCAGGACAGTCAAGGTACGCCGCATTCAATGGACATCCAATGGACTGCACTGAGATTTGAGTGCAATCCTCGAATATTAGTGAGTTGCACTTTTAGTGAGAGGACGTGCAACCGCTGTTTAACACTACTTTTCTTTTTAATTGACATATTAAGTGTTGAGAGTGAATAAGGATGGAGAGTGGCAGTTGAACGAGGCGTTGCATTAGCAACCAAACGATACTATCAGAGTTACTGTGCCCATGGGAACTTGATCTGGAGACAGCGGGGAGCCTGAACCCCCCCAGAGATCGCCATCGGGTCCTTTCGCCCGGTCGCTAACCGGCACGATGGAGCCTCCCTGGGATTTTTCGCTAGCTGGCGGGGCAGCTTTTCATGAGTAGCTAATTCACTAATTGGGCTCCCAACTACCTGCGGTCGGCCAGCGGAACACTGTGCTTCGGATCCCGCTACCCTCCACGACCAAGCACCTGACACAGCAACAACTGACGTTTCGTACCCGGTTTACATACACAACGCTACTGTTCAGACCCATTCTCCATATGGCTTCACCAAGCATTATGCCGGAACACGACAACGTCATTTGGCGACAAGACTGCCGAATTTTCTATGAATCCATATTTAATATATTCTGCACTATATTGCCGTCCCTTCTTTTTTGATTCCGACATGGCTTTGTTTTTACAAATATTTACAAATATTTACGTGGTAGAGCCATTCTGCAGCTATATTACTGGTATACTTGTAGTACGAATGTGTCGGCTCGACCGGGGAAGGATCACGCTCTCACAGAGTATTTCTCAGGATCTGCTAAACAGGTTGGACAGGTTACTTAACAACTGTATACGATTCATCTTTGGCCTGCGCAAATATGATCACGTTTCAGAATTTCGCTCTCAGTTAAAGTGGTTGACTATAATACGCCAGCGCAGAGATTTGCGAATCCTGTCCACCCTGTTTTCAGTTCTTAATGATTCTTCCTCACCCCTTTATCTAAAAGAAAGATTGCAATTCCGTAGTGACACTCATTCTCTCAACCTCCGTTCTTCACACAGCTTATTACTGTCTTCTCCTCTGCACCATTCTGGTTTTATGTCAAATTCTTTCGCAGTTACTTCCATCTCCCTCTGGAACAAATTGCCTGTTGAGCTGCGAACAACACCTGCCAAAAATGTTTTTAAAAGAAAACTATACGAGCATATCCGCAGCCTACAAAGTTGTGTCAACTTACTTTATATGTTTATAGTTATTTATATGTATACATTTATTGAGATATATATGTATATGTGGCGGTAGAAGGAAAAGGGGAGATCTCCCGCCGGGCAAGGTGTGCTGCCCGGAGAGCGGCCAACGCTCCAAGTGGTAGTATGGAGCTATTGTATATATACTGTTTTTAATTCGGAACTTTGATAGCGCGATTTAGGCTTCGATTTATTTCGCTTGTGGCGCGACGACAGCGCCACCACATCACCCCCCTGCTCAGACCGGAGGTCGATAGTGCAGTCTAGATGTCGACGAATGTGCAAGTGCCAGGGAATTGCCTTGTAGTCTGCGGTGAGTCGAGAAGAAGGCAAGTAATCTGCGAGAGTGCCGTGAAGCAGAGGCGAGCAGTAAGGCTCAGAGCCGTGCCGAACACTGTAGCGCAGAGTAGCTTGAAGGAACAGGAAGCATTATTATAGTGCTGCGATGAACCTTTGTAAAGCTAGGCTTGCAGGATGTGAAGACTGAATATTTGCTCGGGAGCGAATGAATGGGGTACTTGAGGACGATGACGAAGGTTTGAAGTTGTAAGTTTCCGAAGGTTGTTGGTTGCGTGTTCATGTCACATCGGGGTCACCACTGTGGCGGTAGAAGGAAAAGGGGAGATCTCCCGCCGGGCAAGGTGTGCTGCATGGAGAGCGGCCAACGCTCCAAGTGGTAGTATGGAGCTATTGTATATATACTGTTTTTAATTCGGAACTTTGATAGCGCGATTTAGGCTTCGATTTATTTCGCTTGTGGCGCGACGACAGCGCCGCCACATATAAATGTGTGTATTTATTTATATATGTGTATCAATTATGTACATTATATATATATATATATATATATACATTATATATATATATATATAATGTACATAATAACATACATAATGTACATATATATATAGCAGCTTAACGCTGCTGCGTTTCGTATGGTGAGTGTAGAGAACCGGAGACCCTTTTTACTGGAAACGAGGCACTCTATCTTAGTCCTCACGGGTGACAACGCATCTGCATTTTGTATTCGTAATCGAGGATAGATGTAAATGTCTATGGGCCACAGCAACCACTTACCATCAGGATGGACTGTGTGCTCGTTTGTCACCTTATCCTATAAAAAATATCTAAATAAAGTGTTGAACTTAAATATTACTTGTTTAAAGATTGCGCGCGAAACCACTAATGAAAATATAAAAATTAATATTAATAATTTTATATAGGATTTAAATACAGCACGCACCGACAGGAATAAGACAAACACGCATAAACTCGTTTATCTCTTTCGACGCTCAATCGTACTGAGCAAGTTAATACAAGTATCGATGAACCAGCCGATTGCTACCGGATTGCACCAATGGCGTTATTTAACAAAAGTTTGTTACAACTTGATTGCGTATGGCGTACGGGCTATCCTACGAAATCTATGTTAAATATTTCTAGTTTATATATCATTATACAGGGCAGAAATATACACTAATTATTCGATATTGAGTAGTAGCTAGGTATTAATTTTAGTCAATTTTAAAATACAAAGTATCTAAATGAAATTACAAATCAACCATCGCCCCCCTAAACCACGCCAATGCCCCCCATTTTTTTCTGGGCCCCTTTCTAGGTCTCCAACACCCACAAGGGGGCGTTATCTCCCACTTTGAGAAAGACTGCACTAGACGAAGGCCTTCTCTCTTTTCTAAAGGCTTATAGAACATATTAGGCGGCTTCAATGCTCAGTTCATGTTGGTAGACTTCATAACATGTCCTAAAAATATTTTTTATTCTTGAGAAATGCAGGTTTCCTCACGATATTCTTATCACGGGCTAAATCAATATTTAAAATTGCAATTAACAATTTCATTGTGCCGGCAGGGATCGAACCCGGTTGATTGTAATGAGTCCAAAATTTTAATTCAAAGTTTTTTTTAGATAGTTGGTACCTGATTAAGTTTTTATCAAAATAGGTAAATTTACTGGGTGGTAGAAATAGGTACCCTCTTACCTATTTTGATTCTGCCGCCAAATAGCTGTGCTTGTTTATTTGCACAAACAATTTCTAGCCACTTTCTACTATTCCATAACCCTAAGTCTATTAGACTGTCTGGTTGTTCTTTTTTATAATACAAACAATTTAGTTGGATATAAAATTTGCCAAGTTACTAATTCAATAACAAAGAACGGAACCAATTTTCTTTTAAATCAAATGAAGAACGTTGCACATTACTATAGCTATGATTAAAGGAACTGCTGGAACTTGGTGTCCATTGAGAACTCAACGCTTTTAACGGCAAAACGAAACGGGATATCATCAAAACCCATTTTTTACCTTCTTCTTCTTTTTCTTTACCATCCCATAAACTCTACTGCAGAACATGATCCTCTCTTTTATGCCCAATTCCTATGTTTAAGAAACGATTCTTTCTCCGTAACGATGTTTTATTACATACGAGGAGTGCATATAAAAACTGTTTATATTAAAAACTGTTCTTGCAGCAAATTAGAATGACTTAAAATTAACAAAACTATCATAAAAAGTTGAACTGGTATTTTGTTTTAAAATTGGGGTTTTCACAAACTTCATTTACTGCGAAACCCGGCATTAACCGTCACGCTTGGCAGCCGGATTGACACATCGCACCTTTGACGCTGCTGCTCATATGGGTATTTTACATCTGAATTAAATGAGACGGTTATACCTATAGTTGCCTGTTACGACACCCTCGCGACGAAATAGGATGATGTATATACACCCCACCATAAGATAGTTTATTGGATACCAGCATAAAATGAAATCAAAATGCTGCCGTTTCTTAAGGTGAGTGACATGAAACTGAGACCCTTTTTTCTGGTGATGTAGGTATCTATGGGTCACATAGTCTAGAAACAATCTAAAGTGGACTCTGTGTACTTACATCTACCTTACTTCATCAGCATCGTCATATAATTATTACAGCCAATCAAATTCTTAAGCCGAAAATAGGACTTTCCCGTAGATAGATATATCTTATAAGAGGAATATTTGCATTAGTTGCCACATTTAGCAGACGGGTTGACCAAAGTTGAGTATTATTATTTTTATTATTGTTGAGTTGTTATAAGAAAGATGCTGCTACCCATCTCCTTTTATATAAAATAAGGGTGACAAATGAGCACACAGTCCACCTCATGGTAAGTGCATGCAGTGGCACATAGAAATCTACATCTATCCTCAAATAAAAATCAAAATGCAGATGCGTTGTCACCCCTGAAGAATGATTCGTTTTCAGTAAAAGAGTCTCCGGTTCTCTTCACTCACTATACGAAACATATCAGAATTACGCTGGTATTTTACGCTGGTATTTTACGCTGGTATTTTGTAACAGCGTGGACCTACCCGGTCGAGCCGATCCATTCGTGCCACATCGTTTGTAGTAGAGCCACATATAATCTCGTGTTACAGTTTCTCACTGTTGCCTTTTATGACTCCTTCGGGAAGATATGGAGTAGTAGATTCTCCTACGCTGCCACAAGCGATGAAATATAAAATTACTACTAATTTTCACATTGAAATATTTTGTAAATTTGAATAACCGTTTTATTTCTACGGCACCGGATATTCAATTTTATGTTAATATAAAACAGATTCCAGGTTATTCCGTTCGCTTTACTAAAATTTACAATTTTATCGGTATTCGCGCTCTTTCGTTATTTTATGGCTCGTTTTAATTTTAAATGAATTATGTTTAACCCATAACAGCCCCTGTCAAATAATGTAATTGAATTATTGATAATTTTTTTTCTACTGTAATAATATTTAAACCTTTTTTTTATAAATGAACTTACATTTCACCTGATAATAAGTCCCGCTCCCTCCTCCAGTCAGATACGTGGAGTCTATGGGGAAAGGAAAAACGAGTATAAGCCTTCCTGACCCCAGCGGCGGGTCTGGTCTACGGCTCCACCGCCAACCAAATTACTCACGCGGAGGGTAGACAGAGTGGCGCCTCGCAATACCGACACACCTTGCCTCCCGCAGCCCCGTCTTGGCTTTGGCGGTAGTGGGAGAGGACGCCATACTCGCCGCAGTCAACCAACACACATCCAAATTAGGCTCGCCAAGCCCACTCGCAGTGAAGACCTCCGGCCAGCTCCTACCAATAATTACACCTACCTAGCCAACTTCAATCAAAGAAGGCTACAGATGCGCTTTCACTTCTGCGGACTAAGATAAAATGTCTCACAGCCTGTAATCATACTGGCTCTCTATACCCTGCAGACCAGAACAAAGCGGTGCAAGCACTGCTATTTGGCGGCAAAAATATAAACCTATCTTACGTTTTTATTTAAATTTCAGAAAAAATTGATCTTTTACAATAATGACCTTTCCTTTTAAACACATAATAGACGTTGGACTTTAGGCACAGATTAAATAATATTACTATGTAAGTTTAGGAGTTCAACCCCGCCGTACATGTCACAGTACGCGAGCAACCCGAATTCGCTCCCTACTTTTCTTTACTATGCTTTTTTTACCTCTGAGCACGTTGTCAATGTGCACCTAAAATTGGAATTAACTATTTCATTTGTGCCAACGGTAAACAACCCATGTTGCATAAATTTCACATTACGCCCTGTGAAATTTACGACATTCGTGATTTTAATAGCACATGAGTGACAAACGAGCTCACAGTCCACCTGATGGTAAGTACCTGTGGCCTATAGACATTTAAATCTAATTTCAATTAAGAATCAAAGTGTAGATGTAAGTTTCCAGTATTTAGGGTCTCCGGTTCTCTACACTCACCTCACAAAACACCAATATTAAGCTGCTATTTTACGCTGGTACTCTGTGATAGCGTAGTTTTTCCCCGTTCGAGCAGACCCATTCGTGCTACAACCGTAATATAGCTGCAGCGTAGCTCTACTACGTTTAACACCTAAGCCCTTACGAGCTGGATTTTAATTTAGTTTACTATATCATAATCAATTAATCATATGCGCTCCCTTATGCTCGTTTTATTCTAAAGCGCTAAATAACACAAAACACGTTTACGTAATGGCTGCGTCAAATGGCAAAAATACGAATATTTACACATACTTCCCGGTAATAAAATGCATCAGGTGGCGGCAGAAAGCAATACTGTGAAAGCATTTCCCGTACATCAAAGTCCACATAATAATATAATAAAACACTTTTCCAACTTAAATATTTTTTTTACTAGCAAACTTTTTAAAAGTACTTTCCGTTATAAATAAAGAATATAAAATAAAGAAGGCAACAGAGGCGTTGTCAAATCTGAGGACTAAGATGGAATGCATCACGGCCTGTGACTATACTGGCTCTCTATACCCTATAAACAAGAACGCAGCAATGCAAGTACTGCTATTTGGTGGAAGAAATATGTTTTTTTTATAAAACTGAATTGACTAATGAACTTACAGTCCATCTGATTATATATAATAGGTAAATAAAACGTGACAAGATCCATAGAAATAAGTTAAATTCAATATTTTTTTATAGAAGGTTGACAAGCGAGCATAAAGCCCACCTCATGGTAAATGGATACTGTGGCCCATAGACATCTACATCTATCCTCAACTAAGAATCAAAATGCAGATGCGTTGTCACCCCTGAGGACCTAGATGGAATGCCTCGTTATCCAGTAAAAAAAGTCTCCGGTTTTCTACACTCACCATACGAAACACAGCAGCATTTATTTGCTATTTCACGCTGGTATCCCGGGAGGCACGGTCCTTCCCCGGTCGAGCCGATCCATTCATGCTACAACCATAATATAGCTGCAACATGGCAGTACCAAGTAAAAGATTTTAGGAAAGAATTTTAAATGGTGTGGGTCCAAATGAGATAAAAAGTCTTAAATCATAACATTATGATAAAGATTTTATTAAAATTATTTGAGCTTGAGAAGTACTCATTTACGAGAAGTGCTCAAAACTTATTAAATACACTTTCCAACTGAAATTAAAGCTTTATCTTTATTTGAGCGATATAATTGCAAACCGACGTTCTGAAGCAAAAGTTTTCAGAATAACTTTTCGAACGTAAACGGATGAAATACGAAATTCCTTAGTAAACGAAAAGGTTAGATTTTTTTACTGACTACCGACAACTCAATGAAAATCGGCTTTTAGTTTTAGTAAATTTTTTGTAGTTTTTCTACACTACTATTAAAAACTACTACTGTCAACTTTTTATCATTTTTACCATTTACAAACTGAATTCAAAAAAAAATCTTTATTCGACGCGTATGTATTCTATAAAAGAACATTGTTCTTTTTCCAAGTTAATATGATTATTTTAATTAAATAGGTTATGGCTTAGGGGTAGTTCTATAAATAAACATAAACATAAACACTCACGCTTTTCACCCAGAGGGGTAGGCAGAGACTACGGACTTCCATTTGGCACGATCCTGACACACCTTTCTCGTCTGCTTTACATCCATTTACCTACGCATACATGCTCGTCGGTTAAGATAAACTTTCGTCTAGGGCATCCCTTGCCGACTCTGCCATTCACTTCTGCAACATAAATTTTCTTTATCACTCTTTCCTCATTCATCTTTGATCATGGCAGTGTATATAAATGTTTCCTAACTGCTCTCAGACTGCCCTAGTCTGATGAAGGACGGTACCTGTGGACGGCACATTGATGTGACGGACAGCGTAGTAATATAATATTATATTCACACTAAATTCAACAGTCTTTTGACCAAATATAGCGTACGTGAGGGAATGTGGTCATTCGATTAATATTGTCACTTTCTTATAACTCAAAAACTACAGCCTTGTGTGCATAGATGGCTCTGTCATACGATAGCTCTTCATCAGTCGATCAAATAGTAAAAGGTCAAAAGGGCACAGCTTTATTGACGCCGTTTTGACAGTTGACTGTATAGTATAGTGCGTTTCAACAAATAATTCCTATGCTGTTATGTTGGCTCCCCTGTCTGTCAACGACATCCACACGAGGAGACGCTACTGCAGATTTTATTAATTTTCATTTCATTTTTGGCTGAAAATCATGCCCGAAAATTTAAAAAGTGGTGAAAGATTGATGTTGTTAAAGGTGAAGAACTTTTTTAAACCTTAAAAACGTAATTATGCCCCATTAATTCCTTTACCATGTGTTCAGGCTCGTGTCACCGTCATTACAGGTTAGTAAAATAGGGTCACCAGTGGCAGATAACAATTTCCCCACTCAACCAGACAAAATTTATAATTTTATAATTATAATGTGATAATTTTTTGTAAGACTTAAGCAGATGTACTGCGACTATTGTTGGTATAGTCGTAAGACTTTAAAAATAGGTAATTGGAATGGAATAGTTGTTTTAGGTATATCCGAAAAAACTGTGTGCAAAATCACCAAAGAAGTTGAGGTGGCAGCCAGCACGTCGAAAAAGATTTCAACACCACGCAAAAGCGGTCCCCAGCATAAGAGAACTGAACTGGACGATTTCGATTTATGCTATATGGCATAAAATTCATGAATTTTATCCCGTAAGAAAGGAATTGCCTACTCTTACAAAGTTATTGCATGAAATGCGAAGCGAAATCGATTTTAAAGGAAGTCGTACCATTCCTTTAAAATCGATAAATGAGAATTATAAAAGAGATGAGGTTTTATTTAAAAAATGTAGATCTAAAAAAAAAATACTAATGGAGAGATACGACATTGTCGCCCAGCGATATCGATACCCGGAAGAATAACGGAATAATCTTCTTGGAAACTAGCGCCTAGTTTTTTTATTTGAACGAGACATATATACATACATGCAACATATTGCGCCAGAATATGATGGCAATGCAATCTGTAGAAGACGTATTATCTTCGGACTCTAAAGGACCCCAGTAGATTATCGTCCACGTTGGTGGTGCTATGGGTTTATACCCAATGCTCAGCTGATCTTTAGATCTCAGTCACGAGCTACATGCCAACTATCATGATGGTATGAACAAAACTAATTTCATGTCTTGGCTTAGTGAAAAGCTGATACCGAACCTACCTTCCCAGTCAATTGTGGTCATGGATAATGCCTCTTATTACACAGTAGAGGTTGGCAAAGCACCTACAAAGCAAGCACAAAAGCTGAATTGCAAAACTGGTAAAGAAAGGACTTTCGTATTGGCCGACGATGGTAAAGGCTCAGTTATATGAAGTTATTAAAGAGTACAAGCAGCCGTCTGTATATGAAGCAGATAAGATGTTGGATGTTGGTTTTTTAAGAGCTCATATGGAGTCTCTTAAAAAAACGAATTACTGAAAAAATGTGGGTCAAGAAGCAAACAAAATTGTACAAGTAACAGAAAAAACCTTTACAACGATTACCGAAGAAGAATGGCGGAAAAAATGTGAGCTCGTCACAAGAGTTGAAGAAAAATATTACCCCGATTGTCCAACTATTGATATATGGGTATAGGCCTTTTAACACGTATTTATTAGGTTTGCGTGTATCTATCTATCTATCTATGTAACGGAATATTTTAATGTAAATTTCACCAACTTGTAGACGGCCGATGGACTTGAAAATTTGCATTTCAACAAAGAGCGATTGCAATACAATAATTAAATAACTTTAACCTTGTATCCTGATCCGGATCATAAGGATAAAATAAAATATTCAGCTTAGGATCGATGCGTGTTGTTAGGTTTTTCTAAAGTCTATTATTATTTTAATTTATTCTTCAGTCCACGGCACTGTCCCAATACATTTGAAATAGGTTTATTTCTCAGACATATGGTATGCTCATGATGTTGTATTTCACCGCCAAAGACGTGCTAAATAAGCACATAAAATTTAAATTAAGAATTTTATTGGTGACATCAGGCAATTACACTTTTTTCGCGTACTTAAACCTAAACTACCACAGTTCTTAAAGTATTATAATAACTGATAATTGCATACATCGAACGCAAATAAGAGAGGTTGGGTTTTGCCGTTGACTAGTCAAGGTCACCCTATGGCATCATGACATAGCGTCATAAAAGAATCCTACATCCCACTTCATCTCATGGGTGTCATTTGGGAAAGACCAGTAAAATCTTATGGTATCTGATAGATGATGGGTGTCACCATCACTTAAGCCATGCACAAAATACCCAGGTCAGAACCGAGGAGCAGCATCAAAGATGCGAGATGTCTTGTACTGTGAGCGACAACTCGCCTGCCAAGTGGCAACCTCTACAAAAAAAAGATAGGTAGGTAGATAGGTCAGAAGCGAAGAACTTTTGCAAGCTGATATAGAAGGCAAAGAAAGAAAAAGAGTGAATCTCATAGTCTGTACGTGCTCCTTAAATTCTTTGCATCCGTATTTAAATAACATCCGTCCATCCATTATCCAGCCTATAAAAGTCCGCTGCTGAACATAGATCTCCCCCATATATTGCCTCAACATTATGCTACAGCGGGTTTTTTGTCAGTTTCATTTACAACATACCTAACTAGCTTATAATATACCTAACTTGCTACATAATCATAGCTTTATCGTTTATTTTATTTGCTATTTCTAGTTGTTACCTTGACCGTGACTTTTTTTTTTTTGCTGTGGCAATACTGGTGATAAGTTGTAAAACTAATTGGTCCCGAAAAATTTTAATAATTTAATAATTGTAAATTCATAATATCCACCTCAATTTTATGTTATAGTTAATAATTACTGCCACCTTGTATTAAAAAATTGTATTCAGAAATTCGGTACATAAATATTATAACAATTTTGTGTCGGAACATAAAGAGACAGGTAACGAACATTGTTAAAAATCACTGTAATTCTTATTCTTTATCATTCCTTTATTATAATTAAAGACCTATTCTATTACTTGGATTAAGTATTATATTCTTTGTGGGTTTCTTTCGAATTTTTCTAACGATAATTTGATTTGAGATCTGTAAATATTAAAAAGTAAAACAAAAATACAACTCGACATTACTTTACTCTGCTTCTTCTGATTCGATCTTTGTTTTATTTTATTATTTACAATAAATAGTAAAGTGAATACTCGCAAAGCCAAGATGCGCCAGATGGAGAACCAACTCCAGCTTGCGCTTCAAGAACTTAAGGCGTCCAAGGAGTAGTGTGAACTGTTCCTTAAGGAAAGGGATGATAATGAAAAGGAAATAGTTAGCATAATTGCGAAAAATACACAATTGAAATGTGATATGGTTAATTTACATACAGATTACACAAATGTTATAAAAGAAAGAGATCAGCTACAGGGAACGGTTAATGAGTTTAACGAATGCAGCAAGGAATATGAGCAAGCTCTCAGGTTTATTGCTGCATTGAAGTTACAGTTGAATGAGGCTAATGAGCAAATAGCACAATTTAAAACATTCATAGATAACTCAAAAGCCTCCCAGACTCAAAGCCTGTTCTCTGAGTTTGTGAAATGTAATAATTCTACTATTTCTACTCTTTCACTTCAGGAAAAACAGTAAGAATTAATTGCAGTAAAATCAAATTGAAGAAATATATAAAAGTTAATAAATACATGAAGAAAATACAAAAATTATTAAAAAATAAGATTAATACCAAAAATTATGTTAATGTATGTAAAGAAAAGCAAGCATTGGTATATGAACTTAAATTGTATTCGATTGAGGTGGATAACATTAAAAAAAAATTAGAGCTGTGGTAGCTCAGATAGAGCCGTGGTAGCTCAGATGATTAGCGCTCGCTGTAAGTTTCACAGTACGCGAGCAACCCGGGTTCGATCCCCGCCAGCACTAATGAAATTGTTAATTGCAATTTTTAGTGCTGATTTACCACGTGCCCGGCGGTGAAGGAAAACATCGTGAGGAAACCTGCATGTCTGAGAAATCAAAAAAAAAATATTTCGAAGACATGTTAAGTTCGCCAACACGCATTGGGGCAGCGCGGCGGACATTTCCTTGCCCTACAACCCTCCCAGAAATGAGAGGAGGCCTGTGCCCAGCAGTGGGACGTATATAGGCTGTAACTTTACTTTACTTTTTACATCAAAAAATGTTAGGAGCCTGACGTAGAGTGCCTTAAATCAGAAATTTTACTACTTTATAACTCCCTTCAAACTGTGTCCAATAAAAATAAATCAACCCAAAATGAAATAAAAGAACACATACTGGCTATGGATAATCTGGTTTTGACTCCTTAGTAAATCTGAGTGTTAGCGGTCAATACCAGTTTCATCAGAGTCGGTGTGTGCTGATAATATTATATCACTACCAAAACTCTACGACAGTACCATAGCAGAGGAGATTAAAATAAAAAACAATTCAAATATTATATATAATTGTGTATAGCGATGCCATGGGAAAAAATTTAGGCATAATATTAAATAACGCTTTAAAGAGAAAAACAAATTATAAATTACTGCATGCCTGGAGCATCTTTTGGTAACATCCTAAATAAAATTATAGTTACTAAATTTTGCCCAAATAGTACAATAATAATTTTTGTTGGTAGAACAGGCAGTGTAAACAACAAACAGTTATTAAGATATAATGAACAACTTAATATACAAAATTGTTTTGTTCACACTCCCTTATATACAGAGATTGCCACAGGAAAATAATCTAAGACAAAACTTAAATTTACAAATGAAAAATTTAATATGTAATAATAATTTAAATTTGACACATAATTGTAATGATAAAAATGACAAATTTCATTTCCCCGTGTAGTGGCGGGTAAGAATACCCACTACCCCATATCTTCCTGTGGGTGTCGTAAGAGGCGACAAAGGGAAACTGATACAGAAGATGGGCAGCAGCATCTTTCTGATAAAAGCAAAAAGCAATAAAAAACTGCGGTCGCCAACCCGCTCGCAAAGCGTGGCAACTTTGGCAATATACCCCCCATGAGCAACGACACAAATAAACGGCCCCCAGTCCCCGGCGGCCCTGATATTCCTGGCTACGGTGGCGACCATGGTAACGGCGGGGCAGGGGGTGCTAAGAATCTCCGGTGGAGGTTCGGTTGCCACCTACGACGACTCGACCTGGCAACATATAACGCACGCACCCTGAGGACTGACGAGAAGATCCTGGAGCTGGAAGAAGAGATAGATAAGTTACGCTGGAATATAATAGGACTATCCGAGGTCCGAAGAGAGGGGAAGGACACGGTAATCCTCGAATCCGGCAACTTATTCTCTGTGTGTCGACGAGGGTTGCGTACCTTATACTCAGAATCACCAAATGGTATTCGCTGAAGGTCATACAGGTTTATGTACCAACCTCGGCACACCCCGATGAGGAGTTGGAGGAAATGTATGAGGATATCTCTAGAGCCATGCATTCCTCCAAAACCCACTATACGTTGTTAATGGGAGACTTCAACGCAAAACTAGGCACAAGAGAGAGCGGTGAACTGAAAGTAGGGAAATTCGGAATAGGGCAACGGAAACCAAGGGGCCAGCAGCTGGCCGACTTTATGGAGAAAGAGGGACTATTTATGATAAACTCTTTCTTCCAAAAGCGGCCCCACAAAAAGTGGACCTGGTCGAGCCCCGACGGTTCGACAAAAATAAGATTGACTTCATTATGACGACCAGACGACAACTGTTCAGTGATGTCTCAGTGATCGCGAGGGTGAAAACTGGCAGGGATCAATGAATGGTGAGAGGCACACTGAACTTAAACGTTAAGTTGCAGAGGTCACGTCTAATGAAATCAACGCTCCGCCCTCCTCGTGCTCTAATTCAAAGTACCGAAAATTTTCAGCTCGAGTTACAAAACCGTTTTCAGTGCCTAGAAGATTGCAATGAAGTGGATAATATGAATGACAAGCTTGTGGAAACTGTCCATGCGGTCGGAGCTAAGTTCTGTACGACCCGTCGCAGAGGAACACAAAAACTCTCCGATCACACTCTTAATCTCACGGTTGTTAGACGGGAGATGAAGCTGTAGTCTTCAGCAGATTTGACAGCATACAGGCAACTGAACAGACAGATCTCCAAATGTGTGCGGCGGGACTTGCGCAGCTTCAATACAGCTCGTATTGAAGAAGCGATCGTGCGGAACCAGGGCTCCAAAGTATTTGCCAGAGATCTGTCTGCCAAAAAGAGCCAACTGTCGAAGCTGAAGACCGAATGTGGCAGCATCGTTTCCAGGACACCTGAGATTTTGAGTGAGATTGAGAGGTTCTATGGGCGTAACGATCTATGGGATAACGAGTAGGAGTAACGATCCAAGAGCAAGTCTTATCTGACACTATTCCGATGATATCCCGGACGTCAGTCTGAGCGAGATTAGAATGGCTCTCCAGCACCTTAAAAACGGAAGGCCCCAGGCGAGGATGGAATTACAGCGGAGCTTCTGAAAGCGGGTGGAAAACCGGTACTTGAAGTCCTTTAGAAGCTCTTTCATTCCGTCCTCCATGGTGGCATTACACCGGAGGCGTGGAGCAGAAGTGCGGTGGTCTTGTTCTTCAAAAAAGGCGACAACGCTCTTTTGGAGAACTACAGACCGATTTCCCTTCTGAGCCGCGTCTACGTGCTGTTTTCGAGAGTCATTACGAATCGTCTCGCATGCAGACTCGACGACTTCCAGCCTCCCGAACAAGCCGGTTTCCGAAAATGCTTTAGCACCATAGACCACATACATACCCTTCGGCAAATTGTACAGAAGTCTGAGGAGTACAATCTGCCACTTTGCATGGCGTATGTTGACTATGAGAAAGCCTTTGATTCCGTGGAAATTTGGACGGTGCTGCAGTCCCTTCAGCGGTGCCAATTGGACTGTCGGTATATCGAGGTGCTGAAGTGTTTGTACGGTAAGGCTACGATGGCTATCCGAGTACAGAACCAGAGTACTAAACCTATCAAAACTGCAGAGAGGTGTAAGACAGGGTGATGTAATATCCCCGAAACTCTTCACCGCTGCATTGGAAGACGTTTTCAAGCTACTGGACTGGAAAGTATACGGTATTAACGTCAATGGCGAGTACATCACTCACCTTCGATTTGCCGACGATATAATCCTTATGGCAGAATTGCTGGAGGACCTAAGCATTATGTTCAATGACCTCAATAGTGCTTCACAACGGATAGCTCTCAAGATGAACATGGACAAAAAAATCATGTTTAATGTCCATGTCACACCTATGTCGGTAGTTGTTGGGAGCACTAAGCTCGAAGTTGTTGTCGAATATGTTTACCTGGGACAAATAGTCCGACTAGGTAAGCCCAACTTCGACCGAGAGGTCAATCGACGGATTCAACTTGGCTAGGCAGCGTTCGGGAGATTACGACCCATCTTCTCGTCAGGCATACCTCTAAACTTCGTGATAAACTTAGAAATGAGGATATCCGCAGTAGAACCAGAGTAACCGACATGCAGGAAGTCAATGGATGCTGATGGCTCTGGACCGTGCTTTGTGGCATTCCGTGGGGGAGGCCTATGTTCAGCAGTGGACTTGTGAAGGGCTGTAATAATAATGATGACGATGATGATTAATTTAGAATGCAGCCCACAAATAAGTAATAAGAATTGTTTACACCTGGCGCATCAAAATTTACAAGGCACGATAGGCAAAGAATTGGAAATTGAATTGTTTCAAAATAGTATAAACATACATATCCTTAGTATTACTGAAAATTGGTTAAAAGATTTGTTTAATTTTTATTGTATTATATTGATTTGTTTGAGATTGTTTAGTTTTAGAAATCACCAGGTGGTCAGTTCCTTCAATAGAGAAAAAAGTTTACGTGGTGGCTCCTTAATATTAGCTGATAAATCATTATTACATAAAGAACGTAAGGATATTGTGAGCCTCTCTGTTGAGCGAACTGTAGAAATGGCTTGTGTCGAGCTCGAGCACCTCATTGTTGTAAGTGTTTACAGACCCCCATGTGCTACTTACGAATATTATGAAAGGATTTTGGACGAAGTTTTGCTCAAACTTGGTAAACAGAACAAGTCTGTTGTAATATGTGGAGACTTTAACATCAATCTCCTTGAAACTTGTTCCATTAGAATTAAGTATAGCTCATTATTTAAATCGTATAATCTTGTTAATTTATTCTTAGGACGACACGTATTGCTGGGCCTAGTGCGACCTGTATTCATAACATTTTTACAGATCTTAAGCCCTTGCATAAATCAATCATTCAAAATTTAAGTTCAAATCACTGTGGACAGTTGGTCTCATTGTCTTACATACACAAAAATAAAAATGAGAAATTTGTGTTCGTTCCAATAAATGAACATCATTTGAAAAGGTTTAGAAGTAACATAGTAAAAGGACTTCCATCACTTTCATTTAAAGATAGTGCTGATTATTTGTATGGTTCATTATTTAAAATTATAACTTAGAATTTAATAGAATATTTACTTCTAAAACTTTCTCTATAAACAGTTCCAAATCATTTAATGAATGGGCGACAGTAGGAATTTATAAAAGTAGACGAAAGTCATACGAGCTTTATAATGAAAGATAATATAATCATAGTGTTATATTTATAGAGTATGTAAAAACAAATTCTAATTTTTTTTTAAAGTATGTTCCACAGCCAGCCTTAGGCTTTACATTTAAGCAAAACATCAAAACTGCATCCGATAAAATTAAAATGACATGGAGTATAATTAATAGTGAAACGGGCAAGGTCAAAACACAAAACCCGGGTTTTCAATTGAATATTAAAAATAATTTAACTCAATCTGATCAAGAAGTTGCTATGGCTTTTGAGAACTATTTTACTGATGTTCCTTTTTTTAAAAACAAATTATTAAATTCTTCTCCTGCTGTCGCCGAATCACTGTTCAAATACTTTTAAATTCCATAGAGTAATGCCAAAAGATATTGTTAAATATTTTAAAACTATTGATGTTAAGAAAACGTCAGACTTATGGGGATTTCTGTTAAAGTTATTGCGTCTATAATAGATACTGAAGCACCTTATCTAGCCACAATTTTAACACAAGCGTTGAATCTGGTGTGTTTCCTGATCTAATGAAACATTGTAAAGTCATACCTTTATTTAAATCTGGTAGTATATTAGAACCCGCCAATTTTAGACCAATTTCTATACTACCAATATTAAGTAAAATTTTGAAAAATATTTTAGATCAGATGTTAAGTTTTTAATATAAATAAATTGCTTTATAAAAATCAATTTGGTTTTACAAGGGTCGCTCGACTACCGACTTATAAAACGAGTCGAACTTATAAAACATATTTTTGTGCATGGAAATATTCAGAGGATGTTTTGAGTGTATTTTGTAACCTTTCCAAGGCCTTCGACTGTGTTCAATATGAGACATTAATAAGAAGCTACAGTACTATAGTGTCAAGAACACAGCGCTTAATTTTATTATTTCAAATTTAAGTAATAGAATGCAGAAAGTTACTATCATTGGTATAAGTTCTTCTGGGTCTTCCGTAAAGATTAGTGTCCCTCAGGGCTCGATTCTTGGCCCATTCCTATTTTTAGTATATGGGTCATTGTCAAAACAGGTAATTGAATATGTTCCGTGTTAAAAATTATCACTGAAAATATTTGAAAGTGTGCTTTAAATTAAAATATTTTTCATTCTCAACCTTTATTTGAACTTAGAAACAAAGATCAAGCAATAAAAAAATAATTATGTGAAATTAATTTGATTTAAAGACATCCAGTCCCCTTCGGTGGTCCGTTCAGAATTAACGCACACAAATATTGCACTTTCTATTTTTAAAATCACAAAAAATTATAATAAATTATACCAATATTGTTTAATTAGAAGTTATCAAGAGTTCCATTTAAAATATAATTAAATAAAAAATATAGTAAATAAAAAAATTATCAACGATTGTCACGTGTTACAATACCAAGGTGTCTTTTCGATGGTCAAGAAATTCGGAGATTAATTGGAGCATAATTAATTTTTCACGAACGCAGCTAAAACTTTACACACCATCATTAATTTTTGAACGCATCGCAATAAATTTTTTACTAACCTCAAAATTTTGTTCAGCATTTACGTTTGTTCAAAATGTCCATTCGGTGATCCCTGTTACCACCGAATAGACAACTCGTCACCGAAAAGACATTTATAAAAGATTCGGTTTTACAGCATGTGTTTTATAGATGTTTAAAATACTGTTTGTGTTGAGTGTGAGCTTTCTTGCTTTTCCAGATAGAAAATGGCAAAGACCCGGAAAAAATTCTGATAAAGAAAAGAAAAACAGAAGAAGGGAGCAGAAAAAGCTACTATGAGGAAGTTACGAGAAAACTGAAACAAAACCCTGTAGCATTGGAGAAAAACGTACAAGAGACCGGGAATATTATTATAAAAAAATAACAAGGGTTGATTAAAACTATTAAAGATTAAAGGTTATTGAGAAAAATGGAGGGAAAATGCAAGGAAATGAAGAGAAGTTAAGAAAATACAGCGCCAAACACAGAAAATGTTGAACGAAGAAACACCACCATCATCTCCAATACCCTCAATAGCCCATCAGCTTCTAATTACCCTCAACCATCAACATCGTGAGTATCTTGTGGGAAAGCTGTCGCAGCTAGAAACAGAAGAATTCTGAAATCTGAAAATATGTATCTAAGGCAAAGATTACAAGTACTTGAAAATAATTTGGCTAAGTATAGAATGAGAGAACACAGAATGAAAACTAAAAAGTAAAACAAATAACACAAATAATGATACATACAATAAGGATAAAGAAAATAGAGAACCTCATTGTTCCCAGGGTCCTGAATCAATAAAAAAATTGATTCAAAGTTTTTTGCTTGATGACCAAAACAGTAGACTCTAATCAGGAAAAAAAGAGACAATCACAAGAAAAATAATAAACAAATTAGACTTTTGAACTATACATTATTAAATTTACATGCCAAATTCCAAAATAAGACCGGAAGAGTATTTTATAAGACCTTCTGCAGACATCGTCCTTTTGGGTCCTAAGCCTAAAAGCATCAGCAAGAATACCTGTCATTGCGCTAAACACAAAATGCAAATAATATTGTGCAAGCGCTTAAATCAGGACAAGTGATTAAAAAATACTGCCTTAGAAGTAGCTGAGAGCCTTTGTTGTGAAGGTGATCTAATATAAAATATCTAATATAAGATTCATCAAATTACTTGGCACCGAGATGATCCACGAATTTCGCATGCCAGAAGATTAAGTTGCATGGTTTGCCTATCAAATATAATATGCCCACATTTTGAAATTGGTCAAATTCCAGTAAAGTCGTTAAATTATCCAGTATACGAGGAATCTGAAAGCCTGAAATGTCCTCGTACTTCCAAAAAAATTTGGAGGTACGAAGATTTTTTTTCAGATTCTTCAGATGATATTCCTCTATCAAAAATTGGAAAGCCAAAAATTACAAAAAAAAACCCGGTCTGATTCTGAATAAAAATATAAAGACCACCAAAAATATACTTTTCTTTGTATCTTTTCGGTGGTCTCTATATTTTATTTTTTATTTCATTATTGATTTTTTTTTTATAATTTACGTATGTTTGTTCAGAAAAGTTATTATAAAGAGTTATGACAATAAATAATTAGTTAACTTTCATACAATTTACTAATTTTTCGCCATCTTGTTCTTTTTGATGGTCAATTGAGTATCTTCGGTGGTCACAAAAAAAAAATTGTCCCAATTTGTTAAATATGTATGATCGATCTCGTTTTTGTATTAATTTAAGATGATTATATGCTTATAATATCTTATAATAAGATATTTTATCTAAAAAATAAAAATAAAACTTAGAAAAATAATGTTTTTTTTACCACCTTTAGTTTTCCAAAAATGACAATGACCCATATTAATGAATTACCATCCCTTGTATGGGATACTCGTGATATAGTATTATTTACTGATGATACTTCCTTGATTTTTAAACTTAAACGTTCATCATTTAAATGTGACGAATTGAATAATGATAAATCAAAATTACTGCATTGGTTTAATGTTAATAATCTGCATTTAAAAGGCAATAAAACTAAATTAATTAAATTTACAACAACGAATGTTAAAAATCTGAATACCAATTTGTTTTTAAATGGGGAAGAACTGAGCCCTGTTGAATCGTCTTTATTTCTTAGCATCACTCTCGAAACAAAGCTTCAGTGGACCCCCATATATCCAAACTAGAAAGCAGACTAAGCTCTGAAGCTTATGCTGTAAAAAAGATCAGAGATCTCATTAAATAGAGAAGACTTATAACTATTAATTGTCATCTTTTTAGTGATACATTTATTTACCCCTTTTGCCTTGGCTATAGTCTTATTCTCTAAGTTAAAAGCGTACATTTTAGATCGTAAACCTACAAATTCTTTCATGATTATACCATTATATTCATCTTTGAAAAAACCTAATTTCTTTTTATTTAATTTTGGATATTCAAAAAAATTATTATTTGTATCATAATCTGAGGTATCAAAGTATGAGGAAAGGTCAGGTTTTATATCAGTGTAAAAATCATCTGTAAATATATGATATATTAAACTATCCGTATCTGTATCAAATAATTTGTTTTTACTAAATTTTTTAAACATATATTTATAGTGAAAATTATACATTAATGTTTTTGAAATATCTAAAATACAAAACCCTAAATAAATTGGTTTGTTATATATTAACTTATTTTTTCGCAACTGAACCGCAACTAGCTCTTCCGAAAATATTGAAAGACTATGAAATTGTGGTTTAGCGATTAGATCTTGAGCACCTAAAGCTTTACCCTGGTTCTCCCAGTGTGTAACTAATTTTACGTTATCCCTTTTTTCAATATTTTCCATAGTCTTACCGAAGACTGAATTATTCATTAATTTATAAAAATCTTTTTTAAAATCTGATTTTGCTAACGTTCTTAATTTTGTATTTAGATCCATGTAACATTTACAACCAGGGAGACTGTTTAAATTTTAAAACTCTATGAATTTTAGTTAATTTAACCCCCATTTCTATGCACTGCTTGAAATTTTTGTAATGAATTACATATTTATCTTTATTATTTAAATTTGGGACTAGTTTATTTTCATTAGTATTGCCTACACAAATGTTTTCTGGGCATAAAGGAAAGTCCGAATGTAAATCATGAAGTTCATCTGGATATTCCAAATCTACTTCTAAAATAAAACCGTACCCGTACCGTATCTGTATCCGGATTTACCCACTCAAATCCACCAGTACAAAGATATTGAGACATAGCCCAACCATATAAATTATTGGCATCAAAATATGTGATATATGAATTTGGTTTCCCTGCATCATAATCCCCCATGTATTTGTTATTAGCTCTAGCATAACGATTACTACATTGAGATACACCACCCCTGATACCTGATCTAATAAATGCAATTTTCTCATAATCTGTAAAAGTTCTTATTGTATTTTTGTATATTTTTGCATTCCATCCCAACTTAAACCGGGAGCTGTGTAATAATGGGCAGGATCTAAATCATAAGTTTTAATACATAGCTTTCTAAAGTTTTCAAATACATCGGATAAAAGTAAAACGTCTGTTTTTAAATACAAGTTTGAATAATCTAGCATATTACAACATCCAAAGTGTTCCCCAACATCTTTAGCATGATTGTAATCATCATTCGACGTTAGGTTTAAACTATCATAAGTAGTCATAAATTCATATGGGTAAATCCCTTTACGTTTTAAATGAATGAAATCTTCATCATTAGAGTAATTTCTACGTAATACTTGAAATTGATTATTATTGAGATTGTTGGCTAATTCTTCTAATTTACATGATAAAAACTTAAATGAATCTACGAATCTCAATATAACTTCATGGTTATTCATTTTTAATTTTTTGGAAAAGGATATATTTTTCTTTATTTTGAGGGATAACTTTGACTTCACCATCACAAAAGTTTAATGCATGAACAATAAAATGAGCATCATAGTGGTTAAGGTTGTGTAAAAATATTGGTATATGACGTGGTGTTCTGAACTTCGAACTATTTGTTTACACTTAATCACACACACACACACACACACACACACACGTAAGGAAACAACAGAAAGAAAAGTAAGTTTGTCAATAGAATAAACACTTACGTCCATGACCATTGATGCGTTGAAGTAACACAAACTTAGTATTATTGGTAGATCCACTGCGGTCAAACGACCTACACTGACTCCATGAATGCAGCTGCTCGGTCTTATATAGCACCAGTAAGTTATATCTAATCTAAAGCATTTCCGCAGTGAAACTGATAGTAACTTTATGAGTCAACAAGCTTATCTCGCATTCTTTCGTGTTGGAAATTGCGCTACACCGATGACAAAAATGATGAAATCATCACAAAAGAATGCGATTTAATATTTACAAATCACTATAATTGATCATTCCTATGTTAACCATTGAATAAATTGGTACTGTAATAATCTACTAATAGCAGTAATATCATGGATACACTAAATGTACAACAACATCTGAAAAAGATTCATCCCAGTCTAGAAAATAATGTTTATGCTGCTAATAGACTGCACATGTATATCCACGTACCAACGTATATAATAAGCAATTTCGATATAGATGATAAACCAGGCTCACATTGGATAGCTTTATACGTCGATACGAATGGCATCGGTCAATATTTTGATTCATATGTACAATCACCTGTACGATATCATCTAGAGTTTTTAAAAAGGAATTGTAAAAGATGGGACTGGAATGTTGATAGGATTCAGAATGAGTGGAGTTTAGTTTGTTGTGAATATTGCTTAATTTATTTGCTATATAAGTTTCAGGGATGTTCAATGCATAGTTTTACGAGCATATTTACAGGGAACACACTGTACAACGATATTTTAGTGGATGAGATGTTACGCTCCTATTTTATAGATAATAAGCAATAACATTTTGGAAATAAAAATTGTAACGAAAGTTAAGGAATGTGTTTTATTGATGATTCAGAATAGCGTGGTAGTAATGAACAAAGAAGTATAATACAATAGCACTAAGAGCCAGAACTGGTACAAACTAACTACTAGCATTGTACTACTGAATATTCGGAAATTAGGTTTGTGAGCTTCGCACACGTTTTAAATTATGTGAGCTTTCTAACTACACGTAGTTTTAACAGCTTCTATATTTTCTTTTTAGTTCTTGACTATCTTGTAATTTTTTTTGTTACTCAATTATTATCAAAAACTACTCTTCAAACTATTTGCTGGTTTGAAAATTTCCTATATGTCTACTCATATTATCGTATAAGTGCAATATGGTTATGATAGAAGCATTTTAAGAACACAACACAATACACAAGATGACCTTGACGTATCGAGAGGAAAGCACTACATAATAGCGCTTCGCGTTATGAGTCGTACAATACCGATTTAGAAGCTTATATTTTCTTGCTTTTCAGAAACAAGAAAATATAAGCTTCTAATATATATATATATATATAAATAAAAATTATGTTAAAATTCATATACAAAATAAATATTTGCATTTATTTTATTTCTTCTTTTTTTTACAAGTAAACCCTGGGGTCCGTTTAAGTATTTTGTTAGCGCAACTAGCTAAAGGTTTAATGTAAATCGAGTTATGGAAATGAAAATTTCTTGGATAAATTTAATTAATGTTACCGCTATTATGGTTCTTCAATTATATAAATATATACTCCATCTTAAATTAAATGAAATTTTAATTAAATTGTATCACTTGGTTTGGTAAATTATTTGCATGATAATTAATATTAATAATGAACCCTTTACTTTAAGCGAGCAATTCTTATATAAATGTATTCATTTACTTGGTTTGTCAGAAACGGCCTAACGATTTGGATAAAATTTGGTATTTAGATAATATTTTATTTTTCTTAGTATAAATAATAGTATAAAAAGGATGGGAAGGATGTTATTGAAATAGAGGCGAGTTGACAACCCTAATTATTTTATTATTGAGTTGTTATCAGAAAGATGCGGCTGCCTATCTCCAATTACAGTTACCCCCAGTCGTCTCTGACGCGGGATTATAGTTTTTGTTTTACACTAACATAGATCTACATTACGCTACAGCGTTTCAACATTATGCTACAGCGTGTTTTTTTGTCAGATTTATTTAAAAAGTTTCTAGTTTATAATATACCTAACTCGCTTCGGAATCCTAGCTTTATCGTTTATTTTATATGCCATTCATATTATATTAAGTTTTTCTTGTCAGCTTAGGTATATTTCTGTTTGTGTATTTTTGTTTGTAAGTCATTCGTTATAATGACCGTAGTCTTTTACATCCTTTTGTCCCTTTATCAGTCATCAAACGAGCTCATTCATAATTCGTGAAGCGCGACAAGAGCCCTGTTCATTTATTTAAATAGTTTCTTTATCTTTATCTTTCAGTAGGTTAACTTCATATTCAGTCATTTCCTTACAACAACAGTGTTATAATCGGAGCTCGTTATGCGTTATGGGATCTATCGTAAAATATTCAAGCATACAAAGAGCGTAATATTATAAACAGTTTTGTTCGGATTGGTGAAATGAATATTCGCCTGGATCTATTAATGTGGCGTTTTTTAGATTTAAGATAATCATCAAAAACTATTTATTTTATTTATTGTAATTTTTTTCTGGATAAAATATGGATCACTCCTGGCATTGCTCTCTATCTGTTTGTCAAGTTTTATCGAATTATTCCTTCAGCCATTCCAAAGATTAGCCTGAACAAATTGACAGACAATAATGCAAATAACTCCCTTAGCCCAATAAAAGGCAGGTATTTCGATATTACAGACAGACATTTCAATTTTATTTATATTGTATTAATAGTCTTTTAAAATGCGCAGAATTTTATTTCATTTGTGAATTTTATGTGTTTTGAGGAATGCATTTGGGGTGATTAAAATAATTTGAAGTCATTGAAACGTATTTTACAATGTTTTTACCTCTCCCAAGGAATGCTGCCCTCTGCTATGACACCTATATGAAATGACTTCCTGGATTGTCATACCAATTCCTACACTTCGCTAACAAGTACGAGGCTGCCACTTGAGAACCTTTCTTACCCATCAGTTGTCGGTTCTTCAAGCTATATGGCCAGCCCATTGCCACTTTGTCTAACTGCTCCATGGGGCTATGTCGGTTATTCTGACTTTTGTCTATTTGTGATTTAATAGAAAAAAAAACCTACAACCAATATATATCAAAGTCTATAATATAACAAAGCAACTGAAAATTAATCTTACTTTGAATTTAAATGAGAATTAAATCATAATTCAGAAGAATAAATAATTAATAATTCACTCTTCAAACCATACCGTACTCTCAACAAGTTTAACTAATTTGTAGCGGTTTGACGAAATTTAATCAAAACACTTGAAATACGGCACGGCGTGAGTCTGTGCCTAGCGAAGCGCTAATGTGATTAACGTTTTATCCGAAGCGTATGACACTTTTACGAGAGAATTTTTGCAGGACTTTCACCTCTATATTATACAAAAATTAATGTAGGGTTAAAAAATTTGGCGGCACGAATTTTGTTTATCTAATCATGTCTTACACAGTAGAGCCATGCTGCAGCTGTAATCGTGGAAGGACCACGCTCTGCACAATACAAGTGTCAAACAGCAACTTAATGCTGCTGTTTCTAAGACTATGGTGAACGTCTCCACACTCACCATACGAAACACAGCAGCATAAAGTATCTAGTAGAAAGGGTCCCTACTGGGGTCTGAACTGGTTCTCTAATCGGAAACCCTCCTGCCAGAAACAAAGCAATTTATCCTCTAAATAATAGTCCTCAGGGGTGATAACGTATCTGCATGTTGATTCCTAATCGATGATAGATGTAGGTGTCTATGGGCCACAGCATCCACTTACCATCGTGTAAACTGTATACTTCTTTGTCATCCTTATTTCATAAAACACATACTATTTTCCTCACGATGTTTTTCTTCACTACCGAGGATGTTGTAAATCAGACGTTTAGGTTGCAATTAACAGTTTCAGTGGTGCGGGCGGAATTGAACTCGGTTTACTGAAGTACTAAGAGACATAAAACTCGATCCTGCGATACCACTACTCAATATATAATAGTTTAAAGAAATATTCATCATCATCAACATAATCATCATTACACGCTTTCATAAGTCTAGTGCGAAACATAGACATAGGGGTAAAGTTTTTTGTAACAATTTTGATGACATCCTAGTTGTTACTTAGAGCTTGTGATATTCCTAAGTGCACTCTAGGTCAAAAATTAAACTTTTAATAAAAAGTAAAAGCTGACTTCAAAAACTAAAAGAATTAAAAAACTCACACAACAGCTTCTGAAGTCGGAATTGTTTTTCTATATGCAAACGTAAACTTGTTTTATTCTTTTTAGTCACTTGAAGTCTACCTTTACTTTTAATTAAAATGTTTATTTTTTTAGAAATCCAAATATCAATTGAAATTTTATATGACAGACATACAAACACCAAGGTGATTTTGTAAGTGTTCCGTTTATTGTAAATCTTGCACGGAACACAGTAGGTGTAGCGAAATTTTTTACAGGGTGGAGTTTTATTTTATTTACATGGGGAAATGCCTACGCATACCCGCGTCGCAGGGGCAAGGACGGGTTATGTCGGACTCGCACCGACTAAAACTCCATAGTGTTCTACCTACTCCGCATGTTGGCAGGGCCACGAGAATGCTTTCGCACACATCAGCGGCCCCACCAGCGCCGGCCGCCCCATAGCGGTCCTCCTCAGGAGAGGACTACTCCTCTTCTATCTCCTTCTCAAGTAAGGCGCGCAATGGACGCCCCCGTGTCCGATGCGCGAAGGCCATGGGGCCAGGAAAAACGAACACTCAGAAGCACTAACCTTCTTGACCCAAGCGGTGGAACTGGTCTATGGCTCCGCCACTAACCAAGATTAAACTGTGGAGGGTAGGGAGAGCGGCGCCTCGCAATAACGACACTCTCCTCCCACCACATCAACGGTGCGGCCCCGTCAGAATCGCAGAGGATAGGGCGAGTGGCGCATCGCCATATTAACACTCCTCTTCCTCCGCGACTCCACCTCGGCTGCAGCGGTAGGGGAGAGGACACCCCTCTCGCCATACATCCAAAGTGGGCTCGCCAAGACCATTCGGGAGTGGCCACCTCATTTCGGGCCAGCCATGTGAGTTCCTCTTTGTTCACCGCGGATGACCAAGCTACGGCTACTAAGACCCCCGCCACGACAAAGCGGGAACACGTTCGGGGGAGGAAGGGCCTAACTGCCTACTGTGAGGAAGCACTCCTTGATCACTAGATCACGTTTACTCCTTCGCAGGAGCCAACTTGTATCTAGTAGATTTTCAACGAGCATTAACAACCACATATAAATATCTTAAACATGCTTGCTATGAGAATGAAACGTAGGGCGTAAGTGGTAGAGCCACGCTGCAGCTATACAGAGCTACTTTGAAATAACCGGCAAAATGTGTAGAGAAGGTTCAAAATAAGTAATATAGGCAAATGGTGAAAAAAAATCTCAAACATTCTGTTATTTTTATATTTTAAATTTAAAATGCGTGGTAATGTAATAATTTAACTGATTATCATTCATAAATATCTAACGCTTACTATTTTACGCACGCATACTTTCGTAAGGGTAGCTTGGTAAGGTACCTTGTCGCGTGTTTCGCCGCGCCTTTCCCTTCTATTTACCGTTACACTGCTAAGTACCTACGTCCGCTCGCCCGGCCGACAGCTGACAATGTTGACCGTGAACTCATTACGTACGCTTCGTTACCAATGACGTAACGAAAATATTCGAACCGCAGATACTATGAAACTATGAAATGGTGCGATATTACATTTTAAGCAATGAAAGTTTACGTGGTGCGCAAAGATTATACAAAAGTGAGTCTTTACCGCGGCAGAAATTAACGTACCGTGTACCTATGAATCGAAGAACAATTGATAGCTAATCTAACTATTAAAGTGCAGTGAGCAATAACTTAAATTGTGAATATGAAGATAGGTGGATTGCGCACGGAGGCCCTATGTTATGATTTTATACCCCACCGTTAGTCTTTTATCTGTGTATAAAGAGTCGTGTTTACGTTAAAGAGGCCCAAAGTTATGAAGGCCGCCACAGTAAAATTATTGCTGCGTTCACGGAAGTTAAAAGTGCTCAAGAACAGGTAATAAGTGTAAAAATATTTTAAGAAAACGTACTCATCTATGCATATAAAATGTGGCGGCATGGCACTACTGTTCGCCCGTTCGTCAATCTTCGGAAGCCCTCGGCTGCGTGTGAGCAACCGGCCCGGTTTTTCTCGCCTCGCCAGTCGATCCGACCGTCTGACGCCGAGAGGCCGCTCATTGGCGTTCCGATCCGCTACTTTCAATTTACGTTGTGAATAAACGATTATTTAATATGATGATTCCATTTTGAGGTACCAACATTAGATATTGGGACTACTGGCGAAATTTAACTGTAAATACGAGTAGTTTATTCCGTTTTTTGAAGTTATACTTCTTTTGGGGCGTTCGGGAAGAATGATGAGTGTGAATTTTTACGATGCGCGTGCACATCCAACACCTTAAAACGACACCATGAAGTTGTTACGATGCGCGAGCACACTGACACATAAAAACGACAACTTCAGTGGGTAATTGTCTCTCAAGTTTGTTTTTGTTTTGTTACGCTAATGAAGTATAACTTCCTACGTGCGTCCATAAGTACACACACACTTTTTTTTAAATACGCCATAATAACGATATTCGTCGGTTACTTCGTTGATAATCAAAATTTTTTTTTAATTTTATTAGGAATATTGGAATCATAATTCGCGTCATGTAGTTATTAACTTAAGCATTAGTAGTAAGCGTGACACTAACAAAGTAAACAGTAGGCAAAAACTTGAGAAACGAAAACGTGAATTGAATCACACACACAACATTCAATTTGGTATAATTTAAAAAAAGTAGAAACCTTTTTTACTCGTATTTTCCCTGTATTGTGATTGTAGTACGAATGGGTCGAATCGACCGGGTAGGACCACGCTCTCACAGAATACCAGCGTAAATAGTAGCTTAATGTTGCTGTGTTTCGTATGGTGAGTGTAGAGAACCGGGGACTCTTTTTACTGGAAACGAAGCATTCCATCTAAGTCCCCAGGGGTGACAATGCATCTGCATTTTGATTTTTAATCAACGATAGATGTAGATGTCTATGGGCCACAGCATCCACTTATCATCGGATGGGCTGTGGCTTGTGATCCTTATTCTATTAAAATCTAGTAGATTTTCACCGAGCGAAAAATAAGAACCGCAGTAAAGCACTTACAACTACAAATAAATATTTAAAACGTGCTCACTATGTTAATGAAACTCAGATCATTTGTAAGTGGTAAAATTAAAAGGGGCTTGCACTTGCTTTTAATTTTTAACACCACGGCTCACTCTTTATTCAACAGTTATTATAGATTATATTCAGTAATGGGTAATGTGTAATTTTTTTCTAAAAAATATTAATTTTCTTTTAATTTATTTCATGCTGATATGTCTTTCAGTATTTTGTAATTGCTTTTTATAAAGAAAGAGAAGACGTCCTGCGTTTCGTGGAAGAACGAAGTCGGTGCCGCATTGAGGATCCGATCTCTTTACATTTGCAGCGTCTGGAGTCTAATAGGTCAACGAACTTCAAATCCTATTACTCGCTCCCGATTTCTGGCCCTCTGGGGTAGTGTTTCGCCGATACGGGGACGCGCCAAAGAAGAAAGTTCCCTAAATAGTGTTAAGTTATGTCTATATTTTATATATATTTTTAGGTTAAGGTATATATAATGCTATTGGCCAATGTTCTTAATTTTTAAGTCCTTGATGCCTGAAATAAAGTTATTGTATTGTATAAAATATTAATTTCTTCTATTTTATTTTATGCTGATATTTCGTGCCAGTGTTTCAGTTTGAGGTAATTCGCACCTGTTTCATTACAACTATAAATAAGTACCTGCGACATTCGTGAAGTCAAACTTTCCATTCCGGTTTGTAATAAATGTCACCCAGCTGATTTTATTTACGATGGCGCAACGGAAATTGCATTGCGGTGCATTACGGTTTTTTTTTTATTTTAGTCTGAAAATTATTATGACACTACGAAGTTTGTTTACACGCAATTACAAATTTATTCATTTTTAAAAACACACTCTTAAATAAAATTGTTGTGTCTGTCTGTAATATCGAAATAACTTCCTTATATTATATCTGGCGCTAATTAGCATGTTATTGGACATCAACAACCGTTTTGGAATTTTGGGTTATCTATCTGTCTATCTAATTGTCAGATAGTGTTACTTCAACATCATTTTACAACAAAAATATAAGTGTTAAAAAATAAAATAAGTAAGTAATCAATTATTATTTCTCGATCACTCCTCGCATTGCCCTCTATCTTTTCATGAAGTTTCATCAATATCTGTTCAGCCATTCCAATGATTAGCCCAGATAGATAGATAGACTTCTTAGATTTCTTACAATGATTATCCCAGACAGATAGATAGACAGAATTATTAACTTAGATCTTAATTTACAGAAATCTTTGTGTTAAATTAAATAGACGTTGCTCGAGTTTTACTAATTATTTGTTTAACAAAACTAGCACGAGTTACAAAAAGTACATGGTCACTTGATGTCACAGAGTAGGAAGTACAGAGTACCTTTGTATTAAAGTGCGTAACTGCATCAAATAGGCGCGAAATTCAAATGTAGAATATTACATTCAACACTTTGCTTGGAACAAGAGGCAAGCAAATAAATTAGTATGAATGTAATAATTATAAGTAATTGAATTGTAACTATTCTTACATAGCCACAACGTTAAAGTTCTGTATCTGGTGGCTTATGATGTCTTCACTTTTAATATGATGGCTCCGAGGTGCAGTGGCTTAGCAATCAGTTGCAGCACTAAAGGACGCGAGTTCGAATTCCGCAAGGAACAAGTATTTGTATGACCTAGAAATAATAATGCATCGCCATATTCGTCCAAATCATGTGTAGGTGCATTGCACTTGACCAGTGAATGAATGCCGTCAACATACGGTTTTGTTCTAAAAATGAATAGAACACGAACACTGAATGCAAATAAAACACGGACAAATACGTAAAAGAGATAATATCGAAAGGTGACATGAGTGCTTCTTATCGATGGTTTGAATACGTACTCAGACTAGAGGCACTGATTGTAAAAACTTTATAAACTGTATAAAACTTTTAAAGAAAATTAAATTAAAATTTATTATTTATTTTAATTTATTAATTTTCCAATAATTTATCTACTTCTCACAGAGCCACTTTAATTCAAAATTTCATATTTATAATTATCATATTTCTACAGAATTAAAAACTGTCAGTGCCGAATCGCTATACCGGCTAGTTGCCCCGTTGTTTTTCGATAGTATTAAACCTGTTTTAAAAACAAAAGTTGATCAGTTTTTAAATCACGTTGATAAATTGTATTAATTAAAACCCCACATTGCTCTTACTACTTTAAAATATTGTCTCCTTGTACCTAGATATAAATACTTACTCCGCTTGAGTCCGGTCTGGAAATGTTCGGATATTTTAAAAGATATTGATAATAATCTTAAAATGGCTATAGAAAAAGTTCTAAAGTTAACTTTAAATACAACAGCCTGGACTCAAGCTACTTTACCTATAAAATTTGGTGGTATTGGTGTGAGAAATCTTTCTAGCGTTGCATTGCCTGCTTTCCTTGCTTCCGTGCATAGTGTTAGTGATTTATGTAACATAATTTTAAATAATAAAGTAGACCTGTACTTTGCTACGGAAGCAGGGCAGACATGGCAAATGCTCTGTCCCGGCGAAAATGTTCCACTAGAAGTTAACCAACAAAAACGAATAAAAAAGATAAGGCACGCCTTCTAGCTGTTTCGACTGAGGAATCTAGTCACTGGTTACACGCTTTACTGTCAAGTAATCTAGGTACATAACTTGATGGGGAAAGCTTGCGCATCGCCGTAGGAATCCGACTATGAGCGGCGATTTGTCAACCGCATCAGTGCCCCTGTGGTAGCAGCGTCGACAAGTTTGGGCTCCACGGACTTTCATGTAAGAAAAGTGCTGGTAGGTTTTCACGGCACGGTTTTTTGAACGATGTCATCCGAAGGGTTCTTGTCTGTATAAATGTTCCCTCGGTTTTAGAGCCTTGTGGAATATTTAGAGACGATGGCAAGAGATCCGACGGTATGACAAGCCTTAGTGTGGGACGTTACTTGCGTAGACACTTTGGCAGTCTCTCATCTCAGGGGTACCTCGTTTAGAGCTGGGGCGGCATCAGAGGCAGCTGAACTGAGTAAGTGGCGCAAATATGAGTCTCTGAGAGATGACTACATATTTGTGCCATTTACTGTAGAGACTATCGGTCCGTGGTGTCCACGTGCGGTGAAGTTCCTAAAGGAACTCCATCCGCGGCTGGTCGTTGCTGCTGGTGATAAAAGGGCTGGTTCTTTTCTCGCTCAAAGGCTGAATATAGCCATTCAGCGGGGAAATGCAGCCAGCGTTTTTGGCACGATACCGTGGGGAGTAGGACTGTATGATAATTAAGTTACTAGTTTTAGTTTTTTTATTATAGTTTTTAATATTGTATATGAAAAATATTGTATATTATGTTATGTAAATATATGTAATTTAAAAGATTATCACATTTTACTAGACAAAACTTATTAAATATCATAAAAAAATGTATAATAATTTTAGGTTGAAGGATTTTTAACAGCGCAACAACTCAATACACAATAAAGAAATGGCATTGGCATCGTGTCACGTCGCCAATTCACCAATTCACCCACACCGCCTCATTCACGTGGGCGTAGAAATATCTGTCAAAATCTACATTTGAGAGATATTCTATATCCTATTCAGACACTATTTTTGCCTGGATAGGAGTCCGTCTGGGTAAGAATCAACCTCTTACCGATTTCTGCCGCCAAATACAGTGATTGCACTGCTGTGTTCCGGAGAGCTAGTATAATTACAGGCTGTGAGGCAATCATGCACCCAGCTGTAGTGCGTGCTGACAAATGTCACATATATTAGGTCCTTACATATGAAATTAGCGTTTTGTCGTACTGACCACTTTGATCTGAAATATCTCCTCTTTGGTTAAGAATTCCAAATTCAAATTTATAAATTCATTTACCTGGTACATTTGAATTTTGAAAACAGTCATTCATTTGTTTTTACCTCATTATTTTTTTTGGCGTCGCTTATTACCGCACAATGGAAAACATGAAATATCGGTATATTTACGAGTACGATTTCTACCGTAGCACCAGTGCTGCAGAAACAGCTCGAAGGATTAATGATGTGTACGGCGCTGGTGTCGCAAAAGAAAGCACAGTACGTTTTTGGTTTCAACGTTTTCGTTCTGGAAATTTCGACCTTCCGAACCAACCCCGTGGACGGCCGGAGACCAAAGTGGAAAATGAAGAATTAAAGGCTATTGTGGAAGCGTCACAAAGCACTTCAGAGATAGCTGCAGGCTTCGGGGTAAGTGATAAAACTGTATTAATCCACTTGAAGCAAATCGGGAAAGTAAAAAAAACTTGAACGATTGAGGTACCCATGAATTGAGTGAATCGAACTTGCAAACACGCGTCGACTGCTGTGTTACTTTGCTCAACCGACACAATAATGAAGGGATTTTAATTCGAATCATTATTTGCGATGAAAAGTGGATACTGTACGATAATCGGAAGCACTCGTCGCAATGGCTGAACCCTGGAGACCCAGCCAAATCCTGCCCGAAACGAAAATTGACTCAGAAAAAGTTACTTGTGAGTGTTTGTTTGGTGGACTAGCGCCGGTGTCGTTCACTACAGCTTTCTAAAATCTGGCCAAACGATTACGGCAGATATCTATTGTCAGCAATTGCAAACCATGAAGGAAGAACAAGCTGCTAAACAACCGAGATTGGTCAATCGCTCTAGGCCACTGCCGCTTCACGACATCGCAAGACCTCACACTGCACAACAAACAACCACTAAGTTAGATGAGCTACTATTGGAATGTCTGCGACATCCACCGTACTCCCCGGACCTTGCTCCAACAGATTACCATTTTTTCCGGAATTGGGACAATTTCTTACAAGGAACAAAATTCAACTCCGATACGGCAGTCCAAACCGCCTTCAAAGAGTTTATTGAATCTCGCCCCCATGGTTTTTTTAGTAAAGGGATCAATGAACTACCTATGAGATGGCAAAAGTGCATAAATAACAACGGTGCATACTTTGATTAATTTTGAAAAAAAAATTGACTTTATAATAAAAATTTACCCGTACAAAACGCCAATTTCATATGTAAGGACCTAATATATGTTTGTTTAATGTTTGATGTGTGTAGATGTGAGCATGGGAATAAATGTCTTAATGTCTTAACGACATTTCCTCAAAATATTTAATTGTTCAGACATACAGGTTTTCTCAGGATGTTTTCCTTTACAGCCAATAACTAACTGAAATTGCAATTTACAATTTTGTTGGTGCCAGTGGAATTGAACTTCGCGAAATGACAAATTCCGACTAGCGCTTTTTTGTAGGAGATGGGTGACAAACGAACACACAGTCCACCTGATGGTAAGTCGTTGCTGTGGCCCATAGACATTTAAATCTATCATCGATTACGTATCAAAATGCACATGCGTTGTCACTCGTGAGGACTAAGATGGAACGCCTCGTTTCCAAGATTTCTTCGCTTATCCTCCGAGCTACCATCGCCTATAAAATTATAAGGGTTTTCGCTCCGCGATGTAACCTGCGTTCAAATTATAACGTCCGGATCGCCATGACACACGCTTTTTATTAGATAGCATAATACGGAGAGCTCAAGCTATCACATGGAATTCTCATGACAATGATCGCAGATTTTTAATAAACTAAGGCCTTAGGAATAGTAAAAACCACTCTAATAATCTTTCAGTTCGTACTCCAATTTACATCCTTCTTCTTTAGTAAATCATTTTCTGTTACAGCAGTTCGCTTGTGGAACTGCTTGCCCCATATATTCGCCGTGGTCAGTCCATTTTCTACCGACTTCAACAGGAGGAGGTATTCAATTCAACTGTATGTTTTTTTTTATGTGTGTTACCTCATAATTTTTTACTGGGTGAACCGATTTCGATAATTCTTTTTGTTTGAAAGTTTGATATGTGGTCCCATATAAATTTGATCCAGGTCTGACCAATAGTTTTTGAGTTATTCTTAATAATTTACATTGAAGTCGGTTGTACAAAATTTTTAATTTTTAATTATTTATTCAAAAATCTTCTCAAAGCTTATTACTTGGAACTCTAATATTTCCCATTATCCTAAGAATAAAATCATTTCTTGAGGTTTTCTGTCAAGAAATGCTCAGTAGCATCCCAGAGTCAATAATCTTTCGGTTTTTCATCCCTGTCCTTTGAAAAAAGGTATGGCCGTTGGTCCTGTGCCTGAATTCTCCGCTCGTATCGGATTTCCGTCCAATCGGACTAAGAATGTGAGGGAATAGAGAGTGCACTTGTTCTTGAATATACACTAGGAGGACATTATATCCCATCATACTTCACGTCAATTCTTGTATCTATCCTACTTTCCCCAACTAGCGTCATCTTGTGTTTTCATTAATATACTTAATTGTATAATGTAGCCTCTGTCCCAGCCATTAGTTGTGAACAATTCTTTACGTAACAAAGTTGTCTCGAAGAAATCGCTTCAAGAGTGATAAAACCAATTTTTACGGATTATATCGCGTTTAATTTTAACTTTTTAATTCCCGACGTTTCAGGTGCTTCACAGCACCCATAACCTGTATAGGAAAAAGACTCATACCAACTGATATTTAAATGGTGAACCGCACCATCATCCATCACAGTTAGCTACCGTGGGAAAATCTTTGTTTCAGAGAGCACGAGGGATCTGTCACAGAAAACATCTGGCCGCCGAGCTTCAGTACGTCGAGCAAGTACTCAAGACAACAAGCTTGGGTCCTGCGCCTACGTCACAGTAACCGAGTGAAGCCGGCCATAGTCGAGCGTGTGCCTGCTGTACTACCCTATGTCAGAGGAGTCACAGACAAGGTTGGCTAGATCTTGAAGCGAGCTTCCATTAAAACATACTTCAAGCTGCCGAAGAAGATTAGTCAATTTTACCATCCGTCAAGTGTCATATCCTCTACAAGATGCAGGAGTGTACAAGCTGGATTGTGAATGTGGTCTCTCTTACATAGGACAAGCAAAAAATCTATAAAACCCGCGTAAAGAACATATAGCTGACTTGAAGCACCGACGTATCGGGAAGTCTGCAGTCTGTGAACATGTTCAAGATCGTCCCAACCATTACATTAGATTTGATAGACCACAAATCCTCGCAAAGAACACCACCCTACCAAGGATGATTCATGAGGCTATTGAAATTTAAAAACATCCTAATTTCAATAGAGAAGATGGATGGGTGCTGCCATCTGCTTGGGATCCTATAAATAATAAAATTAAATCCAAACCTAAGTATACCACTGCTAGACTTCAAGATATTCTAAGCTCATTCTGCGTAGATCGAACCAAAAATTAATACTAAAAACTGAAGGTAGCCGGGCTAACTATGACATCGGGACGTCAAACACCTAAGTCCCCGTGAACATGGGTGGCTGGTTAAGCACCCGAAACGTCGGGAATTAAAAAGTTAAAATTAAACGCGATATAATTCGTAAAATTAGTTTCATTTAATGTGTAGTCTTCATAAATATAAGAAAACATTAAGTGATAAAACCGCCTATTGTACCTTTTTATTTATTTCACTTTGTTTTTGTTTATTGTGTATATTGTTGCACAATACACATAATAAACAAAACCGCTACAAAATAGTTCACAATTTTACAATAGCTTTCATCCCATCATTTGGTTGAAACCAATCTTGTCAGCCTCAAGCACAGGCGCATAGTAGCCAGCATCTCGGTATTCTCTAGCATACAGTTTCGAGAGTGTGGGCTGGAATTACTTACCTTAATCCTTCCTTCTTTTTCCACTATCGTCAACCCAGAGGTCGCCGGGTCTTAGCACCTTTGTTTTCACGCATTCGAAACAAACGGTTTGCTTCGTCATTCGTAATGCGCACAGCAAAGGAGAGGAATAATCTTCCGGCGTCTGTCTTTCCGCCCAATTACAATCTTCCATCGATACAGGCAAAACTTTTTTTTCTCCAAATCTATTTTAACACTCTCTAAGGGGGTTTGTTTTATAAAATCGCAAAACCCGTATTCATTTATTTTATTTGCAGAATGCCGTTCCTATTTCACCCACTTAGGGGTAGAATTTTCCAAAATCCATTCTTAGTGCATGCCTACATCATAAAAGGCAGCTACTGTCCAAATTTCAGATGTCTACGTGTTTAGGTTTTTTTCTGTGCGTTGATAGATAGTCAGGAAATACATAAATAATACATAAATACTGACCCCTGTCACCCAGAGGGGTAGGCAGAGATTACGGACTTACTCAGGACATCTTTTATATACATATAGTTTTATATATAGCTCTATTTCCGCTGTAGAATTTTTGAGATAATTAATTCGCAAGCTGGTGCTTAACTATTATCAACTTAATATCTGGATGCCGACACATTGTAATTAAGTTAATCATGTCGCGTATTAGTTATATGTTGTTGTTAGGGAATAGTTGAAATTAAATCATGCTACAGCTGCGAATGTTCATTTTGTCATCTGCTAATTTTGAAATTATTAGATACATACCTATATTGCGAGAACAATTTACAGTTTTTATTTATGAATTGTTCTCAGATAAGATTTGTACTAGATATTAAGGTTCACTTTTGTTTTTATAGTAATTTGTTAACAGAAAGACGTGTTTACTACTTCGTGATTTATTTGCAACTGATTGAACAAATTATGCTTTTAAATATTAAACGGACTCACACATGCATACGTATTCACACTTACTCTCGCTCTTATATAGATCATCCTATCCGAACATACCGCCCACCATAGGGCCTATGAGCCCTTTAACAAATTTATTTTTAAACAGTATAATCGTTTTGGTTACAATAGACTCAAAGATCAGTACACAGTTAATTAAACTATACATATAGAATATAGATAGACACAATTTGTCTTACTTATAAATAAAATAAATCATGATTCAATATCCATTGGTAAATAACACAGCTTATTTACAGATCTTTGCACGACACTAGCACCACTTTTTACACTGTATACATGAGTGACACCTTCAGCACCCGGATGTTTTTTTACAATACGTCCCATCATCCATTTACCTGGGGGCAAACTCTCTGATTTTATGAGGACAATGTGACCTATGTCAAATTTCTTGACCTTCGTTTGCCATTTCCGACACTGTTGCATTCTCAACAGGTATTCTTGTTGCCATCGACGCAAGAAGTCCGTCAGCAATCTTTGTTGGTACTGCCATCTTGATAAGTGACTTGTTGTGATGTCTTGGAAGTCTGGTGTCGGAGCCGTAATAGGCATCTCACCGACAAGGAAATGGCCAGGCGTTAATGGTTGGATGTTGTCTGTGTCCATATCTCTTAATATGTTAAGTGGTCGTGAGTTGAGGCAAACTTCAATTTGACATTACAGGGTGCACATTTCTTCGTACGTTACGTGAGAGGTCATTATCTGTTTCAAGTGGTTTTTCATCGATTTGATACACGCTTCCCACAGTCCACCCATGTGTGGGCTATAGGCGGGAATAAAATGCTATTCAGTTCCATCCATTTCTAGCGTCTCAGCAATTGGACCTACGAATTGAAGTTTGGCTTCAGCCCATTCTGCAGCGAGTATCCTGTTCGCCCCAACAAAGTTACGCCCTTGGTCACATCTTCCACGTCTAGCTACGAACCTTCTGAAGGCTCCGATAAAGGCATCTGAGGTAAGATCTCCCACTAATTCTAAGTGGATCGCTTTCATCGACAAGCAGACAAAGAGAGCAACGTATGCTTTGCTTGTCGTTAATCCTCTTCCTCTAGACATCAAGATATGGAACGGGCCGGCAAAATCTATGCCGCTATTTAAGAACGGTTTGGCTGGTGTGACTCGAACTCGAGGTAAGTCCCCCATTAGTTGTGATCTTTCTGTAGCGTTAAGTTTTGCACAAATAAGACATTTTCTGATCTTTGATTTTACAAATATTCTAGCTCTTAGGATCCAGAATCTTGTTCGTAGAAAGCAGAGCATCACTTGAACTCCACCGTATAGCGTCATAGAGTGTGCGTCAGCGACGAGAAGAGAGGTAAGATGGGTGTCGTGATCAAGAATAATTGGATTTTTGCTGTCTTCATTTAGGTCCGAGTGACGCAGTCGTCCAGGTAAGGTTTTAAACTATTTAGTTTACTGGCTCTTCTAATTTGTGCCTTTGATTTTAGGTGCTGTATTTCCTCTTCGAAGCTCTTCTTCTGAGTTATTTTTATGCAGGTTTTTAGCACATCATTAAGTTCCTTTGTGGTCACAGGTAAGTACTTATCTTTCATTTTCTTTCCCTTCTAGAATCTTTTATAGTATATAATCACCTTAAGCAATTCTTGCAACTTGTCACAATCCTCAAATTTTGTACTAATACTCTTCTCTTTGTCTAATTTCAAATTTATATGTATTGAATAATTAATAGAATCAGGCGTTACTTTGCGGAAATACATTATATTAAAGTTGGAAAAATTTACTTTGCCAATATCCGCTCAATAAAATAAAATGATGTTTCTTACCTATTTTGAAGAGCACCTCCCACCCTCCATCAATTGCGTGCTCTATCCCCGTCACCACTAATCCCAGCACCACTACTCCCACCACCACTATACTAGGAAAGACACACCACCGACGACAATACGACATGTGTTTCGCCTCTACACGAGGCATCTTCAGATGTAGTAGACTCTACGGTGGCTGACCGCTAAGTGAGCGGTGAGCCAAAAACAGCTGCTATTTATAAGGTTGCGTCGGCGAGTCGAGTGGTGGGAGTCCTAGTCTTAGGGAACTTTATTTTATTGAGCGGATATTGGCAAAGTAAATTTTTCCAACTTTAATTATATGTATCGATTTCTTTCTTTCTAGGTCTGTCCAGGTTATATTGGGTGTGCTGTATTGGATTTCCCCTACTCTCAGCCACTCTAGGCCCTTCCACCACAGTTCATAATTTTTTAGAACTTGCAATGATTGCCCTCGTGAAGTGGAGTCAGCTGGGTTTTCTGGCGATTTGACACGGTACCAATTATGATTGCCGATGATGTCAAGTATTTGAACAACTCTGTTTCTAACGTAAGTGCTCCATCTTGCAGTGTAGAACTTATATAGAATAATATTCACAATGCGTAAGACTGTGTCATTATCACACCTAGCCTCTCTACACGTCTTACCTCGGTGCGCTCCACAACGCAACTAACTGCCAGAACTCAGTGGAACCACCAAATAACGTGCTACCCCCCACTACTTGTGTGTATGAGACAGTGTATTACATCTATTAAATAGATACAAACACTACATCCAGGATCACCAAACAACCAGGAGAGTACAATAGTTGAATCAGTCCAAGCAAATATCTGACTGGCAGGTACGTTCATTGATTCCTTTATCTGTTTTCAAAGACCAGCAAGCAGTACAGCGCTACTTAGTTCCAGACGAGGCAGGGATTGTGGTTTTGTAGGTGCAACCTTGGTTTTAGCAGCGATGACAGATGTCTTCACTTCACCTCTTTCTGTTCTTACTCTTAGGTAGGCTACTGCAGCATAAGCGCGAGATGATGCATCACAGAATCCGTGGATAGTAACATTATTTATTGTGGTTTCAGTAGTATTTAGCTATCGGTTTTCTTCGATATTAGGTAGGTACATATTGTCATTGCTCATAATTATTATTAATAAATAATAAGAAAATTCAAAATTAAGACATTTAAAAATGTCATAGAAATTATAATTTAAACAATTAAAATGCAATAATAAGAAAAGTTCAAATATATTCATTTCGAATATTGACTATTATAGTATAGTAAAAGTATAAAATTGTCTTTAAAGAACTCTAAATTTTATAAAAACTCTAATTAAAATATTCAAAATGTATTAAATAATACAAGTACAAGTCAATTATATTGCAATAATAAAGATAAATAACATTTGTGATATAATTGAAAAATGGGTCAAAAATTTTCTATGTTGATGAAGGTGTTCTTGCATTACATTTTCACATTAGGGACTTATGATAGTAAGGTCTATGATACATAAGCATTAATATAGAAGGCATCTATGATGCATAAGCATTATGATAGCAGAGTTATGACTTGAAGTATCATATGTATAAGACATATAATAGTAAGGTCTATGAAATAAAGCAAATATGTGGAAGTTCTCAAACATGTAAAAGCATTATATTGAAAGAAGTGGGACATATATGGGGTGGTCGGGAGACCGACTGCTAATAGTACTGTTGCACAATGTCTAGTCCTATATTAGGGACTTATGATAGTAAGGTCAATGGAACTAAAGCATTAATATAGAAGGTCTTTATGATGTACAAGCATTATGATAGCAGAGTTATGACTTGAAGTCCCATATGTATAAGACATATAATAGTATGGTCTATGAAATAAAGCAAATATGTGGAAGGTCTCAAATATATAAAAGCATTATATTGAAAGAAGTGGGACTTGAAAAGGATTATTATAGTGGCGTGTACATTGCTTCATAGCGTCCGAGACCGAGGTAAACTTGGACTTGCTAACCGATGTGTCCTAGACATATCATCTTGGAGCCGGTGGTAAGCGGGTTTGTTATAGTAATACGACTTGCCCGTGGACATTGCACACCCCTACCGGTTGTTGGCGGTGTCTTAGCACATAGCGTTATGATACGTCGGCTATCTTTCGGATTAGGGTGAGTGTGTTTGGTAGTGCTTTTAAGTGTAGCAAGCATACTCAACTCCATGTCTTAGTGCAATAGCGTTATGATACGTGGAGTTTTGGCTACTGACGTCTTAGTAGCGTGCTACTATAACACGTTGGTGGTATTTTTAGTTAACAAAATTATCAATTTTGTTCCAAAGTCGATAGGAATCATGTGGGTGTGTTGTGAGGGGGTGCCATCCGTATGATAGTTGCATTGATGCTTACTGCTACTTGCGGTATTGCGTCTTGTGATGGATCTGCGGGTGTGCTACGCCTGATTCGACGAATCTTGTGGTTCTGGTCGATGGAGGTATGCTGGTATGGAGGTGGTTATATCTGCGGGGATTGTATGGGGGATCTCGGGATGTTGTAAGCCGACGATAGTCGTATTGATGCTTGTTGCGTTCTGCGGCATTAAGTCTATGCGATGGTTGTTTGGCGGGTCGCTATTCTCAATGGCGCTCTCTGCGTCTTGGTTTGACTCACAACCTAAGTAGTTTTGTCCAAGTCGGGTCCCTTCATTAAGGGGCTGCAGACTGTCTGACCTCAATGATGTTTTATATAACAACATAATAATATGTCTCTGTAAAGTTTCCACCTTTGAATGATTGAAGGCAACTTGTTGGTGGGTGAGACAAACATGATCGAAAAATGCATATACTCAACGTCAGTGACACAAACCCTTTCTGATGGCGAATTATTACTAATATCTTATAACTGCCTCTTGGCTATATCGGCCATTGTATTGGTTGGTGGAGCATATGTGTCGACCTCATGCGGGTGGTAGTTGGAGGGAGGATCTGAGGAGACTCTCAAGGCTGCGGCCGAAAGCCGCGCAACGTGGGACCCCATTCCCTTGAGGTGAGCGGTAGATTCATGACACGCTGTACGGCCAATTGGTCGTGCTAATCATGCATATTGTGGTGATGCCTTACACTTACATCACGCCTGCAGGAACGGCGGTCTGGCAGGTGGTGGCGCTCACGGACGGCTTTTTATGGCCAGTGTGCCTATTGTTGCCTAACCCGTGTGACGTACATTCACTGTGGCTGAATTTGATCGTATTCTGTATGGCGTTTGCACGCATTGACATGCGCGACTTCGGTCGATCTTTGTGCTAACGCACTACCAAGGAGCCAAGTCCTCTTTTACTGGTACGCCAGTTATTTTGCTGTGGACTACGGTCCAGTTCCCAACTTAACGTCCCCTTCGGGGGGAGCGCGTTGGTTGGTTGGCGCTCACCGCACGCGGCGTTTGTGGAGCCGTGTGCCTCCCCCACATTTTTTTTAAATGTGGGAGAGCGAAGCCCTTGTATCAGGTATTTTATATAAATATTGTGAGCCTTTTCCAAGCGGGAAAGGATTAATTAATAAGGAAATGACCGATGTGAACCTGATGACACATCAGTCATTTCCTTATTATTATATTACATGAAACAAGTGGAATAGGGACTATTTAATTTTCTTAAGCTTTCTTGACCCTGTCTTCGTGAACGGGGTTCTTTAGCTTATAAGACACTACCGACAGCTTTCAATTGCTCTCGTGAATATTCATTCTTCCAAAAGACAACTAAAAGATCTAAGTTACTAAACAAACAGAACGTAAATAAGGGTTCTAACTAAGACAATCACGCCATAAATTTATTAAACGGCCTATATTTAAACCTTTAGAAATATCAATATATGAATAATATACTGGTCACGTAAATTTTATATATCTCAAATTCTAATTCTAATGAAATAAACAAAAATAAATTATTTGAGGGGGGAGGGGATGTTACAATATGAAGGGAATGTCGTATATTGTTCCATTCTGCAGCAATCGTTTCGTCTGCCTCCTCATCCCATGCTACTTCTTGCAGCTATAATCTTTGGATTAGAAGTTTAGCAAGTAAGACAGAAGGTGCCAACCAGCCTAGTGGATCAAATAATCTCTGTAGGTCACCCAGGATTGTTCTCTTTGTAATTATATTTGCCGTTGTAGATAGCTTTAAGCTGTATTGAAATAGATCTTTGCTAATGTTCCAATACGGTCCTAATGCTCGTGTAATCCCGTTTAGAGTTATGTCTAGTTTTCCATGAGAACTTCTTTCAGACTCTTCAAATTCCTTTAGGAAGTTTGCATCATTAGAACACCATTTTTTTTAATTTGAAGCCTCCCTTTTGTAGTATGGCGTCTACGTCTTTGGCTATTCTGACAGCATCTGGAAGATTGTCTTTCCCAGACATCATTTCATCCATGAAGTAACCCTCTTTATTATTTCTGCTGCTTCAGGATGGTTTTGGCCTTCGTCATGAGCTACTTGATGCAAGGTCCTTACTGTGAAGTAAAGATCAGAAGCAGTTCCGAACGTGACCCTGGTAAGTCGGTAGTCTTACGTCGGTCGTTGGAGATCCTTGTCTTCTTTCATGACCATGATTTGGAGATGAGACGTTACATTTTTTGTATAGCCGCTACAAAGCAGATTCTTTTCATCCGCCATCTCATTATAAAACTTCTCATGTATCCTTGTAGCTGTGGTCCCACCAACAGCTCGTCGTTAATTGAGATGTTGTTGGTTCCTCTTTGTGATTGGTCAAAAACTGTTCTAATCTTTGTAGTTTACTTTTCATCCTTAACAACAGCATGATGTGGTAGGTACACCGATGGATTGGTCATCTCGTGTCTGGATACTTTTTCTATGTAATTTGTTTCGTAATCTTTCATAATTTTCTTGAATCTTTGTTCCAATTGATATAGTCTCTGCAGAGCTATTGTTTGCGTGTTTCCTTGGGTTGATAATAGCATTTAAGTTTTCTTAAGTGGAGTCACAATATAACATCCGTCATTATTTCTTATGGTTGTGGTTTCGTAGATTTCCTCGCACCTTCGATCATCTGCTGTAGGTACTACTTTATCGTATGCATCTTGTTCCCACATTCGTTTAAACATATCGTTTAGGTCAATATTATGGTGCATTACAGTCAATTTATCGGCTGCGTTGTCTTCCACGTTCCCAAACAGAATCCAACCCAGGGTCGTATTTTGAGCACTAGGTGTTCCTGGGGGTCCCTTGATAACTTCGCTTTTCATTATTTGAGCACACACATCGACCCCTCGTAATAGGTCTACTCGTTCTGGTTGATTATAGCTTGGGTCAGCCAAAACAAGTCTTTGCAGGTGCGGCCAGGTGCTGGTGGAGAATAGAATAGAATAGAATAGAATAATTTTTATTCAATATAGATTACATGTGTAATTCTTATTGAAAGTCATTTTTACTTTACCACTGGTTCGAAAAAACCTCTGTCCTGGGAAGAACCAGCAAGAAACCCAGCGGGACTTTTTTTAAAAGTAAATTTTACATTAATGGTTGTACAAACTATTTAAGTACAAAATTTATTTTAGAAACTGCTTGGAAGCTACCACCTCATTCCAGGGGTTATTATCAATTATATATTCATTTATACTATAATAACCCTTTTATACAGTTTCAGCTTAAAAAACATTTAAACTTGGTAATAGAGAGAGCCTGTACACTTTCCGGGACCTTGTTGTAATAGCGTATACATTGCCCAAGAATGAATTAATGACTCTGTGGAGTCGAGAAACTGGTATCACCAGCTTGTACTTGTTCCTAGTGTTTACAGAATGTATATCACTTTTTACTAAAACTACCTTTGTTTTGTGAACATACATTAAATTTTCGTAAATATACTGAGAGGCCAAAGTTAATATATTTATTTCTAGATTTATCTCTAAGAGACTCTCTCGGTTTTAGGTTGTAAATAGCTCTAATGGCCCTCTTCTGTAAAAAAAATAGTTTCTGAATCAGCCGCATTTCCCATAGCAAAATCCCATAAGACATTATGCTATGGAAATAACTGAAATATACTAGTCTAGCTGTCTCGACACTAGTGAGACCTCTAATCTTTTTACAGCATAGGCTGCAGAACTTAGTCTGCTTGCTAGTTTGGATATATGGGGCCCCACTGAAGCTTTGCGTCGAGTGATGCCAAGAAAAACAGTGGATTCAACAGGGCTCAGTTCTTTCCATTTAAAACACATTGGTACCAGATTTTTAACATTCGTTGTTGTAAATTTAATACATTTAGTTTTATTTCCGTTTAAATGTAGATTATTAACGTTAAACCAATGCACTAATTTTGATATAGCATTATTCACTTCGTCACATTTAAATGATTGACGTTTAAGTTTAAAAATCAAGGAAGTATCATCAGCAAATAATAATATATCATGATTATCCCCTACAAGGGAAGGTAGTAAGTATATACCAGAAATAGAAATGGGCCGAGAATCGAGCCCTGAGGACACCATTAGTACAGGTGACCGGAAGAACTTTTACCATTGATAATAACTTTCTGCATTCTATTACTTAAATATGAAATAATAAGTTTAAGCTGTGTTCTTGACACCATAGTACTGTAGCTTCCTGATTAATGTCTCATGGTGAACACAGTCGAAGGCCTGGAAAGGTCACAAAATATACCCAAAGCATCCTCCGTATTCTCCCATGCACAAAAATATGTTTAATAAGCTCAACTCCAGCGTCAGTTGTCGAGCGACCCTTGTAAAACCGAATTGATTTTATGTAGCAATTTATTAATATTAAAGAAACTTAAGATCTGATCTAAAATTATTTTTCAAAATTTTACTAAATGTTGGTAGTACAGAAATCGGTCTAAAATTGGCGGGGTCTAATGTACTACCAGATTTAAATAAAGGTATGACTTTACTATGTTTCATTAAATCAGGAAACACACCAGATTCGACGCTTGTATTAAATATAGTGGCTAGATAAGGTGCTATTATATCTATTATAGATAAAATAACTTTAACGGAAATCCCCATAAGTCTGCCGTTTTCTTAACATCAATTGTTTTAAAATATTTAACGATATCTTTTGGCAATACTCTATGGAATTTAAAAGTATTTGAACAAGCCGTTACATTTTGTTTAAGCAATGATTCGGCGACAGTGGAGAATAATTTAATGATTTTGTTGTCAAAAAAGGAACATCAGTAAAATGTTTCTCAAAAGCCATAGCAACTTCTTGATCAGATCGAGTTAAACTGTTGTTAATATTCAATTGAAAATCCGAGTTGTGCGGTTTGACCTTGACCGTTTCACTATTTATTATTCTCCAGGTCATTTTAATTTTGTTGGATGCAGTTTTAATTTTGTTACTTAAATGTAAAGCCTTAGCTGTGTAGCACACTTTTTTAAATATTTTAGAATATGTTTTTACATAATCTCTAAATATAACACTAGTATTATATGATCTTTCATTATAAAGCTCATATAACTTTCGCCTACTTTTATAATTCCTACTGTCGCCCATTCATTAAATGATTTGCGACTGTTAAAAGAGAAAGTTTTAGAAGTAAATATTGTACTGAATTCACAAGTTATAATTTTAAATAACATACCATACAAATAATTAGCACTATTTTAAATGAAAGTGATGGAAGTCTTTTATTATATTACTTCTAAACCTCTCCAAGCGATGGTCATTTATTGGAACAAACACAAATTTCTTATTTTTCTGTTTTTGTGTATATAAGGCAATGATACCAATGATAAAATGATAGTTTGAGTCGGCAGTTGGGTAGTCAGTTACGTTGACATTATGTATGTTTTGATCCTTATGTTGAAGTTTGGGTCATGCCTTGAGAGAAGTTCGATTTCTGCAGTATATTTAACGTTTGTTTTAGTAGAGCCCACGCCAGTGATAGTGCCATTGACAGGCGTTCTCCTTAAAATTTTATATTAAATTTATTAATCTTAGAATAATATTAGAGAATAAATAAAAATAAGAAATATGTGTAGAATTTTATTGAATAGAATTTAAAACTCATCAAAATTTAGATCTCTTATAGCAACTCTGTCATGATTTCCATCACAAAGTGTATCTGTCTTTAATGTCTTCTTTTAAACCAGGGGTCTCCAAACTTTGAAGCCTTAGGGCCATAATGATTGTTTCAGTATGTTCAAGGGCCAAGACAGTTTTAATTTTTCTGCCCTTAACTATATTTCTAGACTAGTCGCAAAATGCGCGACCTTAGCAGACATACGATTTTTTGGATTTCAATTACTATTGTGTATTGTGAAACTTAACGATATCTAGTGGCGAGTAGTGATGCTATGTATTGTACTATGTACTATCTATTTCAGCTACCCACTAACAGGTGGCATTAGTTGTAATTAAATATTACGGAATTTCCACGTTGGTTCGAGAAATTTCTGGTTCTGGCTAGTGTATTCCGATTACTTTGAGATGGCAGTAATTGTATATAAAAAGGCTAGCGGCGCAAGAGCAACCGCGAGTCAGTTTGCGTAGGAAAGGCGAAGAAAGCGAAATGTTCTATTGTGAAATAAAGTAACACCCGTGCATAACAGTATTTTGTTTTGATTTATTGTTTTTGTGTGATTTATTAGTATGGAAAAAATGAACGCAGAACGTTCAAAGATAAATGGAATACTCAGTATTTTGTGATTGAGTCCAGTAATAAGGTGCTATGCTTAATTTGTAATGAAACCATAGTTGTTCTCAAAGAATATAACATCAAACGACACTATGAATATACAGAATATACAGAAAGTTTGCGGACGGAAAAATTTGAAGCTTTGAAGCGCTGATTGAAATCGCAGCAATCTTTGTTTACCAAAGCGAATACTGAACAAGAGTCTGCAACTCATGCCAGCTTTCGTGTGGCTCTTGACATCGGAAAAAGTGGAAAACCATTCACCGATGGAGAAATGATAAAAGAATCCTTGCTTGCAGTAGCCGAAAAAATATGCCCCGAAAAGGTAAATTTACTTAGAAGTGTCAGTTTGTCAGCAAACACCGTGGCTCGAAGGGTGCAAGACATCGCAGAAAATATATCGCCTCAACTGTCTGACAAAAATGGTCATCTTGAGTGGTTTTCTCTAGCCCTGGATGAGTCAACGGATGTGTCAGATACTGCTCAGGTGTTGAGTTTTATTCGCGGGGCGGATAAAAGCTATGAAGTGTATGAAGAACTTCTTGATTTTGTTAGTGCAACGACAACTGGGGCAGATATTTTTGAGTTGAAAATGACATTAATAAAAAGAACCTTCGATGGAAAAACTTGAAATCTATCACAACTAATGGAGGCAAAAATATTTGTAGTAAAAATAAAGGAGTGGTTGCACTTGTGTCATAGGCTGTAGAAAATGATAGTGGTTCAAAACCATTTGTCTTACATTTTATCATTCATCAACAATCCTTGTGCGGAAAATTTTGGATATGTCTGAAGTTCTAAAACCAGTCATATCAGTTGTTAACTTCATCATATCCACTGGGCTGAATCACCGACGAATCCGCGAGTTTATTAAAGAGATTGGAGAAAATTGGATTGACGGCGATTGTTTTGAATGAGAAACATCGCCCTTTTGCTGATTCAGAAAATAGTGAATGGCTGTGGAAGTTAGCATTCTATGTCGATTTGACAAATCATATGAATGAACTGAATTTGAGATTGCAAGGAGAAAATCAGCTTCTCCTGATTTATACACCAATATCAAATCCTTCAGGCAGAAAATAATATCATTTCAATCTCAATTACGTAAAAATGTTTCAAACATTTTAAAACATGTGAAAAATTCAGCCACACGACAGACTTTCTGTGGTTACTAAGGGCTGTTAATAAAGAGCAAAAAAATACATTGTGAAATGGTAAGTAAGTTACTTAGGTAAAATACCTATTCTGACTATGATCGAGCATATTTCCGCTACTATGTGAGTTCTGTGATGCCCAAAGTATGCATCTTCCAAGGCCATACGTCGGGAATCGCGATGTTTGGCTCGGAAGAAATAGGTACATAGTGTAAACAACAAATAAACCCGAAATACGATTCCTAACAGAAATGTGATCGTATTCTACTTAGTTAAAAATCTTCTAAACAAAGTTTTAATTTCAGTATTTTGTGTTAGTATGACTTAAAATATTTTAATCACAAAAGACAAGTATAGGTATGTCAGTAGGTACTTGGATAGTGAAGTAAATTTGAACTAAGTTTTGCAATAAAGTACTCAGGTATTACTTGCGTAGTTAAATTATTACTTAATTATTTTTTCGCTATAAGTACCTATCTGAAAAAAAATTAAATATATTCACCTTTCTTTATCCTTCGGTAACTTAAAAAATGGTATATCTGAATCCTTTTGTTTGCTCATTAAGCATCCATCCACGCAACAATAATTATAGTAGGAACGACGTTTTGCCATTATAATTTATCAAATAGATAGATAATAAACATATATATTATTCTTAAATTACATTGAAACTTTTTCAACTATTTTATCCTACAATACTAAACACTAAACAAAAACTATTTCGACAAGTATTTACAAAACAGTATATATAATAGTAATATAAACTATAGCGTTAAAAAACTTTATCATTCAATCGCCTAGAACGCGCTAGCACCGACTGCGTTGTATCCCACAAACTAATAAGAAGTGCTAGCGCAGTTGCATCCCGGGGGCGCCTCGCGGTTCTAGGTAATTATTTCACGCAGGTAGCAAGAGTGACAGAGGCCTGGTACTACTTACTTGTGTGAGAAACCGTTTTCAAAGATGAAGTACACGAAGAATGTTTACAGATCTAAATTAACCGATGAGCATCTTAAATCTCTTTTAATAATTGATGCAAGTAAAATTGGAAAATCACAATTACATAAATCTCATTAGTGTTTTTTGTTTTACTGTGATTAGTGGGATTCATTTCAATTATTTGTTAGTTATTAATATGCTTATAAGCTTAGATACTTAAGTTAAGTTTTCTGCGTCATCATTTCTGTCGTTAAGTTTTACCTTGCAAGTAAATAAAACCGATTTATTATCATTCTGTGTTTTTCCGTTATATCTAAATTAGTGAATTGGTTCAATGTTAATAATTTTCATTTAAATGACACTAAAACGAAATGTATGAAATTCATGACTGCAAATGTCAAACAATTAAATACTAATGTAATTTTTAATGGGGAGGAACTGAGTCTTGTCGATACCACTTTTTTCTTGAAATCGCACTAGACGCGAAGCTTCAATGGAGCCCCCATATATCAAAACTAGCAAGCGGACTTAGTTCTGCAGAATATGCTGTAAAAAAGATTAGAAATCTTACCAGTGTTGAAACAGCTAGACTAGTATACTTTAGCTATTTCTATAGCATAATGTCTTATAATATTTTGCTGGGGACACGCAGCTGACACTGAAATTATATTTGTTTTACAGAAGAGCCATTAGAGCAATTTATGATTTAAAGCCTAAAGAGTCGCTGCTACAAAATTTTAAGAAATCAATAATTAAATCCTCAATACATTTATAAAATATAATATACGACACAAAAGAAGTAGTTTTACAAAAATAAGTGATATTCATTCTGTAAATAATAGGAACATACACAAGCTACTAGTACCAGTTACTCGACTCCATCGAGTCAGTAATTCATTCTTGAGGCGATGTATACGCTTTTACAACAAAATGCCAGAAAATATACAAAATGTGTAACATAAATGATTGTAAGCTGTTATTTAAAAAGTCCTGCTGGGATTCTTGCTGGTTCTTCCCAGGACAGAAGTTTTTCTTCGAACCAGTTGTAATTAAACAAAAAATGACTTTCAATAAGTATTATTTATTATCTATCATCATCATCATTACAGCCCTTCACATCCACTGCTGAACATAGGCCTCCCCAAGGAATGCCACAGCACGGTCCTGAGCCACCCGCATCCATCGACTTCCTGCATGTCTTACCAGGTCGTCACTCCATCTAGTGGGGGACGCCCTACACTTCGTCCGCCGGTACGAGCCGCCACTCGAGAACCTTTTTCCCCATCGGTTGTCGGTTCTTCGAGCTATATGGCCGGCCCATTGCCACTTCAGCTTACTAATCTGTTGGGCTATGTCGGTCACTCTGGTTTCCTGCGGATATCCTCATTTCTAAGTTTATCACGCAGTGCGACGAGCATAGCCCTCTCCATAGCTCGCTGAGCGACCTTGAGCTTCCTCATCCGGCCAGCAGTGAAGGACCACGTCTCAGTTCCGTAGGTCATCACTGGCAACACGCACTGGTTGTACAGCCTCGTTTTCAAGTTTTGAGGTATACCTGACGAGAAGATGCCGTAATTTCCCGAACGCTGCCCAGCTGAGTTGAATCCGTCGATTGACCTCTCGGTCGAAGTTGGACTTACCTAGTCGGACTATTTGTCCCAGGTAAACATATTCGTCAACAACTTCGAGCTTAGTGCCTCAACAACTACCGGCATAGGTGTGACATGGACATTAAACATGATCTGTTTTGTCCATGTTCATCTAAGACCTATCCGTTGGGAGGCACTATTGAGGTCATTGAGCATAATGCTTAGGTCCTCCAGCGATTCTGCCATAAGGACTATATCATCGGCAAATCGAAGGTGAGTGATGTACTCGCCATTGATGTTAATGCCGTATCCTTTCCAGTCCAGAAGCTTGAAACGTCTTCCAATGCAGCGGTGAAGAGTTTCGGGGATATAACGTCACCCTGTCTTACACCTCTCTGCAGTTGGATAGGTTTGTACTCTGGTTCTGTACTGGGATAACCATCGTGGCATATTATTCTTAAACTACATTAAAACTTTTTCAACTATTTTATCCTACAATTAAATATACTAAACACTAAACAAAAACTATTTCGACGAGTATTTCAACAAGTATTTACAAAACAGTATATATAATAGTAATATAAACTATAGCGTTAAAAAACTTTATCATTCAATCGCCTAGAACGCGCTACCACCGACTGCGTTGTATCCCACAAACTAATAAGAAGTGCTAGCGCAACTGCATCCTGGGGGCGCCTCGCGGTTCTAGGTAATTATTTCACGCAGGTAGCAAGAGGCTTGGTACTACTTACTTGTGTGAGAAACCGTTTTCCAAGATGAAGTACACAAAGAATGTTTACAGATCTAAATTAACCGATGAGCATCTTAAATCTCTTTTAATAATTGATGCAAGTAAAATTGGAAAATCACAATTACATAAATCACATTAGTGGTTTTTGTTTTATTGTGATTAGTGGGATTCATTTCAATTATTTAATAGTTATTAATATGCTTATAAGCTTAGATACTTAAGTTAAGTTTTCTGCGTCATCATTTCTGTCGTTACGTTTTACCTTGCAAGTAAATAAAACCGAGTAATTATCATTCTGTGTTGTTCCGTTATATCTAAATTAGTGAATTGGTTCAATGTTAAAATTTTCATTTAAATGGCACTAAAACAAAATGTATGAAATTCATGACCGCAAATATCAAACAATTAAATACTAATGTAATTTTAAATGGGGAGGAACTGAGTCTTGTCGATACCACTTTTTTCTTGAAATCGCACTAGACGCGAAGCTTCAATGGAGCCCCCATATATCAAAACTAGCAAGCGGACTTAGTTCTGCAGAATATGCTGTAAAAAAGATTAGAAATCTTACCAGTGTTGAAACAGCTAGACTAGTATACTTTAGCTATTTCTATAGCATAATGTCGTATAATATTTTGCTATGGGGACACGCAGCTGACACTGAAATTATATTTGTTTTACAGAAGGGGGCCATTAGAGCAATTTATGATTTAAAGCCTAAAGAGTCGCTGCTACAAAAATTTAAAGAAATCAATATATTAACTTTGGTCTCTCAATCTCTCATTTATGAAAATATAATATGCGTACACAAAAATAGAAGTAGTTTTACAAAAATAAGTGATATTCATTCTGTAAATAATAGGAACATACACAAGCTAGTAGTACCAGTTACTCGACACCATCGAGTCAGTAATTAATTATTGGGGCGATGTATACGCTTTTAGAACAAAATGCCAGAAAATATACAAAATGTGTAACATAAATGATTGTAAGCTGTTATTTAAAAAAAAGTCCCGCTGGGATTCTTGCTGGTTCTTCCCAGGACAGAGGTTTTTTTTCGAACCAGTGGTAATTAAACAAAAATGACTTTCAATAAGTATTATTTATTATCTATCATCATCATCATCATTACAGCCCTTCACAAGTCCACTGCTGAACATAGGCCTCCCCAAGGAATGCCACAAAGCACGGTCCTGAGCCACCCGCATCCATCGACTTCCTGCATGTCTTACCAGGTCGTCACTCCATCTAGTGGGGGACGCCACTTCGTCCGCCGGTACGAGGCCGCCACTCGAGAACCTTTTTCCCCATCGGTTGTCGGTTCTTCGAGCTATATGGCCGGCCCATTGCCACTTCAGCTTACTAATCTGTTGGGCTATGTCGGTCACTCTGGTTCTACTGCGGATATCCTCATTTCTAAGTTTATCACGCAGTGCGACCCCGAGCATAGCCCTCTCCATAGCTCGCTGAGCGACCTTGAGCTTCCTCATCCGGCCAGCAGTGAAGGACCACGTCTCAGTTCCGTAGGTCATCACTGGCAACACGCACTGGTTGTACAGCCTCGTTTTCAAGTTTTGAGGTATACCTGACGAGAAGATGTGCCGTAATTTCCGAACGCTGCCCAGCTGAGTTGAATCCGTCGATTGACCTCTCGGTCGAAGTTGGACTTACCTAGTCGGACTATTTGTCCCAGGTAAACATATTCGTCAACAACTTCGAGCTTAGTGCTCCCAACAACTACCGGCATAGGTGTGACATGGACATTAAACATGATCTTTGTTTTTTCCATGTTCATCTTAAGACCTATCCGTTGGGAGGCACTATTGAGGTCATTGAGCATAATGCTTAGGTCCTCCAGCGATTCTGCCATAAGGACTATATCATCGGCAAATCGAAGGTGAGTGATGTACTCGCCATTGATGTTAATGCCGTATCCTTTCTAGTCCAGAAGCTTGAAAACGTCTTCCAATGCAGCGGTGAAGAGTTTCGGGGATATAACGTCACCCTGTCTTACACCTCTCTGCAGTTGGATAGGTTTTGTACTCTGGTTCTGTACTGGGATAACCATCGTGGCCCTACTGTACAAGCACTTCAGCACTTCGATATACCGACAGTCAACTTGGCACCGCTGAAGGGACTGCAGCACCGCCCAAATTTCGACGGAATCAAAGGCTTTCTCATAGTCCACATACGCCAGACATAGTGGCAAATTGTACTCCTCGGACTTCTGTACAATTTGCCGAGAATATATATGTGGTCTATGGTGCTAAAGCCTTTCGGAAACCGGCTTGTTCGGGAGGCTGGAAGTCGTCGAGTCTGCGTGCGAGACGATTCGTAATGACTCTCGAAAACAGCACGTAGACGCGGCTCAGAAGGAAATCGGTCTGTAGTTCTTCAAGAGCGTTGTCGCCTTTCTTGAAGAACAAGACCACCGCACTTCTGCTCCACGCCTCGGTGTAGTGCCACCATGTAGGACGGAATTAAAGAGCTTCTGAAGGACTTCAAGTACCGGTTTTCCACCCGCTTCAGAAGCTCCGCTGTAATTCCATCCTCGCCTGGGGCCTTGCCGTCTGCGTGCGAGACGATTCGTAATGACTCTCGAAAACAGCACGTAGACGCGGCTCAGAAGGAAATCGGTCTGTAGTTCTTCAAGAGCGTTGTCGCCTTTCTTGAAGAACAAGACCACCGCACTTCTGCTCCACGCCTCCGGTGTAGTGCCACCATGTAGACGGAATTAAAGAGCTTCTGAAGGACTTCAGTACCGGTTTTCCACCCGCTTTCAGAAGCTCCGCTGTAATTCCATCCTCGCCTGGGGCCTTGCCGTTTTAAGGTGCTGGAAAGCCATTCTAATCTCGCTCAGACTGACGTCCGGGATATCATCGGAATAGTGTCGGATAAGACTCGCTCTTGGATCGTTACTCACACTTGCGTGTGGCTCAACGATGATGTGTACAGCTGCCCATAGAACCTCTCAATCTCACTCAAAATCTCAGGTGTCCGGAAACGACGCTGCCACACTCGGTCTTCAGCTTCGACAGTTGGCTCTTTCTGGCAGACAGATCTCTGGCAAAGACTTTGGAGCCCTGGTTCCGCTCGATCGCTTCTTCAATACGAGCTGTATTGAAGTTGCGCAAGTCCCGCCGCATGCATTTGGAGATCTGTCTGTTCAGTTGCCTGTATGCTATCAAATCTACTGAAGATTGCAGCTTCATTTCCCGTCTAACAGCCATGAGATTAAGAGTGTGATCGAAGAGTTTTGTGTTCTTCTGCGGCGGGTCTTACAAAACTTAGCTCCGACCGCATGGACAGTTTCCACGAGCTTGTCATTCATATCGTCCACTGCATTGCAATCTTCTAGGCACTGAAAACGGTTTTGTAACTCGAGCTGAAAGGTTTCGGGACTTTGGATTAGAGCACGAGGGGGACGGAGCGTTGACTTCATTAGACGACACCTCTCCAACAACGTTTAGGTTCAGTGTGCCTCTAACCATTCGGTGATCGCTACCAGTTTTCACCCTCGCGATCACTGAGACATCACTGAACAGTTGGCGTCTAGTCGTCATAATGAAGTCAATCTCATTTTTGTCGAACCGTCGGGGCTCGACCAGGTCCACTTCCTGTGGGGCCGCTTCTGGAAGAAAGAGTTCATCATAAAGAGTCCTCTTTCTCCGTGAAGTCGGCCAGCTGCTTCCAGGTTTCCATTCCCTAATCCGAATTTCCCTACTTTCAGCTCACCGTTCTCTCTTGTGCCTAGCTTTGCGTTGAAGTCTCCCATTAACACCGTATAGTGGGTTTTAGAGGAATGCATGGCTCTAGAGATATCCTCATACATTTCCTCCACCTCCTCATCGGGTGTGCCGAAGTTGGTGCGTAAACCTGTATGACCTTCAGCGAATACCGTTTGGTGATTCTGAGTATAAGGTACGCAACCTCGTCGACACACTCCCAATTTTACAACGTTGTTAACGAGAGACTTGTGGACGATATTTAAATCCGACACCTCCTTGGGACAGATGGTTGCCCTCCCGGTGATAGAACAAGTTGCTGGATTCGGAGATTATCGTGTCCTCCCCCTCTTTTTGGACCTCAGATAATCCTATAATATTCCAGCGCAACGTATCTCTTCAAGCTCAGGATCTTCTCGTCAGTCCTCAGAGTGCGTGCGTTATAAGTTGCCAGGTCGAGTCGTCGTAGGTGGCAACCGAACCTCCACCGGAGATTCTAAGCACCCCCTGCCCCGCCGTTACCATGGTCGCCACCGTAGCCAGGAATAGCGGGCCGCCGGGGACTGGGGCCGTTTCTTTTCATTGGGGATATTGCCGTAGTTGCCACGCTTGGCGAGAGGGTTGGCAACCGCAGTTTTATTATTTGCTGTTATCAGAAAGATGCTGCTGCCCATCTTCTGCCTCAGTTTCCTCTGTCGCCTCTTACGACACCCACGGGAAGATATGGGGTAGTGGGTATTCTAACCCGCCACTACACGGGAATTATGAAGGATTTATTATATATATTGAATAAAAAACTTTCTGTTTCTGTTCCTGTTTCTTCTTCAACTTATCACAGCAATAGTTGATGACACTAGTCTTAAGCTGTCGCGGGCCGGATTGATGGCACTGACGGATCAGATTTGGTCCGCAGGCCGTAGTTTGAAGAACCCAGTTTTAAACCATCATTGATCGTTTTTGAAGTGAAAACTCCTTTAGAATCGTTGTGATTTGAAACTCGATGAAACGAAAACGCGACACTAAAAAAATACAAACATATATACATTAGGATTTAGCCTGCGAGAGAATGAGATACAACACAATATTAAATTAATCGTGTTTAAGCCATCTAGCATCTATTTTACGTACCACCTTGAGAGTTAATCAATTTTTGTTCGATAAAATGACTTCACCTATAGAATGAAGTAGATGGCGCTGTTACAATTCCACTTGAAAGAAAATATTCTTTTGATTTATAACATTATAATTTAGGCTCTACAATCTACATGTCTAAAAATAAGGATTGTAGGATTTATTTGCTATAAGATTAAACTTTAATCTTATATTTTATGCCGCACTTGTGTGGAAAATTATCATATTAAATAAATCATATGCCGTGTGTTTTTTAATTTTCTTGCTTGTTTTATTTTCTTTCAATGTTTTCGAAAGTGGTTTGTAGTTAATGAATAACACAGGTTATTATATATTAAGTTTAAGGCGCGAACATCCTCCCTTCAAAACAGGTAAAGGGCACAAGTTAATAATGGCCCGACGAATAATGCCCTTTGTTGTCAAAATATCCGCGACACGTGCTATTGAAATGGAAACAGAAACTTTTTATTCTATATAGATTATAAATAATACTTATTGAAGTCAATCTTTGTTCAATTACCACTGGTTCTAAAAACCTCTGTTCTGGGAAGAACCAGCAAGAAACCAGCAGGACTTTTTTAAATTAAGGCTTACAATCATGTATATTGCAAAATTAACCACACAAAACAAATTAGAAATAGCTTGGTAGCGATCACCTCATTCCCAGAGGTTATTATCATCCATAAATTCCTTAATAGTATAATAACCCTTTTATTATTCAAAATTTGTTGAATAAAGTTTTTAAACTTTGAGCAGGTCAAAATTTGTATATTTTCTGGGATTTTGTTGTAAAGCGTATACATCGCCCCAAGAATGAATTACTGACTCGGTAGAGTCGAATAACTGGTACTACTAGCTTGTGTTTGTTCCTAGTATTTACAGAATGAATATCACTTATTTTTGTATAACTAATTTTATTTTTGTGTACGTATATTTCATTTTCATAAATGTATGAAGAGGCCAAAGTTAATATATTAATTTCCTTAAATTTTTGTACAAGCGACTCTTTAGGCTTTAAATCATAGATTGCTCTTATAGCCCTCTTTTGTAAAATAAATATAATTTCAGTGTAAGTCGCGTGTCCCATAGCAAAATACCATACGATATTATGCTATGGAAATAGCTAAAGTAAACAAGTCTAGCTGTTTCCACACTGGTAAGATTTCTTATCTTTTTACAGCATATGCTGCAGAAAAGTCTGCTTGCTAATTTTGATATATGGGGCTCCATTAAAGTCTAGTCTTATTGCAAGAAAAATGGTGGTATCGACAAAAATCAGTTCCTCCCCATTCAATACTATATTATTATTTAAATGTTTGACATTTGTGTCATGAATTTCATACATTTCATTTTAGTGCCATTTAAATGCAAGATATTAACATCAAACCAATTTACTAATTTAGATATAGCATTATTTACTTCGTCATATTGTAATAATTGTCGTTTTAATTTCAAAATTAACGAATTGTCATTAGCAAATAATACTATATTATGGTTATCCCTATTAGGTACGGTAAATCATTAATATATGCAAGAAACAGAAAGGGCCGAGAATTGAGCCTTGTGGCACGCTCATTTGTACTATCGACCCGGGAGAGCTCATACTATTAATGACAACTTTTGCGTTCTGTTACTTAAATATGAAACTATTAATTTAAGAGCATAACTTCTTACACCGTATTGTTGTAGTTTCTGATTAATGTTTCATGGTGAACACAATCGAAGACTTTGGATAGGTCACAGAATATACCCAAAGCATCCTGTTAACTCTCCCATGTATTGAAAATATATTTAAACAGCTCAACACTAGCATCAGTTTTCGAGCGACCCTTGTAAAACCGAATTGATTTTTATAAAGTATATTATTTACATTAAAAATATTAACATTTGTTCAAGAATAAATTTTTCAAAAGTTTTACTAAGTGTTGGCAGTACAGAAATTGGCCTAAATTGGCAGGGTCTAATGTACTACCAGATTTCAATAAAGGTATTATTACTTACTATGCTTCATTAAATCAGAAACACACCAGATTCGATACTAGTATTAAAAATAATAACGCAATAACTTTAACGGAAATCCCACACAGATCTGCAGTTTTCTTAATGTCAATAGTTTTAAAATATTTTACAATATCTTTTGATGATACTTTATGAAATGTAAAATTCTTTGTACACGCATTTACATTTTGTTTAAGTAATGATTCAACGACGGCAGGAGAAGAATTCAGTGACTTAGTGGTTAAGATCGGAATATCATTAAAATATTTCTCAAAAACCATTGCAACATCCTGATCTGATTCAGTTAATTTGTTGTTAAAACTTAACCGGTAGTTTGTATTGCGAGAGTTGGCCTTACCAGTTTCACTATATTATACTCCACATCCTTTGAATTTTATTAGAAGCCGTCTTAATTTTGTTGCTCAAATGTAAATATTTGGCTGTGGAGCACACTCCTTTAAATATTTTTGAATATTTTTTTACATATACTGCAGGCCAAAGGTTTAAGACCACACTTAAACAACATAATTATCTATAAATTGTAATGAAATCCCATAAGATAAATAAAAGAAATGTACACCTGCATATTCTATTGTTAATATCAAATATCTAAAGAAGTCATTCTTTTATTTACTTTCAAGTTATTGGACAATAGACATGTATTGTTTTCAAACACCGACAAACGCTGTGTTAGAGCCAGGTGGTAGAATCGTAATAATATTTTTATGATGGGCTAATAACTAATTGCTTTGCTTTTGTTTCCCATTGGTCAATAATAAGTATTATTTAGCTTCTAAAAACACGTGTTTCTGACTTATTATTACCTGAGTTTACATGGTTTTTTCACAAACAATCTCAATTAGTCTAAACTTGTGGTTTCTACAGTGAAGACGTCTTAAAATGGGAAAAGCATGCGAAATTAGCAGTGAAGTGCGTTCTGCTATCGTTGTTTTACATAATGAAGGCAAATCCGAACGTGAGATTGCTTTAAAATTGAAGTTATCGAAGACTTGTGTTCATAACACAATAACTCGATACAGGGAGACAGGCAATTTTCAAGATCGTCCACGCCCGGGAAGGCCGAGAGCTACCACGTTAAGTGAAGATCATTTCATTGTTGTTACCAGCAAGCGAAATACGAGTAGACGCTTAACAGCACCGGAAATCCACGTTGAAGTAAACAAAACCCGAGTTAAAATTTTATCATTGACTACAGTAAAACGGCGACTGAGAGATGCGAAATTGTATGGTCGTGTCGCCGTTCAAAAACCTCTGCTAAGGCCACAAAACAAGAGAAAACGGATGCAATGGGCCCTTGGCCATCGAGATTGGACTGAAAAAGATTTTAAAAAAGTTCTTTGGACCGATGAATCCAAGTTTGAGCTATTCAGTCCAAAACGAAGAATTTACGTTCGACGCAGTGACCAAGAAAATATGATGCCAGACTATGTAATCCCAACAATCAAGCATGGTGGTGGCTCAATTATGGTCTGAGGTTGCTTTTCTAGCCAAGGAACTGGCGATTTGATCAAAATTGACGGAATTATGAAAAAGGAAGAGTACAAAAAAATTTAGAACAAAATGCCGTTCCTTCGGGGTTGCGATTAATTGGAGATGGATTCATTTTCCAACAGGACAATGATCCTAAGCATAGCTTAAAACTATGCAGAGGATATTTGGAAGAGTAAGAGGCACAAGGGGTGTTAAAAAACATGGTTTGGCCTCCTCAGAGCCCTGATGTCAATCCCATTGAACTTTTGTGGGAAGAGCTTCATAGGAACGTCCGTAATTGTGGTCCATCCTCGCGAGAAGAAATGTGGAATGCTTTGTGCGAAATTTGGAGCAATATATCACAAGACACTATCAACAAATTGATTGCCCGTATCCGAGACTTGTGAAAAAGTCATAGAATGCAGAGGAGGATTTTGATGAAAAATCAGTTTAGCTAACTATAGCCTTTTTTAGCATGGACTGTTAATATTTCTTCACGCTTTTCAAGTATATTGATTGTCAAAAAGTGTTTTATTGGATGATTTAACAGTTTAATTAAACATTTAATATTTTATTGGAGTTTTATTTAATTTTCCTACTTTAATTAAGGTGGTCTTAAACTTTTGGCCGGCAGCAGAAGAAAGGGGAGTAAGGGGTCTGGAATTTAAGATTGCTTCGATTTGAATAAATAATGTTGATATTTGCTCGTAAGTGAAATGAACATTACCTAGCATTCGATGTATGTGATGCTTGGCAGATTTCATACCTGCTTCCCAAAGTCCAGCTAAGTGGGCGGAATAAGCTGGCGAGAATTTAAATTTGATACTTTTGCCGGCCGAAAAAGAAGAGATTGATTCATTGTTTTTTTGCGCCCACAAAATTACGACCATTTTCATAGTATAATTCGCTAAGTTTTCCTGTGCGAGAGGTGAATATTTTTAAGCATAAGAAAAACACATCTGTACTAAGGTCAGATGCAATCTCTAAATGAACAGCCTTAGTGGTTAAGCAAACGAAAAGACAAAGATAGCTTTTAATTATTTTAAAGCCACGTCCGGACCTGAGATTTGAAAAGGCAAATTAGGTGCCACCCTAGCAGCTGGTAAGTTTCCCATTTACAGGGTTAATACATTTAGCTTTTTTTTATTTTAAGCCAGCGCTTAACTACAATCGCACCTGATGGTAAGTGGTGATGTAACCTAAGATGGTAAAGCGCACTGACTTAACAAAATCCTATTCACTCTTGCCTTGAAGACATTGTAATCGGATGGAAACACAGATGTTGGCAACTTATTCCACTCCTTTGCTGTACGCACGATGAACGCTGTAGCAAACCGTTTGGTTCGAATGCGTGGTAAGTCAACAACGATAGGGTGGAGACTGGCCGAAAGTCTGGTTGTCCGATGGTGGAAGGGAGAGCGAGTAATTAAATTATGTAATTCCGACGCATACTCTCCGAAATGCATCCTGTATAAAACTGAAAAACTGACTTTGCGCCTGTGTTCGAGGATGATAAGATTGGTTTTAACCAAATTCGGGTCACCAATATGCCTCTTAGCATGCCTTTCGATTGAGTCCAAATCTGCTATATGGCATTTTGCAGCACCAGCCCATATATGGCTGCAATATTCCATGCACGACCGGACTTGCGCTTTATATAAGGTAAGCAGCTGTCCCGGCGTAAAGTATCGCCGCACCTTTGCAAGGATTCCTAGCATCCTTGCAGCTGTTTTGGCCTTGGACTCAGTGAACCACCCGAAGTTCAGATTTGAGGATATCTCAAACCCTGGCAACTGAAGGCGGTCGGTATATTCCAGTGATACATTTCGGAAAGAAGGAGCCAAGGTGAGCTGGCTCCTTTTTGCAGTGAAGAGACACGCTTGTGTTTTGGAGGCGTTGAATTTCACAAGATTGGCATCGCCCCATTCGGAGACTGCCTGTAGTGTGAGACTCACACGCTCTACCATAGTTTCTCTTTCAGACTGGATTTGAACCCGACTGGCCCGAGGAATTGGTTGGTATCTCTCCACAACTGTGCTATCGTCTGCATACCCATAGGTACCGAGTATAAACAGATCATTAACATGCAGCAGGAAGAGAGTTGCGGAGAGAACGGACCCCCGAGGAACACCGGCGTTAGTCGCAACAGGAGCATTAATAATTGTGCATAATTTACATTTTTACTGTGCTTCTAGCAGCTCGTCTGCCTGCGATAGGTCAATATTTTGTCGTAGATTAAATAATAACAACTGTGGACCGCAATGCATAAGCTTTTTATGTTGCTGACTAAATAATAGCTTAGTAAAGATGTGATTAGAGTCTAGTAAAATTGGATGGTTCCTATTCTCAGATGAATTTTGAATACGGCCCTCTACGCGTAAAATTCCGTCTTCATCAACAAAAGGTCGCTATGATAATAAACGTGACCGAGAGGGTAAGCATTTTTTTATTTACAAGTTTAATATCTGAATCAAAACATTCTAATTGGTGTTGCTTTATTAAGTAGGTAAGACAATTTTCAAGCTCATTAACTGTTAAATAGCCTGTTTGTTTTAAACCCTTAAGCCAAACGTCCACCGCAAACTAAACTAACTTAGTTTATCTTAGCTCTCATAGCTGAGCCAGGTTTTCATACATGTGCGTCCACCGCAAACTATGCCATCTAAGCTAGGTAAAATAGCCAAACTAAGTCAAACTAACTTCGTTGTGTAAGCCGATCCGAAACTACGCAAACTTAGCTAAGCGCCTCTCATCCCCTTACCTTATCCCTCTGGCGCCTTTCGCTTAGTGTTGTTTGTTTTAGCTTATTTTTCGGTGGACGTGCAGTGATTTTCCAGGTTAGCTTAGTTTGGTTCACTGAGCCTAGTTTTCACATAGTTTAGTTCGCGGTGAACGTTCGGCTTTATGCTTTGAATAATAGATAAATCTTAACACGTGAGCCATACTTCTATGTAGATTAGATTTTTTTTTACCTTTCGTCATTTACAGTGTTATATGTATTTGCAGTTGTTGTGATATAATATGTAGTGTACGTAGTTGTAGTATTATATGTAGTTTGAGTAAATATTACTACAGTAAGCCTTTTTTTCAGGAACTTCACAAATTATTTTAATATAACTAGGTCACTTATCTTCAGTTTCTAATAAAACTTGGGGGCCTTGCCATCATAGCTTGGCACAATGCATGCGTTGAGGTTCTAAGCCACTTGAGGCTAAATCCGCTGGGTTATCAGCTCCTGGTACGTGTCTCCAGAGGTTAGAAGAAGTCAACTCCTGTATTTGTGAAACGCGATTGGAAACGAGAGATTTTAAATCACTTGCCTTCGAGGATAACCAGCTGAGCACTACTGAAGAATCAGTCCAATAATATAATTCTGAAATATTTTTAAGTCTCAAACTTTCAATACGGTTGAGGTTAATCCTGCTGCTACTACCGCTCCGCACAACTCTAATCGAGGTATCGTATTTGGTTTCAAGGGTGCTGCTTTTGTTTTTGCGCAAAGTAAATTAACTGTAATATTTTCTGAGTTGTCTATTGATCGTAGACAAATACACGCAGGGTATGGAGTTGAATAGTTTCAGGTTTATCACTAAGTGCGTACCGGAGAATTTGTAATTTAGATAAATCTATATACACAAGGAACGTTATCATCCCAGTCCAATTTTAAAAGCGATAATTTTTGGAGTTTAATTTTTGGTATAATTGTACACGGACTCAATAAGCCGAGGGGATCAAACAATTAAGCTGAATTTGATAATATTATTATACGTTTAGTTGATACAGAAGTATTGAACTGGAATACATATTTTGTTGTTAGAAGAAGAACGTAGAACCCTATCATGAGATGAGGAGATAGTTAAATTTACTCTTAAGATAAGAAGGTGAAAATGGGTCATTTAATATGGAAAAAAGAACAAGTAATATTCTGGAAATACGCCTCTGTCGGATTATGTCAATTAAGCTTAGATCTATATTGCGAAATATGGTCATATTTATGAAACCCGAAAATAAAACTTATACAGTTATTGAGAAGGCGTTCCAGCTTGTTCAGAAGATCCTGGAAAGATCCGGTAACACACATCTGCATAATCAATTATGGGTAATATGAGCGATTGGACAAACATGATTTTAGACTTTGTGGGAGAAAATGTTTTAAACGATACAGAGAACGTAACGTGGCAATGATTTTACGACTCACTTCAGTAACCTGAGTTCTCCAATTCAGCGTGCTGTCAATGTGTAGGACAAGATTTTTACAGACATTGTAATCCCATTGTAATAAATAGGAGGTAAGTCTGCAAGATTAATCTTGTCTAGCATCCTGGGCTACCCACCAGTATAGCTTGCATTTCAAAGTTGACCAACAATCCATAACGAGTAGACCAATCTTTGATAGCTGATAAGATGTCATTTAATTTTTAATCCCATTATGGATATCCCCAATTTCAGCTTGCACGTATAGCTGAAGGTCATCGGCATACAGATGGTACGAGCAATCGAAGATGGAGGTAATAAAGTTTATAAAATTGAAAAAATATAGGAGAAAGAATACCGCCTTGCGGCACACCAGCTTCCACATCAGCCCAAGCTGAGGTCATTTGCCCCACACAGACTGACTGCTGTCGACCGCGAAGATAAGATGCAAACCATTCCAATGCTGTAGGGCCAAAATTTAGATGAGACAGTATGGAAAGAAGGATTTCATGATCAACTGTGTTGAAAGCATTTGAGAAATCAACTAGTACCAGTACTGTTACTTTTTTTCTTCCATACCTTGTCTAATATCGTCTGTGACGTTAATTAAAGCAGTACTGGTACTACTACCAGGGCGAAACCCAGACTGATATATATTCGGTAGGTTATGTTTCGAAATAAATGTAGAAATTTGCTTGTAAACACAGGATTCTAAAATTTTGGAAAGAAAGGGTAGAATGGATATAGGGCGAAAATGATTGCATTAGAATTTGCAGAAGCAATGGAAGCCACAGTTTGAGAGCGAATTGTAGGTCCATTGCTGTTACAGTAGCGAAATGTTGGTTGATTTCATCAAGTGATAGAGAAGGACCACAATCCAATGTAGCTGGCATGCAAAGCCCAAAAGATCTAAGAAATTTCCACACTTCGGCGGGAGAAGAGTTATTAATACAATTATGGAAATATCGGCGTTTAGCTGCCCGTACCATTTGATTGCACCTATTCCTGGCTGCTTTAAAATACAACCAATTTTCTTCAGAACGTTCTCTCTTAAAACGAAGAAAAGCTCGATTTCGTCTTGTCATTGCCAACCTTACGCCCTCTGTCATCCATGGGGCTGGGGAACGCTTCAATCTAACCTTGTGAACTGGGGCATGAGCATCATAAAGGCTGAGAATATTTTGGTTAAGAATAGAGACTTTATCGTCGACTGTAGGTGCTGCAATAAATGAGGCTAGATCGAGATTAAGAGCGTCATTTTTAACTTGTCAAAGTCTATTTTAGAAAAACCGCGCAGATGCAGTACAGAAGGGAATATTTGGGAGGTTTAAGCTTATACGAAGCATAAATCAAGTCATGGCGTGAGATGCCCAAGCAGGTAACTGTCCGTGCATCATCACATGATCAGGAGAAGCAGCAAATATAAGATCAATCAATGAGTCATCGATTCCAATATTGTGATGAGTAGCCTTTAAAGGAGAATAGAAAGATTAACCGACTCAAAACTGAAAGAAGATTTTTGAAACGAGGAGGAGAGTTTTTCAACAAATCTGAAATCTTCTATTGAAGTCACCCATGATTATATAGTGTGTGTACTCAGAACAAATATCAACAAGAGTCAAATCTAAAGTGGCGAAGTAGTCTGTTGAAGTGGGGCAACACACTACCCTTAGAAGAATCCTTATACCCTTGACATCAAGTTCCAAAATAAAAACTCTGAAGAGGCAGAATAGCAGGACGGAGATGCTAAAACAATTTTATGAGGAATTGAAGCGTGTAGGTAAATGGCTACACCACCTCCACCTTTTCAACCCGATCATTCCTAACAAGTACAAAGCCGGGTAGGGATATAAAGTTGACGGTAAAAGGCTTCAGCCAACTTTCCGACACTAATATGCCATGAATATGCTCAGGTGAAAATGAAGCTTCAAGTTCGGTGTAGTGGCTCGCAATACTTTGAGCGTTTATGTCACATATGTTCAGAGAGTTGTTAAAAGACGTAAAACTCCTTTGAGTAGTTGGTGTAAATCAAGCGCACTGTCGTTGAAAGAATCATCGCAAGAGTAAAATGATATTGCAGAAGAATCATTGGCAGAGCTAAACGACTCAACATCAGACATAATTCATAGACTAAGATAATACATAGATTAAGTAAATATAAAAAAAATGATATATAAAATATAAAAGTAAGGTATGTAAACTATAAAACTAATTTATAAGCTAAAACGTAGTAAACATAAGCAACACCATCCCATCAGTTAACCGTTTACAAAGTAAACTTAATAAAAATAAATTTTATGTGCAAACTTATATAAAATATCTGAAGTGGCAAAATATTTTTGTCTAATAATATAATAGGTATCTCACAAAACAATAAGAGAAAATGTCTACCATAATGAATCGAATACAAAATCAAATTACAAAATCGATATTGGCTGTATGGTACATTTGCCCTTTGTCTATCAAGGGCTAAAAAAAAAATGTCAAAATTAAAATAAAATAGAAAATATTATGTATAGTTTTTAGGTACATTTATAAAACTAAAAAACAATAAGTTTTGTTAGCACACATTATAAATATGATAGTTATTAGATTATTACCGTTAACATGCATAGCATAGATACACCTACTAAATAAGTAAGACTCCTCTACTAACAAACTAAAAAGAAAACTAATAGCTTGCTTATGCAAGTTATGTACTATACATGAAACATGATTAAAATCTATTTTGATTTACAAGGACAAACATTCCAAAGAGTTTATAATACAACGAAAAGAACTTTTAAAAAAAAATTGCACTAAAACAGCTATTACAAGCGAACTACTTATAACTATAGACCTATAGACATAATAGTGTGCTATGCTAAAGTTGTAATCAGAGCCATGAAAGAAGTACTTAATATTAAATAATTAAAAAAGGATACCTAAGGATATAAAAAGATAGTTTAAGTAAGCTATTTTTTAGCTATTAAACGGCGGGACCTTTTAGGATCCTCTTTCTGCCCCACCATACCATCTTGATTGCGCCGAGAAATCTCACACTGACTTTTTGTGCTTGAAGAACTATGCTGGGTTTGAATGGGCTTCTTTGCAACATTAGTAACGCCACTATTAGAAGCTATGCCATGTCTAGCTGGTGAACAATCGACAGGAAACTTTCCAATGAGAGAATCAATCTCCTCTTCAGTGGAGATCTTTGCCCGTTCGTTATTGGGAAGTTTTATAAAATGGTGCCATCGAAGGTCCACATTCTTCAATCCAAAATGTTTGCGTGCTTTTTTATGAACAGATTGCCTCATTTTGGTTAAAAACTCAGACACCGATATTTGAGAGCCCTTCAACTTAGTTTTAGCTTTCCACACCTCAGACTTTATGCGATGCTCTTGAAATTGTACAAGAATTGGCCGTGAATGACCATCCTTTTGAACACCAATTCGATGACAGCGTAAAAAGGATAAATTTGTTACATGTGGGATACCCATTTTATTATGTATGATGCCCAGTATTTCTTGTCCAACATTAAGTTCAGGAGAGTCGGAGATCCCATTAAATAGGAGAATGTTCTGCCTATGCTGCATATCAATAACATCAATTGTCATAGTGCAGGCATGAATCTGTTGCCGAAGGAGATTGAGTACAGAGCTAACAAGGTCTTTAAATTCATAAAACTCCTCACGGAGTTGATTAAGAGAGGTATTACTTGGCGTAGAAGCAGCCTTTAATCTGTTTTCAAAATCAGCCATCTTGCGACTCCAGCTTCCTTCAAGTTCTCTGCATGACCTCCACATCAGATACTTCTGCCATTGCACAATATTTCCAGTGATATTAGTGAACACAAAGTGAAGTGCCAGTGGTGATATAGTTTGCAAAAGAAATTACACTGATGGGTGGTATGAGTAAGTCACAAATATTTTATCTGGACATATATTACAATATGACTTCCAAAGAAAAGTAATAAAATGTAATTAATAAGTAAATATAGTCCAAACACTAGTTTAAAATAATTTAAATTTAAATAAAATGTAAGAGCAAATTAGACAGATGTTACTTGTTGCACACCTACCCACCAAAAAAAAGTATATATTATAGTATTATATTTTTTTTACAGATGCAGCAACCGCCCAATCTACATTGGCTCGATCGATGACCGCTACGTAAGCAGTTGTTGCATAGCTGCCATTGAAAAACTTTAGCGATTCTTTCTTCAACCGGTAGTGCTTTGAATTTAGTACAATCATACAGCATCATACAGCCTATAATTTTGCTTGCATGCAAGACAATTTACATGAATAGGAGGGAGAGAAGAAGATAAAGAGTCTACAAAATATTTTGATTTAACTAGACTGCTACCTTTGTCGTGTTGACCAGTTTTGCTGGCATGAACTGTTACTAATACATATATAATAAAAAAGTCTGACAATTCTTCTGTATCCAGGCTGCTCCTAAATTTCTCCCAGTTTCTAGCCGTTACGGAATCAAGATTTGCAGAAACCATATATATAATAAGAGAGTCCCAATACTCTGTCGGCCCTCCCAATGAATTTAAGGCATTAATTTTTTTAACCTTATCTATTAGGTCACGCAAACCTTTTCAGATTCTTAATACATGGGTAGTAAGGAGAATAAACATTTAATGTTCTCATTTATTAAAAGACGCGTGTTATCAAATCTATCGCAGAGGAGCGACTAAGCGATGGATAATTTATGGAAGAAACTGTGACTGGACTTATGAGATATTATGATATATGATATTATGCCTTAGGGGAACCCTCTAAATATGACAATAAATAATAGAATTTGCTTATGTCATCTAAAATATCATTTTATGAATTAAAGATAAGTACATGTCCCTGAACTCTAACCATTTGCTTGGATCACCACTAAAAGAAGAATTGTTCTTGGTGGTAATTTTAAATAATTATGTTTAGGTGAAACGGAGTCTATTTTCGATTTCTTCTCTTTCTGATATTTCAAAATCTTCATTTTTATCTAATGATAACATTTTTGATTGTTACTCTTCAAAAGTATATGGTAAATCTTGTTATTTACTTAATCTCAAATATAATTCGGTACATTGTTTTTTATTTAATTTAACATATAATAGGGGCTTTAAATACTTTTCGAAAAGTGTAATGCGAGTTTTAATATGCTCTCTTTGTTCAATAAGTTTTTTTATAGGATAGGGTGACAAACGAGCACACAGTCCACCTGATGGTAAGTGGTTGCTGTGACCCATAGACATCTACATCTATGCTCAATAAAGAATCAAAATGCAGATACGTTGTCACCCGTGAGGACTAAGATGGAATACCTCTTTTCCAGTAAAAGGGTCTCCGGTTCTCTACACTCACCATACGAAACACAGCAGTGTTAAGCTGCTATTTGACTCATTCGTCGAGCCGACCCATTCGTGCTACAACTATACAATTAATATAGCTGCAGCATGGCTCTACCATGTGGTTACATGTTAACAAGTTCCTTCAAGTTATTCATATTGGAGTGCAAACAAAGTTATATAAATATTAAAATGCTTTCGTTTGTATATATTTAATACACTTTCACACTCTCGCAGATTACTTGCCTTCTTTTCGACTCACCGAAGACTACAAGGCAATCCCCTGGCACTTGCACATTTGTCGATAATTAGACTGCACCATCGACCTCCGGTCTGAGCAGCAGGGTGATGTGGTAGCGCTGTCGTCGCGCCAAAAGCGAAACACATCGAAGCCTAAATCTCGCTATCACAGTTCAAATACACAGCGTTGGCCGCTCCCGGGCTGAACACCTTGCCCAGTGGGAGATCTCCCCTTTTCCTTCCACGGCCATATATGCAGCTATCCCAGTATTTGATACCACCAATTATGTTCTTTGTTCATTACATAATTATTTATTACTCGAATCCGAACTGCTCCTACTACGATGTAGTATGGTCCAACACTGCAATGCTCATCTTTTCTCTGAATTTACGTCTCGAGAATTTTTATTATTTTGTTTTCTCCTAAAATAGAAAGAACGTCAGTTTTTAAAATAAAAAAGTATTATTATGTATATTTATCTGGTCAAATTTACACCTGATACCTGATTTATCTGGTCCAATTTATACCAGATGTATAAGGCATTTATTTTTTAGTAGTTTAGATATACCTGCCATTTTAGCGCGAAAATTATAATCAAATGAAATCGTTTTGTTTACTCCGAGCGTCAGCGTCTACTCACGATAGTGGTCATCGGTGTACTGCCGCCCGTCGCCCGCTACGAGCCCCCCTGCTATTCCGCGCACAAAATTAGTTGAAAAACAAAACTGGATATAATTCTTTGAATATTTTAAAATAAACGTTATACTAACGAGTTAGTAAATATATATTAGAGTTAATTTTTCTTTAATATTATGCAAATTTCATAAAAATACCCCCTGTAGTTTTTGTGTGTATCTCGTGTTTTTGTCCGCTTCGGAAATAACTTCACAAATTAATTGCACTATGTAATATAAATGTAGTTTTAAATATGTACATATAAAATTATTAAAAAAATGTTCTAGTTTAACATATATGTTTTTCAAATCATTAACACTGCTTGCTTAGACGTGATTTTCTGTATAAAATCATGCAAAGTCGTATATCTGCGCCTTATCGACTCTCTAAGCAGGCTGCAGACGACAACGATCGCTATCGTACTTAGTAAATTCTACCTAGTAATTTTGTTAATAAAGAATCACGTCGATTCGTAAACAAAACAATAATATTGTTATATTAATAATACCACCTCCCGTGTAGTGGCGGGTAAGAATACTCACTACCCCATATCTTCCCGTGGGTGTCGTAAGAGGCGACAGAGGGAAACTGAGGCAGAGGATGGGCAGCAGCATCTTTCTGATAACAGCAAAACAACAATAAAAAAACTGCGGTTGCCAACCCGCTCGCCAAGCGTGGCAATTATGGCAAAATACCCCCCATGAGCGACGACACAAAAAAACGGCCCCCAGTCCCCGGCGGCTCCGCTATTCCTGGCTACGGTGGCGACCATGGTAACGGCGGGGCAGGGGTGCTAGAATCTCCGGTGGAGGTTCGGTTGCCACCTACGACGACTCGACCTGGCAACTTATAACGCACGCACCCTGAGGACTGACGAGAAGATCCTGGAGCTGGAAGAAGAGATAGACAAGTTGCGCTGGAATATTATAGGATTATCCGAGGCCCGAAGAGAGGAGGACACGGTAATCCTCGAATCCGGCAACTTGTTCTATCACCGGGAAGGCGACCATCTGTCCCAAGGAGGTGTCGGATTTATCGTCCACAAGTCTCTCGTTAACAACGTTGTAAAGATTGGGAGTGTCGACGAGGTTGCGTACCATATACTCAGAATCACCAAACGGTATTCGCTGAAGGCCATACAGGTTTACGCACCAACCTCGGCACACCCCGATGAGGAGGTGGAGGAAATGTATGAGGATATCTCTAGAGCTATACATTCTCCAAAACCCACTATACGGTGTTAATGGGAGACTTCAACGCAAAACTAGGCACAAGAGAGTACGGTGAGCTGAAAGTAGGGAAATTCGGAGTAGGGCAACGGAACCCAAGGCCAGCAGCTGGCCGACTTCATGGAGAGAGAGGACTTTTATGATGAACTCTTTCTTCCAGAAGCGGCCCCATAGGAAGTAGACCTGGTCGAGCCCCGACGGTTCGACAAAATGAGATTGACTTCATTATGACGACCAGACGACAACTGTTCAGTGATGTCTCAGTGATAGCGAGGGTGAAAACCGGCAGCGATCACCGAATGGTGAGAGGCACACTGAACCTAAACGTTAAGTTGGAAAGGTCACGTCTAATAAAGTCAACGCTCCGTCCCCTCGTGCTCTAATCCAAAGTCCCGAAACCTTTCAGCTCGAGCTACGAAACCGTTTTCAGTGCCTAGAAGATTGCAACGCAGTGGACGATATGAATGACAAGCTCGTGGAAACTGTCCATGCGGTCGGGCTAAGTTTTGCAAGACCCGCCGAAGAAGAACACAAAACTCTCCGATCAGACTCTTAATCTCATGGCTGATAGACGGATATGAAGCTGCAGTCTTCAGTAGATTTGACAGCATACAGGCAACTGAACAGACAGATCTCCAAATGCATGCGGCGGGACTTGCGCAACTTCAATACAGCTCTTATTGAAGAAGCGATCGAGCTGAACCAAGGCTCAAAGTCTTTGCCAGAGATCTGTCTGCCAGAAAGAGCCAACTGTCGAAGCTGAAGACCGAGTGTGGCAGCGTCGTTTCCGGAACACCTGAGATTTTGAGTGAGATTGAGAGGTTCTATGGGCAGCTGTACACATCATCGTTGGAGCCACACGCAAGTGTGAGTAACGATCCAAGAGCGAGTCTTATCCGACACTATTCCGATGATATCCCGGACGTCAGTCTGAGCGAGATTAGAATGGCTCTCCAGCACCTTAAAAACGGCAAGGCCCCAGGCGAGGATGGAATTACAGCGGAGCTTCTGAAAGCGGGTGGAAAACCGGTACTTGAAGTCCTTCAGAAGCTCTTTAATTCCGTCCTACATGGTGGCATTACACCGGAGGCGTGGAGCAGAAGTGCGGTGGTCTTGTTCTTCAAGAAAGGCGACAACGCTCTCTTGAAGCCGCGTCTACGTGCTGTTTTCGAGAGTCATTACGAATCGTTTCGCACGCAGACTCGACGACTTCCAGCCTCCCGAACAAGCCGGTTTCCGAAAGGCTTTAGCACCATAGACCACATACATACTCTTCGGCAAATTGTACAGAAGTCTGGGAGTACAATTTGCCACTATGTCTGGCGTATGTGGACTATGAGAAAGCCTTTGATTCCGTTGAAATTTGGCGGTGCTGCAGTCCTTCAGCGGTGCCAAGTTGACTGTCGGTATATCGAAGTGCTGAAGTGCTTGTACAGTAGGGCTACGATGGCTATCCGAGTACAGAACAGGAGTACGAAACCTATCCAACTGCAGAGAGGTGTAAGACAGGGTGACGTTATATCCCCGAAACTCTTCACCGCTGCATTGGAAGACGTTTTCAAGCTACTGGACTGGAAAGCATACGGTATTAACATCAACGGCGAGTACGTAACTCACCTTCGATTTGCCGACGATATAGTCCTTATGACAGAATCGCTGGAGGACTATGCTCAATGACCTCAATAGTGCCTCCCAACGGATAGGTCTTAAGATGAATATGGACAAAACAAAAATCATGTTTAATGTCCATGTCACACCTATGCCGGTAGTTGTTGGGAGCATTAAGCTCGAAGTTGTTGACGAGTATGTTTATCTGGGACAAATAGTCCGACTAGGTAAGTCCAACTTCGACCGAGAGGTCAATCGACGGATTCAACTCGGCTGGGCAGCGTTCGGGAAATTACGGCACATCTTCTCGTCAGGTATACCTCAAAACTTGAAAACTAGACTGTACAACCAGTGCGTGTTGCCAGTGATGACATACGGAAACTGAGACGTGGTCCTTCACTGCTGGCCGGATGAGGAAGCTCAAGGTCGCTCAGCGAGCTATGGAGAGGCTATGCTCGGAGTCTCACTGCGTGTTAAACTTAGAAATGAGGTTATCCGCAGTAGAACCAGCGTGACCGACATAGCCCAACGGTTAGTAAGCTGAAGTGGCAATGGGCCGGCCATATAGCTCGAAGAACCGACAACCGATGGGGAAAAAGGTTCTCGGTGGCGGCCTCGTACCGGCGGACGAAGTGTAGGGCGTCCCCACTAGATGGAGTGACGACCTGGTAAGACATGCAGGAAGTCGATGGATGCAGGTGGCTCAGGACCGTGCTTTGTGGCATTTTTGGGGAGGCCTATGTTCAGCAGTGGACTTGTGAAGGGCTGTAATGATGAATAATACTACTCTAAGTAAGCTTAAAATGCTCTAATTTTGAGTGATTTACGACAGTACCTAGTCGAATGGCGGATTCGAACAGATGATTTTCGACCTGTCGCTTATTAAAAAAAAAACTTTGGAGTGGGTAAAAATTGGAGAGGGTAGCTCGGTCGGCTGTCAAGTGCTTTGTTACTTATATAAAAAGTTATTTTTTATTTAAATACGATTGTTTTACCAAGTGAATACGTATATTATAAAACAATTCAGTAGTGTGGCGCGTGATTCAGTGTATGTTTCAATGTTATAATGATAAAAATAATTGTGTTAAGTGTTAATCAGCTGACCGCATATCAGCTGATCATAACATCACAATCAGCTGATAGACTTGGAATTGCTTTTTAACGTGCATCACTGATTCCGGTTCTTTTCGCAGTTTCATGCTACAACACAAGGTTTTTTTTGTTTTAAGTGTATTTTCTTAAATTTGTAATGTTGGTAAATATTTAATTTTATTGTATGTTATACATTTATTTACATAACATAATATACTATATTTTATTATATACAATATCAAACTATAATAAAAAATTTAAAAAATTAATTTAATTAATTAAATAATAAATTAATTAAAATTTATTTATCTTTTTGAATATAATTATTTTTTACACGGGTTGCATGCTTAAACTGAAATAAACGCGTTTCTTTCTTTCTTTCTTTCAAACGAATAGAAATAACTATAATTCAGAAAATTCAACCATAAAAAATTAATTAAATTTAAATAAAATTTTATTTGCAAATTGTATGTTTTTATTACTTCTCACTGACACGCGCATTGATAAAGCAGGGACTTAAACAATACTCTTACTCCCCGATCAATGCAGAGTTAATAAAACCACATACGATTTGCAAATGATAATTGGACCTACTTATGCAATAAGGAACCAACCCACACAATGATAGTTTTGAGAAAATAAGGTTTTAAATAAAATCGTGTAAAGAAAACGAACTATTTATCATAATAACTCTGAACTTTGCAGTGTGATGAATGAAGCCGTCTTATATGTGTTTATTTAAAAAGTTTCGTCAGTTCTGAAAAAGTGTTTTTTTTTTTTTTAATTTAGTGAACAGAGCAGAGCAACCACACGCTGGCTAGGTTGACAGAAGAAGGATAAAGTTGCCAGAGAAAATCAATACAAAATGTTACACTTTAATGTTGCCATACAAAATATTAATTTAGTAATAAATTATTAGATTATTTTATATATTTAGTTTTTACTGAACAGCAGGTAAGTTAAATAAATTAAACTATTTCAAATACAGTAAAAATTCCGTAATATTTTTTTATAAATCTCACATAATCAAACTTTTTTAAATTCAATTTCTTGATATTTCTATTTTGGCAAAAAGAACCACGTTACATTAGTTTCTACCTAGTTGCAGACGCAATTAATTAAAACAGAGCCATGTGCCATGGTGCTGCACAAAAAACACAGCTAACGCTTAGTTTGTTTTGCAAACTAAAACCATGCGACATGATTCCTTTAAAATAATCAAAGCTTATTTTGCAAACCAGAACCACGTGACTTGGTCCCTTTAAAAGACTCTAAGTTTATTTTGCAAACTAGAACCATACCATGTGGATCTTTTAACAAAAACAAAGAATTATGAATTCGAATTTTTACTACGTAACCATGGAGCATGGATCGCTTTTGCTTAATAATAAACTGTAGTTTTAGAGTTGGTTCCTTAAGTAGGTTCCTTAGTGATAACTCGAGAAATAATTGGCATATCACTATGATCTTTACAGACATAATAGAAGGTGCATTTTGAAGCTTCCTACATACTTAGTTCAAATGTGGTAGGTTTGTGGGTTGGTTTCTTATTGCATAAGTAGGTCCTATTTATTTTAATTTATTGTAATTTTTTTCTGGTCGCGTTTTCTAAAGTAAAGTTATCTCTATACGTTTGACTACTGATTCTGATAACGCACTTTACGTGAACCACAGGATTTTTGTTACATGTGGTATATCAATATCTATCGAATGTTTCATTTCTTTTATTCGCAAAATGTTTATTTTGAGCCTGTTAACGTAAGGGAACGTGCCTTAATTTCGTTAAGAGTATTTTCTAAATGTACGAGTATTCTATATCCCCAATTCAATAATGGAATATCTGAGATCAAGGTCTGGAAAATTTTATCTTAACACAACAAAGGACGTAAAACATTTCTGCGTTTATAAAACCAGATGTCGCAATTTTTAGCCTTTACTTAGGCAAATGTATTTATCATGTTTACATTAATAATATATTTTTATATATTGGATTTCTTACCTGACATCTTTTAAGATTCTTTATAACATATTGTGAATACTGAATATTCAATAAATAAAGTTAAAAACAATGATATTTGATCTTCTTATTCTCTTTCTTGATCAGCCGCATTATGCTGTCGCAGCATTTATGATGTTACGCCCAAGATTGATATGGATGTAAAATATTCAGATTAATCCAATCAAGGTCTCTCCCATGGATTGCCTCATTGGGAGGATTTTGCCATAGTTGCCATGTTTGGCAGATGGGTTGGCAACAGCAGTGTTAAGGCTCACCACTGCAATTAGGTGGTATTAAAATCCACAGGCGCTTATTATTTTTGTTATTAAATAATTGTGTCACTACCTTCAGATTGCTGTACAATATTCTCTTTGTTCTCATGATAGACAACAATTCTCTAAAAAGTGTGCTATAAAAGAATCGCAATAAACTATTAACTATTATCAAGACTTGGTGTTTCATATGTCCATCTGAGACATAAATTGGTGACCCCGACGTGATCACGGAAATTACAGTTCAACGGAAATATCTGATATAATAAACTATCACCATTTCATGTAAGAAGTAGGAACTAATTATAATTGCAAGGCGACTCAAAGGATAACCTACGGAATCTAAAAATACAAATTTGCCGTGTAAGAATTGGAGTTTGAGATACGTGAAATTGAGATAAGTGTCCTTCTTTTCCATTCACAGTCTTTAATCCTAATAAGTATTGACTTTAACTTCGCAATAACGATATCTCAAAAAATATAATATATATAATTAATTAACGATATTTAATACGTTACAACAATTTCGACTATATTACAACTATTTTAGTAGATTTTCAGTTCTATTTGAAACGAATAAATACAATTTTCATCGAAAACAATATATTTATATTATATTACATATTTTTGCCGAACGGTTTCAGGGTCGAGTGTACCAAATTTTCAAGTTCATTTCGAGGTCAGTCTCTTCATCCATCACCTGCTTCCAGTTCGGCTAGTGCCTTCGCGGCGAGGAGCGTGAGATATATTTTGTTTACTTTTCAACTCTAATATTTACACTTTTACCACCTATCTGTAAGTATATTTATTGTTAATAATCATGACTGAGTCAAAGCAATTTAGAGAATTGATAGCTAAGCGTAGTTCAATTAAGGGACAAATAAACAAGTTTAAAAACTATTTAGATAAGATTGCAAGATCATTTAAAATAACAAATATTGAAGTTGCTGAATTAACTATAAAAATAAATAAATTTGAAGCATTGTCAGGCAAATTTGATGAGTTGCAAGATCAAATTAAGGTGTTAGCCGGTGATTCTTAGATGAGGAAATGGATGAGAGGAGATTATTGAACAGGATTTGATACTATGCTTGGCTACTGCCAAGGAATTTCTTGATCAACAAATGCCCTCAATAGAAAGGGATAAACGTCAGTCCGTTGGTAATTGTGCTCAGTACGCTTCCGATCATTCTGATTTACCGATTAATTTAACACAGTTAAATATTGCAAAATTTGACGGCTCATTTTTCCGCTGGCTTGAATTCCGTGATTCGTTTAACAATTCTATTCATAACAATAATCGATTATCACCAATTCGTAAATTTCAATATCTATTATCTTACTTAAAAGGCAACGCAGTGCGAATCATATCCAACCTTGAAGTATGCTCAGACAATTATGAAGATGCCTGGAGGTTAGTATGCAATCGTTACAATAACAAAAGACTCTTAATAAACCATCATCTAAAGTCATTATTTAACATCAACACTATTACCCGAGAGTCTGATTATGCTTTAAGGTTAATGGTTGATCACATATCAAAAAATTTACGTGCGTTGTCCAATTTAGGACAACCCTTACATAATTGGGATTGTCTTATAATATACATGTTGACGAAGACGAGTTGGATAACCGTACACTTACTAAATGGGAGGAACAACGTAGCAACATTGATAGTGACGAAATTCCAACTTTACAACAATTCAACAAATTTTTAATAGATCGCGCTGACGTTCTTGAATCAATCTATCGTAACAAATCAGACAATAGCAATAAGACAACACAAAATCCATCAAACTCGTACAATAAACAAAATACAAATACAATAATTAAGGCATTTACATCTTCTAGTGAAAAAAGGGCCAAAACGCACAGTAACATTTTTTATCCATGTATCATTTGTAACGAACAACATAGAATTTATAATTGCAATGTATTTAAGGCAAAGAGTATTCAGGAAAGAATGTCGGATGCTGCGAAACATAATCTATGTGCAAATTGTTTAAGGAAGGATCATAATTCAAGCGAATGCAGGATGGATCCCTGTCGACTATGTAAGAAGAAACATAATACTCTTCTACATACTCCAAAATCAATAAATAACCACTATGCTTCAACAAGCAATAACCATACCAACTACACTTCTATCAATAATAAACAGAACGACGATAACGACAAAGCACGTAATGAATCTATGGTCTATGTGTGCAATCCTGACACTAATCATATACTTTTGTCAACAGCGTTGATCAAGGTAATTAATCCATTGACGAATAAATTTGAGACGATTCGTGCTCTGTTAGACTGTGGCAGTCAGTCATCTTTTATAACTAAGCAATTAGAAAATAAGCTATCATTACATTCTAATTCTATCCAGTTGAATGTCATTGGTATTGGAAACAGCTCTATAAGTACTGTTAAGGAATCATGTGTTGTAAAAATACAATCAATGCGTAACAACTATAATATTCAACTTTCATGTTATGTTATTAATGAAATAACAGGCGATCTACCAAGGTGTCCCATTGATAGAAAACAATTAAACCTGCCATCACATATTGAATTGGCAGACCCGTCCTTTGATCAGACATCTTCTATTCACATGCTGATCGGAGCTGACATTTTTTGGGACATTTTAAAGAGTGAGCAAAGATGCTTAGGTCTTAATAGGCCTAAGTTAATAAGTTCTCACCTTGGCTGGCTAATTGCTGGTTTTATACCATTAAATTCTATTAAGCAAATGCAACAAATCACTAAAACTCACTGCAATCATATGATTACAAATCAAAATAAAAACTTAACCCTTTTGCAAGAAATCAACGATGAACTACTTAGAAAATTCTGGGAACTTGAAGAGCTGCCTCCAGTGCCTAACTGTAGTAAATCAGGATTTGAATGCGAACAACACTTTAAAAAAAATACAACAAGACTCTCTGACGGTAGGTTTTGTGTTAAATTGCCTCTTATTGACTCGCCAGATTGTCTTGGAAACTCATACAATTTAGCCAAAAAACGATTGTATAACTTAGAGAAACAATTTAGAAAAGATACAAATTTCAAACAATATTTACAATTTATGCAAGAGTATGCAGATTTAGGTCATCTTGCTATATCGACAGTGTCAAGGCCTATTATTAAGTACTTTCTTTGTCATCATGCAGTTTTTAAAGCAGATAGCGAATCGACAAAAATTTGAATAGTGTTTGATGGATCAGCTCCTACTTCCTACCGTTCAGGACTCTCTTTTCCATTCTTGTAAGAGCCCGCCAATACAAATATCTCCTGACAGCTGATATCGAAAAAATGTACCGTCAGATATATGTTGCTGAGGAAGATCGCGACCTTCAACTTATTTTATGGAGGGAAGATGAGTTTCAACCAATAAAAACATTGCGCTTAAATACTCTTACTTACGGTACTGCAAGTGCGAGTTATTTGAGCACTCGATGTGTTTGGCAGGTGGGTGAAGAATGCAAAGACGAAGCTATAAAGACTATTATACAGAAGGATTTTTACATCGATGATTTGATAACTGGTTCCAACAGTGAAAAACAATTAAAATATATACAAGAATCAGTCTCAAGCGAGCTCAATAAAGCATGTTTTCATTTGAGAAAATACAAAACAAATTTGCCTTCTATATTCAACAATTCTGAACTTAAAAGTAATGAAAATTTAACGATTAGTGAATCTTCAAGCACGCTAGGATTGGGGTGGAATCCCTTTAATGATATACTACACTTTCCTATAACCCTCGCCCCTACAAACTTACACGCTACTAAGAGGTCTATCATGTCCAATGCATTTAAGATCTTTGACCCCTTTGGTCTTCTAAGTCCATGTGTCATTGTACCTAAAATTCTATTACAAAAAATTTGGAAGCTTAAACTAGATTGGGATGAGCCAGTTCTGATGATGACTAAAGATTCCAAGAACAGTTATTTGTGATGCGCCAACTTCTGTTGAAATTCATGTATCCAGTGATGCATCACAGGCAGCTTATGGATCTTGTGTTTATGTTAAGTCCACAAACGCCAATAACAAGGTTTGTGTCAAACTTCTACGTGCTAAGTCGAAGGTGGCTCCGCTGAAGCCAACCACAATACCGCGACTAGAACTGTGCGCTGCGTTGCTTTCAGCGCGATTATGCAAAAGTGTAGTCAAGGCAATAAGATATAAACCAGACCGGATAATATACTGGTCTGATTCGAGCGTGGTGTTGGGTTGGCTGGGTGGCAGTTCAAATAAACTTAAGAGCTTTGTCGCTAACAGAGTTGGTTTAATATTAGAAAAAACGGGACCTTCATCCTGGCATTATGTACCCAATGCTAGCAACCAGATCTTATATCTAGAGGTGTTAGTGTTACTCAGCTCATAAATTCAAATCTGTGGTGGTCAGGACCCAGTTCTTATATTTTGATGATTCTTTATGGCCTGTTTAAAACCAACAAACATGTGGATTTGACTGAATATAAAGTTATTTTATCAACAATGTTACAGACTTCTATAATCGAATGGAAAATTTTTCAAAATTTACAAGAATTCGTCGAACTATGGCATATGTACTGCGTTTTATTTACAATATTAAAAGCAAAATCTAAGCAAGTTGGTAAATTGACTCTTGATGAATTAAATAAATCATTTCTTTTATTATGTAAAATTTCGCAACAAGAAAGCTTTCCTAAAGATTTTATTAACCTAATTAAACAAACCCAATCAGTCCTAAATCAAAATTTTAGTATCTCCATTTTTATCAAGTGAAATTTAATCAGGTCGGTGGTCATCGATGCTGCTAATAGTTCATATAAGAGAAGGCATCCGTATTATTAGACTAATCTCATCATCTTTGTAAACTATTTTTTGCATATGAGCACTTACGCGGCATGCATGCAGGCCCCAATCATTACTCGCTATTGTAAGAAATACTATCTGCTATTAACGGTAGACATCTTGCACGGTGCCTGTTTATAAGTGTGTACGTTGTCGACGTGCTCAAGGTAAACTAACACCAAAAATGGAACTTACCCTCTCAGCAAGTGACCCCGGCTTTCCTTCATTTTGGTTGGATTGGTTTGCAGGTCCTTTCTACATACTCAATCGTAGAGGTCGTGGTGCAAGGCTTATGAAATGTTATATGTGCATATTTGTTGCTTACATACAAATGTATACACCTAGAAGTTGTAAGTGACCTTACTAAAATTGTTTCATTATGACATTGCGTAGGTTCGTTTCACGACGGCCGGCCAGCAGAGGTATTTACGTAATGGTCGAAATTTCGGCAGCATCAAAGGAAATCGCCTCCTTTTGAGCAATCATACTGCACTATCTCTGATTTTGCAACTCAGGTAGCAGACATCAATACAACAAGAGGATGCATTCATACGACCTTTCGTGCGCCTATGTCCCCTTCAAACCAAGAAGACCTTCAGATTGAAAGCCCAGGTCTTTCAATGGGGGGAAGATATTAAGCTCACCACTGCAATTAGGTGCTATTAAAATCACAGGCGCTTATTATTTTGTTAGTAAATAATTGTGTCACTACCTTCAGATTGCTGTACAATATTCTCTTTGTTCTCATGATAGATAACAATTCTCTAAAAAGTGTGCTATAAAAGAAACGCAATAAACTATTAACTATTATCAAGACTTGGTGTTTCATATGTCCATCTGAGACAAGCAGTTTTTTAATATTTTGAGTTGTAATCAGAAAGATCCTGGTGCCCTTATGTGAAATGTATGATTTATTAAATCTCTGAAATGCAGGTTTCCTCACGAAGTTTTCTTTCACTATGGAGCACGTGGTAAATCAGCACTAAAAATTGCTTTAAAAATTTCATTTGTGTTGACGGGGATCGAACCCTTGTTGCTTGCGTATGTTACTATTATAATATTACTGATTTTATTTTACATAAATTCAATGTACATGTAAAAATCAATCTTAAAATGAAACAAGTATACTATGAATTAAATTAAGTATTATTATTTGAAAGACAAGAATCCGTGGATATAATAGCTTCCTTAGACTTTTTTCATGTATGTCCAGTATGTATTCCATATGGTTAAATTGTATTTGTTTGGAGAAACATAGTCTAATTGTTTCTCCATTCTCCATCTTTAGACACAGTGTACTTAAAAAGAAGTATAATTCCGCCTCCGGGTCCTTTAAAAGAGTCATTGCCAAGGCAAAGTCAGAGCACATAGGCAGGATTGGCGCGAAACTAGCTCGCCTTCCTTTGGGAACCCGTGCATTCTGGTCTCTCGCCAAGGCTGTCCTAGGGAACTTCTGTCAGCCATCTCTTCCATCTCTGCACAGAGAGGGCGACTCACTGGCCCATGCCGCAAAGGAGAAATCCGATCTGCTAGGCTCTTTCTTTGCGTCCAACTCGACTCTCGATGACGGGGAGCACACCGCCGACTATACCGCGGTGTGAGTGCTCCATGCCGGATGTGCGGTTCACACAGCGCTCAATTCGCAAAACACTCCTCTCCCTGGACATCCACAAGTTGAGTGGGCCTGACGGAATCCCCCCAATTGTGCCGAGGACGTGTGCTCCAGAGTTTGCACCGGTTCTAACGCGTCTTTTCGGTTCTCCTACTCCCTAGGCGAAGTCCCGAAATCATGGAAGACGGCTTTCGTCCACCCGATCCCTAAAAAAGGCGACCGCTCAGACCCGTCTAACTACAGGCCTATCGCCATCAACTCCTTATTCTCCAAAATAATGGAATCCATTATACACTGCCAGCTTAGGGGGCTCACCAGCTGATTAGTGACCGCCAATACGGTTTTCGTCGGAGTCGATCAGCTGGTGATCTTCTGGCCTACCTGACTCATAGATGGGCGGAGGCAGTAGAGTCCAAGGCCTCATAATGCCTCACGCATTGGCCTTTAGTTTGGACATTGCGAAGTCCTTCGATCGGGTTTGGCACAAAGCGCTTCTTTCGAAGCTCCCTTCCTATGGGCTTCCCGAGAAATTGTGCAATCGGATCACCAGCTTTCTTGCAGATCAGAGCATCAAGGTCGTTGTAGACGGTGCATGCTCCGATTACAAGCCTATAAATTTTCGTGTTCCACAAGGCTGCGTGCTATCACTAACGCTGTTTCTTCTGCATATCAATGATATTTTGCATACCGGTAACATTCATTGCTATGCGGATGACAGCACTGGTGATTCTCTATACACCGGATGTGCCAATATATAAATATTTCTTATCTGTTTAAGTTTGTAACCTCGATATATGTTTGCACCCTCTATATCGTTTCTAAGGAACCTAGTAGTTCATCTAGTGGCCGTATTTAAAAAAAAATGGGTAACATGATTATCTTTAGACCATTACATACCATTGCTAGAATAGGGCTTTTACCACAATTGGCGAGTGTTTGTCATATAATCGCTACGGATATGATAAATTTTATGTTTTAGTATCAATCTGTCGCCTCTTACGACACGTACGGGACGATATTCTTACACCGCCACTACACGGTAAAAGTAATACTCTGCTTAATATCTATCAATATTTTATATCAAGAATTTTTTTATAAGTAGGTTATGGCGAAAGTCGCAAGAGACTGCTATGAAAAATGACAGAAAAATCTTATGGCTTACAATGGATGGTGTTATACAATCCCAATTATGCCACACGTAAATACTCTTACTGGCGACTGGCTACATCATAAGCATAAAAGTTGTGTGTAGTGTTTGTGAAAGTGTTTATATCGCTTAAAAATAATTGTTTCGAGTCTCGATGTTTATTCGGGAGTAATTTATTATGTAGGTACATACGTAAAACGCTTCCATGGTACAGAAGAAAATACTACGTGGTAGTGGTAGGGACACGTTCTCACAGAATACCAGCGTAAAATGGCAGCTTAATGCTGCTGTGTTACGTACGGTGAGTGAAGAGAACCGGAGACCGTTTTTGCTGGAAACGAGCCATTCCATCTTAGTCCTCATGGGTGGCAACTCATCTGCATTTCGATTCTTAATCCAGGAGAAATAAAGATGTCTATGAGCGCAGCTTCCACTTATCATCATGTAGACTGTGTGCTCGTTTGGCACCCCTATTATGCTCGTATATAAAAAAACGTTCATTGACTTACCAACCGCTAGTTGCTTCATTACTGCCAGGAATCTCTACACTTAAATATAATTGAAGTGTCTGTCTGTAATATTGAAATTACTCGCTTCTCTTAAGCTCAGGAGATTATTTGGATGCTATTAAGACATAAATTTGTTCGGGAAATTACGACAAATCTTCTCATAACCTGAAAACTAGATTGTACAAACAGTGCGTGTTGCCAGTGATGACTTATGGATCTGAGACGTGGTCCTTCACTTCTGGCCGTATGAGGACGCTCAAGGTCGCTCAGCGAGCTATGGAGAGGGCTATGCTCGGAGTTTCTCTGCGTGATAAACTTAGAAATGAGGATATCCGCAGTAGAACCAGAGTAACAGACATTGCCCAACGGATTAGTAAGCTGAAGTGGCAATGGGCCGGCCATATAGCTCGAAGAACCGACAACCGATGGGGAAAAAGGTTCTCAGTGGCAGCCTCGTACCGGTAGGCGAAGTGTGAGGCGACCCTCCACTAGATGGGTGACGACCTGGTAAGACATGGGAAGTCGATGGATGCAGGTGGCTCAGGACCGTGCTTTGTGGCATTCCTTGGGGGAGGCCTATGTTCAGGAGTGGACTTGTGAAGGGCTGTAATGAAGATGATGATGATGATGAAGACATAGATAACCATTTTTAAACTTTTTATCTGTGTGGCGGCGATGTCGTCGCGCCCCAAGCGAAAAAATACATCGAAGCCTAAATCGCGCTATCAAAGTTCCGAAGCAAAAACAGTATATATAGAATACCTCCGAACTACCACTCGGAGCGTTGGCCGCTCCCCGGGCAGAACACCTTGCCCGGCGGGAGACCTCCCCTTTTCCTTCCACGGCTACAGTCTGCCTGTCTGTCCAGGCTAATCTTCCGAATGACTACGCTGATCGTATTAAAACTCATGATCAGATAGAGGGCAATGCCAGAGCGATCTGGACCATAATTTATCCGAAAAATTTCATTTTTTTTAAATGAATCGTCTTTGAATATCTTCTATCTAAATAACGCAATATTTCAGGCGAAGCCGCGGCGGATTGCTAGTTATAAATAAAATGTTGTACCTGCTTTTAAAAGGATAAAAACACACAAAAAGACTGTAGGAGAGCTTGCAAAACCTAAAACGTGTTACCAGGCTTACAAACCTAACTTGCGAGTTCAACATTCAGTTACAGTGTCATTCCACACTTGTGTAGCAAAAGTTGCAACAAGAAGTAATTGTGTTTTACGATTTCTAATAATGAACTGCGGGCGGTTATAACAATCGGGAAAGCTTTTATATTTTAGGGTTACTTCTATTACAAATTTGTAATTTTCAAGACGGTTCTCCCAAGTTTTTCGTATATTCCGAATAATTTGGAATGCTTCGGTGGTTTGGTCATATAGAAAGAATGAATTAAGAAAGAGTGACAAAGTAAATTTATGTTGCAGAATTAAACGGCAGAGTTGGCATGTTTATGCCAACTCTGCCGTTTAATTAGCGATATATTGAAGATGGGCAAATTAAGAGTATCCTTAACCGACGAGCATGTATGTAAAGGAGGCGAGAAATGAGTGTCAGGATCGTGCCCAATGAAAGTCCGTAGTCTCTGCCTACCCCTCTGGGTGACAGGCATGAAATGTTATGTTTTATGTTTATTCCAAAAACTGTTGATAACAAAAAAAAATGCTTGCTTTTACTAAAATGATTTAAAAAATCGATCAATTCATGTTACTTATAATTAATGCTCCGTGTCACTTGCTAAATCCTACCCTATACCTAACTATGTACATTGTTCATCATACTTATGGAGGACAAGAAAAAAGTCAATATTATATTTTGCGAAAAACAGCATAAAAATAACCTTATACTATTCATTTTCCTATAAACGTTCATGTATTATCGTTTTACCATATCAGCCACATCCAAGTTTAATACAAAAAAACTAATATTTAAATATTTATCTGAAAAGTACGAGTAGTGTAAAAGCAAGAGGATAAAAATGCTTTTTTTTCGAAAGTTTATACAGGATGTTCAGTAAATAGCACGACATACTGCAGGGGCTGATAGCTAGGGTCACTACCTATCAATACAACACAATATATGTTCAGCAAAATCTTACGGATTTACAGTTTTACAAAATTTTCCGAAATACCGAAAAATCTCTACCTTGAAACAGATTTTTAAGCATCTCGTAATGAAAAAATCTTTTTCTAGTACTTTTTTTTACATCAAATTATTCGTGAATAGTTACTTTACTCATTGATAAGTCTTTTTTCTATCAAAGACAAGAATGTTTTCAAGAAATACTATTTTTGTTAAAATTTGCACAGAACTATTTTCTTATCACTTAAGTTTAACCTACAGTGGTGAAAAAAAATGTATGTGGCAGTTTTGTACAACAAACCTAAAAAAAGCTTGTTTAATGGTAATTTAGGAAAGATACAATACTAGTGCATTTTCATTAAAAAAATACAAAAAAATGCTATTTTAGTTCCAGAGAAGCTGATTTTGTTGAAAATGTAATTAACGTAATTTTGACAAAAACCACTATGAGAATAAGTAATAGCTGCTCATTTACGCGAATTATTATAAAACTAGTTGTGACACGTAAAATGTGACATGCACGCGTAATAACTAAAGGTTTTACCTGCTCGCCGACCGACCCGACCCGACCGGTTACTGTCTAACAAAAGCGCATGTACTATCCCTCTTTCTTGCATTGTGATTTTGTGTCTCACTCTCAACCTTATTTGCGACACTTGTCAGTACGCTACCTTAAACCGTGCGCAACGCATCTCTGTGTTCACAAATTATTGTTTCGTACTGACGACTGTTTTGTGCCTTGGACCCCGGACTTTGTTTGCCTTACGATTTGGATTTTTTATTGTGATCACTACGACGACTTGGCGACCACCTGGACTTTTGTGTTTTATAACATGGCCAACCTGACTGACCCTTCTATCAACGCACAGCCGAAACTGCTGAACGGATTTCGCTGAAGTTTGGCATACAAGCAGTTGTAATGACGTAGGCATCCGCTAAGAAAGGATTTTTGAAAATTCGCCCCCTAAGGGGGTGAAAAAGGGGTGAAAAATTTGTATGGAAGTCCGTCATTTTTAGAGCTAGAAGCCTAAAACGTTGCTTTTAGGTTAACGATTAGAAATAAGCAATTACGTGTCCTAGGGTTTTTGAAAATTCAACCCCTAAGGGGGTGAAAAAGGGGTTAAAAATTTGTATGGGGAAACAACAAACTATTTTAAACTATTTTATTCGAAACTTCACAGGAGTACTCCTATCAATAAATGAGTAAACAAATGTTTCAGGCTCTTTCAGAATTCAACCCCTAAAAGGTGTAAAAGGGGTGACAAATTCTGAAAATCAACATGGGTATCAATTTCATGGTTTATCGGGTCGCTGATTACGAAAACAACAACTATTTCAAAATCCGACGTAGCAGACAGGAAATACCTACCATCATCCCCTGTGGGGGTGCGATGTGGTTGAAATGTCAATATGGGTGTCGTTTTATGGATTTTTGGGACGTTAATTACGAAAATGGCATCGGTTATGGTTTGAAACCAACATATTATATGGATGGATGGATGTATGTTTGTATGTAAAAATCATCATGGGTTGGGTGACTTGGGTGTCATTTTTAATGTTTTGGGTCGTAAATAACGTAAATGATATTGATAAATATTTTAAACTTAATTTATTAGAATAGAATAGAATATACTTTTATTGCACAAAAACATAAAACAAAATAGACAAGAAGATTTGTACATAAAATTTGCACAAAATTACATCTAAACAAAAAAATACTTATTTAAAAATTAAAAAACAATAAAAATAAACAACCAAACCAAATATATTTTTTTACAAATTAATAAAATGGCAAAACCAAAAGAAATACTTAGGTACCTACCTATTTTGTGTTGATCTTCAAGTTCCAATCCCTTCCAATAGATGGCGTTGGTATCGTTTTAGAACGCGGTAACGTTGTGTTTTTCTGAACTAACATAAAGTGAATGGTGAATGAGCGCTTCAACATGTACCACATTCGGTACCTCTTCACTGTTAACGGATATGTGACTAGACTTCGACTTTGTTTGCTTGCTTACGGTTTAAGACTTGCTTCGTGTTTCGGATTATTTGCTTGATTTTGTCTTTCTTACAACCACTGTTCAAACTTGGAATTCGATTTGCTTTGTAATTAGGTATTGTTGATAGAAGTATTTTTTTCACTGAAAAAATGACTACAGAAACTCTTAATATTAAAGGAAAAATGAAAGAATATACCGACGTCCCCATTAAAGGTGACGGCGCCTGTTTGTTTCGTGCTCTTTCATTTTTAATGTACGGAACCCAAGAAAATGCGATGGTGGTGTGTTCAAAAATTGTCAGATTTGTGGTAAATGATTAGCCTAGGTTTTCAGTTATGACCCACGACAGAAATGGCGATAATTATTCAACAGCAAATGAATATTCAGCCGATATGTTAAAAAATGAAACTTACGTTGGACTTTGTGAATTGGTAGCTGCAGGATTAATATTTCCGTTTCGGTTTGAAGTATATCGAAACGGTCTGCTATACACAGAGTCCGGAACAGATATCTGTCCAGTAAGGCGATTACGATTTAGCCATGATTTATCTAATCGACATTTTGACGCCTATCTGCCTATTGTTGCGAAGAAAATTACACAGCGTCGCATAGAGGTACCTGTCGAGCGTGATCCTTTTCAGAGCTTGACCATTTAACTGTTACATCTTTTGTAAACAGTGAAATATCATCTCCAACCAGCGCAACAGATCAATTTGTATCGTCGACATTAAAATATGAAAAAAGAAAAAATAAACGAAGGTCGAGATTTACTAATTACACAAGAAAAGTCAATTAAAAAGTGCACAAGAAAATATAGGCAGAACAAGCCAGATTCAAATCGTAAAGCTGTGTCTGCTTATCAGAAAAAAATCCCAATGTACAGAGGCAAGCTGTTGCAAATTACCAAACTGCGAATCCACAAGTGCATAGAGCAATTCAGTCACGGTATGAGGAAAACATTACACTGCGTTAATGGAAAAACAAGGTCCATTCCGCTATGGAGTATGACCCTGATATTGCTTATAGAACTGACAGCAGTGTAGCCTTAGGTTCTATGACATCCAAGTGTCAGTGGTGCAATGCGCTGAAATGGAAGTATGAGACACCTGGTATGTGTCGCAGCCGCTGGAAAAGTGCAACTTGATCGGTTGAAACAACTGCCTGAAACACTCTTTAGTTTGATTAATGATTTACACCAAGATCATGACCATTTTATGGGTAATATTCGTAAATATCCCGTGTAGTGGCGGGTAAGAATACTCACTACCCCATATCTTTCCGTGGGTGTCGTAAGAGGCGACAGAGGGAAACTGAGGCAGAGGATGGGCAGCAGCATCTTTCTGATAACAGCAAAACAAAAATAAAAAACTGCGGTTGCCAACCCGCTCGCCAAGCGTGGCAACTTTGGCAATATACCCCCCATGAGCGACGACATAAAGAGAAACGGCCCCCAGTCCCCGGCGGCCCCGCTATTTCTGGTTACGGTGGCGACCATGGTAACGGCGGGGCAGGGGGTGCTAAGAATCTCCGGTGGAGGTTCGGTTGCCACCTACGACGACTCGACCTGGCAACTTATAATGCACAGCACCCTGAGGACTGACGAGAAGATCCTGGAGCTGGAAGAAGAGATAGACAAGTTGCGCTGGATTATTATAGGATTATCCGAGGTCCGAAGAGAGGGGGAGGACACGGTAATCCTCGAATCCGGCAACTTGTTCTATCACCGGGAGGGCGACCATCTGTCCCAAGGAGGTGTCGGATTTATCGTCCACAAGTCTCTCGTTAACAACGTTGTAAAGATTGGGAGTGTGTCACCGAGGGTTGCGTACCTTATACTCAGAATAACCAAACGGTATTCGCTGAAGGTCATACAGGTTTACGCACCAACCTCGGCACACCCCGATGAGGAGGTGGAGGAAATGTATGAGGATATCTCTAGAGCCATGCTTTCCTCCTAAACCCACTATACGGTGTTAATGGGAGACTTCAACGCAAAACTAGGCACAAGAGAGAACGGTGAACTGAAAGTAGGGAAATTTGGAATAGGGCAACGGAAACCAGCAGAAGGGCCCAGCAGCTGGCCGACTTCATGAAAAAAGAGGGACTCTTTATGATGAACTTTTTCTTCCAGAAGCGGCCTCACAGGAAGTGGACATGGTCTGGCCCCGACGGTTCGACAAAAAATGAGATTGACTTCTTATGACGACTAGACGACAACTGTTCAGTGATGTCTCAGTGATCGCGAGGGTGAAAACTGGCAGCGATCACCGAATGGTGAGAGGAACACTGAACCTAAACGTTAAGTTGGAGAGGTCACGTCTAATGAAGTCAACGCTCCGTCCCCCTCGTGCTCTAATCCAAAGTTCCGAAACCTTTCAGCTCGAGCTACGAAATCGTTTCCAGTGCCAAGAAGATTGCAATGCAGTGGATGATATGATTGACAAGCTCGTGGAAACTGTCCATGCGGTCGGAGCTAAGTTTTGGGAGACCCGCCGCAGAAGAACACAAAAACTCTCCGATCACACTCTTAATCTCATGGCTGTTGGACGGGATATGAAGCTGCAGTCTTCAGTAGATTTGACAGCATACAGGCAACTGAACAGACAGATCTCCAAATGCATGCGGCGGGACTTACGCAACTTCAATGCTGCTCGTATTGAAGAAGCGATCGAGATCTGTCTGCCAGAAAGAGCCAACTGTCGAAGCTGAAGACCGAGTGTGGCAGCGTCGTTTCCGGGACACCTGAGATTTTGAGTGAGATTTAGAGGTTCTATGGGCAGCTGTACACATCATCGTTGGAGCCACACGCAAGTGTGAGTAACGATCCAAGAGCGACTCTTATCCGACACTATTCCGATGATATCCCGGACGTCAGTATGAGCGAGATTAGAATGGCTCTCCAGCACCTTAAAAACGGCAAGGCCCCAGGCGAGAATGGAATTACAGCGGAGCTTCTGAAAGCGGGTGGAAAACCGGTACTTGAAGTCCTTCAGAAGCTCTTTAATTCCGTCCTCCATGGTGGCATTACACCGGAGGCGTGGAGCAGAAGTGCGGTGGTCTTGTTCTTCAAGAAAGGCGACAACGCTCTCTTGAAGAACTACAGACCGATTTCCCTTCTGAGCCGCGTCTACGTGCTGTTTTCGAGAGTCATTACGAATCGTCTCGCACGCAGACTCGACGACTTCCAGCCTCCCGAACAAACCGGTTTCCGAAAAGGCTTTAGCACCATAGACCACATACATACTCTTATTGAGGAATATTTGTCACAGTTGCCAGTCGCAGTTTTTACTGCTTTTGAATTGTTTTAGGAAGTTGCTGCTGCCCATTGTTTGTTCCATTTCCCTTTGTCGCCCCTTACGAGTAGTGGATCCCCTTATGCCGTCACTACACAGCATAAAATTTTTATAAACACCTCTCACAAATATATTATATTTACGTTACGAGTTACGAGTAATTATCATTTTTATTTTGTTTTTAATTCTATACTGCTACACCTACGTCAAATTCTCAACATTACATGGGTTGACTGGTATAGAATGCCTCTAGGCATTAAATCCGCCCTTTGTATTCCTTTTATTATAAGGAATGCAATAAATAATAAATAACTAAATATATCGTCGGAAAATTTAATGTAAGTGACGTACTCGCCAATGATGTTATGATCTTAAACACAACACAAATTATTAATTAAGGGGAATACACATGGCTTAACATCAATTTCAATATTGCATTCACGAATGAGATAAGCGAGACTAATTAGCGGAAGGCAAAGGCATATAACTGTAACAAGATTTGATTCTAATTATTTCCTGACAGCTGTAATTGCTGCGAGTGTTGTGTAATTTGATTATGGGCAAAATGAAATATACTTCGTTATACGGTGTAATTTAATTAATACGTAATAATAAATTAAATCAACATAGCCCATCGACATAGCTGACATAGCCCAACGGATTAGTAAGCTGAAGTGGCAATCGGCCGACCATATAGCTCGAAGAACCGACAACCGATGGGGACCCCTCACTAGATGGAGTGACGATCTGGTAAGACATGCAGGAAGTCGATGGATACAGGTGGCTCGGGATCGTGCTTTGTTGAATTCCGTGAGAGAGGCCTATGTTCAGTAGTGGACTTGTGAGGGTCTGTAATGATGATGATGATAATAATGAATAAATTAAATGAAATTTTTCTAGGTGGTAGGATTCCTCTTAGACTGCAGAATCCACTTAACATCAGGTGGACTGTAAGTTCGTATGTTTCTTAAAATTCATTTAAAAAAAAAAGAAGATTGAATATTCCGCCTTTTCTCTTTTGACTCTGATAACAAATGAATTGAAATTATTGCCAAATAAAACGTTCTTATTAAAGGAGCTATTTCGTACTTACCAATGTACTTGAAACATTTTATTAAAATATCTTGGGCGATTTCCGATAATATATCTAACAAAAAAAAAACGATTATGGTGAATCCACTGTAGTCATACTAAAAAAGGCCTCACTTTTAGTAGTCGGAATTTAGCTTTACGTTGGCTGTTTTACAAAGCTTTCTCCCGCGGCGACAGTGCGTTTTTAGGGTTCCCTACCTAAAGTTCCTTACGTGGTAGAGCCATGCTGCAGCTATATTAATAGTATAGTTGTAGCACGAATGGGTCGGCTCGACCGGGGAAGGACCACGCTCTCACAGAATACCAGCGTAAAATAGCAGCTTAATGCTGCTGTGTTTCGTATGGTGAGTGTAGAGAACCGGAGACCCTTTTTACTGGAAAAGAAGCATCCTATCTTAGTCCTCACGGCTGACAACGCATCTGCATTTAAATTCGCAAACGAAGATAGATGTAGATGTCTATGTGCCACAGCAACCACTTACCATCAGGTGGACTATGTACTCGTTTGTCACCCTTATTATATATAAAAAAAGGGTAACCAATGGGACCCTATTACTAAGCTTCCGCTGTCCATGCGTCCGTCCGTCCGTCCGTACGTCTGTCTATCAGCGGGCTGTATCTCATTATCCGTAATAGGTAGACATTTGTAATTTTAACAGAAGTTGTATTTCTGTGCCGCTAATGTATAACAACAAACAAAAATGAAAATAAATTAAAAATTAAAAGGGGCTCCCGTACTAGAAACGTGTATTACGATGGTACGGAACCCTTCATGCGCGGGTCCGACTCGTACTTGGTCGTTTATATTTTCTATAGATGATTTATCCAGTTTGAATGGTTGGAAAGCTAGTGTAATAATAATATAAATATAATATATTTATTCCTTTATTACGGCCAATTAAAAGTCAACAGCTGAACATAGGCCTTCCCCATAGAAGGCAACAGATACGCACCTCATGGTTCTACCTCATGGGGTGAACTTTGCTACAGTTGACACTATTGGAAGACATATTGGCAACCGCAGTTTTTTTTATAATTTTCAGTTGTTATCAGGCAGATTCTGCTGCCCATCTCCTGTTTTATTTCCCTTTGTCACCTCTTAAGACACCCACGAGATTACAATGTAATGTATGTTTCAGTTCCCCACCGCCACTACACAGCACTAATATAAAGTAATTATATTATATATGCTATGAAAGCGGGTGGAAAACCGGTACTTAAAGTCCTTCAGAAGCTCTTTAATTCCGTCCTCCATGGTGGCACTACTCCGGAGGCGTGGAGTAGAAGTGCGGTGGTCTTGTTCTTCAAGAAAGGCGATAACGCTCTCTTGAAGAACTACAGACCGATTTCCCTTCTGAGCCGCGTCTACGTGCTGTTTTCGAGAGTCATTACAAATCGTCTCGCACGCAGACTCGACGACTTCCAACCTCCCGAACAAGCCGGTTTCCGAAAATGCTTTAGTACCATAGACCACATACACACCCTTCGGCAAATTGTACAGAAGACAGAAGAGTACAATCTGCCACTTTGCTGCGTATGGACTATGAAAGCCTTTGATTCCGTCGAAATTTGGGCAGTGCTACAGTCCCTTCAGCGGTGCCAAGTTGACTGTCGGTATACCGAAGTGCTGAAGTGTATGTACAGTAGGGCTACGATGGCTATCCAAGTACAGAATCAGAGTACGAAACCTATCCAGCTGCAGAGAGGTGTAAGACAGGGTGACGTAATATCCCCGAAACTCTTCACCGCTGCATTGGAAGACGTTTTTAAGCTACTGGACTGGAAAGGATGCGGTATTAACATCAATGGCGAGTACATCACTCACCTTCGATTTTCCAACAATATAGTCCTTATGGCAGAATTGCTGGAGGACCTAAGCACTATGCTCAATGACCTCAATAGTGTCTCCCAACGGCCTATCCGTTCCGTATCCGTCTTAAGATGAACATGGACAAAACAAAGATCATGTTTAATGTCCATGTCACACCTATGCCGGTAGTTGTTGGGAGCACTAAGCTCGAAGTTGTTGACGAGTATGTTTACCTGGGACAAATAGTCCGACTAGGTAAGTCCAACTTCGACCGAGAGGTCAATCGACGGATTCAACTCGGTTGGGCAGCGTTCGGGAAATTACGGCACATCTTCTTGTCAGGTACACCTCAAAACCTGAAAACGAAACTGTACACTGTTGGTTGTGTTGGTTAGGTCTCATCATAACTAACAAAACGAACCCAAACTCGGCACACCTAGTTCTACTCGTCCAGGAGTTTCAGTATCAGTCACCGAAGTACACCTTTAGGTCACTCCTTCAAGTCCGGAGGTAAGGTCTTATTATAACTAACAAAATGAGCCCAAAATAGGTACACCTAATACTACTCGTCTAGGAGTTCCAGTAGCAGTCACCGAAGTTCACCTTCAGGTCACCCCATAAAGTCCGGAGGTAAGGTCTTATCATAACTAACAAAACGAGCCCAAACTAGGTACACCTAGTACTACTGGTCGCGGAGTTCCAGTAGCAGTCACCGAAGTTCATCTTGAGATCAAACCATAAAGTCCAAGACGAATAGGTATTTCATGATCATCATCATTACAGCCCTTCACAAGTCCACTGCTGAACATAGGCCTCCCCCAAGGAGTGGCACAAAGCACGGTCCTGAGCCACCTGCATCCATCGACTTCCTGCATGTCTTACCAGGTCGTCACTCCATCTAGTGGGGGGACGCCCAACACTTCGCCTTTATTTATTTATATATAAATCCCACTTACTTTTAGCGAAACAAAATATTATAATAAAAATCTATGATTATAAAAATATTAATAATATTATTTTACCTTGTCAAGTACCTATGTATCAAATTCAAATATTTTGTGTTTGTACAGCGATCTTTTTCAGTATGAGCAAAGAAAATATACACTAGTATGAGCCCAATCAGGCGATACAGTATCCACTCACGACGGCGGCCGAGCGCGGACTGTGGTTTCATCGAAATTTTTGTACAATAAATGAAAATGCACCAAAAATAAAATAACCCTTTTTGCAATCGATTATGATTCATCCGTATTAGCAAAATAAGTGAAAAAATAAGCATCATTTTTTATTTATTTTTTACAACTATTTGTGACATTTTAATAAAAAATAAATACTATTGTTTTTTATTGAATATGTCTGCCTACTTACCGTATTTTTAGAAAAATTAAAATATTGAGAGATGAATTTTGTATTTTAATGAATTTAGCTACATATTAGATACGTTTTAATATATTTTCTAGAGAGGCTTTAAACTGCTGCGATAGAATAGTTCAGGATTACGATTTATCGTTATTTATGGCCCGAACGATGAATTATCCGCTCGAAAATCGAGTTAACGCAACTTAATTTGAAACGTTGGTTACTGTTACTGTTTAATTCTTTTAGTGCGTATTTTTCTTACTTAAAGTAGTTATCTATTCAAATATATTTCTTTTTTTTGTTTCGTTAAATTGTTTGTGTTTAAAGTAAGATTTTATACATAAAAAAAAAAACAAAAAAGCAAACAACAAGTCACCTAGAGAGGTAGTTATAACTTCCATTTGGCACGATCCTGACACACCTCTCTCACCTCCTTTACCTACCTACGCAATATACCTACGAAAACATGCTCGTCGGTTAAGGGTACTCGTAATTTGGCCCTGAGAATTTCTTCACAGAAAAACCCAATAACATTTTGGTGCGGCCCAGGATCCGAACCCAGGACCTCGTGATCAGCAACTGCGTTTACGACCACGAGACCAACGAGACAGTCAAGATAATTATATGTCACTATTTTTTTTCATAGAATAAGTGTGACAAACGAGCACAACTCAAAATGTAGATGCATTATTAATTCTGAGGACTAAGATCAAATCATGGAATATAAAAAACAAGAGGAAGTAGCAAAACGCATAATTTGTAGCGGAACCGCTGTCGCCAAACTCACACATACGCAAGAAAGAAATGTGTACGGACAATTGTGTACCATTTCAATAATTTTCGCGTGATTGGCTATTAAAAAATAAAAGAGAAAGGCATTATGTTACTCACCATTCACTTGAGTATGAACCATAAGTCCTTAAAAATAGAGATCATATTACTTTTCATCAACGAAGTTTCTAGAATAAATGAGCGAAATTAGTTTCTTAATGCTAGATGTCACAAAAATACATTCACACTATTATAGACACAATGATAATAGATATAACGTTGACATTGCCCTACCTAACCTGTACTGCTACGTGAATGATGTTAGTGAGGTAGTTACTCTCCCTGAACGTGATCTAGCTTATATCGATATTCAGTATATGATTATTATCATGTATGTGAATTGAATTGACTGAAGAAACTGAATTGAAAAAAATATATGATAAAATGAGTAAAATAGCAAAATTTATTGGAAATTGCCTTGATGTACTACGTACATATATCCTCGTAATTCATATAGCCGGCATATAATTAATTGTCTTTAATGGAAATTTATTGACAGTTAGCTAAGTTATCATTTACGAAATGGAAACAAGGAAAATAATAAAAAAACAATAATTTTGCAATTGTTTATTGTCATTGAAATAACACATATTTGTTAAAAATTATCGTTTTCACACTTAAATATTAAATTTTAGACGATAATGAATTCGGATACTAATGTAGATCATGATAATAAGATCACTTTTATTTCAGCTTCTTTCCAAAAGTCATGAGTACTACTAAACTACTTACTTACTTCTCTTGCTTAGCAATCCTAACAAATGTTCATTCATAGGGTATCACCCTATAATTTCGTATATTTCCATAGACATCCAGTATTTGCAAATTTTCATTAATATGTTAGTGAATAGCCGTGTAGTGGCGGTGAACAATATCCACTACCAAATATCTACCCGTGGGTGTCGTAAGAGGCGACTGTGGGAAACAGGCAGGAGATGGGCAGCGGCATCTTTCTGATAACAACAATGTTACAAAAAAAACTGCGGTTGCCAACCCGCTCGCCAAGCGTGGCAACTATATCAAATATCCACCCACGATGAAAGTTACAAAGGGACGGCCCCAGTCCCCGGCGGCCCCGCTATTCCTGGCTACAGTAGCGACCGTCGTAAAGGCGGGGCAGGGGGTGCTAAGAATCTCCGGTGGAGGTACGGTTGCCACCTAAAGCGACTCGACCTGGCAACATAAAACGCGATAGACAAGTTACGTTGGCATATTATAGGATTATCCGAGGTCCGAAGAGAGGGGGAGGACACGGTAATCCTCGAATCCGGCAACTTGTTCTATCACCGGGAGGGCGACCATCTATCCCAAGGAGGTGTCAGATTTATCATCCACAAGTCTCTCGTTAACAACGTTATAAAGATACGTTGTAAGATATGTATACCTTATACTCAGAATCACCAAAAGGTATTCGTTGAAGGTCATACAGGTTTACGCACTAACCTCGGCACATACCGTTGAGGAGGTGGAGGAAATGTATGAGGCTATGCATTCCTCCAAAACCCAATATACGTTGTTAATGGGAGACTTCAATGCAAAACTAGGCACAAGAGAGAACGGTGAGCTGAAGGTAGGGAAATTTGAATAGGGCAACGGAATCCAAGGGGCAGCATCTGGCTGACTTCATGGAGAAAGAGGGACTCTTTATGATGAACTCTTTTTTCCAGAAGCGGCCCCACAGGAAGTGGACCTGGTCGAGCCCCGACGGTTCGACAAAAAATGAGATTGACTTCATTATGATGACCAGACGACAACTGTTCATTGATGTCTCAGTGATTGCGAGGGTGAAAACTGGCAGCGATCACCGAATGGTTAGAGGCACACTGAACCTAAACGTTAAGTTGGAGAGGTCTCGTCTAATGAAGTCAACGCTCCGTCCCCCTCGTGCTCTAGTCCATATTCCCTAAACCTTTCAGCTCGAGTTACAAAACCGTTTTCAGTGCTTAGAAGACTGGAATGCAGTAGACGATATGAATGACAAGCTCGTGGAAACTGTCCATGCGGTCGGAGCTAAGTTCTACAAGACCCGCCGCATAAGAACACAAAAACTCTCCAATCACACTCTTAATCTCATGGCTGTTAGACGGGAAATGACGCTGCAGTCTTACAATACAATACAATACTCTTTATTGTACACCAAGAAAAGATAAAAATATCAAAAAGAAAAAATAAACAACTATTGAGGGAAATGCAAAGGGCGGTCTTATTGATACACAGCAATCTCTTCCAGACAACACAGAAGAAGAAATAAATAAAAATAAGAAAAATAACAATGGGTAGTGTGCACTAAAAAAAATATAACAAATAAAAAAAATAAAAATACAAACTGAAATTGACATATTTTTATTTTGCAAATCATTCTTGAACTCCTAATAATTATGGCTTGGGATTTTAAAGGGTTAACTGTTAACCCATAAGAACGACTCCAGTCGAAAACACATGTTCGATCCTTATTGATACATTCCACTGCTTTGGGAAGATCTTCGATAGTTGTTTGTAAATATATTTGGAGATCATCTGCATACAACTGGTAGAGAGAAGATATTTGGGCTGTAATCGTATTAATAAAGATTGCGAATAAAAGAGGAGATAAGACGCCACCTTGTGGAACGCCAGCTACTGTATCCATCCACGAAGAAAGTCTATCTTGGACACGAATACGTTGCCGGCGCCCATACAAATAACTATAAAACCAGGAAATTGCAGTTGGAGATATGTTAAGAGAACGCAGAATCCCTAACAGGATGTCATGATAAACAGTATTGAAGGCATTGCTGAAATCCAGCAACACCAATAATGTGACTTGATGATTTTCCATACCGTGGCGAATGTCGTCCGTGATTTTCAATAATGCCTTAGTCGTAGTCTTCAAAAGATTTGACAGCATACAGGCAACTGAACAGACATATCTCCAAATGTATGCGGCAGGACTTACACAACTTCAATACAGCTTGTATTGAAGAAGCGATCGAGCGGAACCAAGGCTCAAAAGTCTTTGCCTGAGATCTGTCTGCCAGAAAGAGCCAACTGTCAAAGTTGAAGACCGAGTGTGGCAGCATCGTTTCCGGGACACCTGAGATTTTGAGTGAGATTGAGAGGTTCTATGGGCAGCTGTACACATCTTCGTTGGAACCATACGCAAGTGTGAGTAACGATCCAAGAGCAAGTCTTATTCGACACTATACCGATGATATCCCGGACGTCAGTCTGAGCGAGATTAGAATGACTCTCCAGCACCTTAAAACGAAAAGGCCCCAGGCGAGGATGGAATTACAGCGGAGCTTCTGAAAGCGGGTGGAAAACCGATACTTAAAGTCCTTGAGAAGCTCTTTAATTCCGTCCTCCATGGTGGGACTACTCCGGAGGAGTGGAGCAGAAGTGCGGTGGTCTTGTTCTTCAAGAAAGGCGCCAACACTCTCTTGAAGAACTACAGACCGATTTCCCTTCGCGTCTACGTGCTGTTTTCGAGAGTCATTACGAATCGTCTCTCACGCAGACTTGACGACTTCCGGCCTCCCGAACAAGCTGGTTTCCAAAAGGGCTTTAGTACCATAGACCACATACACACCCTTCGGAAAATTGTACAGAAGACAGAAGAGTACAATCTGCCACTTTGCCTTGCGTATGTGGACTATGAGAAAGCCTTTAATTCCGTCGAAATTTGAGCGGTGATACAGTCCCTTCAGCGGTGCTAAGTTGACTGTCGGTATATTGAAGTGCTGAAGTGTTTGTACAGCAGGGTTACGATGGCTATCCAAGTACAGAATCAGAGTACGAAACCTATCCAACTACAGAGAGGTGTACGACAGGGTGACATAATATCCCCGAAACTCTTCACCGCTGCATTGGAAGACGTTTTCAAGCTACTGGACTGAAAAGGATACGGCATTACCATCAACGGCAAGTACATCACTCACCTTCGATTTGCCGACGATATAGTTCTTATGGCAGAATCGCTGGAGGATCTAAGCACTATGCTCAATGACCTCAATATTGTCTCCCAACGGATAGGTCTTAAGATGAACATGAACAAAACAAAGATCATGTTTAATGTCCATGTCACACCTATACCGGTAGTTGTTGGGAGCACTAAGCTCTAAGCTGTAAGCATACTCGTCAGAGTATGTTTACCTGGGACAAATAGTCCGACAAGGTAAATCCAACTTCGACCGAGAGGTCAATCGACGCATTCAACTCGGCTGGGCAGCGTTCGCAACACTTGAAAACGAGATTGTATAACAAGTGCGTGTTGCCAGTGATGACCTATGGAACTGAGACCGTGGTCCTTCACTGCTGGCCGTATGAGGACGCTCAAGATCGCTCAGCGAGCTATGGAAAGGGCTATGCTCGGAGTTTCTCCGTGTGATAAACTTAGAAATGATGATATCCGCAGTAGAACCAGAGTAACCATCATAGCCCAACGGATTAGTAAGCTGAAGTGGCAATGTGACGGCCATATAGCTCGAAGAACCGACAACCGATGGGGGAAAAGGTTCTCGAGTGGCAGCCTCGTACCGGTAGGCGAAGTGTAGGGCGACCCCCCACTAGATGGAGTGACGACCTGGTATGACATGCAGGAAGTCGGTGGATGCAGGTGTTTCAGGACCGTGCTTTGTTTCATTCCTTGGGGGAGGCCTATGTTCAGCAGTGGACTTGTGAAGGGCTGTAATGACGATGTTAGTGAATGAATAGGACTTTGATGAAATTTTATCGAAAACTTTAATATCGGCGTAGTCACAACACTATCGCAACTATTTTTATTCAAAATGTATTTACAGATGAACCCTTTATTAACGAAATAAGGTTGAATATTACTTGTGATAAAGGCAATTTTGTCTATGTTAAGTAAAGTTTCTATCCACAAAAAGGAAAAATTTACACGTGCCTTTGGTACGAAATAATCCTATTCAAAATATTTTTCTTTTTACTTTCGTTTTTACATTCCAGTATTGCACAAAACGGCATATTTTCGTATATATCACTTAAGCAGCGATCCGTCAGCTCGTAACAATTTGAGCCTGCGACTGACAGTCAATTACGCTCTACTGTCACTAATTGTGACACGCCTGCCCCGCCCACATTGGGATTCTTCTTGTTTTTTATATTCCGTGTATAAATTGCTACTATTTTACGCTTGTATTCGGTGCCCTCTCCCAGTAAACCGACCTTTTTGTGTTGTATTATAAAATTATAAGAAAAAAAAAATTAAGTTTCTTAAAGTCAAACAATTTTTTTCAAATAATATATTCTATTGCATTTAATACATAAAGAAAACCGCAAACAGCAAAAAGGCGTTTAGCTTATTCGTTAATATACCAGAACGTGAGTAAATGTAACGGTGAAATATGAGTCAATCGTGATCCCAAGAAACGTTTATATTTCGCTACGACAAAATATTCTTCTTTCCTTTACCTTTACGGAAGCCAAGACACAATAAATCACTTTCAAACTTTGATAAATTAAATCTCTTGTTGTTTAATTTATCAATTAATTAATTAGTTAAGTGCGTGCTTGCCATCAGGTGAGCCGCATGATCGTTTGCCCCTCTTCTATAAAAAAAAACGTATATATGTTTTTATGGTGTTATATACATACAACGAAATATCGTCGACACTGGCATTTGTCAACGCTACTTTTTGGTATAATTAAATATAATATGCCACCTTACATCTTTCAAAAGTTAGTGTGGTCGCACGACGTAAATCGAAAGAAAACTCGTGCGTCGTAATCTCTCACAGTTCCATTCCACTTTTCGTGGGAGCTATAGGTACGTCGCCTCAAAGTGTTGGAACGACCTACTACTACTTAGATCCTGGCATGTGTCACTGGCGGTTAGGTTCGCAACGACTATAGTGACGATTTAACCTTAAACCCTTATTTACCTATGGTTGACATTCAAATAGGTCCACAGACTGCAGGCTAAAAAATAAGAAAAGTGTATGTTAAGAGTGAGGGTAGATTATTAATAAGCGGTTGAACTCCCCCACTCGTACGGGCAGTATAAAGAACCTGCGCAGGCAACTAGCTTGGGTCATTCAACGAGTGTCAATTGTTGTCGTCATTCTGTCCGTCGTGGTAATACTTTTAGTACCAGCAAAGAAGGTGACGTTGCAGTGAGGCCGGCCTGTTTTATCGTGATGGGCTATGTTGTTTTTGGTTTGCATACATCATTTATTTTAGAATATAATATAATATATTGTATTTACTTCTAATGCGTTCCATTAATATTTATAACGTAAAGTCTACTAAGTAGTGTTCATTTATTTAAATAACTAAGAGTATTTTCTAACATGTATTAAATAATATTTAATCTTACTTTAATGTACGTAAACGAATGGAACGTTACACTGAAATATTATGACATATTGCTTAGAAAAGATATTAACTGATGGAGATAATACAGTCTTTTAGAAATAAATACAAAACGTATACATACTATTCAAATGCATACCTTAAGTCATGTTATTAAAACTTTTATCATATATTATTATCCGTTATTATCCGTAATATTATCCGTTCGGGCCCACTGAAAGCCAGCGCTGTTTTTTCGGCGACACCAAAAGTTGAGTGAGGTTCATTTGCCTAACGTGCCACAACACACACGACGAACATATTTTAAGAGTAATTTATACTTATACATACTTTTGTTGAATGTATCTGTTAAGTTGTCCTCCTCAAGTAGTTAAGACTCCTCAAATATATGGACTGGCTATACACCGTGATATAATGAGGCGATTTGATTTTCGCCATTTTGGCGCTGACAGCAGAAGTGAGCGTCCACGGAACTAATAATATCTCTATTATGAGATTGAGATGAATGAGAAGATGAGAGTGTAACAAAATACTCGTATATCGATAAAAATTCTATACACAGGCCTATCCATAACGTCCTTTCTGTTTATGTATCATATTTATGTGATGCCATACAATATATAAATGTAAGTATCAATTAATACCTAGGTGTTATTTGACCTTAGACAAAAGCTTTATACCTCATATATAACCAAAATCGACGCTGCGTTGATCTATCTGGTTTTTATGTTCTTGCAATTACAGAACTTGTTCTGTTCTGGGTTTCACCATTGGGTATGTTGTTTTATTCGCGAGACTTAAATATTCAATTAGTACTGGAAAATGTTCAACTGGAGTAGGTACCAATACAAAATAAAAATAAAAACATAATTTCGCAAATAAGTTATTGTCAACCGTTCATTTAGTTCTAGTATTATAGAAAACAAATTCAGCTGTTAAAATAACGCATATTCTAATAATTATCTACAGGTCTGTCTATAGACAGAATAAACTATCTAAGATATAAAAAATAATGTTTATTTGTTCGTATTTTATGCGCTGCCATACCGTTCATCAAAATGCGGTTAAACTTTGACAAACTTATTGCTTGCACTGGCGCGAAGGTTATAGGCATAGTACAATTAATTAGGTGGCGCGCGTATCGTACTGATAATTTATTTGAAAGTTATAGATCATTCAATTTCAATGATTGTATTATCGTTCATAATTAAACGATATAACTCTTCCAAATTTAAAACGATATTTCCACAATTATTTTTTCTGCTACCAGCTAGTAAGATATAAAAAAATATATATAAACTTACTTTTATAAACATACCAAAACTCCTCTTCACTTCCGACTCCACCTCGGCTGCAGCGGTTCTGGAAGAGGACTCTCCTCTAGTCGCAGCCCACCAACACACATCCTAAGCGGGCTCGCCAAGCCCACTCAGTGACCTCGGGCCTCACTTTCTCTTCGAGCCAGCCATGTGGGTTTCCCTACGTTTACCATGAGTTACGAAGCCACAGCTACTAAGCTTACTGGTACTGGTACTACCACAAAATATTGTGGGTATACTGAACTTTTTCAAAGTGGTGTGTGTCTCATGTTTAATAAAACAGTCGTCTGTGAAGTGTTTTGAACAATGATAATCATTTTGCTTCGGACGCCAATTCACATGTTTTATGCTTTTTAACCATAGTTTTAGTTTAGAGTCAGTTGGAAATCTGTTAATTAATAAGCATATTATAATTATCTGTTGTCGGCGACTTTGGTTGTTAACAGATATGGGTAGAAAAGAACATCGATAAGTATTATAGACAAGAAACTCTACAACCCTATTGAATTTTATTGTTTATCAAAACTCGGTAATATAAAGCCAAATAGGTTGATAATTACGATGTTAAGATTTGTAACAAATTTTTAAGTACATATCGCGCCTAACAAGTAACACTGTATTAACTCAAAATTTTGCATATTTTAGTTAATAACTGATTCATGAAGAAGATTTTTTCCCTACCGGCTGGTAAGACAGACGTATTTTTATCTCAAATACTTGCCAAAATATAACGACAAAAATCTATATGGAATGTTACGATCAGTCATTGAATGAACAAGTATCACCGTCGCATTTTAATATAAGTCTGTTTCCCCCGCTAGGTTGTAAGCTAAAGACAACAGTGTTTTTATAATTTCAAGTTACGCCATCATAAATTGTTTCATAGGGACTAATAAATAAAATGTATGCGATCAATATAATGTTGTCTTTTACTTAATACTCTGTTACCTGTGATTTGTTTTACGCAAAATAATATTATCTCAAAATGCTACTCTATTGCCGATCTGTTTTAAATTATTCTTCATTTTAAGTATTTGTTAAATGTAGTTGATACGTTATTACCGTAATTCTTTTGAGATAATAATATATTAGAGGTTCGAAATTGCTGAATGATGACATTTCAATCATTTCAACTCAAAATGACACTATATGGCTTTCGGAATATTTAGTATTTTATGCACGTTCTAGTATCATCTCGCCAATTATGAACCGCATCAGAAGGACATTGAGGGTGCTTATCACAGCAAAGTACAATGAAAGTAGCACTAAGAACAAAGACGACGATAATGGCAGACATATAAATCCATTCAACCTTTTTTGAACACTGTTTATAGACGCAGCAGCGTATTATGGCACAGCACGAATGGTTCGACTCCACCGGGAAACGCACTAGCACTTAAATTTAATGTCTTGTGTGGTACATGTAGAGAACGTGTAGAGGAGATCCTTTTTACTGGTAGCGAGTCTTCGTCCTCAGGAGTGACAACGTCTCAACATTTTGAATTTTATTCGAAACTAAATGTAGGTGTAATTGCACCCCAGCATCCTTACTTCTATAAAACTCCTGATAAACTTAACGCTGACCCATAATTACTAAGGACCAGAGGATCGTTAGACAGTTCGCAAACGTGTTAGTTTCTCTCATGTACTCTGATGGCTTTTCAGAACGTAGTTAGTGTATCAGTTTTCTTTATGGGTTCACTTTGATAACTTCAAATTCAAAAGCACCGAATTGCATAGGAAAAATAAAGAGCAACTATACTTTGCAAAACCAGCACATGAACAGCCATTTGATCATACGTCGACAGTGCTCCATAATTTGATGCCCTCAGATAAAACTTTGACTGATCCTAACGTCGATACAACATTAAAATTATGTTTAACATTGCTTGATTGAAAAAGGTAACGGGAAAACAAAGTGGGCACACAGTCCACCTGATGGATGGTAAGTAGATGCTGTGGCCCTAGACATTTACATCTATCCTCAATTGAGAATCAAAATGCATATGTGTTTTCACCCCTGAGAACTACGATGGAATGCCTATTTACAAGTAAAAAGTTCAGTTTGAAATATAGAACTCAATGTTAAATATTACTCTTTGCCTTTTTTACTTTAATACATTTTGTAAGAACAACGATTGCTACAGACACAAATCATTCTCTACAAAATCGTCATTTCAGCATATTCCAAGAAGTTGCAAGGAATGTGAAAAATTAGTAAAATATAAACGAAAAAGGTCCGTAAAATTATTTTCTAACATAACTGGGATCTTGAAGATTATTGGTAAATAAACAACGTGACATTATAAAGGACCACAGTAATTCAAATTAATCCTAAGTACAAATATTCCTCCTATGAGAATCATTAATCCAATAAAAGGATTCGTGATTCTAATATGCTTTTTACTTTGAGGTTGACAAACAAGAATTAGTTTGTAAACAATTTTTTAAGTTTGAAGAGAATTAATTAACTCTTATACAAAAGACGAATAGGTACAAGAATTTCTTGCAAATGATATGCAAGGTAAGCACACTAATCCATTAGAATTGGAATAAGAGAATGTTAATACACACAAGATAAAGGCAGCAGAGAATAACTGGACTTTAACAAGGCTTTAAAACTTTTGAAAACTGTTAAAATGATAATAAACTATTTCATACTGGCTTCAATATTTCTTTTTTTATTCCTACGAAGGACAGCTGAAAACTTTGCTTTAGTTATGAAAACAGTAACTATCGTTTAATTTTATTAATAGTTCAGAGTTTTAATAAACTTTAAATAAACTTAAACAACACGATTAAATCATGACCTATGATAATCTTTGTGAGAATACTAGGTCATGGTCATAAAATTATTGCATTATTATTGGTTCTTAATATATTATTCAGGCATAGTAGATGTAGCGTAGTAGATTAAATATGAATCTTATGAAATTTGTTGTCAAAATTTGTTGCCATTTTTTTTGTTGACAAAATTTCAGCAGAGCAGAGAAAAAGATTGATAAGAGGGAACAATTTCCTTCTTCAGAATCAATATCCTCGTTATATTGTAGTATATTATAATTATTTGCTTTTGGTTGCCAATTCCCCACTTCTTTGGTTCCACCACTTCTTCATTTGGCATGATGGCCAAAGACAGAAAAGATACAGAAACGTAAGTTTTGATAGTCACAAGAAACAGTGAATTCCGACTATTTGAAAATAATAGTTTCTCCAGATAATTATTGCGGACAACAAAAATTATGGTATTATTATAAAATATAGCCTCCTGGCATTGCTCTTTATCTACTCGTAAACTTTCATCACAATCAGTTACAAATATTTAAGTTTAAGTACCTAATTTATGTTGTATGGCATGTTTGCAATAAATGTTTCTTTCTTTCTTTCTTCTTTATTTGTTTCATTATATGTGTTACGACTAAAAGCCGTAGTGCGGTTACAACTAGTTCTAGCCGGCTAGACCTAGGTGCGGCCAGCAGTAGTTGGTTAAATTTAGGTGTACTGTTAAATTTGAAAAAACACGGATATACGTATCAAGTGATATCAGTAATAGTATGTTAAGGTAAGGCTAAACCTAGATGTAGATATATTTTTTATCCTAATAAGCTTGTTACGACTTACTATTAACACTAACCGCTCAGTAATGCAATAAATAAACCTTTGTATGTAACTATGTATCTTATTTAGTTCTTTGTTTAATTTGTTTATTCATCAAGTAATACAAACTTCGGTTGTTTGTTGCTCTACGTTCCTACAACTACTTCGCCAAGTATGTCATTATTAAGTTTTGCATGAAAGAAAGAGAAAAATCTGCAATTAATTTCACTAAGGAATATTACGCCGTAAAATGAAATGTAAATATACGAAATATTTTGACGTATTTTGGTATTGGAAATAAATATATTTTTAAACAATTGTGTGTTACGAGCACACAATCTACCTGGTGGCAAATGAATGATGTAGTCCATAGATACCTATATTTTACCTCGAATAATCAAAATACAGACGTTACCATTACACAGGGTTTTCAGTTCTCTCCTTTTACAGCCATACGAAATATAGCAGCATCATGTTGCTATTTTATGTAATTCTGTGATAGCGATTTCCTTTTTCGGTAAAGCTGGTCTATCAGTAACACAGCTATAATATTATTGGAATGAGGCTTTACCACGTATAAAAATACATGTTTGTTTGTAGCCTATGCGTCTAATATAACGTTACACCTATTATAATGTCAATGATAGTAGATTAAGGTGCCGCTGAGTTGGACCTTTGGCCACCCTAAAGCCGCGTACATTTATATCATATACACATAGCACATATAGCGCACATAGAGCATGAATAGGTACAGACCAGTAACATTACATGGCATGGTCACCCTTTCAATCTTCGTTAAATAAAATTTTAAAACTTGTCGGAAGTCAGATTTTGTATATTTTCTGGGATTTTGTATATTTTTGCTAGTATACATTTATACAAGAATTTTTCACTTATCGTATAGGATAAACAATGATTTAAGCATTTTGACATTGCATTTGTTTAAATTATAAATACAGTCGTAGAAATTTTGTTACCACGATAATTAAGGCTTCGATAAGGCGTGTTTCCCGTCCTCATCCTGTCCTAAAATATCTTACGAAATGGAATATCAGGCGGCTTTTAATATCAGAGTGTTTCTAATTATACTGTTTTATACGTACCTACGAGTGAAAGGGGTACCGAATCTCAAATTTTCTATAGCCTTTATTATGATCGAAACAAGATACCGCTTGGGTTTATTCTGATTTTGTATGTTGTAGACAGCTAAATTTAATGAAAAATCAACCAAAAGGTTATTATATTAATTTTTTATTTTAAATAATAAATTTTAATTTTCAATAAAATCATGAAAACTTTTAGTCTGTTTTCATTTCCGTTCCAAATTTAACAAAGCTCGTCAATCATGGAATAAACTCGGTGTCTTATTTCTATCGCATAGGTTTTTCTGAAAGTATTTTATATAGGTGATTAAAGTTTGGCTTAGTTATAAAATGCGGTTACCCAAATACAGGGTAAGGTTAAAAATTCCATTTTTTTTATTTAAAGGGTTAGTTTGGAATAAACAAGTTGATAAATAAAAGGTTTATTATATGGGGTATCAATGAAAAAGTCATTGAAGCGCCATTTAAAAATGTATAGATTAAAACAAAACTAATTATTTGTCTGTTTAACATTTCGAATAATTCCAAGTAAGTGCCGTGTAAAGGCGTAAGAGAATACACTACCCCAAAAATTATCCCGTATGTGCCATAAGAGAGACAGAAGAAAATGAATCTGCGTAAACCCTATGAGGTAGTCTACGTGGGAGGTGTACGAAGAGCAGTGGAATTTTGATAGACTGTTATGGTGATGATGATGATTCCAAATTAATACTGGCTAAACTTGGCTAGACTTGATCTATTCAACACAAGTGTCACTTCAGCGCAGCGAGGCGAGTTCTAAGTACGCCATTTTTCGACTCCAGCCGATAGTTTTGTTTTAATTTTGTTAATTCTGTAAATTTTTGTTAATTACTGCGCGATGTTACCTAGCTAAGCTTACGGTTGGTGCAATGTGTCCTTTTAACTGTCGGTAGTTTACCGAATGAAAATATTTATATAATGTTACTTTTAGCGAAAACCCATAATTGGTTTCCTATAGCTTAATTATTTTCTACCTACGCTGTTTATTGTTAGCCGAGGGTTTTCCGAATTAATAAATAAATAAATAAACGGCTCTCTCCTACTGTATCTTCACAAATTATCGCTAAGAAACTTTGTATTTAAATAATAAGGTTAAAGAATATTATAATTTAAATGCAAAGTTAATATGTATAATATATTGTATGTATTTAAGTATATATTTATATATATAATTATTTTTAACCTTTTGATTATTGTTGCACCGCCTCTTAAATGTCTATGTACTTTTTCACGTAGAACACGCGGGCGTGGGGGCGGCAGTCGGCGCGGTGGTTTGGGCGAGCTGGTATTCGTGTTCACGTTGGCCGCCAGGCGTTTTCGCGAGTGTAACGTGTTGTCAGAGGTTGTGAACATGGACGACGAACTTTTATTTTTAATCGAAAATTCTTACCTAAAGTGGGAGATTACAAAAAGTAGAATTAGTTTGCACGAAATTAATAAAGAAAGAGAATTGGCAGAGGGGAATAATCATGCGAGGCGAGTCCATTGGGTTGAATGGTCGATCGTTTGTAGCGACAAGTTCAAAATTGTTGATCTTACCTGAAGTTGCGAGTCAATCGCGCGCTCCGCCGCTAGTTCGACGTGAACACACACAAACAACTTCATTCATTTGATATTGCCGCAAGCGCGCCGCGTGCGATAGTCACCAGCTTACCCGCTACTTCCACTGCACCTGCACCTGCGTTTTGTACGTGAACACTTGCATAAATGCTATGTTTTTGATATTCGGTGACCGCGGTCGCCACGAAGCATGAAGTCCGTCATATGTACTACTTTGCGCATTAAAGTATAAATAAATAAATAAAATAATTGATAGAGATATATATTTATTCTATTATTTATATTTCTGCAACTAACTTTAAAAAAATATTTCAATAAACTGTACAATTAATTCAAACAATTTCTTAATTTAAAATAATCTATATCGCAGGTGTATGTGCTAATAGATACATTTACAAATATTTACTGTTCCTTATGTAAAATTAATTACATACCAACTAATTATGGTTAATTTCGGTAAAATATATTATTACAAATTAGCTTGAAACAATCAGCAACTTTTCCGTATCATCGTATGACAAATTTTGTAACCATGTTCGAGTTACATTTTTACAATCTGCCATTTTTAATAGATACATGTACTAAATTGCATTGACTTGATTATATACAAAAAAGGTTTTTTTTTCTTATTTCTCTTACATGCAGGTTTCCTCACGATGTTTTCCTTCACCGCCGAGCACTTGGTGTCTTTGGTTTTATTTAAACAAAAATAGTGACTTTTCATTGTTCCCAAAATATGTTTTTTCAACTTATCTTTTTACGTCTTCACCGTCTTTACCTTTATTAACTTTAATATCAATTATAATTTTCGTGAAATTTTAGATTTTTAACGTCTTTATTGTTGTATATATTGTATGTACCACATCCTAAAATGTTGCTAAATTTCAATTACCTTCTTAAGAAAAACCTCTTGGATGATTATCTGTCAGTTTCGTTCCGAATTGAAATTAACTGTAAACAAAATTAAACAGATTTTCAATTATTTACAGATTTATTCTTATAAATATATCTATACATATAAGGAAATTACTGTATGTATAGTTTACGTGTATTGTATGTTTTGTTACGTGAGAGAGCCGACCTCGACCGGGGAATCACAACCACGGGGGACCACGCTCTCTACAAAATACCAGCGTAATATTGCAGCTTAATTTTTATGTGTTGCTTTTAGTGAGTGTAGAGAACTGGAAACCCATTTCACTGGAAATGAGGCATTCCACCGTAGTCCTCAGAGGCGTTGATTCTTAATCGAGGATAGATGTAGATGTCTATGGGCCACAGCATCCTTTCACTATCAAGTGAACTATGTTTGTTACACTGATTCTATAAAAATGTATTTTGTGCTTGGTTCATATAATAAGCTACAAAGATATCTACGTGGTAAAGCCACCCTTGAAGTATATTATGGTTGTAGCAGGAATGGGTTGACTCGAACGGATTAGGACCACGCTCTCACAGAATACCAGCGTAAAATCGCAGCTCAGCAGCGAGCTCATCGTTCAAGTTAATGCGTGCCAGAAGACATATTTTATTGCTACATTTTATAAAGGCCTATCCCCAGCAATGAACATAAAGGCTATTGAAACGGAAAAAAATATTAAATACTCAACTAACAAAGAATCACAATTTCAAACAGTTAAAAGGGAAACTTAGGATATTATTTAATATTGTTTTAAGTTTCTCTTACACGCGGCAGTAGCAATTTTATTTTCAAATTTTCACAACAGCTTGCAAACTTGAACATTTTTCATTTAAAACTTAGGCTATGTACAACGAAGACTATAGAGTTTTACTAGGTCTTAAAACAAATTTTAAGCCAATTTGCCTCGTGACTTCGAATTAGAATAGCTGCAATATTGGTGTATTTGCTCGAGATTTTTAATGTGTTCGTTGGTGAAAGAAAATTGAGAAATAAAAACATATTTAACAGTATATTTTTTCATTATATATTTAATTATCAATGTTCACACCATAAAAAGTCCGGAGTAAATTTTGAGTAAAACTCATTGGGACACGCTTCGTTAAGGCCGGAATAATGTTTGCCGAAAAACTAGTTCTATTTTAAAGGAGGAACAATTTTTATTTGCAACTGACAATAAGACTCATTATGTAATCAAAATTTTGTCTTGCTAATTATTTTACATCTGTTTTATAAATAATGATAAGCGAACTTACAGACTATACTATTACCGACATCTGCAACCAACATCAATCAAAGCAAGCTACAGATCCACTTTCACCTCTGAGGACTAAGATGGAATGCCTCATAGCTTGTAATTGTACTGGCTCTCTATACACTTCAGACCGGAACATAGCATTAGTGAATTGCAATGCTTGCTCGCTGTTAAACGCACACACCCTGAGGACTGACGAGATGATCCTGGAGCTGAAAGAAGAGATAGATAAGTTGCGCTGGAATATTATAGGATTATCTGAGGTCCGAAGCGAGGGGGAGGACATGGTAATCCTCGAATCCGGCAACTTGTTCTATCACCGGGAGGGCGACCATCTGTCCCAAAGAGGTGTCGGATTTATCGTCCACAAGTCTCTCGTTAATTACGTTGTAAAGGTTGACAGTGCGTCTACGAGGGTTGCGTACCTTATACTCAGAATCACCAAACGGTATTTGCTGAAGGTCATACAGATTTACGCACCAACCTCGTTACATGCCGATGAGGAAGTGGAGGAAATATATGAGGATATATCTAGAGCCACGCATTTCTCCAAAACCCATTATACGGTGTTAATGGGAGACTTCAACGCAAAACTAGGCACAAGAGAGAACGGTGAGCTGAAGGTAGGGAAATTTGGAATAGGGCAACGGAATCCAAGGGGCCAGCAGCTAGCCGACTTCATGGAGTAAGAGGGACTCTTTATAATGAACTCTATCTTCCAGAAGCGGCCCCACAGGAAGTGGACCTGTTCGAGCCCCGACAGTTCGACAAAAAATGAGATTGACTTCATTATGACGACTAAACGGCAATTGTTCAGTGATGTCTCAGTGATCGCGAAGGTGAAAACCGGCAGCGATCACCGAATGGTGAGAGGCACACTGAACCTAAACGTTAAGTTGGAGAGGTCACGTCTAATGAAGTCAACGCTCCGTCCCCCTTGTGCTCTAATCCAAAGTCCTTTCAGCATTTCAGCTCGAGCTACAAAACCGTTTTCAGTGCCTAGAAGATTGCAATGCAGTGGACGATATGAATGATAAGCTCGTGGAAACTGTACATGCGGTCGGAGCTAAGTTTTGCAAGACCCGCCGAAGAAGAACACAAAGACTCTCCGGTCACACTCTTAATCTCATGGCTGTTAGACGGGAAATGAAGCTGCAGTCTTCAGCAGATTTGACAGCATACAGGCAACTGAACAGACAGATCTCCAAATGCATGCGGCGGGACTTACTCAACTTTAATACTGCTCGTATTGAAGAAGCGATCGAGCGGAACCAGTGCTCCAAAGTCTTTGCTAAAGATCTGTCTGCCAGAAAGAGCCAACTGTCGAAGCTGAAGATCGAGTGTGGCAGCGTCGTTTCCGGGACACCTGAGATTTTAAGTGAGATTGAGAGGCTCTATGGGCAGCTATACTCGTCATCGTTGGAGCCACACGTAAGTGTGAGTAACGATCCAAGAGCAAGTCTTATCCAACACTATTCCGATGATATCCCGGACGTCAGTCTGAGCGAGATTAGAATGACTCTCCAGAAAGTTAAAAACGGCAAATCCCCGGGCGAGGATGCAATTACAGCGGAGTTTCTGAAAGCGGGTCTAAAACAGGTACTTGAAGTCCTTCAGAAGCTCTTTAATTCCATCCTCCATGGTGGCACTACACCGGAGGCGTGGAGCAGAAATGCGGTGTTCTTGTTCTTCTAGAAAGGCGACAACACTCTCTTGAAGAACTTAAGACCGATTTCCCTTCTGAGCCGCCTACATCCTTTTTTCGAGAGTCATTACGAATCATTTCGCACGCAGACTCGACGGTTTCCGGCCTCCCGAACAAGCTGGTTTCCTAAAAGGCTTTAGCACCATAGACTACAAACATACCGAGGTCCGAGGAGTACAATTTGCCACTATGTCTGGTGTATGTGGACTATGAGAAAGCATTTGATTCCGTCGAAATTTGGTTGGTGCTGCAGTCCCTTCAGCGGTGCCAAGTTGACTGTCAGTATGTCGAAGTGCTGAAGTGTTGGTACAGTAGGGCTGCGATGGCTATCCGAATACAGAACCAGAATACGAAACAACTGCAGAGAGGTGTAAGACAGGGTGACGTTATATCCCGAAACTCTTCACCGCTGCATTGGAAGACGTTTTCAAGCTTCTGGACTGGAAAGGATACGGTATTAACATCAACGGCGAGTACGTCACTCACCTTCGATTTGCCGATGATATCGTATCGGGCTCGGGGGAGTCCGTTTCGCAGTTGCAGTAAGAGGCCGTGCAGGAAGGCGCGCCTTAGTACATGGTGCGCCTTACCTGAGAAGCAAGGGGAGGAGAAGTCCTTCCCGAGGAGGGGCGACCATGGGCTGGTAGGGCCGCGGATGTGTGCGAAAGCGTTCTCTTGGCCTTGCCAATATGCGGCGAAGTTGGAACACCATGGGGTTTTAGTCGGTGCGAGTCCTACATAACCCGTCCTTGCCCCGGCGAGACGGGTATGCGTAGGCATTTCCGCATGAAAAAAAAGGCGGAAAGGAATCCTAGTAAAACATGTGTCACATTAACAATTTAATTATAAATATAAATTAAGAATAATGCAATATATCAAATTTGTATTAAACCCTCTGATTTAAATCGGAGAGCTCTCTGCTCTCCGTGTTAATCCAATTTAAGTTAATCCGTATATTGCCAACGGCGACCCTTTTTGCTTCGAACGAATACCGTGTATAACGAAATGAAGCGATTAACCTATTTTTGTGGCTGTAAATAGTTAATAAAATGGAATTAATTATTTTTATACACTGTACTAAAAACAATAATTTTCAAGTGCGTGTTTGGACTGGGCATTATCTCCAATATATGTTTAATTAAAAGAATCTGGCGTTAATTTGCAGAAATTCATTATTTTCTTCTGATGATGCCTCGTTTTGTGGCGAAACACGTGTCGCATTATCGACGGTGGAGCGTCTTTCCTTCAGTAGTAGTGTTGGGAGTTGTGATGGTGGTGATGGTGATAGTGTACGAAATTGAGGGAGGGCGGGTGGTGCGCTTTAAACTAAGTAAGTCACCTTATTAATATGTTTACGTAGATCTTAGCTAATAAATTTTTAACATCTTTGATATATATTTAATTTTTTTATATTCTACTAAGCCAGCGCTTAACTACAATCCCACCTGATGGTAAGTGGTGATGTAGCCTAAAATGGTGAAGCGCACTGACTTAACAAAAGCCTATTCACTCTTGTACTCACACATACACAGACAGAAACACACAAACCAAGAAGCACGCGCGGCGGAACGCCTTCCGATATTTCCTATTGTAGGAAGGAGTTGCCCGCGTCGCTACACTTGTCAGGTGGATTGGCAGTCGCAGCACTAGGCAAGTTGCTATCGATCTGAGTGTCTTACAACTGACATTTAAGAGATTTTAAGTGCTGAATATGTAGTAGCGGTGTAAGAATATCCACTACCCCATATCATCACGTGGGTGTTGTAAGAGGCGACAGAGGGAAGCAAACCAGGATATTGGCAGCAGCGTCTTCCTAATAATCAATTAAAAATATAAAACTGCGTTTAACAACCCGCCTGCCAAGCGTGGCAACTACGCCTAGCGTGGGAAATATCTCCTCTATGAGGCAATGGACGGGGGAGGCCTATGTTCAGCAGTGGACTTTTAATAGGCTATAACGGTAACGATAACTGCTGATTTACATGTCTGAGAAATAAAAATAAAACGTTTCAAAGACGTGGTAGAGCCATGCTGCAGCTATATGGTTGTCAACCGGGGAAGGACTATGCTCTTACAAACTTCCAGCATAAAATAGTTGCTCAATTTGCTGTGTTTCGTATGGTAAATGTCTTTACATGACTAGAAACCCTTTTTACTGGTAACGAGGCATTCTATCTTAATCCTTTGGGGTGACAACGCATATGCATTTTGATTCTTAATCGAATATAGATGTAAATGTCCATGGGCCACAGAATCCACTTACCATCAATTGGACTGTGTGTTCTTTTATCACCCCTATCCTATAAAGAAATGTGAGGTCCTCCACCAATACGCACTAGGGCCAAACCCAAAACCCTCTCAGAAACTAGAGGTACCAATCAGTAAGACTGTAGAACTGGATATGGACTGTAACCGTACACGGTATACCTTCATCTATTGGAGACCAAGAAGGCCATAATCGCCTCTTAGCACACCCATAGGCCGAAATGGGATGTTGGATTCCTTTACTTGTCTTACACCTGAGTATCAAGTGTAAGACAAGTAAAGGAAGCTAGAACTAAAATACTCTGAATCAGTAAATGTCACCCAAACAAGCAACCAACCAATTCAACCAACTTTGGGAGTGCAAAAACAACCCATCAGTGACTAATAACTAGAAGGTAGTTAAGCATTACCTTCACCATCGCCTTCTTATTCAACATTACCTTTTAAGTTTCATCATATTTAAAGAAGCGCTGTTGACTTGACACTAAAAATGTCAATATTTTTACGAAAACCGATTCGTATGCAAATTTGGCTTTTCAAGGAATAAAAACTTTGAATATTTTCAATCTCTTCAAAACGACTTGGATATTGGCCAACATTATAGAAATCTAGTTTTTGGTTCACACTTTTGCTCTGAAAATTACCTCATCTGTTATTCATGAATACATTATTTTTACAGAATATTTGGCGTTTTTAGCGTGTAAGGTTTTTTATTGGGGATTTTTTATGCTTTTACCATAATTATTTTCCTCTTGTAAATATCCATTTTTTTTTTGCATTGTAGAGCCATGAAGTTAAATCAGGAAAGACTCTGCTTAACCGGGGAAGGACCACACAACCTGTGTTTTAATTGTATAATTTTAGTTTGAAAAAAATACCGTTGGATTTCTTGCTGGTTCTTTCCAGGACAGAGGTTTTCCAAACCAGAAATAAAATAAAAAAAATTAAGAAATACTTGTAATCTACACTGGCCTCCAAAAAAATCGACCCACCTACGTTTTTTCGCAAAAAAGTGTCCTATGGGTTTTTACCACAATCGATAGATATTTTTCATCTTGATAATGTAATAATGCAATTATAGGAATGTAAAAAACTAAAAAACAGCGCGTGAAACGGGATATTTTACATACAAATGTGATGAGACATTGAAACAATAACATTTTAAAAATTTACGATTTTACTGTGAAGATCGAAATTTACATTTTTTTGACATTTAAAAAAATGTAAACCTTACTCTAATATGGGGTGTTTCCTCCTCTTGCTTTTATTACCGCCTGCATACGCCTATTAAGGGATCGGATCAGCTTTTTTATGTCTTCTTGGGGTGTCTGTTCCCATTCTTCTGTAAAGGCGGCTTCCAGTTGATCCAACGTCTCGGGAACTGGATTTCGGGCTCTAACCTTTCTTTTTATCTGGTCTCAGAGATGCTCGATGGGATTTAAGTCCGGACTACTAGTTGGCCACTGCATAAATGGAATTCCGACCTCCTGAAGATATCCAGTTACAATTCTAGCGACGTGCGGTCTTGCGTTTTCATGCATGAGTTGAAAATTATCCCCAATATACCCAGCGTTATCATGCGTGAGGTTGTAAAATGTCCGTAATGTAACTTTCAGCATTAACATAAGAGAGTGATGCAAAGTCTATTCAGTAAAATTAATTATTACAATGCTGCTCAAAACACTGAAAATTTCGAGATTTCTCAGCCGAAAAAAATTAATTATAACTAAACAAAACAAAATTAAACTGCCATTTCCAATTCATGGCTTCCCACATGATAGATGAAGAGATTAAAAAATTGATTGCCTGGAAAAATTTATATTTTCAAAAGTTATCGTGTTTACCCCTCCATGCGGACTTGATAAACACTGTAATCCACTAAAACCACTTTTTTATGTAAAAATATCAATTCATCGGTTTAACAAAAAAATATAATAAGTTCAACAGCCATTTATCTTTCTGAAAATGTGCTTTTTATATCTTTTATATGTTCAATATGATTGTTAGATACGATTTCTTGCGACAAAACGTTGGAATCTTGATTTTTAGGCATTAGTAGAACATACCTACGCGCTTTGCGCTTAAGGCATGCAATAGATCAGTTTGTATAAATAGACCAGGTTGTATAAAATACTTACTGGCAAAGTGGAAAATTAGTTGTTTCTGATACTATTTCATTTGAATGGGTATTTTAGGGATTTAATTATTCATAGAATACTTAAACAAACGGAACATTTTAGAATTATTTGTGTGGAAAATTAATTTAATTCTTCATCGAAATATCAAGTTTCGCTACTATTATTCTATTCAGTTTGAGTTATATTTCAATATCATTAACAATAATCAAAGCTTTGTAAAATTAGATTAAGTTTAGGAAATGTTTTGAGCTCGATATGTTATGTCTATCGTTTTTGGAAAATAGGCAATTTCAGGTGGCAGTAGACGAAGCTTTGTCCTTGACGAAAGGCATAGGCCGGAGTCCCTCAAGGCAGCTATCTATCACCAAATTGCTATGCCGAGTTCACCGATAACATCTCTAAAGACGACCAAACATTTCTGGCCTTGTAAAAACTAGTTTCATTTAATATAGGGGGAGGTCTGTGTTCAATAGTGGACATTTAATAATAGGCTATAATGGATCAGTAAATAAATAGATAAAATACAGGAAGTGCGATAAAACGATTTCCATATTCGGTGGCTACATTATGACTTATGTATATAAGAAAAACTTATTTTCCTGATTTAATCTCGTTTAACTTTAACTTATTTTTAATTCTCAATATTTCGAGTGCTTTACTGCAGCGAAGATCATCTCCAAAAGTAATAAAAAAAAAAACAAAAGGTTAATCATGATATCAGTGCGGCCATTACCTCAGTCTTACCCAGAGATGTATGTAGGTAGAGACTACATCCATTTGGTATGGTCTACATGTCTCTCGTCTCCATCACAGTAATCAAATTTTAGAATGAAATACACGTTACATATAAACATCAATATATAAATTTTAAATATACATCATCATTATAGCTCTTTAAAAATCCACTACTGAACATAGGCCACCCCCAAGGAATGCCACAAAGCACGGATCTGAGCCACCTGCATCCATTGAATTCCTGCATAGCTTACCAGGTGCGAGGCTACCATTTGAGAACCTTTCTTCCCATTCATTCATTCATTACAGCCCTTCACAAGTCTACTGCTGAACATAGGCCTCCCCCACGTAATGCCACAAAACACGGTCCCGAGCCACCTGCATCCATCGACTTCCTGCATGTCTTACCAGGTCGTCACTCCATCTAGTGGGGGGACGCCCTACACTTCGCCTGTCGGTACGAGGCTGCCAATCGAGAACCTTTCATTCCCATCGGTTGTCGATTCTTCGAGCTATATGGCCGGCCCATTGTCACTTCAGCTTACTAATCCTTTGGGCTATGTCTTACTCTGGTTCTACTGCGGATATCCTCATTTCTAAGTTTATCACGCAGAGAAACCCCGAGCATAGCCCTCTCAATAGCTCGCTGAGCGACCTTGAGCTTCCTCATACGGCCAGCAGTGAAGGACCACGTCTCAGTTCCATAGGTCATCACTGGCAACACGCACTGGTTGTACAGTCTCGTTTTCAAGTTTTGAGGTATACCTGACAAGAAGATGTGCCGTAATTTCCCGAACGCTGCCCAACCGAGTTGAATCCGTCGATTGACCTCTCGGTCGAAGTTGGACTTACCTAGTCGGACTATTTGTCCCAGGTAAACATACTCGTCAACAACTTCGAGCTTAGTGCTCCCAACAACTACCGGCATAGGTGTGACATGGACATTAAACATGATCTTTGTTTTGTCCATGTTCATCTTAAGACCTATCCGTTGGGAGACACTATTGAGGTCATTGAGCATAGTGCTTAGGTCCTCCAGCGATTCTGCCATAAGGACTATATCGTCGGCAAATCGAAGGTGGTGATGTACTCGCCATTGATGTTAATACCGTATCCTTTCCAGTCCAGAAGCTTGAAAGCGTCTTCCAATGCAGCGGTGAAGAGTTTCGGGGATATAACGTCACCCTGTCTTACACCTCTCTGCAGTTGGATAGGTTTCGTACTCCTGTTCTGTACTCGGATAGCCATCGTAGCCCTACTGTATAAGCACTTCAGCACTTCGATATACCGACAGTCAACTTGGCACCGCTGAAGGACTGCAGCACCGCCAAATTTCGACGGAATCAAAACTTTCTCATAGTCCACATACGCCAGACATAGTGGCAAATTGTACTCTTCGGACTTCTGTACAATTTGCCGAAGGGTATGTATGTGGTCTATGGTGCTAAAGCCTTTCGGAAACCGGCTTGTTCGGGAGGCTGGAAGTCGTCAAGTCTGCGTGCGAGACAATTCGTAATGACTCTCGAAAACAGCACGTAGACGCGACCAGAAGGGAAATTGGTCTGTATTTCCTCAAGAGAGCGTTGTCGCCTTTCTTGAAGAACAAGACCACCGCACTACCGCTCCACGCCTCCGGTGTAATGCCACCATGTAGGACGGAACTAAAGAGCTTCTGAAGGACTTCAAGTACCGGTTTTCCACCCGCTTTCAGAAGCTCCGCTGTAATTCCATTCTCGCCTGGGGCCTTGCCGTTTTTAAGGTGCTAGGGAGCCATTCTAATCTCGCTCAGACTGACGTCCGGATATCATCGGAATATTATTTGTATGTATATGTATCAAATGCCTTGTTTCCTGTAAAAAGGGTCTCCGGTTCTCTACATACAACATACGAAAAACAGCAGCCTTAAGCTGCTATTTGGCGCTGGTTTTCTGTGAGAGCAGGATCTTTTAAGTATACGAGAATTATAGTTTTGAACGCATAAAAAGGAACATAGAATTGACGGATATATGAGAGAGGGAGGGAGAACACGTATGGTAGTATGTGAAGACATAAGACATATTATAAGACGAAGACGTGTAAAACTACGTAGTAATATTTAATGTGAAGTGCATGCTTCAACAATGAGTGCATCCACGAATTTTTACATATTCGTGTTCTTCTACGCCACTTAGGAATGAGGTGACATATTTGACAAATTACAAGGCGGGAAAGTTAATTTATTGTAAAAAGTAAGAATTAAAGTTTTTTCTGTAATATTTGTTATATTTTCTATTAATTAGATTCGAAATTGATAAACCACTCTGTGGATATACTTAAATATAAAAATTTATAAAGTTTAGTTAAAAAAAATGTTAAATATGTTTTTTCACAAGCAATTAAGCATTGCTTTGTGTATTTATAATAATCTAGAAACCGAAAAACTTTTATTTTAAAAGCAACTTCTCAATTAAATGACATTGTGTAGCAATAAACTTCACCTCAGTCCCAACTATCCTATAAAATCAACCCTTATCCTATAAAAAAAAACTAGCTTAATATTAATTAACCTGACTTGCTGTGGTCATTGTTATCATATTATATTGAACGTGCAAACAGATAACGTGTCGGAACAGTTGACAGTTGCGATTGATTGCATTACAGCGAGTCTGGTTATAACAGTGCACTTGTAGTTAGAATAATTAGTCCGTCAGTTAGTGATCGCGTTACTTATGTTCAACTTAACCGATTGAGATCATTTAAACAATAACGGCCTTACTTATAATCGTTGATTATCACTTACTTGAATTAAGTAATTATTATCTCTACACTTTTCTTTTATTGTCATTAAGTGAAGGGAGTAAGAGCAAATAAAAGTATTTACTAAATTGACGTTGATTTTAATGTAGTGGCGATGTAAGAATAACCGTGTAGTGGCGGTGTAAGAATTTCCACTTCCCCATATCGACTCGTGGGTGTCGTAACAGGCGACAGAGGAAAACTGAAACAGGAGACTGGCAGCTGCATCTTTCTTATAACAACTCAAAATAAAAAAAAGCTGTGGCTGCTAACCCGCTTGCTAAGAGTTGCAATCATGGTTGCATTTTTTTACGTGGTAGAGCCATGCTGCAGCTGTATTAATAGTATAGTTGTAGCACGAATGGGTCGGCTCGACCGGGGAAGTACCAAGCTCTCACAGAATACCAGCGTAAAATAGCAGCATAACGCTGCTGTGTTTCTTATGGTGAGAGTAGAGAACCGGAAACCCTGTTTACTGGAAATGAAGCATTCCATCTTAGTCCTCACGGGTGAAAACGCATCTGAATTTTGATTTGTAATCCAGGATAGATGTAGATGTCTATGGGCCGCAACAGCGACTTACCATCAGTTGGAATGTGTGCTCGTTTGTCACCCTTATCCTATAAAAAAAAATCACCTTATGAAGCAATCTATGAGGAAAGCCTATTTTCAGCAGTCGACTTTTATAGGCAGACCTGATTGGTAGGGCAGAGGTAAAGTTATTTATTTGTTTTTATTTATGAACCAAAATGACTTATATTCACAATATGTCCCGTACATTTATCGGACGTCATAAAATTTTCTAGGCATTTCCCATAGTTACCTCTTACGATAGACACAGGATGAAATGGGGGGATAAGGATAGAGATCTTACACCGCCACCACAGGGCCGGGCTTTCTAAATATGAAAATAAATAATTCTTTACAAAATAATGATAATGTGTAGTGGCGGTTAAGAATATCCACTGCCCCATATCTTCCCGTGGGTATCGTAAGAGGCAACAGAGTGACAGGCAGAAGATGGACAACAGCATCTTTCTGAGAACAGCAATATTACAATAAAAACTGCGGTTGCCAACCCGCTGGCCAAGCGTGGTAACTATGGCAAGCATCCCCCCATGAGCAACAACACAAATAAACGGCCCCCGTCCCCGGCAGCCCCGCTATTCCTGACTACGGTGGCGACCATGGTAACGGCAGGGTAGGGGGTGATAAGAATCTCCGGTGGAGGTTCGATTGCCACCTAAGACGACTCGATCTGTCAGCATATAACGCACACACCCTGAGGACTGACGAGAAGATACTGGAGCTGGGAAAAGAGACAAGACAGACAAGTTAGTAGTAGACAAGTTGCGCTGGGATATTATAGGATTATCTGAGGTCCAAAGAGAGGGGAAGACACGGTAATCCTCGAATCCGGCAACGTGTGCTATCACCGATGGAGGGCGACCATCTGTCCCAAGGAGGTGTCGGATTTATCGTCCAAGTCTCTCGATAACAACCTTATAAAGATACGTTATAAGATATGTACACCTTGTACCCAAAATCACCAAACGGTATTCGTTGAAGGTCATACAGTTTTACGCACCTACCACGGCACATCCCGATGAAGAGGTGGAGGAAATGTACGAGGATATCTCTAAAGCCATTCATTCCGACAAAACCCACTATACAGTGTTAATGGGAGATTTCAACGCAATACTAGGCATAAGAGAGAACGGTGAACTGAAGATAGGAAAATTTGTAATAGGGAAACGGAACCCAAGGGGCCAGCAGCTGGCCGACTTCATGGAGAAAGAGCGACTCTTTATGATGAACTCTTTCTTCCAGAATCAGCCGCACTCAAAGCGGACCTGATCGAGCCCCGATGGTTCGACAAAAAATGGGATTGACTTCATTATGGCGACCAGACGACAACCGTTCAATGATGTCTCAGTGATCGCAAGGTTGAAAACTGGTAGCAATCAACTAATGGTTAGAGGCACACTGACGTTAAGTTGGAGAGGTCACGTCTGATGAAGTCAACACACCGTCCCCTTCGTGCTCTAATCCAAAGTCGCGAAAACTTTCAGCTCGAGTTACAAAACCGTTTTCAGTGCCTAGAAGACTGTAATGCAGTGGACGATATGAATGACAAGCATGTGTAAATTGTCCATGCGGTAAAAGCTAAGTTCTGCAAGACCCGTCGCAGAAGAACAAAAAAAACTCTCCGATCACACTCTTAATCTCATGGCTGTTAGATGGGAAATGAAGCTGCAGTTTTCAACAGATTTGACAGCATACAAGCAACTGAACAGACAGATCTCCAAATTCATGCGGTGGGACTTACGCAACTTCAATGCAGCTTGTATTGAAGAAGTGATCGAGCGTAACAGGGGCTCCGAAGTCCTCGCCCGAGATCTGGCAGACAGCCAGAAAAATCCAACTGTCGAAGCTAAAGACCGTGTGTGGCAGCATTGTTTCCGGGACACTTGAGATTTTGATTGAGATTGAGAGGTTCTATGGACATCTGTACACATCATCGTTGGAGTCACACGCAAGTGTGAGTAACGAAGTAAGAAAAGCAAGTCTATCCGTCAATATGCTGAAGATGTCACAGACGAGAGCGAGATTAGAATAGCTCTCCAGCACCTTAAAAACGGCAAAACCCCAGACGAAGATGGAATTACAGCGGAGCCTCTGAAATTGGGTGGGAAAACCCACACTTGAAGTCCTTCAGAAGCTCTTTATTTCCGTCCTCCATGGTGGAACTACTCCGGAGGCGTGGAGCAGAAGTGAGGTGGTCTTGTTCTTCAAGAAAGGCGACAACGCTCTCCAAACTCGACGACTTCCAGCCTCCCGAACAAGCCGGTTTCCGAAAAGTCTTTCGTACCATATACCACATACATACCCTTCGGCAAATTGTACAGAAGACGGAAGAGTTCAATCTGCCACTATGCCTTGCGTATAAGGACTATGATAAAGCCGTTGATACCGTCGAATTTTTGAGCGGTGCTGCAGTCCCTTCAGCGGTGCCAAGTTGATTGTCGGTATATCGAAGTGTTGAAGTATTTTTACAGTAGTGCTACGATGGCTATCCGAGTACAGACAGAACCAAAGTACGAAACCTATTCAACTGCAGAGATGTGTAAGACATAGTGACGTTATATCCCCGAAACCCTTGACCACTGCATTGGAAGACATTTTCAAGCTATTGAACTGGAAAGGATAAGTTATTAACATCAATGGCAAGTACATCTATCACCTTCGGTTTGCCGACAATATATTCCATATGGCAGAATTGCTGGAAGACCTAAGCACTATGCTCAATGATCTCAAAAGTGCCTCCCATCGGATAGGTCTTAAGATGAACATGGACAAAACAAAAGTCATGTGTAAAGGCTATGTCACACCTATGCCAGTAGTTGTAGGGAGCACTAAGTTCGAAGTTGTTGACGAGTATATTTATGTGGGACAAATAGTCCGACTAGGTAAGTCCAATTTCAATCGAGAGGTCAATCGCGAGGTCAGTCGACGGATTCAACTCAGCTGGGCAGTGTTCGGGAAATTACGACACATCTTCTCGTCAGGTATACCTCAAAACTTGAGAACGAGATTGTACAACCAGTGCGTGTTGCCAGTGATGACTTATGAATACGACACGTGGTTCTACACTGCTGGCCGTATAAGGAAGCTCAAGGTCACTCAGCGAGCTATGGAAAGGGCTATTTTCGGGGTTTCTCTGCGTGATAAACTTAGAAATGAGGATATCCGCAGTAGTACCAGAGTGACTGACATAGTCCAACGGATTAGTAAGCTGAAGTGGCAATGGGCCGACCATATAGCTCGAAGAATCGACAATCGATGGGGAAAAAAGGTTCTTGAGCGGTAGCCTCGTACCGGGAGGCAAAGTGTAGGGCGTCCCCCTACTAAATAGAGTGACGAACTGGTGACACATGCAGAAATTCGATGGATCCTGCATCCATCGACTTTCTGCATGTGTCACCAGGCTCAGGACTGGGGCAGGACCGTGCTTTGTGGCATTCTTTAAGGGAGGCCTATGTTTAGCAGTTTATTTATGAAGGGCTGTAATAAATGATGATGAATGATAATGTACTCCAGACAGAATATGTATCACGGTGACCAGTCTCAACGGAGACTAGCCATCTGCGCAGAACGGGTTTACAGTGCACGTGTTTGCGCAAGCACAGGTGCACCCTGTATTCCCTCAATCTCATAGACCGATAGGACGGCAATCCGACAAGACCGGAGAGATCATGCACAGGCCAACGACTAAACGTGATTTCCGAGGCACGAGGGTGAAACACTGTCCAAATTCCGACTCTGGGTTGTGACTGGGAGTATATTGACAAAAAAACCCCATTATTGATTTTGGCCCGACCCGGGATTCGAACCCAGGATCAGCAACCGTGTTTACGACCACTAGCGGCTGGTGAGAGGTGAATTTACATACGAATACTGTTGCAGATTTGCTAATAATATTATATTTTAAATTAGATTATAACAGAATATATCTTAGCGTACCAACTTTCATCTGTCGTTGTAAGTACAAATATATTCATTTATTAACATAAATTAATTAGGATCGTTTCAGTCTCAATATGAGAGAAAGTCCAAGTGAAATATATTGATGGAATTTCGTCAGTCGCGTCCCGGTTACGTCTGTAATTGAATAATTTAAGTCAAACATCGTTACAGTGAAGTACGTGTTAGAGTGTGGTTGCTTATTTTGTGCCGCTCGTTTAATAGAATACATTATATACTTGGGTGAAAGGGAGGGAGGTAGGTTATTATGAAATAATTATAGGGTGCAGGGAAGTTGATAAATGATAATTCATTCATTCATTTTTGGATAAAATAATTTTTTTTTAAGAATTAGGGTGACATGCGAGCACATGGTACACATCATAGTAAGTGGATACTGTGGCCTATAGACATATACATCTATCATCGATTAATAATCAAAATGCAAATGCGTTGTCACCCCTGAGGATAAAGATGAAATACCTCGTTTCCTATAGAAAAAATTGTCTCGGGATCTCTAACCTCACCAAAAGAAAAATAGGAATATTAAGCTGTTATTTTACGCTATTGTTCTGTGAGAGCGTGGTCAGTTCCCGGTTGAGCTGACTAATACATACTATAACCATAATATAGCTACAGCGTAACTTTACAACGTATAAAACACTATATTCAAGGTTTTTATGCAAAAAAAAAACTATATTTAAGGTTGAAACATAAGTCTGTAAATTGTGTGATATGAAGAAATGTATTTAAAATTTACAGTCTATAGCAATAATTTAAAAAAATCATAATACCTTAGGCCGAGGGAATCACAACAATCTTAGAGTGGTAAGAATATAATAATATCCACAATTCACAACATTCTCAGAGTGGTAAAAAATTTGAATATTCATAACCCTATATCGTTCCATGGTTGTCGTAAGAGGCGACAGAGAGGAATAAACCAGGATATGGGCAGCAGTAGCGTCCTCTTGATAACAAATAAAATATTAAACTGCGGTTGTTAACAACCTGCCAAGCGGGTCAACTATGGCAAATATTCTCTCTATGATGCTATTTATGGGAAATGCCTACGTCGAGCAGTGGACTTTGGACATATGCTATAACGGTAACGGTAACAGTATCATCCTTAGTAGATCTCTCGGTAAAATTATTTTTATAATGTATCAATAATCAACATAAAAATCATTGAGATCATGTGAGAATGTTAGTACTTTGAATCGTATGTATGCACGTATCGCGTTGACTTCGTCTTGAAATTGAACAATAGCGTGCTCCAGTTATGTCAAGAACAGAATAATCAGCTCCTCTTAGTTTTCCTGTATAAGTTAATGCGCCATGTGCTAGCTTTTATGGCATCTTATTTAGACATTTAAAATCCTAATACCTAGAGGCGTAGAAATCATAATGTCTAGTAGTTATTTTATGGAAGTACAATAGACAAGCGAACACACTGTCCACCTGATCGAACATTTGCATCTATCCTCGAATTGAAGTCAAAATGCAAATGCATTGTCACGCCTGAGGACTAAGATGGAATGCCTCGTTTCCAGTAAAACGGATCTCCGGACACTCACAATTTGTCAAACGCGAAACAAAGCAGCATTGAGCTGCTATTTTACGCTTGTATTCTGTGTGAGCGTGGTCCTTCCCCGGTCGAGCGGACCCATTCAGCATGAATAAAATAGCCGCAGCGTGGCTTTACCATGTATAATCTTAAATCTCGTACGTCTTTCTTTAATTAAAAATCAGAATGCAGATGCGTCGTCACCCTGAGGAATAGATGGAGGCATAGTTACCAGTAAAAAAGTTTTAGGTTTTTGATACTCACCATACGAAAGTATAGCTGGTATTTTGCGCTGATATTCTGTGCAAGCGTGGTCGACTCGCAGAAGCGCATCGTACTCGAGGTTCCACAGTAGTAGACCCAACACCGAGCCCTGTGGAAACCCACGTCTGATCTTCCTCCGCATCTTCCTACCATCTTGCCCCATGTGCAGAATGTACCTGTCGCGCAACTAGTCCCCGATAATACCTAGCAGATAGGGAGGCACATGATGATGTGCCAGTGCCCACCTGATTTCGTCCCAGGTTAGAGAGTTAAAGGCGTTGACGATATCAAGACGTATCGCCAACGCCATGCCACCCTGGGATACTGCTTGCTTGGACAGGGAGCGGACGCGTATAATTGCATCTACAGTGGAACGCTCCCATCGGAACCCAAACTGGCTATCAGCCAAATCGGGACCGATGCGCGACAAATACCTAGTGAGCCGAGTGGCAACTATTCTCTCGAACAATTTGGCAATCTCGTCCAACAGGCATATGGGGCGGTACGTATAGGAAGAATCAGCGGCCCTGTCCTCCTTCTTCAATAGGACCAGCCTTGCCTCTTTTCAGGCTGCGGAGAACGTGGCACACCGCAGACAGCCGGTAAACAGCTGCCTGAGCCTGTCCCCCAGTGCAGTCAGACTTAGCACTAGGGCCCGGCCTGGGATTCCATCGGGTCCCGGTGCTGTATTCCGGGCTTTTAAGTAGCTAACGGCTCGGAGCTCCTCGACGGTTACCCCATCTCATCTTGCCACTCCTATGAAGACGGAAAATGACCTGAGGGACTTGACCGGTCCTCTGGGAAGAGCGTGCTGATCACCCTTCCCAGAAGATCCGGATCGAGAGTCTCCATCAAAGGGGCGACCAGGGCAGGAGCTTACTAGCACCATCTTGTACGGACGCCACAGGGATCTTCGTTGAGTCCCTCCAGAAGCTCTTTCCAGAACCGAGACCTAGCGTTGGTAATAGCGATTTGTAGCGCCTTTGTAGCCGCTCAGTATTCCCCGTAGAGTCTGGCTGTCTCCTCAGGCGGAGCTCGCCTTCTTCTCCTTCGGGCTGTATTGTACTGGCGCCTACTCTGCAAGCAGAGCGCATGCAGCCGTGCGATTTCTGCCGATCACCAGTACGCTACTCTGTGTTTGGGGCGACTAGTTCTGGGAATCGGTTCTATTTTTACGTGGTAGAGCCATGCTGCAGCTATATTAATAGTATAGTTGTAGCACGAATGGATCGGCTGGACCAGGGAAGGACCACGCTCTCACAGAATGCCAGCGTCAAATAGCAGCTTAATGCTGCTGTGTTTCGTATAGTGAGTGTAGAGAACCGGAGACCCTTTTTACTGGAAAAGAGGCATTCTATCTTTGTCCTCACAGCTGACAACGCATCTGCGTTTAAATTCACAAACGAAGATAGATGTAGATGGGCCACAGCAATCACTTACCATCAGGTAGACTGTGTGCTCGTTTGTCACCCTTATTCTATAAAAAAAATCGACAGGTCGCAAATTTGCGCAATCGTACCCACCAGTTCGCTTTCACTTCAGGATCGAACTGAACCTCTTTGGCGTTATCTGGCCAGGACACGACGATAACGATGGTATCGAGCTTATCTCGATCGAGCCGCTTGAGACACCAACGCCTCGGTGAGCTGCACTCTCGGTGACTGGGGTTACTGTTGGATTGTCGAAGTGCGACATCAAACACGATGTGGCGGTGGTCAGACAATGTGACCGCCTCCACCGCCACTCGCCAGCCCTGACAGCATTTGCATTGCAGGAGGAGTTGTCCACGTAAGATCCACGATGGACTCCCCCTGCCACCACACACATGTACTAACGGACCCCTGATTCATTAATCGGAGGTACAGCCCAGCCGCCCATACCATCACTGTCTCCTTTCGGATCGTCTCTGGAGTTGCCCCAAGCTCTGGTAAGGGCGTTAAAACCTCCTAGAGCGATCAATGGACGAGGTTGACATTCGCGAACACAATTCGCCACCTCTAGCCAGGGATCTATTAGGAGAGACATAGCAGCCCACTATATATAGCATAACACTATATAGTATAACGTAACCTAACCTAACCTAGGAAAATAAGACCATAAAAATTAACTAAAATTATAAAAAGGAATCACGCATAGAATGTTTTAAAGTACATATAGAAAAAAAATTAAGAACCCTTAAACAATTTAATGAGTAAGAATTTAAGACACACTAAAACAGTAAAGACAAATTACAAAAACACACCAATACGTTAGAATATCAACGTGTAATAAAAAATATTTTCATTTACCCAGTTCTGCCTAGGCCAAACTAGTTAAGCCTAAAGTATTTAGACCAAACTAGATTGTCCTGGGCAAAACTAGTATATCCTGACATGCATAGATAAACCGATTTGGCCTAGGAAAAACTAGTTTGGCCTGAAATCGAGTTTGGCCGGTAACACATTGATTATATGCCCGATGGAAACGGAAAAAAAATTATGGTTTGAGAACATTTATTTCAAATTTTATAACTGATTAATTACTGATTTTACATAGGGCACACCAAAGATTTCTATGTTTACTACTAGACCAGCAATTCAGAACAAAAACTGTGTCATAGCTGTAGATCGCGCTGTGGCGCGGGCGTGTAGCTGGCGCGGTATTTAACATTGGCATATTTATGCCACGCAGCTCGTATTTTCATTTACGACTGTTACTGTTTTAGGCACATACGAAATAAAGTTACATGCCTACTTATTTGAAATAAACATTAAATCACGCTGACAAAGTGAGCACATAAATAATGACAGCGTTTTCTTAGTCAAATTAAACAAAATTAAAAGTTTTTGAGGCAATTTATGGAGGCGGCCTATGTTCAGCAGTGGAGTTTAATAGGCTGTAATGGTGTAACGGTATAAAATAAAATCAGTGTTGACTGTTGAAAATTACGTTCGAAGTTTACATAAAAAAGAACTAGTTTTCTCGCGCGCTTTTAGTCGACTAAAGAAGTTACGGAGAATTGACCGTAATTTAGTGCGCAATGTATTAAGGGCGCAGAGCCGAGGAGAGCAGAGTAGTATACATAAAAGTCTTTGGGCACACTGAAAGCTCTGGGCTCATGTCCGCTCATAAATTAATGTTTGAATTTCGAATTTTATATATTTTAAGAAAATATGAAATTCGAAATTCAAATTCAAATCAATACTGCTGGTGCGTGCGGTGCGCGGGTCGCGGGGTCAGCGGAATGCCGCGGTCAGCTGGCGGTAACTAAAAGAAACCTTTATTGTGTTGGTTAAGGTAGCGAAAAATATAACTGTACTGTTTCGGTACCTAAAATTTTTAAGATATCGCAATAAAAAGGTATGATGTCATACCCTTCACCGTTATAACCCATAATTTTTCGTGTAAATTATTGAAATTTGGGTATGATGATATCTCTAAAGTCATTCTTTCCTCCAAAATCCACTAAACGGTTTTTTTTATAACATAAGGGTGACAAACGAGCACACAGTCCACCTGCACATCCATCCACGTTTGCGAATCAATGTGCACATGCGTTGTCGCCCGTGAAGACTGAGATGGAATGCCTCGTTTCCAGTAAAAAGGGTCTCCGGTTCTCTACACTCACCATACGAAACACAGCAGATTTAAAAAACTTTTACACAGCAGCTTTACAAAGTTTTATTGTTTTGAAAACACAGCAGCGGTCTTAATGGGAGACTATAACGCAAAACTAGGCACAAGCGAGAACGGTGAGTTGACAGTATTCCGGATAGGGCAACGAACGCAATGGACCAGCAGCTGGCCGCCTTTATAAAGAAAGAGGGACTCTTCATGATGAACTCTTTATTCCAGAAGCGGCCCCACAGAAAATTTACCTGGTCGAGCCCCGACGGTTCGACAAAAAATGAGATTGACTTTATTATGACGACCAGACGGCAACTGTTCAGTGATATGTCAGTTATTGCGAGCGTGAGAACTGGCAGCGATCATCGAATGGTGAGAGGTAGACACTGAACCTAAACGATAAGTTGGAGAGTTCACGTCTAATGAAGTCTTCCGCAGATTTAACAGCATACAGGCAACTGAACAGACAGATCTCCAGATCGGTGGGACTTACGTAACTTCAATACTGCTCTTATTGAAGAAGCGATCGAGCGGAACCAGGGCACCAAAGTCTTTGTCAGAGATCTGTCTACCAGAAAGAGCCAACTGTCGAAGCTGAAGACTGAATGTGGCAGCATCGTTTCCGGGACACCTGAGATTTTCAGTGAGATTGAGAGGTTTTATGGGCAGCTGTACACGTCATCGTTGGAGCCACACGCAAGTGTGAGTAACAAAGTAAGAAGAGCAAGTCTTATCCGACACTATTCTGATGATAGCACGGGCGTCAGTCTGAGCGAGATTAGAATGGCTCACCGACACCTTAAAAACGGCAAGTCCTCGGGCAACGATTGATTTATAGCGGAGCTTCTGAAAGCGGGTGGAAAACCGGTACTTGATGTCCTGCAGAAGCTCTTTAATTCCGTTCTCCATGGTGGCACAACTCCGGAGGCGTGGAGCAGAATAGCGGTATTTTTGATCTTCAAGAAAGGCGACAACGCTCTCTTGAAGAACTACCACCACAACAGACCGATTTTCCTTCTGAACCGCGTCTACGTGCGGTTTTCGAGAGTTATTATGAATCGTCTCGCTCGCATACTCGACGACTTCCAGCCTCCCGAACAAGCCGGTTTCCGAAAAGGCTTTAGCACCATAGACCACATACATATCCTTCGGCAAATTGTGCAGAAGACCAAAGAGTACAATCTGCCACTTTGTCTTGTGTATGTGAAATATGAGAAAGCCTTTGATTCCGTCGACATTTGGGTGGTGCTGCAGTCCCTTCAGCGGTGCCAAGTTGACTGTCGGTATATCGAAGTGTTGAAGTATTTTTACAGTAGTGCTACGATGGCTATCCAAATACAGAACCAGAGTACGAAACCTATCTAACTGTAGAGAGGTGTAAGACAGGGTGACGTTATATCCCGAAACTCTTCACCGCTGCATTGGATGACGTTTTCAAGCTACTGGACTGGAAAGGATACGGTATTAACATCAATGGCGAGTACATCACTCACTTTCTATTTGCCGACGATATAGTCCTTATGGCACAATCACTGGAGGACCTAAGCACTATGTTCAATGACCTCAATAGTGCCTCCTAACGGATAGGTCTTAAGATGAACATGGACAAAACAAAAGTCATGTGTAACGACCATGTCACACCTATGCCGGTAGTTGTAGGGAGCACTAAGTTCGAAGTTGTTGACGAGTATATTTACCTGGGACAAATAGTCCGACTAGGTAATTCCAACTTCAACCGAGAGGTCAATCGACGAAATTAACTCGGCTGGCTAGCGTTCGGGAGATTATGACACATCTTCTCGTCAGGCATACCTCAAAACCTCAAAACAAAATAGTACAAAAAGTACGTGTTGCCAGTGATGACCTATGTATCTGAGACGTGGCCCTTCACTGCTGGCCGTATGAAGAAGCTCAAGGTCGCTCAGCTATGCTCGGGGTTTCTCTGCGTGATATACTTAAAAACGAGGATATCCGCAGTAGCTAGAAACAGAGTAACCGACATAGCCCAACGGATTAGTAATCTGTAGTGGCAATGGGCCGGCCATATAGCTCAAAGAACCGACAACCGATGGGGAATAAGGGTTCTCGAGTGGCGGCCTCGTAACAGCAGGCGAAGTGTAGGGCATCCCCCACTAGATAGAGTGACGACCTGGTAAGACATGCAGGAAGTAAATGGATGCAGGTAGCTCGGGACCGTGCTTTGTGGCATTCTTTGGGGGAGCCCTATGTTCAGAAGTGGACTAGTGAAGGGCTATAATGATGATGAAATTTAATATATTATGTTGTATATATATCAATTCTTTATAGTTATTACTCACCTATATCTAAAAGAATGATTCCATTTCCGTAGTGACACTCATTCCCTTAATCTCCGTTCTTCACACAGCTTATTACTCACTGTCTACTCCTGTCCACTATTCTGCGTTTATGTCATGTTCTTTCACAGTTACTTTCATCTCCTCTTGAACAAATTGCCTGTTGACCTGCGAATAATACCAACCAAAAATGTATTTGAAACAAAATTATATGAACATAATATCCGTAGCCTACAAAACTGAGTTAACTTGCTATGTATGTTTATAACAGCACTTAAATATTTTAAGTTATTTATATTTACATTTATTGAGATATGTATGTATAAATGAGTGTACGTATTTATATACAGGGTTAATTTTCAAAGAGTATCCAAATTATGTACTTAAGTTAAAATATACAAATAATGATATACCTTTATTGCAGTTTTTGAAAATACAAGTAAATAAGGCTTCCACTTTTGTGCAACAACTACGAGTACGCGCGCTCCTCTGTGTGCGATTCAATTCACAACGTTTTTGCCGACCGAGCGACCCTTACAAATGTGCGCGTGCGTGCGTAGTAAAATAGTAGGCGTTTGATATTTATGAATAATAATCAGTTAAAATAATGCATTACCACGCATTCTGAATTTAAAAGATAAAAATGACAGAATGTTGGAGATTTTTTTTAATTTATTTTTCTTCACCGTTCGTCTAAATTATTTATTCCTTATCTGCAAATTTGGGCATTTATTGCAAAATAACCCTATATGTGTATCAATATATGTCGATATGTCAAGTGTACATGTATACATGATTTTTATCAAGACAACCTAATTGTAACATACTCGTAACTCACTCGCAGTAGAGGATACCATATAACATCAAGCTCGCCATTTATACAAAATTTTTGGTGCAATAAAGAATGAAATCTTAAATATATATATCTACACATACACGAGGTTACTCTTGGCATATACTCGCCATGTCACCAATTTCATCCATAATCTTTCATTTATAATCTTGCAGTCATTGCCCCGTCTTCGTCAAAAAATTGCTTTATAATTCATACTTCCAAAACACCCAAGTGTTCTTTATCCTGGTCATAGTTTCTTGAAAACCAATGTCTCACCTATCATTAAGAGTCACTCCTAACATACTTCTTAATTACCTCATTTATACAGCATTAATTTCACTCACATGCTTATTCTGCCACACCCTACTTTAAATATTATACATTAAGGAAGCGTTGTAAATTTTCATACGTGCCTTTTTTACACATTGTGATTTCCAATGAGAGAGAAAAGAGCCCATTTCACTCTTGGTCCTGAATTCACTCTTTGTTCACGGCAATGATCGCTGAAGTAACTACAGTTTTAGACCCTCTTTACTCCATTAATTCTAAAATTCAGTTTACAATAGAGTTAGAAAAAAATAATTATTTAGCTTTTCTAGATGCAATACATCATGTATTAGTAATTCCTGATAACACCACCTGTGTATAAAAAATAAGATTCACACTATTACATTTCTAAACGGTGATTCGCACCACCATCCTTCACAGTTAGCTACCGTGGGAAAATCTTTGTTTCAGAGAGCACGAGGGATCTGTGACACTAAACACCTGGCCAATCGACCCTCACATCGACTCTCCGGAAAGTTTGCAGACAATGTAACATACAGGGTCGCCCTTGCCATTACATCATATTCGATAGACCTCAAATCCTCGCAAAAGAACACCGATTCCTTCCAAGGATAAATCGCGAGGCTATTGAAATCAAAAATCATCCTAATTTCAATAGTGAAGATGACTGGGTGCTGCCATCTGCTCGGGATCCTATAATTAATAAAATTAAATACCAACCTAAACACAACCTCATTACTGCAAAACTTCAAGATAGGTACTATAAATTCTTTCTACGTAGATTGGACTACGACTTATGGTTAACTATGATATTGGGGTGTCGAATACCTCTAGCCTCCCGTCACCATAGATGCTACAAAGTACTCGAAACGTCGGAAATATTAAATAAATAAATTAAACTCGATAAAATCTATAAAAATACTAGTTTCATTCAATGTCTGGTGATCGCCTAAATATAAGAAATTATTAAGAAGTTGTAGCTTTTTTTTACATGGGGAAATGCCTACGCATACCCGCCTCGCGGGGGCAAGGACGGGTTATGTCGGACTCGCAACGACTAAAATCCCCATATTGTTCCACCTTCGCCGCATGTTGGCAGTGCCACGGGAACGCTTTCGCACACATCCGCGGCCCTACCAGCGCTGGCCACCCCATGGCAGCTCCTCCTCGGGGGAGGACTTCTCCTCCCTATTCTCCTTCTCAAGTAAGGTGCATCAGGAACACAAGGCACGCCTTCCTCCAGGGCCTCCAACTCCAGCTGCGTTACCGGCCCCCACTAGTCTGATACGCGATGGCCATGGGGCCAGCAAAATCGAGCGCTCGGTAGCACCCGCTTTCCCGACCCCAGTGGCGGATCTGGTCTTTGGCTCCGCCACCAACCAAGTTTCGGCCGCGGAGGGTAGGGAGATCGGCACCTCGCAATACCGACACTCCCCCTGCGGCCCCATCACCACCGCATCAATGGTGCGGCCCCGTCAGAGTTGCGGAGGATAGGGCGAGTGGCGCATCGCCATACCAACATTCCTCTTCCTCCGCGACTCCACCTCGTCTGCAGCGGTAGGGGGAGAGGGCACCCCTCTCGCTGCAGCCCACCGACACACATCCGAAGTGGGCTCGCTAATCCCACTCGGAGTGGCCACCTAGGGGTTCCTCTTTGGTCACCGCGGGTGACCAAGCCATGGCTACTAAGCCCCCCCTCCACGACAAGGCGGGAACCCGTTCGGGGGGAAGAAGTCGGTACCTACTAAGACGGACTAGCAAAATGATATTTTATCAGCGTAAAATAGCAGCTTAATGCTGTTGTGTTTCGTATAGTGAGTGTGATACTTTTTACTGGAAACGAGGCATTGCATCTTAGTCCTCAGGGGTGACAACGCATCTGAATTTTGATTCTTAATCGAGGATAGATATAGATGTCTATAGGCCACAGCATCTACTTACCATCAGGTGAACTGCTCGTTTGTCACCTTATTTTTTTTTGAAAAAGGAGTCTTATCACTGAGTATACACAAAGTTGTCACGTATTAAAATGTAACATGAGATGTATGTATGTAGTAACTCGAGACACTTTCAGTTGTTTCTTACATTATGCAGGAAAACTACGACGTCTGTTGAATAATTTATAAAAAAAACTAATAAGTAGCGTCGTACGCATAAAATATGATGAAATCCTTAAACAAAAAATTGAGCTTGACAGACAATTGTTTTAACTTCATTCTTGTTTTGGGATTGACTTTTAAAAAGGCTAAAAACTAAAAGCTACATCTCTAAATTTTTTTTTCAACTTAGTGGTTGTCATACAATGTACGTCAAGGATTTGGTGATGGTCACAGTATTTGTTGTAAATATGGCTCATTCTAGAGATCAGGGAATTCGATCCTAGTAACGTCCTACGGAATGGGCATACTAGAGGCTTGATAGGAGCACGAGGTATTCTCCGCGGCACTCTAAAGCAAAATTTTGAGAGGAGTTCTGGACAGCATAGGTAGTTTCTAATAATTTTATAGAAGAAGATTAGGTCAGTTATATCTCTTCGCTTGTCCAGTGATGTCAACTTAAAGTATTCTAATGATTTAGAGTACGAATAGGGATTACTCAGCTTGCCAACAGAGTGCGATAAATGACGTATGAACCTTTTTTGAATCCGTTCAATCCTCAGGCTATGAGTTGCTTTAGTTAAATTTCGATCTAATTTTAAGGAAGAAAAACATTCCCTGTTTTTGCTAATTATGTTGAGATTGGCGTCAAAGTATTCGCTCGTATTACTTTTATTTATGCTTTGAGAATTACGGTATACGGAAGTGAAATAAGAGGAAAAAAAATTGCAGATGTCCCTATCCTCTGTGAAATAAGCGGTACCGTCGGTCGAGTACTTATACATAGACATTGGATAAGTACTCGAGCCACCACGTTTGTTTTTTATATATGACCAGAAATATTTAGGGTTTGTCTGGATGCGATTCTCAACTTCCGCGTGATAGAATTTGTAGCATGATTTCATTAAGTTCCTACAACGCTCTGTAAGAAGACGATAAGAAATCAAATCTAAGGGATTGTGATAATTTTTGTATTTTAGTCTGTACTTATTTTTTCACGTAGGCAATTAATTAGGTCCTTGGAAAACCATGATGGATATCTTTTATTCTTTACTCAAGTAACAGGTACATTCTTTCTAATAACATCGACACCTGTGAAAAGTTCATCCCAATCGATCTTGGCTAACTATTTGTTAACTTTGTCAAAGTCAACTAGATCAAAATTTGAAAAATTTGAGAAACAACTTATGCGTCTACTTAGTTAGAGCCTTGTTATAAAAAAAAGAAAACGATCACATGTCATTATATTATAATAATGTTTGTTAACTTTCTTACATTAATTTTACTACCTTGTAGAGCCACGCTCCAGCTATATCATGGTTGTAGAACGAAGGGGTCGGCTCTACCGAGGAAGGACCTCTCTCTCACAGAATACCAGCGTAAAATAGCAGCTTAATGCTGCTTTATTTCGTATGGTGAGTATAGAGAACCGGAGACCCTTTTTACTGGAAACGAGGCATTCCATCTTAGTCCTCAGGGGTGACAACGCATCTGCATTTTGATCCTGAGGATAAATGAAGATGTCTATGAGCCACAGCATTCGCTAACCATCAAGTGGGCTGTGTGCTCGCTTGTCAAATAAAAAAAAATCCTTAAAAATTCGTTTATTCTATAAAAAAAATCCGCAGTATAGCCATTCAACGAGGAAACTCAGCGAATGGAGTAGGACTGTATGGTAATTTAAGTTTATAGTTTAAGTTTTTTTTAAATGAATGTTATGTATTTTTTTGTATTGTTGCCAAAACGAAGAGAATAAAAACACAACATTTAAAAAAAATATTTTTTAATATTTACACGTAAAAAGCATTGAATAAAGGCTGATACCCGTATAAGCTAGCGTATTATTTATTTTATTGAGAACACGAGTATTATTTCCAACATGGCTCCCGTAGCGACTCCCTAAAGACTCATTTTAAATAGCTTATTGGACTACCGACATTATTTATGACGTCTATTTTTATTATCGTGTACTACGAAATATGTATTTACATAAAGTTTTAAATGAAAACGAATTGCATGGAACTATCTTTTTATTTTTTATTTTTCGTAATGCATAGCTTCGTTACATGGATAATACCAGTCTATGCTTATTTCCTTATAGGGAAAAATATATAAATGAGGTTTTAATTAATTTCAAGTGATTTTGGTTTATGGTATTATTTAATAGCACTAGGGGTGACTAGTAAGTACACAGACCACCTTAAAAAATGAATGCCGTGACACAGTGATATCTTTGAATAGGTAATCAAAATGTGCTTATCGATCCGTTGTTACTCTGACGACCAAGATGGAACGCCTTATCACCGGGGTCTCCGGTTCTCCGGTTCCGGTAAACACACCACTGGTGCGTAATTCAGTAAAATTAGTTAGAAGTAAATGGTTGACGCGCAAGATATTTAATTAATTTGTTTATGAACTTTTAGACCTCTGTTATCTCTTTATAAGTTTCTCTTTCTCTCTCTGTCTATAAGTTAATATAATAACTATCACTTGTGGATATTATTTTATAATTCAAGGTATTAATAACACCAATGATGCAAGCGGATATCGAAAATAGGTTGTCTATAACATTAAAGGCATGCGTCCTACCCTAGTGATAGTGGCTCTATAGAGTGAAGCTGCAAAACATCATAGGGAAGGACCACGCTCACACAGAATACTAGCATAAAATAGCAGCTTAATGCTGTTGTGTTTCGTATGTTGAGTGTGGCCGTGGAAGGAAAAGGGGAGATCTCCCGCCGGGCAAGCTGATCGGCCCGAGGAGCGGCCAACGCTTCGAGTGGTAGTTCGGAGCTATTCTATATATACTGTTTTTAATTCGGAACTTTGATAGCGCGATTTAGGCTTTGATTTACTTTGCTTGTGGCGCGACGACAGCGCCGCCACATCACCCCCCTGCTCAGAAGGGAGGTCGATGGTGCAGTCTAGATGTCAACGAATGTGCAAGTGCCAGGGAATTGCCTTGTAGTCTGCGGTGAGTCGAGAAGAAGGCAAGTAATCTGCGAGATTGCCGTGAAGCAGAGGCGAGCAGTAAGGCTCAGGAGCCGTGCCGAACACTGTAGCGCAGAGAGTAGCTTTAAGGAACAGGAAGCATTATTATAGTGCTGCGATGAACCTTTGTAAAGCTAGATGGCTTGCAGGATGTGAAGACTGCAGACAATATCTGCACGGGAGCGAATAAATGGGGTATTTGAGGACGATGACGAAGGTTTAAAATTCCTAAAAGGCCCGCCATATTGAGTGTAAAAAATCGAAGACCCTTTTTACTGGAAACGAGGCATTCCATCTTAGTCCTCAGGGATGACAACGCGTCTGCATTTTGATTCTGAATCGAGTATTAATGTAGATGTCTATAGATCCCACCATCGACTTGTCATTAGGTGGACTGTGTGCTCGTTTGTCACCCTTATTCTATAAAAAAAGATGATGATGTATACTAGGTGTATCGTACTTCATTACAACATTAGATTGTTTTTACACCACGCGGTGACTCATGTAAATAATCTATGTTCATACTTAATTTTAACACGCTTAATATTATTATATTTACCCGTATGTGTGTATGTATGTATTTATATATATATATATATAATATATATGTATGTATGTATGTATGTATGTATGTATTAGAATTTTTTAAATTTAGTTTTCACCCACTTTCAGACGTCTGAATATTCCGAAAATTTGCTGACGTATTAAGGACTGATACCTAAGACAATACAGTAATTCAGCTGACTATGACCTAGTTATATCTAACGAAAATCATCATATTCATTTATCATTAGTTACAGTATACTATCTATTGTATATACTATACAATAGACTACTATTATTATACTATTCTATATAATCTATTGCTAAACATAGGCATAATCCATAAATTGTCTCTTAAATATTTGCCATCGTTGTCACGCTTGGCAGACGTGTTAACAACGGCAGATTTGTATTATTTTAAGTTGCTATTAGATAATGCTGATGTACATCTACTATTTCGTTTTCCTCTGTCACCTCTTACGACACCGATGGGATAATATTATAGAATAGTGGATCCTCTTATGCTGCGAACTCATGTGCAAAGCGTGTTGTTTAAATGTATTTATTTAAACTCTAAGTTTTTCATGGATTTCATCGCGTTTAATCAATAATTACTATAATATTTAAAACAAAATTAATAATTTTAGGCTGAAGGGTTTCCAGAAAAATTCTAATATTTTTATTATATTTATCGTTTAAATTCCATTGAAAATTTATCGTCATTCTTCAGTGTCCTACGTTTGAAAACAATATTTCTAAATATTAAAACTTTATTAGCTTTTTTTTATTGAAATTAATGAAATGATTTGGTAAACTTGCATGATAAGCTTTTACTTTTAATCTTTTAATTTTAACTTAATTTGTCACGTCACTGTATAGCGGTTTCTTTTTTATTTAAGCCGCTGAATTATGTATCTTCAAAGAAAATTAAATTTACACATAGAAAATGTGTGCCTTAAATAACTTGAAGGGAAAAAACCTTGATGCCGAATAAGCTCATTATTACTGTTAATAATGTTCTTTACATTTTTGTACCGTAAAAATTAATTTGAAAGTATTTAGTTAAAGTGCCAAATATTTTTTAAAGTTAAAAGATGGCGAAATAGGTAAACTTGGATCATGACAAACTTTTAATACGTGGTAGAGCAACGCTGCAGTTATATTATGGTTGTAGCACGAATGGGTCGGCTCCACCGGAGAAGGTCCACGCTCTCACAGAATACCAGTGTAAAATGTTTCGTATCTTGAGTGTAGAGAACCGGAGACCCTTTTACTGGAACCGAGGCATTCCATCTCAGTCCTCAGGAGTGACAACGCATCTACATTTTGATTCATAATATAGGGAAAATGTTGATGTCTATGGGCCACAGCATTCACTTACATCAAATGGACTGGGTGCTCGTTTGTCACCCTAATTCTAAACTTAAATATTTTCAGTCTTAACTGCACTGCGTTTCTTTGGAAATACGAGAAATGTACTTTTTTTAAATACATGCAATGCTATTTACATAACTAATATACCTAGTGTTAAATATAGTGGTTAAAGCCACTCCTGGTAAGCTTAAATGCTTGTGTTAGGAGTGTTTCACGACAGTAGTTGAATGGCGGATTCGAACCCACGACCTTTAAAGTTCGCAGTTCGCAGTCCGCACCTTGCCATTAGACTAGTGACGCTTCGTACTTAAACCTAAACTTTCATTATATTTTTAAATCACGTTCCAAACATCTGTGTGTTGATACTTACACATTTTCGTGTTCAGCTTAACATCTGATATAAAAATATACCTTTCACCGTCAGGTGGCATCACAATATTATCCGCCTGCGAAACGAAATCATCAATTCCCGGGTAACACTTCAATCTTCCTTTCCGTTCGGGTTGAATCGATTGCATATAAATAAGCCTACATACAGAAAAGTTATGAAGTATTTTTTACTGATGATTCCTGTATATGATGGTACAACTTATATGTTTTTTTTAATTATTATCAGTCAGTGCTTGACCAAAATCCCATCTGGTGGTGCGTAGTAACCCTAAATAGTAAATCGTACTATCTTAACGTAACAAAAACCTATTCACTCTTGCCTTGTGTAATCGGATAGAAAGACAGACGCACAGACAGATTTACATTATGAAAGACAAAGCAAACCGTTCGGTTTGAAAGCGTGGAATATCGACAACAAATGAGTGGAGGAAAAAACCCGCTGGTTGTCCGATGATGGAAAGGGGAGGGAGTAATTAAGGCACGTAATTACTTCGCACACTCTTCGTTTCAGGGTTTAACATAATATTTCAAACAAATGATTGAACTGATATAAATAGCTTTTCTTTTTTTAAAGTTACCTACATTCTTAGGATTTTGTCTTGTATCGCGAAGGAGTCTCACACACAAAAATTGCATATTGACAAATATCCAGACCCAGAACCCTTATTTGTAAGCCATGCAATATATAAACCGCGTAAAAGCGGTGTAATAATACATTACCCCATACCTTCCCGTGGGTGTCGTAAAAGGCGACAGAGACAAGGCATCTTCGTGATAACAACTGAAAATAATAAATTGCAATTGCCAACTTGCTTGCCAAGCGTGGTAACTATGGCAAATACCTTCCCCCCCCCCTACACCTAAGGAGGTAATTTATGGGGATGTCAATGTTCAGCAGTGGATTTTGATGGTTTGCAATGATGATGATGATGATTATAAACTATAAAATGAATGAAATCAACGATAAGTCACGTGACTGTTACTTTTGTAGTTTTCTATCAACATTAACGATTGTAGAGAACTTATTAGGCCAACCCCACTGGTACTGGGATCGACAAAATTTGCTTACCAAGTGTGTCCAGGCAAATTCTCCCCAAGTCCTGGACTTTAAGGGACTTATAAAGAGAAGAAGAAGAAGAAAACAGAAAGAAGTATTGAGATAAAATACATGATGTATTAACATTCTGTATCTTAGCAACCAGTTCGTGTTGATTGTCACGTTTATATAAAATAAAGCTTATGTTAATGCTTAGATTATTTACTCTCAAATAATCTAAGTGTTAACGTTTCTTATATTGTTTATTTAAAAGTAATATATATGTTTTAAATCTTAACAAGAAGTACGAAGACAAATATTTGTTTGCTGTAGGCTTTGATCTCGCGGCTTAGCAGCGCCTCACTATTCTACTCACGATTCTGTATGATAACTATTGAAGTAGTGTAAATTTCCGAAATTTCCGTATGATTTTCGTAAACATAAATAAAGTTACAATTCAAGTCCCAAGCAACACAAAATATTAATTAGATATTGACATATAGGATCATGGTAGTTCAGGGGCTAAATTTAACACTACTCGAACAACCCGGGTTCGTTCCCCGCGGACACCAATGAAATAGTTTTTTTTTTATAGAATAAGGGTGTCAAACAAACACACAGTCTACCTGATTGTAAGTGGATACTGTGACCAAGTGTGTGTAAGTGCTGTGGTGGGTGTTCTCATCGCTGGTTCACCACATGTTTAGCAGTGAAGGAAATGTCGTGAGGAAACCTTTATATGTGAAATATTTAAGTACATGTGATGAAGACCGTGCACGCACTTGAGCACCGCTGCGGACTAAATTCTCCTTATACCGTTAACATTACAGCCTTTTAAAGTCCACTGCTACACATAGGCCTCCCCTATAGATTGCCTCATAGGGGGATATTTGCCATATTTGGCACATGTCTCACCAAGTTTAAAGAGCAACTCCCGGCCTCCCTCAATTGCGTGCACTATCCTCGTTACCACTAACCCCAACACCACTACACTAGGATAGACAAACCACTGTCGATAATAGACACGTGTTTGGCCTCTAAACGAGGCATCCTCAATTTTTCATCTGTTAATGAGATTGTAACGTAGCATTTAAAAACAGATCCCAGAGTTTTCACCGGTTCTTCTTCGAGAAGGCCTTGTTTTCTGAATCGGTGTAGATTTTATATTCTTAGGAGTATATTTTTTTAAGTTTTGTCTACAACTTTGAAGGTTTAATATAAAATATTTTCTGATATAGGCTTGCTATAACAAAACTATGTCAAGTTACTAAATTATTGACTTTGAGACAAAAATAGGTCACATATCTTATATCCGCTGCTTATCTGCTTCCACATCATGCCATCCATCCACTTACCATCAGGTGTACTGTATGCTCGTTTGTCACCCTTATTCACGCACTAAGCCAGCGCTCCCCAGCTGTAAAATTCCATGTCCATCCACCTGATTCTGTACGATAACTATTAATATCCGAATGATTTTATAAAAATTATATAATTTAATATAATTATATTAAATGAAACTAATTTTTACGCGTTTAATTTAACTTTCTGATTCCCGACGTTTTGATAGAATCCGTAAAAATTAGTTTCATTTAATGTGTAGTGTTCGCGTAAACATAAGAAATCATAATTATATTATTTATAATTTAATATTTGAATATATTTTTTTAGATTTGAATATATTTATACGTTATTCGGGATGTATTTAATATTTTTATTAATATAGGTTAAATTATTATCCCAGTCTGTACATGTATAAAATCTTATATATACATAGAAAGAATAATAACAACAATGGCAAGGTCGTCAAAGCAGCCTGTCGTCATTAGTCTTGTAGTGTAGCCCCACGATAGTATATATTAGTGTTAAGGTAGAATAATTTGAGAAGTATAATTAAAGTTCTTGTACAAGCAACACGTCTCTATTCATATAACACTTTTCCTATATCACATGGCGACCCTGACAGGCAGTGCGCTGCGACAATGCAAGCGCACCGCCGCGGCCTGCAAAAATTGTTGAAAAAAAAATTAAGAAAAATAATGTAAATATACAATATAATATTATATTAACGGAGTGAACGCAATCCCGGACAAGACAAGAAAATAATAATATGACAAATACAAGAGGAGGCCACAAGAGTGATTTTATAGACTGAAAAATTAAAAGGTATGTGAAGCTAATTAACGAAGAACGAGGAAAATTAAATGTGGATTTTTTTTATATAATGATCAAAGACCAAAATTCAAGAAACGGCAGATTAATTTAAAAAGGAAAGAAGCAGTTGTATTTTACAAGCTTCGTCCAGAAGAATATGAAAATTGAGCCAAAAAGAACAAAGAAGAAATTAAGAGGTAACTTCGCACCTGTGTGATTTTAATTCCATTTAAAACTTTATTTATCAATTTGAAATTGTTTTTATGTTCTTTTTGCTATTATTTTAAGTTAAGTATTAAATATTCTGTATTTAATATACCTATGTTTAAATTGAAAGTATTTATCAGATAATTCACGATTCAATTGTTTTTTTAATATTTTATTACTGTATCTGAAAAAATAATCATAATGCAATAATCATAATTTAAGTTACATTTTAAGCACTTATGCGGCACTTGTATTAAGGCGGAAGACGATTTTATATTCACTTTTACTCAGCTATTGTTTTATATTATTTTTATTACTGTGTCCTGCAAAAATGAATTAAATCATATAGTGGATTACATTTTTACGTACTTAAATTTCTCATGGTTTATCATAAAATAGTTTTTCACATTTTATTGTTAAAATAACACTCTGATACGTTTCTTTTTTTTCTGTAGTCTTATAATGTAAAATATATACAATTTTGAAGAAGGTCATAAACATAAGTTTTAGTATTACAAAATATTTAAAACTATCATTTTAAGGTACTAAGGAATAAAATAATTATGAAAGGTTTTAATTGTAATGTTTATAACAAAGTTAAACACGGACATAGAAAATTGACTGACATAAATATTTCCCCATTTTTGTACAAAATTAGAAAGTATGTATTTAAAAGGTGTGAGGAATGAAAGAAAGAAATGTTCATAAGTGTGAATACGAATGATTGAGTTGCTAGGTTTCGTCAATATTGGACTGTTCACCTAAATATTGATGAATGTTTAAACTCCCGGTATGGAATTCATTATGAACGAGAATAATGCAAGTTAGTATTGTAAGGGGAGCATGCAAGTGTATAAAAGTAATCGATAGAGTTAAATAGATACTAACATGTTAGTAAAGAATACGGTAAATAATAAATAAAGAAGGAAATAAGATTTATGAAGAGAATAGAAATAAAACATGAGTTGACCTTAATAAATAAATAATGGACGGGAACGTCCATCACTGGTATAGCATATAGTCCTCGAGTAGGGTATTTTTCCATGATTGGATGATAAAATCGGAAGTAACGGGTACTAGGGAACAATACCTTCAGTACAAGTGATGTGAACGAATTTCCTCATATTAGTACTGTTGGGGACCAGAGAAGTCTTAAATTTGTTACCCTTGATAATGTACTTAATAATGTTACATAGAGGTCACATTCTTCGATGGATCATAGTGTGAACTTAGTTTTCCTCCGTGACAATTGTTGGAGTCCTTTTAAAATGACTTACGCGTAGACCTCAAGGTTGTGCGCACAACCCAAGGTACACTTTTACCTTGATATAGTATGATAACGAACTAAAACCCCTACTAAGAAAAATGCATGTATTGATCAAGCAACCAACAATGTACATAAGCAAGGTTGATGCCGAGGTTTTAAACCTGGCATTATCAGACCATGAAACAGGCCAATTCATATCGTTTCAAATTCAAAGAAAACTACATAAAGACTACAGTAAAGAAAACATTCAAAAGTTTTCTGACTGTCCATCGCGTCTCTTTTCGGAAGTATACGATCAGACCAGTGTTGATGAGGCTTAAAGATCATTCCATAACTTGTTAACTCTATTTCATGGACTGTGGTTTCCTATAATTAAACTTAAGAGAAATAACATGTAATAGAGGTAGGTGGAAAACAAAAGGTTTAAAAAGTCTAGTATTACGAAAAAGAAAACTTTACCTAACCTATAAATATTCAAAACTTATAAAATGTTACATAAAAGAAATACGAAAAATATAACTATCTTTTGAAAAAGTGCATTTATAAATCTCAACAAAAACATCTTAAAATACATTCTAAATAGTAAAATACTTGCAAAGCTACTTGGAATTCAGTAAATTCAAGTATAAATCAAACTAGCCAAATTAATAACATTGACGTAATTAAATGTAATGACCTAACAATTAGTAACCCTGACATGATATGTGAATTATATAACAATTCTTTTATTGACCTAAGTAACATTAATAATACAAATAAGTCTGGTAACAATTTGCTCAACCAAATATAGATACAAATCCAAATACAATTTTCTTACAACCAACGGAACCAGCAGAAATTAAAAATAATCAAAGAATTAAAAACACGGATTCACTTGGCTACGACGAACTCAGTTCCAAAATACTAAAGTCATGTGCTGTTATATCTGCACACCACTGAGTTTCCTTATAAACCTATAATTTGTCGAGGCTCATTCCCGGAACATCTTAAAATTTCTATAATAAAACCAGTTCACAAAAAGGAGATGAAAAGGATCTCAATAACTATAGACCAATAACTTTGATCTTTGATTGATGATGATATTTGAGAGAACTATGTACGATAGACTAAGTAAATTACAAATATTTGGTATCTTAACTGAAGATCAATTCGGTTTTCGCAAAAACAGATCCACAATTTTAGCGTGGTTCAACTTTGTTAAAGACATAGCAGAGAGTATCGATAGAAAACTCCAGTAACTGCTCTCATAACCAAAGCCTTTGATCTTGTTGGCCATAAAATCCTATTGAACGAAATTGAAAGCTACGGGATAAGCGGTGCGGCTTACACATGGCCAAGCAGTTACTTGCAAGGCCGAAAACAATGCACAGAAATCACTCGGCTAACGCAAGCACGGCAAGACAGCATATTTACCAATGAACTACATCGTTTACAGTTTAGATCTAATGACCGTGGTATCCCTCAGGGAAGTATTTTAGGACCTTTAATCTTCTTGCTATATATTAATGACTTGCCTAAAATAACCAAGCACAAATGCATCTTGTTCATGAACGACACAACTTTTATATTTAAATGCACCAAAAAGACATATATGAAACCGAAATAAATAATTATATTAATACTATTGTGACATAGCTTAATTTAAATAATCTTTTACTTAATATTGACAAAACAAAAATAATACAAATTGAAATAACAAAATGGAACCTATAAATATGAATATAAAATATGAAAATTCGATGATTGAACATTTTCTGTTCAATCAGCTATATTTAGGTATAAAATTTACAAAAGTTTAAACTGCAAACCTCACATTGACCAGGTTTGTACGTGGTTTCTTGATAGCTGCAAGCCCTTGTTCAAAAGATACGCGTATTGCTTTGCCATACATGTATATTCGAGAAATATGTATTTTGTAAAGCGACACTGAATTACTTCAAAACCCATGCTGAATATCTCGAAAGGCAAACAAGGCATAAAATAGATATTTTATCCCAAATGCAGCTCTAGATTTTATGCAAACAGTGCTCCTATGATGGCTATTAAAATATATAATAAATTACCCAATAACTTAAAAGACATGCTTTTGAATAAAGGAGACAGTTTCTTTTGTATGGAGAATGGGCCCGCCAAAAACTGTGATGACTGTAATGAAATGTATGTAGATTTATTCCTTATAATTTCTAGATTACTATAGTAATGTTAGTTGTACCATATACATACTGAAAATAACAATCAAACGGCAATCTCATTATAACCTAAAATCCCATACGGGCGACTGTCTAATAGTTTTTATTGATATCCTATGTTATAATAGTGCACTGTGAATAGTAAAAGTGTAAAAAGTTGTAGGTTCTTCGAATTCTTAAGTACTACTTGGTGGATGGATTTGTTTTAGTAGTACCGGAGTAAACAGTACGAATAAACAGACGCGTGATGTATTGATTCTTAACTGTATTTATTATTTATTGTGGTGTATTGAATACTAAGCACAGAATACATTACAAATGTATTCAAGTGAAGCAAAAAGTAAGCCAAGACTATGCTCAACTAATTCTAAAACAAGCACATGTACTTATTTATTTAATATCATTTGCAACCTGTAACACGGTTTTAGGTGCATGTGTGTCCAACAGTGAACTTTTAAGGGTGTTTTGAGTTTTACCTCTACAGCGATTGAGTAAAAAAAGGGAACGTAAGATATTTTGAACTGGTCGTTAGAATAAAAACAACTCTGTATTGTCACTGTATTTGTTATTGTAAAATCATCACATTCTTAAAGCAGTATTAAAAGTGACACATGCCACCAGGTGCAGTGTCAGGACATTGTTATTAATATGTATTGATTGAATAACATGTTTACATTCCAAGCACCATTAAAACTAAAATGATTGGATAGTAACATATCCGATTTTACGATATTAACCGCGAAAATAAATAGCTTCTAAGGTGTTTTGAACTATTTGTGTTAGGATAAAAAGAAACACTGTATTGTCACAGCATTTTTATTGTTTATTATTGTAAAATCATCATATTCTAAAAGCAGTCTATTATAAGTATCACAGGCCGCGAGGTGCAGTGCCAGGACATTCTTTTAATATGTGTTGATTGATAGTGGTGACGGGGATAGTGCACGCAATTGAGGGAGGGCGGGAGGTGCTCTTCAAACTAGGTAAGACACATCATTTTATTTTATCGAGCGGATGTACGCAAGGTAATTTTTACCAACTTTAACACTCCATCTTAGTCCTCAGGGGTGACAATGCATCTGCATTTTGATTCTTAAACGAGGATAAATGTAGATGTCTATGAGCCACAGCATCTACTTACCATCAGGTGGACCGTGCGCTCGTTTGTCACACTTATTCTATAAAAAAGGAGATTGTCAATTGAAAGAGATACGAAAAGGTATCAGTGCATCTATTCAACTTGCTCAGCGTTTATTTATAAATTAGGCGCTTTATTTATAATAAGGCACATAGTAGAAACAGGTCAAGTAAGCAAAAATAATTACAAGTTTTATTGATTATTATTCGTCATCATTACAACAATTCACTGCTGAACATAGGTCTTCCTAAATTAAATATATAATGTAAAATATTGTATAGCCCTTCCGTCAACTGCCATCGCGTTTCGTCCTGTATGGTGTCGTAAAAGTCGTAACAGAGTAAAATAAAGCTACCAGGAGATAAGCAGGAACATATCCCTATAGAATAACACAAAAAGCTTTGGTTGCCACAAGCATAGCAACTGTGGCAAAACTACCATATAGTAATGATGCATATTTATATTACTATATAAATATGCATCATTACTACTTGTATAAATTATTCCAATCATTGTGAGGTTCATTTAAGTGGTATTCACAAATACAGGCGCACAGTAGCACATAAAATGAGCTATCCATCAGCAATCTCTTTAAGTTAGTAGTTCTTTTTAGTTTAGGTATTAAGAATCTAGATAAATGATTACATAACTTAAAAATACAGTGACGGGAAGCAGAAGCAGCACACTCATAACTAGCCACAGGATAGAATAGAATCATTTTATTCAATATAGATTACAATACATAATACTTATTAAAAGTCATTTTTACTTTTACCACAGGTTCGCAAAAACCTCTGTCCTGGGAAGAACCAGCAAGAACCCAGCGAGACTTTTTTAAAAAGCTCATTTTACAATATAATATTTTATACAATTGTTTTGAAAACATTTAGAAACAGCATGGTAGCGATCACCTCATTCCCAGGGGTTATTATCAGTCATGTACTCTCTAGTAGTATAATAACCCTTACTAAACAATTTTGCTTAAGAAATAATTTAAACTTTTGACAGAAAAGGTCGGCAGGAGTTACAGTTACAGGCATAAGGGTGATTGTGGGATGTTACCGATGTCTCCAATATTCATGGGTTGTAATTCCATATCCATGTTATCATTTGTGTCTCCATACAGTTGTAGAAGCTCTCGGCCGACAAGATTGCAGACTCATTCTAAATGATCCATCTGAAAAGTGTTTTTTTTCATCAACAAACCGAACAGACTATAGTTTTACAGTATCTACCACTTAAATAATAATATTTATTAATATTTTATTTATTTCAATCTTTATTACTAATAAACTGTCTTAATGCCTCTTAAATTATATATAAATAGCATGTACTCGTTTCCTTCATAATACTTTTGTAGTAAACCAGATTCCACTAAGGTAAAAAGAAATAAAAATACATCAAATCAGAAAGGTAAACAAGTGAAGTAGTTATTTTAGAATTATAACATTATTTGACTAAGTACAAGTTCATAGACGTTTTATTTACACTAATTTCATTTAAGGTAAAAATATTACTTGTGTTTTAAGTACAAAGGCATACATATATGGGGTAAGGTAAGGAAGAAGTAGCATCTACCTAATAACAAAAAAAAACTGTGGTTATCGAATATCTCCCCTATAAGGCAATCTGTGGGGGAGGTCTATGTTCAGCAGTAAACTTTTGATAGGCTGTAAAGTTAAAGAGAACCTGGTGGTGAATAGCCAAATTGTTTGTAGTGCGAGGTGTATGATACTACAAACATCAATCTGTGTGCCAAAGCTATTATGCCAACTCCTCCGGGCAAGCCTATTTCAGGCAGGGGATCACTTACAGGCTGTTAAAGTAAAGTAAGTAGCTGGTGTGATGGTATCCACTGCAAAATAATATCTCTTTCTGCTGAGTTAATTGGCACAGCCCGTGTGTGGTGAGCTCTTAAATTCAAATCTTACACATACAAATCTTCTAATGGAATGAGCAGTTTCAATACTTTCTTGCAATATTCTTAGGCAGTTATAACAAACTGCATCAAGTAGGTGTAACTGATAAAATTGGGAATGCAAATAAAAAATAAAGTAAAGAAATATTAAACTCAGAAAGAATGTACATTACCTACAATCAACAAAATAAAATAAAAATAATGTAAACAAAATTCTTACTTCCTGATGGAGTTTAAATATAATGAACATAAATAGTAGATGTATTTAATCAAATATTAACACTAATATGTATTCCTAATAACATCCATTTATTTTTATTTATCTATATCTATAAATATTAAATTCAGAAGGAATGTGATACATTCCTTCTGAATTTAACAACATCTTCTATTAACAACTACCAATAAAAAACTGTGGTTGCCGACTTGTCTACTAAGCATGGCAACTGTAGCAAGTATCCTCCTGTGAGGAAATCTGAGGAAGGTCTATGTTCAGCAATGGGCTTTTGATAGGATGTAACAGTTGCGGATATAGTTACTCTGACAGACACTTTTAACATAGATTTGTGTATATTTTGTGTGATTTTATTTTATCTATTAATTAAATTAGATTTTACCAATAACATAACACTTCAATACTTTGACACTTTTAACCTTTTAACATACTAATAAGAATTGTGCTTGTCATTTGTTTTAGGTAATTCAACATAAATTATAGATTTTCCAAAATTCTGGGAGCAAAATAAACTTGTATTATACACTCACATATACTTTTAATTAAACTCGTCAGTTTTCATTTTCGAATGTCAGTGGCGAATTAAATACATAATCTGGAATATTTGGCTAACCTGTATAATATAATCCAACACTTGTTGCATTGATTAGACATTGACATATGAATTTGTTAGTAATATGAAGGATATTTATTAGTATTTTTACAAACTTAAAATAATTAAGTACTAAAACATGTATAGACCGTTAAGTGTCTGTGGGTGTGGGTCGTTTATTATTATTTCTAAAAGTCGTACCATATCTCAATATTCAGTAAAATAAAATAAAATGTAATACATTATAAACGAAAATTAGTAGTTTTCGTTTCCGTAATATAATATGTTTGGAGTAGAACTTCGAGAGTGACAAAAATAAGATATATTTCACATAAAAGTTTGAAACTTTAAATCAATTGTAGGTTTTGTACAGTTGAATTCTTCGCATTCCATAAGATAAGATACTCGCCTCTTGAGAAATCCACAAATATAAAGTTGGCGCATCTGCTCCTGTCTCGGCTAGTTATTGTCTTCGCACAGTGCGTTGAAATCCACAAATATTATTTAATTGTTTTCAGTGTATGCTGATCTTCCAGATGCAATAAGTACAAAAAACAGCAGCGTGACGAATGTCAATGCCGTAAAGTAATACCCGGCCGCCGGCACAGACATAGATATGATGCTTATATTATGATAATATGGCCGTCGGTTATTACCCAGCACGGAAGTCAATGACAAAATAGCGTTTCGTTCCACGGTGTCTTTGAACCATGTTATATGATATAAGCTAACACTTTTAGAAATAGGATAAAAATCTCAGTGGTATCCCTTTTTAGTAATAAATATATAATATACAAATAAGTATAAATATAATATGTATATAATAAGTTATCTTTGTAAAAAAACACATTTTTCTTTTAATAGAAACTGTAAAAATGATTCATTACGCATTTTTTCCATATTACATTAACCAGAACACGGAATATCAAAACCACTCATGTTTTTAGATTTCTTGATTCCGTTTAGATATTCATAAAATCTATAGGCCATTTATTATAATAAATTGGTAACTTTTTTTCTATGTAATACCATTAAGGGTCGTTAAAATTTCTAGTGGGCCCAAAACTACTGACTCCTTTAAAATTGAGATTAATAAATGGCTTCTAACAAGTGTTATTATAGTGTTAAGGAATATTTTAATTGATTAAAATATTATTTAATGTATTATATAATTTATTCAAGCTTTTCACATTATGTAAATTTAATTTGATTTTTAAGATATGTTTGCACAGTACAACTCGGTAAAATATTATTGAGACTTACTCTAATACTAAATACCTGTATTACCTAAACATTTTATTCTGCAAATAAAGATTTTGACATTGACTTTGACTTTCATAAAAAAAGTTTATGTACCAATAACATAAAATGAATGTAATGAAAATGTAATATAATACTCAAGTTAATGGGGGCCCATAGTTATAAAGTACCTGCATGGTAAATATCATGAAGTAAAGTATAAATGAGGTGAATTAAAACTCCGATTCCCGATATCTAATTAATAAAGCTAGATAAGGTCAAAAATATTAAGAAAGGAGTAAAGTACGTACAAGAATTATGAAAAAAGGCCTGACAATCGAAAACAAAGGAAATGAGAGTATTTTTAGTATGAAAATAATAACATACAAGGACATAAGAACAATTAAAATGAGTTGATAAGTTAATCCCGATCAAATCTAAGTGAGATATGTAGTTATTTTGCATTTCTGTATTAGGGCTATTAATGCTACCCAAAATGTTACTCACAGGTTACACATGTAGTAACTATATTATCGATCCACACAACCACACGTAAAAAAAAATATTAATCCAATATAATAAACACATTTTCACGTATTTAGTTATTTTACCATATTTTGTATGAATTTACAAGATTTTTGCATATTTATATTGATTCTTATTTACAATAACTCTACCTTGTTTTTTTATGTAAAATTTTGTATAATTTTAAACTAAATTTGGTAGTCCAAAGTGTATCAATTCTTCTTTATTCTTCTTTATTTTATTTTTTTTGTTTTTAACGTAACCCACACACTAGGATTTTCTCCTGTATCGTGGAGGCAGTTTACAAACATAAATTGCACAAGAACAAACATCCAGACCCGGAACAATTATTTTTAGGCCATAGAAATACTTGTTCCGTGCGGGATTCGAACCCGCGGCCCTCAGCGCTGCAACTCATTGCTAAGCCACTGCGCTACGGAGCCGTCGCTATTATTATAAGTTTTTTCATCTATAGACAATGAAATGAAAAATTATATTCAATATATACTTAAAACACATTTCTTTTCTAATGTTAATAATATTTTGTTAACATACAACATATATTCTGCTATACAAACTTATATCTGTGTAATAGCCTATCTTTTTATAAATTTGTGTTTCAAATAAGATAAACATGTTCCTTAGAAGTCATGAAATCTAAAAAAAAAAGGTAATATGTAATACGTTTCGACTATTAATGATAAATAATATATTTAATAAATACTTGATAATTAAAAAGTATTATAACAATGCACTGTAACTATCTTAACTACGTAAAAAAATGTTTAATAATATAAATTTTAGATACATTTTAAGTGTATTCATAATAGAACATTTTGTAAGTTATGTTGAAATTAGGTATGATCATACGATGTAATCGCAAACGTTCCCATAAACGTACTTTGGAATTGAAAACAAAAGTGTCACAAATCGCTTACGCGGCTGGGATTGCAACTTGTATTTTGATCTGGCTTTTGTTATGTCAATCATCATAATTACGATGCATTACATTATCTTCTTTGTTCTGTATATCTTAAAATGAAATGTAATATTTTCGGTTTTATATTTATTAAACCTTCAAATCATATATTTTAACTTTTATAAGTCAGTATTTTCTGAAAAAAGGTTGATTATAAATATCTAAGTTATTTGTGTGGATCATGAAAGAAATGTTTAATCAAATATAAAGGTATAAATAAATGAAGTATATACTATAAAATTATAAATATAAATGTGAATAAATATATATAGGAAGGGTATTATTTAATGTGAATGTCTAGATAAGTGACTTAATAAGTAACTAAATAACTTAGTATCTAAGTGTGTTACAGTGATGTGTCGACCAAAATAATATACGTTTGCGAATATACACTCGATTTTGTCAAACATAATGCATCAACAATGCAACAATGCATTAAGGCTTAAACATATATAATATTGTGACTACGGAATTATTATGTATAGGGGTTTGGCCAACCACCCTACCCAAGCCAAGACAAATATTATATATACATAATTAGAATAAGACTTTATCTAAGATTCACTTTTTACTATATAAAAAAAATCTTTTATTTTTTTGTCGGTGGGAGGTGTAGTGTAGCCCCCACGATAGTATATATTTGTGTTAAGGTAGAATAAGTTGAGGAGTATAATGAAAGTTCTTGTACAAGTAACACGTCTCTATTCATATAACACTTTTCCTATATCACAGTCTTCGCAAATTTGTTGGAGACAAAAATATTTATGTTGATCCAACGCTCTATCTATCGCTTTGTTGGCGAAATTTTCGAAGATAGCGCTATGCCAGATGTAAGAGTTATTGAAATATAAAGAGGCTATTGTATTAATGCGCTGTTTGATACTGTGGTACCTTTTAAAGCCTTAGTAAAATGCCAGAGAAATATTTTGAAGAAAGAGACATACATCATTAGTAACGTAACGTAACTTCAAACAAAGAAGACCAAATGAACTAAAGTTTATTGCCACATACTCTGCAATTATAGTAGCTCTCTTTACCCTCCATAACGAAACATAACAGTGCAGGTTCTGTTATTTAGTGGCAGAAGCAGGTAAGAGGATGGTACCTGCCTAGACGGACTACTAGGCAGAAAAGAGGTCCTGCCAACTATAAGGAAGAATGCACAACTGGCGTGCATGGTTTGAAAGATATGTCACACCATGCTGTAAACAAATGTGTTAAACATAAAAAAAAAACTTAAGTAAATTTTGACTACATTTTAATAGTACAAAATACACCTACAAATAAAATATAATATATTTAAACATACTAGGTAAAGTTTCAAATAAAAAGAAAAAAATATTAAACTATTACGAGTATAATGATTAAGATATTGTATAACACTGTTCCGCCACATTTATGTGTTACCTCAAATATTGCAAACTTTATCCTTTTGGAGTAAAGCATATTATTTGATATCTTTCCTCTAACTCCTGTAACGGGCGGAACAACGTAAATACACATTTGTCTTATTTTACCGCGGAGAAAATATTATTACAGTTCTCTCCACCAGAACATAATTTTCTATTTTACTTATATAAAACGATTGTTCGTAAGTTTTGGCTAAGTTTTATTATATTAAAAATATTGTAGTACTCCATTCTTCTTTATCGGCGGTTCGTAAAAGTCCACTGGTGGACCTGGGTCTATCCCGTTGTAGAGTGGATTTGCCTTAATCGTCACGCTTCATAGGCTTATTCACTAGCGGTACCAGATGTCTTGCCTATATCTCGCGTCATCGCTCCCGACGTGGTATAATTTAGACATTAAACTAGACAAAACTATAGTAAAATATATAGACATTTGCTATAACGCTATATTTCGCGATAATTTGTAAAGTTTATATGTGTAAAGACTGCCGGCATCCAACCATCGTGACCGCAGCCCTTGAAGCACGAGGCAGATCAGCAGAAGTCCAGGTCAGTGCACATGCATTCCTTCACATCCTTCCTGTAGCCCTAACTTAGGATTAGTAGTATCGCGAAATAGTAAATTCGCACCGCCTCATACAGTCCATTAGTTAAAATCATCCTTTGATGACTCCAAACCAGCAGTTGGTCATTTAAACCAATACACGCCATTTTTGGCCCCTCGCCAGGATCAGAACCATACCTTCTCGCCGAATTAATTAATTAACCAATTTCTGATCACTCCGGCCGGGTTAAATTAATTTATCCACCAGCTGGTCCAGATGCTGCCCGTCACCGTCTGAGTATTACACCTCTGATGTGAACGAGAGAGTTATACCGCTATCTATCGGAAGCGACATGATTTTTCCAGCATTTTCCATAGTCGCCTCGTACGACAACCACGGAACAAATTGGGGTGATGGGTTCCTTTACGCCGCCTCATGTGGCTACACGCAGTGCGCAGATTAAATGTCGACAGCGTCGTAGGCTTGCACCCCATTGGCGACTCAGTGGCGGCCATATATTATAGTTATAACTACTTAAACTTTGTTATAAATTATAATATCTATTATTTGCAAAATAATTAGGTAGGCCAGGATACGTATACCCTTAGCAGGTGGTCCAGAATTAAAAGTGTGATAAGAGAGTGAGGGCGATATAGGAGTACTTAAGTAGACGGGGGGCTCTACCCATACATCTCTATAGAAAATATCATTTTTTATTTTATGTGAGCATCGAGCAACACAGGAGTGAGTAGCCATAGCATTATTTTCCGATACCAAACTGTCAGTCATTTTTTGCGGGGGGAAATCTGCGCCACGCACACTTTCGCAGACTGCCACACAAAATAATCGTCTGTCACAACGAAACTCATACATAACAATTAAATTAATAAATTAAAAATTTCACACACACAAAGATAATTTTTGTGTCATAACAGTGTAATGAAGTGACGCAACTACATTGACAAGTTGCATACAGTCATGTATATAACAACTGTCGATACGCATTATTGATGAAAAGGTAGATATATTATAGATTATAAATATAATAAAGATAGGATTTTATTTATTATTACTATAATTACCTATTATTTAACAAACAAACTTACCGTTTATGTAATTTAAAAAAAAGTAGTGATAGTTTTATATATCACCGGTTTTTTTTTTGAAGTGACATATCTCTTTTTGCAGCAAATAAATTACAATACGGCATTTTTGTAGGTCGTCGATTCAGTCGCGCAGCTAAATTTTGTCTAGTGAGTAGTGCGGTTGCAACTAGTTTTGTTATACACATTGGACCGCGTGAACTTATAATTTGGCACATCTCATTCTCATTTTTTTTAAAAACGTAACCTCCACACTAGGATTTTCTCCTGTATCGTGGGGGCAGTTTACAAACATAAATTGCACGAGGACAAACATCCAGACCCGAAACGATTATTTGTAGGCAATACAAATACTTGTTCCGTGCGGGATTCGAACCCGCGGCCCTTAGCGCTGCAACTCAATTGCTAAGCCACTGCGCCACGGAGCCGTCACAGGGGAATACCTGCGTATGGCTACTCCCATCCGGTACGTCAGTAGCCCGTCTCTACGGCGTCGTTACTAGTGGCAGCCCTCTGTCACTTTTGCTACCTGCGTGAAATAATAACCTACAATCGCGCGGGACCGCACAGTTTACATACGCCGTCGTGACTAGCGTTCTAGGCGAATTTTAAAGTTTTTGACACTGTTTACGTAAATAGTGTTTTGTAATACTTTTATTATATATATATATATATATATATATTTATATACATGAAATATATACGTGTATATTACCTATCTATTTCATGAATTATTATGACAAAACGTCGTTTCTACTATAATTGTTGTGTGGATGGATGCCTAAAGAGCAAACAAAAGGATTCATATTTACCGTTACTGAAGGATAATGAAAGATAAATTTATTTCATTTTTTTTTTGTTAGGTACTTAAAATTATTAAGTACTGATGTAAGTTGCAGGTAGATAGGTATGGTGAACCACGGAATTGTACGGAATGTTTACAAATTTATACATAAACTACCCAGGTATTTCTGTAACGAAAAAAGAATTAAGTAATAATTTAACTATAGAAGTACCTAAGTACCTAATTACAGAACTTTGTTAAAATTTACTTCACTATCGAAGTACCTACTTACATATCTTTTGGCACTTGTCTTTTATAATTAAAATAGTTTAAGTTGTAATAACACAAAACATTGAAATTAAAACTTAGTTTACAAGATTTTTAACAAAGTAGAATACGATCTCATTTCTGTTAGGAATCGTATTTCGGGTTTATTTATTATTTACATTACGCGATTCGTGATTCGCGACGAATAGCCTTGCAAGTTGCATACGTTGGCCGTCACAGAACTCATATAGTAGCGAAAATGTGGTCAGTCGATTTTAGTCAGAATAGGTAACCTTACCTAAGTAACTTACTTACCATTTCGCAATGTATTTTTTTACTCTTTAGTGACAACCCTAAGTAACTACGAATAGTCCACCGTAATGTAGGAATGGGAAAAGATGCAAAGTAATACGGACACTCTCGCACAGCGATAAAGTTTTATTGAGCTTGCGGGCGCGAATTATCGAATTAATAATAATTATGTAGGCTATTTAAACGTAGTCAAGCGGGAACATGAAAGGAGTGCAACTTCTGTACGTAGTACTATTATTTATTCTGTGCTAGTGGTTGTTATAGGTGTAGTTGAAAAAGGTTGCTCGTTTCAAAGTTAAAGAGTGCTTGCCAGTAAGAAAAAATATTTATTCGAAATATTTTTCGTAAGGCGAAATGTTTTCCTTTCAAATTGGATTATTTCGAGTTATAAAAATTATTCCGGAAATTTAATAAAAAAAACTATATATATCATATATGGAACAGCGACTAAGACATAATGTCTCTTTACCAATAAAACGGGTAACTCTACACTTACCACACGAAACACAGCCGCATTAAGCTGCTATTTTACGCTGATATTTTGTGAGAGCGTGGTCCTTACCACATACTACAACCATAATATAGCTGCAGCGTGGCTGTACCACATACAACTTAAAGTTAAGAAGAAACTTCATGTTACTTCTTTGACTTCTCTTTTGTAGTTTTATTCAACCTCAACCTGTATTACTAATGACATAGCGTAAAGAGCATCACAGCGGGATACCGTTGCTGTGTTTCTTATGACTGGAGATGTGAGACCTTAGATTTTTTTTTACTTGCACAGAGTTAGCTATCACAGTCGCCAGGGGTGGTAGCGAAAATGATGAGCTACAGTCTTCATTCACTATTTGCGAATTGCCAACATTTCAGGTTGGCAATTCGCTTATCACACTAATCTTTATAAAAAAGTTAAAAAGAATTTATTTTAATTTAAAACAAATTAAACAAAATTAAGGTGTACTCTGTGAATTACTTAAACATGTAAAAGCAAAGTGAGCAGAACTATTACGCAGGGTTGGGACTCTTTTTCTGTCTAGAAGTCCGTTTGTGTAAGTAAGACCCTCTTACCTGTTTCCACCGCCAAATATTTTCATGCATTGCTGTGTTTCGGTGTGAATGGTAAAGGGAGCCAGTAAATTTACGAATAGTTGAGGCATTCCATCTACATTTGTTTGCTTGGCTTAGCCACCCGGACATTGCTTTAGAGGTGTGCACTAATCCAATGTTTTTTTCTCTATGAATGTTTGTACCGCTTTGCTTTTCAAAGTAAGTCTACAATTTTGGAGAAAAATGCAATGCACTTCAGCCGGGCTAGCATGGGCAGGAGACAATTTAATCCCCGGGGAAAGGAGAAAATGGTTATCCCCTCGCTTAGTTTTATCCACCCTTCGAGCATGGGCACACCGGTGTATATAATATCCACAGTAGATAAAATGGGAGATAGACTTAGACTTAGATAGATTTTTTGTATGAATTTTATATTAAACCCACGTCCAATGAACTAGCATAAAATTGTCCCTTTCAAATGTCAAAAAAGCATAATTTTTTATCTTTCATTTGGCTCCATGATACGGACGGGGGATATATGTCTACTCGTTATGTCAAACGGGGATATACTTCTCCCCGTTGCCGTGCTTTGGCTTATGAACAAGATAATTTTATCCCTTGTCAGTGGATATAATCGGGGGATAATTTTTTGTCCGCAGCCCATGCTAGCCGTGCAGTTATAAAAAAAGTGAATAAGATTACACGGACGGATGGAGTAAGGACACGAACGTACCAACAACAAAGGCGCACTGTTCTGGTTATGCAGAACACCAGGTTTCCTTTAACAGCTTAGTAATACCTCTTAATAATTATTTCAAAATCTGCTTGTTCCAACAGTCCAGTAAGTTATAGTAATATATAGTAAATGGATTCTCCGTATCATCTACAATATCTTTTTAAATATTCTCTTTAAGCTTTGCTTTTATAAGAGTTCAGCATGTACGAGTATGAATATCAAGAATTGTTATTTGGTTATATTGAATATAAATTCATATGGATAAACCCCTTTCCGTTTTAAACTAATGAAATCTTCATCATTAGGGTAATTTCTACGTAATTCTTGAAATTGACCATTACTGAGATTTTGGCTAATTCTTCTAATTTACATGATAAAAACTTAAATGAATCTACGAATCTCAATATAACTTCATGGTTATTCATTTAAATTTTTTTGGAAAAGGATATATATTTTTCTTTATTTTGAGGGATAACTTCGACTTCACCATCACAAAAGTTTAATGCATGAACAATAAATTGAGCATCATAGTGACTAAGGCTGTGTAAAAATATTGGTACATGACGTGGTGTTCTGAATTTCGAGCTACATGATTCATGAGCAACGCCTATAAAACTACCAGTGTACATATTAACTTTAATTACATTTATAATATTTCATTGTTTTATTTTTAGTTCCACAAAAAAAACGTGAAAATCTAAACCCGGAGCAATTGCACAATTGTAGACCATACAAATACTACGAGGGGACATTTTAAAGTTCGCGAAATTTTTCCTTTTCAATATATTCACCTGCTACCCTAATACATTTTTCTTATCTTTCAATTAACTTATGTATACCTTCAAAAAAAATGATTTGTCTTTGTCTAAAAAATACGCCGAAACTGCTTCCTTCACTTCTTCATCACTTAAAAACTTTTTCCCATGAAGTTCTTTTTTAAGTTTGTAAATAGAAAATAATCACTGGGGGCTAGGTCAGGACTATAGAGTGGGTGTGGCAAAATTTCGAAGCCAGCCTTCTGCAGGGCAGCCATCGCAACATGGCACTTGTGAACAGGCGCGTTGTCGTGCAGAAGAAGGATTCCTATGGTCAATTTTCCCCTTCTTTTCTCCTTTATGGCTTCCTTCAATTATTTTAGAATTGAAGCGTAGTAATTTCCGGTTATGGAGACACCTTTATCTTTATAATTAATCAATAGGCTTCCTTCTGAATCCCAACAGACTGTGGCCATGATTTTCCCAGCCGATTGTGCCACCTTAAATATCTTGGATGGTGGTGTGCCTTTTTGTGCCTCTGCATAGAGTCCTATTTGGACTCAGTTTCATAATGGTGAACCCAAGTTTCGTCATCAGTAACAATTCAAGCCAACACTCCATCTTTGTCTTCCATATAGAGGTCCAAAAATGCACGAGCACACTCCACGCACTGTTGCTTTTGAGGCGGCGTGAGCATTCTAGGCACCCATCTTGCGCTGACTTTAGTCATGCCAAGATGGTCAGGCCAAAATGGTTGTATCTGATACTCCAACCATTTCTGCGAGCTGCTTTTTCTTTAGGCGGGCATCTTTTAATATTAATTTTCGACTTTTGAATAATTTCCGAAGTGGTCACCTCGATCGGCCTACCTGGCCGTGGGTCGTTCAAGTGACTCTCTGCCTTGTTTAAAAAGGGTATGCCACTTGTAAACCATAGTTTTACTTGGACAAGAGTCTCCGTAAACGGATGACATCTCTTTCAGTATAGTCTGAACTGATTTTAATAGGGCAATAACTTTATAACGGCACGGAACTCGATTCTCTCCATATTTCACAATTTCTTCCCGATTGACTTGTTTGGTTGACGATAACTCAAAGACTAATGATCTAATTACAATAAAACCCGGTATTTATTCTAATAATGAGTTGCTTAATTAGCACGTAATTCAGCGACGTCCCCACTTATTACCTACCTACCCATTCCGCGAACTTAAAAACGCACCCTCGTACCTCGTACGTATATTTACTTTTATTTTATATTTTTATATCAGAAATGAGAAATATTTATTGGCCATAATATAACAATCGTTACTGGCAAGAAATTGATTACAACAAGTTCTTAAATGTATTATGTTAAATTAAATTACTATACTATTAGGTCTTTACCTATGAAACTGCCGTTTTTTATGAAATAAGTTAATGTATTTTTTTCTATATTTTTTACTTCAATTAATCAAAGTAATCACCAATGCAATCGATGCATCATTGCCAACGCAGTGGCAGTTTAATGATGCTCTTCTTGATGAAATCAGCTTTACGGAAGCCAACAAATTCTAAAGGAATTTCGTACTACCTCTCGGGTATTGAATTATTTTCTCGCCAAAAAGTTATCCAAATTCTGCAAAAAGTAGCAGTCTGTAGGCGCAAGATCTGGTTAGTATGGCGGATGACGAAGAGTTTTTCCAATCCCAGCTCTTGTAACGTGGAGACCGTCTGTTGTGCAGTATGAGGTCACGGGTTTTCGTAGAGGAACAGCGGGGACGAGCGATTGACCAAAGCTTTCGTTTAGGGCATTGTTTAGGTGCTGAATTATGATCCAACCAACTTGATCTATTGAATATATTCCATAATTACTCGAATTTTTAACCTATCCGTGATGACGAAAAAGATTCAAATGCGATGAAAACATAACCCTAATCAATAAACAAATGACTAGTTTAGAAAAAAGAATTCTATGTTTTTAAAATAAAATTAATTTGAAATTAGAATTCTTAGCCAAAAAAAAATTTTGATTTGAAATGGCTAGTACTGCAGAACGGCAATTTCAAAGGTTTTAAATACCTATGATAATAAATTTTATTGTTAATTTATAATTTTTTTTAATTTTTTTAAAAAAAATTATTGGTAATTTATAAACGAAACTGACCTTGAACAGAGCCAAAGAGCCTAGCACCTAGTTTATTATTATTTTGTAAACATTTAGCGGTTTCCTTATTGTTTACTTGATTTAAAATGCGGACTGTAAGTCCAATATGTTATTACTAGTTTGAAACCTAATAAAACATGTCATATTCTCTTACATATTTCTTAAAGAATAACATAATTAAGAATGTGTATATTATTAGCGAAAAGTACAACAAAATTCACTGCAGCTATTTCGGCCAGCTAATGTTGCGTACGTGACAAAAATTGTGAGTGGAAACATTTCTAAAGGAAATTACTGTTTCAGTAAAATGGGCTGCGTTATCATTCGCTTCTTAATGACAGAATAAAGCTACTTCTTCGTCTGTTTGAAGGTGATTTACTTAAGACGTTTATGAAGTTGTTTGCGTTTTTTATAAATTGAAGTGACATATAAACTTACAATCCACCTGATGGTAAGTATCTAAGTATATAGCCCTTGGACACCTGTAACCTACTTCAAACAAAGAAGGATACAGATAATCAACAATAAAATAAAATAAACTACATTTAAAAAATAAATTAAAATACATATTGGCATATTAAAAAAAAAATTGAAAAACTGTCGGCAAATATGTCGACATTTTGTTGACAGATGCATTGTTAACTCTGAGAACTATGATGAAACTTACAGCCAATTATTATACTGGCTCTGTGCAGATACCGATAGAAATAGGTATGAGGTGTTTAACCTACGCAGACGTACTCGCTTACGTAGGATTCCCTGTAGAAAAATAAATGAATGCCTACTTATTAACTTTCCAAGTGAAAGTTGTTGAAGAAGATCCTATTTAAGCTGATTTCTTTTTTTTTTGTAGGTGATCTTTTTTTATAAAATATATTATAAAATAGAGAAATACCGAAAAAGAAAGACGTAAACAAACATATTGGACTTACAGTGCCCGTCAATAATAAGGAAACCGCTAAAATTTTACAAAATAATAATAAACTAGGTGCTAGGAACTACTATAATAATTAATAAACGATATTGACCTTGAACAGAACCAAAGGTCAGCTAAATATAACAAAAGATGAACAATAAAATTTATTACTGGTAATTTCAAATCAAAATAATTTTTGGCTAAGAATTCTAATTTCAAATTAATTTTATTATAAAAAAAACATACGTGAGTGTCGTGGAATATTCGGTTGGAACGACGTTCCTGTCGTAGTATATTATTATAGATAAACGCATTATATTATTGATGTACAAATAAAAATAAATGAATTACTAGCGTCTATTAAAATGAAGCGTCATTTAAAATGTAATAATATTTCTTTCATGGCAAGATAAGAAAAAGTGCGAGGGAGATGGATATTATTCCATCTCGCATCTCGCCAAGTTCGTCTACACTACGTAAGAAGGGGTAGTGACGCAAAAATCTTACACTTTTTCTCGCCTAGCTCCCATCCGCCAAATTCGTACCGTCCGATAAGGAACTTCGTTCCAAAACATGGAATTGTTTTATTTTTTAAAACGAGGCTTTTTTTATTGATTAGCTTTATATTTTCATCGTATTTGAATCTTTATCGTCATCATGGGTACGTTAAAATTCGAGTAAGTATGAGACATGAGTAGAGTCGTGGCAGCAACACGGCACAAGCGACACGCAACATCAACGACGTTTACGGAGCCAATACTATAACGGAACGCACCACCTGTTATTGGTTTGCCCACTTCCGTTCTGGAAATTTCGACTTGAAAAAGTAACCTCGTGTTATTCCGAAAACTTTGGTCGACAATGAAAAATTAAAGGCGATAGTGGAAGCTAATAAATACTCAATCTACGGCTGAATTAGCAGCAGCTTTAACAGAGCATTTCGCATTGAATAAAACTATTTTTTTACGGGGAGTCCCCCCCGTGACCATGGGTTGCTGTAAAGCACCCGAAACGTCGGGAATTAAAATAGTAAAATAAACGCGATAAAATCCGTAAAAAAATTTCCCATTAAAACAATATTGTTCCATTTGCGTCAAATTGGGAAGTTAAAAATGCTTGACGAACTCAATGATCACCAGCGCAAAGTAGGCGTCGAGACGGGCCTTGCACTGCTCAACAGGCACAAAAATGAAGGAATTTTGAACCGCATTGTTACCTGCGACGAATAATCAATTCTGTTTGACAATCGCAAGCGCTCAGCAAGTTGGTTGGATTCTGATTCCGCACCTAAACGAAAACTAACCCCTAGAAAAGTGATGGACACTATTTGGTGGTCTAGAACCGGTGTGATCCATCACAGCTTCTTAACAAACGGGATGAGCATTACTGCAGATGTGTACTGTGAAGAACTGAACACAGTGATGAAGAAGCTCGCAAGTCTCCAACCAGCTTTGGTCAATCGCTCGTCCCTGCTGCTCCTGCACGACAACGCGCGACCTCATACTGCACAACAGCCGTACCGACCAGACCTTCCGCCTACAGATTTCTACTTTTTCCAGAATTTGGATAACTTTTTGGCGAAAAAAATTCAATACCCGAGAGGCAGTACAAAATGCCTTTGAAGAATTTGTTGGCTCCCGTCCAGCTGATTTCTTTAAGAAGGGCATTAATAAACTGTCACTGCATTGGCAAAGATGCATCGATTGATTACGGGTGATTATTTTATTAATAGAAATAAAATATATAGAAAAAAATTACTTTATTAATAATAATTTCTTTATTTCGACCAACAAGGATCATATTACATAATTAGTATAATTAGGTGATTAGGTAAAGACCATATATATGTCAATAGATATTTTCGTGTAACAAGGAGAAATAAAAATGTTAATAGAAAAAAATATGGCGCCGAGAAATATTCTAGAAATTTCAACGAAAAAGAAAACGAAGAAAGCCCTCTTTTTCTATTAAAAATAGTCCGTGAAGTCGTAAGTGGCCCATAAACGCCTACATCTATACCAGATTATCAATCAATATACAGATTCGTTGTCACCCTTGAGTAATAAGATGACCTTGGTGCCATTAAAAGTTCTTCGGTTCTCGTGTCTCACCTTATACGAGCAAATGAATTGTGTTTTAGCATAGTACTACACTGTAGTATTGTGCTGCAATTTATGATTTTTTTAAGATAATCTAGTGTGTCAAATTAAAGGTCATTGAAGCACTGAAATTAAATAAAATGAAATGAAAATTATATTTATTTCTCCACCACAAAAATACGAGTATATAGATAGGTCTACTAACAAAACTTAAGAAAATATGATATATTGTAATATTTTTGCGGCGGACTGGAGCCTAAACTAGGGTATCCCTGTATTTCAGGACTCCAGGTCGCTCGCTCGCAGAATACTTCCGAGTTTGTTGGAATGTGAGTGTGTGTGTGTGTGTGTGCGTGAGTTTCTGTTAGCTTACAATAGCAACAAATGATTCAGTGTCGTCATAACTAAGTTTTGAAAGATATTCTTTTAAAGAAAATTTACATTCATACAAAGTTTTTGGATAGATGTTTAATAATAAATTTATTTTGTTGTATAAATAAGGAGCGAGAAATCAAGATTGTCTTCTGAAGAAGGCTGTATTGTATCTCATATTACTACATATTCTATTGTTTCTTCGCTTGTTATCAATAATCTTAGGGTCATTGGTTAATTCTTTATGCTTGCGCAATGTTAGGTGTAATATGAATAGTTGTCTTACAGTCATAAATTTACTGTCTTTGTACAGACTGAGTGTTGAGTATCGGTAAGGCTTCCTTAGCATTACTTTAAGCAGAGATCTCTGTGCGCGTTGCACCTTGATAATTCTACTTTTGCACGCACCACCCCAAATAGAGATACAGTAGCTTAAGATCGATTGAGCTAGAGCGTAATAAACCGTTTTCAACAGTGTTAATTTGAGAACATTTCTAAGTTTTTTAAAAATCCATATTAACTTACGTGTTCTTGCAGATAGAAGATCCAAGTGTGTAACCCACGATAGTGTTTTATCGAGTTGATCACCAAGATATTTAATACAACGAGGTTTTTGTAATGGTAGACAGGAACAATTTGAAGAGTTTACGTTATTACAATTATGCATTTTTAGAGTAAAGTTATTACTGTTATTACTGCTTGGCTGTGTGTATTCATTTATAGAGAATATTATATAACTAGATTTTCGAATTTTAAGTGTTAAAGGGTTCTTACTCAGCCATAGGTATGTCTGATGAAGTCATTTGTCTATGGTCCGTATTAATAAACGTTACTCAACGACGAACTCAAGTGCGTAATCATTTGATACGCCCTCATTACGAAATCAGCATCTCAAGATCGTTGCTAATTAATAAACACATAAAAACAGTATCTCAAAACGCTGTACTTAGGAATACTGTTCTGTAACTTGCACTCAAGTATACACACTTGTTATATAAGCACTTTTGCCATCTCATAGGTAGTTCATTGATCCCTTTACTAAAAAAACCATGGGGGCGAGAATCAATAAGCTCTTTGAAGGTGGTTTGGACTGCCGCATGGTAGTTGAATTTTTTTCCTTGTAAGAAGTTCTCCAAATTCCGGAAAAAATGGTAATCTGTTGGAGCAAGGTCCGGGGAGTACGGTGGATGTCGCAGACATTCCAATTGTGGCTCATCTAACTTAGTGGTTGTTTGTTGTGCAGTGTGTGGTCTTGCGTTGTCGTGAAGCAGCAGTGGCCTAGAGCGATTGACCAATCTCGGTTGTTTAGCAACTAGTTCTTCCATCATGGTTTGCAGTTGCTGACAATAGATATCTGCCGTAATCGTTTGGCCAGATTTTAGAAATCCGTAGTGAACGACACCGGCGCTAGTCCACCAAACACTCACAAGTAACTTTTTCTGAGTCAATTTTTGTTTAGGGCAGGATTTGGCTGGATCTCCAGGGTTCAGCCATTGCGACGAGCGCTTCCCATTATCGTACAGTATCCACTTTTCATCACAAGTAATGATTCGATTTAAAATCCCTTCATTATTGTGTCGGTTGAGCAAAGTGACACAGCAGTGACGCGTGTTTGCAAGTTAGATTCACTCAATTCATGAGGTAGCCATCGTTCAAGTTTTTTTTACTTTCCAGATTTGCTTCAAGTGGATTAATACAGTTTTATCCCTTACCCCGAATCCTGCAAGTGCTCTCTGAAGTGCTTTGTGATGGATCTGCTTCCGCAATAGCCTTTAATTCTTCATTTTCCACTTTGGTCTCCGGCCATCCACGGGGTTGGTTCTGAAGGTCAAAATTTCCAGAACGAAAACGTTGAAACCAAAAACGTACCGTGATTTCTTTTGCAACACTAGCGCCGGACACATCATTAATCCTTCGAGCTATTTCTGCAGCACTGGTGCCACGGTAGAACTCGTACTTGTAAATATACCGATATTTCATGTTTTCCATTGTGCGGTAATAAGCGACGCCAAAGAATAAAATAATGAGGAAAGAACAAATGAATGAATGTTTTCATAACTCAAATGTACCAGCTAAATGAATTTATAAATTTGAATTTGGAATTCTTAACCAAAGAGGAGTTATTTCAGATCAAAGTGATCAGTACGACAAAACGCTAATTTCATATGTAAGGACCTAATATTTTTCCATTTGATGGTATATACTGGCAGAGTTCATTTATGTAAATCAAGAAGAGACTTGGGCCTAGAACACTACCCTGCGGTACACCGCAGGGTAGTGGGTAAGGGACTGCTAACATAATCACCAATTTTTACGGACTGGAATCTATTATTTAAAAAGTCCTTAGAAATTTGAAGGGATAAGCCACGTATACCAATTAACTCCAATTTCTTTATTAACATGTCAGTAGAGACTGTGTCGAACGCTTTAGCTAAGTCCAAAAAACACCTGTGCATTTACGGCCAGTATCTAAGTTTTCTGCAACATAAGTGGTGAGATGTGCAACTGCATCTTCTGTAGATTTATTGTGTTGAAAACCATATTGCGATTCGGAAAGAATCTTTTCTTGCGTAAGATATTTCATTAGATGAGTGTTGATAAGCTTTTCAAGTACTTTTGACAACGCAGCCAAAATTGAGATTGGGCGATAATTTTCGACACAGTCTCTGCTTCTATTTTTATGAATGGGGTGTATTATTGAAAATTTAAAGCTGTCGGGAAAAACGCCGTTGTTTAAACAAAGATTAAATATGTGTGTTAATATAGCACAAATGTCGTCTTTTATAAGTTTTAGGAAAGCTACTGGTATATTGTCCCCTACAGAAGCTAAATCGTTTCTTAAGTTAAGGATTAGTGCTTCGACTTCCGCTGTGTCTGTTTCGATCAGGACGAACGATTTTAAATGGGTGGAACTCTTAATATTGCACTTTATTTTATTTACGTCAGTAGCTTCGTGAATTTTGTCAGCAAGCCTTTGGCCAGTCTTGGCGAAACACTCATTTACTTTGTTAACTGCCAACAATGCATTACCTGGATATTCATTCAAGAGTTCTTCGGCATGATTTTTATTTTCTACGATATCTGTTATTTTACGAATTGCTTTCCAGGTTTGTTTGGGATTCTTACATTTGGAAATTTCCGAGCTTTCATACTTTTCTTTAAGATTATGTAAAAGGTCGTTACAGAAATTTCTGTATCTCTGTACGAAATCTTTAGCACTTCGTCAGTCGGCGAGGCTTTTTGTTTTTTTTTTGTGAAGAGCATCATGATGTAAGATGCATCTAAGTAAGCCTAAAGTTATCCAAGGCTTCAAGATAAATTTCCTATTAGGGGTTTTACAAACTATAGTACTTGCACTTAAGGATTCTTTTATAAATTTTATTAGTAATACAATTGCTACATTAGGGTCGTTAATATCTAAAATTTTTGAGAGATCATATTTCTTAAAATTATTTGCTGCATTTTCGTAATTTACTATTTTTTTAAGTTTATAAGAGTTATCTTTTTTTTCTTACGTTAAATTTAACAAAACAGGGAAATGGTCAGTTATATAAGTCTTGATCACAAATGTTTGGGCTACTCTATTGCTTTTTATGTTGACGTGATCAAGGCAGCTGTTGTTACGTGTGGGAAATGCGTGAGCAGGCAAGAGGCTATGTTCAGCATGTAGATTGAGGTTTTCTTGGCTTTTTCGGTCATCATTAAAGGGTTTTATATTTATATTAATGTCTCCTGTCACGATTATTGTTTTAAATTCGCGAATAGATTTCAAATTATTGTCCAGGGAAGTAAGAAAATTATCCATATTATTATAAGATGGAGATCTGTAGATACCGAGAATGGCAATATCGGAAGTTTTTATAAGTAAACAGTTGGCATCACAAAATTTGGGTTCTTCTATAGTATGGATAACGTCATTGTGAATATAAATAACTACGCCGTCATTTTGATTATGACAATCGGAGGAGTAGTATAGTTTAAAATTTTCTAGTAGTGGAGGATGTTTGCGATCAGACAACCAGCATTCAGTGAGTACGATTATATCACAATTAAGACCTAAACGTTTTAAGAAAATAAGAAATTCGTCAAAATTATGATAAATGCTTCTTATATTGTGACTTATGATTTTTAAACCTTTTTGGGAATTTTTGATCATCTTTGCGGTCACCTCTTTGTGTCCTGTGTAAATTTTCTAACGGTGTTCAAGACAGCTTCTTTTTTGATAACCGAGGTGAACTCGACAACAACTGGCATTTGTGAGGAAGTTTTAGATTTATATTGGAAAATATTTTTTATGTCACCATCATTTATATCGGTTTTAATTGAGGTTCCTATGTTTTTATCATCTTGATTAAGTCTTCCTTATTTTCAAGGTACTTTTTCGGGGCATTTCGTATTTCGATACTTGTATTTCTAGAACTGCGCTCCAGGTGAACAATTCTGTCTTCCCGTTTCTTAATGTAAGCAAATTTTCTTGTTCTTTCTTTTTCGCTCTCTTCTAATTTAATTCTAATTTCATGATATTTTTCCGAGATGAATTCAGTTGCCTTCGAAATGTCGTTGTTTTGTTTCTTTATCTCTTCTATGGCGGTATGCAAGGTGGTAAGTTTATGATTTTGTGCATCCGTAGCCGTAGAAATCATATTCTTCACTTCAATCATAAATGTTTTAAATTCTTCATCCAGAACATGACCTCGCTTCCGTTTTTCTTGTCTAGTTACACTCGTAGGCTGGGTTTTAGACAAATTTGGGTCAGAACCACTGCATAATTTAGTCGGCGTACGTAGTAAGGACATATTATTTGAGAAGATTATTGACTGTTATTCAATGTTATTAGCTTATTAGTAATGTAACACGTCGGTGTCATCGTGTCATCGAGGATGTCAAACTATTTGCCTTTCCGTCAATTGTAAGTTGGGCCGGAGTCAACTTAAAGTGGACGTTATTGTGGAATTGCTACAATTTACTTTTCTGTCCAGTATATGTAGACCTCCGGTGTCTATTAACTGTAGCGCGTTAATTACAGAAACACGTCGGAACTCCTCGGATGTCGAGCGAGGACTATTTAAAAAATATTATTCATTATTTTGTGTGTAATTTTTATAGCTGCTACCCGGTGTGTTGCTATCGCAGAAGAAATAATTGTGGAAATATCGATTTAAATTTGGATGAGATATATTGTATATTTAGGAATGATAATAGATACATTGAAATTGAATGATATATAACTTTCAAACAAATTTGTAGGTACGATACGCGCGCCACATAGTGTAAGTTAATTGTACTATGCCTATAACCTTCATGCAAGTGCAATCAGGAAGTTGACAAAATTTTATCGCAATCTGATGAACGGTATGGCAGCGCATAAAATACGAACAAACAAAAATTAATATTTAGATATTAGATTAATGAAATTATCATTATTTATTATTTTTATTTTGACATTTTTGATTTAATAATATTTTGTTTTGTATAATGTGACCTGTTAATATTGATCCGCATTAGCCGCCTTTACACATGTACGCTCTTTAACACATGAATTGGCTTTCGCGCGGGAAAAAACGCGCATGTAAAGATAGAAAAGGAGAACGAGAATACTCGCGCGCAACGCCTGCTCGCGCATCCCCTCATACCTCAGTCATGCGTTCAAGTCTGTGCACTTCAAACATAATTTACACGTACGGTTTTGTTAAAACGATTGTCGTCGCATAATGGCAGACATTAGATTATGGATTCTATTACAAAATTCTTGGCAATATACTTTTCTCATGCATGACATCTTAGGTTTGATTTAATTTAATAATATATTAAAAATAATGTAACATAAAGAAGTAATGACGCGTGCAAGAGTCAACGCACATAAAAATGGGTAAAAACAATCACTCACGATTGCGCGTGCCAAGCTTTCCCGCGAAAAATCGCGTACACTCCGATCTCAACTGAAAGCACGTTCCGTGTTCCGGCTAGCACATGACGCATAACATTATGCAAGATAATATAAATTATTAAGAATAACTCAAAAACTACATGAGAAGCACCAGCTTTTTAATAAAAAAAGAATCATCGAAATCGGTTCACCCAGAAAAAAGTTATGAGGTAACACACATAAAAATACAGTCGAATTGAGTACCTCCTCCTATTTGAGGTCGGTAGAAAACAAAGAGGAGCTGAATATTCTATTCTTGACATAACTGGAGCATGCTATTGTTCAATTTCAAGACGAAGTCAACGTGATACGTGCACACATACGATTCAAAGTACTAACATTCTCACATGATCTCTATGATTTTTATGTTGATTATTGAGGAAAAAATAATTTTACCGAGAGATCTACTAAGGGTGATACTGTTACCGTTACCGTTATAGCATATGTCCAAAGTCCACTGCTCGACGTAGGCATTTCCCATAAATAGCATCATAGAGAGAATATTTGCCATGGTTGACCCGCTTGGCAGGTTGTTAACAACCGCAGTTTTCCATATTTTATTTGTTATCAAGAGGACGCTGCTGCCCATATCCTGGTTTGTTCCTCTCTGTCGCCTCTTACGACAACCATGGAACGATATAGGATTATGAATATTCTTATTTTCTTACCACTCTGAGAATGTTGTGGATTGGGGATATTCTTATACTCTTAGCACTCTAAGAATGTTGTGATTCCCTCGACTTAAGGTAAGAATAGATACGATGATTTTTTTAAATTATTTCTATAGACTGTAAATTTTAAACACATTTCTTCATATTACACAATTTACAGACTTTTTTCCAACCTTAAATATAGTTTTTTGTATAACCAACCTTGAATATGTTTTATACTTTGTACAGCCACGCTGCATCTACGAGTATATTATGGTTATAGTATGTATGGATCAGTTCAACCGGGAATGGACCATGCTCTCACAGAAGGTGAGGGTAGAGATCCCGAGAGATTTTTTTTTACACGAAACGAGGGTTACAACGCATTTGCATTTTGATTCTTAATCGATGATAGATGTATATGTATATAGGCCACAACATCCACTTACTGTAACGTGTAAAGTATGCTCGCATGTCACACTAATTCTTAAGAGCCCCCTTAAATTTCAGCGTTACGCAAATTTAGGTAATTTACGCACCGAGCGGACGGCGAGCTACGCGAGCGATACTTTCTTTCATATCTATTCACTCGCTCGCACTATGATACTGTGAGTGTGGTGACTAAACGATCTTGATCTTCCATAATACAAGTTTTTTTAGAATGGAGTTCAGTGGATGGAAAAAAATTTTGGTGTGTAATTTTAATGTTATCTAATTTATTTATTATAATCTATTTTGATATAGTTTTCATAATTTATAAACCTTAGTGTTGAAATAAGTTCACACAAATATTTTAATTGTTACGCAGTAATAGATTGTTAACGGATGTCGGTTAATAATCGATTATATCTACTACAGGTAGCATAGTGGTATAAATAAATAAATAGTACGGTTGCAACCTGTTTTAATAAATAAAACAACCAAATATAAGTAATACTTTTCTTAATCAAAATCAATCAAAATAACTATAATGAGTTAACTATCTGGTATAATAATAATGTGCGAACTTTATACTAATTGAAATATACTGAACGAAAGTAAATACGTACAACAATCAAAAACTACGGTCGTAGTTGACGATGTTCTAGCACGCACACTATAGCAGCGCCTTTACGGCAATCGACGCACACTGCGGTGGTATCGAAACGACGCAGCGCGCGAAATCAACTGACGTAGGTCCAACCTCGACAAGCGCTCGCGCGATAGTGATCGCAGATGGCCGACGCAGTCAAATATATGGTACATTTTTTAATTAATTAAAAAATAATAGTAATGAATTAAAAAGTAAAAATAATAGTATAGTATCAGCAAATGTTGATGATTATTATGGTATAAATTTTACGTCAAAATGATGTAGAACTTCGGAGATATTGGGGCTTGTATCGAAGCTTTTTCGGTCGTTAAAATTGAATTATGGCGATTTTTTTTCCTTACGTGAAGGACATATAACGGAAATGTATTCTATTATTATTAAAGTATAGGATATTTGGGAGGTAAAAATATTTTGTTTGATGGTCGATATTCAATAGAATCTACAAATTAGAACTTCCAAATCATGTCTCTAAGAGTTTTTGCCTAAACATGCATCGGGAGAATGATTATTACTAAATAAATAAATAAGTTATCTAAAATTTGCGTTGAGTTTATTGTAGTAGAGAAAACGAGCTATTTTTACCAAGTAATTTTTATTTCAAGCAACGAACGAAAAAACATACAATTTCAACGTGGATACCTTGTAACTTCGCGTTTTTTTTGTAATACTCATCTTAAAGAAAAAAATATTTTATCCAAAAATGAATGAATGAATTATCATTTATCAACTTCCCTGCACCCTACAATTATTTCATAAAATCCTACCTGCTTCCCTTTCACCCAAGGATATAACATTATGATATAGTATATTTACGTATATTATATTAACTTATAGTATATTAACGTATTCTATTAAAGGAGCGGCACAAAATAAGCAACCACCATCTAACAGGTACTTCACTGTAACGATGTTTGACTTCAATTATCCAATTACAGACGTAACCGGGACGCGTCTGACGAAATTCCATCAATATATTTTACTTGAATTTTCTCTCATATTTAGATTGAGACGATCTTATTTAATTTATGTTACTAAATGAATATCTTTCTACTTACCAGGACAGATATGACAGTTGCTACGTTATGATATATTCTCTTATAATCTAATTTAAAATGTGATATTATTAGCGTCTGCAATCTGCAACAGTATTCTTAAAATCACCTCTCATCTGCCTCATTGGTCTAGTGGTTGTAAACTCGGCTGCCGATCCTGGGTTCGAATCCGGGTCGGGCCAAAATCAATAATTGGGTTTTTCTGTCAAGATACTCCCAGTCTTAACCCAGAGTGGGAAGTTAACGGTGTTTTACCCTCGTGCCTCGAAAATCACGTTTAGCCGTTGGCCTGTACCTGATCTCTCTCCGGTCTTTTCGGGTTGCCGTCCTATCGGACTATGGGATTGAGGGAATAGAGTGCACCTATGTTTGCGCACACACGTGAACTATAACCCTATCCTGCACAGATGTGACCCATATTCTGTTTGGAGTACATTATCATACATCGTCATTCATAAGTCGAATGCTGAACAAAGGCCTCCCCCAAGGAATGCCACAAAGCACGGTCCTGAGCCACTTGTATCCATCGACTTCCTGCATGTCTTGCCAGGTCATCACTCCATCTAGTGGGGGCTCGCCCTATATTTCACCTACCGTTACGAGGCTGCCACTCGAGAACCTTTTTTCCCCATCGGTTGTCGGTTCTTCGAGCTATATGGCCGTCCCATTGCCACTTCAGCTTACTAATCCTTTGGGCTATGTCGGTCACTCTGGTTCTACTGCGGGTATACTCATTTCTAAGTTTATCACGCAGAGAAACCTCGAGCATAGCCCTCTCCATAACTCGCTGAGCGACTTTGAGCTTCCACATATGGCCAGCAGTGAAGAACCACGTGTCAGATCCATAAGTCATCACTGGCAACACGCACTGGTTGTACAATCTCGTTCTCAAGTTTTGAGGTATACCTGACGAGAATATGCGTCGTAATTGTCCAAACGCTGCCCAGCTGAGTTGAATCCGTCGATTGACCTCTCGGTCGAAGTTGGACTTACTTAGTCGGACTATTTGTCTCAGGTAAACATACTCTTTTACAACTTCGAGCTTAGTGCTCCAAACCACTACCGGCATAGGTGTGACATGGACGTTACACATGATCTTTGCTTTGTCCATGTTCATCTCAAGACCTATCCGTTAGAAGGCACTTTTGAGGTCATTGAGCATAGTACTTAGGTCCTCCAGCGATTCTGCCATAAGGACTATATCGTCGGCAAATCGATGGTGAGTGATGTACTCGCCAATACCGTATCCTTTCCTGTGGATGTCGCTTGAAAACGTCTTCCAATGCAGCGGTGAAGAGTTTCCGGGATATAATGTCATCATGTGTTACACCTCTCTGCAATGGAATGGGCTTCGTACTCTGATTCTGTACTCGGATAACCATCGTAGCCACTTCGATATACCGACAGTTAACTTCGCACCGCTGAAGGGATTGCAGCACCACCCGAAAATTCGACGGAATCGAAGGCTTTCTCATAGTCCACATACGCAAGGCAAAGTGGCAGACTGTACTCTTCGGTCTTCTGTACAATTTCCTGAAGGGTATGTATGTGGTCTATGGTACTAAAGCCTTTTCGGAAACCGGCTTGTTCGGGCGGATAGAAGTCGTCGATTCTGCGTGCGAGACGATTCGTTATGACTCTCGAAAACAGCACGTAGACGCGGCTTAGAAGGGAATTCGGTCTGAAGTTCTTTAAGAGAGCAATATCGCCTTTCTTAAAGAACAAGACCACCGCACTTCTGCTCCACGCCGCCGGAGTATTCCCAACATGGAGGACGGAAATATAGAGCTTCTGAAGGACTTTAAGGACCGGTTTTCCATCCACTTTTAGTAGCTCCGCTGTAATTCCATCTTCGTCTGCGGCCTTGCCGTTTTAAGATTCTGAAGAGGTATTCTAATCTCGCTCAGACTGACGTCCGGGATATCTTCGGAATAGTGTCGGATAAGACTTGCTCTTCTTACTTCGTTACTCACACTTGCGTGTGGCTCTAACGATGATGTGTACAGCTGTCCATAGAATCTCTCAATCTCTCTCAAAATCTCAGGTGACCCGGAAACAATCCTGCCACACTCGGTCTTCAGCTTCAACAGTTGGCTCTTTTTGGCTGTCTGCCAGATCTCGGGCAAGAAATTTGGAGCCCTGATTACGCTCGATCGCTTCTTCAATACGAGCTGTCTAGCTGTCTGAGCTCGTCTAACAGCCATGGGATTAAGAGTGTGATCAGGAGTTTTGTTCTTCTGCAACGGGTCTTGCAGAACTTAGCTCTTACCGCATGGACAGTTTTTAGTGTAGTATTTATATATTAGTGTTAAGCTTAGAATTTAAAGCTGTATAATTAAAGTTTTAGTACCAACAACACGTCTCTTTAACTAGTTACTTTACCTCAGCACCACCAATCACTTCTGCCAACAGCGTGGCTTCATCCATCATCCATCCATAACGGCCTATAAAAGCACTACTGAACTTGGGCGCCCTCATAGATTGCGTTATATTGGGATTTGCCATTGTTGCAATGCTTAGCAGGCGGGTTGGCAGCCACAGCTGATTATTATTTTGAGTTGTTATAAGAAAGATGCAGCTGCTTGTCTCCTGTTTCAGTTTTCCTCTGTCGCCTCTTACGACACCCACGGGACGATATGGGGAAGTGGATATCCTTACACCGCCACTACACGGTTATTCTTACATCGCCAATACATAAAAATCAACGTCAATTTAATAAATACTTTTAGTTGCTCTTACTCGCTTCACTTAATGACAATAAAAGTAAAAAGTGTATAGATAATAATTACTTAATTCAAGTAAGTGATAATCAACGATTATAAGTAAGGCCGTTATTGTTTAAATGATCTCAATCGGTCAAGTTGAACATAAGTAACGTGATCACTAACAGACGGACTAATTATTCTAACTACAAGTGCATTGTTATAACCAGACTCGCTGTAATGCAATCAATCGCAACTGTCAACCGCTCCGACACGTCATCTGTCTGCACGTACAATATAATATGATAACAATCCTATCTAAAACAATATGTTAATTAATACGAAGCTTTCCGTTATTAAATTCTAATTGGCATTGGTTTATATTGAATCAAGTATAAATTAATTATAGCAGATTATAAGGTTTAGCTCTTTCACCGATTGTTTCGCAAAACATTTGAATACAAATACAAATTAATTTTTATATATTCACCTTTTATCTATATTTGCATCTTGCTAACTGAAATTCGAAACTGGCTCGACCGATTGTGATGAAATTTTTTATGTGTTTGAGTGGGCCCCTGGATGGTTTAGATTCACAATTGGACCCGGTAGGTGGCGCTGTTATCGAGATCCAGAAATCACCCGTGCGAAACCGGCGCGGATCACTAGTTTTTTATAAATTTATAATTATTATATCTATTTATGTATGTTTTATTATTTTGTATTATTTTTATGTTTTATATTTATGTATGTTATATTTATTAAATAAAAGGAGAAAAAATTTAGTTCCTCCTGTTGCTACAGTGAACTCAATTTATGCTAGACGACAACATAATACAATTTCAGCTTATTTATTACAATTTAATTAATAAACATATTAATATATATTCACAAAATAACTACAAATGTAAAAAATTATTGACAATGTGGCTAATACCAAAAAGTTATGAACGATACTGAAGCTGTTTTCACAGCAACGATAAGCTCTATTTAAGGTAGCGGCATATATACGAGTACACACACACACACACACACACACACACACACACACACACACACACACACACACACACACACGCACGCACGCACACGCACGCACGCACGATTTATGTTACTGAAATAAAGTTTATTTTATTTTTATTTAATTTATGTAGGTATCTGTACAATTGACTGCTCTTTAAAATAATTAATTTGCCTATTACACGTAAAAAAAAACAACTTAATTCACTTTAAATATTACTACGTAACTTTACACGTCTTCGTCTTATATGTATGTCATATGTCTTATGTCTTCACATATTACCATACGTGTTCTCTCTCCCTCCCTCTTATAGTCGTCAACTCTATGTTCTTTCTTATGCGTTCAAAACTATAATTCTCGTTTACTTATGTACGGTAGAGCCATGCTGCAACTATATTATGGTTGTAGCACAAATGGGTCGGCTCGACCGGGAAAAGACCCTGCTCTCACAGAAAACCAAATAGCAACTTAAAGCTGCTGTGTTTCGTATGTTGAATGTAGAGAACCGGAGACCCTTTTACAGGAAACAAGGCATTCCATCTCAGCCATGGGGAAGAAAGGTTCTCGAATGGCAGCCTCATACCTGGTAAGATATGCAGGAAGTCGATAGATGCAAGATGCTCAGGACCGTGCTTTGTGGCATTCTTTGGGGGTGGCCTATATTCAGCAGTGAATTTGCAAAGAGCTATAGTGATGATATATATTTGAAATTTCTATATTGATGTTTATATTTAACGTGTATTTCATTCTAAAATTTGATTAATGTGATGGAGACGAGAGAAATGGAAGTAGTCTCTACCTACATACATCTCTGGGTAAGACTGTGGTGTTGGCCGCACTAATATTATGATTAACCTTTTGATTTTTTTTTACTTATTACTTTTTGGGGTGATCTTGGGTGCAGCAAAAGCACTCGAAGTATTGAGAATTAAAAATAAGTTAAAGTTAAACGCGATTCAATCAGGATCGTAAGTATTTTTTATATATTAAAGTTATAATGTGATTACTAAACTACGAAATATACAAAACTCGAATTAAATTAAAAATAGTACATAATATATAGAAATTAATACTCCAAAAGCGCTTTTATGCGATTTCACATTTATTCATATGCTAATCACGTACGTAATGGGAGCACGACTATATTTCAATGTAACCACCGTATATGGAAATCGTTTTATCGCACTTCAGGTATTTTATTTATTTATTTACTGATTCATTACAGCCTATTAAATGTAAACTATTGAACACACACCTCCCCATAGATTAGGGTGATATTTGCCATCGAATGAAACTAATTTTTATAAAGCAAGAAATGTTTGGTCGTCTTTAGAGATGTTATCGGTGAACTCGGCATAGCAAGTTGGTAATAGGCCTGCCTTAAGGGACTCGAGCCTGCTTTTTTTACCTTTCTTCAAGAACAAAGCCGCGTCTACTTCCACCTGAAATTTCCTATTTTCCAAAAATGATAGACGTAAGAAATCGAGCTCAAAGCATTTCCTAAACTTAATCTAATTTTACAAAGCTTATTTTATTATTAAGGGTATTGAAAAATAACTTAACCTGAATAGAATAATCATAGCAAAACTTGATATTTCTATGAAGAATTAAATTAATTTTCTACACAAATAATTTCTAAAATGTTCCGTTTGTTTAAGTATTCTATGAATAATTAAATCCATAAAATACCCATTGAAATGAAATAGTATCAGATACAATTAATTTTCCACTTTGCCAGTAAGTATTTTATACAACCTGTTCTATTTATACAACCTGTTCTTTTTTGAACAACTCTTTTTAATATAAACGTTATATTACCAGTACCTTTACGAGAACGTGCAATTCTACTTCCTCGTCTTTACATAGGATAGGCCTATGGTCAGGTATACGGGTACGAGCGTCACCTATTGGTTCTAGCATGACACCACTCACCTCCAAGTTGTTGTATTAACACATTCATTAATTTCAAAAAATAAAAAATAAATAGGTATAGATGAACGTAAAATATATAATTAATAATTCTTGAATGTATCAGCTTCGTTTGCAAAGCGTCGTCGCAAATCGACGTCGACGTCATGTAAGGTGACAGAGGGAAATGAAATAGGAAATGGGTATCAGCATCCCGATAGTAATAACTCAAAATAATTAAAAAACTGCGGTTGCCATCCCGCCCGCCAAGCGTGGCTACTATGGAAAATATACGGGAGAGTATATGGGACAATATATGGGGGAGACCTATGTTGAGCAGTGAAATAGAATAGATAAATATGTGGTGCCAGGTTCGAACCTCGGGTCGGGCTTACCAAAAATTCAGGTATTGGATTTTTCGATCAAGGAATTTTCAGTAGCAACCTGGAGGCAGGAAGTTGACTCTGCTTTGTCCCGTGCCTCGGAAAGCACGTAAAATCGTAGTTTAAGCACCTGATCTCTATCCATTAGGGCCGGGTTGCCCTCGTATTGGACTGTGAGAGTAAAGAAAATGTGAGTGTACGTGTGCTTGCGCACACATTCATGCACTATAATTCTGTCCTGACTGGTCATTTTGAGACTATCCGCTGTGACCGAAATTCAGTGTGGAGGACATAATTATTAAATCTAATTAAATGAAACGCTACTGTGCCAAAGTAAACAACTGCTCTGTGCTAAATATTGTTTAAAAATTATAAAAACGTGAAATATCGCTCATTAAAACCAGTGAAAAGTCCCAAAACTAAATATATTAAGTGATAAATATAAATACTAAAAACAATCTATACGACCAAAAACAATCACTCAAACGACATTGGCAACTAAGTGACAATCAACTGGAAATTATTTTTTTTTTAGAATTCATAATAACAGAGCTTTTAGGGCATGTGCTAATGTCAATGTAAAAAGAAAAAACATTAAAGACACCATAAACTATATAGTGCTTAAAATTAGAATAAAATATACATGTAACCTCAAAACTTTACGCTAACTCATACCGAGATAATAGTGACTCCCCACAGAACTAGTTAGCAAAAAAACTAGCATCGATCGTCAAAAAAGGTTCATTTCTAATCATCTCAGCTCGTAGTCTCACCAATTACCGACAGAGGCGCAAAAATGTATGAAATTAAAGAAATGCTGAGAGAAAAACTTGATATGATGGAAATGTAAGAAGACATAAAAAACACCATAAGTACAAGTATAAATGAAAAATTTTAATCCCTCGAATCTCGGAATGAAAAGTTTGAACAAAAACTAGAGACAAAACAAACGACGATTCATAACTTTGAGAGATTCATACGAAGGAAGAATCTTTTGTTTTTCGGATTTGAAGAACAGGAAAAGAGCTACAAGACCTGGAAGAAAAGGTGCGAGATATTATAAATAACATACAGAAAATTAAATGCGAGGATAATGACGTAGAATACGTCAGAAGATTACGGAAAATGAGTGAAAAGATTTGACCTATCGTAGTTACCTTGCTCACTATGGGGTTCACAAATAAAAGACCTAAATTCAAAAAAATAAGAAAAAGCTTGAATCAACGCCTATATAAAGGAAGACTACCCCCTAGAAGTCATAAATAGACGAAGGAACTCCAAAATGAAATAGAAATAATGAGAATACAAGGAGTAAATGCCTTTATTAAATATGATAAAATTGTGGTACCTATACATCAAAACTTACATACAGAAGAGCCAAAACAAACACACAAAAAAAGAACTATATCTACTTCGCCAGAAAGACTACCTCACCCGAGCTTCAACACATGTCAACAAAATACAAAACAACGCACAAAAATAAGCAAAGCTAATAATATGAACAACTTTATTATAAAAACCTATACTTACACTACAGTAGAAAACGCCGCCACCATCACACGCTATTACCGCATGCTGCTCTAATCAAAGCACACCTAAAGAATAGCAATTACCACTGGCCCCTTTTGAGCGCTCAACATGGCTTGTCACCGCGGGAAAATATGACTACATCCCTCCGAGATGCCAAAAAATCTATATCTGCTCATACAATGTTAGGTCTCTTCTATCACCACAAAGAATGGTTTTATTGAAATGGTCTCTAGAGAAAATAAAGTACGACATTATAGGACTATCAGATATCAGAAGAATAGGAATCAATATCTTGTAAGATGACAGCCACATATTCTGTTACACTGGAGAGACTAAAATACATTACGGTGTTGGATTCCTAATCAAAAGAATATAGAAACAACATAGAAAGATAATCTCAATTACTCAAGTTTATGCACCTACAAGTGAAAAAACAGAGAAGGAAATGAATACATTTTATGATCAAAAAGAGTATGCCCGAAGCTTTACACAAGGAAAAATAATATTAAAGGGAGATATGAACGCTAAAATAGGACACAGGAAACCAGGAGAAAACACTGTAATGGGTCCAAACTAGTATATCAAAGGAAACAAAAGAGGAGTTAGACTTATCAAATATGCTCTACAAAATAAATATACCATTATTAACACAATATTTAAGAAAAAAGCAGCAAGTATGGATTTCGTCAAAAAAATACAAAAATCAAATTGATTATATTCTTAGTAACGACCCAAAACTTTTTACAAATATGGAAGTACTTAACAACATCTCTTTCGCAAGTGACCACAGACTTTTAAGAGGGACAGCAAAAATAAACAAAGGAAAGAAAATCAGAGCCAAATACTCCACGACACCAACAAACCTCGCCGATGAAACGAACAAAAAAATTTACCTTGATGTCCTAACATCGAAGTTATAGCAAATGCAATGGGAAAAAAGCGACAATATAGAATCTTACTTCTTAAAAATAGAATCATCTATAAGGGAAAGCATAAAAGTACTAACTTACACAAACCATAAAAAGCAAAGAAGAAAAGATGGAACTTTCAATGATCTCTAAAACAACAAATAAACTAATAAAGGAAGATTACGAGAAGTATCGCATACAAATTATAGAAAAACATTTAATACATAGCGGAAGTCAGAAAAGAGCCTAGAAAACACTAAACACAGAGAAAGGTTGGATAACGGCACGGGAACTAAATGAAGAAACAAAGAATCCACAAAAGAAGCGAGCTAGTAAGCATTGCATCCTAATTTTACAAAGAGCTCTATATGGCAAAATCGACTACTTCTGCAACAACAAGTAATGGAGAAGTACTGCTTAAGAATAATGATACTGAGTCGATGGTCGAACCTTTTAGTGAAGATGAAATACTGGAAAAAATACAAGATCTGAAGTTAGAAAAAAAGCCCAGATGCGGATAACATCCCTAATGAAGCCCTCAAATTAGGAAAGTATTTACTGATAAAATCTCTTTTAACTTTATGCAATAAGATACTCGAAGTCCAAGAAATACCTACATACTGGGCCAAATCACACATCATTCTACTATACAAGAAAGGAAACTCTGGTGATATTAACAACTACCGGCCCATCAGCCTACTTTCTACGATATACAAACTGTTTACAATGTGTCTAGAAAAAACAATGAAACCATTTATAGAGAAAAACCAACCGGTAGAGCAGGCGGGTTTTCGGTAAGGGTACTCTATAACCGACCGTATCCATACCCTAGAACAAATAGTATAAAAACATATAGAGTACAAACGACCACAATACCCAGCCTACGTTAACTACGCGAAGGCTTTCGACTCGATATCGCATGAAAGCATTTGGAAGGCATTGCACGATCAACAAATCCCAAATCCATATATAAAAATAGTACAAGACATATACAGAAAAATTACAAGCCGAATAAAACTAGGTGGGCTGGGGTCGGAGTTCGACATAAATAGAGGCGTAAAACAAGGCAACCCACTATCGGCAAGGATTTTTATACCCATCCTGCAAAATATTATGAAAGAATTAAAATGGGACAAAAAAGCCATAAATATAAATGGAAAATATCTATATAAAAACCCATAAAGATAAACGTCATACCTCTGGAATATGTTGAGAACTATACCTACTTAAGAAAACAAATATCATTCAAAAATACAAGGCACAATGACGAATTAGAACGACGAATTAATATAACCTGGAAAAAATACTGGTGTTGCAAAGAAATACTAAAATCGAAACTTCCTTTGAAACTAAAGAAGAAAATTATGGACTCATGTCTACTACCCTGTCTTACGTAGGGTGCTCAAACGTAGACCATCAATAAAAATATATTAAGTAAATTACGTTCTTGTCAACGCGCTACGGAAAGAAGCATCATGGGCCTTAAATACATTGACAAACAAAAAAGCTCGGACATAAGAAATAAAACAAAAGTCATTGATGCAGTACAACACGCACTGCGCTTTAAAGGGAGATGGGCAGGGCATCTAGCCCGAATGCCCGGCGACAGATGGACAAAATAAACCACACTCTGGAAATCGATGGAGCGACAACATAAAAAGACAGCGGGGAGGAACTGGATGGACGTGGCAAATAACAAGAACAAATGGAGGCACTTGGAGGAGGCCTATACCGAAAGGGGCCATGAATTTTAAATATCTTTTCTCTACTTTAGCGTTTCCAACCAATTTAATTTATGAAAAATGTTAAATTCAATATTAATTTATAACTCTCGTAATTGTCATTTAATATGTATTCATTCAGGCTTATTATTATTATTATTATTATTATAAATGAAACTAATTTTTTACGGATTCCATCGCGTTTAATTTAACTTTTTATTCCCGACGTTTTGGGTGCTTTATAGCACCCATGGTCACGGGGTGGGCTGAGGTTTTTGACATACCAATGTCATAGTTAGCCCGGCTACCTTCAGTTTTTTGAAAATTAATTTTTCAGGAGTCACAGATAAAGTTGGCTACATCTTGAAGCGAGCTTCCATTAAAACATACTTCAAGCGGCCGAAGAAGATTAGTTAATTTTTACCATCCGTCAAGTGTCATATCCCTCTACAAGATGCAGGAGTGTGCAACCTGGATTATGAATGTGGTCTCCCTTACATAGGACAAACAAAAAGATCTATAAAAACCCGCGTAAAGTAACATATAGCTGACTTGAAGCATCGGCGTTCCGGGAAGTCTGCAGTGTGTGAACATGTTCAAGTTCGTCCCGCCATTACATTAGATTTGATAGACCACAAATCCACGCAAAAGAATACTGAGTCCTACCAAGGATGATTCGCGAGGCTATTGAAATTAAAAAACACCCTTATTTCAATAGAGAAGATGGATGGGTACTGCCATCTGCTTGGGATCCTATAATTAATAAAATTAAATCCAAACCCAAGCAAACCACTGCAAGACTTCAAGATACTATAAGCTCATTCTGCGTAGACTGCTGTAAAGCACCCGAAACGTCGGGAATTAAAAAGTTAAATTAAACGAGATAGAATCCGTAAAAAATAGTTTCATTTAATATGTAGTGTCCGCGTAAATATCAGAAATCATTATTAAATCTAATTCTCGAAAACGTTATTGTTGATTTAGGTGCACATAAAATATAATTATTGAGACAATAATAGCACGAGAAACTTCAAAATGGCGATAGTTAGCAACACTGAACAATAATCTCACGGGACCGCTCGAGATAACTTATGTATCCTCTGTAAATTTGTGACAAAACTGAGTAAATGACGTTATAATGTCGATTTTGTTTCGTTAGAATATTCGTGCTTTTATTTAAGTTGTTACAACATTAGGATATGAAGCACATCATCATCATCATAACAGTCCTTCACAAGTCCACTGCTGAATATAGGCCACCCTTAAGGAATGCCACAAAGCACGGTCCTCAGCCATCATCCATCGACTTCCTGAATGTCTTACCAGGTCGTTACTCCATCTAGTGGGGGGACGACCTTAAACTTCGCATAAATAATAGAAGTATATACATACAAGACATATATTTTCATATGTGGTAGACTCATGCTGCCGCTATATTATAGTAGTAGCACGTATGGGCTAGTTTGGCCGGGGAAGGACCACGCTCTCACAGAATACCAGCGTAAAAAGCAGTTTAATGCTGCTGCTGCAAATGCTACTGCCGCTGCTGCTGTGTGTGTGTGTGTGTATGTGTGTGTGTGTTGAGTGTACCAACAGGAGATCCTATTGGAAACGAGGTATTCCATCTTAGTCCTCAGGGATGACAACGCATCTACATTTTAATTCTTAATCGAGGTCTCTGGGTCACCATCCACTTACCATTATGTGGACTGTGTACTCGTTTGTCACATATTTTATACATTCTATAAAAAAGACTATATGATATTACTGGGATTTCCATAAATCTTCTGTTTTTAGTCAAACGAATTCACCGAAATTCGCTGACTGAAACAAATTTTGTGGATTTTAATGATTTTATTAATACGGGCTACCTTTATCATTATCCATTCATTCTTTACAGCCTATCAAGTCATACTCATAGGGGGGATTTCTTATTCAATATAGATTGCAAGTACTTCTTATTGAAAAATTTTGCTTTTTACTTTTATCACTGGTTCGGAAAACCTCTGTCCTAGAAAGAACCATCAAAACCAACGGGAATTTTTTTCAAACTAAAATTATACAATTAAAACACAGGTTGTACAAATTACTTACAAAATTTATTTTAAAAAAACGTACCTTGAGTTTAATGTATAGCTGGACACTCTCCTTGCAGCGTAACTTCATTTTATAATAAGTCATTTACTTAACAAGCTACCAGACTTTTGAATTCATTACCACTCAACATTGATTCTCTACACTCACCATACGAAAGACGCCAGCATTAAGCTGCTATTTCACGCTGGTTTTCTGTGACGGCGTGGTCCTTCCCCGGATAAGCCGACTCTTTCCTGCTTTAACTTCATGGCTCTACAACGTAAAACAATTGGATATATACAAGACGAAAATAATTATGGTATAAGCATAAAAAATCACCAATAAAAATCTTACATGCTAAGAACTCTAAACATTATTTGAGAATAATGTATCCATGAATAACAGATGAGGTAATTTTCAGAGCAAACTTGCGAACCAAAAACAAGATTTCGATAATGTTGGCCAATATCCAAGTCGTTTTGAAGATATTGAAAATATTCAAAGTTTTTATTCCTTGATAAGCCAAATTTGGATACGAATCGGTTTACGTAAAAATATTGAGATTTTTAGTGTCAAGTCAACAGCGCTTCTTTAAATATGATGATATTTAAAAGGTAATGTTGAATGAGAAGGCGATGGTGAAGGTAATGCTTAACAACCTTCTAGTTATTAGTCACTGATGGGTTGTTTTTGCACTCCCAAAGTTGGTTGAATTGGTTGGTTGCTTGTTTGGGTGACATTTACTGATTCAGAGTATTTTAGTTCTAGCTACAAATCTGCAATCCAACACCAACACCCCATTTCGGTCTATGGGTGTGCTAAGAGGTAATTATGGACTTCTTGGCCTCTAATAGATGACGGTATTGACGTGGATTTGGCCCCAATGCGTATTTGTGGACTTCACATTTTTTTGGGATAGAGGTGATAAAAGAACACACCGTCCAATCGATGGTAAGTGGATTCTGTGGCCCATGGAAATTTACATCTATATTCGATTTGAATCAAAATACATATGCGTTGTCGCCTCAAATGATCAAGATGGAATGCCTCGTTTCCAGTAAAAAGGGTTTCCAGTTCTCTACATTTACCATACGAAACACAGCGAATTGAGCTTCTATTTTATGCTGGTAGTTTGTGAGAGCATAGGACTATCCCTTCCCCGGTCGAGCCGACCCATTAGTGCTACAACCATATAGCTGCAACATGGCTCTACCACGTCTTTGAAATATTTTTTTTAATTTCTCAGACGTGTAAATCAGCAGTTACCGTTACCGTTACAGCCTATTAAAAGTCCACTGCTGAACATAGGCCTCCCCCGTCCATTGTCTCATAGGGGGGATATTTCCCACGCTAGGCGTAGTTGCCACGCTTGGCAGGTAGGTTGTCAACCGCAGTTTTATATTTTTAATTGATTATTAGGAAGACGCTGCTGCCAATATCCTGGTTTACTTCCCCTTTCGCCTCTTACAACACCCACGTGATGATATGGGGTAGTGGATATTCTTACATCGCCACTACATATTCAGCACTTAAAATCTCTTAAATGCCAGTTGTAAGACGCTCAGATCGTTAGCAACATGCCTAGTGCTGCGACTGCCAATCTACCTGCCAAATGTAACGACTGAGGCAACGCCTTCCTAAAATGGGAAAGATCGGAAGGCTTTCCGCCGCGCGTGCTTCGTGGTTTGTGTGTTTGTGTCTGTGTATATGTGAGTACACACTCACACATACACAGACTATATGAGATTATTATATGCAAGCTCACGCTTCCGTTTAGGTGTGCGTGCTTCTTTTTTAATTACATAATGAAAATAAAATTTGAATAATGTTTGAGTAATAATGTCCTCCAGACCAAGTTTTGGTCACAGCCAGTCTCAACTGAGAATAGCTATCTGCGCAGGACAGAATTATAGTGCCCGAGTGTATGCGTAAGCACATGTGCACTCTCTATTCCCTCACTCTCATTCTCCGATGGGACTTTAACCCGACACGACCGGAGAGAGATAAGGCGCATGGCCAACGACCTTACGTGTTTTATCGAGGCACGAGGATCAAACACCGCCAACTTCCTGACTCCAGGGTGCTACTGAGAATTTCTTGATAGAAAACTTATTTTTAGACCCGAACCGGGGATGTATGAATAACAGCTCTTATAAGTATGAATACTTTGATAAATAAAATAAACTATATTTACCTTTAAACTTAAATATATATTAAAGATGTTAAAAATTTATTAGCTAAGATCTGCGTAAACATATTAATAAGGTGACTTACTTAGTTTAAAGAGCACCACCCACCCTCTCTCAATTTCGTACACTATCACCGTCCTCACTAATGTTAACATCACAACTCCCTCAAGGAATGACGGTCCACCGTTGATAATATGACAAGTGTTTCGCCACAAAACGAGGCATCATCAGAAGAAAATAATGGATTTCCGCAAATTAACGCCCGATTCTTTTAAATAAACATATTGGAGATAATGCCCAGTCCAAACACGCACTTGCAAATTGTTGTTTTCAGTACAGTATATAAAAAATAATTTATTCCATTTGATTAACTATTTACAGCCACAAAAATAGGTTAAACGCTTCATTTCGTTATACACGGTATTCGTTCGAAGCAAAAAGGGTAGCCGTTGGCAATATACGGATTAACTTAAATTGGATTAACACGGAGAGCAGAGAGCTCTCCGATTTAAATTAGAGGGTTTTAATACAAATTTGATGTCTGTTGCATGGTTCTTAATTTATATTATAATTAAATTAGTTAATGTGACCCATGTTTTACTAGGATTCCTATATGCCTACCTGCGATCGGGGAAGGTATTTCTGCCGCTGAATAGCAATGCTGTGCAAACATTTCTATTCGCTAATGCTGTGTTCCGGTCTGAAGAGTATAGAGAGCCAGTACAATTACAAGCTATGAGGCATTCCATCTTAGTCCTCAGAGGTGAAAGTGGATCTGTAGCTTGCTTTGATTGATGTTGGTTGCAGATGTCGGTTATAGTATAGGCTGTAAGTTCGTATATCATTATTTATAAAAAAGATGTTAAATAATTGGCAAGACAAAAATTTTATTACATAATGAGTCTTATTGTCAGTTGCAAATAAAAATTTAACTGAAAATTATTCCTCCTTTAAAATAGAACTAGTTTTCCTGCAAACATTATTCCTTTCCAGAGCTTTTCTCAATGAGTTATACTCAAAATTCACTCCGGACTTTTTATCGTATGAACATTGATATTTAAATAAATAATGAAAAAATATACTGTTAAATATGTTTTTATTTCTCAATTTTCTTTCACCAACGAACACATTAAAAATCTAGAGCAAGTACACCAATATTGCAGCTATTCTAATTCGAAATCTCGGGACAAATTGGCTTAAGATTTGGTTTAGGACCTAATAAAAATTTGTAGTCTTCGTTGTAGATAGCCTTAGTTTTAAATGAAAAATTTCCAAGTTTGCCAGCTGTTGTGAAAATTTGAAAATAAAATTGCTACTGCTGCGTGTAAGACAAACTTACAACAATATTAAATAATATCTTAAGTTTCCCTTTTAATTGTTTGAAATTTGATTCTTTGTTAATTGATTATTTTCCGTTTCAACAGCCTTTAAGTTCACTGCTGGGGATAGGCCTTTATAAAATGTAGCAATAAAATCTATCTTCTGGCACGCATTACTTGGACGATGAGCTCGCTCCTGAGCTGTGATTTTACGCTGGTATTCTGTGAGAGCGTGGTCCTAATCCGTTTGAGTCAACCCATTCCTGCTACAACCATAGTAAATTTCATGCGTGGCCTTACCACAAATATATATTTGTAGCGTATTATATGAGCCAAGCACAAAATACTTTTTTTTATAGAATCAGTGTAACAAACACAGTCCACTTGATAGTGAAAGGATGCTGTGGCCCATAGACATCTACATCTATCCTCGATTAAGAATAAACGCCTCTGAGGACTACGGTGGAATGCCTTATTTCCAGTGAAATGGGTTTCCAGTTCTCTACACTCACTAAAAGCAACACATAAAAATTAAGCTGCAATATTACGCTGATATTTTGTTGAGAGCGTGGTACCCCGTGGTTGTGGTTCCCCGGTCGAGGTCGGCTCTCCCACGTAACAAAACATACAATACACGTTAAATATACATACAGTACTTTCCTTATATAGATATATTTATAAGAATAAATCTGTAACTATTTGAAAATCTGTTTAATGTTGTTTACAGTTAATTTTAATTCTGAACGTCCGATTAAGATAAAAGTCCTCAGATAACAATAATTAATGTGTCTGCCATCTTAGCGCTAATTTGAAATAACTTTTCTTTTATCATAAGCAAAATCTAAGATATTTCGTTAACTCGTTTGGGTGCATGAATGTTTTGTAATTCGATTTAAAACTGAGTCCAACGATTGTTTGGTGTTCAAATGGAGTGTTGCGATTGCTACCCATTCCGGTAACAATTTTTTAAATGTTTTCTCTCTTCGGTCAGACAGACAATCATCTAAGAGGTTTATCCCAAGAAGATAATTGAAATTTAGCAAAATTTTAAGATGTGGTTATACAATAGAGACGTTAAAAATCAAAAATATCACGAAAATTATAGTTGATATTAAAGTTAATAGAGATGAACACGGTGAGGATGTAAAAAAATAAGTTGAAAAAACATATTTTGAGAACAATGAAAAGTCACTATTTTTGTATAAATAAAACCAAAGACCACTGACCGACCACGTGCTCGGCGGTGAAGGAAGACATCGTGAAGAAACCTGCATGTCAGAGAAATAAGAAAAAAATTTTTCGAAGATATGTGAAGTTCGCCAACATGCATTAGGGCAGCGCGGCGGACATTTACTTACCCTAAAACCCTCTCGGAAATGAGAGGAGGCCTGTGCCTAGCAGTAGGACGTATATAGGCCGTAACTTTAACTTTAATTTAAAAACCAAAGAATCGATAGTAAAAAATAAATAAGATAGGTGTTCAATCCCGAGATTTTTAAGCGGAAAGCTGAGGCAGCTTAAAAATCTTCTCACAGCCAATATAATTACTGGCATTACAACTTCGTACTCAGTTGTGACGACACATTTTATTTTTCTGATAATACAGTTAATGCAATTGCATTAACTTGATTATACAGAAACTAATAATTAGTACATGTATCTATTAAAAAGGCAGATTGTAAAAATGTAATTCGAACACGGTTACAAATTTGTCATTCGATGATACGAAAAAGTTGTTGATTGTTTTAAGCTAATTTATGATAATATACGAGGGTGATCCAAAAGTAATGATAATGAAAATAAAACACGGTAATTAAAGTTAAAATAATAATTTATTTTTCTACATAGTCTCTAACAAATCAATACATTTAGTCCATCTTTTTCTAAACCCAGGATTCCTTTGAAAAATTTTGTCTTGACCCTCCCAAAACGCTTCAACAGCGGCCATTACTTCGCTATCGTCTTCGAATTTCTTGCCTCGGAGGCGTTCCTTGAGCCGAGGAAAGAGGTAGAAATCACTAGGAGCTAGATCTGGCGAATAGGAGGGTGTTCGAGCAGTTCGAATGCCGTTTCTTGAATGGCAGCCATCGCAACTGTGGCTTTGTGAGCCGTGCGTTGTCTCGGTGAAACAGCACTCCAGCTCGCACTTTGCCGCGTCTTTTCCTTAATGGCCTCCGTAATCTTCTTATTTGGTCTGCGTAGTAAGAGCCCGTAATAGTGGCTCCTTTTCCAAATATTCCACCATAATTATGCCTTGAGCATCCCAAAAACAGATGCCATAACCTTCCCGCCGAACTTGAAACTTTGAATTTCTTTGGCGTCGGTGAGGAGGCTCGCTTCCAAGTCATTGTATTTTAACGAAATTAACCATAATTAGTTGGTATGTTATTAATTTTACATAAGGAACAGAAAATATTTGTTAGTGTATATATTAGCACATACACCTGAGATACAGGTTTATCCTAGTTCAGGTACCTGTTGTTGTGGACTATTTTAGATTAAGGCATTGTTTAAATTAATTGTACAGTTTATTGAAATAAAAACTTAAAGCTGGTTGCAGATGTCCAATGGCTGCAATAGCCATCAGTTAGACTGAAAAAATCTAAAAGGGTATTTTACACATGTAAAAAAATAAAAAATATACCTATATTTATGATAGATTTTGTAAAATTAAACGAGAAATATTGATTTCTATTTATAAAATGCATTATAAATTTTATGTTTCAATTTTAATAATTTTTTATATGCTCAAATCTGCAAAACGCTGTCCGCCATATTAGATACCGTTGTGACTTCACTGGTGAAGAGAACTAGCTAATGTGCTGTGTTATTTCGAAATTTTTCAAGTTACGATTGTTGAGTTTTATTCCGAATTTATTGAAAAGGCATCATGGAAGACGGATTCGTAAAGCAGAAAGTACTAATCTTTATTCTATTAATTGAATTCGTTTAACAGAACCCATAATCTTATATTGTGTGTAATTTTCCAGATAAAATGCAATAATCTTTATGACATTTGAAATCAAAGCGAGTTTATTACTTCGCTTTTAGCACTAATGTTATAGATATTATAATATAAGCTTAGGTGAGTAAAACTTTTGTTATATTTTTTGTACAAACTATGTCATTATTCCCATATAATAGAAGAAAACAAGAATTATGAAAATGTGTGTTTTACTTAATTCATGAAAATATGTGGGTCATTTTGACAGCCCTTGCACTTGCAAAATGGCCCACAAAGGGCGGGACAAACGAGCGATTAACCTAATCTATGACAAAGGTCATGCAACTATCATGTCATGGTGTTTTGTTTTGTATAAACGATAGTTAAATATAAGTCATACTTACATCAAAGTGATCTTCATAGAAGTATAGTTTAGATTTTGTAGACAATGCCTTCGGGTCTCTTCTTGCCAGTTTTAACTAAGTATTTCTCATATTTAAATCAGTTGGCACTTGAATCCATAACATCCCCGGCGTTCATATGCTCATATTTTGCATTCAGTCACAACACAACAATGATATAGATGATAACTCATTATTGAACATCCAAAAGTATCTTATTCCTTTACAAAATAGGCAAAATTCTAGGACAGTGACGCCACGAGTTGAACAGCATGGCGGCTATCGTTTTCACGCGAAAATTTAAAACGATAGATTAAAAGTAATTTTATGGCACTATTCAGTTTTAAAAATTATATAAAAATTATAGTGGTTCATTATCACTCTAGGATTCATTTAAAACACTTTTTGAAAATGGGTGTAATACCCTATTGAGCGACGACAAAAATTTGATACCTATATATAAAAATCGGTCGATTGCATGTCATGCATAATAGAAATAAGTTTATAAGCAGCTTTTTTAATAAAGATGATAGACGAGCACAGTCCAACTGATGGTAAGTAGATGCTGTGCCCATAAACATCTACATTTATCTTCGATTAAGAATCAAAGTATTCGCTTGTATCGCCAATTCAATACTGACTCGGTCGCGGTCTATACCGGCCTTATATAGGGCCTCAGATAGTTCCAGAATCTTCTACTGTCGAAATATCTAGAATGTTCGAGTACATACCCGTCCCGATTGACTAGGTGTCGATAGTTCTAGACAGTTCTTTCATGTAAATTTCTAGAAGGATCTTGACTCAAGTTCTGCTACTCGATCCCAGAGGGCGCTTAGTGGTAACTAGTGTTGCCGCATACCAGGCATTAATGGTGGCACTCAACAATATATAATGTGTCCGGTTACCGGTGTCGATATTACCGATTATACCGGTGAGAGATATTACGTTTAATTACACAAGATCCCAGACTCAGTGTAAGACGAATAAGCAATATGCTTAATTTAACAAAATGGTCAGTGAGAGTTTTAAAGAGGAAGGTTTGCATCCTTACCATTTTCGGCGGTACAAGACATTCGCGAACCTCGTTATATCTCTTCTTCCTCCTCAGGTGCCACAAGCCGAAATCTTTCTTTAGCGGTGTTCTGATCCCAAGTTCAGCTATCCGCAAATGTATCCTTACAAAAGTGCGAGCATTTGGTGTAGGCCTGTTGGGAAACATTCTGGCGTACTCTGTGACAGCTCTGTTTGCGTTGCTGTTGCACAATCCATACACAAAGTGGATATCAGCGACATGCTGGTTTGAGTATTCACCATCTGCCATTTTTGAAAATATCAAAATAACTAGAAACTTCACCACAAACTTAAAAGTTCCACAAAACGGTTTTTTAACAATAACAACAACAAGCGATCTTAGAGGGCAAAAGTAGTAATCCAACGCGTATGAGGGACGACTGTTTTGTTGTCCCAAGTACACTTGTTTAGAACATCAAACAATGGGCTTTGGGTTTTCTACCTGCTCTTGAACTATCATAAATGATCCTGCACGTAGCTTGCGCTTTTAAGAGGTCGTGTTTGATAAAGCACATTCTTAAACTATTTAATTTACAATTAAGATTTTAACGTTTGTGTTAAGGAAATATCTTGCTCTATCCAATAAATGTACAAAATTGATAGGTAAATGACCTACTTTTTCATTAAAGTCGAAAATGTGAAAAAATAACTGATTTTTTACATTTTTTCTTTTCTTAGTCTTTTAGGATCTAAATACAATTTTGCAGTTAAAAGTTTGCTTTTATTTTATTACGTATCTTTATCTACCCAATGAAACATCTTTTAAGAATGTAGGACTTCTACATCGGTGAATATTGTAATTTTAATGCGCGAGGTCGAGGTGGTGACACTGAAAAATTTAAATGGCTGCCATTTAAATACAACTAGGTCTAAATGAGATTTGAGACATGATTTGTCGATGAAATTGATTATATTTTATAGCATTAAAAGCTCCGACACCGGTAACCTGACACATATATATATATATATATATATATATATATATATATATATATATATATATATATATATATATTAAAAGTATGTACTTAAATACATACAATATATACATTATAACTTTGCATTAACTAGTAATATTCTTAACCTTATTATTTAAATGCAAAGTTTTTAGCGATAATTTGGGTAGATACAATAAGGAGAGCCGTTTATTGCGCCTTATGCGAAGCGCGAAAGTATGTTCTGCTAGCGCCTAAAAATTAAGATTCAAACGTTTTGTCGCATGAAATCGTATTACCTCATATTGTACCTATAAATGATATAAAAAGCACATTGTCACAAAGATAAACTATTGTTGTTTTTTTCAAAACGATTAATTGCTATTTTACATAGAAAAGTGGTATTATTCAATCTTCAATCAACTTATGGTGTAGATTTATCAAGTCCGCATGGAGGGGTAAACTGATAACTTTTAAAATATCACTTTTCAACTCAATCTATTTTTATCTCTTCATCTATCATGTGGGATGGAATGTAAATGGCAGTTTAATTTTGTTTTGTTTAGTTATAATTAATACTTTTTGGCTGAAAAATCCCGAAATTTTCGGTGTTTTGAGCAGCCTTGTAATAATTTATTTTACTAAATACACTTTGCCTCACTCCGTCACTCTTGGCACGGCCGCCGCGCCGCTATGAGTTGATGAGCTAAAACGATCACTGTAGAAATACAAAATATTCGAAAACCAAATTTGATACATACTTGACAAAGTAAAATATTATTATTTTTATAATCATACATTTTTATTACAATATTTTGTTTCGCTTAAAGTAAGTAGGATTTATATATAAATATACGTAAATACGTCTTGGAGTTTATGGAGTGACCTGAAGGTGTACTTGGTGCTACTGAAACTCCCCGACTAGTAGAAATAGGTGTGCTGAGTTTGAGCTCGTTTTGATAGTTATCTTAACACTTTCCTCCGGACTTGAGAAGTGACCGAAGGTGTACTTCGGTGAATGCTACTGGAACTCCTTGACTTTAACACTTTCCTCCGGACTTGAGAAGTGACCGAAGGTGTACTTGGTGAATGCTACTGGAACTCCTTGACGAGTAGAACTAGGTGTGCCAAATTTGGACTCGTTTTGTTACTTATGATGAAACTTTACTTCCGGACTTGATAGAGTGACCTGAAGGTGTACTTCGATGAATGCTGCTGGAACTCCTCGACGAGTAAAACTAGGTGTGCCAAATTTGGACCTGTTTTGTTAGTTATGATGAGACCTTACTTCCGGACTTGAAAAGTGACTTGAAGGTGTACTTCGGTGACTACTACTAGAACTATTTGACGAATAGAACTACAATTTACATTTTTATTCGAGAATTATGAGTCGTGCACTTTTGGATTTTCTAAACTTTTTATTGACGTTTGACATAAAATTATCGGAAAATTGAAGTGTAGTAATAAGTTTATTAGTGAAAACTTGTTTGTTTAAATACACTCTAGTTTCCACCTTTAAATAAATTACGTATATTATGAGTGTTTAAGGCATGCATATTTGGATTTATCGATTTTTTTTTATTTATTTATTTATATGGAAAACCCTCGGCTAACAGTGAACAGAGTAGGTAGAAAATAATTAAGCTATAGGAAACCATTTATGTATGTTATAAAGTAACATTATAAAAATATTTGCATACGGTGAATTACTGACACTTAAAAGGACACATTGCACCAACCGTAAGCTTAGCTAGGTAACATCGCGCAATAATTAACAAAAATTTACAGAAATAACAAAATAAAAACATAATTATCGGCTGGAATCGAAAAATGGCATACTACACCTCGCTGAAGTGACACTTGTGTTGAATAGATCAAGTCTAGCCAAGTTTAGCCAGTATTAATTTGGAATCATCATCATCACCATTACAGTCTATCAAAATTCCACTGCTTATCGTACACCTCCCAAGTAGACTGTCTCATAGGGGGGAATTTAGCCATGATTGTCACGCTTAGCAGGCGGGCGAACTGTTATCAGGAAGATCTTCATATCCAGTTTCATTTTCCTCTTTCTCTCTTACGGCACATACATGGTGATGCAGGGAGAAGTGTGTGCTCGATTTCACCTTTTTTTTCTATAAAATAGTATGAAATTATGACATGAAATGTTGTTATACAAGTTTATCTGTGTATCTGTATCCCTGAGAAAATTATACCTAACGCCAAGGAACGCTCGGACGCCTAGGGTGTTAGTCTAGGTATTTAGTACGGACAGATAAATTTCAAGTTGTTAAATAATAATAATACACACACACAAATTAATATATTTCTTAATTGTAACAACCGCCTACACATATCATAAATAACAGATTTATAATGAATCCCTGAGGGCATTGATTAGTAAGATAGAATGCCTCATAACCATTATTTATTACTGACTCTCTTTTCCCTTCAAACGTACAAAAGCATGTGCGGAAATTGTGCCTCCCCAGGCGGGCTCCTACGCAGAAGTGTAGTCCTAAACCTAGTGTATGAAAATAAATATAAAACATTACATGCCTTAGGGAATTTATGTTACTAAATATAAAACTAGTAATATATATGTTGTCTTTCGAAACTCATGATAACGATCGAGTAATAAAGACAAGGACGAAATGACTATGGGAAATCAAGCGGCTAACAAAATGTTTTTCCTGTGTGCTTGGCATTATGACAATAACGTCAACACGATTCTTCGCTTAGCTCGAAATGGATTAATTTTGTTCTCATAGGAAATATATTTTTGTCATAGTGGAACAAAAAAAATACAAGTTATGTAGATTTGTATAATAAAAAGCTATTTATATAACTTTATTGTAATTGCCTTTGGTCTTACAATGGGCCGATTTTATGCGTACAGCCATTCTCTGCCAGGCAACCCTGGGACAATAAGGAAATAGATGGCCAGCGCAGACTGTTAGAAAATAGGAAGTAAAAAGTTGTACATACAAACACTTAGCTTAGTTGTGTCAACGAAAGATATCCGACTGTGTTGCCACGACCACCGCGCTGTTGTTATTTCGGTGCCTTATATTATTTAGGAACGCTTTTTTTTCATATTTTTACTTTAATTAAATAATAAATTATAAAGTACAATAATACTAACATTAACTTACATTACTAAAAGATTAAACAGTATAAAAGTAAACAAGTTAGAGATAAATAGTAAACCAATTAATGTTTTTTTTTAAAATGTAATATCAGGAATATAATATATCCCTATGATAACTTTTACGTGACAGAGTCGTGCTAGAGCTATATTATGGTTGTAGCATGAAAGAGTTGACTCGACTGGGGAAGGATGACGTTCACAGAATATCAGCGTGAAATTGCAGTTTACTATGTTTCGTATGGTGAGTGTAGAAAGAGATCTAGAGACCCGTTTTTACTAGAAACAAGGCCTACCATCTTATTTCTAAGGGGTCAAAACGCATTTGCATTTTGATCTATATCGAGGATAGATATAAATACGAGTATGTCTATGGGCCACAGAATGCTATTATTACCTTCAGGTAGACTATGTGCTCGATCGACACACATATTCTATAAAAATTATTAAGCTATATTAGGCTATATATTAGGATATATTATACACATTTATTTATATATATAATTTATATATATATATATACATTTATTTTATACGTCTTAGAACCTCTTTGCAATAGTATTATAGCTGTAATATAAAAGTACGGTTTTAACGGAGAAGCATATCGTTACCGTAACCGTTATAGCCTATTAAATTCCACTGCTGAACATAGGTCTCCCCATAGATTGCCTCATAGGGGGAACATTTGCCATAATTGTCACGCTTGGCAAGCGGGTTGGGAACCGAACTTGTTTAGTCGTTATTAGGAAAACGCTGCTGTCTATCTCCTGATTTGTTTCCCTCTCTCGCCTCTTACGACACCCACGGGATGATATGAGGTAGTGGATATTCTTACACCGTCACTACATGGTAGAAGAATATTGCAATCACAGAATAACAAAAAATAGCAGCATTATGCTGCTGTCTTTCGTATGGTGGCTGTAGACGTAGAGAACTGAACACCCTTTTTACTGGTAACGTCTTTTTTACATGAGAGGGGCAAACGAGCATGCATCTCACCTGACGGTAAGTGACTACCGCCACCCATGAACAACTGCAACAGCAGGGGAATGGCAGATGCGTTGCCGGCCTTTTAAAAAAGAGTAGGAGTAGTTTTCTAGAAGGTCTCTAAGTCGTACCGGTGCGGAAAAATCGCTGGATATCTTTACCAAGTAATTTGTCATAATACTTCAGTGTAACGTACCATTCGTATACGTACATTAAAGTAAGATAAAATTAATAAATAAATAAATGAAATAAATACACTTTTCTTATTTTTTTGCCTGCAGTCTGTGGATCTATTTGAACGTCAACCGTAGGTAATCGTCACTATAGCCATTGCGAACCTAATCGCCTGTGACACGTGCCAGGATCTATTTTGGTGATGTAGTACGCTTCAGCCTGTGTTTTGTTGGGCTATTTGTAGATAGTTTTTGTATTTTTCTTTAAATATTTGGATTTTTTTAGACTACGGAGTGGTGGCAGTAAGTCGTTCCAACATTTTGATGCGGCGTACCTAAAGCTTCCACAAAAACTTTACGATGGAATGGAACTGCGAGAGAATAACTTGACGTACGAGTTTTCTTTGGATTTATGTTTTTTTATAAGAGAGGGGGCAAACGAGCATACCGCCCATGAACAACTGCAACACCAGGGGAATTGCAGGTGCGTTGCCGGCCTTTTAGAAAGGAGTAAGCTCTTTTCTTGCAGGTCCCTAAGTCGTATCGGTCCGGAAAACTCGCTGGTGGTAATCGATTCCACAAGGAAGTTGTGCGAGGAAGAAAACATATTCTAAATCGCACAGTGGTGGACCCCCAATCATTCAGATGGTGTGGATGTTATCGGGAGTTCTGCCGCGATGTGCGTTCGTGAAATTTGGCGGTTGGGATTAATCCGAACAATTCCTCAGAGCACTCCCAGTGATAATTGCGAATGAAAATGCAATGGGATGCAACATCTCTTCGCAGCGCCAGTAAATCGAGCCGGTCGGAAAGGACTCGGTCGTCGACGATCGAACCGCTCTACGCTGGATGCGATCAAGTGGAAAGAGCTGGCACTGGGGAGCCCCAGCCCAGAGATGGGAACAGTATTCCATGTGAGGCCGAACTTGCACCTTTTAAAGTTGCAGGCGGTGAGCCGGCATGAAATACTGTCCCGCTCTGCTGAGCACCCTAAGCTTTTTAGAGGACAATTAAGCCTTCTTTTCCAAGTGACCACAAAACTGCACGTCACTCGATATGTCGACGCCGAGGATTCCGATACTGGCTGAGGTAACAAGGGGAGTGCCTTGAAATTGAGGAGATACAACAAAGGGGTTCTTTTTAGCGGTAAACGCGCAAACTTGTGTCTTTTGAGGATTTAACTGGACTACATTTAATCGCCCCCATTCCGAGACTTTGTTCAGCAAAGACTCGACTTCAGACGAAAGTTTGTTCCGGTACTCGGCGACATTGCTGTCATCCGCATAGCAATGAATGTTACCAGTATGCAACATATCATAGATATGCAGAAGAAACAGCGTTGGTGATAGGACGCAGCCTTGTGGAACACCAGTGTTAATAGGCTTGTAATCGGAGCATGCACCGTCTACTACGACCTTGATGCTCCGATCAGTCAGAAAACTGGTGATCCAATTGCACAATTTCTTGGGAAGCACATAGGAAGGGAGCTTCTAAAGAAGCGCTATGTGCCAGACCCGATAGAAGGCCTTCGCTGTCCAAACTAACCGCCAAAGCCTCCCCCTTGGACTCGATCGCCTGCGCCCATCTGTGTGTTAGGTAGACCAGAAGATCAACCCCGACGGAAACAATTCTGGCGGTCACTAATCAGCTGGTGCTCCTCAAGGTACCTCATGAGCTGGCAGTTAATAAAGGACTCCATTATTTTCGAGAACAAGGAGGTGATGGCGATAGGCCTGTAGTTAGACAGATCAGCGCGGTTACCTTTTTTAGGGTTCGGGTGCACGAAAGCTGTCTTCCATTAATTCTGAACAACGCCTAGGGACTAGGAGTACCGAAAAAGACGTGTTAGAACCGTTGCCAACTCTGGAGCGCACGTCCTCTGCACAATTGGCGGGATTTCGTCAGGCCCACTCGACTTGTGGATGTCCAGGAGAGGAGTGCTTTGCTCATTAAGCACTGTGTGAATTGCACATCGGGCATAGAGCACTCACACTGAGGGATAGTCAGTGGTGTGTTCCCTCAGTCATCGAGAGTCGAGTTGTACGCAAAAATGGAGCCTAAAAGGTCGGCTTTCTCTTTTGCGGCGTGGGCCAGTGAGTCGTCCTCCCTGTGCAGAGATGGTAGTGATGGCTTACAGAAATTCTCGTGGACAGCCTTGGCGAGAGACCAGAATGCACGGGTTCCCGAAAGAAGGCGAACTAATTTCTCGCCAATTGTGCCAATGTGCTCATACTTTGCCTTGACAATAACTCTTTTGAAGGACCTGGAGGCGAAGTTATACTTCTTTTTAAGCATGCTGGTGTTTACATCTTGAGCCGCCGAATCGTCAACCCAGGCCTGGTAACACTCCTGCTTACTGCGTAATGCAGTCTTACAGGAGCCATCAAACCGAGATCTGCCTTTTTTTCTTTTTCTTTTTTTTATAGGATAAAGGTGACAAACGAGCACACAGTCCACCTGATGGTAAGTGGTTGCTGTGACCCGTAGACATCTACATCTATCCTCGATTACGAATCAAAATGCAGACGCGTTGTCACCAGTGAGGATTAAGATGGAATGCCTCGTTACCAGTAAAAGGGTCTCCGGTTCTCTCTACACTCACCATACGAAACACAGCAGTGTTAAGCTGCTATTTTACGCTGGTATTCTGTGAGAGCGTGGTCCTTCCCGGTCGAGCCGACCCATTCGTGCTACAGCTATACTACTAATATAGCTGCAGCATGGCTCTACCACGTTAAAGCCTCCGATGGGTACCACAGATGATGGAATAAATAGTTCCATTCCCTGTAGCACCACATCAGTGACAGAGTCAGCAACAGCGCTGGGATCATCCGGCGAGAAGCAAACCCGCCTCCATGTGTAGGATACAAAGAAAGACCGCATACCGTCCCAATCCGCCGACCTGTAGTACCAAACACGGCGGCAGCCTGCAGAATGCAACCGCAAAGGGAGTGTAAGTGACACCACACTCCGGATCAGACAATGGTCTGAAGAGCCGAGAGGGGCGTCGATGGAAACCTGATATCCGTCCGGATGATAGGTCAAAACATGTCGCGCGACCACATTAACTTTTGGAAGATATAAGGTGGCATATTATATTTAATTATGCTAAAAAGTAGCGTTGCAAATGCAAGTGTCGATGATATTTCATTGTATGTATATAACATCATATAAACATACATTCGTTTTTTTATATAAGTGGTGGCAAACGAGCACAGCTCATCTGATGGCAAGCACGCACTTAACGAAAACAACACGAGATTTAATTTATCAAAGTTTGAAAGTAATTTATTGTGCCTTGGCCTCCGTAAAGGAAAAGGAAAGAAGAATATTTTATCCTAGCGAAATAAAAACGTTTTTTGTTATCAGGATTGACTCATATTTTATACATTTACTCACGTTCTGGTATATTAACGAATAAGCTAAACGCCTTTTTGCTGTTTTCAGTTTTCATTATGTATTAAATGCGATAGAATATATTATTTGAAAAAATTGTTTGATTTTAAGAAAAGTTAAGTCTTTTTTCTTAAATTTTTATAATCCAACACAAAAAGGTCGGTTTACTGGGAGAGGGCACCGAATCCTGGCGATAGCAGCATTTTATCTTAGTCCTCAGGATTAATAATGCATCTACATTTTGAGTTGTGCTCGTTTGTCACACTTATTCTATAAAAATAAAATAAAGGGTGACATATAATTTATCTTGACTGTCTCGTTGGTCTAGTGGTCGTAAACGCAGTTGCTGATCATGAGGTCCTGGGTTCGAATCCTGGGTCGCACCAAAATGTTATTGGGTTTTTCTGTGAAGAAATTCTCAGGGCCAAATTACGAGTACCCTTAACTGAGGAGCATGATTGCGTAGGTGTATTGCGTAGGTAGGTAGAGGAGGCGAGAGAGGTGAGTCAGGATCGTGCCAAATGGAAATTCTAGCTACCTCTCGGGGTGACAGGCGTCAGTGTTAGTTTTTTATGTATTCTTACTTTTTTATGTACTTTTACTCCTATTTTAAACAAAAACAATTGAACGCTATAAAAAAAAGAAATATATTTAAATAGATAACTACTTTAAGTAAGAAAAATACGCATTAAAAAGAATTAAACAGTAACAGTAACCAACGTTTCGAATTAAGTTGCGTTAACTCGATTTTCGTGCGGATAATGCATCGTTCGGGCCATAAATAACGATAAATCGTAATCCTGAACTATTCTATCACAGCAGTTTATAGCCTCTAGAAAATATATTAAAACGAATCTAATATTTAGCTAAATTCATTAAAATACAAAATTCAACTCAGAACTACTAGCGGGGAAAATCTCGCTTGTATTTGATTCACTATTATTTGATTTATTTGATAGTTGTTTATTTTTGCGAAGGGTCCGACATCAGCGTTTCAATAGTAAAGTAAATCAATTGACGTAAATTGCTGTAGTTTCCTGGAATCCTGATATGAAATTATGCTTGTAGTGTGCCCGCCCTGGATAAACTGGTTTTTCTTAATAACTACAATCGGTGAGGCCCGCGTTTAGCATTAGACTGTAAAAGTTACAGCCTATATACCAGGAGGTCCCACCCCTGGGTACAGACCTCTCCTCATTTCCGAGGGGAGTGAGTAAGTTGACTGTTACAAATCAATAAAAAAGAAGTACCATGTCATGGTGTGGTATATATTGTAATATTATTTTACTAACTGTCTCGTTGGTCTAGTGGTTGTAGTAGTGCGACTGCTGATCATGAGGTCCTGGGTTCGAATCCCGGGTCGGGCAAAAAAATCAGTTATTGAGCTTTTCCATCAAGAAATTCTCAGTAGCTGCCCGTACTCAGGAAGTTGGCGGTGTCTCACCCCCGTGCCTCGGAAAGCACGTTAAGCCGTTGGTTCTGCGCCTGATCTCTCTCCGGTTATGTCGGTTTACCGTCCCATCGGACTATGAGAGTGAGGGAACAGAGATTGCACCTGTGCTTGTGCATACACTTGGGCACTATAATCCTGTCTTGCGCCGATGGCTAGTCTCCATTGAGGCTGGCCTCCGTGACCGAAATTCGGTCTGGAGGACATTATTATTATTATTTAACTAAAGGGTGGTATATCTGCATTAGTCAACAGAAAAAAAGCATCCTGTAATTTTGTACGTGGTAACTGATACTGCAGTACTGGCCATTTCAAATCAAAATATTTTTTGTTTGGCTAAGAATTCTAATTTCAAATTAATTTTATATTAAAAAAATGGAATTCTTTTTTCAAAATTAGTCATTTGTTTATTGATAGCGTTATGTTTTCATCACATTTGAATCTTTTTCGTCATCATGGATACATACGTTAAAAATTCGAGTTATTATGGAATATGAGTACCGTCGTGGCAGCAACGCGGCACAACGGGCACGCAACATCAACGACGTTTACGGAGCGAATACTACAAACGAACGCACCGCCTGTTATTGCTTTGATCGCTTCCGTTCTGGAAATTTTGACCTCAAAAATGAACCCCGTGGTCGTCCGAAAACTTCGGTCAACAATGACGAATTAAAGGCGATTGTGGAAGCTCGTGTGAAATGCAAGACATTAGCATCAAAACAATATTACCAATAATTGCGTCAAATTGGCAAGGTAAAAAAGCTTGACAAATGGGTGCCCCACGAACTCAATGATCGTCAGCGCGAAGTACGTATCGAGACGTGCCTTGCACTGCTCAACAGGCGGATTAATAGTAAAGACCTAATAATTACCGTATATGTATTAGTGTAGTGGCGGTTTGGGAACATAAACTACCCTGGGAACTGGAAAATACACTACACTATTATCCCGTGGGTGTCGTAAGAGGTGACAAAGGGAAATAAAACAGGCGATGGGCAGCAGCATCTTCCTGTAACACCTGAAAATTATTAAAAATCTGCGGTTGCCAATACGTCTTCCAATTGTGGCAATTATGGCAAAGTTCACCCCATCAGGTAGAACCATGAGGTACGTAACTGTAGCCTTCTATGGGGAAGGCCTATGTTCAGCTGTTGACTTTTAATAGGCTATAATGAATTAATAAATATACAGTATGTAACAAAAACCCCGTTGGTTGTTTCAGGGATGTATAGGTGTACACATAGGCATGGCAATTATGATAATGAAAAATGTTTTGGTTGCTATAAATGGGATTTTAGAGTATCTAATCAGATAACTTACTAAATTTAATAGTTCTAAAAATATTATTTGCTTCTGAACTTACCGACACGTGCCGACATATTATTATCTACGGCAGCTATGAGGTCACTGACGTAGCCGTTACAAAGCGAACCGCTGCGCGGCGGGAGCATCACCAAGGTTTTTGTGTAAATCGTTATACCTATCTAGACACAGAGTTTTTAATAATGCGCTTGCAGTTTATGAAAATTCCATTTCTCTTCTTGAATACCTAATAATATTTATAATGTTGTTATTTATTTTATATTTTATAATATCTTACAAAAATCATTTTACAAAGTCACTTAACGAGATAAATTCATAGTCCCGCTACGTAGATGACGATTAAGGTTTTTGTATTTCCTTTACATGCATTTAATGCGTTGAAAATATTCAATAATAATTAGTAGATTTTACAAAATATTGGAAAAAATACATCAATAATCACAACAAATTCGTTGATTCATAAAATATCAATATTATGTTGCAGGCTACAGTCGCTTTGCCATTGGCGTTGCAATGGTAAAGCAGCCTTTGCAAAAATAAAGTCTAAAATATTTGTTCGGCAACGCGTGTGTTCAGATATTATAATATTAATATAAGCCGGTGTCACAAGTCCATAGAGATAAAAGGTGGTCATCAAGTAGATATTATAGTGTAGAATTAGGGTTTGTGCATAATTATCACAATCAGTCGATTTAAATTTTTAAAAAGTTGTGATAATCGATTACAAAAGTGATAACAGCTGAGTGATGTGACGAGTTCACGAACTAGATGCAGTTAGTGTAGGTAAGACGCGTGCGCGCGATTGATGTTTGCTGCCGCCGGCCGCCGCGGCTGGCTGTTTCGCTTTGGCGCGTTATCATTTCATGCAGAGGTAATCAATCCACATACAATTTACAAATATTATTTTATTTAAATTTAATTTGATTATTTTTATAAATTATTGAAATATTTTAATAAAATGTTTTGAGCACATTGGTAAGTATGAAATAGCTCACACACACTAATTTGAGATCATTTGTTATCAGAGTCAAAATAGAAAAGGCGGAATATTCCATCTTCTTTTTTTAATGAAACTTAAGTGACATACTAACTTACAGTCCACCTGATGTTAAGTGGATTCTGCAGTCTATGGACACATGCACTGCTGTTTAGCGGCAAGAAGATTAGGTACCACCCTGTAATTTATTTCTGCTTAGCTTGTAATTGTACTCGCTCTCTATACCCTTCAGATGGGAACACAGCAGTGCAAGCACTGCTATTTAGCGGCCGAAATAGGCAACAGAGTAGAAGCTACCCAGACAGACTTCTAGGCAGAAGAGGAGTCGTACTATCTAGAAAAAAATAATTTAATTTATTCATTATCATCATCATCATCATCAGTACAGACCTTCACAAGTCCACATCAGTACAGACCTTCACAAGTCCACTGCTGAACATAGGTCTCTCTCAAGGAATTCCACAAAGCACGGTCCCGAGCCACTTGTATCCATCGACTTCCTGCATGTCTTACCAGATCGTCACTCCATTTAGTGGGGGTCACCATCGGTTGTCGGTTCTTCGAGCTATATGGCCGGCCCATTGCCACTTCAGCTTACTAATCCGTTGGGCTATGTCAGCTATGTCGATGGGCTATGTTGCTTTAATTTATTATTACGTATTAATTAAATTATACCGTACAACGAAGTATATTTCATTTTGCCCGTAATCAAATAACACAACACTCGCAGCAATTACAGCTGTCAGGAAATAATTAGAATCAAATCTTGTTACAGTTATATGCCTTTGCCTTCTGCTAATTAGTCTCGCTTATTTCATTCGTGAATGCAATATTGAAATTGCTGTAAAGCCATGTGTACTCCCCTTTATTAATAAATATTAATAATTTTATTAATAATTGTGTTGAGTTTAAGATAATAACATCTTTGGTGAGTACGTAACATACATTCAATTTTCCGACCATATATTTAGTTATTTATTCTTTATTGCATTCCTTAAAATAAAATAAATACAAAGAGCGGACTTAATGCCTAGAGGCATTCTCTACCCGTCAGCCCATGGAATGGATAGAATTTGACGTAGGTGTAGCAGTATAGAATAAAAAACAAAATTAAAATATTAATTAACTACGTAGTATATACACTTTACTATTAAATAATTTATTGAAAATATCCTAACGATATAATAATTATGGTAGAGTATCTAGAGGTTCTCAGTACTATGTTTGCTAAGTACTAACACTAACAATAAACATAGACAAGACAAAAACCATGTGTAACGTCCATGTCACACCTAAGCCGGTAGTTGTTGGAAGCATTAAGCTCGAAGTTGTTGACAAGTATATTTAACTAGGACCAATTGTCCGACAATAGTCGTATCTAGACGTATCGAGCGTCTAGGCTCGATGGATCCAACACGATTGGGTGGCGCTCGGAAGGATATGACACATCTTCTCGACACATATACATATCTCAAATTTGAAATATATAATATGTATCTGAGTAATTACATAATATGTGTCTAAGACGGTCTGTTTCTTCACTGCTGGCCAGAATAATAAGCTCAAGCTCGGGATTTCTCTATGTGATAGACTACGTTATAAAGATATCTGCAGTAAAGCCAAAGTAACTCAGGCCATGCTGTCTGCGTTTCGTCTTCTACTCTTTTCAGTATACTTTTTTACGCATTCAGGTTTTTGAAGTGAAAACTTCTTGAGCGATTTTCGGTAGGGGAAAAACTTATGGGTTCGCGTCACCGAGAGTGTTGCGCAAGATCAATACGTCACGAGCATGTCGAGGTCATCATTTAGTATAGCGGCCTGTGTACATGTATACGCATATTATATCATTGAGTTAACACTTCTGTCGAATTATTACTCTTTTAACCATTATGATGTTACTCCTTTAGGATTTTTGTCGTCGATGGTGCAGGAGAAAAACCTAGAGTTAGTTTGTGATGTTTTATTGATTTTGTAGATTGACAACAACCATCATATTTTACCACATATTTTTTACTGCTTCTTTGGTTGCGGTCTGGAGGATACCTTAATAACCTCAACTGCAAAATTTTATTAAAAAGTAAATTTAAATACCCTTGGTCTAGTCCGCTTTACGAGCAATTACACGATTCGTTTAGGATTTTCCAGTCTGCGAGTACTGTTTTAACTAAAAAGACATCGTCGCTATCAACCAACGTTTTAATTCTTCTAGGTTTATATTTGAAATTGCATTTTTTTCAAATTTTTTTGTTCTAATTAGAAAATAAAATGAATTAAAGTAAAATGGAATTAGTTTTACGGATTTTATCGCGTATACAGGGTATTTTTGAAACGCTCCCAAAAACGAAGACAGATGATAGTACTAAGGATACCTATGATGATGGGTCACAAAGAAATTCGATCCCGAGGAAAAAAAATCGTCTTTTCACAACGTTTTATTAACTTTATTCACGCTCCATCATGTTAGTACAGTTAATTGAAACGATATTTCATTAAAAAAATTATGAAAATACTGAAACATAAAACCAGCAGCGGAATTACTGAATTACAATCAGCTGACTAGGAGTCAATGTACGCGGCAACGCCGAATTCGCGCGGCCCGCAACTAGCGATGGTACCACAATACCTAATAATTTACAACACTTGTCTAAATACCTAACTTATCTACTTAACCTACTATTTTGCCACTGTGTTTGTCTCCACGTAGCCACTTTAATTCGAATTTACAGGTTAAATAAACCAAATAACTGGTTCGATTTCCCGCTAATGAAAAAAATACTTAAATAAAATGTTAACAAGGTTAGAGTCATGCTTTTTTATCCATTGTGTAGGTATGTTTATTATTCTGATGTATTCAGTTATGTACCTATTCAGATCAGTTCAGTATTAAGTTATTTAAAAAAAATAGGTTAAATAAACCAAATAACTGGTTCGATTCCCCGCTAATGAAAAAAATACTTAAATAAAATATTAACAAGGTTAGAGTCATGCTTTTTTATCCATTGTGTAGGTATGTTTATTATTCTGATGTATTCAGTTATGTACCTATTCAGATCAGTTCAGTACTAAGTTATTTAAAAAAAATTAGGTATGAAACAGCATACCGATCCTCCGTGGCCTTATGAGATTCTCCAAGGCACATTAACATGTTGCCGTATTCACGAGCACTATAAACGTACCTACGCGTTAGGCATTATTAAACAAAACAAAAAACACAAAACGTAACAACAAGAACAATATCATTAATTAATAAATAACAAGTAATAACGACAATAATTTAATAAACAAAACAATTGAACTGTCGCTCGTGATAGTCAACACGGAACTGTCTCAAAAACTAAAATTATTAATCAATCCCGCCAAAACAAATACGCACGAGGTAATGTCCTTGAAGCATGTAGAAATTCCACAGCGCGAGGTGACACGAGGCAGCGTGTGTGTGAAAGGGAAGGGTAGAGTGAGTAGTATACCTAATGCATTGTTTCATGCCGATCTAGATAAGAGTTCGGCGCCCGCGAGGATATTGACCCTATTGTCAGCTGATTTTCTTTTTTAAATATCACTGCTGGTTTTATGTTTAAGTAATTTCATAATTTTATAAATGAAATATCGTTTCATTTAACTGTACTAACATGATGGAGCGTGAATAAAGTTAATAAAACGTTGTGAAAAGATTATTTTTTCCTCGGGATCGAATTTCTTTGTGACCCATCATCATAGGTATCCTTAGTACTATCATCTGTCTTCGTTTTCGGTAGCGTTTCACAAACACCCGGTATTAACTTATTTTATATTCCCAAAGTTTCCAGTACTTTACAGCACCCATGAACACGGGGAGGGTGGGGGAAATGAGGTGTTCGACGTCCCAATGTCATGGTTAACCACGGCTACCTTTAGTTTAAAGTTAATAATTTTTGGTCCGATCCACGCAGAGTGAGCTTATAGTGTTTTCCGAAGACGGGGGTAAAACACTGCCAATTTTCTGACTCTGGGCTGCTACTGAGAATGTTTAAAAGAATAACCCAATAACTAATTTTGGCCCTACCTAGGATTCGAACCCGGGACCTAATGATTAGCAATTCCGTTTTATAACCACTATACCAACGTGGCAGTCGGATAAGTGTAAATAACCATTCAACAAGGAAACGCAGCCAGAGTTCCTGGTACTATACAACCAAGCTTAGAGCTCTATGATAATTCTGAAAATGAACTTCATGAGTTATTTTACTTAGCATAAGACATAAGATTTCAAAACTTTTAGTGAAAAACTGAAAGCTAAAAATATTTGTGAGAGGTGTTTATTAACATTTTATGCTGTGTAGTGACGGTATAAGGGGATCAACTACTCGTAAGGGGCGACAAAGTGAAATGGAACAAACAATGGGCAGCGTCTTCCTAAAACAATTCAAATGCAGTAAAAACTGCGGCTGGCAACTGTGACAAATATCCCTCAATAAGACAAACCATGTTTACGTGTACATCCCTTCCTATGCCACTCTGAACATATTTCCGAAGAAACAAGCAGCGACCTCTGTCAGCCGAATCGTAAAGCACCGCAATCAACTAACGTCACATTCTCACTGTCATATACATTTAAACGAAGTATTTTTAATATCATAACTATTATTTTTTCAAGAATAAATATTTGATTTCCTGAAGAAATAAACGATTCATTTCTGGAATTTGTATCAGAAGAATCTCCCCCCCCCCTTGTTTTCGTAGACTAGGCCATAACAAAATTCAAAAAAAATTACCTATTATTTTATACTTAATTTTATTTAATAACTTGCGAAAAAAAGCATTTACCCTCTTGCTTTTACACTATTTGTACTTTTTCAGATAAATATTCAAATATTAGTTTTATTTTGTATTAAACTTGGATGTGGCTGATATGGTAAAACAATCATAAATTAACGTTTTTAGGAAAATTAATAGGATAAGGTTATTTTTATACTGTTTTTCGCAAAGAATAATATTTACTTTTTTCTTGTCCTCAAGAAGTATGATGAACAATGTACATAGTTAGATATAGGGTAGGATTTAGCAAGTGACATCAAGTACATGTATTGATCGAATTTTTAAATCATTTTAGGAATAGCAATCATTCATTTTTTTTTGTTATCAACAGTTTTTGGAATAAACATAAAACAAACACTCATGCCTGTCACCCAGAGCGGTAGGCAGACACTCCATTCTTGCCTCCTTTACATACATGCTCGTCGGTTAAGGATGGATACTCTTAATTTGCCAATCTTCAATTTATCGCAAATTTGGTCGATAAACTTGTTTCTCCCTTGCCAACTATGCCGTTCAATTCTGCAACATAAAGCTTTGTCACTCTTTCTTCATTCTTTCTTCCTATATGACCAAACCACCGAAGCATTCTAAATTATTCAGAATATACGAAAAACTTGGAAGAACCGTCTTGAAAATCACAAGTTTGTAATTGAAGAATCCGTAAAATATAACAGCTCTCCCGATTGTTATAACCGCCCGCAGTTCATTTAATAGAAAACGTAAAACACAATTACTTCTTGCTGCAACTTTTGCTACACAAGTGAGGAATGGCACTGTAACTGAATATTGAACACGCAAATTAGGTTTATAAGCCTGGTGACACGTTTTAGGTGTTGCAAGCTCTCCTACAATCTTTTTGCGGGTTTTTGTCCCTTTAAAAGCAGGTACGACATTTTATTTTTAAATAGCAACTCGCCGCGGCTTTTCCTGGATAGTATCTATTAATATTGCATTATTTTGATAGAAGATATTCAAAGACCATTCATTTTAACAAAAATTATTGAAATTTTTCGGAAAAAATATGGTCTAGATCCCTCTGGCATTGCCCTCTATCTGGTCGTGAAGTTTTAATGCGATCAGCTTATTCATTTGGAAGATTAGCCTGGACAGACAGACAGACAGACAAAAAGTTTATGAATGGTTGTCTATGTCTTAATAGCATCTAAATAAGAGAAGCCAGTTATTTCAATATTACAGATAGATGCTTCAATTATATTTAAGTGTAGAGATTTCTGTCAGTAATGAAGCAACTAGCGGAGGAGGAAACTGAGGAAATACGAAAAAAGGGTTCTTTTTAGCGGTGAACGCGAAAACTTATGTCTGCTGAGGAACAAAATGGGCTAGATTTAGTCGCCCTCAATCCGAAACTTTGATCAGCAAAGACTCGACTTGAGACACAAGTTTGTTCCGATACTCGGCGACGTTTTCACAAGAATTATTGGCACGGCCGGTGTATAGAGCATCACCAGTGCAGTCATCCGCATAGCAATGAATTTCACCGGTTTGCAACATATCATTGGTATGCAGAAGAAACAGCGTTGGTGATAGCACGCAGCCTTGTGAAAGACCAGCATTAATAGGCTTGCGATCGGAGCATGCACCGTCTACAACGACCTGAATGGTCCGATCTGCAAAAAGCTGGTGATCCAATTGCACAATTTCTCGGGACGCCTATAAGAAGAGACCTTCGAAAGAAGCGCTTTGTGCCAAACCCTATCTAAGGCCTTCGCAATGTCCAAACTAAAGGCCAATGCCTCCCCCTTGGACTCTACTGCCTCCGCCTACGTACACTATGACTAAAGGTGGATAATGGAGAATCAATTAGACTATGTTTCTCCAAACAGTTACAATTTAACCACATGGAATATATAATGGACATAAATGAAAAAAGTCTAAGGAAGCTTATTATATCCACGGATTCTTGTCTTTCAAGTAATAATACTTAATTTAATTCATAGTATACTTGTTTCATTTTAAGATTGATTTTTACATGTACATTGAATTTATGCAAAATCAAGTCAGTAATATTATTACAGTACGCAAGCAACAAGGCTTCGAAGCCTTGTTGCTTGCGTAATGTGATAATATAAGATCGATCCCCGTCATCAAAAATTAAATTGTTAAATGCAATTTTTAGTGCTGATTTACCACGTGCTCCGCAGTGAAAGAAAACTTCGTGAGGAAATCTGAATTTCAGAGATTTAATAAATCATACATTTCACATAAGGGCAGCAGGATCTTCCTGATTGCAACTCCAAATACTGAAAGCTGCTGTTGCCAACCCATCTGCCAAACATGGCAACTATGACAAAATCCTCCCAATGAGGTAATCTATGGGAGAGACCTATGTTCAGAAGTTGACTTTTACAGGCTGTTATGGATGGATTAATCTGAATATTTTAAATCTATATCGATCTTGGGGCGTAACATCATAAATGCGTCGACAGCAAAATGCGGCTGATCAAGAAAGAGAATAAGAAGATCAATTATCATTGTTTTAAACTTCAAATTATTAATTGAATATTCAGTATTCACAATATGTAACAAAGAATTTTACAAGTAGTGATGTCAGTTAAGAAATCTAATATATAAAAATACATTATTAATGTACACATGATAAATCCATTTGCCTAAGTAAAGGCTAAAAATTGTGACATCTGGTTTTATACACCCAAAAATGTTTTCCGTCCTTTGTTGTGTTAAGATAAAATTTTCCAGACATTGATCTCTGATATTCCATAATTGAATTGGGGATATAAAATACCCGTACATTTACAAAATACTCTTATCGAAATGAGGGCACGTTCCCTTACGTTAACAGGCTCAAAATAAAAAATAAACTATTGGTAAATCCAATTTTGCATGCTTTAAGCGTATAAAAAAATTACGTATGACATGATTATACCTAAATTTTTAAAGTAGTTTAAATACACACAAGTTTTCACTAATAACCTTATTACTATACTTCCAATTTTCCGATAATTTTATGTCAAACTTCAATTAAAAAAAGTTTGGAAAATCCAAAAGTGCACGACTCATAATGTAAATTTATGATAGTGAATAAATTAAAAAAAATTAAATTGTTGTTCTATTCGTCAAAGAGTTCCAGTAGCAGTCACCGAAGTACAGCTTCAAGCCTCTCCGTCAAGTCCGGAGGTAAGGTCTTTTTTTTATAGGATAGGGTGAAAAAGGAGCACACAGACCACCTGATGGTAAGTGGTTGCTGTGACCCATAGACATCTACATCTATCCTCAGTAAAGAATCAAAATGCAGATGCGTTGTCACCCGTGAGGACTAAAATGGAATGCCTCTTTTCCAGTAAGGGTCTCCGGTTCTCTACACTCACCATACGAAACACAGCAGTGTTAAGCTGCTATTTTACGCTGGTATTCTGTGAGAGCGTGGTACTTCCCACGCCGAGCCGACCCATTCGTGCTACAACTATACTATAGGTCTATTCATAATAATAATAATAATAATGTCCTCCAGACCGAATTTCAGTCACGGCGGCCAGCCTCAACGGAGACTAACCATCGGCGCAGGACAGAATTGTAGTGCCCAAGTGTATGCGCAAGCACAGGTGCACTCTCTATTCCCTCGCTCTCATAGTCCGATGGGACGGTAAACCGACACGACCGGAGAGAGATCAGGCGCAGGACCAACGGCTTTACGTGCTTTCCGAGGCACGGGGGTGAGACACCGCCAGCTTCCTGACTCCGGGCAGCTACTGAGAGTTTCTTGATGGAAAAGCTCAATAATTGATTTTTTGGCCCAACCCGGGATTCGAACCCGGGACCTCATGATCAGCAGTCGCACTACTACAACCACTAGACCAACGAGGCAGCCATTCTTAACTGTTATGTTCGCGGATACGGGCGCAGGGGACTAGTTAAACACTCAACGGCTGTTGATGTACTGCTTTAATTTCAAACATTATTATTGGTCGCGGACGCAACCGCGCACATGTATAATACACAACATTCCTCCCTCTATAGTGAGGGTTTTATAATATGTAATACCTTATATATAAACTAACATATTAAATATATTAAAACATACTAAAACACTTTTTATAATTAACCTTAGGGCGATTTCGTTTTAATGGCACTTGATGCTCTTGTGCCCGTGATACCTCTTCTTCATCATCCGACGACTGTGGACGCCGAACTCCTCGCGTTACTGTTACATGTGAGGGTGATCGTGATTGGCGGCAAGAGTCATTAGAATTCGTTAAGTTGTCATTAGAAGTCTCAGCTGCAGGCGCAGGTGTTAATATTCTGTCCTCGTGTCCATCCCCTCTCCCAGATCGCGATCTTGCTCGTGAGATTGCAAATCTGGCGGTATTATCGAGGTTCAAGAGACAACTGTTCGTACGAAACGTGATGAGACTTTAGCAGTAATAATGTTTGCAATTAAAGCAGTACATCAGCAGCCGTTGAGTGTTTAACTAGTCCCCTGCGCTCTGTATCCGCGAACTAAACATTGGCGACGAGTTCTTAACCGCGTTTTTAATAGAAAAAAAAATCGTTTAGCTGTGGTCCCTTACCAATTTTTAACCACGAATTGCAATCGTGGAAGATATTTAGAACTAGAATTACGCAATAGTTTATTGCAAATGACATAAATGCGTCAAATGATGCTGCAGGAGTACAACGGCGGGCCATTCTGCTCAGCGCATTCGCCGATGGTACGTTTAAGCTTGCCTCAGATTTCGCTGTACCAAAGGATCTCCAGCAAATTAAGTTTGAGGATATCCTAACCATCTTGGATACTCATTTCACACCGAAGCAGGTTGGATTTAACGAGCGCCACAATTTCTATGCAGCTACCCAACAGCCCGCCGTCGCAGTGGGCCGCTAGACTGCGCGGCCTAACCGCTCACTGCCAATTTTACAATGTGGAGGAAGCACTGAGGGATCGGTTTATTATGGATATGCTGTCGGGAGTGGAAAAAGAAATGTTATATATGCAGGATATTTCGGGTATCACATTAGCAAAAACTGTTGAGTTAGCGGAGAACATACGAATCGCGCGGGCGGTTGCCGCCAGCGCCGCCACCACCACTACCGTCGTCACCGATGCCACCACGGACCAGCTATACAAGATTGGTCAGGATTCGAAGTGCGTGTGTTCTCGTCAAAAGTGCGCGGTATGCGGTTATACGAGTCACAGTGCGTCGGAGTGTCGTTTCGCTAATTACAAATGTAAAAAGTGTAATATGAAGGGACACTTTCGTAGAATGTGCAAAAAAGTGAATTACGTAAATACGAGTGAGGTGGGCGAAGACAGCGATGACAATAAGATATTTAATATACGATCAGTTAAGGGCGAGCCTTTAGTAGAATTCGTTACTGTCAATGTCATAGATTTAGAATTTCAAAGAGATAGCGGATCGGCGGTGACTGTGATATCGGAAAGAACATTTAAATTGCATTTCCACGATGTACCATTATCGTTCACTAAAAAGAAATTAGTGAGTTACACCGGTGAAGTTTTAGGTTGCACCGGCCGTGCCCAGATGTCGCTTCAGTGGCGGGGTCGAACGTGTATACTAGACGTTTATGTAGTTCGTAATTGCAGCCCGCCACTGCTCGGTAGGGATTTTATTGCACGTTACGAACTTCAACTGACACCAATAAATTATTGTAAGCAAATACAGAATGAAATTTAAACGCTCCACATACGTTATCCTAAAGTATTTTCTGGAGAACTTGGGTGTTTCAATAAATATTAAGTCCATTTAACCTTGAAAGAGAACATTAAGTCATTGTTTTTTAAGGCGCGTCCTATTGCTTTCGCTTTGAGGTATAAAATAGAGAGCGAACTAAAGAGGTTGGTCGATCTAGGGATACTTTGTCCGGTTAATTATTCTGAATACGCATCCCCAATCGTGCCCGTATTATAACGCGATGGCTTTGTCAGAATATGTGCAGATTATTCTGTTAGCTTAAACAAACAGTTGGTTATAGACCATGTAATGAGGTTGTCTCGCAATTCTGTGTCTTTGTTTTCCAAGAACTCCACGACAGAGTCAAACAGATTGTAAAATCGAGTCAGACAATTTCCTTTTGATAGCTAACGCACTTCTGTGTGAAAGATCAATCGGTTGAAATCTTCATTATTAGTAACACAAAGCTGATTAAATAATCTGTCATTTAAAGAGTTGTTTCTGATTTTATTGAATGCTCTGATGACATGTTGCAATGATTGAAACAGTCGTTCGCTTAAATTTCTAGCAACCAAATGTTGTTGATGTATAACGCAATGTACAGCATGCACATCTGGAATTTTGTTTTTTAAGTACGCTATGAAGCCTTTTTGACACCCCGTCATAGCTGGAGCACCATCTGTAGCAGCTGTAAGTTCTGCAGCCTATGCTGTAAAAAACATTAGAGGTCTCACTAGTGTCGAGACAGCTAGATTAGTTTATTTCAGTTATTTCCATAGCATAATGTCTTATGGGATTTTGCTATGAGGAAATGCAGCTGATTCAGAAACTATTTTTGTTTTACAGCAGAGGGCCATTAGAGCTATTTACAACCTAAAACCGAGAGAGTCTCTTAGAGATAAATTTAAAGAAATAAATATATTAACTTTGGCCTCTCAGTATATTTACGAAAATTTAATGTAAGTTCACAAAAACAAAGGTAGCTTTAGTAAAAAAAGTGATATACATTCTGTAAACACTAGGAACAAACACAAGCTAGTGATACCAGTTTCTCGACTCCACAGAGTCAGTAATTCATTCTTGGGGCAATGTATACGCTATTACAACAAGGTCCCGGAAAGTGTACAGGCTCTCTCTATTACCAAGTTTAAATGTTTTGTTAAGCTGAAACTGTATAAAAAGGGTTATTATAGTATAAATGAATACATGGTTGATAATAACCACTGGAAATGAGGTGGTCGCTTCCAAGCAGTTTCTAAAATAAATTTTGTACTTAAATAGTTTGTACAACCATTAATGTAAAATTTACTTTAAAAAAAAAGTCCCCTGGGTTTCTTGCTGGTTCTTCCCAGGACAGAGGTTTTTTTTTCGAACCAGTGGTAAAGTAAAAAATGACTTTCAATAAGAATTACACATGTAATCTATATTGAATAAAAAATTATTCTATTCTATTCTATTCTGATATAATATTCTTCAAGTGAATTCCTTTTTCATCACAAAATTTTTCCAGTGTTTTAAATATGGTTTCTCCTTTTCTGTCTGTCTCTAAATTTCTAGCAAATAATAGTTCTTGACATATTTTTTCATCTCTAATAAAACTCATCCAACTGAATTGAATATTGACTAGTCTTCTGATGATTGCACAATGACTTTTTAATGTTTTCAGCCATTTCATCAATTCGTTTTTGCACAGAACTATTGCTCAAAGGAATTTTTCGAATTATGTCTGTCGACTTTGAGAAAGACTGGTTTAAAGGAAGACATTCAAGACAAAGATACAATTAGTGATCAAATCATGAGAGAGTTGCTATAAGAGTTCAAAGTTTTGATGAGTTAAAATTCTATTGAAAAAAATTCTACACATATTTCATATTTTTTATTTATTGTCTAATATTATTATCAGATATTCCTCACAATCAGAAATGCATGGTTACTCTACGAACTTCACTGCATTAAAAATTTTCGTGCTTGCGAGTATGTAATGCGTGCTCGCGGGGATGAAGCGCATGCTCCTCCCACTCGCTCGGTAGAATTAAGTAAGTACGGTAGCGATTTTTATCGTCTGCAGCCTGCTTAGAAAATAGACCTGATTGTTTATTAACAACAGTGCTAGGTAGAATTGAGTAAGTACGATAGTGATTGTTATTTTCTGCAGGTAGAATTTACTAAGTACGCTAAATATCGTTGCCGTCTTGACCTAGAGCTAAGAAATTGCCTGCTCTCATTTCTGAAAAAATGTTACGGAACCATCAATCCTCCACGCTGCTCCAACGCTTATTGGCGGACTTCACAGGTTTTTGAAAATATTAAAATTCCTCAGACATACAGGTTTCCTCACGATGTTTCCTGCACCATCAAATACGGGACAAATTTAAATTTAAAATTGAAATTAACAAATTCATTTCTGCTGATACTGATCGAACCCGGGTTGCACGCGTACTGTGAAATTGACAGCGAACGATTAGCACTTAAGCCCTTGTGGCTTTATTATTCTTAAAATTCTCTTTTAAATGGATAAAGACTGTAGTACCAATAATAATTAAAAACTCAATTGACGTACTTGCGAACTCAATGATCTTCGTTAAAAGTTTAAACAGCAATAATTGGCGCTTCGAGGTAAAATTTAAATAAAAATTTATCAGTAAACTGAAATTCTTTAAATACTGATTTCGTTATTGTTATCATAATTAATAGAATGAGGCACCACTACGAAAATCCATTATAATAAATATGCTAAAACTAATTGTCCAAAATTTGCGTGAAAAATCAAATGGTATGTATTAACTAGTTTAAAGAGCACGTCACTCCTCCCTCCCTTCTACAGTTGCGTGCACTATTACTACCACTAATGAAACCAAAACCTCTACTCAAGGACAGACGCACTACTGTCGATAATGCATGTTTTACGCCTCCAAATGAGACATTATCAAGTAAAATAGACACTACGATGGGTCTTTGGTTAACCAACAATAGAGGGAGAGGGAGATTATTTTCGCACGGGTTTTAGCGTATTAATTATAACACCCTAAACTGCAATCAGGCAAATATAAAAGATGTACTATGTTTGTTTCTTCACTCAAAACTATGTTTCTTTGGTTTAAATTTTATGTTTAATCAATTTTCTTGTTTAATATTAACTTATACATTAATATAGAATGAGAGTGACAAGCGAGCAGAGTGGATGCAGTGGCCCATAGACATCTACGCGTATGCTCGAATAAGAATCAAAATGCAGATGCGTTGCCAACGCATTTGCATTTTGATTCCCCTGAGAACTAAGATGGAATGACCCGTTTCCAGTAAAAAGGGTAATTTTATTCTCAAAAGAAACATATTGATATGTATCATCTCAGAAGAAATATATTGGATTCCTAAGCTGAAGTGGCTATGCACCGACGGTTACCAACACTGTTAAACACAGATCTCCTCTCATTTATAAAAGAGATATGGAGCTGATTTCATATTTTTACGAAATATTTTATTTCTCAGATATGCAAGTTTCGTCGTGTTGTTTTCTCTCACCGCCGCTAGCACGTGGTGAACCAGCACTTAAAATTCCAATTAGCAATTTCTTTGGTGGTAGTAGATCTTAGTTCACTCCGTACTGTGACATTTATAGGGAAGTACTTATCCCTGAGCTACCACAACCCGGCTTTAATTATATTATTTCCTTAACATAATTTATTAATATAAGGAACGGGACGTCAAAGTTACGAGACATCTGGCACTGCCGCAATATAATCAACAAGCGCGACAAATAACTTAATGAGGGCTAATAATCTTCCGCGCACCAGATGTCGCCAGTTGGGACTGAGGTGAAATTATTTAATACACCATGTCATTATAATAGAGACGTTGCATTCCAAATAGTTTTGTCAGTTTCTAGAGAGTCTAAATACACATAACGATGCCTGTTTCAATTTCCTTCTACCGTCTCTTACGTCTACGGGACGATATGGGTTAAAGGCTATTCTTACACCGCCACTACACGGTATATAGTCTTAATAGCATTCAAATAACCGATTGAGCTTAATAGAAGCCAGTTATTTCAACATTATGGACAGACCCTTCAATTTTATTTATATGTATAAGATATATTATATTGTCCTTTAACTTGAGCGGAAGATTGAGGTTGAGTTACATTTTTTTTTATTTTATCTATGAAAATAACCAAATTCATAAAAAAAACATGTGTGCAGTTCACACGCGGTAGAAGTGAATTTAATATAAATCGGTAAGATATAAAATCATTAATTGTTAGGATTAGTTTATATGTATATTATGATTTTATTGAATATAATTAATTTTATTTAATTGATAGTAAATTTGTAAATTTTTTAATCCTTATTTTAACAGTTAAAAGTTATATTAGCCATTTTGAAAGCACCGTACACAGAGGAGGCCGATATAATAGGAAACACTTTATACTTAATAGCTGTTCCTCGCGGTATCACCCGCGTATATCACGCTCTGAGCCGCGCGACAATAATTTTTCATTATCCCTTAAACTATGCGTCCAAATAACATTCTATAAGGAGCAAATTTTATCTTCATAAAATTGTCTTGATGACGAAGTAACTTTCTTTCGTAAGGACTAATATGATGTACTAATAATGATGACTAATAATGACGCTCATAAATCACTTTTTGATTTTCAATATTTTTTGTCACAAAATACCTTATTTTGGCTTATGTATAAGAAATAGGACTATGTTATCGCATTTTGTTTTTAGATGTAGGTCTATATTTTTGTACAACATAGTATTAACGTATCACTAACCATTACGCCAGCGCACGGATTAAGCGGTTCGGGAGCGGTTTTTCTTCCGACTTGCTTAACAAAAATCAATATTTAAGGCTAGCTGAGAGGTGTAATAAATGCAAGATAGCCTAAACTATTCCTCGTGAATTTGGCTATCACATACAAAAAAAATTATCAAAATGGAATGGTAGTCCTAGTGATTAGCATGTTTAAACAAACAAAAAACATCTTCGCTTTATTATATTATAAGTATAAATTCTATCTCATTCTCTCCTATAGATTTATGTATTTGTCTCCTTTTTGTGCTAAAGAAGTTTTCACTTCAATTAAAACTGAAAATTGTTCTCGCAATATAGGTATATACCTAATAATTTCAGAATCAGCAGATGGCAAAATGAACATTCACAGCTGTAACAAGATTTAATTTCAAGTATTCCCTAACAACTACATATAACTGTTACGCGACGTGATTAACTTAATTACAATGTGTTGGCATCCAGATATTAAGTTGATAATAGTTAAGCACCAGTTTACAAATTAATTATCGCCAAAATTATAAAGAGGGAATAGAATAAAATATAAAACTATATGTATATAAAAGACGTCCTGAGTAAGTCAGTAGTCTCTGCCTACCAGTATGGGTGACAGGCGTGAGTGTTTATTTATTTATTTAATCGGAAAACCCTCGGCTAACAAAAATCAGCGTAATTAGAAAATAATGAAGCATAGGAAACCATTTATGGGTTATTGACGTTTGTGACGTCCACCACCTTTGACGTCTGCATATCGGACTCCACTTTTTGAACGCTTGCACTTGCCTCCATATGGTCGATGGATGTCAAAAATTCATCCCAGTGGCTACAATTGTATAATCTAAAGTTGCTGAAGGTTCCACAACAAGAGAGTGGCGCTTCTGCAGCGCGTATATATACAGTTGTATATCTTGCTGATTTTTTTGTTTTCTACGACGAAGGAACCGCGTATTTGGCTTCCGCATATTGTGACGTTACCAGCTCGCTCATTTAGTAAGCTCGATTAAATTGTCATCGCAATATCATAATAACATAGGAATATTCACTGTCGTGAGTAACGTACGCGTAGGGTGCATTCCGGCGTCTGGCGCTCGGTCGAACCATATATCCAAAATAATTAAAATTTTGTTACAAAATAAACTTCGTTGCAGTTATTGTTATAGTACATCGCACAACGATAATCGCAAAATATGCGTGCTACAAGTAGAAAATTTTTGAAATTAGTTGAAGAGAATCAATAAAATTGATCTGCCGACGTATCTCTTTTAAAAATAAAATTATTGTTTAATTAGCTGTTTGTATGTAAGTACTTGTTGTAATGTTTCTTTTTACTTACTTACCTCTTAATAGTAAGCTTTCGGTAGCAAAACAAAATTGACTCCCGATAGCTATAAAATATACGAACGTCCTATAGCAATTGTGTTGGAGTGCTCAACCAAGGGAGGTCAGGGTCCAAGTAAGACAAGAAACAAATATGCATTATATTCAGCGTAAAAAAAATTATAAGCAACATATAAGGACATAATAAAACAATCAACTAAATAATTGAAAGTATGTATAAAACTACAATCATCTTTACACTTTACAAAATTTACTAAGACTAAAACTACGCATTTACTATAAAAATAAAATTGCTAGCGAATTAAAATGAGACTATAACAACTATGGGTAGATTAATATTTTGACCTGATCCCCCATCAAATATAAGACGACCCCAAGAGGATACCAGCACCTTTGGGGTAGTCTTACATTCTCTTACATTAAAAGTTACTCCACTTCATAGCGTGGGTGCTCAGACTGCCCCGCGTTTTCTGGGAGGGGGCAAAATTCAGCTCAAAAATAACTGCTCGGGGCAAACTGAACAACAACTCAATTGTGTCAACAAAACAAAGTGAATTTCTACAACATCAGGGACTTCACTGAACCTAAACGCCGTCCACTACCATCTCGAGACGGCGGAGCCGGCCTTGTTCTGTCTGACCAAGACGCAGGTGTCCTCCGACTGATACTTCGTATCTCTCCTACCCGGGGTACAAATTGGAACACTCCTTTGTGCCTCGGACTGGAGTTTGCGTATACGTCAGAGAGGACATCTGTTCTCGACGCCTCGGTAGTCTTGAAGGTTCGGACCTGTCCATCCTTTGGCTACGCGTAAACAGCGACGATCACCCGCGCGGTGCGGGTGCCTCTAAAGGTCCCATAGCGGTAGTCCGGAGAGTGGTACCACTCACGCTGAAATCGCGGTTGCTTTGTGCAGGCTGCCACCGTGTTTGGCACTATAGGTCGGCCGATTGGGATGGAATACGGTCTTTCTTTGCATCCTACCCTCGGGGGCGGGTTTGTTTCTCGCCGGACGATCCCAACGTTGTTGCTAAATCTGTTGCTGATGTGGTACTTCAGGGTATGGAACTTTTTATTCCTTCTTCTGTGGTGCCCATTGGAGGCAGATCTCAGCCATAGTTTAGTCGCTCCTGTAAAATAGCATCACGCTACAAGCAGGAGTGCTACCAACACCAGCGCCCTTAACAAGAAGTATAATTCCGCCTCCAGGTCCTTCAAAAGAGTCATTGCCAAGGCAAAGTCAGAGTACATTAGCACAATTGGCGAGAAACTAGTTCGCCTTCTTTCGGGAACCCGTGCATTCTCGTCTCTCGCCAAGGCTGTCCAAGGGAACTTCTGTCAGCCATTTCTTCCATCTCTGTACAGGGTGGACGACTCACTGGCCCATGCCGCAAAGGAGAAAGCCGATCTGCTACGCTCTTTCTTTGCGTCCAACTCGACTCACGATGACGGGGGGAACACAACGCTGACCATCCCGCGGTGTGAGTGCTCCATGCCAGATGTGCGGTTCATACAGCGCTCAGTTCGCAAAGGACTCCTCTCCCTTGACATCCACAAGTCGAAAGAGCCTGACGGAATCCCCTCATTTGTGCTGAGTACGTGTGCCCTGGAGTTGGCACCGGTTCTAACGCGTCTTTTCCGGTACTCCTACTCCCTAGGCGTAGTCCCGGAAACATAGAAGACGGCTTTTGTCCACCCGATCCTTAAAAAAGGCGACCGCTCAGACCCGTCTAACTATCGCCTATCACCATCACCTCCTTGTTCTCCAAAATAATGAAATCCGTTATAAACTGCCAGCTCATGCGGTACCTAGAGGATCACCAGCTGATTAGTGAGTTCCAATACGGTTTTCGTCGGGGTCGATCGGCTGGTAATCTTTGGTCTACCTGACTCATAGATGGGTGGAGGCAGTAGAGTCCAAGGCCCCCTGGACTCTATCATTGGCCGTTAGTTTGGACATTGCGAAGGCCTTCGATCGGGTTTGGCACAAAGCGCTTCTTTCGAAGCTTCCTTCCTATGGGCTTCCTGAGAAATTGTGCATTCTATCACCAGCTTTCTTGCAGATCGGAGTATCAAGGTCGTTGTAGACGGTGCATGCTCCGACTGCAAGCCTATTAATGCTGGTGTTCCACAAGGCTGCGTGCTATCACTAACGATGTATCTTCTGCATATCAATGATATGTTGCGAAGCGGTAACATTCATTGCTATGCGGGTGACAGCATTGATGATGCTCTATACACCGGTGCAATATTTCTCGCCAAAACGTCGCCGAGTACCGGAACAAACTTGTGCCTGAAGTCGAGTTTTGCTGAATTAAGTCTCGGATTTGGGGCGACTTCGACTTTACTTAGTCCAGTTTAATCCTCAGAAGACACAAGTTTGCGCGTTTACCGCTAGAAAGAACCCTTTGTCGTATCTCCTCAGTTTCAAGGCACTTTGTTGCCTCAGCGGGACAGTATTTCATGCCGGCACACAGCTTGCAACTTTACAAGGCGCAGGTTCAGCCTCACATGGAATACTGTTCCCATCTCTGGCCAGCTCCCCAGTGCCAGATCCTTCCACTTGACCGCATCCAGCGCAGAGCGGCTCGAATCGTTGACGACCGAGTCCTTTCCGATCGGCTCGATTCACTGGCGCTGCGAAGAGATGTTGCATCCCTTTAAATTTTCTTTCGCATTTACCACGGGGAGTGCTCTGAGGAATTGTTCGGATTAATCCCAGCCGCCAAACTTCACAAACGCACATCGCGGCAAAACTCCCGATACCATCCACACCATCTTAAAAGGCCGGCAACGCACCTGCAATTCCCCTGGTGTAGCAGCTATTCATGGGTGGCGGTAGTCACTTACCTTCAGGTGAGCCGTATGCTCGTTTGCCCCCTCTCCTATAAAAAAATATTATTTTTCTATATGCGTATTACTCCGTATGCGAATATATTTTATGTTTATGTACAATATTATAGTAATTTAATAATTTCAAAAAGTTTGTATAAAATTAGGGACAAAAATTGTTTGAAATTTGATAACACTGTTGTAAGTTTTCTATTAGAAACAAATAACACGTGATTAAGGATACTCCAACCTTAAACATTTCCACTTGGTGATAAGTGGTGATGAAGTGAAAATGAAGAAAAAGCCTATTCACTCTTGCCTGAATCGACGGAACATTGTAATTTGGCTGAAAGGCATACAGAAAGATTTTGCTGTGCCCATTACGAATGACGAAGCAAGTCGTTTAGTTCGAACCGACAAAAAAGGAGTGAAAACCCGCCAATCGCCTGGTTGTTCGATGGTGGAAAGAGGAGGTAGGAATTAAATTCTTTACTGTACGAACTACAAGATTATTAGAATCGTTTTGGCTTTTCATTAGGCCTTATTCTAACTTAAAATCTGCGATCATTATCATTCCGAATGAGAAAGTTTTTGTGATAGATTAAGCTTTCCGTTTCATGCGAATGTGATTAATGGGTAACAACTACGCGCGCTCCTCTGGAGAAATTAGAACATGAATGACTTATTAGACATTAAATTTTTGTCTTTCCGTCCGACTATCTATCTGTCTGGGCTAACGTTTGGAATGGCTAAAAAGATTTTGATGAAAATCTGTTTAGCCATTCCAAACATTCTTGAAAAGATAAAGGGCAATGCGATGAGTGATCGAGCAATAATATTTTATTTTTTACTGACTTTATTTTATATCACTAAATATTTTGTTGTAAAATGATGTTGAAGTAACACTATTTAAAAAAGAGACAGATAGATAGATAAAAGCTCAAAAATGGTTGTTCATGTCTAATAACATGCTAATTAACGCCAGAGATTAATATAAGGCAGTTATTTCGACAGACACTGCAATTTTATTTAAGTGTGTGTTTTTATTAATGACTGAATTTGCGATTGCGTGTAAACAAACTTCGAAGTGCCATAATAATTTTCAGACTAAAATAAAAAACCGTAATGCACCGCAATGCAATTTCCGTTGCGCCATCGTAAATAAAATCAGCTGCGTGACGTTTATTACAAATCGGAATGGAATGGTTGACTTCACGGATGTCGCAGGTACTTATTTATAGTTGTAATAAAACAGATGCAAATTACCTCAAACTGAAACGCTAGCACGAAATATCAGCATAAAATAAAATAGGTGAAATTAATATTTTTTCTAAAACAATTACAAAATACTGAAAGACATATCAGCATAAAATAAATTAAAGACACATTAAAAACAGTCGAATTGAGTAACTCCTCTTTTTTGAAGTCGGTTAAAAAAGGTTCTCCGGCTATTTACACACATCATACGAAACACAGCAGCATTAAGCTGATATTTACACTGATATTCTGTGAGAGCGTGATCCTTCCCAGTCGAGTCGACCCATTTGTACTACAATCATAATATAACTGCAGCGTGGCTATACCACGTACGACCTAAGTTTCATTCTCATAGAAAGCATGTTTTAAATGTTTATTTGTATTTGTGAATGCTCGTTAAAAATCTGAAAGTTTAAAATCTGAGTAAACGTTATCTAAGAGTGCTTCATCAGGGTAGGCCCTTAGGTCCACCCTGTAAAAAAGTTCGCTACGCCAACGGTGTTTCGTGCAAGATTTACAATAAACAGAACATTTACAAAATCACCTTGGTATTTGTTACTCCATTACATAAAATTTAAATTGATATTTGGATTTCCGAAAAAATAAACATTTTAATTAAAAGTAAAAATTCCGACTCAAAAAGCTGTTGTATGATTTTTTTAATTCTTTTAGTTTTTGAAGTCAGCTCTTACTTTTATTAAAAGCTTAATTTTTAACCTAGAGTGTACATAGCAATATCACAAGCCCTAAGTAACAACTAGGATGTCATCAAAATTGTTACAAAAAACTTCACCCCTATGTCTATGTTTCGCACTAGACTTATGAAAGCCTGTAGTGATGATGATGATGATTATTATTATTATAACACAAACACACTAACAGCTAAAAGCTGATGCGTGTGCATTTTAATTTTCGGAGAGTTTATCCAATCTGTTCTTGAAGGCGTTCAAAGTTGAGCATCAATCAAATTTTGCGGTAGCTTATTCCAGTTGATGACAACACGTTTTGTAATAAAATCCTTCATAGGATTCCACTTGGCCGCCCTATGGCAGAGTTTGAGTTGATGTCCTCTTAGACGTTTGTTGCTATTCAATAAGTACAAATGTGATGATGATGATGAAATTTTTTAAACTATTATAATATGAGTAGTGGTATCGCGGATCGAGTTTTATGTCTCTTAGTACTTTAGTATATCGAGTACAATTCCCGCCCACCACTGACACGTCCATTTGCAACTTAAACGTCTGATTTACTATATTCCCGGAAGTGAAAGAATTCATCTCGAGGAAAATAGCATATTTTTTATAAAATAAGGGTGACAAAGAAGTACAAAGTGTACCCGATGGTAAGTGGATGCTGTGGCCCAGACGTTATCACCCCTGAGGACTGTTATTTAGAGGATAAATTGATTTGTTTCTAGCAGGAGGGTCTCCGGTTAGAAAACCAGTTAAGACCAAGTAGAGACCCTTTCTACTGGATAATTTATGCTGCTGTGTTTCGTATGGTAAGTGTAGAGACGTTCACCATACGATACAGCAGCATTAAGTTGCTATTTGACACTGGTATTCTGCAGAGCGTGGGCCTCGGATAAAGCTGCAACATGACTCTACTGTGTATAAAATGGTTAGATAAACATAATTTGTGCCGCCGAATTTTTACCCTACATTAATTTTTGAACAGTATGAAGGTAAAATCCTGCAAAAATTCACTCATAAAGTATCATACGCTTCGGATAAAACGTTAATCACATTAGCGCTTCGCTAGGCGTCTGCCATAACCGTCGTCAAACCGCTACAAATTAGTTAAACTTGTTGAGAGTACGGTGTGGTTTGAAGAGTGAATTATTAATTATTTATTTGTCTGAATTATGATTTAATTCTAATTTAAATTCAAGTAAGATTAATTTTCAGTTGCTTTGTTATTGTAGGTATTTTTTATTCATTTTTCTATTATATCACAAATAGACCAAAGGTGAGAATAACCGACATAGCCTCATAGAGCAGTTAGCCGAAGTGGCAATGGGCTGGTCATATAGCTTGAAGAACCGACAACCGATGGGGAAGAAAGGTTCTCAAGTGGCAGCCTCAAAGCTGACAAGAAAAACTGGATATAATATGAATAGCAAATAAAATAAACGATAAAGCTAGGATTTTGAAGCGAGTTAGGTATATTATAAGCTAGTTAGGTGTGTTTTAAATGAAACTGACAAAAACTCGCCGTAGCATAATGTTGAAACACTGTAGCGTAATGTAGATCTGTGCAACTTCCTGAATAACAACTCAATAATAAAATAATTAGGGTTGCCAACTCGCCTCTATCTCAATAAGGCCAATATCCTTCCCATCCTAATTTATATAGGTTGGGCCATCTGTTGGTCCATTTTTCAATCGATGATTTTAGCACTTCACGTTATCTGTTCTTAAAGATTATTTGACATATAAAAATTAAAAATATGCCATTTATAATCATGGAGTCACTAACATCACAACAGCGCATTTTGATTGTCCTAATTGGTTATGAAACTGGTCGTTCAAAAGAGAACAACATTTCATAAATTACGTGAGAGTTTTGGTCGGCAGACCACCCCACATGTCGGTCACCTCGTGAGCCAGGTCCAGATATTTTGTCAGCTTATCTGTTTCGGCTTTCACGAGGTTCTCGTCATAAGGAATGGTAATATCAACCAAAAATATCCTTGACTGTGCCCGGTCCATCAGCACAATATCAGGCTTATTCGCAAGAATAGTCCTGTCTGTGATGATGGCCCGGTCCCTGTAGAGCCTGGCGCGGTCATTTTCGAGCGCGGCTTCCGGCAAGTACTTATAATATGGTATTTTCCTATCCACGAGACCGTATTTCAGAGTGAGCTCCTGGTGTAGAATCCTGGCTACTAGGTTGTGTCTGTGCAAATACTCAGAGTTAGAAAGCGCCGAACAACCGGAGATGACATCCCTAAGTGACTCGCCGGGATGGCGACAAGCTCGACAGATGTCTACGGCGCCATCCTTTAGAATGTATTTCCGATAATTGTTGGTCTTAATAACCTGATCCTGTATCACACAGACAAAACCCTCGGTTTCCCCAAAGAGGTCACCGAAACGTAGCCAGTGGAGGGAGGCGCATGTGTCTACGAAAGGCTCATGTAGAGCCTTGTAGAACCTCCCGTGGAGCTCCTTCTCCTTCCATACGGTCTCCCGGTCGGGAATGCACTGTACTGCTTTATTATTATTATTATTATTACATAAACACACTAGCAGCTAAAAAGCTGATGCGTGTGCATTTTAATTTTTGGAGAGTTTATCCATTCTGTTCTTGAAGGCGTTCAAAGTTGGAGCATCAATCACATTTTGCGGTAGCTTATTCCAGTTGTTGACAACACGTTTTGTAATAAAATCCTACATAGGATTCCACTTGGCCGCCCTATGGCAGAGTTTGAGTTGATGTCCTCTTAGACGTTTGTTGCTATTCAATAAGTACAAATGTGATGATGATGATGAATATTTTTTTAAACTATTATAATATGAGTAGTGGTATCGCGGGATCGAGTTTTATGTCTCTTAGTACTTCAGTATATCGAGTACAATTCCCGCCCGCACCACTGACACTGTCAATTGCAACTTAAACGTCTGATTTACTATATTCCCGGTAGTGAAAGAATTCATCTCGAGGAAAATAGCATTTTTTTTATAAAGTAAGGGTGACAAAGAAGTATAAAGTTTACCCGATGGTAAGTGGATGCTGTGGCCCATAGACACCTACATCTATCATCAATTAGGAATCAACATGCAGATACGTTATCACCCCTGAGGACTGTTATTTAGAGGATAAATTGATTTGTTTCTAGCAGGAGGGTCTCCGGTTAGAAAACCAGTTAAGACCCCAGTAGAGACCCTTTCTACTGGATAATTTATGCTGCTGTGTTTCGTATGGTAAGTGTAGAGACGTTCACCATACGATACAGCAGCATTAAGTTGCTATTTGACACTGGTATTCTGCAGAGCGTGGTCCTCGGATAAAGCTGCAATATGACTCTACTGTGTATGAAATGGTTAGATAAACAAAAACCGAATTTTATAACCCTACATTAATTTTTGAACAGTATGAAGGTGAAAGTCTTGCAAAAATTCACTCATAAAAGTATCATACGCTTCGGATAAAACGTTAATCACATTAGCGCTTCGCTAGGCACAGACTCACGCCGTGCCGTATTTGAAATGTTTTGATTCAATTTCGTCAAACCGCTACAAATTAGTTAAACTTGTTGAGAGTACGGTGTGGTTTGAAGAGTGAATTATTAATTATTTATTCGTCTGAATTATGATTTAATTCTAATTTAAATTCAAAGTAAGGTTAATTTTCAGTTGCTTTGTTATTGTAGATATTTTTTATTTATTTTTTCTGTTATATCACAAATAGACCAAAAGTGAGAATAACCGACATAGCCCCATAGAGCAGTTACCCGAAGTGGCAATGGGCTGGTCATATAGCTTGAAGAACCGACAACCGATGGGGAAGAAAGGTTCTCAAGTGGCAGCCTCGTACCCGTTAGTGAAGTTTACGAATTGGTAAGACAATCCAGGAAGTCATTTGATGTAGGTGTCATAGTAGAGGGCAGCATTCCTTGGGAGAGGTAAAAACATTTTAAAATGTCTGTCTGTAATATTGAAATAACTGCATTTTATTGGGCTAAGGGGGTTATTTGCATTATTGTCTGTCAGTTTGTTGAGGCTCATCTTTGTAATGGCTTAACGAATAATCCGATAAAACTTGACGAACAGATAGAGAGCAATCCCAGGAGTGATCTATATTTCATCCATAAAAAATATTTAAAAAAAATTACAAAAAATAAAATAAATGTCTTTTGATGATTATCTTAAATCTAAAAAACGCCACATTATCATTATAAAGGCGAAGCCAATGCGGGTCGCTAGTTAATAAATAAGAACTAATCAGTAAAAATTTATGTCATATAACATAAAAAATGTCGATTATGTGACGGAGAGTATCTCTTTGGTGATTTCCCTAAAACTACCGATGTATCTACCTATTGTATATATTAAAATAATGGTATTAGTTATGTCAATCTTCGTTTTCAATATTATTAATACAATGTTGTGCCGTGTAGTGGCGATTTAAGAATATCCACTACCCCATATTATCCCGTAGGTGTCGTAAGAGGCGACAGAGGGAAAGAAATCAGGAGATGAGCAGCAGCGTCTTCCTAATAACGACTAAAAATAAAAATAAACTGCGGTTGCAACCCATTTGCCAAGCGTGGCAACTATGATGCAACCTATGAGGCAATCTATGGGGAAGGCCTATGTTCAGCAATGGACTAATAGTTTGTAACGGTAACAGAATTTAAGCCGTGTAGTGGCGGTATAAGAATATCTACTGCTCGATATCATCCCGTTGGTGTCGTTAGAGACGACAGATGGAAACAACCAAGAGATGGGCAGCGGCGCCATTTAATTAGGACTAAAAAAAACTGCGGTTGTGGACCCAACTGCCAGGCGTGGTAACTATGGCAAAATCCCTCTTTTGAGGCAATTTATTGGGGAGGCCAATGTTCAGTAGTGGACTTTTGAGAAGCTCTAACCGTACGATGTTGCTGTAATATATAATAGCTTGAAAAGACTTTATATACCTCAGTTCAAGAAGATTTATCTGAATATATTCAATTTACCAATTCGAAAAAAAAGTTTATAACATTACGCTATTTGTATTCTTGAATATTTTACGATAGATCTCATAACGCATAACGAGCTCCGACTATAAAACTGTTGTTGTAAGGAAATGACTGAATATGAAGTTAAACTACTGAGAGATAAAGATAAAGAAACTCTTTAAATAAATGAACAGGGCTCTTGTGCACTTTATGAATTATGAGTGAGCTTGCTGACATAGGGACAAAAGGATGTAAAAGACCACGGTCATTATAACGAATGACTTACAAACAAAAATACACAAACAGAAATATACCTAAGCTGACAAGAAAAACTTGATATAATATTAATAGCAAATAAAATAAACGATAAAGCTAGGATTTTGAAGCGATTTAGGTATATTATAGGTTAGTTAGGTGTGTTTTAAATGAAACTGACAAAAAAACTCTTTGTAGCATAATGTTGAAACACTGTAGCGTAATGTAGATCTGTGCAACTTTCTGATAACAACTCAATAATAAAATAATTAGGGTTGCCAACTCGCCTCTATCTCAATAAGGCCAATATCCTTCCCATCCTAATTTATACTATTATTTATACTAAGAAAAATAAGACATTATCTAAATATCAAATTTCATCCAAATCGTTAGGCCGTTTTTGACAAACCAATTAAATGAATATATTTATACAACAATTGCTCGCTTAAAGTAAAGGGTTCATTATTAATATTAATTAATTTAAGATGAAGCGTATATTTATTTAATTAAAGCACCATGATAGCGGTAACATTGATAATATTTATCCTAAAAACATTTATTTCCATAACTCGTTTTACTTGCGTTTACTTGTAAAAAAAGAAGTAATAAAATAAATGCTAATATTTATTTTGTATATGAATTTCAAGAACAAAATCTTAACATAATTTGTATTATATATACGTTTCTAAAAAGCAAGAAAATATAAGCTTCTAAATCGGTATTGTACGCCTCATAACCTCATTTATTAGGTAGTGCTTTACTCTCGAAACGTCAAGGTCATCTTGTGTTTTGTGTGTTGTGTTGTGTTGTGTTCTTAAAATGCCTCTATCATAACCATATTACACTTATACGATTATATGAGTAGCCGTATTTCAAGAAAACACTCTAATTAATCCATCTTATATTTTCAACAAAATCATTTTATATTGCTACTTTGAAAAAAAAAACGGTTTCAAATTTTTTACGGGGACGTCCGGCTGTTGATTTTGTATGTGGTCACGATAACTCCAGAAAAAATAGACGTATTGAGATCGGTTTTTTATTAGTTTCAGAATTACATCAACTGGTTCCCTATTTCATATCAACTGCCTAGTACGCGTAGTTTGTTAATAAAATGATTTTTAACTTTTATAAGTTTTATTGCTATTACAAATTTAAAGGCGCTTTCATATTTTTGTAGCCCTTAATAGAGAAAAGACACATGTACCATACATCCTATATTGATTTTATACTTTGTGTAATCGATTTATTTCATTAAATACTATTATTTTCTTCACTGTAGGTGACACGACCTGGTAAAATAATAGAGCGCTAAATTTAAAATACGTAAATAATATATTTTGAAAGTCAGGAATACAATTTATTTTTATAAAAAAATCCAAAAGTGCACGCCTTATGAGCGTTTTATTTAATGAAACGCTCATGAGGCGTGCACTTTTGGATTTTCCAAATTATTTAAAAATTCTTATCAATTACTTAGTAAATAGCAAAACTACTGTTAGACATTAAGTGGTGGCTACTGTAACGAATAAAACATTGAGGCGATAAAAGGGGTAAAATATAATACGTGGGCCAAATTACGGTGGAGCTTTGCAAAGCGGATAGTAAGGAACACTTTAAATTTGTGTAAAAACTAACGTCGAATACGGCAGTGCTACGTTGGCGTTAAACAGATGTTAGTTGTTTTGCTCTGCGACATAAGACTGATGAATATTGAGAAATACTTTTTGAGTACTGTTGAATACTGTCATTACATGTAATTACGTGTATCATAAATTAAGGCCCGTATTAATAAACGTTACTCAATGACGAACTCAAGTGCGTAATCATTTGATACGCCCTCATTACGAAATCAGCATCTCAAGATCGTTGCTAATTAATAAACACATAAAAACAGTATCTCAAAACGCTGTACTTAGGAATACTGTTCTGTGATTTGCACTCAAGTATACACACTTGAGAGTCGAGTTTCGTTTATTAATCAGTGTGGCACTAAACTGATATCGTAAACCTAAACCGCATTTTGAGATATGTTTATTAATAAGATCATAACCTCAAGATCGTACGCAAGTGCGTGTACTTGAGCTGAGTAACGTTTATTAATACGGGCTTAAATCGCGATTAATAATAAAAAATGAAAAAGGAAACTCGTCATTGGTCAAGGCTAATATTTTACATCATATATACAGCTGTTCATTGGTTAGATACGACGTTTTAAAATATATGGTGCCGATTAGCCTCTTCTCTGTGAATTCTGTGGGTGGCGTTAATGGTATTCCTACAAAGACAACATAAGAATAAATGATCTTTATCCTTTTCAGCCGCATCTAAATGGGCCGATGGATTGAAGACAAGGTTTTAACAGTTGACTGCCTGAACTGAATATATATTTAGCTGTGATAACCGGCTATGTCAGCACGTGATTAATATAATCCTCATACAGAAAGTTCGCAAATTATCACCCCTCCCTCTTCCGCGTTCCGCACTTGTCTGTCAGTACCGTTAACAACGCGTAATAGCATGACGTCCTCGGCAAAACGTTATCTTTCAACAATTGCATATCAGCCAGAATATCCTTAGGAATATTTTCAAAACAGCAAATAATTTAAAAAGAGTTTTCTTTTTGATAATAATTGAGTAACAGAAAAAATTACAAAATAGTTAAGAACTAAAAAAAAAATAGATGCCGTTAAAACTACGTGTAGTTAGGAAGCTCACATAATTTAAAACGTGTCCGAAGCTTACAATCCTAATTTCCGAATATTCAGTAATACAATGCTCTTTCACACACGCTACATAAGCAACGTTAAATGTAATATATTTTCATTTTACTTTTTTATTTATTAAAACTTTAGTGTTTTCGCCCCGGCTTTGTCAGGATAGGATCTATTAATGTGGCGTTATTTACAATTAAGATTTTAAATAACGCCACTTTTTTTTTTCTAAATAAGAACTTCAACCTTTTCGGATATGTAAAATATAGGTAGATACCTCCTGGCATTGCACTCTATCCATACTAGTTAATATTATAAATGCGAAAGTGTGTTTGTTTGTTTGTTTGTTTGTTTGTCCTTCTTTCACGTCGCAACAGAGCGTCGGCATGGCATTATTTTTTGTATGGGAATAGTTCGGTGTCTGTAGAGTGACATAGGCTACTTTTTTCCGCGGAAAAACATCTCATTCCCATGGGAAAATCGAATATGTTGCACAAGTTTGTCCTTCTTTCACGTCGCAACAGAGCGTCGGCATGGCATGATTATTTTTATGGGGATAGTTCGGTGGCTGTAGAGTGACATAGGCTACTTTCTTCAGCGGAAGAACATATCATTCCCGTGGGAAAATCGAATATGTTGCAAAATTAAATTCAGCTAGGTGGCGCCACCGTGATTCTACAAGACGGACGATGGTACGATGGACGAACACAGAAGGTCAGAATATCTGGATTATTATGTCTTTTTACCAAAATTAAGATAAAAAATGTATGGATCTGTATTTTTCCACGCAGGACCGGGAAGAGAGCGATAAAAAACATAAAATTCACCAGCTGATTTTCTTCAAACGTTTTGGTGCATCGTAATTCACAGAATAGGCGATAACCTCGCAGACGATATTAAGTAATCCGTTGATGCTCTGCCTACCCCGCAAGGGTTACAGGCGTGATTATAAGTATGGATCAGAAATACTATCACCACCTGTCACGCTTTCACCCTTAACTATTACTTAACAATGGTAGAAACAGTTCTTAGTAAGCCTTATTAATAATACTTAGTAATATTTATTGAACGGAAATGAATACAGTTCTTATGTGTGGTTATGAATGAATCGGTATTACAATAAGAAAAATTGTGCAAAATTATAAGAAAAATATTTTTTGAGAGTTCTTATTAACTAACGTATACATAGTTTAAATTGATTCCGCTAGATGTCGTTACTAGGTTTTTAAAACGCGGTAACGAAATGTTTCCTAACATGTACTTAACTCCCGCCGTTGAGCCGCGCGTCAACTTATAGTGCATACGGTACCTATACGCTTAAATTGTTTCTATTTCGTAGCTTATTCGACTACCTGCTTTCGATTTCGGTTGTTTGTTATTTGCTTTGTGATTTGGTTAAGGTTGAATGGATTTATATTGGCTTTCATTTTCGGATTTGTGTATTTTCTGGATCGGTTTTGTTGATTTGTTGGTATTCCTTTATACATATTTAGACTCTGGCTTTGATTTTGGATTTTGTTTATTTAGAATCGTGAATTGGTTTTCGTTGTTTTAGGTTGTTTAACAATATTTCAAAGGAATATTAATAGTATAGATAGTGTATACGGTACCTATACACTTACTTCTTTTTTCGTTGGTTATATTTATATTGACTACTGCTTTCGATTTCGGTTTTGTGCGATTTGTTTTGTGATTTGGTTTAAGTTGATTCGATTTTTTTTGGCTATCGTTTTCGGATTCGTGTTGTGTCTTGAATTGGTTTTGTTGTTTTGATTTTAAAAAATATTTAAAAGGAATAATTATTCCCTTTAGATAATTTGGATTTGCTTTTAAAAATATTTAAAAGGAAATTTAATTTCTTTTAGGTATTTTAACGTTTTTTTATAAATAGGTTTTTTCTTACTTCATAATGCCTCGCAAACGTAAGCAAAGGCGTCTTGAACAGGCAGAGCGTCAAGCTACTTTAAGAGCTACTGAAACACCTGATCAAAGTCAGCAAAGGCGTCTTGAACAGGCAGAGCGTCAATCTACTTTAAGAGCTACTGAAACACCTGCTCAAAGTCAGCAAAGGCTATTCGAACAAGCGGAGCGTCAGGCCGCCTTAAGAGCCGCGGAAACACCTGATGAAACTCAACACAGACTCATTGAGCAAGCTGAACGTCAATCTACTATAAGGGCATCTGAAACACCAGAACAGACACAGGCGCGAAGAGATGCAAATGCACAGCTCCAAGCTGAACGTCGACAAAATTTTCAAAGAAACAATTGGTCGGTTTTTAATGATGCAGCATTTAATTATGATCCGTTAATTGGTTATAAAAATCACAGGTTAGTTGTTATCGGACTGATGGACAAGGCGTGTCGATTTTGATGAAAGATGAGACCGCAGGCATGTGCTGTTCCAATGGCAAAGTGTCTCTTCCGTTACTTGGGAACCAGAAGAACCTTTGAAAACTCTCTTTTTATATGATGCTAATGAGTCACGGCGCTTTTTAAACAGGATCCGGAAATATAACTCATGCTTTCAAATGACGTCCTTCGGAGTTGACCGGGAAATAATAATGCTGGGATTTTCGCCTACATTTACGCTGCAAGGGCAAATTTATCATAGAATAGGTTCACTTTTTCCAGCTGAAAACGAACACCATAAATTTTTACAAGTATATTTTATGGCTGACGAAGAAATTGAGGTAGACCGTCGCTGCCAATTTATACAGGGAGTTGAGAGAGACACAGTGTTCAAAATTCAAAGATTCTTGCATGAACGTAACATTTTAGTCAAAAAATTTAAAACTGCTTTAGAAAACCTACCTGAAGAGGATTATAAAGTCGTCATTCACGCAGATCGGACCCCTCGAGGAGAGCATGAAAGGCGCTACAATGCACCTTTGATAAACGAAATAGCAGCCGTAATTAGTGGTGATCAATTTTCACGAGACATTGTCTTGCGAGCACGTGATGATACGTTGCAACGGGTAGCCGATACACACAAGTTTTATGACGCTCTGCAATACCCATTGATTTATTGCAAAGGACAAGAGGGTTATCATTTTCAAATTCCACTCATTAACCTGGTCACAAAGGAGCCTACTCCGAACAAAAAGTATCATGTATGGATTTTATGCGTATCATATGATGTTGCGAGAAAATGATTTTAACCTCTTAGCCCGGTGTAGACAATTATTTCATCAATTTTTGGTAGACATTTATGTGAAGGTAGAAAGTGAACGTCTCCGTAATATATATATTTAAATCAAAAAAAGCTGCGCGTTGAGAATTATATACATTTACAAGATGCAGTTTCTAGCGACGCCAATGTAAACCCCAGAGATTTAGGTAAAATGGTAATTCTGCCCTCATCATTCGTTAACAGTCCCTACCTATATGAGTACACAAGACGCATTCTTATGTACGAAATTACGGAAGACCTGATCTTTTTGTTACTTTTACTTGCAATCCCACATGGAAAGAAATAACCGAGGAGCTAATGCCGGGCCAAAAAAGTACTGACAGACACGATTTAGTTGCTAGAGTATTTAGATTAAAAGTACAAAAATTAATGTATGTAATTAACAAAGGGAAAATTTTCGGAGAGGTACAGTGCTTCATGTATTCAATTGAATGGCAAAAAAGAGGATTACCGCATGCCCACATTCTAATATGGCTTAAAGAGAAGTTGCGGCCCAGCCAAATAGACGACATAATAAGCTCCGAGATTCCGGATCCTGAGCAATATAAAGAATTGTATGATACCATCGTCCGAAATATGATTCACGGTCCATGTGGAGCACGAAATTCAATATCGCCATGTATGAAAGAAGGAAAATGTACAAAGAAATTCCCTAAACAGCTATTAAAAGAAACAGTGCACAATGACAATGGCTACCCTTTATACAGACGCAGAGCCCAAGATGGTGGCAGGAAAGTTACAATCAAATCTCGCTCTGGAGCGTTCGAAACCTTAGATAACAGCTGGATTGTCCGTATTCGCCCATTCTATGTAAAATGTTTAATGCCCACATTAATGTAGAAGCATGTAGCTCTGTCCGCGCAATCAGTATATCTGTAAGTACATAAATAAAGGAAGCGACCAAGCAATATTTAATCTCAGGAGTGAAGGTGAGGCAAATCCGTTAATGAAGTACAGACCTTTCAAGCAGGGCGTTATGTCAGCAGTAACGAGGCAGCGTGGCGTCTCCTTGGCTTCCTTACGAAAGGCACCCAACAGTTACTCACCTTGCTGTGCACTTAGAAAATGGAGCGTGTATATTTCACCGAAAGAAATTTCCAAGAAAGAATTGCATCACCGCCAAAATTACACTAACAGCCTTCTTTCAACTTTGTCAAACCGACCCCTTTGCAAAAACGTTGTTATATTCTGAAGTCCCCCGCTATTATACTTGGAACACATCTAGGAAGGAGTGGAAACGCTGTATTCAAGGCGCGCCTGTTGCAAATTGGCCCGGTGTAAAGTCATCAGATGCCCTTGGTCGTGTGTATACCGTCCATGTAACTAATTTTGAATGTTTCTGTTTACGATTGCTGCTGCACCATGTTCGGGGTCCTACAGGATATAAAGACCTTAAAACTGTCAACGGTCAGGAATGCGCAACTTATAGAGAAGCATGTGAAGCTCTGCATCTTTTAGAAAACGATAATCACTGGGATGAAACCATGGAGGAAGCTGTGCAGTGGCAGTCACCAGCCAAAATTAGGGATCTTTATGCAACTCTCATATCATCTTGCGGGCTATCTAATGCACATAAATTGTGGGACAAATATAAAGAGTACATGGTGGAAGATATTTTGCGAAGGTTACAGCAGACACGCGAACATGACATACAATGAACACATTTATAATGAAGCACTTGGAAAAATTGAAGATAAAGTAATGGCAATGGTAGGCAAAAAATTAAGCGACTTTGGAATGATAAGCCCTCAGCGAACAACCGAAAATGAACTAAGTGATGAAATTATACGTGAAAAAAACTACGATATACCAGCTTTGCAGCAGCAAGTAGCCGAATTTGTACCCCGCTTGCTTCCCGAACAAAAACGAGTTTTTGACAAAGTATTAGGACAAATTGAATCTGGTAATGGTGCACTTTTCTTTTTAGATGCCCGTAGAGGAACTGGGAAGACATTTTTGTTAAATTTATTACTAGCGGAAGTATGGAAAGATAAAAACTTTGCTGTGGCCGTAGCTTCCTCCGGTATAGCCGCCACGCTGCTAAGCGGGGGCCGCACTGCACATTCTGTTTTAAAACTCCCTCTAAATCTAGCCCAGGAAGAATCGCCGATCTGCAACTTTAGCAAAAATAGTGCACGAGATATAATGCTACGACAATGCAAACTTTTAGTGTGGAACGAAAGTACAATGTCGCATAAAAAAGCTGTAGAAGCACTAAATCGAACGCTCCAGGATTTGCGCAGCAATACCGATGTAATGGGAGGAATGGTGGTTTTACTGGCTGGTGACTTTCGCCAAACTTTACCTGTCATTCAAAAGGGCACACCTGCAGATGAAATTAAAGCATGCCTCAAGTCGTCTATTTTATGGAACAAGGTGACAAAATTCAGTTTAACTACGAATATGAGAGTGCATTTGTATAATGATATCAATGCTGGAAACTATGCTGACACACTATTAAAAATTGGCGATGGGCGATTGGAAACGGATGCTGAGAGCTGCGTTAAATTGACGAGAGATTTTTGTAATTTAGTACAGAGTCATTCCGAATTAATTGCGAGCGTTCATTCAAATTTAACGAACAACATGCATGAAGACAAATGGTTATGTGAAAGGGCGATTCTTGAACCAAAAAATGAGAGCGTTAACAAAATAAATTCGGATATATTAAGCGAAGTAGCAGGACAAATAACAGAGTATTTGTCAGTAGACACAGTTATGGACACAGAACAGAGCACTTCATATCTCGTAGAGTTTCTAAATTCTCTAGAGTTGTCAGGTGTGCCCTCACATAAGCTTCAATTAAAATTAGGCGTCTCAGTCATGCTAATGCGAAATTTAGATGCTCCTCGGTTATGTAACGGGACAAGGCTGCGTGTAACACATCTTGGACGGAACATAATCGGTGCTACAATTTTAACAGGCGTAGGAAAAGGTAAAAATGTTATAATACCACGGATCCCTATAATTCCCACAGATCTTCCTTTTCAATTCAAAAGGTTGCAGTTCCCTATTCAGCTCAGTTTTGCAATGACAATTAATAAAGCGCAAGGGCAAACGTTACAGGTAGCGGGGGTCAACTTAGAAAAACCGTGCTTCTCTCATGGTCAGCTGTATGTAGCATTTTCGCGTGTGTCAAATGCCCAGAATCTCCACATTCTTTCCCCGAATGGAAAAACATATAACATTGTGTACAGTAGCGTCTTAAAATAGTGTTCAGTTAGTTTTTTTTCCAAAATTCCCACAATCAATTAATCAGAATTCCCACAGATCTTCCCTTTCAATTCAAAATTTCCTATTAAGCTCAGTTTCCTTTCAACTCAAATGGCTGCATCTCTGACGGATCTTTTATTTGGCTCAGTTTCCTTTCAATTTAGAAAACTGCATCTCTGACGAATCAATTTAGCTCAGTTTCTTTTCAAAAGTCTGCATCCCTGACGGATAATTATGATCAGTTTCCTTTAATTAAAAAATAACCCATTTCCATTTGGAATAAACAGGCTATTTTCATGCTTTCCTATACGCTGCGTTTCAAAACATTTAAATAGGCTGACGAATCAATTTTGCTCAGTTTCCTTTTAATGGCTGCATCTCTGACAAATCTATAAAACTCAGTTTTCTTTCAATTCAAAAAGCAATGGATAGTTCATTTCCCAGTGACCATGCGGGCGAAGCCGCGGGTAACAGCTAGTCTATTCATAAAGTTTCATCACTATCGGGTCGGCCACTCCAAAGATTAGCCCGGAAAACGGACAGACAGACGGACACACAGACAAACAGACAGATGAAAATGGTTGTTTATGTCTTAATAGCAATTAAATAACCCCTGAGCTTAATAAGCTACTTCTTTCAATATTATAGACAGACACTTCAATTTTATTAATATGTATAGATATAAAAATACTATATTTAAACTGGAGCGGAAGATTGATGTCGAGTTACAAACTTAGTTTTTTTTTTAAATTTTAGCTAAGAAAATAAACAATTTCATATTATATATGAAATTGTTTATTGTAAAACAATTATATAATTTATAATCGCCTCAAATGCATTGTTGAAATCGTAGCAAATTCAAAAATAAAATATTAACTGTTTTTTAAATAAAAGGTTTTATCTATAAAATAGAAACAAAATTGAAGTGTCTGTCTATAATATAGAAATAACTGTCTTTAAAAAAAATTAAACCATATTCAAAAATTCTGTCTGTCTGTACGGGCTAATCTTCGGAATGGCTGAACCGATTGTATGAGGCATTTTTGGGGACGCCTATGTTTAGCAGTGGCTTTTTGATAGGTAGTAACAGTACGGTAACAATACGATGTTGCTATTTTATAATGGCTTGAAAATACTTTATTTATCTCAGTTTACGAAGATTTATCTGAAAACATTAACCAATGCCAACAAAACTATTCATAATGTTACTACTCTATTTGCATGCATGAATATTTAACGATAGATCCCATAACGCATGACGAGCTCCGACTTTATAACTGTTGTAAGGAAATGACTAAATATGAAGTTAACCTACTGAGAGATTTAGATAACGATAAAGATAATAAACTCTTTAAATAAATAAACAAGGCTTTTGTCGTGATTTATGACATATAAGTGAGTTTGTTTAATGACTGAAAGAGACAAAAGGATGTAAAAATACAACGGTCATTAAAACGAATGACTTAGAAACAAAAATACATAAACAGAAATATACATAAGCGGACAACATAATTTTTTACATCATATGAAATAGCAAATAAAATAAACGATAAAGCTAGGATTATGTAGCTAGTTAGGTATATTATAAGCTAGTTAGGTATATGGTAAATGAAACTGACAAAAAAACCCGCTGTAGCATAATGTTGAGGCAATATATGGGGGAGGTCTATGTTCAGCAATGGACTTTTATAGGCTGGATAGTGGATGGACGGATGTTACTCAAATATGGATGCAAATAATTTAAGGAGCACGTACAGACTATGAGATTCACTCTTTTCCTTTCTTTGTCTTCTATATCAGCTTGCAAAAGTTCTTCCCTTCTGACCTATCTACCTACCTATCTTTTAGAGTAGTAGAGAGGTTGCCGCTTGGCAGGCGAGTTGTCGCTCGCAGTACGAGACATCTCGTACCTTTGATGCTGCTCCTCGTTACTGACCTGGGTATTTCATGCATGGCTTAAATGATGGTGATACTATCATCTATCAGATACCATTATATTTTGCTGGCCTTTCCCAAATGACACCCATGAGATGAAGTGGGTTGTAGGATTCTTTTACGACGCCATGCCATGATGCCATAGCGTAGCGTAACCTTGACTGGTCAACAGCAAAAACCAACCTCTCTTCTTCGCGTTCGAGGTATGCAATTATCTGTTATTATAATACTTTAAGAACCGTGGTAGTTTAAGTTTAAGTACGCGAAAAAAGATCTTACGTTAAGTTATTGCCCGATGACACCAATAAAATTGTTAATTTAAATTTTATGTGCTAATTTAGCACGTTTTTGGCGGTGAAATACAACATCATGAGCATACTACATGTCTGAGAAAAACTATTGCAAATATATTGGGATTGTGCAGTGGACTGTAGAATAAATAATATTAGACTTTAGAAAAACCTAACAACACACATGTATCGTAAGCTGAATTTTTATTTTATTTTATCCTGGTGATCCGGATCAGGATACAAAGATAAAGTTATTAAATTATTGTATTGTAATCGGTCTTTGATAAAAATGCAAATTTTTAATTCAATCGGACAAGTAGGTGAAATTTAAATTAAAAGATTCCGTTACATAGATAGATAGATAGATAGATACACGCAAACCTAATAAAAGCGTGTTAAAAGGCCTATACCCATATATCATGTACTTTGGTTGTTATATAATTCGATAATATACTTTCTTCTTTTAATTTAAACCATAAAAATTCATTGTTAGACGTGGGCATTGTAAAGAGAATTATAATTTTAACAGTTAGACATATTTAAAAATAAGAAAAAATATTCCATTAATTTTATGGACTTTATTATCCTTTCAACTATTAATACTGCTTCTCTCAATAGCGAACCTTTTTAAAGTCCTTTCATATTATAAAGGTGACTTCTTAAAACTCATAATACATAATACTTTAGATCTTCAAATTTTCATTCGTAAAATTCGTATTTTTTACAATGACAGAAAATAAAATATAAAACGAACAAAGAAAAGTTAATTAAAATGTTTAATAATTATTGTCAAATTAACTTGCGTAAGTACTTTGTGTAAGGTCAAATAAAGGATGTTTTAGCGCCCTATCCAGTTAAGGATGACCCGAGGTCATCCACAAGAATGGCCAATTACCACTTCCACACATGGCGAACATTCATAAAAACTTGAGGCTCCGCAAAACGTTGAATGATTATTAATGACTAAATATATGGACATTCTTCTTTTCTTCTTTCTTATTTTTTCTATTTATTTTTCTTTTCCTTTTTTTTTAAAACGTTACGTATCTTTAATAATAAGACTAACAATTATCGGAAATAGATCCTAAGGGATGGCACGGTTGACATCTGTCGAATTTGTCGCTATCCCGGTGAGTCACTTAGGCATGTCATCTCCAGTTGTTCGGCGCTTTCTAACCCTGAGTATCTGCACGGGCACAACCTAGTGGGAAGATCCTACACGTAGACCATTTTCTTAAGTACGGTCACGTGGGTCGGAATTTCGATCCATCAGACCGTACCGTATAAGTGCTCATGCCGGGCTCTACTGGGGCCATCATCACAGACAGGACAATTTTTCCGAATAAGCCTGATATTGTGTGAATAGACCGGGAACATCTCCCTGCAATTTGAAGTCACATATCGAGGAATTCCGTCAGGTACGATTTTTATTATTTCATTGTTTTTATATATATAGTATTACTTTAAATATATATTATGTATTTTATTTTATATCATTTAATATTTTTTATATATTTATGTATCCCAACTAAACGGGAATACTACGAAAGTTATATTAAATAGACGCAGTGGATTAGAATTGAGTTGCAGCGCTAATGCCGCGGGTTTGAATCACGCACGGAAAAATTATTCGTATGGCAAAAATAATTCCCGACGTTCCGGGTGCTTTACAGCACCCATGGTCACGGGGGACTGAGTGATTGACGTCCCGATGTCAGAGTTAACCCGGAGTACCTTCAGCTTTTTTAATTATTAATTTTGGTCCGATCTACCCAGAATGGACTAACTGTGTCTTGAAGTCTTGCAGTGGTATGCTTGGGTTTAGTTTTAATTTTATTAATTACAGGATCCCAAGCAGGTGGTAGTACCCAGCCTCCCTCTCTATTGAAATTAGGATGTTTTTTTTTTCAATAGCCTCACTTCATCCTTGCAGGAATCGATGTTCTTTCGCGAGAATCTGTGGTTTATCAAATCTAATGTAATGGCGGGGGCCGTCTAGGATATGATCACAAACTGCAGACTTCCCGGAACATTGATGCTTCACGTCAGCTATGTGTTCTTTTACGCGGGTTTTGATAGATCGTTTTGTTTGCCCTATATATGAGAGATCACATTCACAATCAAGCTTGTACACTCCGCATCTTGTAGAGGAATTTTGCACTTGACGGATGGTAAGAACTGACTAATCTTATTCGGCGGCTTGAAGAATGTTCTAATAGAAGCTCGCTTCAAGATGTAGTGAATCTTGTCTGTGACACCTCTGACATATGGTAGTACAGCAGGCACACGCTCGACTGTGGCCGGCTTCACTCGGTCACTGTGACGAAGGCGCGGGACCCGAAGCTTGTTGTCGTGAAGAACCTGCTTGACGTGCTGAAGCTCGGCGGCCAGGTGTTTGCTGTCACAGATCCCTCGTGCTCTCTGTAACAAAGATTTGCCCACGATAGCTGATGGTGAGATTCACAGTTTAAATATCGGTTGGTATGGGTCTTTTTTCTATGCACAGTGTGAGTATGGTGTTGCTAGGATTTTGGATGACTAACACATCTGGGAAAGCTAAAGAATTATTTGCCTCTAACTCTATAGTAAATTGAATTTTAGAGTTTATGGAATTAAGATGTTCTAAAAATGCAGTTACTTTGTCTGATGGTAAAATTGTGGAATTATCGTGTCAGGGCTTTCTCCTAAAAGTCCTCCATGAAAATATCGGCGACAATGGGAGATACCGGTGAGCCCATTGCAACACCATCTACTTGCTTGTAAAACTCTTCCTTCCACAATAGATAGCCAGATGTAAGGCAATGTCTAAGTAATACTGCATATTCTGCTGGCATGTTGTTTTCCTCTAGTTTCCTAGTTACAATTGAGATGCTGTCTTCAACAGGTAGGCATGTAAATAGAGACTGAACATCAAAACTCAGAAAGACATAGGTCTTTTAACTCACTAACAAAATGGTATGAATCCTTAGTGTGTGCTCTTGTGTGTCCTCTGATGGTGATAGTGTATTTGCTAAGAGTTGAGCCAATCTGTAAGTTGACGAATCGATCTGACTCACTATTGGACGTAATGGAGCGTTCGGTTTGTGTATTTTTGGTAACCCATACAACTTCGGTGGTTTGGCACACGCAGGTATTATCGAATTAACGTCTAGATTCAATTTCTCGGAGTATTTCTTAATTAGATCGCTAGTTGTTTTAAGCGTATTAGTTGTAGGGTCTGTTTTGACCTTTACGTACGTACTTTCATCCGATAAAAGTTATTGTATTTTAAAATTGTAATCCGACGTATCCATTATAACCGTAGCATTACCTTTATCTGCGCGGATAATCGTAAGATCTGGTCTGTCGCGTAAGTTTTTCAATGCATTAAATTCATCTTTGGGAAGATTTAATTTCGGCACTGAGCTTCGACGTAACAAAGACGAAATGTCTTGACGTATGGCCTCCAAATCTTCCTTACCAATGTTATTTTTATACAGATAGTCCTCAACACTACAGATAATGGTTTCATACGGGATTTTTCGCGGTGTTATTGCGAAATTCATATCTTTGGCCAAAACTTTAATTGTCGCGTCGTCCAGAGATTGTTTTGACAGGTCATAGACCGCGCGTTGTTTATTACTCGCGTCTGTTGTCAATGGTTGCGTTCCGTTCTTTTGTTGTTTATTTTTGCATTCATTGTATTTAGCTGTTTCCCATTTATCTAAAGCTTAAATGCAATTCTTATAATTAAATGTCGATAAAACTGTCTTTAGATCACCGGACGATTTATCTATGGTTTTGTTTATGAAACATAGATGGGTACGTTTTGCTGAATTACCGTTATTAACAAATTTTTGCTTGCCTGATTTTAGATATTAGCGCTTCCTCGAATGTTTTTTTTAGTAGATATCATGACACACGTAGGAATGAGATTATGGTCTCTGCATCTCTTTAAGAAATTTAATGATGTTACGTATCTTGCGCCCTTGGTCTTGAGGTCTTCTAGTCGGCGTATTTTATTTGCTATTTCCAGTTCGTACTGGTTTACATAATGATTTCTTATATTTACGCGAACACTACACATCATTGAATAAAACTACTTTTACGAATTATATCGCGTTTAATTAACTTATTTTGTTTTGAAACGTCGAGAATTAATTAAAAAAAATAAGTTAATTAAACGCGATATAATTCGTAAAAGTAGTTTTATTAAATGTGTAGTGTTCGCGTAAATATAAGAAATCATTAAATTTATTGTTTAATAACTTATATAGCTTCTTACCGACCATATTATTTATAAACGCCTTATTTTGTAGTTATAGGACACATTAGCCTTTTTGCTAATTTTAAGTTAAAGGTTTACATACTTTATACTATTGAGATTTTATATTATTACCTTTGTTGTTTTAGTAATAGTGAATGCTTGATTTGTTTAGGAAAGATAATGATTTTCCTTTAAATATGTTAATATTATGGCTAAAATATTTGTATTATAACATTAAAGACTCGGTATGTTATGCCACATTTAACTTAAATTTGGCATAACATACCGAGTCTTTAATATCTTTAAGTTTTAAATAAATAATTAATAAAAAAAGACGAATAAATAAATATATAAGGCATATTCAGACAAATATAAAGGACATAGTCCGCTCATTGTAAGCTTTAGGGATGACTCCAATAAAGAATACATAAATAAAACGATGGGTTTCTGGCTTTATTTTGTATTCCTTAGCAACGTGAGGGTAATATGGCCACCTTAAGCTTTGCCGCCCTATAAAATCAAAATTAGGAGGAGTACAGAGACAAAAACATAAAGTCGTATACAATACACTAATATATTAAGGAAAAGATACCAAACAAGCCATGGCAATAATTAGGAACACTTCGAAAAATCAACTTATAAAAAAAAACAGTTAATGACATTATATAGAGTGCGTTTCATCAAATAGTTCCTTTGCCGTTATGTTGCCAGTAATGTTTTCCAGTGTTGCCACATAACCTTCAATGACTTACCTCAGAGTTAGGGCGATTGTGTATTTTCTTTTTGTGAACTAAAACGGTAGAGAAAATATATTATGGAAAAATTATCATCGAGATGTTAATACATATTTACAAATGACTGCCATCATTAAAAACATAGGACAGAATGAAAAGCAAAAATAATTTAATCCTTTTTACTATAAGTATGATCAAGTAAAACATTTGATTTGCAATGGTAATTTCATAGGTACCTAATACTTGAAGTAATTATGCTCATCCAATGGACTTATACCATTGACACTTTCGTCGTCTTCGTCTTTCATATCATCCTCGTCATCAGAAGTATCGCTATCGTCTCCTACTTGAATTATAAACCGGTCAATTTCGCTATCATTAGGTGGACCATCGGCGTAATAATTTCTTTAATTATTCTGACAAGCTCACATTTTTTCCGCCATTCTTCTTTTTTTTTTTTATAGGAGAGGGGGCAAACGAGCAAGCGGCTCACCTGATGGTAAGTGATTACCGCCGCCCATGAACAACTGCAACACCAGGGGAATTGCAGATGCGTTGCCGGCCTTTTAAGAAGGAGTAGGCTCTTTTCTTGAAGGTCCCTAAGTCGTATCGGTCCGGAAAAATCGCTGGTGGTAATCGATTCCACAAGGAAGTTGTGCGAGGAAGAAAACTTCTTCTAAATCGCACAGTGGTGGACCGCCAATCATCCAGATGGTATGGATGGTATCTCGAGTTCTGTCGCGATGTGCGATGGTGAAATTGAGCGGCTGGAATTAGTCCGAACAATTCCTCAGAACACTCCCCGTGGTACATGCGATAAAATACGCAAAGAGATGCAACATCTCTACGCAGTGCCAGTGAGTCCAGCCGAACGGACAGAACTCGGTCGTCGACGATGCGAACCGCTCTGCGCTGGATGCGGTCAAGTGGAAGGAGCTGGCACTGGGGAGACCCTGCCCAGAGATGGGAACAGTATTCCATGTGGGGCCGAACCTGCGCCTTGTAAAGTTGCAAGCGGTGTGCCGGCATGAAATACTGTCCCGCTCTGCTGAGCACGCCAAGCTTTTTAGAGGCCAATTTGGCCTTCTCTTCAAAGTGACCACGAAACTGCACATCACTCGATATGTCGACACCGAGGATTCCGATACTGGCTGAGGCAACAAGGGGAGTGCCTTGAAACTGAGGAGATACGACAAAGGGTTTTTTTAGCGGTAAACGCGCAAACTTGTGTCTTCTGGGGATTGAACTGGACTAGATTTAGTCGCCCCAGTCTGAGACTTTGTTGAACAAAGTCTCGACTTCGACACAAGTTTGTTCCGGTACTCAGTGACGTTTTCCCGAAATATTGGCACGGCCGGTGTATAAAGCATCACCAGTGCTGTCGTCTGCATAGCAATGAATGTTACCAGTTTGCAACATATCATTGATATGCAGAAGAAACAACGTTGGTGATAGCACGCAGCCTGTGGAACACCAGCGATAATGGGCTTGTAATCGGAGCATGCACCGTCTACTACGACCTTGATGCTCCGATCTGCAAGAAAACTAGTGATCCAATTGCACAATTTCTCAGGAAGCCCATAGGAAGGGCTTCGAAAGAAGCGCTTGTGCCAAACCCGATCGAAGGCCTTCGCTACGTCCAAACTAACGGCCAACGCCTCTCCCTTGGACTCCACTGCCTCCGCCCATCTATGAGTTAGGTAACCTAGAAGATCACCAGCTGAGCGACCTCGACGGAAATCGTACTGGCGGTCACTAATCAGCAGGCGATCCTCAAGTTACCGCATGAGCTGGCAGTTGATAACAGTTTCCATTACTTTGGAGAACAAGGAGGTGATAGCGATAGGCCTGTAGTTGGACGGATCTGAGCGGTCGCCTTTTTAGGATCAGGTGCACAAAGCTGCCTTCCATGAGTTCGGGACTACGCCTAGGGGTAGGGTACCGGAAAAGACGCGTTAAAACCGGTGCCAACTCCGGAGCACACGTCTTCAGCACAATAGGTGGGACTCCATCAGGCCCACTCGACTTGTTGACGTCCAGGGAGAGAAGTGCTTTACGCACCGAGCGCTGTGTAAACAGCACTTCCGCATGGAGCACTCACACCGCGGGATGGTAGGCGGTGTGTTCCCCCCGTCATCAAGAGTCGAGTTGGAAGCAAAAAGAGAGCCTAGCAGATCGGCTTTCTCCTTTGCGTCATGGGCCAGTGAGTCGTCCACCCTGTGCAGTGATGGCGAGATGGCTGACAGAAGTTCCCTTGGACAGCCTTGGCGAGACCAGAATGCGTGTTCCCGTAGGGAGGCGAACTAGTTTCTCGCCAATTCTGCCGATGTGCTCTGACTTTGCCTTGGCAATGACACTTTTGAAGGACCTGGAGGCGGAATAATACTTCTTTTTAAGAGCGCTAGTGTTTACATCCCGGGACGTTGATGCGTCAGCCCAGGCCCGGTAACACTCCTGCTTATAGCGTGATGCAACTTTACAGGAGCGACCAAACCATGGCTGAGTTCTGCCTCCGAAAGTGCACCACAGATGATGGAATAAATAATTCCATTCCCTGAAGTACCACATCAGTGACAGAATCAGTAACAACGTTGGGATCATCCGGCGAGAAGCAAACCCGCCCCCAAGGATAAGATGCAAAAAAAGACCGCATCCCATCCCAATCGGCTGACCTATAGTGCCAAACACGGCGGCGAGCTGCAGATCGCAACTGCGATGGAAGCGTGAGTGGCACCGTGCTCCGGATCAGACAATGGTCCGAAGAGCCAAGAGGGGCATCGACGGAGACCTGATATTCGTCCGGATGAGAGGTCAGCAGAAGGTCCAACAGGGAAGGTACATGGTCTTCCACGTCTGGGATCCGCGTAGGCGAAGTAACCAGTTGTGTCAGACCATATGCCAAGGCAAAGTCATAAACAGATCTACCCACATGATCGGTTAAACGGGAACCAAGCCATTCAGAGTGGTGGGCGTTAAAATCACCGAGCATCACGATCTCTGCGGAAAGGACCTGTTGTAGCACAGAGTCTGCAGCCATTTGGACGTGGTCGATGAGTCGATCTGTGTCGGCATTACCGCTATGGGACCTATAGGCACCCGTAGACGCGAGGATGGTCGTCGCTGTCTACGCGCAGCCATAGGATGGACAGGTCCCTACAAGACTGCCGAGGCGTCGATAACAGATGTCCTCTCTGACGTACACGCAAACTCCAGCCCGGGGCACAAAGGAGTGTTCCAATTTGTACCCCGGGCAGGAGAGATACGAAGTATCAGCCGGAGAGGACACCTGTGTCTCGGTTAGAAAGAGCAAGGCCGGCTTTGCCGTCTCCAGATGGTAGTGGACGGCGTTAAGGTTTGAATGAAGTCCCCTGATATTGCAGAAATCCACGGAAAGCGTAGCAGGGGTTGCCTTTGTCTTTTTGCTCCGCTTGCCCCGAGCAGGTTTCGTCTTGAGCGGAATTTCGCCCCCCCCAGAATACGCGGGGCAGCCTGAGCACCCACGCTCAAAAAAAGTAGGGTAGCATGGGCGTGGATGCTCAGCGAGGGATTCTCCAGGGATGCTGGTACCCTCCTGGGGTAGTCTTCTGTTTAATTCCACTACCATGTTGATTGGGGATTAGGCCTCCGGCCACCTGCACTCACCAGGCGAAATGCAGAAGTAAACCTCTACTTCACGCTGGTATTCTGTGAGGTCGTGGTACCACCCCGGTTTGAGCCGGCCCATCCATGCGACAGCAAAAGCTGCCGCGTGGCTCTACCACTGCCTTCTTCGGTAATCGTTGCAAAAGCTTCTACTGTTACTTGTACAATTTTGTTTGCATAATGATTTCTTAGTTAGTAGTGGCGGGTAAGAATACTCACTACCCCATATCTTCCCGTGGGTGTCGTAAGAGGCGACAGAGGGAAACTGAAGCAGAGGATGGGCAGCAGCATCTTTCTGATTACAGCAAAACAACAATAAAAAAACTCCAGTTGCCAACCCGCTCGCCAAGCGTAGCAACTATGGCAATATACCCCCCATGATGGTAACGAAGAGAGGGCCCCCAGTCCCCGGCGGCCCCGCTATTCCTGGCTACGGTGGCGACCATGGTAACGGCGGGGCAGGGGGTGTTAAGAATCTCCGGTGGAGGTTCAGTTGCCACCTACGACGACTCGACCTGGCAACTTATAACGCACGCACTCTGAGGACTTACGAGAAGATCCTGGAGCTGGAAGAAGAGATAGACAAGTTGCGCTGGAATATTATAGGATTATCCGAGGTCCGAAGAGAGGGGGAGGACACGGTAATCCTCGAATCCGACAACTTATCCTATCACCGGGAGGGCGACCATCTGTCCCAAGGAGATGTCGGATTTATCGTCCACAAGTCTCTTGTTAACAACGTTGTAAAGATTGGGAGTGTGTCGATGAGGGTTGCGTACCTTATGCTCAGAATCACCAAACGGTATTCCCTGAAGGTCATACAGGTTTACGCACCAACCTCGGCATACCCCAATGAAGAGGTGAAGGAAATGTATGAGGATATCTCTAGAGCCATGCATTCCTCCAAAACCTACTATACGGTGTTAATGGGAGACTTCAACGCAAAACTAGGCACAAGAGAGAACGGTGAGCTGAAAGTAGGGAAATTCGGAATAGGGCAATGGAACCCAAGGGGCCAGCAGCTGGCCGACTTCATGGAGAAAGAGGGACTCTTTATGATGAACTCTTTCTTCCAGAAGCGGCCCCACAGGAAGTGGACCTGGTCGAGCCCCGACGGTTCGACAAAAAATGAGATTGACTTCATTATGACGACCAGACGACAACTGATGTGACTGACAACTGTGATGTCTCAGTGATAGCGAGGGTGAAAACCGGCAGCGATCACCGAATGGTGAGAGGCACACTGAACCTAAACGTTAAGTTGGAGAGGTCACGTCTAATGAAGTCAACGCTCCGTCTCCCTCGTGCTCTAATCCAAAGTCCCGAAACCTTTCAGCTCGAGCTACGAAACCGTTTTCAGTGCCTAGAAGATTGCAATGCATTGGACGATATGAATGACAAGCTCGTGGAAACTGTCCATGCGGTCGGAGCTAAGTTTTGCGAGACCCGCCGAAGAAGAACACAAAAACTCTCCGATCAGACTCTTAATCTCATGGCTGATAGACGGGATATGAAGCTGCAGTCTTCAGTAGATTTGACAGCATACAGGCAACTGAACAGACAGATCTCCAAATGCATGCGGCGGGACTTGCGCAACTTCAATACAGCTCTTATTGAAGAAGCCATCGAGCTGAACCAGGGCTCCAAAGTCTTTGCCAGAGATCTGTATGCCAGAAAGAGCCAACTGTCGAAGCTGAAGACCGAGTGTGGCAGCGTCTTTTCCGGGACACCTGAGATTTTGAGTGCGATTGAGAGGTTCTATGGATACACATCATCGTTAGAGCCACACGCAAGTGTGAGTAACGATCGAAGAGCGAGTCTTTTCCGACACTATTCTGATGATATCCCGGACGTCAGTCTGAGCGAGATTAGAATGGCTCTCCAGCACCTTAAAAACGGCAAGGCCCCAGGCGAGGATGGTATAACAGCGGAGCTTCTGAAAGCGGGTGGAAAATTGGTACTTGAAGTCCTTCAGAAGCTCTTTAATTCCGTCCTCCAGGCATTACACCAGAGGCGTGGAGCAGAAGTGCGGTGGTCTTGTTCTTTAAGAAAGGCGACAACGCTCTCTTGAAGAACTACAGACCGATTTCCCTTCTGAGCCGCGTCTACGTGCTGTTTTCGAGAGTCATTATGAATCGTCTCGCACGCAGACTCGACGATTTCCAGCCTCCCGAACAAGCTAGTTTCCGAAAAGGCTTTAGCACCATAGACCACATACACACCCTTCGGCAAATTGTACAGAAGTCCAAGGAGTACAATTTGCCACTATGTCTGGGGTATGTGGACTATGAGAAAGCCTTTGATTCCGTCGAAATTTGGGCGGTGCTGCGTTCCCTTCAGCGGTGCCAAGTTGACTGTCGGTATATCGAGGTGCTGAAATGCTTGTACAGTAGGGCTACCATGGCTATCCGAGTACAGAACCAGAGTACGAAACCTATCCAACTGCATAGAGGTGTAAGACAGGGTGACGTTATATCCCCGAAACTCTTCACCGCTTTGGAAGACGTTTTCAAGCTACTGGACTGGAAAGAATACGGTATTAACATCAATTGCGAGTACATCACTCACCTTCGATTTGCCGACGATATAGTCCTTATGGCAGAATTGCTGGAGGACCTAAGCACTATGCTCAATGACCTCAATAGTGTCTCCCAACAGATATGTCTTAAGATGAACATGGACAGAACAAAGATCATGTTTAATGTCCATGTCACACTTAGCTCGAAGTTGTTGACGAGTATCTTCACCTGGGATAAATAGTCCGACTAGGTAAGTCCAACTTCAACCGAGAGGTCAATCGACGGATTCAACTCGGTTGGGAAGCGTTCCACCTATGCCGGTAGTTGTTGGGAGCACTTAGCTCGAAGTTGTTGACGAGTATCTTCACCTGGGATAAATAGTCCGACTAGGTAAGTCCAACTTCAACCGAGAGGTCAATCGACGGATTCAACTCGGTTGGGAAGCGTTCGGGAAATTACGGCACATCTTCTCGTCAGGTATACCTCAAAACTTAAAAACGAGACTGTACAACCAGTGCGTGTTGCCAGTGATGACCTATGGAACTGAGACGTGGTCCTTCACTGCTGGCCGGATGAGGAAGCTCAAGGGCGTGATAAACTTAGAAATGAGGATATCCGCAGTAGAACCAGAGTGACCGACATAACCCAACGGATTAGTAAGCTGAAGTGGCAATGGGCCAGCCATATAGCTCAAAGAACCGACAACCGATGGGGAAAAAAGGTTCTCGAGTGGCAGCCTCGTACCGGCGGACGAAGTGTAGGGCGTCCCACTAGAGGCCTATGTTCAGCAGTGGACTTGTGAAGGGCTGTGATGATGATGATGATGATGAATGATTTCTTATATTTACGCGTACACTACACATTTATATAAAACTAGTTTTACGGATTTTATCGCGTATATTAACATATTTTATATTCCCGAAGTTTCGAGTAATTTACAGCACCTATGGTCACGGGGGGGACTGAGGTGTATGACGTCCCAATGTCATAGTTAACCATGGCTACCTCCAGATTAAAAATTATTATTTTTTGTTCCGATCTACGCAGTATGAACTTACAGTATCTTGAAGTCTTGCAGTTGTATGCTCGGGTTGGGATTTAGTTTTATTAATTATAGGATCCCAAGCAGATGGTAGCACCCAGCCATCTTCTCTATTGATATTAGGATGTTTTTTTGATTTCAATAGCCTCGCGAATCATCCTTGGAAGGAATCGGTGTTCTTTAGCGAGGATTTGTGGTCTATCAGATCTAATGTAGTGACGGGGGCGTTCCTATACGTGTTCGCAGACTGCGGAATTCCCGGAACGTCGATTCTTCACATCAGCTATGTGTTCTTTAACGCGAGTTTTTATTAATCTTTTAGTTTGTCCTATATATGAGAGACCACATTCACAATCAAGCTTGTACACTCTTACATCTTGCAGAGGGATATTACACTTGACTGATGGTAAAAACTGACTAATCTTCTTCGGACTGTGAAGGATGGTGATGAGAATCATCGTTTAAATATCTATCTGTATGGGACTTTTTTCTATCTTAATTTTGTTTGCTTCTTGACCCACATTTTTTACAAACATTCCTTTTTTTAAGAGAGTCCATATGAGCTCTATGGAGTTTTAATCACAGTGGTAAGGTGGAAGCCTCACCACTTAATGCACATGCTCTTCCAACATCTTATCTGCTTCCTATACAGGCGGCTGTTTGTGCTCTTTAATAATTTCATATAACTGAGCCTTTACCATCGTCGGCAAATACGAAAGTCCTCTCTTTACCTGTAATCCAGTTTTGCATTTCAGCTTTTGTGCTTGCTTTTGTAGGTGCTTTGCCAACCTCTATTGTGTGATAAGAGGCATTATCCATGACCACAATTGACTGGGAAGGTAGATTCGGTATGAGCTTTTTACCAAGTCACTTCATGAAATTTGTTTTGTTCATATCATCATGATAGTCGGCTGCTCGTGACTGAGATCTAAAGATCAGCTGAGCATTGGGTATGAAACCCATAGCACCACCCGCGTCGATGATAATCCACCGGGGTCCTTTAGAGTCTGAAGATAATACGTTTTCTTCAGATTCGCATTGCCAGAATTTTCCGGCGCAATATATTGCATGTATATACAGTCCAAACAAACAAATGGGCGCTAGTTTCCAAGACGATTATTCCGTAATTTTTCCAGGTATCGATATCGCCGGGCAACAATATCATATCTCTCCATTAATATTTTCTATCTAGCCCTAATTTTTTTTAAATAAAACCCCATCCCTTTTCTAATTCTTCATAAAGTGGTACGACTTCGTTTAAAATCGATTTTGCTTCACATTTCATGCACTAACTTTGTAAGGGTAGGCAATTCCTTTCTTACGGAATAAAATTCATGAATTTTATGCCTTATAGCACACCGTTCGAAGTCTTCCAGTTCAATTCTCTTATGCAGGGGACCACTTTTGCGTAGTGTTGAAATCTTTGTGAACGTGCTGGCTGCCACCTTAACTTCTTTAGTGATTTTTGACACAGTTTTTTCGGATATACCTAACAATATAATTTACAAATATATTTAATAAACAAATATTCCATTTCAATTACCTATTTTTAAAGTCTTACGACTGTACCAACAATAGTCGCAGTACATCTGCTTAAGTCTTACAAATTGTTATCACATTATAATTATAAAAATATATATTTTGACTGGTTGAGTGGGCAAATCATTATCTGTCACTGGTAACCCTATTTTACTAACATGTAATAACAGCGACACGAGCCTGAACACATCGTAAAGGAATTAATGGGGCATTATTACGTTTATCATGTTCACAAAAGTTGTTCACCTTTTACAACATCAATCTTTCAGCACTTTTTAAAGTTTCGGGCATGATTTTCAGCCAAAAATCAAAGGAAAATTAATAAAATCTGCAGTAGCGTCTCCGCGTGTCGATGTCTTTGACAGACAGGGGAGCCAACACAACAGCATAGGAATTATTTGTTGAAATGTAGCGCACACTTTACCGTCAACTGTCAAAACGGTTTCGATAAAACAGCGCCCTTTTGACTTTTTACTATTTGATCGACTGATGAAGAGCTATCGTATCACAGAGCCATCTATGCAAACAAGACTATAGTTTTTGAGTTATAAGAAAGTGACCATATTAACCGGATGACCATATTGCACTCACGTACGCTATATTTGGTCAAAAGACTGTTTAATTTAGTGTGAATATATTATATTACTACGCTGTCCGTCACAGAAATGTTGCGTCCACAGGTACTGTCCTTCACAAGACTAGGGCAGTCTGAGAGCAGTTAGGAAACATTTATACAGGGTGTCCAGTAAATAGCGACATACTGCAGGGGTGATAGCTAGGTCACTACCTATCAATACAACACAATATATGTTCAGCAAAATCTTACGGATTTACAGTTTTACAAAATTTTCCGAAATACCGAAAATCTCTACCTTGAAACAGATTTTAAGCATCTCGTAATGAAAAATCCTTTTCTAGTACTTTTTATTACATCAAATTATTCGTGAACAGTTACTTTACTCATTAATAAGTCTTTTTCTATCAAAGACAAGAATGTTTTCAAGAAATACTATTTTTGTTTAAATTTGCAGAAATATTTTCTTATCACTTAAGTTTAACCTACAGTGGTGAAAAAAAATGTATGTGGCAGTTTTGTACAACAAACTTAAAAATAGCTTGTTTAATGGTGATTTTGGAAAGATACAATACTAGTGCATTTTCATTAAAAAATACAAAAAATAAGCTATTTTAGTTAATAAGAGCATTTTATTTTAAATGCAAGTAATGTGACTTTGAATTCGAATCGTTGTAAGGTCGTACTACGGTTCGAATTACATAATAATTAATCTACAGCCGACCGGCCGGCCGGTCTGTAAATGACATCTTGAAGAATAAGGTGATAGTAAAAAAAACAGAGGAGTTAACTTTAATAAACATTTATTTAAATAAATTACAATAAATGCTCAAATTGCTTCCTTGTGCCCTAATACACGCTCGGCATCTTCTTAAAATGAGCTTTTGAGTCTTCTCAGGCTTATTTCCGATATTTTCTTGCTGCAATGTTAACCCTTGCTCTCAATTCATTGTCATTTTGGATCGGTTTTTCTGGTAAACATTTCATGGTGTGGATGTCTCCTATCGGGAAACCTTTCCTGAAGAGGGTGGCAGCAGCTCGGGAACTTTGGCCAGCTTCTCCGTAAATAAGGTGCATCTCAGCATACTCTCGCTGCGTATAACCAGGAAAAACGCGGCGGTTGGCCATGTTATAAAACACAAAAGTCCAGGTGGTCGCCAAGTCGTCGTAGTGGTCACAATAAAATCCAAATCGTAAGGCAAACAAAGTCCGGGGTCCAAGGACAACAGAACAGTCGTCAGTACGAAACAATAATTTGTGAACACAGAGATGCGTTGCGCACGGTTTAAGGTAGCGTACTGACAAGTGTCGCAAATAAGGTTGAGAGTGAGACACAAAATCACAATGCAAGAAAGAGCGGATAGCACATGCGCTTCTTTTGTTAGACAGTAACCGGTCGGGTCGGGTCGGTCGGCGAGCAGGTAAAAACCTTTAGTCATTACGCGTGCATGTCGCATTTTACGTGTCACAACTAGTTTTATAATAATTCGCGTAAATGAGCAGCTATTACTTATTCTCATAGTGGTTTTTGTCAAAATTACGTTAATTACATTTTCAACAAAATCAGCTTCTCTGGAACTAAAATAGCATTTTTTTGTATTTTTTTAATGAAAATGCACTAGTATTGTATCTTTCCTAAATCACCATTAAACAAGCTATTTTTTAAGTTTGTTGTACAAAACTGCCACATACATTTTTTTTTCACCACTGTAGGTTAAACTTAAGTGATAAGAAAATAGTTCTGTGCAAATTTAAACAAAAAATAGTATTTCTTGAAAACATTCTTGTCTTTGATAGAAAAAAGACTTATCAATGAGTAAAGTAACTATTCACAAATAATTTGATGTAAAAAAAAGTACTAGAAAAGGATTTTTTCATTACGAGATGCTTAAAAATCTGTTTCAAGGTAGAGATTTTTCGGTATTTCGGAAAATTTTGTAAAACTGTAAATCCGTAAGATTTTGCTGAACATATATTGTGTTGTATTGATAGGTAGTGACCCTAGCTATCACCCCCTGCAGTATGTCGTGCTATTTACTGACACCCTGTATACACTGCCATGATCAAAGAACAGAACAGAATTATTCACATAATAATTGTTTTAAATAAAAATAACAAAATAATAATAAACCAGACTGAATGCTTCAAGAAAGCGATTTATATTTAAAAAAAAATATTTCGAGTGCTTGTGAAGTCGGTCAACACGAGGTTTTTTAATTTAATTATTCTATGCCAGTACTTGCCTATTGTCATACCTGTAGATGGTGATGCAGCCGAAGACAGTAAAATACAATGATGTAGCTTAACAAAACCCTATTCACTCTCTTGAAGAGTCTTGAAGACACCTACATTGTAATCGGATGGTACGACAGATGCTGACAAATTATTACTACGCAAACTCTAACAAATTATTACGAAGCAAACCGTTTGGTTCGAATGCATTCTATGCCCACAACGAAGGGGTGGAAGTCGTAAAATTTGTTGAATAAAACTAGTTTCATTTTACGTTTACGCGTTTAATTAACTTATTTTTATATTCTCAACGTTTTGAGTACTTTGCAGTGCTATGATCACGGTCTGACTGCATTTTAGACAATCTGAACTTCATAAATTTTAAAATCGAGTTCACCGCGAAGACAATAGTCTCCCCCCTCCACCCTCATACCTGCAATAAATTACAAAATACAAGTTATGATTACATTATAGTATTATAGTGCAATTCCAAGAGATGACGATTATCTTTTATAGAAGAGGGGGCAAACGAGCGTGCGACGCTGCTGTCATGGTACATTGGCTCCCTAATATTATCAGTTTTGACAATATTAAATGTGAATTATTTTCGTTGTTTCTTAGATAAGTGAGTGTTTAAATAAAAAGGAAATAATTTAAATAAATAATGTAAATTATGTATTCTCCGACCGTGTAGTGGTAGTGTAAGGTTATCGGCTACCCACGGGATAATATTAAATATATAGGACTACACAACATGATGATGTTGTGACCAGGATTAAGAAAGGAATGCTTCCGTGGTTTGGTCATGTGGGGAGAATGAATGAAGAAAGAGTATAGACCACAAAGGCACTGATGAGGTTGACAAATCACTGCTCCTAGTCGAATTCCTATGGCCACGCGCAAGCTTTTCCTATCAATTACGAAAACGAGGTACACCATTTTATCACGCACATGTGAAATTTCCCAACCCGCTATAAAACAAACGGATGTCGCAGAAGTGAACAGCAGAGTCGGCAAAGAACGCCCTAGGCGAAAGTTTATCTTACCCGACGAGCATGTATGCTTAGGTATATGGATGTAAAGCAGACGAGAAAGGTGTGTCAGAATCGTGCCAAATGGAAGTCCGTAGTCTCTGCCTACCGCTCTGGGTGACAAGCGTGAGTATTTATGTTTATGTTTATTTATAGAACTACCCTGAGCCATAACCTAATTATTAAAAAGTAATCATATTAACTAGAAAAAAAAAACATTTTTTTTATAGAATACATACGCGTCGAATAAAGACACTTTTTTTTGAATTCGGTTACTAAATGGTAAAAATGATAAAAAGTTGACAGTAGTAGTTTTAATAGTAGTGTAGAAAAACAGAAAACAATTACTAAAACTAAAAGCCGATTTTAATTGAGTTGTAAAAATATCGAACCTTTTCGTTTACTAAGGAATTTCATATTTCATCCGTTTACATTCGAAAAGTTATTCTGAAAACTTTTGCTTCAGAACGTCGGTTTGCAATTATATCGCTCAAATAAAGATAAAGCTAAAAGTTCAGTTGGAATGTGTATTTAATAAGTTTTGAGCACTTCCCGTAAACGAGTACTTCCTTAAGCTCAAACAATTTTAATAAAATCTTTATCATAATGTTATGATTAAAGCCTTTTTAACTCATTTGGACCCTCACCACATAAAATGCTTCCTATCTTTTACTTGGTAGAGCAATGTTGCAGCTATATTATGGTTTTAGTATGAATGGATCGGCTCGACCGGGGAAGAACCGCGCCTTCCGGGATACCAGCGTAAAATAGCAACTCAATGCTGGTGTGTTTCGTATGGTGAGTGTAGAGAACCGGATACTCTTTTTACTGGATAGCGAGGCATTCCATCTAGGTCTTCAGGGCTGACAACGCAACTGATTCTTAATTGAGGATAGATGTAGATGTCTACGGGCCACAGTATCCATTTACCATCAGGTGGGCTGTACTGCTTGTCACTCTTCTACTATAAAAAATAAATATTGAATGTAACTTATTTCTATGGATTTTGTCACTTTTATTTACTTATTTTTATGGCTGCAGTAGTAGTGCCACGTACAAAGAGATGGACTGTAAGTTCATTGGTCACTTCAGTTTTATAAAACAAACATATTTCTTCCACTAAATAGCAGTACTTGCATTGCTGTGTTCTTGTTTATAGGGTATAGAGAGCCAGTATAATCACAGTGTACGGGCAAGCCATCGTACATTCAACTTTATTTTGCGCTCACGTTTGCAACCTACTTTCGGGGCGCATGTTTAATTAGTAATAATTTTATTATATTTAACTTCAAATCAGTACGTCAACAACCGTCCTACTAAACACTAACTACTCAAGGAAAGATTTGCCACAATAACCTTATAACTACTTTACTTTTTAATAAACCTTTTAAACTTTGGTGATCTTTTCCTTTCGACGTGCTCATCAACTAACTTCAACTCTACTTCTTGAAAGTGTATGGCCCTGCAAACCATACATTTTATGGTCCTTCGAGTAAAAATTCAAAAGTGAAGTGTAACAGTGTGTGATCAGTGATTAATTTGCGGTAGCGAATCGGTTGACTGGCCTCCTGGAAGAGGGAATCACCAGAACAGTTGAGAGTGCGCACATATCGCAGAGTAATCCTGTCACGTACTACACAACAACTAAGACGAAGCAACACCAAGCTCTATATCTGCCACCGCCAACTACGTGCCAGAACACCGAGCTACGAATTTCGCATTCTCTTCTTCTAACTTTTACTACAATTAACTAACTACTTCAACTACAACATCATGCTGCAACTTCAACAACAGTGTTTTAATAACATCAAAACTCTCTGCTCTAACTACAAGAAATATAGTCAAGACAAAAAAAATCAAGAATACTTGTTGAAACGACTGGAGTCTCTCAAGGCGCATTGGAGCGACTTCAGTGAACGACACCAACAACTACTATTAACTTATGAAGGTAAAAACATCAACTACTTCACCGAAAATATCTCCGAAAATACTAAACAACTTTACGAAACTACTAAGAAAAGCATGGAACATCTATTACAAAAACTACGTGAACCAAAATCTGTGGAATTCGAATTAATCGATATGCTGGAGGATAGCTCCGAAGAAACTTCATATTCAAATTCGCTACTAGAGATATAAATGTGCAACTTTAAATCTCTCGACCGTGCTATGTCAAAATTGACCTCAAAACTATCACCGAGATGTGGGAGCTTCAAGATAATCTTTCCATACTAAAAACTAAGTGGTAAGTCACTGACAAACTACATTGAAATTTAGAAGCTAAGTACAAAGGCTCTAACGTCAAATACTACAACATATCTGTCGAGATGGAAGACAAGTATGACGAAATTCGACAAATTTTAAACTCGAGAATCTGGTCAACTATTCATTACGAAACATCTGCAACAAAATGGAAATTCCTGAATTTTCTGACAACTATACTCAATGAGTTTCATTCAAAGACCTCTTCATGGAAGCCATTCACAACAATCTAATGGTAAATAATGCTCAAAAGATGCACCATCTCAAGTCTAAGCTCAGGGATGAGGCTGAGCGCGTAGTGCAGCATCTCAGTATCAGTGCTGACAACTATAACTCATGCTTGGATATACTAACGCAACGCTATGGGAACCGACGCCTTCAGTTCACATCTTTCATCAACACCATGCTCAACCTGCCTGTCATACAAAATCCCGACAGCTACAACCTAAAAAAGATGCATGACGTCATCACGGAATGTTTGAATGGAACCACACACATTGGCATCGATACTACTACGTGGGATCCACTCATTGTCCACATGATGTCACTAAAACTTGATAAAGCTTCCTACTCAGAATACATGAATGAACTACAAGACCACAGAGAGTAACAACCATTAAACGATTTTCTATACTTTCTTGAGTGCAAGTTCATGGCATACGAAGCAATGAAAAATGCAAAGAAAGAAACTACGGCTACTCAAAATCAGAAACCGACTTTGCGAGAACCGCAAACAAGAACATTTCATCGTGGAACAATACGGAGAGAAATTATCCTTCAAGAAATACATCAACGAACCTAGGAAATTTATTATACTACTTATGGAAAATGCCCAAACTGTAACGAGGATCACGTGTTGATGCAATGCCCAAAGTTCATTGACATGAACCCTACACAACGCAATAACACTGTTGCAAAACTGCATTTGTGCGAAAATTGCTTATTTAGTCATGGCAACGACAAATGCAATTCTACAAAAACATGTAAAGAGTGTCATATGAGGCACTTTATTGCACAAAGAATTGTGCAATAAAGTGCCTCATTTGTAGAAACAAAGAAATATTTACCTACAACTAAAACAACATCGAACGAAAACTACTCAAAACCACGACCTTCAACTTCTTCACAACCATGTTCCAATCATCTGTCCACTGATGATGTGGAAATTTTACTACCAACTGTACAACTGCAAGTGATGACTGCAAATGGAACTCAAATCAAATTACGGGCTTTACTAGACCAAGGCTCACAAGTAAACTTAATCACTGAAAGGGCGGCGCAGCTCTTACGACTGCCTAGAAAAAGAATGAACGCAACTGTTACTGGAGTAGGATCTGTATCTGGTGACTGCAAAGGACGCCTCAATTTGTCTTGCAAATCAATCTACTCTAACTACACGTTTGAAACTCAAGCCCTCATCATGAAAAAGCTCACGAACAATTTACCTAACTCGTCGTTTGAACCAACTAACAGGCCACACTTGGAAAACTTGAAGCTTGCAGATCCAGACTTTATTTTATATGTCGCGCCCTATTGATCTACTGCTAGGAGCCGACATGTACTCAGACATTTTACTAAGTGGAGTACTCAAAGGAAGCCAACAATCCCCGATTGCGCAACAAAAACAACTGGGATGGATACTGTGCTGCAAATTAAAAACTTCGAACTGTCACATGACTCTCATCGATCTCAACGAAATATCCAAGTACTAAGAAAGCGAAGATATCGTTCAAGGCGACAATGACTTGTCCAAGGACGACTACTATGAAAATCACTACTCAAACACTGTACGACGTCATTCAAACGGGAAGTACATCGTATCGATGCCGCTTTGTTATTACTATGAATAAAAGATGGGAACTTAAGATCTATCGCTGTTTCACAATACTTAAACATTTAAAACGATTTAAAAGAAACAATAAACTCGCTTTGATGTATCGAGATTTTATCAAAGAATATACAGAACTAGGACACACGAACCCTCGTCTCTGATACCTACTTATCTATCTCAATGTTATCTCCCGCATCATGGCGTCATACGCGAACATTCAACTACTACGAAATTAAGAGTCGTTTAACGCTTCTCAGAAAACTACAAGCGGCTTCAGCCTTAACCAACTACAAGAAATGGGTCCCAATTTACAAAAAGATATTCAAGCACTCATCTTAAAATACATCGAGAAAATGTACCGCTGCATAGAAATCACTCAAAATCAACAAAAACTGCAAAAAATAATATGGCGTGATTCACCAATTGAAAAGCTCCGAGAGTATGAACTAGGCACCGTGACTTTTGGGATGAAATGTGCGCCATTGCTTGCAATGAGAACTCTCAAACAACTTGCAATGGACGATGGCTACAAGTACCCAGAAGCGGCTCGCGTACTTCAAGATGATTACTTGGACGACCTTGTGAGCGGACATAACTTTATTCATGAAGCAATCTAACTTCAACAGTCACTAATTGAACTGTTAAAACTTGGCGGCATGAACCTAAGAAATGGTCAGCAAACGACCCCGTACTAATAGAAAACTTAACTGAAGATCAAATTTCGTTACACAACAACTTCGACTTCAAACATGAAGAATCAATGAAAACACTTGACCTTGGCTGGAACCCCAACACTGATCAATTTTCTTTTAACTGGGAGCTAGAGAAAACACAAAGGCCGGGTTAACAAAATCAAGCAAATATCCCATCACAGAATTGGCAGTACGTCAAGTCGGAACAAAATCCAGCAGATTGTGCCTCTCGTGGACTGTACCCCAGCAAACTAATCAACTTCGAACTGTGGTGGAATGATCCTGAATTCCTGCAAAATCTGGAAACCGAAAAGTGCATAGACAACCTAACATGTTTGTACACTAATAACGCCGAACTTACGAAACGTGGTGCCAAATACCTTACTACAACGGAAATAACAGCCGCTAATGAACAAATAATTAAATTTATGCAAAGTACATGGTTCGATAACGAGTACAAACAACTTATAAAACAAGAAAATATTACAAACAAAAGTTGTATCTTCAAACTCAACCTTACTTAGACAAAGAAGGATTATACGAGTAGAATAGAATAGAATAATTTTTATTCAATATAGATTACATGTGTAATTCTTATTGAAAGTCATTTTACTTTACCACTGGTTCGAAAAACCTCTGTCCTGGGAAGAACCAGCAAGAAACCCAGCGGGACTTTTTTTAAAGTAAGTTTTACATTAATGGTTGTACAAACTATTTAAGTACAAAATTTATTTTAGAAACTGTTTGGTAGCGACCACTCATTCCCAGGGGTTATTATCAATCATATATTCATTTATACTATAATAACCCTTTTATACAGTTTCAGCTTAACAAAACATTTAAACTTGGTAATAGAGAGAGTCTGTACACTTTCCGGGACCTTGTTGTAATAGCGTATACATTGCCCCAAGAATGAATTACTGACTCTGTGGAGTCGAGAAACTGGTATCACTAGCTTGTGTTTGTTCCTAGTGTTTACAGAATATATATCACTTTTTACTAAAACTACCTTTGTTTTTGTGAACATACATTAAATTTTCGTAAATATACTGAGAGGCCAAAGTTAATAATATATATAGTGGGCAGCCATATCAACAACTCTAACTTACAATTCGAGATGAAACATCCCGCCATCATCCTCGAAGTGGACGCTTCACTGGACTACTTATCGAGCAAGCTCACTCTGTAACACTTCACGGAGGTCCTCGATTAACCTTAGCATATCTAAGGCAACGTTATTGGATTGTTGGTGGAAATCGAGCCGTGAAAGCAAAACTACGTCACTGCGTCCGATGTCACCGTCACAAATAAACAAAACTCATCAGATTATGGCTGACCTACCTCAACATCGTATAATACCGTCCCGTTCGTATAATGCCGTTCACGCCCACCGGAGTCGACTTCACTTGTCACGTGGACGTTAAACTGAACAAGGAAGAGGTGTTAAAACTTCAAAGGGATACATCGCTATCTTTGTATGTATGGCGACTAAAGCCGTACATATAGAACTTGTATCAGACCTTAGCACCGAAACTTTCATCGCCGCCTTTCAAAGAATGTGTGCCCGACGTGGCACTCCAAAACATGTCTACTCGGACTGCGGAACTAACTTTATCGGCGCATCTAAGACGTTACATAAAGAATTCGAACAATTCCAACTGCAACTCTCGTCAGATTTTTTGACCACATTGGACAACTGGAGGTAGAATGGCACTTCAACGCGCCGGCGTGGCCTACTGCAGGTGGCCTTTGGGAGGCAGCTGTGAAGTCAATGAAGTACCACCTACGTCGTGTACTGGGAGATCAGAAACTTACCTACGAAGAGTTTCAAACTTTATTAACACAGATCGAAGCGTGCATGAACCTGGAGTTCATGCACCTCTCTATCCACTAACTGAAGATCCTGAAGAATTCAAAACTTCTTAACTCCAGGACACTTCCTAACCGGCAGCCCTGTGATGTCTCTACCGATCTCGGACTACAGTGACGACAGAGACATTAACTTACGTCGGCGATGGCAACTGACTGAAAACATGTTACAACAGTTTTGGAAAAATTGGTCTAATGAATATTTGACTCAACTACAAGGCCGAAGTAAATGGAACGAATCAACTAAGAACATCAAAGAAGGCGATATCGTGCTGGTAGAGACAACAACTTGCCGCCAGGAAAATGGGCCATGGGTCGTGTACTTGAAACTCATCCCGGTTCTGACGGTGACGTAAGGGTAACTACTTTAAAACACGAACTGGCATCATCAAGCGTCCCATCGTAAAACTATCACCACTCCAATTGAAGCTGAAATAAATTCCAAACCACCAATATGCAATCAACAAGATGAAAAGCCTCAAAAGTTGAAATCAAACCTCAACAATCAACGAAGACAAAGAAAACTAAGATAAAAATATCCTCAGCTCTAATGGCAACCCTATTAACAATGTTTATTTGCATATCTGGATCATATGGTGAAATGGCGCCATGTGCTTACATTACGAGTACAAACCTTAAACCCGACCGGCCGATATATTACGACACCGTTGGCAAATTGAAAATGATTCACGACGAGTGGACATTGCTTATGTACTATAACTTAACTAATTATTGGAATAGAATAGACCGGGTCAAGACATACCTTCATGGCTTGTACGACCTATGTGATAAAACTGACCGAGATACTGCAAAACTACTTTAGAACTTATTAAACCTACAATCTGAATACATTACAGTTAACTTTCAAAAGAATATATATCTGTGACAGAAACTGACATGAAGCTGTGCACTCAAATGAAACAAGATAGTTTTCTCTGTTACAAAAACTTACCGGTGTTCAACTTACATAACAACAATGCTCCGTGTGAAGCTAAATTATTGAGTCATAGTTCGGGGACACCTGTGGGGTCAAGCCGGCATCATGCAATGACGCGTGCCGTTTGCTGCGGAGCTTGCACTTTGCGCACGATATGCAATTTCGACGTGATGTCGCACTGTATGACGTCGTCTGGCATAGTAAAACTCGCGCAAGGGTGTGTACTACAATCCAAAGACTTCACTATTCACCACACAATGAGTTCAATACCAAAATGAAAATCGACAACTACTACTTGATATCCCAACTCACTACAGCGAACAACATTATCGGGTTAACTCGCCATAATGTGTCATGGATAGTAATCCAAGAAACACGTGATATGGAACTTCAAGAAATTGACAGACGATTACATTCACTACATGAAAACGAAGTTTTACCTCGTCAATTACGAGTCACGACTTACACCAATACCTGATCTTCTACATACTTCTCAGCGCTGCAATTCTTGAACGACTGTATGGATCGCAAAAAGCTTTTCAGCCGTTATTGCTCAAACACAAAAACATGAGGTCACATACAAATGAAGCGTTGGAACTAGAAGATATGAAAAACACCCACTGCGGACGCGAACCTGCAGCACCGAGTCCAGCGCAGCCGCCCGCGCCGCAGCCGCGCGATCATCGGCCCCGAACACCTACTACGGCGACTACAGCGAAAACAACATTACTTTTAATTTTAACGATTAATACTTACATTATTTGCTTTGTACTGGCAATACTTTACCTTGATAGTTTTTCTCCTAGTTTATCTTATTTTTCTATCGGGTTGCCAATATGTACGGGCAAGCCATCGTACATTCAACTTTATTTTGCGCTCACGTTTTGCACTACTCAAGGAAAGATTTGCCACAATAACCTTATATCTACTTTACTTTTTAATAAACCTTTTAAACTTTGGTGATATTTTCCTTTCGACGTGCTCATCAATTAACTTCTGCTGTGAGGCATTCCAACTTAGTCATCAGATTTGACAACGCCTCTGTTGCCTTCTTTATTTTATATTCTTTATTTATAACGAAAGTACTTTTAAAACGTTTGCTAATAAAAATATATAAGTTGGAAAAGTGTTTTATTATATTATTATGTGGATTTTGATACACGGAAAATGCTTTCACAGTATTGCTTTCCGCCGCCAACTGATGCAGTTTATTACCGGGAGGTATGTGTAAATATTCGCATTTTAGCCATTCGGTGCAGCCATTACATACATACATACATATAATCACGCATCTTTCCTGTAGAGGTAGGCAGAGACCACTTCTTTCCACTTGCTACGATCCTTACATACTTGTTTCGCTTCGTCCACTTTCATTATTCCCTTCCATACATGCTCTTCGGTTTAGGGTACTTTGACCAAACGTGTTTTGTGTTATTTAGCGCTTTAGAATAAAACGAGCATAAGGGAGCGCATGTGATTCATTGATTATGATATAGTAAACTAAATTTAAAGCCAAGCCGTGAGGGCTTAGGTGTTAAACGTGGTAGAGCTACGCTGCAGCTATATTAGGGTTGTAGCACAAATGTGTCGGCTAGAACGGGGAAAAACTACGCTCTCACAGAATACCAGTGTAAAATAGCAGCTTAATATTGGTGTTTTGTATGGTGAGTGTAGAGAACCTGAGACCCATATTACTGGAAACTTACATCTGCATTTTGATTATTAATTGAAGATAGATATAAATGTCTATAGGCCACAGGTACTAACCATCAGGTGGACTGTGCTCGCTTGTCACCCAGATGCTATAAAAAACACGACTGCCATACATTTTACAGTACGTTGTGAAATTTATGCAAAACCGGTTGGTTTTCGTTGGCACAGATGAAATAGTTAATTCCAATTTTAGGTGCTCATTGGCAACGTGCTCAGAGGTGAAAGAAACATTGTGAAGATAGGTAGGTAGCAATTCGGATTGCTCCTGTACTCTCCGTACTCCGTTGAACTCCTAAACATACGTAGTAACATTATTTAATTTTGCCTAAACTACAACAGCTATTATGTGTTTAAAAGGAAAGGTCATTATTGTAAAGATCCATTTTTCTGAAATTTAAATAAGAACGTAAGACAGGTTTATATTTTTGCCGCCAAATAGCAGTGCTTGCACCGCTTTGTTCTGGTCTGCAGGGTATAGAGAGCCAGTATGATTACAGGCTGTGAGACATTTTATCTTAGTCCGCAGAGCTGACAGCGCATCTGTAGATTTCTTTGATTGAAGTTGTCTAGGTAGGTGTCGTTATTGGTTGGAGCTGGCCGGAGGTCTTCACTCGAGTGGGCTTGGCGAGCCTACTTCGGATGTGTGTTGGTGGACTGCGGCAGTATGGCGTCCTTCACCACTACCGCCAAAGCCGAGGTGGGGCCGCGGGCGGAGAGAAGTGTCAGTATTGCAGGCGCCACGCTGTCTACTCTCCGCGAGATTAATTTGGTTGGCGGTGGAGCCATAGACCAGACCCGCCGCTGGGGTCAGGAAGGCTAATACTCGTTTTTCTGTCCCCATGGCCTCGACGTACCTAACTGGAGGATCAGTTGCGTAGATGAAGTTGGAGGCCGCGGAAGGTTTTCCCATGTAAACAAAAGGTGTTATTGGACTCCACTTATTATCAGGTGAAATGTAAGTTCGTTTGTAACTGGAGTATTTAAAAAGGTTAAAATATTATTACAGTAGAAACAAAACATTTTATCAAAATTCGATCACATTATTGACAGGGACTGTTATGGGTCAAACATGACTCATTTAAAATGCATTAAAACGAGCTATAAAATAACGAACGAGCGCGAATACCGATAAAATTGTAAATTTTAGTAAAGCGAACGGATTTACCTGGAATCTGTTTTACATTAACATAAAATTGAATATCCGGTGCCATGGAAATAAAACGGTTATTCAAATTTACAAAATATTGCTATGGCTCCAAAGATATACAATAAGATACTGAATAACATCAAAGAGTGTAACGATATACAGATTTTCAAAGATAAATTGTTCCACTTTCTAATTGAACATTCATTTTATTCGATTGATGAATTTTTGTCGAGTGTCAGAGTTAATAAAAGTCTAACGGATACTACATAATTTTATCAAAATTAAGGTTATATATAATTGAAAAATATTTCTATAATTTAAATGAATATTTTGATACAAATATTATTTAATTTGTGTGGACAACTTCGGCTTGCCTTTTTTTTCAATTATTATTTAATTTAATTTTCTATATAATTTTATTATATTTAATTTTCTTTTTTAATTATTATAATTATAATTATTATTATCATTGTTCTTTCTTTTACTTGACAATGTGATTATTAGTTGAATTGAATTTATAGAATGTTCAATAATTTATCTAATATTGTATACCTAATTTAAAATGTATTTTAATAATGTAATCTTATAATGTAACTTAATAATGAAATCTAATAATGTAATTTAGTAATAATATTTAATAATGTAATTTAATATTTTATAATTACTACGGCCAAACCGGGTTCAAATGCAGACTATTTTTAAAACAACACATCTATTGTTACCATTTGATTGCAATAAAGATCATGATTATTATGAAAATATTACAATGCGAAAATTATTAATACCTTTATTTTTCATCGTTTGTGGCGGCATAGGAGAATCCACCTCCATATCACCCGAAGGAGCCGTAAGGGCAACAGCGAGAAACTGTAACACGAGATTATACAGTACGTGGCTCTACCATACGATGTTGCACGAATGGATAGGCTCGACCGGGGAAGGTCCTGATGTTACAAAATACCAGCCTAAAGACCACCGTAATTCTGATGTGTTTCGGTATAGTGAGTGTATACCACCATACCGAAACACATCAGAATTACGGTGGTCTTTACGCTGGTATTTTGTAACAGCGGACCTTCCCGGTCGAGCTGATTCATTCGTGCCACATCGTATGTAGTAGAGCCACGTATAATCTCGTGTTACAGTTTCCCGCTGTTGCCTACGGCTCCTTCGGATGATATGAGGGTGGATTCTACTCGCCGCCACAAACGATGAAAAATAAAGGTATTAATAATTTTCGCATTGTAATATTTTGTAAATTTGAATAACCGTTTTATTTCTACGGCACCGGGTATTCAATTTTATGTTAATGTAAAACAGATTCCAGGTAAATCCGTTCGCTTTACTAAAATTTACAATTTTATCGGTATTCGCGCTCGTTCGTTATTTTATAGCTCGTTTTAATGCATTTTAAATGAGTCATGTTTGACCCATAACAGTCCCTGTCAATAATGTAATCGAATTTTTGATAAAATGTTTTGTTTCTACTGTAATAATGTTGTAACCTTTTTTTTAAAACTCCAGTTACAAACGAACTTACATTTCACCTGATAATAAGTGGCTGCAGTCCAATAACACCTTTTGTTTACATGGAAAACCTTCCGCGGCCTCCAACTTCATCTACGCAACTGATCCCCTTCCAGTCAGATACATCGAGGCTATGGGGAAGCAAAACGAGTATTATCCTTCCTGATCCCAGCGGCGGGTCTGGTCTATGGCTCCACCGCCAAAAATTACTCTCGCGGAGAGCAGACAGCGTGGCGCCTCGCAATACCGACACTGCTCTCGCCCGCGGCCCCACCTCGGCTTTGGCGGTAGTGGTAGAGACGCCATACTCGCCGCAGTCCACCAACACACATCCGAAGTAGGCTCGCCAAGCCCACTCGGGTGAAGACCTCCGGCCAGATCCAACCAATAACGACACCTACCTAGACAACTTCAATCAAAGAAGGCTACAGATGCGCTGTCACTTCTGCGGACTAAGATATGTGCTGGCGCTGCCGTCGCGCCACAAGCAAAATACATCGAAGCCTAAATCGCGCTATCAAAGTTCCGAATTAAAAACAGTATATAGAATAGCTCGAACTACCATTCGGAGCGTTGGCCCTCGGGCAGAACACCTTGCCCGGCGGGAGATCTCCTTTTCCTTCCACCTGCTACAGATAAAATGTCTCACAACCTGTAATCATACTGGCTCTCTATACCCTGCAGACCAGAACAAAGCGGTGCAAGCACTGCTATTTGGCAAAAATATAAACCTGTCTTACGTTCTTATTTAAATTTCAGAAAAATGGATCTTTTACAATAATGACCTTTCCTTTTAAACACATAATAGCCGTTGTAGTTTAGGCAAAATTAAATAATGTTACTACGTATGTTTAGGAGTTCAACGGAGTACGGAGAGTACGGGAGCAATCCGAATTCGCTACCTACACCTTTCTTCAGAATGTTTCTTTCACCTCTGAGCACGTTGCCAATGAGCACCTAAAATTGGAATTAACTATTTCATCTGTGCCAACGAAAACCAACCGGTTTTGCATAAATTTCACAACGTACTGTAAAATGTATGGCAGTCGTGTTTTTATAGCATCTGGTTGACAAGCGAGCACACAGTCTACCTGATGGTTAGTACCTGTGGCCTATAAACATTTGAATCTATCTTCAATTTATAATCAAAATGCAGATGTAAGTTTCCAGTAATATGGGTCTCAGGTTCTCTACACTCACCATACAAAACACCAATATTAAGCTGCTATTTTACACTGGTATTCTGTGAGAGCGTAGTTTTTCCCCGTTCTAGCCGACACATTTGTGCTACAACCCTAATATAGCTGCAGCGTAGCTCTACCACGTTTAACACCTAAGCCCTCACGGCTTGGCTTTAAATTTAGTTTACTATATCATAATCAATGAATCACATGCGCTCCCTTATGCTCGTTTTATTCTAAAGCGCTAAATAACACAAAACACGTTTACGTAATGGCTGCACCGAATGGCAAAAATGCGAATATTTACACATACCTCCCGGTAATAAAATGCATCAGTTGGCGTCGGAAAGCAATACTGTGAAAGCATTTGCCGTGTATCAAAATCACATAATAATATAATAAAATACTTTTCCAAGTTATATATTTTTACTAGCAAACGTTTTAAAAGTACTTTCCGTTATAAACAAAGAATATAAAATAAAGAAGGCAACAGAGGCGTTGTCAAATCTGAGGACAAAGATGGAATGCATCACGGCCTGTGACTATACTGGCTCTCTATACCCTATAAACAAGAACACAGCAATGCAAGAACCCATATAGTTTCGCCATGTCCATCCGTCCGTCCGTCCGCGGTTTTGTTCAAAGACCCTAGGTGCTGCAAATCTGTAATTGGGCATAGTTATAGATATTAATCACGCCTAGAAAAAAAAATCTTAAAAAACCTTTTTATTTTGGGTACTTCCCATAAAAGTAAATAGAGGATGATTTTTTCCGTCTATTCCATCATGTGGGTATCGTGGCATAGGTCTTTTAAAATCACTGGGGGTGTGGAACAACATATTTTCGATTCAGGGGTCCGTTGGCGTAATATTTAGCTTTAAAGTGGTATTTTTCATTACGATTCATGTGCCCCCCCCCCACTCTACCAACTTAATCGCTGTTTTTGGAAATGTGAAAGTATACACAATAGTAGTATATATAATGAGGTTAGAAGGAAAACTATCACAGCTAAGTAGAATTAAGAAGTTAACGAGTAATATTCGACCAACTTATAAAATACACTTGGATTAGTAAAAATATCGTTACAACTCCATAGAAATTTAACTAAAATTATCTGCATTAATAAATTTGTAATGTTATTGTAAACTGTGAAAAATAAACATTTTATATTACTACTATTAGCTTTACTTTTTCATTTACGCGATAGATAGGGTATTATTATCAAAATCGAAAAGTTTTTAATCTTTTTTGAATACCACTCCCTATAAGGCTGTTTTGAAAATAAGTCCTTCAGTTACGATCTTACTATTTGGGCCCATTTTAGTCGTTATAGCGGTCAAACCGAGAACTCACTTATTATACTTATTATCAAGGAAGCCCACGTATTGTGAAAGGCAACTATGGAACCCTACCTCTACATTGTGCGTGGCCCGACACGCACTTGGCCAGTTTTTTATACTGTATAATGTATACTCTTTTTTAATCAAAATACTAATCTTGGATAACTATGTTACAGTTATTAAAATGCACTCGAATTGATAAACTTCTTTTTTGAATTGTTTCTTCTTCTGTAAGCAAATTATACTAGAATTGGGTAGTTAGCACTCTAGTTAATTAAAATACTTTTTGAATTGTTAAAAGAAACAATCCCTTACAAATCGTAATGACGTCATAGTATCATAGAGTCAAATAATATTCCTATTTCCATATTTTTAAATACTAAAAATCGAATTTAACTCAAAATGTTAAATTGACCAAGATTTAAGTCACTATTAAAAGTAGCAAATTCAAATTATATAATGTAGTAATTTATCAATGATGGTATCAACAACCCAATTAATAATATTTTGAGGTCGGTTAATAATGACATCATACAAGAATATTGGTAAAACCATGTTTTTCCAGAGCAAAAGCCCATGTTATATTTTATTCTTGATATTATAGGTGAAGGTTCATTTTGTGTCGAAGATTACAGAAATCACGTTGACATTTATTAACGTATTTTATTTGATGAACGCATTTATAAATGCTGTCTACGTTTATATTGTTTCAGATGTGAAATCGAAGTAAGACAATGTTCCGTTTAGTCGCATTTCTACTTTTCGTCAACCTTGCGTCTTGTTGTTGGCATCATGAACACAACCACGGTCGCGGTAGACACGGTCACTGGAGACACTCATGGCGTCACCGGTATAATGATGACAATGATTTCGAAAGTCTTGCTCAATGCGTGATCGCTGCTGACAAGCTGCTTGAGACCAGTTGTGCCAAGAGCGCGCATCATCGAACGCGAGTGTACCAAGGGCTGGATTTCTACGTACTCAAATATTATCTCCAAGGATTCAGGGAAAACAGCATTAATGTGATGATTAAACATAGGGTTATATATGTTACTGCGCAAGAAAATGGCATTGATACATTTAAAGATTTGAGGATTTTGCCAGATTCCGTTAAAACGACCGATGCAACATGGTACTTCGAGGACGGATTAATTCGAGTGTTACTTCCTTACAAAAATCCGTTAAAAACTGAGGTGACATTAACTTGCGGCGACACTGACCAAACTCTTATTAATGTTCCTAAACTTAAGAATGATCAAAACCATTTAAGATTCTTGGAATAATTTACATAGAAATTTCATAATCTAAACATTACGATTTATATCAAACTACAAATGTGTGATGTTGTAATGCAATATTAAAACAAACTTTATGTTCAAACTTGCTTTTCCTTAAATTTCTACCTAAATAATAAGCGTACGCAGGTATTTTGCGGTAATCGTTTTTATTACAGTTTGCGGGAAAAACGAGTAAACCGTTCACCTGCTTTTAAATGGACACAGGATCAAAGATTTCCAAACACAAACTGGCATGTCACTCAGTTATGTGGAGATTTGCACGAAATCCTAACCTAATTTTGGCATTGACGTAAAACAACATAAATCATTCTTTTCCTTGATGAAATATTTTTTTATATAATAAAATATATAAATAAATACAAATCGGTGTGATATTATGTAATAGATATTCATATTTGCTACGTAAATTTTGGTAAATTTATTTATAATTGTTATATAATACTTTTTTTAACCTTCCTTTTAACCTTTGTTATTCAAGTTACTATACATCTTCTTTATAAATCTTTATGAATTTACAATCTCCTGCAAAACTGGAGGTATATTATTCCAAATTTTGGCGGCAGCATTTATAAATCATTCTTTCGTTTTACACGGTTATAAGTTGAAAGTACATATTATAATAGTTTATCCCTTCCTACGTCACTACATTATGGTCGATATTTAGGAGATAATTTTTCGTATAAATAATGAAATGATTGGAAATGATTTAATGAATTCACGAATCAAACATATTGTAGTTTTCTTGTGTAACTTAAAAACATGAAGCATTAAAAAATATTCTGGTAGACTGGGACAGAAGACCAGACCCAAAAGAAACAAAAACTTCGAATTTTATTCGTTCGAAATTCGAAATTGTGTGATTTATTGTCAGTGATATTATTTTTTAAACAATTAATACAACAATTTGGCTAGTTTGTTGCTTGTGACTTCTGACCTGTGTCAAAAATTACCTCAATCTAAAAGCTTTTAACTAAATAATAAAACAAGTCAGCTGCTTAGGAAAAGTACAGGATCAAATACCCATTGCGACTAGTGCCAGTAAGAAATCCTTTTACATATATTTTTAATAATCTCTCAGTTCTTTACGTGGTAGAGCCATACTGCAACTGCGTCATTCTGCCGAACCTAATATTTTTTCTTAATATCTTTTATTTCATGTCTTTTTTTTTCAATTTAAGTGATTAATTATCTTACGTCAATTAAATTAAAACGGAAATTAAAGGGAGCTAGATATTAAAGAAGTAAAAATCATTAAAATTATAAAAATTGATGATAACAGACAACAGAACAATGATGCAAATGTTGACAGAAAATTCTTAGCTATCTAAAAAAATATTAACAATTCTTACGTGATTCTGTGTACTTCTGAGTAAGATATATGTGTACACTTAACATCAACATTAAATTTTATTCATAGTGATAATCAACAGGCAAACAAAAAATAAAATTAAATGATACGTCATTTCTAAAAAAAAATTCAAATAGGTAGGAAAAATAACATCAAAAAATAGGTACAATGGATAGTAATAATCTAAATATTACTTCATCATCTGATGAGCTGAAAAAAATTAAACGTTTCTTTAGAAGACGAAAGGTTCACTCATTCGATGTCAAAAAGATGACCTTCACTTTGTGGATGCCTAAGTGGCGATGATTTATTATGTGGTGACTAAACAAATCGCTTGATTGACCGCTGTCAGTCCCTGAAGTAATACGAGTAGTTATGCAAATCTTTGATAAGGCAGCAAGCAAATATAAAGAACATGACCATCAAACTGGTATTGATCCATTTAAATTTTGACGACCAGCGTCTGATGTATTTATTCCCAATTAGACAATTTCAGCTTAATTTCTTACCAATTGGGGTTCCACATTTATCAAACCACTTTTGTAATACACACAGAGCTATCCCACTGCCTATGAAAACTGAACAGATGGCTAGGGGGGACCCAAGTGGATGTTTCGATACCGATGTTAGCGAGCCCGTTCAGGCATTCAGTTATAACGCATCTTTTTTAAGTTGTAGTTGTCGGGGTGTTGTATTACAAGCAAGTTGAGCATGGTGTTGACGAAAGATGTAAACTGAAGACGCTGACGATGTGATTGTCGTAACGCTGGGTGAGTATCTCCCAGCATGAGTCATAGTGTTTAGCGCCGATGCTGAGATGTTGTACTAGTCGCTCAGCTTCTCCTCTCAACTTTATCTTCAGATGTTGCATCTTTTGTGCCTTGTTGATCGTAGGATTATTATGAATTGCCTCCAAAAAAAGATCTTTGAAAGAAATCCATTGCATGTACCTGCCCGAGAATTCAGGTACTACTATTTTCGGCGCAGATTTTTCATAGTGATTATTCGACCAATTTTTTGTGTTAAGCTGACGTCGTAGCTCATCGTATTTCCCCTCCATAGTAATAAACAAGTTATAGTATTGAAGATTGGAGCCTTTGAGTTTTGCTTCCAACTCCCAGTGCTGTTTATCGATAACTTCCCACTTGGACTTCAAAATTGATAGATTGTCTTGTAGTTCCCATCTCTCAGTTATAGCGTGAATATCGATTTTAGACATGACGCGATCGAGAGCTTTAAAGTTGCATTCTTGCTGCTCTAAGAGCGTTTTGACGCTTGCGTCGGTGGTGCCGTCCAGCATCCCGGTGAGATTGAAATGCACAGACTTGCTTTTGCGTAGTTGTAGCAGTAAGTGTTGTATACTTTGTAAAGTAGTATCATAAAGCTCCTTAGTTTTGGTAAAAACATTCCCTGTGAAGTAGTCGATGTTTTTATCTACAATAGTTTCCACAATAATTTTGTGGCGCTGTTCAAAGTCGATCCATTGATCTTCAAGGGATTGGATTCGACTTAGTAAGTACTCCTCAGTTTTTCTACTCGCTTCGTCCTTCTTGTAGTTTGAGCAGAGAGATTTGATGTTATTGAAGCATTGTTGTTGAAGATCCAACATTTTTGTGGTGTAGTTTTTCTTGGTACACTAAGTTTGTAGTAAAGTTAGTTAGTGAAGTAGCTGACCCGTAGCTTACGGTGACGCTCGGTGACAGTCGTTTCGGGTTGACTCGACCCGCAACACCAGATAAGTTGTAGTTATATAGTTGTAATTATCCCGTAGTTCACAGCAATAAGTAAGTTGAAGTAGGGTATCTCTTGGATTGTCCCGTGTTTGCGGCGACAGGTGAGTTAGTTTAGTTAGCTCGTAGACTGGCTTGTACTTACACAGTCGTGGCGAGACGCGCTGGTTGGTGCACGACCCGAAGGCAACAAATTTTTTAGCAGCCTCCTTGTATCCAATCTTCGAAAACCGAAACTTCATTAGTAGTACCAGCTTCGAATTTCTCCGTCTTGGAAATGATCGTGGTGAGAGTACGAGTGTAATTGCCCCTGAGCGATATAATATGCGCCTTCTCAATTCACCGGTGAGACCCGCTTCTGGGAGGCCGATGAACCGATCGCTACCGCAAAGATACAAATACCCTTTTCTCGAAGGACCATAAAATGTATGGCTTTTAAGGCCACACACTTTCAAGAAGTAGAGTTGTAGTTAGGTAATGAGCACGTCAAAAGGAAAAGATCACCAAAGTTAAAAAAACATAACATAACATAACATAAACAATCACGCCTGTCACCCAGAGGGGTAGGCAGAGACTATGGACTTCCATTTGGCACGATCCTGACACACCTCTCTCACCTCCTCCACATCCATATACCTACGCATACACGCTCGTCGGTTAAAGGTACTCTTAATTTGGCCCATTTTCAATATATCGCCAATTTTGGTCGATAAATTTTCGCCTAGGGCGTCCCTTCCCGACTCTGCCGTTAAAAGTGCAAAGTTAAAAGTTTAATAAAAGTAAAATAGTTATAAAGTTAGAGTGGCAAATCTTTCCTTGAGTAGTTGGTGTTTAGAAGGACGGTTGTTGACGTAGTGCCGATTGTGAGATTGCAATTAATTAAGTAAATTTAAATACACGCGACGCTCGGCTAAAAGTAGGTTGCAGCGTTTACAAAATAAAAATGTGTGGTGTAACCATACAGAGTGGAGATATGTAATGATTTGTATTCGCAACAGCTCAGACTTTTAGCATGCAACAGGGTAGGAATAATATCCACTATAAGTAATCTGAATGTCTTTTGTTCCTTGGAATGTATTTGATTTACTTTATTTAAAAAAATGGCCAATGACTTCAACGTTATCCACAGCAAACATTTGAAAACTCTTATAATTTTCTTGTGAGCAGTTTATAAACTCCGTAAATAAGTCCCACAACCATTGCGTTATCTGTTACTTACAATTCCGTCGTAATTCCTTTCATTCCGTATTCAATTCTGTTCAGTTCAGGTGCGATAGTGTTCGCAATTAAATAAAACATAGATTTATTTGGGTACAAGGTAGCAGGACTGTCGCTTAGGAAATGCATTGTGATCAGTTTTACTGTTATCAAACGCCATTTCTGTGAACATCAAGTAAGCAGAAATAACGTTCACAGATATGACGAAACACTGTTTAGAGGAAAAATACTCGGCAAGTTTTAACAATTTTTTTTTAATTCGAATTTACCTTTTTATGATTTTAACAGAATTGATGCATGAACTCTTACATTCGTATAATCACCTAATCGAAGATTTGTATAATAAAAACAAAACACAAACTAGTGCGTAATTCTTGTTCTATAGGTAACAGGTGAATAGTGTGCCGTAGTAGGTAATTAATTAACGAAAATGGTTCTACGCAGATTTTATTACAAAAATTAATTTTGTTCACAGCTATGACGAATTTTTGGATACGCGAGCATTAACGACGCAAAATTAAGTAAAAGTAATTAAGTAGTAAGTAATTAATAAAAAATTTTTTTGTGTTCATAAGCACATAAAATAGACCGTAATTCAGTTCCGTTGTTAACCAAATCGGAAAATCTCGTTGCTATAAAATTTTTAGTAAGCTTCAAACTTAGAAACACCTATTGGATACATGTTCACAGGATATGACGATGAATGTTTAAAGATATTGTAAAATGCCGCAAAACATTAAACGATAGCTTTTAATGGTAATCTAATGTATAAAAATTAATGTTTGTTTGTTCGTATTTTATGCGCTACCATACCGTTCATCAGGTTGCGCTAAAACTTTGTCAACATAATGCTTGTACTTGCGCGAAGGTTACAGGCATAGTACAATTAACTTACAGTAGGTGGCGCAAATCGTACCGAAAATTTATTTGAAACTTATATATATCATTCATCTTCAAAGAATGTATTATTATTCCTACATAAACAATATAACACTTCCAAATTTAAAACGATATTTCCACAAAAAAAAATTCTGGGGCTGCAACGCGCCGGGCAGTATTTCATAAATTATACTTAGTTTTAAATTAAAACACCGAAAGTTAATATATTCAACATTGTTTAGATTGTTTTTACTTGAGGTTACTATAAATTAATTGTAGAATAGAATGATCCCGCTCTCACAGAATAACAGCGTAAAATAGCAGCTTAATGCCGCTCTGTTTCGAATGGTGAGTGTATGGCAAACTGCTGACCCTTTTACTGTAAACAAGGCATTCCATCTTAGTCCTCAGGTGTGACAACGCGTCTGCGTTTTGATTCGCAATCGAGGGTATATTATGTAAATTTCAATCGACCACAGCATGCACTTACTGGTGGACTACGTGCTCGTTTGACACCCTTATTCTATAAAAAATCTCTTCTTTCCTTCAAAAAGAGTTTTTCTCACGAGTTCTTTCCTTATGATAAACATTCAGACCTGGAATATTTTTGTAGACCATACAAACACTTATACTGTGACAGATTTATGCCCACTTGTTATCAATTGAAAAAGCTTAATATGAGATATCTCTGGCGAAGTGGGTATTCCCACTCACTTGTTTTGAAGACGTTAAAGAAATGTAAATAAATGTTATCGTTAGGGGCGTATAGTTCAAGCATTACATTCTGGAGATAATATTAGCAGATTGCTGCCGCATAACGGCGGCGTAAGGGAATTCACTGCGCCTTATTATCCCGTGGGTATTGAGTCGTAACTTAGAGACAAATTGGAGCGTAGTGTTCCCGACAACTACCGGCATATATATGTAGGTCATTCGTGTAGTGGTGGTGTAAGAATATCCACTACGCCATATGTCTTAGGAGTCGATAGAGCAAAAAAAACCAGGGGATGGGCAGCATCGTGTTTCTAATAAAACCTAGAAAATAACTGCAGTTATTAACTCAAATGCCAAGCTCACAATTATGGCAAATATTTTTATATGAGACAGTCTATGGGGTATGGTCTATGTTCAGCAGTGGACTTTTGATAGGCTGTAATAAAAAAAAATAACCGGTATATGACCTAAATGATGATTAAGGTCAATAATCCCTACAAAAGAAGAGATCCATGTGGACTTTTACTGGCAGATTAAGAAAAAGAAGTTTTAAAAAACTTAATGCTTCTGAATATCGCTAACAATACTCTTTTAAATACACTATTGTAAAGTTATACGTGGTAGAGCCATGCTGCAGCTATATTAGTAGTATAGTTGTAGCACGAATGGGTCGGCTCGACCAGGGAAGGAACACGCTCTGACAGAATACCAGCGTAAAATAGCAGCTTAACACTGCTGTGTTTCGTATGGTGAGTGTAGAGAACCGGAGAACCTTTTTACTGGAAAGGAGGCATTCCACATTAGTCCTCACGGGTGACAACGCATCTGCATTTTGATTATTTATTGAGGTTAGATGTCTATGGGTCACAGCAACCACTTACCATCAGGTGGACTGAGTGCTCGTTTGCCAAAGTTACAAAACAAATCAGTTAGGTATCACAGACCTTTTAACATATGTTTTATGTTTTTTTTTAAACGTTACCTCCACACTTGGATTTTCTCCTGTATCGCGGGTGCAGTACGAGTACGCTCGTATACATACATAGATTTCACAAGCACAAACATCCTGACACAGAACAATTATTTGTGGGCCATACAAATACTTGTTCCGTGCGGGATTCGAACCCGCGGCCCTTAGCACTGCAACCTATTAAAAAGCCACTGCGCCACGGAGCCGTCAAAAATATATGCTGACATTTTAATAAATTAAATTTTCCCGCGGCTCCGTTGTCAAAAACAGCATGATGTTTATAGGCGATATTTGATCCATATTATTGTCCCTATTTATTAGCTATTTTTATTTTTATAGAATAAAGATAACAAACGAGCACACAGTCCATCTGATAATAAGTTGATATTGTATCCCCAGAGAACTAAGACAGAATGCCTCTTTACCAATAAAACGGGTAACTCTACACTTACCACACGAAACACAGCCGCATTAAGCTGCTATTTTACGCTGATATTTTGTGAGAGCGTGGTTCTTACCACATACTACAACCATAATATAGCTGCAGCATGGCTGTACCAGGTACACCTTAAGAAGAAACTTCATGTTACTTCTTTGACTTCTCGTTTGGAGTTTTATTCAACCTCAACCTGTTTTACTAATGACGTAGCGTAAACAGCGTCGCAGCAGAATACTGTTGCTGTGTTTCGTTTGTATGACTGGAGATGTGAGACTGGAGATTTTTTACTTGCAAAGAGTTAGCCATCTTAATCGTCAGGGGTGACAGCGCAAATGATGAGCTACAGTCTTCACTTACTATCAGGTTGGCAATTCGATCATTTATCAATCATACTAATTTCTGATGATGATGATGGGGATGAGTCGCTCGCGTCCGTAGGCTTCGACCACCTAACCCTAGGCCCACCCTACACGTGTCCCCCGGGTGGTGCTAAACGAGTGACAAAGCCGAAAGGATAGACTCGGCTCCTCGCCGTATGGTAGCGGCGTAAAATATACCACCCCCTTAGATCGCACCATGAGCCAACACATTAAAGGAATGGCCCCGGTTCCCAGCACCTTTGGGCAGGGTGCGAAGAATCTCCGGGGTAAAACCGGCGACGAGGTTCGCCACCCGTCGTTCTGCCTCCCGGAGGCGAAAGTGGATTGCGGAGGCCCGTCTGGCTACGCTGAATGTATGTGGAGCAATGAATGATAAGATGGATGAAATATGCGAATTGATGAATGACAGAGGAATAGATGTGTTATGTGTAAATGAGACGAAACGAAAGGGAAAGGATACCACTGCACATGGCATGTATACCGCTTACTGGTCTGGTGTAGACGAGACCGAGCGGGCATGCCAGGAGTCAGTGTCATCCTTTCAGAAAGAATGGGTCAATGTGTGAAAGAGTATGAATGTGTAAGCCCAAGGCTGCTGTGGATACGAATGAAAGTGGGCTTAAAGAAGTTGTTTGTGCTAGGGGTGTACGCCCCAGATATGTCTAAGCCCACTTATATGCGAGAGCAGTTTTGGGACATGGTAAGGATGGTGTTGATGAAATGTAAGGGAAATGAAAATATCATTATGTTAGGAGATTTTAATAGAAGGGTTGGGGTGAAGAGGTCTGGTTATGAAAGGATATTAGGAATGTTTGGCGATGAAAGTGTAAATGAGAATGGTGAAGACCTCCTCGCCATATGTGAGGAAAAGAATATTTTTGTGACGAATACTTTCTTTCACCATAAGAGGATTCACATGTATACATGGGAAAGAGGTAATGATAGAAGCATGATAGATTTCATAATTGTGGATGAAAGAATGCGGAGCGCAGTGGTAGATACAAGAGTTTACCGGGAATCCAACGTAGGGACGGATCATTACCTGGTCTTATGCCGAATTAATGGTCTATTCAGGCGTTGGCGGCATCGGACATCTGTGTCTACCACTGCGTTACAGCGTATAAGAACAGAGAGGTTACAAGATGAAGGTGTGAAAGAAGTATAAATGTAGACTGAGGAGAATATAAATGGTTTGAATGAAATATGTATGAATGATTTAGACCTGAAGACTGTATGGAATAATGTTAAGAAAGTTTTGGTGGATGCAGTCACCGAAGTATGTGGTGTAAGTAAGAGAACGAATGAAAGGAAAAATAATACGTTGTGGTGGGATGATGAGATTCGGATAGAAGTTGAAGCAAAGAAGAGAGCATGGCTAGATTTACTGGCAACCAAAGCTGGTAATTCTGGCGGTATGAATGATGAGATTGAAAGAAAAAGGCAGACTTTAGACTTATAAATAAGAGAGTAAAAGAAGTTGTTGAAAGGAAAAAGCAAGAAAGAACGGATAAGAATGATAGAAGGATATCTGATAACTTCCAGGCAAATATTAAAATGTTCTGGAAACTCGTAAGAACTGCTAGGGGAAATTCAAAACAGCCTAGAATGAATGCTATACGAGACGAGAATGGCTGTATGCTGAATGATGAAGTTTCGAATTTAAAGAGATGGAAGGAATACTTTGAAAGCGTGTTTATGAGTGAAAATGATCGACGACCCGTCTGAATTAAGTGAAAAAGAAATTCCGAAAGAAGTGGAGAGAGGTAGGGAGATAAGTGTAGATGAAATAATGAAAGCAATGAAAAGCATGAAAGCAGGTGAGGCAGCCGGATATGATATAGTATCACTCGAAATGCTAAGGGCTGGAGAGGGAGTGGTGGCAGGCCTGCTGTACACCTTGTTTAATTTATGTTGGGAACTGAAGCGGGTACCGGAAGACTGGTGCAAAGCCGTTATAGTCCCAATATATAAAGGAAAAGGGTCACAGCAGGACTGTAAAAACTACCGTGGTATCAGCTTGCTTAGCATTGTGGGTAAACTGTATGCTAAGGTGTTAATTGAAAGAGTTATGGAAGAAACTGATGGAAAAATTTGGGATGTGCAAGCTGGATTTAGAAAGGGAATGGGTGTACGGATCAAGTATTTTCCATGCGCATGATTGCGGAGAAGTTTTTGGCCAAAAACCAGAAAGTTTTTTGTGCTTTCATGGACTTGGAAAAGGCTTATGACAGCGTGGACAGGAATGTGTTATGGCAAACACTTAACTCATTTGGTTTGAGCGCTGGTTTGATACAGGCATTGAAGTCTCAAAGGTGTCAGACAGGGCTGTGTAGCTTCTTCCTGGCTGTTTAACCTATTTATGTACAGTTGTTTGCAAACTTTGAAAGTTGAAGAATTTGGGTTGAGAATGGGTGAGTTAACCGTCAAATGCCTTTTGTACGCCGATGATCAAGTCATATTTGCATCGTCGGCGGCCGAGTTGCAAATGATGGTTACTTTAATGAACCGATCATTAAAAGAAAGAGGTATGAAAGTGAATGCAAGTAAGACGAAAGTGATGGTTTTGAAAGAGAAAGTAAAACGTTATGTGAAATAAGAATAGAAGGGGAGTTGATTGAGCAAGTGGATGAGTTTGTATATTTGGGATGATTATTTAGTAGGGATGGTAGATATGATAAGGATATAGAACGATGAGTGAACGCAGGAAATAGAGTGAATGGGGCTCTACACGCTATTGTGAAGAGTCAGAATGTCAAAAAGGCACGTTTGGCAATTCACAATGCTGTGTTAGTCCCTACTTTAATGTATGGTAGTGAAAGTTGGGTCTGGCAGAAGAAGCATGAGAGTAGAATAAATGCTGTAGAAATGCGGTCATTAAGGAGTATGCTAGGGCTGAATCTGAATGACAGGGTGAGAAATAGTGTGATAAGAGAAAAGTGTGGTTTGCAAGATGACGTTGTGACCAGGATTAAGAAAGGAATGCTTCGGTGGTTTGGTCATGTGGAAAGAATGAACGAAGAAAGAGTGACAAAGCAAATTTATGCTGCAGAAGTGAACGGCAGAGTCGGAAAGGGACGCCCTAGACGAAGGTTTATCGACCAAATTGGCGATATATTGGAAATGGGCCAGATTAGGAGTACCCTTAACCGACGAGCGTGTATGCGTAGATATATGGATGTAAAGGAGGCGAGAGAGGTGTGCCAGGATCGTGCCAAATGGAAGTCCGTAGTCTCTGCCTACCCCTCTGGGTGACAGGCGTGAGTGTTTATGTATATGTATGTTACTAATTTCTATGAAAAAGTTAAAAATAATTTTATTTTAATTTAAAAAGAAGTTAAGCAAATTTAAGTTGTAATCTGTGAATTAAATAACCAAGCAAAGTAAGCAGAACTATTACTAGAAGTAGGACTAGTAACTTGGAAAATATACTTATCAAGGATATGGGCCTGTAATTGCTACGACAGTTTTTATCCCCATCTTTGTGTATTGGGGTAACGACTGCTAATTTCCAACAATTAGAAAAAATGCCACATGACAAACTAAGATTAAATATGTGGGTAAGTGATTGCAGAACTGTGGGTTTTATATATTTAATCAACCTTGGGGTGCAGCCGTCGATACCCGGTGCACTATCGTTTTTAACTGGTTTAAGGGTACCAACTTCATAAGGATCAATTGGCTGCAGAAAGAGGGAGTCCTTGGACTCTGGGTTTGTATTCTGCAGCTAGCAGGTCTTCTTGGGTGTTTAATCTACTGAGCGTGTCATCTGCCAGTACTCTGCCAACTCCAGAAAAGTACTCGTTACAAGCGTCTTTGCCTATGGTTAAACATTGGCCTCCCCCAAGTAATGTTACAAAGTCCTAAGCAAACTGCATACATCGACCTACATCATCCTACATGTCTTACCAGATCGTCACTCCATCTAGTGGGGGGCCGCCGCACACACACTTCGCCTACCGGTACAAAGAAAAACAGTTTGGCATTATTAGGCGTTTAAAAAGAAAAAAATCTGAAAACTGCAAATCATCGATATTAGATGTTAACAAAGTTATTGGTGCGGCTAATTTCAAACTAACTACAAACACAATTTACAGTCTTTGAAATTAACCGGACAAATAACTTTGACAACATTTAATTCTTATAATTCAAATTAAAAATAGAAAAAAGTGAAGTGTGAACGCAAGAACAAACGTTGAAGGTTATGCATTTATTAAGATTAATAAAAGGATAAAAAAATTATGAAAAGGGGACTAAATTCGTTACACACGACTTTTGGTGTTGCCGGCTTTGTGGATAAAATAGTTAAGATATAAATGGGCGCCAAGTTTCGTAGCAGTTTCAAGAATGTTGTACATTCCTATGGAAATTATGCTCTAAGCAACTGCTACCCCGGTACAATTTTGTCTCCAAGTTTATGTGGAACTACTTCTAAAGTATTAAAATATTTAATAAAATAAAAAATAAAACACAAAAAAACTGTTAACAATTGAAGTAGCTATCACGTAACATACAAAAAAAAACGATCAAATTGAGAACCTCCTGTTTTTCTTGCAATCGGCTAAAATTGGATCTTCTTCAACAACTTTCAATTGGAAAGTTAATAATTGGTATTCATTCATTTTTCTACAAGCAATTCAGTAGTTTACTAGGTAGTAAAACTCCTCTATCTATGAGTACGTCTGTGTAGGTTAAACCCTTCTTACCTATTTCTGTGGGTATCAGTGAGTGCACTGCTGTGTGCCAGTATAACGCAAACCATTTTACGGAAACAGTAATTTCCTTTAGAAATGTTTCCACTCACTATTTTTGTCACGTACAACATTAGCTAGCCAGATAATGCTGCAGTGAATTTCGTTGCACTTTTAAATGTCTTAAGTTTACGAGCAAAGTTCATAAAGTTATAATAAGCTAGGTGCTAGGAACTATTAAAATAATTTATAAATGATATTGACCTTCGACAGAGCCAAATATCGGCTAAATATAACAAAAGATGAATAATAAAATTTATCATATATTTCAATAGATATTTTCGTGCAATAAGTAGAAATAAAGAAGGTAATAGAAAAGAAAATTAATGGCGGCGAGAAATATTCTAGAAACTTTAACGAAAAACATAACGAATAAGCCTCCTTTTCTATTAAGAATAGTCTGTATACTTGTAAGTGGCCCATAAACACCTACATCTATCCCCGATTATCAATCAAAATACAGATGTGTCACCCTTGCCCTTGAGTAATAAGATGGCCTTGTTGCCATTATATAAGGTTCTTCGGTTCTCGACACTCACCTTATAAATTAAAATTGTGTTTTAGCATAGAGTACTTACTACACTGTAGTATTATGCTGCTATTTATGTTTTTTTAAAGATAATCTTGTGGTGTGTCAAATTAAAGGTCATTGAAGCACTCCTTAAAAAAATATTATTGATTATTTTGTGTATAATTTTTATTATACACTAGCTGGTACCCGGCGCGTTGCTGCCGCAGAAAAATATCGTTTTAAATTTGGAAGAGTTATATTGCTTAACTAGCTGTTCCCCGCGACTTCGCCCGCGTGGAATTTATTGCGATTGGATTTCATGTGTTTTAATTTTTTTGCGCGGAACCCTAATTATTTTTCTAAAATAAAAGTAGCCTGAGTTACTCCTTATAACATCAGCTATCTGCCAGTGAAAGTCCCATCCAAATTGGTTCACAGGTTTTTGCGTGATGCGAGTTCAGACAGACGTCGTGTTAGTGTTTTATTATAGTATATACCAGGGTGGTCTGTAAAGTTTCCGACCTCAACGTGAAGATGGCAGCACTCGTCAATAAAAGCTAGTGAATGTAGTTGTGCATCTTTTGACAGTAGCACAAAACACAATTACTCTCTACCAAGAGAAGAACGCCAACTTCATACTAAAAAACGGAAACACGTGTTTATGAGCGTACACTAAAAGCGCTACGGTGGGCGCCCATATAAAACTTTTTAGCGGGAATTTCAAACCTTTGTATTCTGTAACTTTGAACTTTTTATTTAAGGCATATTCGAGTAATTTTGGCTCAAGCCTCTCAAACCTATGGGGTAAATTCCCATACATTGAGAGGTTGCACCAAAATTACTCGAATATACTTTAGATTAGTATGTGAGATAAAATAAAACTATAAATAAGTATAGTTATGTAATTTTATTTTCTGGAAGACAGATTGTTTTATAAACTATACATTATTATTGATGTTTTTTATTGCTTTTGCACATAATATTTCCACTCTTGTTACTGATAAACTAAAACACATGTTATTGTCAGAGGGTTATTCTTCACAGAACAATAACGTAAATTTAAAACAGCAAAATTCTCATTGTGAAAACTTAACTCAGGCCAAATACGTGATCTGAAACAGATACAATTCGAGTCAATATAGTAATAATCCCTACAAATAACGGTCAATAAATTCAAAATGTTTATAGACTTACCACAATATTGTCATAAGTTTTTCTTTTCCTATTATAGGAAACCTGCAAAAAGTGATCAGATGATTTTGTGCTTTTTATTTGCACAACACTTAATTTACTTTCGATGATGATCACACATCATGCATAAAATTTTGAAATAATGAATTCATTTATAGTCAATATCTTAAGAGTTAACGTCTCACAAAAAATCTTTACTGTATGATATGATGGTAAGTGACTACCGCCGCCCATGAACAACTGCAACACCAGGGGAACCAGAGGAATTGCAGATGCGTTGCCGGCCTTTTAAAAAGGAGTAGGCTCTTTTTTTGAAGGTCCCTAAGTCGTATCGGTCCGGAAAAATCGCTGGTAGTAAACTATTCCACAAGGGAGTTGTGCGAGGAAGAAAACATCTTCTAAATCGCACAGTGTAATTTTGGGCAGCTCAATTTAAACGTGGCCGTGAGAGCTTGGGAGACGATGAATGTTCAGGACGTCCAAAAACTGCAACTACTCACAATAACATCGCTAATGGTACTAGACGACCGCCAAATTAAAGTGAGAGATATAGCAGAGGCTATGAAAATGTCCAAAGAACGTGTTTGTCACATATTAAATCAAGATTTAGGCATGAGAAAGCTGTCAGGGCGTTGGGTGCCGCGTTTGCTCACGTTAGACCAAAAACGTGTTCGAATGAACATTTCCAACGCCTTGTTGGAGCAGTTTAGGCGCAATAAATCCGACTTTTGGCGTCGATTAATTACTGTAGATGAAACTTGGATACACTATCATACGCCCAAAACAAAAATACAGTCAAAACAGTGGACTGCAAAGGGGAACCGGCTCCAAAAAAAGCAAAAACTGTTTTTTCGGCTGGGAAAGTGAAGGCGACTGTTTTTTGGGATAGTCATGGAGTTATCTTATTCCATTATCTTCAAAAAGGAAGGAATTAAAAGAGCATACTACGCATCATTAATTGACAAACTGAAGGCAGAAATTGCGGAAAAACGGCCACATTTGCAGAAAAAGAAAATCCTGTTTCAACCGACCATCTCACACCTCAGCGGTTGCCATGGCGAAAATCCACGAAATACGGTTTGAACTGCTTTACCATCAGAATATTATTGTCCTTTATATTAAATTCGATATTTTTAATATTTACAACAGTAATTTGAAATCCCGTTAGTTTGGAGTAAGCAATGAAAACTGCTTAATGAATTCATTACTGTTTAATAGTCTACAAACTATTAAATACTGTGTTAAGACACAGATATAATATACAGTATAGAGTAATTGAAGCTAAGACCTCGGAAGCCATTATGCGGAAATCATTTCATTCTTTTAAGTTCTTAGAAGATGGCTTTGAATTTTTATTAAAATTCAAATTGTTTGTCACTTTTAAGGAATCACAATTTCGAATTTTGTCTAAATAGTTATATTTAAAAATCCATCTTATATATATATATATATATATATCTTTCGAGTTTGAATCATTTTCTTTAAATTTATATGACGTCTGACTCATGACGTATAAGTTAAAGTTACAGCCTATATACGTCCCACTGCTGGGCACAGGCCTCCTCTCATTTCTGAGAGAGTTTAAGTGCAAGGAAATGCGTGTTGGCGAACTTCACGTCTTCAAAATACTTTTTTTCTTATTTCTCAGACATGCAGCTATCCTCACGATGTTTTCCTTCACCGCCGAGTACGTGGTAAACCAGCACTTAAATTGCAATTAAGAGTTTTATTGGTGCCGGCGGGGATTGAACCCGGGTGGCCCGCGTACTGTGAAATTTATAGTGAGCGCTTAGCTCCTGAACTATCACGACTCCATGACGTATAACCTATTTAATAAAAAAAGAATTATTAAAATTGGTTTTAACTTTACAAAGATATCGAGTAACATACATATAATTTGGAGGTAGGAATCCTTTCCTGCCTAGTGGTAGGCACTACCCTATTAAATATTTTCTTTCTTCTGGACCTGATCACTGCATTGCACGTACTGCTGCCAAATAGCACAGTACGTGCACTGTAATGTTCAGGTCCAGAACGTAAGTAGTAGTGAAGGGCATAGTGAGCCGGCATAATTACAGGTTTTGAGGCATTCCATCGTAGTTCTCAGGGATAACAAAGCACCTGTAACCTTCTTTGTAAGATGTTGGTTGCAGATGTAGGCGCAGGACCACTACCGTACCGTAGTAACCACATGCCATCAGACGCACTCTACGTTCGTTAGTCACTTCATTTTTAATTAAAAAAATACAATGAGGAAACTCAAGGTCGCTCAGGCGGCTATGGAAAGGACTATGCTCAGACTTTTTCTGCGTGATTGACTTAGAAATGAGGGTATCTTCAGTAGGACAAGAGTAAACGAACGTCATGAGTGGTCTCATATAAATTTAAAGTATATAATTCAACTATATAGAATATAGAAGATAGATTTTTAAATGTAACAATTTAGACAAAATTTGAGCTTGTGATTCCTTAGACCACTTAAAAGTGATAAGATATTAGACTTGTAATAAAAAGTAAAAGTCCAAAGAATCAGTAAGCAGAAGTTGCAACGGGCCGGCCTTTGTAAGAGGCCTATGTTCAGCAGGGGACTTGTGAAAGACTGTAATGATGATGATCGTGGTAAAAATAACCTAAATTTAACTTAAATATCATAATTTACTTGAACAGCCGTTTTTCAGTGACCATAATATAATAATGGACAAATTAATCTTAAATTAATTATCCTCAATAGCAGCAGAGTACTACGGCCCTGGGTTAACATGTTTGAAATGACTCCATAAAAATTGAAACTTTAGTAAAATATAAGAAAAGGACCTATTAAAAAACAAATCGCAGCCGGTAGGATTCGAACCTACGCTCCCAGAGGGAATCTGATTTCGAGTCAGACGCCTTAACCACTCGGCCACGACTGCTATTGCCCTTTAAGTCGTATTTTGTTGTTACAAGTGTACTCTATAGAATAGCGTATAAAAATACCTTTGTAAAGAAAATTTTGACGACAGGTAACTTTTCAGAAATACGTATTATTTATAAACAAGCAATGTAGGTGTTAAAGCACTAATCCGCGAAGTATACTTAGTATATCTATACTATTCTATACATAACCGAGCAACCGAGTTTTAAGTGTGACTAGGTAGTGCTTTTTTGCCTAGGAGCTCGTCTAGGTAGGTTATTACTCTTTTACCTATTTCTGCCGCCAAACAGCATATAATAACAGTTAGTGAGACATTCCAACTTAGGACTTCAGAGGTGACAACGCATTAGTAGACTCCTTTTTTGTTTGAAGTCAGTTGCAGTTGTCATGGACACATGGACATGTTGCGTTTGTCACTTCAGTTTAATAAGAAAAAAAGTTTTAGCGCGGGTCTTTTCTCATTTTTAAGAGGCCTATAAAGCAGTTAGCTCGCCGCTGTTCCAATTTATAATGGCGATATCACTGATGCTCTAAAAAGAAGAAAATAAACTTTAAATTAAATCAAACCTATCAATACATTACACAATTCATATGATATAAAAGCTTGTCGCGCTACGCAGATCGAAACAAAAATTTATATTAAAAAAACTGAAGGTAGCCGGACTAACTATGATATCAGGACGTCAAACATCTCAGTCCCCCCCGTGACCATGGGTTGCTGTAATGCACCCGAAACGTCGGGAATTAAAATAAGTAAATTAAACGCGATAAAATCCATAAACATAGTTTTATTCAATATTTTTTATTTTTTTGTTATTGCTAGACATGTTTTTAAGTCTGTTAATTCAATTTAATACGTCATTGTTGGTTTTTGATCGCTATCTTAGATCCACCATTTTGATTTTTTTTATCGCCAGAAGTTGACCCTTGTCGGTCCCTACAACATTTGCTCGAGCACCATCAAACTATCCCTAACCTTCGCCGAGTTATAACTCTTTAAAATTGGTATGGCGGCCATCTTGTTTTCCGACATTTTAATTTTTTTTCACCACCGCTAGAATTTGCCAGGGTGTAGGCCGATATTAATTAAGACACGACCCCGCTAAGTCTTACCGTTTAGTCGGGTAGTAGTACACCATCTCCTCGAAGAACTGAACGCGGACGTCATTTTATTCGTTTTCCTCTCAGCAAACCCTTTCATTTGATATCCATATCATGGGGTGAAAAAAAATATAGTCCGCTATCTTTGGAAATCCACCATATTAGATTTAGAGTGACGTCTTTTTTTTTGTATTCTTCTCAGCAAATCCTTTCATTTGAAATCCATATGGGGATGCATGAAAAAGATACTCCGCTATCTTTGGGTGTCCATCATATTGGATTTAGAGTGACGTCATTTTATTTTCGTATTCTTCTCAGCAAACCCTTTCATTTGATACCCATATCATGAGAGTCCACAGAAAATAACTACACCGACATCTTGAGCCGTCCGCCATTTTGGATTTAGTATGACGTCATTTAACTAGCTATGCATGGTCATCCAAACTAAACATGTGTGCAAAATTTCAGCTTAATCGGTTGAGCATAACTACTTTAAAATTCAGTTGCAAGATTTGACCCTAACAATCATACATTGCAAGTAAAATAAAAGCTTTTAAAAATTAGCAGAGAATCGTTAATAATACCGACATTAATATGTTAGCAAACTATAATACGAATCCGGACGTTGAGCTTGGTTTTATAAAAAAACAATTTTAATACACAAATACTATGTTATTCATGAAAATATAAATAGAAACAGAATCAATTAAAACTTGGTAAAGTTATACTCGTAGTAAGGATAATATAGACTGGGATATAATGCCTAAAGGCATTTGGTCCGCTCTTAGTAATCCTATTTTGATATAGGTTGAGACAATAAAGTATAAATAAATAAAAATATAATAAGAAGTATTTAATGATGACTCGGCAAAAAACTTGGAAATAACTATATATACTTAGAGTAAAGATAAGCTGTGTAGTGACGATGTAAGAATAACCACTACCCTATTATATCATCCCGTGGGTTTCGTAGAGGTGACACAGGAAACCTAAAAGAGAAGATGGATAGCGGCATCTTCCTGATAATAACCGAAAATAATAAAAGAATTGTGGTTGCCAACTCACCTGCCAAACGTGGCAACTATAGCAAAATCCACCCTATGAGGCAATCTTTTGAGGAGGCTAATTTCTAGCAGTTGTGTAAAATTGAATAAATTCTTACAGGGGCTTAGTTACTAGACTTTGAAATACGAGGTGGATTGAAAAGTACTCGGCCTAACCAAGAAAATAAACACATACTAAATCAGTAATATTTTTATTTTTCTACATAATCACCATCAAGTTCAATACACTTTTGCCACCTCCTTCCAAGCATTTAGACCGTTGAAAAAAATGATTCTTCTTTAGAGTCAAAATATGCGTCTACAGCTGCTTTGACCTCGTCGTTTGTCGAAAATCTTTGACCTCCCAAGTGCTTTTTAGGTTAGGGAACAGAAAAAGTCTGATGGTGCTAGATCAGGTGAATACGGCGGATGCGGTAACAGTTCAAAGCCACAGTTGTGAATTTCAGCCATTGACTGTACTGACGTGTGAACACGGGCGTTATCTTGATGAAACAGGACTTTTCTTCTGAGCATTCCTCGACGTTTTCTTTTATTTCCTCTCGTAAACGACGTAGTAAGTGCAGTAGTAATCAGAGTTTATAGTCTGACCCTTTCAAGATAATCAATCATAATCACACCTTTCGAGTCCCAGAATACTGAAGCCATCACCTTATTTCCCGACAAAATCGACTTAGCCTTTTAGGGGTGGTGAACCAGGTCTTCTCCACTGTTTTGATTGTTGTTTTGTTTCCGGTGTACAGTAATGAACCCATGTTTCGTCCATAGTAACAAAACGATTCAAAAATCATCTGCATCGGCTTCAAATAACTCCAAACAGTCGCGTGAAATAGTCATTCGCGTCCTTTTTGTTCAACTGAAAGCAGTCGCGGAACCCACCTCGCAGACACCTTGTGGAAACCCAACTCGTTGACAATGATGTTTTGAGTTCGTTCATAAGAGATGCCTATAATCTCGGCTATCTCTAATTTTTAATCTGCGGTCTCCCATTATTAAATCAAGTACTTTTTAATATTTTCGTCAATAGTTGACCTCGAAGGCCTTCCAGAGCGGGGTTCATCTTTCACACTCTCTACCACGCTTAAATTCTGCTATCCATTTTTGACGGATGAATATGACAGAGCACAATCGCCTAATGTACTGACCATGTCATCATGGATGGCTTTGATGATAGCCCCTTCTTATGGAAATTAATGACGGCACGCTGCTCGATTTGCTCCATTCGCGGAAATTATGTCCGATTACTTTGTTAATAAATTTATAAAATCACAACTAATTATCGCACACGTTTCGAACTTTACACAATGAACTAGTCTGAACTGAACTAAATAATGTGGGTAGATTTGATTTTTAGAATTGAATGGATCTGTGTAAGGCCGAGTACTTTTCAATCCACCCTCGTATAAGTAACATTTCTTAGAGTCTTTATTTTTATTTGTTTGTATAAAAGCATATAAAAGACTTACCTAAGTTATTTTATTACTAGCTTTTTACCCGCGGCTTCGCTCACGTGAGCTTGAATTTGGGAACATCATTAAATGCTGTTCCGTGCCAAATTTAGCAAAATTCGATCACTTTTAGAGTCACCTCGGTATCTGTGTCTCTATATCTGTCAATTTTTTTTTTTAATTCTGAAAGACTATTAGAAGTAGATGATTGGTATTTGGCATAGATATAATATGCTACAGGAACACGTGAGTATATATGTCTAGAAACACCTACTATTTTTTTATCGGGCATGTCTTCCGATATATCCATATGAAAGGTTAATTGTCATGGAATCAAAATTTATTATTATTTACATTTTACTCTTTACATACATTCTTAATTAAAGTTATTACAAAATAATGATGAATTTCATGGTCTTCTATCAATTTACGGTATAATGTCTAGGTAGGTCTTAGGTCTTAGGTATAATTTGAGATATTTCATTCATATCATTGGTCCTATTTAATATTGATTGGCACCATAAAATAGATGTAGATATATTTTTTACGTTCGAATAGACTTCAAAATGTCATAAATGCAGTTCTATAATAATGTATACTACACATGGAATTTTCATCACGTTTAATTTTAACTTTTTTACGTGGGAATTTTTTTACGCATCTTTGGATGAAAGTTCCATAAAAACCCGCGTAAAAGATCATATCGTTGATGTGAAGCACCGACGCTCCGGGAAGTCTAAACTATGTCAACATAATATTTAGTATCGTCCCAACCATTATATCGGATCTGATAGACAGCAAATCCTTGCAATAGAAAACCGATTCCTACCAATGATGATTGCGAGGCTATTGAAATTTAAAAAAAAAACATCCTAATTTTAATAGTTAAGATGGCTGAGTGCTACCATCTACTAAAGACCCCATAATTAATAAAATTAAATTCAAACCCAAGCACACTACTGCATTTATTTTATTCTATTCTATTATTATTCCATTCTATTCTAACTATGAGATCAGGTCGTTAAACACCACAGTCCTCCTGTGGCCATGGGTGCCCAAAACATCGGGAATTAAAAAAGTTAAAATTAAACGCGATAAAATCTTTAAAATTAGTTGCATTCCTTACAAATTTTATTCACAGTGAATGTGGGAAGCACTACACTCATGAACGGGAGTAGAAAAATGTTCGCCTTGTTATGGCGGCGAAAGAGGATCCGCCACCTCATATCGTACTGTCGTAAGAGGCGACATAGGAAAACAAACTGGAGATGGGCAGCATCATCTTCCTGACAACAGATCAAAATAGCTGCGGCTGCCAACCCACCTGCCAAGCGTGAAAACTATAGCAAATATCCAGCTACTTGACAATTTATGGGAGGCCTATGTTCATTTCAGTGGACTTTTGATAGGCTGACGATAATGAGTTCTACTCCTCTTTGCAACCCTTAATATTTACGGTAGAGTGAAAACAAAAGTAACATACCCGAAAATATGAATGAAATAAAAACTGCATGTATTGCCCCATGAAAATTAAAAAGTAGCAGCTTACATACATGTTACTGGGCACAGGCTGATTCCAACGCGGGATGACCTCAACTGGGAAACTTCTCAGATATGCAGGTTTTCCTTAAATCGACACTTCAAATTGCAATTAAAATATATGCTAAAATATATAATAATGCTTACGTACCAAATTTAAGTTTTAATCAGTTTGATTACTACCTTTGACAAGTAAAATAAAATGAACCTTTGTTTAAGTAAAATCTGCTTTCTTTAATTAAACTATTTTTCCTCAACCTGTTCATATACATATACTCATATGAGCTATGAAACCAGGCCTGTTACAAATATCTTAATATGTCTGAAAATATGAAAGCTATCTTAAATTACAAACTGATTTATAAGTCTCATTAAAGGTGAAAAAGTAAAGTAGCAGCTAATATACGTCTCACTACTGTGCACAGGGCTCCTCATTACCTATATTGTTTTGTGGGCAGAAAAATAAAGTATGCTGCAATGCTCAATGCATTTGCACATCTCCACGACTATTTTAATTGCTCAGACATCTAGGTTTCCGCACGAAGTTATTCTTCACCACTTTAACAGACACGTGTTTAGTCAGCACGTAAAATTTTCTATAACAGATTCATCCTCGAGGGAGTCGTACACGTTTTGCTCCCGTGCCATGATGAAATCTCACGGCAAGCTACACGGGCCTCGTATTTGTTTATATATATAAATACATTTCATAAAAACTGAAACTATGCATACATCCGACGATGCTATGAACGAATTTTCAATTATTTACAACGTGTATTCAGTAGCATTCTATTATTTAATTATATCAGAAACTTATCATTTTAGTTTATTTAGAAGTAAGTAGATGGCGCTATTATTAGATGAAATAATGAAAGCCAAAACTATACTATCTAGAAATATCAGCGATAGAAACGAACATTTATTTATTATATCAATAAGGCATAAAGTGATGTCAATTCTGTCAAAAGTTCTGTTTCTGTCAAAAAATACGCTATCAGCGCCGCTAGCGGTGAAAAACGATTTAATCATATCGTCATGTGACCATATCATGAAATAGCAACGTTGTGTTTAGTTGTTAATATCTTCAAACGATTTCTATTCATTGATTTGGTCAAGCTATATCATGATGACATGGTCAACAAACAGTGTTAAATATCATGAAATGACCACACCATTTCTCGAAACTACTTTATGATTTATGATCATACAAAAATCTCTTTAATAAAACTATGATGATAATGAAAATTTTGTAATAATTGCAGACAGACCAGTTTTAATCAGTTTACATATAGATTAGTAATTGAAATAAAAACATTATCAATTTTCATATTTTTGATAGATGTCACTATTATCTATTGAAATTATTACTCCTTTAAAATAAAATAACAAAATACTAAAAAACTAAACGTTAGAATTTTAAAATAGTTTTAAAAATCTTAATATTTAAACATATAAATGTAAGTTATTATTATATTTAATTTATTAGCAATTGTTGGCAAAATATACTACTTTTTCCATTTGATGATAGATGACGCTGTTTTGATAACTTAATCGGTGTAGATTCAAATTATTTTACCAAGGTTATAACTATATTTTAAACCTTATTTATAAATATGGTATTTATTTGAAAAACACCCGTCATCCCGCCTATAACTAAAATATAATATAAAATTAACATCTAAAGGAAGGAAAATACTTAACCTTCTTTTTTTGAAGTTCCGTACTCTGATAAAAAGTAGCCTATAAGTTGCCCAGGGTTACTAGCTACCTGCATACAAATTTTCATTTAAATCGGTCCAGTAGTTTTTTTGCGTGAATCCGTAATACACAGACAGACAGGCAGCAAAAATTCTAAAAACCACTAATTTGGCTTCAGTGCCCTTTATTTAGTCCCCTGGACTTGTTTTTTCAAGAGTATATTAAAATTACAGACACGACTTTTCTACAGATTTATTATATGTATAGATGTATAGATAAAACAGGAGATACTTATTCTTTTTATAACATGAGATACACTTAACCATCGCTTAAAGGGATCTACGAATTATACGGCGATGAACCATTGTGGTGGAAACATTTTTCATTTGCGATAAAATCATTTCTTTTTACTTAGAAAGTTGATATCAAAGGGTTTCTAACTTAAAATTATTGTTACGTATACGCTTCTACATTTTAAGTTACTTTATCTTATCTTTATCATAAGTTACTCTATGTTTTATTCATCCTATACCTTTATCGTTAAATATCTTTTTAGTGAAAACAAAATAATATTAGATAAACAGTGACGGGGCGTGGTCCCTTCACTACTGGCCGTATGAGGATCCTCAAGGTTATATAGAGTTATATAGAGGGCTATGCTCGGGTTTTCTCTGCGTGATAAACTTAGAAATGAGGATATCCGTCCGTAAATCTAGAGTAACCGACATAGCCCAACGGATTAGTAAGTTGAAGTGGCAATAGGCCGGCCATATAGCTCGAAGAACCGAAAACCGATGGGGAAGCATGGTTCTCGAGTGGCAGCCTTGTACCGGTAGGCGAAGTGTGGGGCGCCTCCCACTTGATGGAGTGACGAACTGGTAAGACATGCAGGAAGTCGATGGATCTAGGTGGCTCAGGACCGTACTTTGCGGCATTCTTTGGGGGAGGCTTATGTTCAACAATGGACTTGTGAAGGGATGTAATGATGAAATGATGAAAAAGTAAAAACCATCTTCAAAACTAAAAGAATAAAATAATTTCCATATAAAAGCTTCTGAAGTCGTTGCTAAGACACAATGTATCATTAAATTAAAGCCCCGACTTTTTACAAAGTAACGCTATATATAGAGATGAATTATGACTGTGTGAAAGTAGAAAATGTGACGCTTATATATGTGCCAAACTAACTTTTGTGACGATATTGCTGCTGTACTACAGAAAAACTTTAGCTTTAAGTATGTGAAAGTAGAAAGTAACCGCATAAAGCGAGCTAATGCAGCAGTTTAAGTTCAAACTTAGGGCGTATCAGGGCAGAGTTATAACTGTCGTAAATTTTAACGTGTTTCGTAACAAATTATTGAATGAAAATGGTTACTGCTTCTTTATTTGAAATTAATAAATATATTCGAGTTCCTTTTGTAGTTACGAAATAGGCGCTGGCGATATTAGTTTTGTTCTTCTAAGTCAATGAGGGCTCATAATTTTCTGCTCACCATATGTCGCTAGTTGACACTGAGGTAAAGTTTTTTGTTACACAATGTCATTTAATTGAGTAGCTAGTTTTTAATAAAAGTTTATCAGTTTCTAGAGTATTATATTAATACACAAAACAATGCCTCAGTGGTTTGCTCTTTAATTTTGCACATTTTTAACTTTTTTTAAATTTTCTACTTTTATGAATATCTGTGCTTTGGTTTATTTTTAATATAAAATATAGCTGAGATACCGAACAAATTAACTTCCCCGCTATGATATCTGTCAAATATTATACCTCACTTTTAAGTGGCGCCGCCCTGGTGGCAGAAAAGTCGTGGATGCCCTCATTGTCGGAGGCAAGAGGCCTATATTCAGTAGTGGACTTGTGATGGGCTGTATCGTGGTAATGGCTAAGTGTTCAGAGGTGAAGGAATCCATATCACAACATATATCACTACACGCTAAGACATAGTCTATACAGATTTAAAGTTAAAAAAAAACGTGCAGGCGAATTGTAATCTTCTTCTTCCTTTATTTGAAGTCAACTAAAAATATGCCGCATCGCTGCACTGTCCGCCCTGCAGAGCCGTGTAAACTCAGGCTTTTAGCCCAAGCACGGCGTCAGTGTAGAGCATTTGCGGGGCATGTGGCGTGTCGGTGCGTTTCCCATACAACTCCGCACACCTTAATGCAACAGTATGTATTTACTTTAACTGTATGCTTTAATTCCTCCCTACCCTTTCCACTATCGGCGAAATAGGCGGTCAGCGGATCTTTACCCCTTTGTTGTTGATATTTCACGCATTCGAACCAAACGGTTTGTTTCGTCTTTCGTAATGCGTACGGCTTAGGAGGAATAATGTAGCTCTGTGAACTTGGAACCCGAACTAAAAAATAAAAAATAAAATTGATATATATTCTACAAACAACGCAGATGATTGTAATACCGTTTATTCGTTTGTAGTCCTGAAAATCTTCTGATAATTACTAAAAGTTGTAATTTTTCATGAAATATAATAATTTTTGAAAAATCTTGATTACCAATGGGTTAAGAATCGTTTGTAGATGATTGCAATACTAAAAAATGTATTACGGACCTGAATCTTGAAAGATATTATTAATTAAAAAATCTATCACCTGAATGAACTACAAACGACACAGATGATTGTAATACCATTTATTCGTTTGTAGTCCTAAAAACCTTCTGATAATTACTAAAAGTTGTAATTTTTCATGAAATATGATAATTTTGAAAAATCTTGATTACCAATGCGTTAAGAATCGTTTGTAGATGATTGTTTTACTAAAAAATTTTATTACCGGACCTGAATCTTGAAAGATATTATTATTAAAAAATCTATCACCCAAATGAACTACAAATGACGCAGATGATTGTAATACCGTTTATTCGTTTGTAGTCATAAAAATCTTCTGATAATTACTAAAAGTTGTAATTTTTCATGAAATATGATAATTTTGAAAAATCTTGATTACCAATGCGTTAAGAATCGTTTGTAGATGATTGTAATACTAAAAGATTTTTATTGTAGATTTTTATTCTAAAAGTGTTATAATTTGAAAAAATGTAAAGATAATAAAATTGATACATATTCTACAAACAACGCAGGTGATTGTAACAACCTTCATTCGTTTGTAGTCCTGAAAATCTTCTGAAAATCACTAAAAGTTGTAATTTTCATGAAATATGATAATTTTGAAAAATCTTGATTACCAATGGGTTAAGAATCGTTTGTAGATGATTGTAATACTAAAAAATGTATTACCGGACCTGAATCTTGAAAGATATTATTATTTAAAAATCTATCACCGAATGAACTACAAACGACACAGATGATTGTAATACCGTTTATTTGTTTGTAGTCCTAAAAATCTTCTGATAATTACTAAAAGTTGTAATTTTTCATGAAATATTATAAATTTTGAAAAATCTTGATTACCAATACGTTAAAATTGTTTATAGATGATTGTAATAATATTTTTTTATTACCGGACCTAAATCTTAAAAGATATTATTAATATGAAAAAATCTATCACCGAATGAATTACAAACGACGCAGATGATTGTAATACCAATGCATTAAAATCGTTTGTAGTTCATCGTTTTCACGAAAAGCTTTTCTTTCAAATCTAAATTTAAGTAGTCATAATCAAAAATAATGACACGAAAACAGGGTTTTATTAATTTAAAAACAGTTCCAGATATTGAAAATTTTCATAAGCTACCAAAATCTAAAAGATCTCTCCGATTAATAGTTAATGGGACGAGCGTGAATCCGTTACCACCAGTCATGGACTAATGAAAATTAGTAACACATGTGCTGTGGATAGTTTTATTCATGCTATCCATGTTCAATACATAGATCGGTACGATTATAATACGCACGTGAACAAAACAATTTCAAAGTGTTTGAAATTGTAAAACTACTTTCAAATCACACGAAAATCAGTGCAATTTATAAAAACGGGTAGAACTCATTTTATCTTATAAAAACCAGAAGGAGCAATTGTCAATGCAGTAATGAATGTAGGAACAGTTATCGACTCTATATTGGAAGATGAACCATCATTAATAACGGATAACAGTTGCAGCCGATGCAAAATTGAAAAGATAAAGAGTTATCCATCATTGGGAATAGATTATATACCAATATACCGAGTTGGAATTAATGGTTTACAACAAGGCATCGATCTATATTTAAGTTCACATTTGAGTACCTGCAAAAATGTAAAATAAATTTTTGACTTTTCAATGTGGAAGCCATTTATTCATCGACATCGAAGGTCTTTATTGGCGGGGTGTGTACCGATTACTATTAAAGATTTCAACGAAAATTATGATAAAATTTCACTTCACAATATACCGCACACTCTAACAATTTTTGAAAAGTCTTACGTCTTAGTAGCGGTAATTGAACACATAAAATTACTTGATATAGACCATTACCGAACTATTGGAAGAAGACAATCAGGCCAATGGAAATACACGATGGTCTCAGCAACAAGTCTGTTATAAAGAAAATGACGACAAAAGAATTATAGAAAAATAGAAAAATACATGTCCTGTTTTATGTCAAAGAAAATTTTGAGGTGCAATTTTTTTTATTAATAAAACCCTGTTTTCGTGTCATTATTTTTGATTGTGCCTACTTAAATTTAGATTTGAAAAAAACTTTTCGTGAAAACGATGAACTACAAACGATTCTTAATGCATTGGTATTACAATCATCTGTGTCGTTTGTAGTTCATTCAAGTGATAGATTTTTTCACATTAATAATATCTTTTAAGATTTAGATTCGGTAATATAAAAATAGTATTACAATCATCTACAAACGATTTTTAACGCATTGGTAATCAATATTTTTCAAAATTATCATATTTCATAAAAATTACAACTTTTAGTAATTATCAGAAGATTTTTAGGACTACAAACGAAAAACGGTATTACAATCATCTGCGTCATTTGTAGTTCATTCGGATGATAGATTTTTTAATAATAATCTTTCAAGATTCAGGTCCGGTAATAAAAAATATTTTAGTATTACAATCATCTATAAACGATTCTTAACGAATTGGTAATCAAGATTTTTCAAAAATTATTATATTTCATGAAAATTACAACTTTTAGTGATTTTCAGAAGATTTTCAGGACTACAAACGAATAAACGGTATTACAATCATCTGTGTCGTTTGTAGTTCATTCGGGTGATAGATTTTTTCACATTAATAATATCTTTTAAGATTTAGATTCGGTAATATAAAAATAGTATTACAATCATCTACAAACGATTCTTAACGCATTGGTAATCAAGATTTTTCAAAATTATCATATTTCATAAAAATTACAACTTTTAGTAATTATCAGAAGATTTTTAGGACTACAAACAAATAAACGGTATTACAATAATCTGTGTCGTTTGTAGTTCATTGGAGTGATAGATTTTTTAATAATAATATCTTTCAAGATTCAGGTCCAGTAATACATTTTTTAGTATTGCAATCATCTACAAACGATTCTTAACCCATTGGTAATCAATATTTTTCAAAATTATCATATTTCATGAAAAATTACAACTTTTAGTAATTATCAGAAGATTTTTTAGGACTACAAACGAATAAACGGTATTACAATCATCTGCGTCATTTGTAGTTCATTTGGGTGATAGATTTTTTAATAATAATATCTTTCAAGATTCAGGTCCGTAATAAAAATTTTTTAGTATTACAATCATCTACAAACGATTTTTAACGCATTGGTAATCAAGATTTTCAAAAATTATCATATTTCATGAAAATTACAACTTTTAGTAATTATCAGAAGGTTTTTAAGACTACAAACAAATAAACGGTATTACAATCATCTGTGTCGTTTGTAGTTCATTCAGGTGATAGATTTTTTAATAATTATATCTTTCAAGATTCAGGTCCGGTAATAATTTTTTTAGTATTACAATCATCTATAAACGATTCTTAACGCATTGGTAATCAAGATTTTTCAAAAATTATTATATTTCATGAAAATTACAACTTTTAGTAATTATCAGAATATTTTCAGGACTACAAATGAATAAACGGTATTACAATCATCTGCGTCGTTTGTAGTTCATTGGAGTGATAGATTTTTTAATAATAATATCTTTCAAGATTCAGGTCCGTAATACATTTTTTAGTATTGCAATCATCTACAAACGATTCTTAACCCATTGGTAATCAATATTTTTCAAAATTATCATATTTCATGAAAATTACAACTTTTAGTGATTTTCAGAAGATTTTCAGGACTACAAACGAATGAAGGTTGTTACAATCACCTGCGTTGTTTGTAGAATATGTATCAATTTTATTATCTTTACAATTTTTTCTAATTATAACACTTTTTAGAATAAAAATCTACAATAAAATCTTTTAGTATTACAATCATCTACAAACGATTCTTAACGCATTGGTAATCAAGATTTTTCAAAAATTATCATATTTCATGAAAAATTACAACTTTTAGTAATTATCAGAAGATTTTTTAGGACTACAAACGAATAAACGGTATTACAATCATCTGCGTCATTTGTAGTTCATTCGGGTGATAGATTTTTTTTAATAATAATATCTTTCAAGATTCAGGTCCGGTAATAAAAATTTTTAGTATTACAATCATCTACAAACGATTCTTAACACATTGGTAATCAAGATTTTTCAAAAATTATCATATTTCATGAAAAATTACAACTTTTAGTAATTATCAGAAGATTTTTTAGGACTACAAACGAATAAACGGTATTACAATCATCTGCGTCATTTGTAGTTCATTCGGGTGATAGATTTTTTTTAATAATAATAACTTTCCAGATTCAGGTCCAGGAATAAAATTTTTTAGTATTACAATCATCTACAAACGATTCTTAACGCATTGGTAATCAAGATTTTTCAAAATTATCATATTTCATGAAAAATTACAACTTTTAGTAATTATCAGAAGAGTTTTTAGGACTACAAACAAATAAACGGTATTACAATCATCTGTGTCGTTTGTAGTTCATTCGGGTGATAGATTTTTTTTTAATAATAATATCTTTCAAGATTCAGGTCCGGTGATAATTTTTTTAGCATCATATAGTACAATCATCGCCGCCATTAAAAATGTCGCCGAATCATTGTTTAAACAAAATGTAAACTCTTGTTCAAATACTTTTAAATTCCATAGAGTATTGCCAAAAGATATCGTTAAATATTTAAAAAATTGATGTTAAGAAAACGGCAGACTTATGGGGATTTCCGTTAAAGTTATTTTATCTATAATAGATATAATAGCACCTTATCTAGCCACTATATTTAATACAAGCGTCGAATCTGGTGTGTTTCCTGATTTAATGAAATATAGTAAAGTCATACCTTTATTTAAATCTGGTAGTACATTAGACCCCGCCAATTTTAGACCGATTTCTGTACTACCAACATTTAGTAAAAATTCTGAAAAATAATTTTAGATCAGATCTTAAGTTTCTTTAATATTAATAAATTGCTACATAAAAATCAATTCAGTTTTACAAGGGTCGCTCGACAACTGACGCTGGAGTTGAGCTTATTAAACATATTTTTGTGCATGGCAGAATACGGAGGATGCTTTGGGTATATTTTGTGACCTTTCAAGGCCTTTGACTGTGTTCACCATGAGACATTAATCAGGCTACAGTACTATGGTGTCAAGAACACAGCGCTTAAACTTATTATTTCATATTTAAGTAATAGAATGCAGAAAGTTATTATCAATGGTAAAGTTCTTCCGGGTCACCTGTACTAATGGGTGTCCTCAGGGCTCGATTCTCGGCCCATTTCTATTTCTGGTATATATTAATGACTTACCTTCCTTGTGGGGATAATCATGATATAGTATTATTTGCTGATGATACTTCCTTGATTTTTAAACTTAAACGTCAATCATTTAAATGTCACGAAGTGAATAATGCTATATCAAAATAAGTGCATTGGTTTAACGTTAATAATCTACATTTAAACGGAAATAAAACTAAATGTATTAAATTTACAACAACGAATGTTAAAAATCTGGGTACCAATGTGTTTTAAATGGGAAGAACTGAGCCCTGTTGAATCCACTGTTTTCTTGGCATCACTCTCGACGCAAAGCTTCAGTGGGGCCCCATATATCAAACTAGCAAGCAGACTAAGTTCTGCAGCCTATGCTGTAAAAAGATTAGAGGTCTCACTAGTGTCGAGACAGCTAGACTAGTTTATTTCAGTTATTTCCATAGCATAATGTCTTATGGGATTTTGCTATGGGGAAATGTTTTTTTGATTTTGAAACTATTTTTGTTTTACAGAAGAGGCCATTAGAGCTATTTACAACCTAAAACCGAGAGAGTCTCTTAGAGATAAATTTAAAAATAAATATATTAACTTTGGCCTCTCAGTATATTTACGAAAATTTAATGTATGTTCACAAAAACAAAGGTAGTTTTAGTAAAAAAGTGATTTACATTCTATAAATACTAGGAACAAGCACAAGCTAGTGATACCAGTTTATCGACTCCACAGAGTCAGTAATTCATTCTTGGGGCAATGTATACGCTATTACAACAAGGTCCCGGAAAGTGTACAGGCTCTCTCTATTACCAAGTTTAAATGTTTTGTTAAGCTGAAACTGTATAAAACGGTTATTATAGTATAAATGAATACATGGTTGATAATAACCCTGGGAATGTGGTCGCTTCCAAGCAGTTTCTAAAATAAATTTTGTACTTAAATAGTTTGTACAACCATTAATGTAAAATTTACTTTTAAAAAGTCCGTTGGGTTTCTTGCTGGTTCTTCCCAGGACAGAGGTTTTTTTCGAACCAGTGGTAAAGTGAAAATGACTTTCAATAAGAATTACACATGTAATCTATATTGAATAAAAATTATTCTATTCTATTCTATTCTATCTACAAACGATTCTTAACGCATTGGTAATCAAGATTTTTCAAAAATTATTATATTTCATGAAAAATTACAACTTTTAGTAATTATCACAATATTTTTCAGGACTACAAACAAATAAACGGTATTACAATCATCTGTGTCGTTTGTAGTTCATTCGGGTGATAGATTTTTTTAATAATAATATCTTTCAAGATTCAGGTCCGGTGATAATTTTTTTAGCATCATATAGTACAATCATCGCCGCCATTAAAAATGTCGCCGAATCATTGTTTAAACAAAATGTAAACTCTTGTTCAAATACTTTTAAATTCCATAGAGTATTGCCAAAAGATATCGTTAAATATTTAAAAAATTGATGTTAAGAAAACGGCAGACTTATGGGGTTTCCGTTAAAGTTATTTTATCTATAATAGATACAATAGCACCTTATGTAGCCACTATATTTAATACAAGCGTTGAATCTGGTGTGTTTCCTGATTTAATGAAATATAGTAAAGTCATACCTTTATTTAAATCTGGTAGTACAGTAGACCCCGCCAATTTTAGACCAATTTCTGTACTACCAACATTTAGTAAAATTGTTGAAAAATAATTTTAGATCTGATGTTAAGTTTCTTTAATATTAATAAATTGCTAGATAAAAATCAATTCGGTTTTACAAGGGGTCGCTCGACAACTGACGCTGGAGTTGAGCTTATTATACATTTTTTGTGCATGGCAGAATACGGAGGATGCTTTGGGTATATTTTGTGACCTTTCCAAGGCCTTTGACTGTGTTCACCATGAGACATTAATCAGGAAGCTACAGTACTATGGTGTCAAGAACACAGCGCTTAAACTTATTATTTCATATTTAAGTAATAGAATGCAGAAAGTTATTATCAATGGTAAAGTTCTTCCGGGTCACCTGTACTAATGGGTGTCCCTCAGGGCTCGATTCTCGGCCCATTCCTATTTCTGGTATATATTAATGACTTACCTTCCCTTGTAGGGGATAATCATGATATAGTATTATTTGCTGATGATACTTCCTTGATTTTTAAACTTAAACGTCAATCATTTAAATGTCACGAAGTGAATAATGCTATATCAAAATTAGTGCATTGGTTTAACGTTAATAATCTACATTTAAACGGAAATAAAACTAAATGTATTAAATTTACAACAACGAATGTTAAAAATCTGGGTACCAATGTGTTTTAAATGGGAAGAACTGAGCCCTGTTGAATCCACTGTTTTCTTGGCATCACTCTCGACGCAAAGCTCAGTGGGGCCCCATATATCAAACTAGCAAGCAGACTAAGTTCTGCAGCCTATGCTGTAAAAAGATTAGAGGTCTCACTAGTTTCGAGACAGCTAGACTAGTTTATTTCAGTTATTTCCATAGCATAATGTCTTATGGGATTTTGCTATGGGGAAATGTTTTTGATTTTGAAACTATTTTTGTTTTACAGAAGAGGCCATTAGAGCTATTCACAACCTAAAACCGAGAGAGTCTCTTAGAGATAAATTTAAAGAAATAAATATATTAACTTTGGCCTCTCAGTATATTTACGAAAATTTAATGTATGTTCACAAAAACAAAGGTAGTTTTAGTAAAAAAGTGATTTACATTCTATAAATACTAGGAACAAGCACAAGCTAGTGATACCAGTTTATCGACTCCACAGAGTCAGTAATTCATTCTTGGGGCAATGTATACGCTATTACAACAAGGTCCCGGAAAGTGTACAGGCTCTCTCTATTACCAAGTTTAAATGTTTTGTTAAGCTGAAACTGTATAAAAAGGGTTATTATAGTATAAATGAATACATGGTTGATAATAACCCCTGGGAATGTGGTCGCTTCAAGCAGTTTCTAAAATAAATTTTGTACTTAAATAGTTTGTACAACCATTAATGTAAAATTTACTTTTAAAAAGTCCCGTTGGGTTTCTTGCTGGTTCTTCCCAGGACAGAGGTTTTTTTCGAACCAGTGGTAAAGTGAAAATGACTTTCAATAAGAATTACACATGTAATCTATATTGAATAAAAATTATTCTATTCTATTCTATTCTATCTACAAACGATTCTTAACGCATTGGTAATCAAGATTTTTCAAAATTATCATATTTCATGAAAAATTACAACTTTTAGTAATTATCACAATATTTTTCAGGACTACAAACGAATAAACGGTATTACAATCATCTGTGTCGTTTGTAGTTGATTCGGGTGATAGATTTTTTAATAATAATATCTTTCAAGATTCAGGTCCGGTAATACATTTTTTAGTATTACAATCATCTACAAACGATTCTTAACGCATTGGTAATCAAGATTTTTCAAAATTATCATATTTCATGAAAAATTACAACTTTTAGTAATTATCACAATATTTTTAGGACTACAAACGAATAAACGGTATTACAATCATCTGCGTCATTTGTAGTTCATTCGGATGATAGATTTTTTAATAATAATATCTTTCAAGATTCAGGTCCGGTAATAAAAATTTTTAGTATTAAAATCATCTACAAACGATTCTTAACGCATTGGTAATCAAGATTTTTCAAAATTATCATATTTCATGAAAAATTACAACTTTTAGTAATTATCAGAAGATTTTTAGGACTACAAACAAATAAACGGTATTACAATCATCTGTGTCGTTTGTAGTTGATTCGGGTGATACATTTTTTAATAATAATATCTTTCAAGATTCAGGTCCGGTAATACATTTTTTAGTATTACAATCATCTACAAACGATTCTTAACCCATTGGTAATCAAGATTTATCAAAATTATCATATTTCATGAAAATTTACAACCTTTAGTGATTTTCAGAAGATTTTCAGGACTACAAACGAATGAAGGTTATTAAAATCACCTGCGTTGTTTGTAGAATATGTATCAATTTTATTATCTTTACAATTTTATTCAAATTATAACTCTTTTAGAATAAAAATCTACAATAAAAATCTTTTAGTATTACAATCATCTACAAACGATTCTTAACGCATTGGTAATCAAGATTTTTGAAAAATTATCATATTATTGAAAAATTACAACTTTTAGTAATTATCAGAAGATTTTTAGGACTACAAACGAATAAACAGTATTACAATCATCTGCGTCATTTGTAGTTCATTCGGATGATAGATTTTTTAATAATAATATCTTTCAAGATTCAGGTCCGGAATAAAAAATTTTTAGTATTACAATTATCTACAAACGATTCTTAACCCATTGGTAATCAAGATTTTTCAAAAATTAACATATTTCATGAAAAATTACAACTTTTAGTAATTATCAGAAGATTTTTTAGGACTACAAACAAATAAACGGTATTACAATCATCTGTGTCGTTTGTAGTTCATTCAGGTGATAGATTTTTTTTAATAATAATATCTTTCAAGATTCAGGTCCGGTAATAAACATTTTTTAGTATTACAATCATCTACAAACGATTCTTAACGCATTGGTGATCAAGATTTTTCAAAATTATCATATATCCTGAAAAATTACAACTTTTAGTAATTATCAGAAGATTTTTTAGGACTACAAACGAATAAACGGTATTACAATCATCTGCGTCATTTGCAGTTCATTCGGGTGATAGATTTTTTTTAATAATAATATCTTTCAAGATTCAGGTCCGGTAATAAAAATTTTTAGTATTACAATCATCTACAAACGATTCTTAACGCATTGGTAATCAAGATTTTTCAAAAATTATCATATTTCATGAAAAATTACAACTTTTAGTAATTATCAGAAGATTTTTAGGACTACAAACAAATAAACAGTATTACAATCATCTGTGTCGTTTGTAGTTGATTCGGGTGATACATTTTTTAATAATAATATCTTTCAAGATTCAGGTCCGGTAATACATTTTTTAGTATTACAATCATCTACAAACGATTCTTAACCCATTGGTAATCAAGATTTATCAAAATTATCATATTTCATGAAAATTACAACTTTTAGTGATTTTCAGAAGATTTTCAGGACTACAAACGAATGAAGGTTATTAAAATCACCTGTTGTTTGTAGAATATGTATCAATTTTATTATCTTTACAATTTTATTCAAATTATAACTCTTTTAGAATAAAAATCTACAATAAAAATCTTTTAGTAATACAATCATCTACAAACGATTCTTAACGCATTGGCAATCAAGATTTTCGAAAATTATTATATTTCATGAAAAATTACAACTTTTAGTAATTATCAGAAGATTTTCAGGACTACAAACGAATAAACGGTATTACAATCATCTGCGTTGTTTGTAGAATAAGTATCAATTATTTTTTATTTTTTTTAGTTCGGGTTCCAATTTCACAGAGCTGAATAATGTGTCGGCGTCTGTCTTTCGGTCCGATTGCAACCTGGATGTCTTCAAAGCAATCTTAGGCGATTTACCATCTAGGGCTTCATTGTCACTTACCACCGTGTGTGATTTTAGTCAAACACTAGCTTATGATTAGTAAAAAAAAAACACGTGTAGAAGTGAAAACCACAGAAAACTAAACTTTGAGAGAATAAGACGAATGCAGAGTATCAGCAGTAGAGTTTATTTATTATAATATTGTTAAGTTTTAAAATTATTTTACATTTTATTCTACATAATATACCTATAACATTACATATTATACAGACTCCAATTTTTCAATTTTATATTCTTTAGATAAAGTATTTTAACCGACTTCAAAAATGGAGAATGTACTCAATTCGACTGTATTTTTTTATGTGTGTTACCTCTGAACTTTTTTCTAGGTGAACCGTATTTGATAATTCTTTTTTATTTGAAAGCTGGTGCTTCTCATGTGGTCACATGTAAATTTGATCAAGATCTGACTAGTAGTTTTTGAATTATACTTATTAATGCGTATTTAGTTGACTTCGACTACATTGATAATATTCTCATTTTATTTATATTGTAGTCGGTTGTACATTTTTTTTTAAATTTACCACTTGTATCGAACAAAAGTTGATCGACTCTCAAGGTACGTAAAACAGATGCTAGATAGTAACACTATTCTATTATTTATTCTGTGGCTACATGGCCTAAACACAACTAATATAATATAAAAAGCGTCAGTTATGAAAATGTGGATTGTTATGAATAAAATGATAATTTTATTGAATATGATTAATTTCATTTATATAATAAATTTGTTAATTTTTTAAACTGTTTATTAACCATGTTTATAAATAATTTAAAATTAAAAATTCTGTACAACCGACTTCAATATAAATTATTAAGGATAACTCAAAAACTACTAGTCAGGCCTCGATCAAATTTATATGGAACCACAAGGAAAGTACCAGCTTTCAAATAAAAAAAGTATAATTGAAATTGGTTTACCCGCAAAAAGTTATGAGGCAACACATATACTCGTAAAAAAAGAACATACAGTCGAATTGAGTACCTCCTCCTATTTGAAGTCGGTAGAAATAACGCACAAAGAGGAGACCGGTAAAATCGGTATACTGTGTTCTAACTCATTCTCTGGCAGACCAAATCCTATAGATGTATATGTTTGTCTCTTTTTCGTATCATGGAGTTTCAAATCACAACGATTCTAACGAAGTTGTCACTTCAAAACATGAGATTTGCACGCTTTGAGAATCACTTATCCTAAGAAGTGTGTTTACTGTGATTTTATTGATTAGTTAAAGCGAAGCCACACAATAAGTTGCAGCTATGACGGAGCGACAAAGCAATAGTTTTTTTGAAGCGCACTGTGTCCCACACGTGTCACTGTACGGTGCGTGGCTTCGCGCGCGACGGCAACACACTGTCTCATGCCAGGGATTTTTATTAATATGTGGGATGCATGAGTATTCGTTCTTAAACGATTTTTGTGACGAAGCTATTAATTCTGAAGCAAGTAATGATCCACGACTTTGCTGCCACCAGGGCGGCTCCACATAAAAATGAGGTGTAATATTTAACAGATTTCATAGCGGGGAAGTTAATTTGTTCGAAAAATGTAAAGATCAATGTTTCTTTCTGTACTATTAGTTATATTTTATATTAATTAGATTAAAATAAATAAACTAAATCACAGATATTCATAAAAGTAGAAAAATTAAAGTGTGAATAAAGTTAAAATGTGCAAAAATTAAAGGGCGAACCAGTGACACATTATTTTGTGTATTAATATAATACTCTAGAAACGAATGAACTTTTAATTAAAACTAACTTCTCAATTAAATGACATTGTGTAACAAAAATCTTCACCTCAGTATCAACTAGCGACATCTGGTGAGCGGAAGATAATTAACCCTCATTTTTATATTTTAACCAATTAATATTTTCTTTAAATATCTGACTGTGTGAGAATATCCACTAACAAATGTCGTCCCGTGAGGAGATGGACAGCAGCGTGTTCCTGATCATAGCTAGAAAATAAAAACTGCGGTTGTGAATCCGCCTGCCAACCCTTGTCCAGCCAAGCCTAAATATGGCTAATGTCTTCCTTATGAGGCAATCTATGGGGAGGCCTGTGTTCAGCAGTAATTAGATGAGTAATTGTGTCTTCTTCTTCAAGTGCCGATTTCTTTCGGAGTGTTTCCGTCTTGGACACTGCTGAATTAAGCTGCTATTTCACGCTGGTATTCTGTGAGAGCGTGGCCTTTCGCCGATTGAGCCAACCCGTTCATGCTTCAACCATAATATTGCTGCAGCATGGTTTCACCACGTATAGATAAAAAAATATTTAATAAATTTTGATTTATATAAAAATAGCAAATTTATTGACATCTCATGGCTAAAAAAATTTGGTAAATCGATGTCCCGGGCCGTTTAGGAAATAAGTAGATCCCGAGTTGTCACGTGTTCTGGGACTTTGAGAATGTCAAGACTTCCCTAGCCCAAATTAACTGAGTATGTATGAAACGCGGATTTTTTCCCCGCCCCGACCTATAAGTTACCTACCCCGTCTGAATTCCCGAATGCACGGTAGCTTTCGACTCCGGGCAATGATGTGTCTGGTAGGTTTCTTAAATACATACACTAATTCTATATACGTGTAAGTTTGTAAAGGTGTTTAATTGTTAGTTACAGAAGCTAGCTAAGTATAAATATCTACCAGACCTTCCAAAGACCTTTTAAAATGTTTATTTTGTGTCATCTCGAATCCCTCATGCAAGTTTCTAGATGGCACTATGACATACTCATAGATTCCTACAGTCCCCGTAAGACAATAAAGAGCAAAATGAGTCATGTTAAATAATATTGTGTACCATCATCTACCGGAGTTCTTGAAGTCTTCATAGGTACGCATTGTCGCCACTTGGGATACCAAAAAAGGTTAAATTGGGATGACGACCATCAATTTTTTTTTCCAACAGCCTATTCCTTGTCTAATTCGAACAATGCTATTTCTCCCTTGGAAACTAAAGGACAAAAGTCTACAAATAAAGCAATCGTGTCAGCATAATCATCATTTACGGCCCATGAAAGTCCATTGCATAATATAAGGCCTCTCGTAAGAGCATACTTGCTGTAGTTACCATGCTTGACAGCCGGGTTAGAAACCGCAGTTTTTTTATTTTCTTATTGTTATTAGGAAGACGCTGATGCCCACCACCCGGTTTATTTCCCTCTGTCGCCTCTTAAAATACTTGGCATATGTTGTAGTCAATATTCTTACATAGCCACAATACGGTCGATCATTTGTGTCATGCGTATCTAAATAACATAATATAAAATTATATTATGTTATTTTAATGTAAGTCGTGAAAGCGTTAGAAACTTGGAAACCAAAACAGCGAAAACAAGAGAAATAAGTTAATTAACAACCCAGTGAAAAAGATGGCACATTATTTATGTTTATGATACGCGAAGGTTTATAGAAGAGTACCAATTCGTTGTAATTTACTCTGTGCTTCAGATCCTTCATAACAAACAAGCTTATCGGCTGACAGGGCGGAACATTAGTGAAATTAAATTTTCTTGTTTATTCCTGCCGAAAAATACATTTTATTATTGGAAAAAAAAAATCATAATGTCTCGGATGTTTCGGATTCGCGTAACGGTATTTGATGTATTTGAAGAAATGTTTGATGTACGCAAACATCACAAACGTCATACTCACCTATCGATGGCGAACAAGTCGTAGGACTCCCTTCTGCCAAGGATGTGGGTAGGTACCACTCTCATACCTATTTCTGCCGCGAAGGAGTTTAGAGAGCCAGTATAATTACTGGCTGTGAGGCATTGCATCATAGTCCACAGTGGCGACAACGCATCTGTAGCCTTCTTTATTTAAATTTGCAGATGTCCATAACATACAGTAGCTATTTACCAACAGTATGACTGCGAGTTCTTCTGTCCCTTAAATTTTATGAAAAAAATATATGCGGGAAGACTGATTCTCTAAACTTAAGTGCCTAGATGTGTGAATGTTTCGTGACGAATACCAAATGGCGTAATCGAAAATATAAGCATATACATCACAAGCACTGTGTGCGACATGTTTACGAATGAAGAGATGTTAATATTGTTAGAATGTATGAAGTTCTATGTTGAAACTGATCGAATCAAAAATATTTTTTTTAATCTGTAATAATTTCATACTTTTCTAAACATAATTTTTTGAATTGCAATTTGATTTTTATTTTTATTTCTGGAAATATGTATAAATAATTTATATAATTGAAATAATGCTTCAAAAAGCTCTTAACTGGCTTATTAACCTTACGTTGATCTTCGAAAATGGGAAGTTAAAGATTACATCTTCAAATCTTTCCTTATTGGAGTTAAGATAAATAACTTCACATTTTACCCACTAGAACCTTAACCTTAATAAGAAAGTTTGTATTTTGAACCTTATGTCTGTATTTGGGTAACCGCATTATAACTATGTTGAACATCAATCATCTACCTACGTGAAATATTCTTAGGGAAAAATGCCTGTGACAGACAGACATCGACATGATTCTTTTAATGCGTGCCAGTTTAATAATGGACAAGGGCGTTTTTGCACCAAATAAAGATATAATTATTATCATCATCATCATTCCAGCCTGTCGAAGCGCACCGGACATGGGCTTTTCCCGTTGTAGGAAATATTTGTCTTAATCGTAGCACCAGTCGCGTTGCCCCTTTGACGGTGCTGCCTTTAGCCCGAATACTTCTGGCAATACGTTTTCTTGCATATCCCATAGGCGAATCTTGTGACACCTAAGAGACGAAGTGTAATAACGAATTCCTTACATCGCCTTCATACGTCATTTGAGCATTGTATTCATAATTTTATTTTAGGCGTTTCTCGTAGTGTTCTAAAATCAGTAGTAGTGGTTGTTTTCAAAAGTAATGAAATAAAATAAAATAACGGAACAGCTCATACCCATGAGCTGTTCCGTTATTTGGATGGATTGGATCAAAAATTGAAGGCAAGAGTTTACAATCAGTGCGTGTTGCCAGTTATAATATACGGATCGGCAATGTACCATGTAGCTCAAAGAACCGACAACCGATAGGGATGAAGGGATGAAGGGATTTCAGGCGTAGGGCGGCCTCCCTCTGATAAAATGACGACCTGGTAAGAGATGCAGGAAGTCGATAGATGCATGTGGCACAGGATCATACTTTATTGCATACCTTGAAGAAGGAATTTGTACAGCAGTGGACCTGTGATGGGATGTACTAATGATAATGATGACGAATGGAACAGCGTTAGTTGATTGGTCCAATTTGAAATGGATAGCAGCGAGAACTACTTTGAAAAAAAAACTGTTAATCTAATATAAACCAGTGCCTGACTTATAATCTCACCTGATGATAAGATGGTAAATTGCACTGCACTTTTCACATGGGGTAATGCCCACGCATACCCGGCTCGCGAGGGCATGTACAAGTAGCCGGACGTATGTCGGACTCGCACCGACTAAAACCCCATGGTGTTCTTCCTTCGCCACATATTGGCAGGACCGAAGGAACATTATCACATACATCCGCGGCACCATTAGCACCTGCTAAACTATTGCGAATCTTCCTCGGGAGAGGACAACACCTTCCCTTCTCCTTCTCAGGTAAGACGCACACATAAAACACCCCTCTCGCCACAGCTCACCAACACACATCCGAATTAAGCTCGCGAAGTCCACTCAGAGTGGCCACCTCGGGCCGGCCCTTCACCACGGGACAGTCATGGGAAGGAGGGGGGGAAGGGAAGGGGAATGATCGCACTGCCTTAGCGTAACCAAAAACCTGGTAACTTTTGTAATCACTACTACACTATTGTAATAAGACCGAAAGATAAACGTCGGAGGATTATTTCACTCCTATAATGTGTGCGTAACAAAATTCGAAGCAAACCGTTCGGTTAAATTATGTTAAATTACCGACGTTTCGAGTCCTATACATCATTCATGGTCACAAATAAGAGAGAACTGAAGTTCTGATGTAATTAGTCCGATTAATTATTTGTATATTACATCATCATCATCATCACCGTTACAGCCCTTCCCAAGTTCACTAGAGAACGTAGGCCTAATTTTGTTTGTATATTTGTATATAACCCTATTTTAAAAGTTTATAAATAGAATACATAGGAACTAAGGGCAAGTCTTTTATCAACATAGGCATTATGAAAGGGGATTTGAGTACGAGGTTAATTGGTTTAAGCGCTAATACTTTTAAGTGTTAAAAGAAAGAATTTAAAAATTAAAATTATCATATCCAAACCATTCTTAACAATCCACAATTTCATATCTTACCGATTTATGGACCACCATGAGGGTCAATCAATTTTTGTTCGATAAAATGACTTTACCTATAGAATGAAGTAGACGTCGCTGCTACCAAGCAATTTTAGTCGAAAGAAAATATTCTTTTGATTTAATACACTAAAATTTAGGCTCTACATGTCTAAAAATAAGGATTTTAACGTTTATTTGCTATATAATTAAAATTTTATTTTATTTTTTATGCCGCATTTGTGGTTAAATAAATCATTTGATGTTAAATATGTATGTTTTATATTTCATTTCATTTGAAGGTTTCACTTCTACCGCGTGTCAACTGCACATGTGTTTTTTTTTCTATATTTTTTATTTCTATTAATCAAAGTAATCACCCATGCAATCTACGCAACTTTGCCAACGCAGTGGCAGTTTATTGATCCCCTTCTTGAAGAAATTAGCTGGACGGGAGGCAACAAATTCTTCAAAGGCATTTTGCACTGCCTCTCGTGTATTGAATTTTTCCCGCCAAAAATTATCCATATTCTGGAAAAAGTAGAAGTCTGTAGGTGCAAAGTCTGGTGAGCACGGCGCCGTCATCCGCCGTCGCTTCCAACTCCAGCTCTTGTAACTTGCAGACCGTCTGTTGTGTAGTGCAGTATGAGGTCGCGTGTTGTCGAGCAGTAACAGCGGGGACGAGCGATTGACCAAAGCGGGTTGGAGACGTGCGAGCTTCTCCACCATTTTGTTCAGTTTTGTAAGAAGCCGTGATGAATCACACCGGCGACCACCAAACAGTGACGATCAATTTTCGAGGGGTAAGTTTTCGTTTAGGGCATTGTTTAGGTACTGAACCAAGATCCAACCAACTTGCTGAGCGCTTGCGATTGTTAAACAGAATCCATTTTTCATCACCGGTAACAATGCGGTTCAAAATTTATTTATTTATTTATTCATTTTAGGAAGGCTTACAGACTAATATCTTCGTAAAGTTACAAAATGGTGATAAGAATTGCTAATTACAAGCCTCCACATATTACTTTCATCCGACTTTATGCAAAATTAAAATACTCCAGGGATTGCTTAAATTAATAACAAAAAAATGTAAAAACATTAACAAAAAAACGCATTGTTGTACCTACCGTGAGACAGAGGAGCTTGCAATTTGAGTCATGCTAGTTGCAGCTGTAAGTGAAAAATTCTCTGTTCATCAGTTTTTTTACAAATTTCGAACTAGTAGAAAATAGGTCAATATCTACTACAGATGAAAGCTTATTAAATTCCATTACGCCACACAGAAAGAAAGAATTTCTTCTATAATAATTCCTTGAAGCAATAAAATATACCTCATATATAGCAAGGGTCGCTGTCTAAATCTCATTAAATCGGCCCGAATCATTATGTGAGTAAGTAGCTCAGAAGAATCAATAGATCCATTTACTACGAGGGTGCGTTTTTAAGTTCGCGGAATGGGTAGGTAGGCAATAATTGGGGACGTCTATGAGTTACGTGCTAATTGAGCAACTCATTATTAGTATAAATACCGGGTTTTATTGTAATTAGATCATTAGCCTTTGAGTTATCGTCAACCAAACAACTCAATCGGGAAGAAATTGTGAAATATGGAGAAAATCGAGTTCCGTGCCGTTACAAAGTACCTTACCAAGCGCGGAAAATCAGTTCAAACTATACTGGAAGAGATGTCATCCGTTTACGGGGACTCTTGTCCAAGTAAAACTATGGTTTATAAGTGCATACCCTTTTCAAACAAGGCAGAGAGTCACTTGAAGACGACCTACGGCCAGGAAGGCCGATCGAGGTGACCACTTCGGAAATTATTCAAAAAGTTCGAAAAATTAATATTAGAAGGGCATCTTCTAAAGATAGCCTAAAGAAAAAGCAGATCGCAAAAATGGTTGGAGTATCAGATACAACCATTTTCAAAATTCTTCATGACCACCTTTGCATGACTAAAGTCAGCGCAACATGGGTGCCTAGAATGCTCACGCCGCCTCAAAAGCAACAGCGCGTGGAGTGTTCTCGTGCGTTTTTGGACCTCTGTATGGAAGACAAAGATGGAGTGTTGGCTCGAATTGTTACTTATGACGAAACTTGGGTTCACCATTATGAACCTGAGTCCAAACAGGACTCTATGCAGTGGCACAAAAGGCACACCACCACCCAAGAAATTTAAGGTGGCACAATCGGCTGGGAAAATCATGGCGACAGTCTTTTGGGACTCAGAAGGAATTCTATTAATTAATTATAAAGATAAAAGTGTTTTCATAACCGGAAATTACTACGCTTCAATCCCAGAACAATTGAAGGAAGCCATAAAGGAGAAAAGAAGGGGAAAATTGACCAAAGGAATCCTTCTTCTGCACAACAACGCGCCTGTTCACAAGTGCCATGTTGCGATGGCTGCCCTGCAGAAGGTGGGCTTCGAAATTTTGCCATACCCACCCTATAGTCCTGACCTGGCCTCCAGTGATTATTATCTATTTCAAACTTAAAAAAAGAACTTTGAGGGAAAAAGTTTTTAAGTGATGAAGAAGTGAAGGAAGCAGTTTCGGTGTATTTTTTAGACAAAGACAAATCATATTTTTTTTGGAGGGTATACATAAGTTAATTGAAAGATCCGTAAAATTTATTAGGGTAGCAGGTTAATATATTGAAAAGGAAAAATAAATTTGGATTTTTATTTTCACTCCTTACCCCCATTCCGCGAACTTTAAAATGTCCCCTCGTATATTAACTAAGAAACAAATTTCATCGACTTTACGTCTATATTTCAACGGCAAAAAATGATATCTCTTACATTTTTTAAGATAATTGGCTGAATTTTTTGTGCATTGAGATCGAGATATCTCAGAAATTTTCTCTGTATACTTTCAATGCGAGATATATAAACTTTATATTGTGGGTTCCATACTTGGGACGCAGATTTTAAATGGCTACGCACATATGAGCAATATAAAATCTTAATAGTTTTCAGAGAGCGGAAGCAGGCTGAAGTTCTTAAAATGAAACCAAGAGCCTTGGATGCTTTGTTGACAATATATTCAATGTGTGTTGTCGAATACAAATTTACTGTCACGTATTACGCTGAGATCACGAATTGTCTGATTTTGAAGAGTGTAACCGAACCTAATACTAGTTACATCTTCGTCGTGTGAATGTTATATGAAAAATTTGGAAGTATTAAATTGAAGCTTATTGAGTTTACAATAATCAGCAAACCTGTTTAGATCTTCTTGGAGTTGTTCAATATCGGTTAGATTATGAATAGTTTTAAGAATTTTCATATCATCGGCGTAAAGTAGTAGAGAATTTTTAAAACATGACTTAATATCGGCATTAAATATTGCTAATAAGAATGGGTCAAGTAATGAACCCTGAGGAACACCAGATGGCATTAAGCACCAGCCAGACATGTAACTACCCAAAACCACAGCCTGTGTCCGATTCTCTATATACGAACAAAACCATCTATACAAGTCGCTGTGTACACCCGCAGCTAACAGCTTTTGTAAAAACCACGATGATTAATACGATCAAATCACTTGCTGTATCTGTGTTAATTACGTCTACCTGTGCACGCTGCTCCATGCCTTTAGTGATAAACTCATTAGCCGAAATGAGATTGGAAGTAGTTGAACGCTTTCAAAGGAACCCATGTTGTTCATCACCCAAACAGTTTTGTACTGCATAATAGACTTCATTATAAACGATCAAGATACCTTCATCTGAAACGTGTATTGAGCTAATACCGTTTGTACTATAATTAGTTATAGGAAATAATTTACAGTCAGAAGTTTCCAATTCTGGTTCAACGAAAGTAGTACTGAAGTATTTAAAATTACTTCGTTTGTGTGCCTGTTGAGCAAACGTTTCGACGCGTACTTTGCGCTGACGATCATTGAGTTCGTGGGGCACCCATTTGTCAAGCTTACATAAATTTAATAAAAACTGAAAAGAAGCTTTTGCACGATTGTGGACCACATCTAGCTAGTAATTAGTCATTCAACGATATCACGAACTTGATACAAAAAGAAGTGGGTTAAATATCGCTATGCTGATAGACACCCAACATATTCAACTAAAGACCTTCTCTCTTAATCACAGTTTTGTGTACACAGTTCGATTAGTCATTTTGCTAAAAGTGACAATTACGATAAATCATCCCGACAGTGGCCACCGGTCTGTATTTAAGTCTGACAATTTTTGAAGCTGCAAGATTAAGTATTCAATAGAATTCTCTTTAATTTCATCAGTTACTTATTACTAGTTTATTTACCAGTAAGTAGATGGCGCTATTATTAGATTATAACAATGAAAACCAAAACTGTACCCTCTAGTACTCAGCGACAATAAGTTGAGCTGCGACTGGGGTGTCCAAATCGCACAACAAAGCCGCAAACATTTATATGATACATAAATTAGGTATAAAGTAATAATAATAATAAACATTTATTCATTACCACCAATACAATTAAATGAGTAGTACACACAGAAATAACAAGAATTACATAGTGCAGTAATGAATGGGCTCTAGCTCAGCATAAATGTTGCAGTTGCCTACAACGCTATTATTCTGCCAGCGCCCAACATATAAATAGTACAGTACGCGCGCATCCCTGCTCATATTGCATTTAATTACAACTGTTCACATTAAGTGATGTAGATTCTATTAAAAATTCTGCTTCTGTCAAAACTATGCTATTAGCTCTGTTAGCGATGTGTAGTAAAAATATTTTACGAACAATATCAATAAATAGCAATTTTGTGTTTAGTTGTAAACGATCTCTATTCATTGATTTGGTCAAGCTATATCAAGATATAGTAAACAAACAGTGTTAAATTTTTTGAAATGCCACCATTTCACGCAATGATCGACTACTTTATGATATTATTAATTCTAAGATCTGGCCAATACATATATAAATATCTATATTTAAACTATAAGCATAATGAGAGTTTTGCAATAATTTCAGTTTTTATCACTTTATTTATAAATAAATAAACTAATACGTACTAAAACTTTTTATAGATTAGAAATTAAACTTAGAAACATCTGAGATTTTAAGATTTTCGATAGATGTCACTATTATCTATTTAAGTAGTAATAAGTTAGGTACTATAAAATTTATTTATTCCTACTAAAATGAAATAAAAGCGCTGAAAAATGAACGTTAGAATTTTTAAATCAATTATGAATTTAATTACTTAAAGATATAAATGGAATTTATTTATGTTATTTAATTTATTAGTAACTGTGGGCAAAATGTTACTACTTTACTTTACCCTGGACTTGTTTTTCCAGAAAATATTAGAATTACAGACACAACTTTTCTACACATTTATTATATGCATAGATTTATACATATACATAGGCAACGACCGAGCTTCCTATCAAAATAACGTCATCATTTATGGGAAAAGGATATTCTCGCGAGTATCGCTTAAAATAATGAACACTAGTTTCTCTAATAATAAGAAAATATTAATATTCTACAAAAAAATCTCTAAAGTATCTGTATCTTCTTAAGTCTATGTAGTGGAGAGCATCGCCAAACGAGAAAATTTCTTGTGTTTAGATTATTTTAGAACAGGACAGAAAATGACAGGCGACACTCGCTAAATTATGCAACAGTCATAAACCAGACGAAATAAAATAGCTTTTAATATGGTCTAAGTTACAAACGAAAAGCTAAAATATAATTTTTTAAAAGGATTTTAAGGTAAAGTGTAAAATAAAAAAAACGTGTGCAGTTGACACGCGGTAAATGTGAAACCTTCATATGAAATGAAATATAAAACAAAAACATTTCACAGCAAATGATTTATTTAATTTGATCATTTTCAACCACAAGTGCGGCATAAAATATAACATAATTAATAATATTATTTATATATTTGGGATATTTATGAAGTATTCTCATTTGGTTGGGCTGAATAAATATATAAAAGAAATATAGTAAATAAATATACATAAATATAAATGTATATATATTAAATATACTAACACAAATAATACATAAATAAATAAAAACCCAACCAAATGGAAGCCTTCGGCAGGGGAGACCAAACGGCCGAGGATTAGGGGGAAAAGGAAAGAAACCGGCGGACGATGCGGGCGGTGTCGAGGAGCACCGCCTTCTGCATTTGAGCACGGAGCGGTCCTTCACGGAGTCCCAGTCACCTCAGATGACCCGAGAGGCTGACCGGGATTAGCCCGTTCGCAGAAACGACCACAGGAATAATTTCGGTCGGCAGACCACCCCACATGTCGGTCACCTCGTGAGCCAGGTCTAGATATTTTGTCAGCTTATCTGTTTCGGCTTTCACGAGGTTCTCGTCATAAGGAATGGTAATATCGACCAAAAATATCCTTGACTGTGCCCGGTCCATCAGCACAATATCAGGCTTATTCGCAAGAATAGTCCTGTCTGTGATGATGGCCCGGTCCCAGTAGAGCCTGGCGCGGTCATTTTCGAGCACGGCTTCCGGCAAGTACTTATAATATGGTATTTTCCTATCCACGAGACCGTATTTCAGAGCGAGCTCCTGGTGTAGAATTCTGGCTACTAGGTTGTACTTATATATTTTATTATTTATAATATATCATATATTAGTTTTATAGCAAATAAATGTTACAATCCTTATTTTTAGTCATGTAGAGCCTAAATTTTAGTGTATTAAATCAAAAGAATATTTTCTTTCGACTAAACTTGCTTAGTGATAGCGACGTCTACTGAAGTCAATAAATTTTTGTTCGATAAAATGATTTTACCTATACTAAGAATTCTTGATATAAAATAATTTTATCGAACAGGGAAACAAAAATTGATTGACTCTCAAGATGGTCCGTAAAATAGACTAATTTAATACAAATCGGTAAGATATGAAATCGTGGATTGTTAAGAATAGTTTGGATATGATAATTTTATTCATATTATTAATTTTATTTATTTGAATAGCATTTTACCCGCAGCTTGGCTCGCGTGAACTTGAATTTAGAAACATCATTAAATGCTATTATGTGCCAAATTTAGCAAAATTCGATTACATTTAGAGTCACCTCGGTGTCTGTGTCTCTATGTCTGTCAAAAATTTTTTTTTTAATTCTAAAAGACTATTAGACGTAGATGATTTGTATTTGGCACAGATATAATAGCTACAGGAACACGTGCACATATGTATATGTCTAGAAACACCTACTATTTTTTATATCAGGTATGTCTTCCGATGTATCCAGAAGAAAGGTAAATTTTCTTGGAATCAAACTGTATTATTATTATAGATTTTTATAGATTTGTTTTAATGTATTATTTAATAACTCTAGCTATAATTTCAATTTGTTAAAAACTCATATGGGCTCTGCCTGAAATAAATAAATAAATAAAATAAAATTATTTACATTTTACTCTTTACATTCATTCATAATTAAAGTCAATTTAGTTTTAACAAAATAATGATGAATTTTATGGTCTTCTATCAATTTACGGTATAATGTTTATTTAAAATATTTAATTCATATCATTGGTCCTATTTAATATAGATTAGTATCATAAAATAGATGTAGATATTTTTTACGCTCGAGTAGACTTCAAAATTTCATAAATGCAGTTCAATAACAATGTACATACTACACGTGGAATAAAACTAATGTCACGGATTTTATCACGTTTAATTTAAACTTTTTTTACGAGGGGATATTTACGCATCTTTGGATGAAAGTTCCATAAAAACCCGCGTAAAGGAACATATAGTTAATGTGAAGCACCGACGCTCCGAGAAGTCTAAAGTATGTCATGTCATATATCAGTGATATGCTTAGTATCGTCCCAACCATTATATCGAATCTGATAGACAACAAATCTTTGCATTAGAACACCGATTCCTACCAATGATGATTGGCGAGGCTATTGAAATTCAAAAACATCTTAATTTAAATAGGGAAGATGGCTGAGTGATACCATCTGCTAAGGACCCCATAATTAATAAAATTAAATTCAAACCCAAGCATACTACTGCAGTAATTTTTACCAACTTTAATACTACTGCATCTATTCTATTCTATTATATTCTTACTATGATATCAGGTGGTCAAACACCTCAGTCCCTCCGTTACCATGGGTGCTGTAAAGTGCCCAAAACATCGGAAATTAAAAAAGATAAAATTAAACGCAAAAAAATCCTTAAAATTTGTTTTATTCCTTATAAATGTTATTCACAGTGAACGTGGGAAGCACTAAACTCATGAACGGGAGTAGAAAAATGTTCGCCTTGTTGTGGCGGTGAAAGAGAATCTGCCAGCTCATACCGTCCCATCGTAAGAGGCGACATAGGAAAATAAACAGGAGATGGGCAGCATAATATCTTCCTGACAACAGATCAAAATAATAATAGGTGCGGTGGCCCACCCGCCTACCAAGCGTGGCAACTATAGCAAATATTCAGCCACTTGACAATTTATGGGGGAGGCCCCATAAATTGTCAAAGATGATAAAATAATTAAAAGTCTAATAAAATAATTATTTTATTTGTTTGATAATCAAATATGTTTGAGTTTTATAAAATAATAAAATGCTTTTTTTCTTCTCTAAATTCTCTGTTATTAAACTTAACCCCGCTAATACTTGTACTATCAGGTCGCGCGTGGCTAATTGCTTAAAACTTTTAAGAATAAAATGCTTAAACGTTTTAAGCAATTAACTAAATTTATATAATTAGTTTGCGGTTATTTCGGTCGGATTTTTGGTAAGTTTGTATTGTATTAAGTTAATTAAAACATATAGGCTATATTTAGTTTAGTTTTCTTTATTTTCCTTGTGATTTCTCCCCACTTTGGGGGGGACTTAAATTTTAATTTTTAGTTCAGAAGTGTCACAGATTGAATTGGCGTGACTCCCATAAGTTAAAAATATCATTTTCCATGTGTTGAAATAAAAATAATATTAACACTTCAAAAGATATTTTATTCATGATGAGTACATATTAAGAAAAATTTAATAAATGGATCAGATATTATGATAATTTTATTCATTGTGGTAAATTTTATTTATTTAATAAATGTGTTATTTATTTTAAAGGTTAAAAATTAAATTACCCATCTTTATTGCGTGCGACACGCCTATGATACTTGTACTCCTGGGAGAACGCTAGCGGTTGGTATATAATGCGAGACCTTGAGCGAGTGATGGGGCCCTGACGTAAGTGAGGTGTCATGATTGTCGCGCCACGCCACTCAGACGCGTGATATACGCGGGTGAAGCCGCGGGGCACAGCTAGTACAGTATAAAGTCTTTCTTATTATCTTGGTCTCCTCTTTGTGCGGTGTTTTAAAGATGGTTAATATAACTTATAACTGTAAAAATTAAAAAAATACAAATTTATCAAATAAACAAAATTAATTGTATTGAATAAAATTATCATATCCAAACCATTCTTAACAATCCACGATTTCATATCTTACCGATTTATGAACCACCTTGCGAGTCCATCAATTTTTGTTCCATATAATGACTTTTCCTATAGAATGAAGTAGACGTCGTTATTACAAAGCAATTTTATTCGAAAGAATATATTCTTTTGTTTTAATTAATATACTAAAATTAATGTTCTACATTTGATTGTAACATTTATTGGGTATAAAATAAAAAATTTATCTCATATTTTATGCCGCAATTGTGGTTGAAAATTATCAAATTAAATGAATCACTTCCTGTGACATATTTTTGTTTTATATTTCATTTCATTTGAAAGTTCCACTTCTACCGCGTGTGAACTGCATACATGCTTCTTTTTTTATTTGTTTATAGAATAAGGGTAACAAACGAGCACACAGTCCACCTGATGGTAAGCCGTGGACCATAGACATTTACATCTGTCCTCGATTAAGAATCAAAATGCAGATGCGTTGTTACCCCTGAGGACAAACATGGAATGCCTCGTTACCAGTAAAAAGGGTATCCGGTGCTCTACAATCACCATAAGAAACACAGCAGCATTAAGCAGCTATTTTGTGATGGTATTCTGTGTGGGCGTGGTCCTTCCCCAGTTGAGCGGACCTATTCGTGCTGCAAATATAATATAGCTGCAGCGTGGCGCTAGGAGGTAAAATAATATGGAAACTAAGATCGATTGCACAACCTGCAATTACTATACCTTTCGGATCGAAACACAGTAGAGGAATTACTGCTATTTGGCTACGGAAATAGGTTAAAGGGTGGTACCAGACGAAATCCTAGGCAATAAACGAGTGCTACCACCTAGTGAACCGTGTAACGTGAATGCCTTTTACAAACAGAAATTGTAATCGGAAAAACATTCAAACAAGGATTTTTTTGGATAGAAAAAACCACTTGTCACGTGCAGGAATAGGATTATTCACTGCACTTGCAAGACGACGTAGCAAAGGCTCTGGCAATAATCCGTAATGCCTCTTGGATCAATGAATTATCAGAAGGTTTCACGCAATAGTGAATGCACTTGTATGAAGCAAATACACGTCGTAGGGAATTCACACGTCACTTGACCGGAGTAAGTTACATTAACTGAAATCTTATTTAATTGTAACTGGTTCCGCATCTTATTGTGACAGCGCATTATTATCAATAATAAATTATATTTAATTTCTATACAAATTTATCTAAGAAATCTTAAAATATTATTTTGAACAATTAAAATGTATTAATAGATGCACTAGATGGAGTGACGACCTGGTAAGACATGCAGGAAGTCGATGGATGCAGGTGACTCAGGACCGTGCTTTGTGGCATTACTTGGGGGAGGCCTATGTTCAGCAGTGGACTTATGAAGGGCTGTAATGATGATGATGATGATGAATAAGCATAAAGCTAAAATACATTCATTTCAAACATTAAGTATTATAGTAAAATAAAGGTTTATGTTAGGAGATTGTAATGGAAGGGTTGGGGTGAAGAGGTCTGGTTATGAAAGGATATTAGGAATGTTTGGCGATGAAAGTGTAAATGAGAATGGTGAAGACCTCCTCGCCATACGTGAGGAAAAGAATCTTTTTGTGACGAATACTTTCTTTCGCCATAAGAGGATTCACATGTATACACGGGAAAGAGGTGATGATAGAAGCATGATAGATTTCATAATTGTGGATGAAAGAATGCGGAGCGCAGTGGTAGATACAAGGGTTTACCGGGGGTCCAACGTAGGGACGGATCATTACTTGGTCTTATGCCGAATTAATGGTCTATTCAGGCGTTGGCGGCATCGGACATCTGTGTCTACCACTGCGTTACAGCGTATAAGAACAGAGAGGTTACAAGATGAAGGTGTGAAAGAGAAGTATAAATGTAGACTGAGGGAGAATATAAATGGTTTGAATGAAATATGTATGAATGATTTAGACCTGAAGACTGTATGGAATAATGTTAAGAAAGTTTTGGTGGATACAGCCACCGAAGTATGTGGTGTAAGTAAGAGAACGAATGAAAGGAAAAATAATATGTTGTGGTGGGATGATGAGATTCGGATGGAAGTTGAAGCAAAGAAGAGAGCATGGCTAGATTTACTGGCAACCAAAGCTGGTAATTCTGGCGGTATGAATGATGAGATTGAAAGAAAAAGGCAGACTTTAGACTTATAAATAAGAGAGTAAAAGAAGTTGTTGAAAGGAAAAAGCAAGAAAGAACGGATAAGAATGATAGAAGGATATCTGATAACTTCCAGACAAATATTAAAATGTTCTGGAAACTCGTAAGAACTGCTAGGGGAAATTCAAAACATTCTAGAATGAATGCTATACGAGACGAGAATGGCTGTATGCTGAATGATGAAGTTTCGAATTTAAAGAGATGGAAGGAATACTTTGAAAGCGTGTTTATGAGTGAAGGGTCGTCTGAATTAAGTGAAAAAGAAATTCCGAAAGAAGTGGAGAGAGGTAGGGAGATAAGTGTAGATGAAATAATGAAAGCAATGAAAAGCATGAAAGCAGGTAAGGCAGCCGGATATGATAGAGTATCACTCGAAATGCTAAGGGCTGGAGAGGGAGTGGTGGCAGGCCTGCTGTACACCTTGTTTAATTTATGTTGGGAACTGAAGCGGGTACCGGAAGACTGGTACAAAGCCGTTATAGTCCTAATATATAAAGGAAGAGGGTCACAACAGGACTGTAAAAACTACCGTGGTATCAGCTTGCTTAGCATTGTGTGTAAACTGTATGCTAAGGTGTTAATTGAAAGAGTTATGGAAGAAACTGATGGAAAAATTTGGGATATGCAAGCTGGATTTAGAAAGGGAATGGGGTGTACGGATCAAGTATTTTCCATGCGCATGATTGCGGAGAAGTTTTGGCCAAAACCAGAAAGTTTTGTGCTTTCATGGACTTGGAAAAGGCTTATGACAGAGTGGACAGGAATGTGTTACGGCAAACACTTAACTCATTTGGTTTGAGCGCTGGTTTGATACAGGCATTGAAGTCTCTTTATAGGGACTCTAGTGCTTGTGTCAGGATCAACGGGGTCTAGTCGGACTGGTTTGGCATCCAAAAAGGTGTCAGACAGGGCTGTGTAGCTTCCCCCTGGCTGTTTAACCTATTTATGGACAGTTGTTTGCAAACTTTGAAAGTTGAAGAATGTGGGTTGAGAATGGGTGAGTTAACCGTCAAATGCCTTTTGTACGCCGATGATCAAGTCATATTTGCATCGTCGGCGGCCGAGTTACAAATGATGGTTACTTTAATGAACCGGTCATTAAAAGAAAGAGGTATGAAAGTGAACGCAAGTAAGACGAAAGTGATGGTTTTGAAAGAAGAAAGTAAAACGTTATGTGAAATAAGAATAGAAGGAGTTGATTGAGCAAGTGAATGAGTTTGTATATTTGGGATGTTTATTTAGCAGGGATGGTAGATATGATAAGGATATAGAACGACGAGTGAACGCAGGAAATAGAGTGAATGGGGCTCTACACGCTATTGTGAAGAGTCAGAATGTGTCAAAAAAGGCACGTTTGGCAATTCACAATGCTGTGTTAGTCCCTACTTTAATGTATGGTGGTGAAAGTTGGGTCTGGCAGAAGCAGCATGAGAGTAGAATAAATGCTGTAGAAATGCGGTCATTAAGGAGTATGCTAGGGCTGAATCTGAATGACAGGGTGAGAAATAGTGTGATAAGAGAAAAGTGTGGTTTGCAAGATGACGTTGTGACCAGGATTAAGAAAGGAATGCTTCGGTGGTTTGCCTCTGTTTTTTTTTAGTAAATGTCAACGCATGTGAACTATTAGTGGAAACGAAGAAATAAGTGCTCCGAAACGCAACAGCATGAAGCTGCTATTTTACGCTGATATTATGTTATTCTTTTAGTTTGTAATTAAGATGTAGAAGTTTTATTTATGTTAAAACAATTTTATATACTATTTAAGTAATTTTTTTATTACTTTAAAGAGTTTGGTTGCAAGTTATAAAGAATCGCCTTAATTCCGCCTAAATTTTACAACTTGCACCCTAAATAATATGCATAAAAATTCGTAAGCCGTATCATTTAATGTGCGGCTACAACGTACTTTATTAAATTTTCTGTTTACTTACATACTCTTGGTTAGAGATTTATGCTACTCTTAAATCTGTTTAAGAATATTATGTTGATTGAAATGGTGTATGTTTTCGTGACATTCTTCTTTTTGCTTTTTATCGGCCAGTAAAAGACCACTACGTAGTTGATGTATCAGAATATCCATCCATCCATCACAGTCTATAATAGTCCAGCTGAACATATGCCATAGATTGTTTTGTCTCATGGGAAGGATTTTGCTACAGTTGCCACAGTTGGCAGGCGGGATGGCAACCGCAATTATTTTATTATTTTAAGTTGTTATTAGGAAGATTCTGCTGCTCATGTCCGTTTCAGTTTCCCTCTGTCACCTCTTATGACACCCACGGAGCGATATGAGGTAGTGGATATTCTTACACCGCCACTACATGGTACACGTTGTCAGAATATCCACTACTTCTTACATCCCGTGGGTGTCGTAAGAGGCGACAGAGGGAAACAAACTTCCATGAAATAACCTAAAACAAAAAACTGCCCTTATCAACAAGCCTGCTAAGCCTTTTGATATACAGATAGTGGTCTGTTTTTTATAGGATAGGGTGACAAACGAGCACACAGTCCATCTGATGGTAAGTGGTTGCTGTGACACAGACATCTACATATATTCTTGTTTGCGAATAAAATGCAGATGCGTTGTAATCCGTGAGGACTGAGATGGAATGCCTATTTTCCAGTAAAAGGAGTCTCCGATTCTCTACACTCACCATACGAAACACAGCAGTGTTAAGCTGCTATTTTACGCTGGTATTCTGTGAGAGCGTGGTCCTTCCCCGGTCGAGCCGACACATTCGTGCTACCACTATACTACTAATATTACTGCAGCATGGCTCTACCACGTAAAAAACTGTTACTGTCACATGCACAAACATGCCCAAATACTCAAACGCTACTCAATTTTAAGATGTAGTTAAGTCTCGTGGTATCACAGTCACTATGACTTAAAGTGATAGATGCAGCACGAGACTTAACGGCGAGGATTTGTATTTCTCGTCTCATTTGGCAAGCCATATAGCTTGAAAACCGACAACCGATGGGGCAAAAGGTTCTCGAGTGGCAACCTCGTACCGGGAGGCAAAGTGTAGGGCGTCCCGCCACTAGATGGAGTGACGACCTGGTAACACATGAGGTGGACACATGGGTGCAGGTGCCTCAGGAACGTGCTTTGTGGCATTCCTTGGGGGAGGCCTATGTTCAGCAGTGGACTTCTGAAGAGCTGTAATGATGATGACGATGATTGGCAGTTAGATTGATGATTGCAGTACCAGACATCACGCAGACGCTGCTGCCCTCTGCCGATTTGGCTGTTTTACGTCTGGTGCAAACGTGATCATTATTTACCGTAATTTAGTGGAAACCATAACGCTTTACAGATACATGGTCGAGCCATGCTACAGCTAAAGTATATACGTACCTTTATATAAAAATGTGTATGGAATTGTTATATGGCAGTGGCGTAAGAGACTGCATCTATTAATTTCGTCCTGTAATTATCTTAAGAGGAGACTTCGATGAATTTTTTTTACAGAAAAGGGCTGACAAACAACCACACAGTCCACCTAATGGTAAGTGGATGTTGTGGCCTTAGACATCTAGATTTATCTTCAATGAAAAATCAAAATGCAGATGCATTGTCACCTTTGAGGACTAAAATGGAATACATTATTTCGAGTAATAAGCGTGTCCGGTTCTCTACATTCATCATACGAAACACATCAGTTTTAACATGCTACTTTACGCTGGTATTCTGTGACAGCGTGGTCCTTAACCGGTTGAGCCAACCCATTCGTGCAACAACTATAATATTATAGCTGCAGCGTGGCTTTACTACATTAATCCTTACTCTTTTCTACTATGGTAACCTTATTTAAAAAGTAACAATAAAGAATGAAAAAATCCAGTTAGCTCGGATAAATAGTTTTGTTAAGTATGTTTATTAGTCAAAAGTTTGACCTTCAACGTACAGGTCGCTAACCTAAGAGAAGCCTATTTATTAACGATAAAGATCTCAACATCGTTTAAAAAAATTTAAAATGAAAAGAAGTTCAATCCTTTGTTGTGCGCACTGACAATGAATACAGTAAATCTTTTTGTACTAGTTCGCAGAAATACAACAAAAAATAAATATTTCCGAACGTCTTGTCTATTGATGATGGAAAAGAAGCAAGGAATCAAGGCGCCTTATTACAAAAATTGGTTTATTGTTGGTCTCTTTTTTATAAAAAAGCTTAAAGATAAAAACATTAATTAAAAACCCGATTGCGTGGAAAAGTTTACTGAAAAAAACTGTCCCCTCCCTTTTTTCCTATTTGTTTATGATGCAATATATAAATATTAAATATATAGATTATGTCACTCCCACGATTAAGACGACTAATCAAACGACACCTCAAATTTTGTTAAAATCCATCAAGCCGTTTAGGCTATAGAGCGTGCGAAAGAAATAGGCATTACATACAAACTCTCGAAAAATATTAACTTCCGTCCTTCTGTGGCAGTAGGATAATAAAGATGACATACGAACACACAGTCTATCTGATGGTAAGTGGATGCTGTGGCCCATAAACATCTACATCTATCCTCGGTCAAGAATCAAAATGCAAATGCATTGTCACCACTGAGGACTAAGATGGAATGCCTCGTTTCCAGTAAAAAGAGTCACAGGTTCTCTACACTTAACATACGAAACACAGTAGCATTAACATTAAGTTGCTATTTTACGCTGGTATTCTGTGAGAGTGTGGTCCTTACCCGGTCGAGCTGACCTTCACTCGACCACTTCCAGTAGACCAATGAAAAGAGTCGGTGGAATGTAGTCGTCTTGACATGTTCAGAAAACACTGGTACGAAGGCAGCCGTCACTGTTCAGTGGGGGTCTACCATCGATAAATCGTTGCCGATACAGTTCGCGAGCACGATTTAAATTGCTATCTTCATGACCTACGCATAACATCATATCGTAATATTCCGAGTTAGAAAGCATCGTTATTTTGCAAAAAACGTTGGAAAAAAAACACGAAACTGTTGTAGGATATCGATTAGAAGATTTGAAATTGACATCATTTCCAACTTGACATTTTTTGAAGCCAGTACTTTAGTATAATGACATCCTTGTATTGAGGTAGCAAACATTTATTAATGAAAAATAGAAAAACTATTAAAGTAGACAATTATTAGGTAAAATAGGTACATAGGCCTTTCTGTTAAATAATCTGGTTCCCTGACATGACAGCTTACTAGTGTTGACAAAATTTTTGGCTTTGATAATTAATTGTACTTTTTACGGGGTATTTTGTAACACGTTGAATATAGATCTGTCTAAATAATATCGGTCAAAATATTGAAATGAAAAGAGGACGAAAATGTAAAGTAATTTAACTAATAGTGTTGTTAGTAATACCTTTTAACAAGGCTATTGAAAGTATGAAGAGATTTATTAGCAGCGTAAAATAGCAGCTTAACACTGCTGTGTTTCGTATGGTGAGTGTAGAGAACCGAAGACCCTTTTTACTGGAAAAGAGGCATTCCATCTTAGTCCTCACGGGTGACAACGCATCTGCATTTTGATTATTTATTTAAGATAGATGTAGATGTCTATGGGTCACAGCAACCACTTACCATCAGGTGGACTGTGTGCTCGTTTGTCACCCTATCCTATAAAAAAAAACGATGGATGTGGAGAGGTAAGAAGTTCCACGAGCGCATAACAGTTAGTTTTATTTTACTATGTTTTTTTCTACTACGTTGGAGACCTGTGGAGACTTCAAATTTTTATCGCCTATTAAATTATTTTGAGCAATGATCCAACCAATGATCATACCAAATAAAGTTATTCAGTTTATTCAAATAGTTTAAGGAATTATTTTTGTAACTGAACAAGTTACAATGAATTTAAATTCAATCAAGAGGTCAAAGTTCATGTGTAAACGGATTTAAAAATTGCCTTGTCACCATATTGTCCTGAGGGTATTGTAAATGGCAATTATTGGAAATGCCAGCACAATTCTGTCATCCATATAACCATCTCGTTTACACCTGACCTAAAATACCAAGACCAACGACGGGAAGCAGTATTGAATAAGTAAGAAGTCCTTTCTACAATTTTTCGTTCGTTTTACTACGTTCTTTTTATACAATCAACTTAGAACACCTACAGATGCTTTGACCTCTGAATGTTAAGACGGAATGCATCACAGCCTATAAATATATCCATACGCTTCGGAGCAAAATACAGCCACAGATGTATTGTTGCTTGGGGCAGATATATTTTCATTTAACTTTACACAATGCACTTGATTTGACTGCCTCGTGGTCGTAAGGGTCATGTGGTCCCAGTTTTATCTCCCTTCGGTCATGTCAGATTGCCGTCTTATCGGAATGTGAGAGTAAGGGAATAGATAGTGAACCTCAGCTTGCGCACACACTCATGCGCTATAATCCTGTCCTGCTAAGATTAACATAACAACAAGATGTCATAGGTTTATATATTACTATATTATATAATTGTGTATTAATGTGTCCAATATTAGGAGTACATAAGGTGGCTCATTGTTATGTAACGTAAAAGTTTAGAATTAAGTAACACCACTGTATTATAAATTTATTAATAAAAAAAAAGATTTCTATTCCCCGATGAGACTGGGTGCCATGACCAAAATTTGGTTTGGTATATATATAATTATTACTCTTAACACGGAATATAAATCAATTTCAAATTTTTCAGCCGCAATATTTGAATAATTGTTATTAATTTCTAAAGCCATTTAAAGTATTAAAGTCATAGAAGCATTGAAGCATTGTCTACATTTTCAGTGAAGCGTCATGATTACAAATCGGTCGCTCTTTGTTGCAGATTTCAATTGAATCATTGGAATAGAACAAAGTTTAAAAGTAAAATTACTTGAAGGATTTAGGTATCTTTAACATCTTTCAGGTAAACGATCTCTGTGCAATTATTTAAACTATGTTACACAGGCCGGCCATATAACTCATCGAACTGACAATGGATTGGGAAGAAAGGTAACGGCCACTGTCTCACTAGATGGACTGATGACCTGAACAAGAAGTCGATAGATGTAGGACCGTGCTTTGTGGCATTTGATAGATGATATAATCAAACAAAGCTGAGCTAAAGCAGCGTGAAGCGACAATACAACGATGATCTTAGTGGTTCGGTTACTATTCTAACTTTATAAGACAGTGAAAAGTTAACTCAATATATTGATAGCAAATGTAATCCTCTCCTCTCCTTTGGTTGGCTAATACACAAAGCTATTTTATTATATTCAATTTATATTGGCAAAGCAGTTAAAAAAGGAGTCGTTTATAAACAACACACACACACATAGGCACGCGCGCGCGCACACTCTCACACTCACAAACACACACGAGCACACGTGCACGTACTCACACATACACACTCACACCGAAGCGCGCGCGCATTCGCATAGAATACTAATCTATACTTAAATTGAGTAGTTCTAGTAGATAATACTTATATATGTAACTGGTTTCTAGGAGATCGGCATATTATAATATTAACATTTCTTTCATAAATCCATAGGAAGGAATAAGTTCATCAGAGGCAGTATGGCGAATCCTTGAATTTCCCATTCATGAGCGTTTCCCTCCCGTAGTCCACCTCGCTGTTCATTTGGAAAATGGGCAATTTTTAATAATACATTTTAATGAGCGAAATCTGAGTGAAAGAGTGAATAGTCCTCCAACAACCACACTCCTATCCTTTTTCGATTTGTGTAAAGTGGCTAACTTTGCAAAAACATTATTCTACCTAGAAGTACCTGCATACTATGTTTGGGATAAAAGAAAGTTCCAAAGGAGAAAGAGAGGAGCAAACGTTTAAGGCTGGCCAGGGGTCAAAAAAGAGCACGTACTGGGCATGGTTTATACTGTGCATCCGAACAATACAGAATGCTATCACCTTCGCATGGTTCTTAATGACATCCGGGGCCCAATTTCGATTGAAGCGTTAAAAACTGTAGATACTCGTAGTCATGTATATTCAACGTTCCAATCAATGTGCAAAGCTCTCGGCTTGCTTGAAGATGATCAGCATTTGTTCGCAGCAATGGAAGAGGCAGCACTTTTCCAATCACCGCAAATGATTCGGGATCTTTTTACGATTATTTTAGTGTTCTGCCAAGTATCAGACCCTTTAAGCCATTGGGAGAAATTCAAAGAATACCTATCTGAAGATTTTAAAAGGCAATTAGAAAGACAGGGAGATGTGGATGTAGAGCACATAACAGATGTGGTATTTAACAAATGCCATTCGGTAATAGAAGATGCCGTATTAGCGTTGGGTGGTCGGCTACTAAAAGAGTATGGGTTACCTCAGCCAAGCAAAGAACAACAATTTGAAAATAGAGAGTTTCTTAAAGAGACATGTTACGACTTAGCATCATTAGAAAACACAGTTAAAAATAATCAAAGATCACTGAATGACAAATAAAAAGCTGTTTACAATCAAATTAACACAAAAATTGAATCAAATGAGGGTGGAATATTCTTTTTAGATGCTCCCGGTGGAACAGGCAAAACATTTTTCATAAATTTGCTATTAGCAAAAGTTAGAAGTACTCGCGGAATTGCTTTGGCTGTGGCTTCTTCTGGGATCGCAGCTACACTGCTTGAGGGTGGACGAACTGCTCATACTACCTTCAAGTTACCACTCAATTTAACAACAGCTGATACTCCCATTTGTAATATATCGAAACAAAAGTAATTTTGCTGAAGTATTAAAACATATGAAAATGATAGTGTGAGATGAAATAACCATGGCTCATAAGGGTGGCGTATAGGCTTTAAACAGAACTCTACAAGATATAAGAGAAAATAAGAAGTTAGTGGGTGGTGTAGGTTTTGCTGACTGGAGATTTTAGACAGACTCTACCAGTAGTGCCAAAAGAAACTAGAGCAGATTAAGTTAAGGCGTGTCTTAGGAGATCCACTTTATGGCCTCTAATTAAAATCCTCAAGCTCTCGAAAAATATGCGGGTACACTTAGGAGAAAAAGAGTCTGCTGGTGGATTTGTGAATCTCCTACTTGAAATCGGCAACGGTGATTACCCGATAAATGACGGAATGATAACCATCCCTGATAATTTGTGCACAGTTGTATTTACGTTACAGTAGTTAATATCCAAAATTTACCCAGACATTCACGATGATCCACGATAAGCCAATGGAATGGTTGTGTGAACATGCCATACTAACCCCGAAAAACGACCAAGCAGCGGCAATTAACGATATACTGTTAACGTCTTTTGAGGGGGAAAAAATGGTGTACACGTCAATAGACTCTGTGGTCAACACAGATGACGCAATTAACTATCCTGTCGAATTTCTTAATTCACTGAAACCATCGGGTCTTCCACATCATAAGCTTATTCTGCGCGTGGGCACTCACAGCATGTTGTTGCGAAATTTAAAACCTCCTGAACTCTGCAACGGAACCAGACTATAAGTCAAAGCGTTACATCGCAATGTAGTGGAAACCACAATTATAACTGGATGTGCGCAAGGGGAAACTGTATTTGTACCAAGAATTCCCTTGATCTCGAATGATCTTCCCTTTGAATTCAAACGAATACAGTTTCTCCTCAAAGTCTGCTTTGCAATGACCATAAACAAATCACAAGGGCCGACATTAAAGTTTGCGGGTATAGACTTGAGAGAAAATTGTTTTTCACACGGGCAATTCTATGTGGCTTGCTAACGCGTAAGCTCGCCCGGTAGTCTGATAATTTTGGCACACAGTAATAGATTAGCAAAAATGTGGTGTAAAGAAGTTTTGTAGTTTACTAGCTTTTGCCCGCGACATCCAGTTATAATTGTGGCTTGTACCAGCAGACTCTTTTTTACACATGGGCGCGATATAACCGAACTCCACGCGGGCGAAGTCGCGGGCAAAAGCTAGTCTTCTAATAAAAAAGCACGCATGACCAGATTCGGTAGCTAGCAACTCATCAATCCGAGATTAAAGAAAGGAGATAGGTCCCAGTATCAGTTTAAAATAAACCTGTGGACTGAGATCTGGAACGGTCATGTCTTCGACGCATTTGAATTGATAGACACACTGACTGCCAAGGAATATTTAATTTTTTTAAAGAACGTTCTACCTATATAGTTATTGTGTATATTGTGTACCTTCAGTTTTTTGAATTTTTTTTTGAATACCATTTGATAGACCAAAAATTAATATTCAAAAAACTGAAGGTAGTCGGGCCAACTATGACATCGGGACGTCAAAGACCTCAGTCCCCCCCGTGACCATGGGTGCTGTAAAGCACCCGAAACTTCGGGAATTAAAATAAGTAAATTCAACGCGATAAATTCCGTAAAAAATGTTTTTATTCAATACTTTAAATATCTTAATTTGTTTCAATTTCTTGTTGTAGTAAATTCCTTTGCAATAACATTAATTTTGTTTGCGGAATTCCAACTCCCCAACAGAATTTTAACTTTACTTGTAATTTGAAAAAAATTACCCTTGCCCAGCTTAACAGCAATATTCTTTGTATTGAAAGTTAGAAATGCCAAGTGCTATACCATTTCTAAATGTCAATGAAGTAGGCAAGTTATTAATTAGTTGGTCACTCAGGTGACCATACATTTTTTTACACTACAAGAGGTCAAACTTTTGGAAAAAGGAGAACGGCAGATTTTGTACCGCATACTTTTTTTGTTGTTTTGTTATAGAATTTGTACCACATATTAAGGCAACTAAGCCATTTATTTTTATGTTAGTGTTCTATTTTTAGAACTCCGGATTAATTAATAATATCAATAAAAGATTTTAATAGATAAACGTAATATAAGCGTAAACTAAACGCATTTTATGTTTTTAGAAGTTGCCATATGTAAAATAACACAAATATCGAAATGATAATTATTTATTTAGAAATAGAAATAACAATATATATAATTAAACACTTATATATTATACCTAAGAATGTATAATTGTTGCATAAAATCATAATGGTTTACGATTTAATGACAGGAATGATGTTCGTCATCAATATTTTTTTGTTCATATGGCAATTATTTATTGACAGATAAAGATTATCTGTCTTTCATTTCAGTTCAGTTTTCAGTTCTTTGCTGTTGTTTTGGATTGTGGTTTGTGACTGCATCCTCATCTCAATCTACCTACTTAATGGTAAGTAAAACACTACAAAGATAGCGACAAGCAATCAAGAACATTTACTTTATCACCAAAACAATGTTTATGTGCATATACGAGTATATAACAATCTACATTGGTACACTAGTACATAACCTTAAAAAATAAAACTGGTTATAACTTTTACGTCCCAAGTTTTAAAAATCTAAGAATTTAAATAGGGCTTGTCTATCCTACTAACTGCCAATTAAAACAAAAAATATCCCAAAACACGAAATTTTTTTAGCAGTACGAAATTCCCATACAAGCCTGCCGTTCTCCTTTGCAAAACATGTTTTTTTTTTGAAAAATATTTTTCAAAAAAGAACTGTATACGTAGCAACCAAAATGGCAGTCAGTATTTGATTGTATTGTACTATTAAAATGCTACAAAAAAACAGGTCGAGAAAATTCCTTCATTTGTGATCTTGGCACCGTAAAGATTGGACAAGAATAAACAATTTATAAAATTTCGTAAACGTCCCATAACTTGAAAACGGTAAGACTTTTAATGGGTACGTTGTTTTGTTTTCTGAATAGTTATGCTGTCCCCACCCGTAGGTATATCCACTCTTTACGCCACACCCTGTATTAGGATATCTGTATTAAACCAGAGTAACCGACATAGCCCAACGGATTAGTAAGCGGAAGAGGCAATGGGCCGGCCATATAGCTCGAAGAACCGACAGTCAATAGGGAAGAAAGGTCCTCAAGTGGCAGCCTCGTACCAGTAAGTGAATGTAGGACGACCTCGTATCGGTAAGCTAATTGCGGGGCAGCCCCCCAATAGATGGAGTGACGACCTGGTAAGATATGCAGGAAGTCGATGGATGCAGGTGATTTGGGGCCGTGCTTTGTGGCATTATTTGAAGGGCTGTAATGATGATGATAATTGAAATTGAATAATATGTCATAATCCGACAAAAAGTAAGGAGTATCTAGTGGACATACATACATTAAATATTTTAATCTCCATCGTAGCTGTATAAATATTTTAACTACCCTACCTCGTTTAACAAATTTAATTTTGAATTCAAATATTCAGCTCAGAGCTCATGACTGAGTTTAATTTCGATTTGCAGTAAATATGTCAAATAGTTTGATAGTGCAGCGGAAATTACGCCACGTTGCATAACTGCACTTCGCATTGTCCTTTGTTAAAATATTTGCGAGAGTTATGAATATTATTAATGGACTAACAATTTCGTCTATGTTTTTGGGTTATATTTTAGAAATGTTTTATTATAAAATTTATACTTGCGATTGTTGTCACTTGGTGAAACTCCAGTTTCATTTTTATGATTTGGACAAACACTTGTAGCGATCCGCCCCGGCTTCGCGCGGGTTATTTTTAGATCTCGACAACCGGATCTAAATGTAAATGAATCTAAACCATCTAAGGACCCATTGAAATACACACAAAAATTTCGCTTAAAATAAGTTGATAAATATGTGTGTAATAACGATAACATATTAAGTGGAAATACTAAAAAGGTCTTATGCTCTACAGATGGCGCTATAACCTTCCCCCTTACGTCAGACACAAAGTACCCTAACAGGTGACGAGGAGCACCGATTATGCTTGGTAGAGCAAGCTGCAGCCATATTGTGGTTAGACTGGGGAAGGACCACGCTGTCACAGAATACCAGCGCAGCATAAAATAGCAGCTTAATGCTGCTGTGTTTCGTATGGTGTGTATAAAGAACCGGAGACCCTTTTTATTGAAAACGAGGCATTACATTTTAGTCCTCAGGGGTGACAACACATCTGCATTTTGATTCTTAATTGAGGATAAATATAGACGTCTATGGGCCACAGCATCCACTTACCATCAGGTGGACTGTGTGTTCGTTTGTCACCCTTATTCTATAAAAAAATGGGGAATTGTAACCTTTAAATTAAAATAGTAATTTTAAGAATAATTAAAATGCTCTAGGTATTACACAGTCTCCTTTAGCTACTGCAATCAGAAAAGTTGGCTTTATAATATTTCTCTCCAGCTCTATGGCCCGTATTAATAAACGTTACTCAGCTGAAGTACACGCACTTGAGTACAATCTTGAGGTTATGATCTTATTAATAAACATATCTCAAGATGCGGTTTAGGTTTACAATATCAGCTGAGTGCCACACTGATTAATAAACGAAATTCGACTCTCAAGTGTGTATACTTGAGTGCAAGTCACAGAACAGTATTCCTAAGTACAGCGTCTTGAGATACTGTTTTTAGGTGTTTATTAATTAGCAACGATCTTGAGGTGCTGATTTCCTAATGAGGGCGTATCAAATGATTACGCACTTGAGTTCGTCGTTGAGTAACGTTTATTAATACGGGCCTATGTGTGCAGTTCACTGCCGTTTCTCAATTTTGGTCTACCAAAGTTACGCATTTGAGGAGTTGAAAAACTCAACTTTATCCAGTAGTATTAGACAAATACTGTAATACTACCAGTACTGTCGCCACTGGTGGTATTGCAGTATCTATCGATGACTAAATATTTGACTCCCTAATTACCGCGTCTTATATTTTTTAAATAAAAAATATAAGACGACTTTATACGATTTATTTAAAAAATATAAGACGCGGTAATTAGGGAGTCAAATATTTAATTTTATTTTATAAAATTATTAACCGATTAATTTTCCGGCACAGTACTGCTCTCACTCTCTCTCTCTAACCTTCGTTATGATATTATTTAAAAACATGGGAAAACATGTGGAATAAGTTCCTATTCTCTCACCTTGTTGGTCTAGTGGTCGTAAACGTAACTGCTGATTATGAGGTCCCGGTTTTAATTCCCGGGTCGGGCCAAAAAAAACAATTATTTAGTTTTTCTGTCAAGACTTTCTCAGTAGCAGCTCTTAATCAAAAAGTTAGCGGTGTTTCGATCGCGTGCCTCGGAAAGCACGTAAAGCCGTTTGTCCTGCCTTTGATCTCTCACCGGCCGTGTAGCATTGCCGTTACACGAACTATGAGAGTGAGGTAATAAAGAGTGCACCTGTGCTTGCGCATACACTCGGGCATTAAAATCCTATCCTGCTCAGATGGCTAGTCTATGTTGAAACCCACCGCCGTGACCGAAAGACGCTTTAAGACATGCGTTCATTTCTTTCGCTTTGTGCCTCTCTCAATAACGGGCATTGTATATCTAAAGTCGCTAGCGAATAAATCAACAACAAAGCGCACTAGCCAGAGACTGGAGACTCGGTTTTAAGGCATCTACTGCACACCATTTATATAATATATAAGATATTTTTTTAGAAACATTTACCCCACACTAGGATTTATTACTGCATCGTAGAGGCAGTATACTTACATACATAGCACAAGGAAAAACATCTAGACGATTACAAACAAGTACTTGATCCGTGCGGTAGTCGAATCTGAGGCACTCAGTGCCGTAACTCATTGCTAAGCCACTGCGCCACGGAGCCATCATAATTGTTTACTTAAAGAATAGGATATCAGAAAAAATTCTCGTAAAATGAACTTCTCATAAAAATAAAGGGAAGTTTCTCCCAAGTATATTGAAGATAAACAAAGTTTCCATTTTCAATATGAATTCTAACAAAAAAAAAACAAAAGACTTGAGTATTTAAAATATTAGGTTTAATAGTAACCCGAAATAAAAAAATGTTATATACGATTAAAAAAACTCAACTTATGCTAGTTCTTCAATGCAATAAATGTAGATATTTAAAATTAATTGAAAAAGTATATACCAAAATGTTGTCATGATCCTACATTAAGTTTATCTAAATAAATACCTACATATGCTAGTTCTTCAATACAATAAATGTAAATATTTAAAATTAATTGTAAAAGTAGATACCAATAATGATCCTACATTAAGTTTATCTACATAAATATCTACATATGGTAGTTCTTCAATACAATAAATATAGATATTTAAAATTAATTGAAAAATTTGTTACCAAAATGTTGTAATTATCCTACATTAAGTTTATCTAAATAAATATCTACTTATGTTAGTTTTTCAATACAATAAATGTAGATATTTAAAATTAATTGTAAAGCCAGATAACAAAAATTTGTAATGATCCTACATTAAGTTTATCTACATATCTACCATATTTATTGTATTATTACTAACTTATGCAATTCAATCCTACACCCTTAACTGTTATCGTGGATACACATCAGCAGTTGTTTCTAAATTAATTAATCCACGTTCGCGACATGACCAATTGATACATTTTTATAACATTACTAAATAAGTAGGTTTCTAAGACATACTATCTTAGTCATCAGAGGTGACAACCCGTCTTTAGTCTTCTTTGTTTGAAGTTAATTGCAGGTATCCATGGGTTTCATTATCCACTTACCATCAGGTGGACTGCAAGTTATTTTTTCATTTCTGTTTTATAAAAAAGGGACCCACATTAGGTATGGTTAACGCGGCGGCTCGGTAAGACCAGCTGTGAAAACATTTATAATATTGTGAAGTCAAAAGCGGAATTAATAAATGGAGACTAATCTGTCGATACTTTTATAAAGTAAGCCACCCACTCAAATAGAATTTATGAATAAAACCGTTTTTATGTCCTCGTTTTCAGTCGGAACTTGGAACCTATTAAATAAACCAACGTAGGTTTGTTGAAAAAATTGATTAATATGTTATTTTTATTACTGTTTATTGTAAGGTAAATCATTCCAGCATACATTTACAGCCTAAATATTCTTATTCAATATAAATATCTGAATAAATATCTGTGTGTTGCAATAATTGTAACGCGCTAAATACTGATAGTGATTTGGTGCTAGCTGCGCTGTAATTTGTCACATCTGTTGTCGTAAACAAAAAACTTTTATTAAATCGCATATTGCTGTTCATAACAAACACTTTTGACTCACAAACGTGTAACTGTTACTGTACGTAGTGAGCCGCGCTGCAGCTATGTTATGGCTGTAGAACGAATGGATCGGCTCGACCGGGGTAGGACTACCTACGCTCTCACAGAATACCACCGTAAAATATCAGCTTAATGCTGCTGTGTTTCATATGGTGAGTGTAGAGAACCGGAGACCCTTTTTACCTTTTTAATTTTACATCTTAGTCCTCAGGAGTGACAACGCATCTGCATTTTGATTCTTAATCGAGGAGAAATGTAGATGTCTAGGAGCTGCAGCTTCCACTTACCATCAGGTGGACTGAGTGCTCGTTTGTCATCTCATTCTATAAAACGAACTGTATTGCCTAGTTACAAAAATATCGAAATAGTTTTACTAAATAATTCATCAGCTCGTAAAAGTCTACTGTCGGACATGAGCTCTCCTGTTCTAAGGAGGATAAACTTTAATCGTCGCGCTTGACAGGCGGAATGAAATTCGTTGGCATCCGGCTCGCAACTTTAGAATAGAATAAAATAATTTTTATTTAATATTATAGATTACTACCTAATACTTATTGAAAGTCATTTTTCTATTTACCACTGATTCAAAAAATACCTGTAGCCTAAGAAATACCAGCAAGAAACCCAGCGGGATTATTTGTTTTACATATTACAATATTTTTCTACATTTTTGACGCTGGTGCCAGTTTGTCGGCACAGGCTGGTACAGAGGTATTTTTAGTAAGTCTGGCATAAACGAGGTGGTTACCCGCTATACAGGGTTATTTTTCAAAGAGTAGTCAAATTTTAAACTTAAGTTCTAATATATAAATAAAAAAAATACCGTTATTCCAGTTTTTGAAGAAACGAGTAAATAAGGCTTCTACTTTTATTTGAAATTATCCAAAATTTTATGTGATTTATAGGAAACAACTACGCGTACGCGCGCTCCTCTGTGTGCGATTCAATTAACAACGTTATTGCCAACTGAGCGACCCTTACTAATGAGTGCGTGCGTAGTAAAATAGTAAGCGTTAGATATCTATGAATAACAATCAGTTAAAATGAATGCATTACCACGCATTTTGAATTTAAAAGATAAAAAGAACAGAATGTTTGAGATTTTTTTAATTAATTTTTCTTCACCATTTGCCCATATTACTTATTCTGAACCTTCTCTGCAAACGAGATGTTCCAGAAATGTATGGAGCCTGGGCTAGCACTATGTACACTATATGTAAATATCGCTATATAATATAGTAACCGTTTTTTATTGTTAGTTTTCTTTAATTTCACTTCGTTTCAATGTACATTCAAATTAACTTGGTATTTATCGTAACAGATAAAAAACAGGTATCTTAAAATAGCAGACTGTAACTGTGACAAACAAAATGAAAGAAAGCTGTTCCATGAGATAACAAATCCACTAAAATACAGTCACAAGTTTTTCTTTATTGATACATATGACAGATACCTTTGTTAGAATAAGATAAAAAATGTTACTGTGATACCCTGTTACTCGTCACAAGCTCTTTCCTTTTCTCGCATAGGTGCAACAATTTAGTTAGAAAGAGAAATACCTACCTACCAAGACTGTAGTAACAGACTGCTGGAAGTATCTTAAAATAGCAACCTGTCACTGTGACAAACTAAAAGAACAGCTCCTGTTCTGCGAGATAACAAAATTCATTATACAACAGTCACAAGCTTTTCTTTATTCATACATATGACTGTTACATTTATTAGAATAAGATTAAGCAAATGTTACTGTTACACTGTGACACCCTGTTACAGTTGTCACAAGTTCTGTCCTTTTCTCGTATAGGTTCAACACCTTAGTAACAAAAAGAATTACCTACCTACCAAGACTATAGTAACAGACTGCTATTTTGTAACAGGTTTTTGAAACTGTTATTTATTTGGAGCTGGAACAGGTAGAACAGATATTATTTACCTGTTACAGCCCACTCCTAAAGCAAAGAAAGACTCAAAGACGTCACTTAGTCAATTCTTAAAACTGTCAAAGTCGTCAGACGTCATGTCAAACACAACTGTCATGGCGCGCCAATAGACGTTTCACATCGATAATATAAGAATTTAAAAAAACTTAAACAACACACACTGATCATTAGCTATGACGATCCTGATAATTATTTTATTATATCTTGATGATCCTGATCGGAAATCCTAGGAAAAAGTTATTAAATTATTGTATTGCCATCGGTGACACATACATACTTGACGGTGACCACATACATACCCTTCGGCAAATTGTACAGAAGTCCGAGGAGTACAATTTGCCACTATGTCTGGCGTATGTGGACTATGAGAAAGCCTTTGATTCCGTCGAAATTTGGGCGGTGCTGCAGTCCCTTCAGCGGTGCCAAGTTGACTGTCGGTATATCGAAGTGCTGAAGTGCTTGTACAGTAGGGCCACGATGGCTATCCGAGTACAGAACCAGAGTACAAAACCTATCCAACTGCAGAGAGGTGTAAGACAGGGTGACGTTATATCCCCGAAACTCTTCACCGCTGCATTGGAAGACGTTTTCAAGCTTCTGGACTGGAAAGGATACGGCATTAACATCAATGGCGAGTACATCACTCACCTTCGATTTGCCGATGATATAGTCCTTATGGCAGAATCGCTGGAGGACCTAAGCACTATGCTCAATGACCTCAATAGTGCCTCCCAACGGATAGGTCTTAAGATGAACATGGACAAAACAAAGATCATGTTTAATGTCCATGTCACACCTATGCCGGTAGTTGTTGGGAGCACTAAGCTCGAAGTTGTTGACGAATATGTTTACCTGGGACAAATAGTCCGACTAGGTAAGTCCAACTTCGACCGAGAGGTCAATCGACGGATTCAACTCGGCTGGGCAGCGTTCGGGAAATTACGGCACATCTTCTCGTCAGGTATACCTCAAAACTTGAAAACGAGGCTGTACAACCAGTGCGTGTTGCCAGTGATGACCTACGGAACTGAGACGTGGTCCTTCACTGCTGGCCGGATGAGGAAGCTCAAGGTCGCTCAGCGAGCTATGGAGAGAGCTATGCTCGGGGTCTCACTGCGTGATAAACTTAGAAATGAGGATATCCGCAGTAGAACCAGAGTGACCGACATAGCCCAACAGATTAGTAAGCTGAAGTGGCAATGGGCCGGCCATATAGATCGAAGAACCGACAACCGATGGGGAAAAAAGGTTCTCGAGTGGCGGCCTCGTACCGGCGGACGAAGTGTAGGGCGTCCCCCCACTAGATGGAGTGACGACCTGGTAAGACATGCAGGAAGTCGATGGATGCGGGTGGCTCAGGACCGTGCTTTGTGGCATTCCTTGGGGGAGGCCTATGTTCAGCAGTGGACTTGTGAAGGGCTGTAATGATGATGATGATGATGATTGCCATCGGTCCTTGATACGAGGCAAAATTTCAAGTCAATCGGCCGTCTACTAGTTGGTGAAAATTACATTGAAAGATTCCGTTACATAGATAGATAGATACACGCGAAGCTAATAAAAGCGTGTTAAAAATGAAATGCAAAATGCTTTCTATGCCAGCATGACATTCGCATCAATCAAACGAGCATGCATGCATGACAGCACCCACCCCCACCGAGGGGTTCATCAGTCATTACCTCTTACCGCCAAGTAGGATTGGGGTCAAGCGCTGGCTTATTGTTAGTAAAAAAATAAATTACATTCCAGCGCGTTTGATAAATTTCAATCTACCAAGAATACTAAAAGCTTATAAAAATGGACATTAATAAAGGTCCCTACAAGACAGGCAAAATAATTGCAAGTGATTCGCAGTAACGCGAGTCATTATTTCTGTAATTGCAGTGATTTGGTGGCTGAAAGTAAATTTCTCAGCGAGATTAAATATAGAGAATTATATGAAATTATTGCTTGACGTCAAGTAAAGAGCCGTGGTAGCTCAGATTGTTAGCGCTCGCTGGAAGTTTCACAGTACGCGAGCAACCCGGGTTCGATCCCCGCCGGCACCAATGAAATTGTTAATTGGAATTTTAAGTGCTGATTTACCACGTGCTCGGCGGTGAAGGAAAACATCGTGAGGAAACCTGCATGTCTGAAAAATCAAAAAAAAATATTTCGAAGACATGTGAAGTTCGCCAACACGCATTGGGGCAGCGCGGCGGACATTTCCTTGCCCTAAAACCCTCTCAGAAATGAGAGGAGGCCTGTGCCCAGCAGTGGGACGTATATAGGCTGTAACTTTACTTTACTTTATTGCTTGACGTCAGGAATGGAATGTTTCTAATAGTTTCTAATGTCGCTATATATATTTCATCCGGAGTTTGCTCTTTTTAGGGTTCCGTAGTTACACAACAATTCCGTCCGTCCGTTCGCGGTTTTGCTCAGAGACCCTAGGTGCTAAAAATCTGTAATTTTGCATAGTTATAGATACTAATCACGCCTAGAAAACTGTGAAATAAAATCTTAAAACATTTTTATTTTGGGTACTTCCCATACAAGTAAGTGGAGGATGATTTTTTTTTGTTCTAATATTAACAATGTCCTGCAGACCGAAAATAAGCCAAGACGGCCAGTGTCAACTGAGACCATCTGCGCGGAACAGAAATATAGATCACAAGTGTGTGCGCAAGCTGTATGTATCTATTGAATAAAACTATTTTTACGGATTTTATCGCGTTTAATTTTACTATTTTGATTCCCGACGTTTCGGGTGCTTTACAGCAACCCATGGTCACGGGAGGGACTGAGATGTTTGACGTCCCGATGTCATAGTTAGCCCGGCTACCTTCAGTTTTTTTAATATAATTTTTTTTTAATATTAATTTTTAATGCGTAGATCGAATCAAAAATTAATATTAAAAAAACTGAAGGTAGCCGGGCTAACTATGACATCGGGACGTCAAACATCTCAGTCCCCCCCGTGACCATGGGTTGCTGTAAAGCACCCGAAACGTCGGGAATCAAAATAGTAAAATTAAACGCGATAAAATCCGTAAAAATAGTTTTATTCAATCTGTAGTGTTCGCGTAAATATAAGAAATCATTATGTATGTATCTATTTCCTTACCTACTCTGATGGGCAGGTAGGACTGCAATCTGACTGCAAAACATGCAAGCACGGCTATTTTGGTTAAAATAGGTAAGAGGATGATATCTATCCAGACGGACTCCTAGACAAAAAAGAGGTCTACCACCCATTATAAATAGTCGGCCTATTATCATTTCAGGTAACTGATCCGTTGCGCTATGTATGTTAGCTGTTACTCTGCTTCTACAGGTGATATCCTCATTTCAAAGTTTCTAATGCAAAGTAATTCCTAGCCTAGCCCAATCCACATCTCCATGTATTGATTATTAAAAGCTAATATGATAAATTTTAAAAGAATGCTAGATTTTGAATCGAACATAAAATACTTGATTCATAAAAAACACAATAAATTCATACTTAAAACGTTCCACATACTGCAGGGAATTGCAGCTCAAATCGCTATAAAAGCGCCCATCGCGGGCACAAAAGCAATCTCTTGCCTCGTAGATCGCGCACCTGCCTACGATTTGCAGTTAAACAGTGAAATATGACTTTCTTATAAGAACTGTCTTATTTCCTTATACACCTATTGCGCTCGTAAGTTACTTATAGTATATTTTCAGGATTGAATTCAATGTTTTTTTTTTTAAATTGTACTGACAAACGAATTTACAGTACCCGATGGTAAGTGGCTACAGCAGCCCATGGACACTTGCAGCTAACTTCGAATAAAAAAGGCTCAGATACGCTGTCTCGCTGCAGCTGTATTACGGCTGTAGCACGAATGGGTCGGCTCACCCGGGGAGGGACCACGCTTTCACAGATTTCCAACGTAAAATAGCAGCTTAATGCTGCTGTGTTTTTCTGGTGAGTGAAGAGAATCGATGACTCTTTTTATGGAAAACTACGCATTCCATCTTAGTCCTCAGGGGTGACAACGGATCTGAATTTTGATTCTAAATCGGGGATAGATGTAAATGTCTATGGGTCATAGCACCCCCTTATCATCAGGTGGACTGTGTGCTCGTTTGTCACCCTCATTCTATTAAAAAAAAAACTCAAAGCCTGTAATTATACTGGTTCTCTTATCCTTCAGACCGGAGCACAGTAGTGCAAGTATTGCTATTTAGCATATAGAAATAAATCCGGTCTGTTCTCACAATTATCCTTTATAGAAGCACACCCTGGCCACTCTCGATAAAATGAACAAACGCAATGTAATCACCTACCACACCCTTATGCATATAGGTTTGTGTATGAAACGGTGGCGTTGTATGTGTGAGTGAACTCAAATACAACACGCACGTACGTTACACTTAGAAAAAAATTGAGTGTCTATTGAAATCGGGGCGGGGTGGGTTCAGTTGGATCGGCTTAAGAGGGTGATTGATCATTCCCTACGTAATACTATTACGTATTCTGAGATAGAAATAAGTAGTAAGTAGATACTGTGGCCCATAGACACGTAAATCTATCATCTAATTGTAGAGCGTTGTCACCCTTTTTTAGAGATTAAGAATAAGATATAATGTCTCATTAGCAGTCATATACAAATAAATAAAATGGAAGTGTCTATTTGTAATGAAAGTGAAATATGTTTAAAAAAAGTCCCGCTGGGTTTCTTGCTGGTTCTTCCCAGGACAGAGGTATTTTCTGAACTAGTGGTAAATAAGAAATGACTTTTTGAGTAAATAAGGAATGAATATTGAATAAAAATCATTATATTCTATTCTATTTTAATGTACTAAATAACATCTTTTTACTGAATGCATATGAAAGTATATACATACGTCTGTCTGTCTGTATGTCTGTCTGTTTGTTCTGACTGATCTCCGAAATGGCTAGACCGATTTTGGTGGGACTTTCACTGACAGATAGCTAATGTTATAAGGAGTTACTTAGGCTACTTTTTTTTACATAAAGAATTAGGATTCTGCGCAAAAAAATTAAAACCCGTGAAATCCAATCGTAATAAATTCCACGCGGACGAAGTCGCGGAGAACAGCTACTTAGCAGTAAAAAAGGTGACTGTTTCTTTACAAACATAATTATCTGTCCATCTTCATTAGTGCACAACTTACATACATAAAAACACAAACATACAAAAACGTACGTAGCATACACACAAACAAAGCTAATACAGCCAGAAAAACGTAGCACGTGTTTTTAATTTCTTCAATTCTAATATAATGTATCAGAATTCAAATTCCATTACTGCCTACAAAAGTCCACTGCTGAACATAGGCCTCCCACCTAAATTGCCTCATAGGAAGATAATAACAATTTCAAATGATAAAAAACTGCAGTTACACCTGCTGGCCCTATGAGGCAATTTATGTGGTGGGCGTATGTTGAACATATGATTTTGAAATGCTGTAATGATGATAAATACTAAAATGTTATTAACTATCTCAATTAGTTTATCTCTTTTATCTCTTGGTCACCTTCAGCAACTTGTTAAAGGTACTGCGGATTAACTGTGACATAGGGATATCAAACACCTCAGATCCCTTGTGAATATGGGTGCTGCAAAGCACTCGAAACGACGGTTGAAAAAAATAAGTTAAACGAGATAATATCCATAAAAGTAGTTTTATTCAACGTGTAGTATTCGCGTAAATATATTAAATTAATAGTAACATGATATTTCGATTCTACTTTACATTAAATTCCTTAGATAGTTTTTTACGTGGTAGAGCCATGCTGCAGCTATATTAATAGTATAGTTGTAGCACGAATGGGTCGGCTCGACCGGGGAAGGACCACGCTCTCACAGAATACCAGCGTAAAATAGCAGCTTAATGCTGCTGTGTTTCGTATGGTGAGTGTAGAGAACCGGAGACCCTTTTTACTGGAAAAGAGGCATTCTATCTTAGTCCTCACGGCTGACAACGCATCTGCATTTAAATTCGCAAACGAAGATAGATGTAGATGTCTATGTGCCACAGCAACCACTTACCATCAGGTGGACTGTGTGCTCGTTTGTCACCCTTATTCTATAAAAAAAAAAAAGATAAACAGTGTTTCATCCGAACTAAGGAGCACGAAAGGAGCAACAACTATGCTCAAGCTCATGTATTCCAAACAAATATAATTTAGACACGTAACGTGTGCTCTTTATGTTTGTTATTAGATCTGCTAGTGAGTGTTAGCATATTCAAGCAATCCGAATGTACAAATGTTATCTGACGAATGTTTTACTTAAGCAATGTCATTTGGCATATCAACGCAATTCTCCCGGTCGATATAAGTGGAACAAAACTTAGTATTGAAGCTTTGTAAGAGCTTAAATTTGAGACAATATAGGAATTAGTAGATTAATATTGAAAGATAAATTTGAAAATTTTTCAACAATTCCATTTTTGAATAGTTTAAAAAATTATAATTAGAATATTATCTTTATCACTTTTTCCTTTCTTGACTACTTAAATTTGCTGTTCCTGGTCGACCGAGGAGACTTTAGAATAAATATCGAATATTGCAAAGTGCAAAGGACATTTTAGTACTGCAAATTATATAAGTCGAAAACGGAAACACAGTTTACCTTAGACTCAAAACATTGATTTGTGTTTGTTTTCGTTCTAAATATTTGCTTTGACTTTCATTTGCATATAGTAGTGAAACTAATGCAACGACAAAGCTGGCGTCTCGTTTAGAAAAAAATACCTTGCTAGTTTACATGTATACGATAGCCTGCCCATTTTAAATTAACAGCTGGACCTAGACTTCAGATAGATAGATAGATAGATAACACTTTATTGTACGCCAAAGAATAACATAAATATTGACAAAAAAGGAGAAATAGAAATGTGGTACAATTCAATACAATTTAGCATCAGGTGTCATGCGTTTTCTTGGAAGTATTGCCAAAATTTCCAACGCCAGGCTAAAATTTGATCAAATTTTCTGTCAATATTTGATCAAGCGGCTCGTCTGTCAGTATAAATGTATCGTTTGCAGAAAGCACTTGCAGAGGAAGGCTTTGTAAAGGTAGGATTTGGATTTGTCTAATGTTAGTCTGGGACTTGTGGGTCCAATGTTTAAGTGGGACTTAACAAAAATGTGCTAAAGTGTTACTTATTTAGCAAATCATAAAAGGCGACACAATTTGTTCACAATTATTAATCTATGGAAATATTTTTTTTACATTATGTGGTCTGAGTAGCTCACTGCTCTTTTTAAAATAATGATAATAATCTTCATTTGCAAGAATATGGTTGTACAAGCAGGTTGGTTAGCAGATTGTTGGTAGTACAAATCTTTGGACCCTGCCCACCTCCTTGGGGATTAATGGCGTTATTAAGCTAATATAAATGAACTTAATATTACAGCTTTTCATACATAATTTATATCTCCCTCCCCTTTCCACCACCGGGCATCCATACGGTCGGCGGGTCTTCACCCCTTTGTAGTCGATATTCCACGCGTTCAAACCAAGTAGTTTGCCTCGTCTTTCGTAGTGCGCACAGCAAAATTTTGATACGCTAAGACAGTGTGATTTACCATCCAGGACTTCATCACAACTTACCATTAAGTAGGATGGTTGTAGCCATTCAAGTTCTCATAATAAGTATGAAATATACTTGCGCAACATATTTTAACTTGAAAGAAAAAATACATTTCGAAAAATGCAATTTACTGAAAACGTTTAGTGCCACACAAAAAAACTATTAACTTCAAAATACTATTTTGTTTGTGAAACTTTTCACCGCATAAAGTAATATTAAATTGCTTTTATACAAGAACAGACAATGCTGTGTAGATTTACATTATGACGTTTCATTTTAAATTAATAAATTGTGCCCACAAAGTACTTTGTACATTTTCGTCGTAATAATATTTTTTTATGTAAAAAAGGAGGTTTCATATTGTTACAAAACAGACTCTTACCATTGTTTTTTTTATAACATAAGGGTTACAAAGGAGCACACAGTCCACCTCAAGGTAAGTGGCTGTTGTGGCCCATAGGCAACTACATCCATCCTTGATTAAGAATCAAAATACAGATTCATTGTCACCCTTGAGGTCTACGACCCATTCGTGCTAAATTATAGTGACAAACGAACTTACAGTCCACCTGTAAGTAAATTAAGTGGCAACTGCAGCCTATGGGCATCTGTAACCAACAAAAAATAAAAAGGCTACAGATCGTCGGACCAAGATGAAATGCCTTACATCCTTATACTGGCTCTCTATACCATTCAGACCGGAGCTCTTGCTGTTTGGCGGCTGCAATAGGTAAAATGAACGACGTCATCGCGGCCGACTTGAAGATGGAGACCATAGAACAATTTGTGGCCCGATTAGCACGCGGCATGTTTGACCGCGCCGATAACGGGCCACGAACACCTACAAAATTTTGCACCCTACATGCTCGGCCACCGGACGGGCGACCTCTACCAAGAGAACTCCTCTCTATAGCGATTAGAGAGTCGAGTAATAACCCATAATGCCGCAGACAGGCCAACTTAGACGCCCATAGGACAATTTAGCCTATAAACCGACCTAACCGCCTGAATAGGCCGACTTAACCACCCGTATAGGCCTACATAGCCTCTATGTAGGCCATACTAGACGACCATCACAAATGTGAGAAAATTTTACCAACAAAAGTGACCGGGGACCCGAACTCCGAACTTCTAAAATTTAAACCAACAACGCCATAACGGTTTCACGATCGGTGCATAGTGATGCACCGCGAGGAGATTCAGGTAAAGGGATATGCCTGAGGCCCGAGACCTGCTGGGTGCTAAACAGCACACATGCAGACGACAGGAGAGAAGTAAAATGGTAATACCTACCCAGACGGACTTTTAGGCAGAAAACGAGTCTTACTACCTACTAGTATTTTATATTTTAGTTAAAATTATTCGAATTATAATTTACGACAATACTAGCTCGTTGATAATGAGCTACTTCCTAACGCCACGTTATTTTTACCAATTGCAGGACCAGATCTCTCGCACTTTAACACGCACACCACTCTTAACATATGGATGAGCCTTGCTGCAGGTTGTAGAACAGATTGATCGGCTCGACCGGGGAAGGACTACGCTCTCACAGAATACCAGTGTTAAATAGCAGCTCAGTGTTTCTGTGTTTCATATGGTGACTGTAGGGAACAAGGGTCTCCCTTTTTACTGGAAACGGGGCATTCCATCTTAGTTCTCAGGGGTGACAACGCATCTGCATTTTGTTATTATAATAAATGTAGATGTCTATAAACCACATCTGAGTGGCGGTGTAAGAATATCCACTACCACATATCATCCCGTGGGTGCCGTAAGAGGCGACAGAGGGAAATAAATCAGGAGATGGGCAGCAGTGTCTTCGTAATAACGGCTAAAAATAAAAAACTGCGTTTGCCAAATCGCTTGCCAAGCGTGGCAACTATGTATCTATGGCAAATATCCCTTCTATGACGCAATCTATGGGGGAGGCCTGTGTTCAGCAGAGGACTTTAATAGGCTGTAACGGTAACGGTAACAATAAAGCAAATATTATCTACCGTACCATAATATTAAAACATGTTTCCCGATACTGACTGCTTGCACTGAATAATTCAATCATAATTGCAGCACGAATATTGTACGAATATTGTGAATATATACCGTGTTTTACATATAAAAAAGTTTTCATTTCGATTTGATTTTCAAATAGTTTCCCCGCTTCGATAATGTTCGTAAACTGGATTTATTGGACGATTTTAGACTAAAAATAAATTTTTCTATTATTATTAGATACTAGCTGTCCCCCGTGACTTCGTCCACGTGGAATTTATTACGATTGGATTTCATGGGTTTTAATTTTTTATGTTACGCTGTTTTACTGCTGTTAATATATACACAATACATTCCGGATAAAGCAATTACAATCCGTGACCGTTATAGCCTATCAACAGCCTATCAAACTTTTATGTGTGTGTGTGTGTGTGTGTGTGTGTGTGTGTGTGTGTGTGTGTGTGTGTGTTTGTGCGTGTGTATGATAGTTTATAATAGTGTACCTAAATATAAGTATCTGTATCTAGATTTCCCTCCCCAATAATGTTCTATTAAAGTCATACTCATAAAAACAGCGTTTTATTGTAATACATAATTATAAAATTCAGTATCACCTAATTAACAAAAATATGCAACAATAAAAGTACAAAGGTATTAAAAACTATCGAAATCTAAGTAAGTGTCCCCCATAGATTGCTTTATTAGCCGTAAATAACACGTTTGGCAGAGGGTTGGCAATCACAGATTCTTTTATTTTTTAGTATACTCACAATTTATGTCACTCACTGACTGACTCACTCAGAGTGGAGTAAGTTATTCAGTGAGCAAAAAATTTCACTTTTCACACCATAATAATTCAGTAACTATATATATTAGATTTATACATAACATTTGGAATTGTAGGTATTCAAGAGGGCAAATTAGTTATGTCAAATTATAAATACGTACTTGTAATATTTTTTGAGTTACAAGGTCTAATATAGCTTGAATTGATGATGTAAATATTCACACTACAGGTTTTTATTCCGATCTTCGCTGACACGCTACCGTGTGACTTGGTAGAGTTCTTATTGTACTATCCTTTTCTTGAAATTTTTCAAATAAAAGAAACGCGAATATCTACGTCAAATTGAATTTCTGAGAAACGTTACTGTATATAAACCCTTACTTTATTGTTATTAAAATTTTGTGGTGTATTAAGAAGGATTTAAAAATGACATTTCTTTATAGGCAACGGTAAATCCTCTTATTCCAGTCACTGAATGAAGTGCCATTAGGCGGTCCTAAGAATTTTCCAGTGCTCTTTAAGAGACATCGTCATAAATACTTTTCTTAAAATTTCTTTAAAAGAATTTTGTAATAAGTAACTTTTTTTGCGATAGATTTACGTTGCATAGAAAGTTCATTAAAAATTCTGCTGTAGAGCTTTTACCTTAAAAAAAAAACAGTTGTCAACTAAACATAGTGGCGCCACGCTGCAGTTATATAACGATAACAGCACTAAACCTTTCACAGAATACCAACGTAAAATAACCGTTTAATGCTGCTGTGTGGGTGTGGAGAACCGGGGACCGTTTTTATTGGTAATTAGGCATTCTATTTTAGTCTTCAGGGCTGACAATACATTCAACATTTTAATTCTTAACCGAGGATTAATATAGGTGTCACTGGGCCACAGTATCCACTAACCATTTTAATGACTTACCTTATCTTTTAGGGGAAAATCACGATATAGTATTATTTGCTGATGATACCTTTTTAATTTTCAACCTCAAACGACAGTCAATTAATTTTGACAATGTAAATAATGCTCTATCGAAATTAGTACATTGGTTTAACGCCAACAATTTGTTCTTAAACGGCAATAAGACAAAATGTGTTAAATTTACAATACCTAATGTTATACATTGAAATGCCAATGTGCTCTCAAATGGGGAAGAGTTGAGTCTTATGGATACCACTGTTTTTCTTGGTATTACTATTGACTCGAAGTTTCAATGGGGCCCCCATATATCTATATTAGCAGGAAGACTTAGTTCTGCAGCATATGCTGTAAGAAAGATTAGAAGTCTCACCAATGTTGAGACAGCTGGATTAGTTTATTTTAGTTGCTTTCATAGCGTGATGCCTTATGGAATTTTGCTACGGGGTAATGCGACTGACATTTAAGCCATATTTCTTTGCAAAAGAGAGCCGTACGGGCGATTTATAACTTCAATTCTAATGAGACTCTTAGAAAAATTTAAAGAAATAAACATATTAACTTTAGCATCGCAATATATTTATGAAAATGTAATGTATGTACATAAAAACATACATAGCGTTAATAAGAATAAAGATGTTCATACTTTAAACAATAGGAACAAATATAAGTTTGTAATAATTGTTACTAGACTCCACAGAATAAGTAACCCATTTATGGGGCAATGTATACGCTTTTACAACAAAATCCCAGAAAATGTACAAAATTTGTCAATAAACAAGTTTAAATGTTTTAATAAAGAAAAATTGTACAAAAAGGGTTATTATAATATCAAAGAATACATAAATAAAATAACTTCTGGAAATGAGTTGATCGCCACCAAGCTGGTTCTATTAAAGTAAATTTCAAAATTCTACAAACAAAATTGTTGTAAAGTGAAAAATGTTTAAAAGAAAAGAACCGCTGGGTTTCTTGTTGGTTTTTCCCAGGACAGAGGCATTTCCCGGACCAGTGGTGAATAAAAAAATGACTTTCTTTTTATTCTATTCTATTCTATTCCATTCTATTCTATTCTATTCATCGAGTATACTGTGTGTTCATTGGTCATCCTTATTACCTAGTAACCGACCTAATCTTTTTCTTGAAAGAGTTCTTATTCAAATCCATACTTATCTCCCAACACTGCTGAACATAGGTCTCCCCCAAGGAATGCCACAAGGTACGGTCCTGAGCCACCTGCATCCATCGACTTCCTGCATGTCTTACCAGGTCGTCACTCCAACTAGTGGGGGGTCGCCCTAAACTTCGCCTACCGGTACGAGGCCGCCACTCGATAACCTTCTTTCCCCATGGGTTGTCGGTTCTTCGAGCTATATGGCCGGCCCATTGCCACTTCAGCTCACTAATACGTTGGGATATGTCGGTGATTCTGGTTCTACTGCGGATATCCTCATTTCTAAATTTATCACGCAGAGAAACCCCGAGAATATCCCTCGCCATAGCTCGCTGAGCGACCTTGAGCTTCCTCATAGCAGTGAAGAACCACGTCTCAGACCCATAAGTCATCACTGGCAACAAGCACTGGTTGTAAAATCTCGTTTTCAAGTTTTGAGGTATACCTGAACGAGACGATGACGACGAGAACATGTGTCGTAATTTCCCGAACGCTGCCTTGACGAGTTGAATCCGTCGATTGACCTTTCGGTGGAAGTTGGACTTACCTAGTCGGACTATTTGTCCCAGGTAAACATACTCGTCAACAACTTCGAGCTTAGTGCTCCCTACAACTGCTACCAGCATAGGTGTGACATGGACGTTACACATGATCTTTGTTTTGTCCATCTTAAGACCTATCCGTTGGGAGGCACTATTGAGGTCATTGAGCATAGTCCTTAGGTCCTCCAGCGATTCTGCCATAAGGACTATATCGTTGCCAAATCGAAGGTGAGTAATATACTCGCTCAGTACTTTATAGTTGAACAAGGGGTAGAGTTTGAACGCTCATTCGTTTTCTCACTCGTAACACACCAGATATTATATATTTTTTATCAAATTGTAGTGACAAAAGAACTTGTAACCGACCTGATGGTATGTCACTACAGCAGCCCATGGACACCTGCAATCAACTTCATGCAAAGAAGGCTAATTGACGGCAGATATAAGTCAGAGGCTGGTACCTAACCCGATGGACTTCTAGACAAACATAAAAGGCGTTCTACCACCAAGTAGTAGAGTTAGTTTGAAAGTTCTTGAATTTATTGATAATTCTCAATATCTGAGCCGTGGCAACCCGGGTTCGACCCCGTCGGCACCAATGAAATTGTTGATTGCTATTTTAAGTGCTGATATAAAACGCGCTCGGCGCTGAAGGAAAACATCGTGAGGAAACCTGCATGTCTGAGATACAAGAAAAAAAATTTTCGCAGACATGTGAAGTTCGCCAACATGTATTGGGGCAGCGTGGTGGACATTTCCTTGCCCTAAAACCCTCTCAGAAATGAGGAGAGGCCTGTGCCCAGCAGTGGAATGTATATACTCGTAGGCTGTAACTTTAACTTTTTTTTCTCAATATCTTACGACAAGGAATTAAGGAGCAGCGCTTCTTTGTTCTCTGATGCCAGCACTGTATCAAGGTTTGAGCGTTATTTGTAAATTTTTCGGAAGCTTCAATGTTACACTAAAGCTGCTACTTGCTGTATATTGCTAAATATTAACTTTAATGTTCTATTACGTGTACCTACATCAATCATAATTTCAATTATACACATATCGTTTAAATGCAATTAATATTTTCCACACCAATTACTTACGGCGTTACGGTCAGTCCAACTTTGCGCACTATATTGTTATCAAGTTGTCGAAGCCGTGAGCTTGCCAGAAATTATTTTTTAAACAATGCTATTTTGCTTATACGTTTGCTTTAGTGACAATATTTTGTTTCATTTGTTAGTGTAAAGTGTATACTGCAGTGATTCCCAACCAGTGGTCCGCAAGAGCTTTAATATGGTCCGCGAGAGATTTAAATATTTTACCTACCCATTTTTTTTAAATAACACATTTATTATTTTCTCGTCACGCGGGCAGTGCAACACCGCGCGTCACGTTAGTAGGTACCTACTAGTTCTTTCAATAAATATACAAATAATACTGTTAATGAATGCTTCTTTTCAGTTTATTATATAATTATGTTAAAAGTCGTGATTATAATTTATTGTTAGATTAACACAGTTATTTCTTTCACCTTGCGGTCCTTGCTAACTACGAAATAATCAAAGTGGTCCCTTGTCAAAAAAAGGTTGGGAAACCCTAGTATACTGTGTAGCGGCGGTGTAAGAATATCAACTACTACATATCGTCCCATGGGTTTCGTAAGAGGGAATGAAGGGAAACAAAACAAGATGTAAACAGCAGCGTCTTCCTAATAACTACAAATTAGAAAATAAAAAACTGCGAATGTCAACCTCCTGCGAGGGAGGTTGACATCCGCAGTTTTTATTATCCCCTTATGAGGCAAGAGGGGAGGCGTGTGTTCTGCAATCGATTTTGATAAGCTGTAATGATGATGATGTGGGTGAGGATGATGATTAGTGTAACGCAGTAAGCGTCGGAAACTCTTTTTACTTTCATTACAGAAATTCATTTTAAGACTTACGGTCTTTATTCATAAAATCAAAAGTTTCTGTGACATTCCACGACTACAGCGCTCATATCAACGTGGCCTACTCTATAAAAGTCGCATGGGTGATTAATTCTGGCATTATTTTATGAAATGTAAAAGTTTATGTACAAGTCTTTATATTTCAAGAAATCATTTCGGCTTCAGTAGGAGAATAATTTAAAGATGGAGTTAAGTTGATATGCCAGGGAGATATTTCTTAAACTTTTTGATCTCATTTTATCTAATTATTAAGGTTCAATTGATCAGATAACACTCATACCTCTCACCATTGAAGTAATATGCACTAGAAGAGACGCCAAGGCTTGGTTGTTTGCAGCACACGTTAGATCATAATATTCAAACTTACTCAGTCTGTGTCAGAAAAAGGTACTTTGTGCCTTCTTCCACGTGCGCCGCACTGCCGCATAGATTTAGTTTGTGGTGTTTACTATAGTATGCAGTACATACTTACACTTATAATAATAATAATAATATAATACTTATACTACTTACATAATTATAATAAACTTAATAATATACAACCTAGTAGCCTAGATATTACACCAGGAGCTCGCTCTGAAATACGGTCTCGTGGATCGGAAACTGCCTTATTATAAGTACTTGCCGGAAACCGTGCTCGAAAATGACCGCGCCAGGCTCTACTGGGACCGAGCCATCATCACAGACAGGACTATTCTTGCGAATAAGCCTGATATTGTGCTGATGGACCGGGCACAGTCAAGGATATTTTTGGTCGACATTACCATTCATAATGACGAGAACCTCGTGAAAGCCGTACCAGATAAGCAAACAATATCTGGACCTGGCTCACGATGTGACCGACATGTGGGGTGGTCTGCCAGCCGAAATTATTCCTGTGGTCGTTTCTGCGAACGGGCTAATCCCGGTCAGCCTCTTGGGTCATCTGAGGCGACTCGGACTCCGTGACAGACCGCTCCGGGCTCAAATGCAGAAGGCGGTGCTCCTCGATACCGCCTGCATCGTCCGCCGGTTTTTTTCCCTTTCCCCCTAACCCTCGGCCGTTTGGTCTCCCCTGCCGAGGGCTTCCATTTGGTTGGCTTTTTATTTATGTATGTGTTTTTTATGTATTTATTTTATGTTATTGATATTTATGTATATTTATCATTTTCACTTATATATTTATACAGCCCAACCAGATGAGAAAACTATACAAACACCCCAAAATAATAATAAATCATTTATTCTTTATTCACAAATGGTACTTTCAGAGTTAACAATTTGCCATAATAAGGTTTCAGCTTAATGAGAGACTGGTGCCTGAAGTAGGTTTTTGTGAAAAATCCTGTGTTACAGGTCACCCCCAATCCGCGGACATAATTAGTGGCAGAATTAAAACTAATAAAAGCTATTGATATAAAACGAACGTATAAAATGTTGCAGAAATTATAAGTTTGTTTAAGTTAGTGTGAATAAGAGTGTGAATGCAAACGTATGAACGATGCGATTTTTGGGAGTGTAAATGTGTAATATATCTCCCGTATATTTTCCTTCAGTACAGAATCTGACAATCTTCCATCATGTTCATGATTGCAGTCTTTCAAAAGTAGACTGCTGATAGTCTCACAGACCTCATTTTTTTATTTTTTTTATTTGTCAGGAATATGCTGCTACCTATAGGCACAGAAGAAAATGAAACAAGATATATCTTTTTTTTTAAATAGAAATAGGGTGAAAAACGAGCACACAGTCCACCTGATGGTAAGCGGTTGCTGTGGCCCATAGATCTACATCTATCTACATCTATCCTCGATAACGAATCAAAATTCAGATGCGTTGTCAGCCTTGAGGAATAAGATGGAATGCCTCTTTCCAGTAAAAAGGGTATCCGGTTCTTTACACTCACCATATGAAACACAGTAGCATTAAGCTGCTATTTTACTCTGGTGTTCTGTGAGTGGTATTATATCTTGTTTCATTTTCTTTTGTCGCCGCTTAGGACACCCAAAGGATGATATAGGGTTGTTGATTCTCTAACCCCGCCACGACACTTATCTAAGAGCCTAATATTGTCATTATTTAGAAAACCTTTGCAATCTAAACCTGCAACTTCATAATATACTAGCGACCCCGACTTCGCCTGGGTGGGATCTATTAATGTGATGCTATTTAGATTTAAGATTATTATTAACCCCCCGTCCCCCTAGCTCAAAAAAGGCAGTTATTCCGATATTACAGACGGACACTTCAATTTTATTTATAGGTATTAATATGACTAGCGATACGGCCCAGCTTTGCCTGAATAGGATATATTTATTTGGCGTTATTTAGAGTTAATTATAATCAAAGACCATTTACTTTAGCACCTTTTCGTGTTTTTTTCATAAAAATCTTTAAGATTTGCGCATAAAATAAAGCCTAGATCCCATTGGCATTGCTCTATATCTGTTCATAAAGTTTCATCACAATCGGTTCAGCCATCCCGATGATTAGCCCGGACAGGCAGACAGACAGACAATTCTTTTAAAAATGGTTATTTATGTCTTAATCGCATGCAATTAACCCCCTAAGCTTAATAGTAGCCAGCTAATTCAATTTTACAGACAGGCGATTTAATTTTATTTATAGGTATATATAGATGTTAAGTAAAATTTTCCACGCGTATTTTTTAAACATGCTCGCTTAAAATAACAGTATTTTCATTAAAATTACAAAAGCGAAAATTTATTCGAACTGGGCTAGCATATTTTAAGCTCGAGATAAGCTGTCCTGTCTCGAATGAAAACAGATTAAAACTTTGTATTACAGCTGGACGCCTCTGTATTTATTACTTTACATTAAATAATAATTGTTGCATTATCTTTGTAAACAATAACAAAATAAAATAAAGCCTTATTCTGCAAAATCATATTTAAATGAGATATAAATTGTCTTAAACCCACTTCCGTATTGTTACTCCGTATTCCGTATTATTATTATCCAGTACGTGAGCCTTCTCTTTTTAAAAGGCCGGAAACGCATTTTCAATTCTTCTGGTGTTATGGTTATTTATGGACAGCGTTATTAACTTACCATCAGGTGAGCCGCATGCTTGTGTGCCCCTTATACTATAAAAAAAAGTTAACCATATCCAGCGAGTCCATTACTTTTTCTTTTTTGAATAAATAATATTCCTTAATAATGTTCACTGTAATTACAAAAGTATCGCGGGAAGACTTTTGAAAAAATAATAAAGTTTATTAAAGAAAACTTTTAGAATCGCCTTGCCCTCCCGAATGTCCTCTGTGACTTTGAAAAAGGCAGTGGCTGTGCTGTGTCCAGGCCGAAAGCCAGATTGAAACTGAGACAGCAAGTTATTTCTACAAATGAAGGCAGACAATTGTTGGTGAACTATAGATTCAAGAAGTTTTGATAAAAAGGGTAGGATAGAAATAGGTCTAAAGTTGTTGAGTTGAGTGGGGTTTGCAATTTTGGGAAGAGGGAAAATATAAGCTTTACGCCAAGAAGCAGGAACGACCCCACATAATAGAGAAAATTTTATTATATGAGTTATGACTGGGAGGAAGTGTTCGAGAACAGTAGTTTCTAAGCTTAAGAAATATTCTACAGAAGAGGGGTAGTAAACGACCCGCAAAATAAGCCTGGATAAATATTCATAATGGTGGCTTGTGTGATCATCCTATAATTTGATTTTATGCATACATTTATTGGTAATATTTGATCCATAATTTACCTCATTGATTGATACAGGAAATATATTTAGGATTTCTTATTTGTAAAATATATCGTAACATGAGTCTCAAACGAAGGATAGTCCTCTTCCCTGGTGATGACTTACAGAAGCGAGACTTGATTTGTCACTCACAATATCAACGTTAGTTAAGGTAACTATGTTTACACCACTAAGTATAGTATTCGAAATCCTTAATAAAGGAGTTACCATATATTATGTGATGCGAGTGAGTGTGAGTGACGACCAAGTGAATGTGCGTCAAGGACATATGTCAGCGTGGCGTACATATATTAGAATAGTTCTATGTCCCGAAGTGAACTGAAAAGAGCATTTAAGAAAAAGAATAACAATATCTATAGTTCTTTACTATCGCCATTAAATGACAAACAGAACAAAGGTATATGAATGGCAGTCTTTGGATTTTTGAACAAATACAAATTACCCGTCGAGCTAAAGTTCGACGGTGCGGATGTGAAAAATGGTTTCAACGAATTTATTCTGAATCGAAAACTATCCACAATATTTCAAATACGCGGTGCAAAAGTGATGAATTGTTAACGTGAGGGCAGTAAAAATAACAAATTGAACTTCTGTACAACATTAGCATCTATAGAATTTGTCTATGGTGCAATGTAGATACTACCACATGTCGACATGGGTTACTGTCTAGTCTGGAAAGAATACTATGTATACGCCCCATAAGGTACGTCAAGGTAATATGATCACCTTAAGCTTTGCCGCCCTATAAAACCAAAACTAGGAGAAGGACAGAGACAAAAACACAAAGTCATATACTATAACTAATATATTAGAAAAGAATAGCAAAATATCTTTGGCAATTATTAGGAACACTTCTAAAAATCAACTTAAAAAAAAAGTTAATAACCATATTTACTATAATGTCAACTGTAAAAATGGCGTCGATAAAGCAGCACCCTTTTGACCTTGCTATTGACCTTTTATTATTTGATTGACTTATATATCGTATCATAGAGCCATCTATGCAAACAAGGCTGTAGTTCTTGAGTTATAAGAAAGGGACCGTATTAAGCAGATGATCATATTATCTAACGTACGCTTCTTGTTGTTATCTAAAAACCTTGTTCCCAATCGACTGTCAGTTTTTAGCTTACTAATCCGTTGACCTATGTCAGTAAGTTCCTTATATTCTGCTGCGGATATTTTAGTTACAATTTTATCACATAGAAAAACCCCGAGCCCTTCCTTGACTTGTAGAAGAGCTTTCTTATACACGTGTCACACGTACTCTGTTAGTATTCATTAACAAAACGTGCTGGCACACTTTTCTTTTTAAGATTAATATTCTGAGGTACATCGGACGAGGAAATGTGTCGCAATTTCTCGAAGTTGGATACATCGTATACATCTTAGAACAATATAATTTGGCCTTGATATCCTCAACAGCCAAGTGCGATGTTTCAAATTTACTTGAATTTATTTCAAAATTCATATTTTACAGCTTTATGACTCTGCGGCGGTGAAAATATTGTAGTTTAAAATATTGTAGATTTAGAAAATAAAAGTTTGCTGGTAGAGAGGATTAAGTACGCCCTTTGTAATATTTTATTTAAACTAAAATACTAAAACAAAGAATAAATAAATAATAACAATTTTGAAACATTATTTCGTTAATACAGAGATTAAGACAACGGCTTCGCATTGCATTTTCAATCTATACATATAGTAAATCTATATAATAATCTATACATATAATAAATGATCTCCAAATTTACTCCCATACATCACTCCAGAATCTTACCTATACGATCAATGACACCAATACGAATCTTGCTGCAATACTTGATTGGAGCAGGTCGTTCGGGCTTAATTTAAATCCCAAAAAGACCCAAGCTATTATTGTTGGAAACAGCACTCTAATCTCGAGAATTTGTTGGGATAACCTTACCTATTGTTGTTGATGGTGTTGTGATACCTTTTAGTAAATCTGTAAAAGACCTAGGATTATATATTGATCAGAATCTTTCTTGGTCCCTGCATATTAAGGAGTCCAGCAGAAAGATGTTTGCGGCAGCATCTTATTTACGACGTTTGCGTCACTCGCTTCCCATTTCTACTCGAATTTTACTGGCACAGTCCTTGTTACTCCATATACATAACATAACATAAACACTCACGCCTGTCACCCAGAGGGGTAGGCAGAGACTACGGACTTCCACTTGGCACGATCCTGGCACACCTCTCTCGCCTCCTTTACATCCATATATCTACGCATACACGCTCGTCGGTTAAGGGTACTCCTAATCTGGCCCATTTTCAATATATCGCCAATTTGTTCGATAAACCTTCGTCTAGGGCGTCCCTTTCCGACTCTGCCGTTCACTTCTGCAGCATAAATTTGCTTTGTCATTCTTTCTTCGTTCATTCTTTCTACATGACCAAACCACCGAAGCATTCCTTTCTTAATCCTGGTCACAACGTCATCTTGCAAACCACTTTTCTCTTATCACTATTTCTCACCCTGTTATTCAGATTCAGCCCTAGCATACTCCTTAATGACCGCATTTCTACAGCATTATTCTACTCTCATGCTTCTTCTGCCAGACCCAACTTTCACTACCATACATTAAAGTAGGGACTAACACAGCATTGTGAATTGCCAAACGTGCCTTTTTTGACACATTCTGACTCTTCACAATAGCTTGTAGAGCCCCATTCACTCTATTTCCTGCGTTCACTCGTCGTTCTATATCCTTATCATATCTACCATCCCTGCTAAATAAACATCCCAAATATACAAACTCATCCACTTGCTCAATCAACTCCCCTTCTATTCTTATTTCACATAGCGTTTTACTTTCTTCTCTTTCAAAACCATCACTTTCGTCTTACTTGCGTTCACTTTCATACCTCTTTCTTTTAATGTCCGGTCCATTAAAGTAACCATCATTTGCAACTCGGCCGCCGACGATGCAAATATGACGATCATCGGCGTACAAAAGGCATTTGACGGTTAACTCACCCATTCTCAACACATTCTTCAACTTTCAAAGTTTGCAAACAACTGTCCATAAATAGGTTAAACAGCCAGGAAACTACACAGCCCTGTCTGACACCTTTTGGATGCAAAACCAGTCCGAGTAGACCCCGTTGATCCTGACACAAGCACTAGAGTCCCTATATAGAGACTTCAACGCCTGTATCAAACCAGCGCTCAAACCAAATGAGTTAAGTGTTTGCCATAACACATTCCTATCCACTCTGTCATAAGCTTTTCCAAGTCCATGAAAGCACAAAACTTTCTGGTTTTGGCCAAAAACTTCTCCGCAATCATGCGCATGGAAAATACTTGATCCGTACACCCCATTCCCTTTCTAAATTCAGCTTGCATCCCAAATTTTTCCATCAGTTTCTTCCATAACTCTTTCAATTAACACCTTAGCATACAGTTTACCCACAATGCTAAGCAAGCTGATCCACGGTAGTTTTACAGTCCTGCTGTGACCCTTTTCCTTTATATATTGGGACTATAACGGCTTTGCACCAGTCTTCCGGTACCAGCTTCAGTTCCCAACATAAATTAAACAAGGTGTACAGCAGGCCTGCCACCTCCCTCTCAGCCCTTAGCATTTCAAGTGATACTCTATCATATCCGGCTGCCTTACCTGCTTTCATGCTTTTCATTGCTTTCATTATTTCATCTACACTTATCTCCTACCTCTCTCCACTTCTTTCGAATTTCTTTTCACTTAATTCAGACGACCCTTCACTCATAAACACGCTTTCAAAGTATTCCTTCCATCTCTTTAAATTCGAAACTTCATCATTCAGCATACAGCCATTCTCGTCTCGTATATCATTCATTCTAGGCTGTTTTTAATTTCCCCTAGCAGTTCTTACGAGTTTCCAGAACATTTTAATATTTGCCTGGAAGTTATCAGATATGCTTCTATCATTCTTATCCGTTCTTTCTTGCTTTTTCCTTTCAACAACTTCTTTTACTCTCTTATTTATAAGTCTAAAGTCTGCCTTTTTTCTTTCAATCTCATCATTCATACCGCCAGAATTACCAGCTTTGGTTGCCAGTAAATCTAGCCATTCTCTCTTCTTTGCTTCAACTTCCATCCGAATCTCATCATCCCACCACAACGTATTATTTTTCATTTCATTCGTTCTCTTACTTACACCACATACTTCGGTGGCTGCATCCACCAAAACTTTCTTAACATTATTCCATACAGTCTTCAGGTCTAAATCATTCATACATATTTCCTTGTTACTTCCTATCCTTGATTATGCTCATGCATGCTACTCCAATCTTACCGAAGATCAATTAAATAAACTTGAGCGTCTTCAGAATTTCGCTATTAGGTTCATATTTGGCCTTCGCAAATATGATCATGTTTCCGAGTACCGTATTAAGCTCAAGTGGCTCCCTATCAGACTTCGTCGGAATACTCATATTCTATCTCTACTGTACTGTGTACTATTCGATCCTAAAACACCGAGTTATCTTAAAGAAAAATTTGAGTTCGTGGGCACAGATAAAGAAATAAAATCTGTAGAAAAGTCGTGTCTATAATTCTAATATTTTCTGGAAAAAACAATTTCAGGGGACTAAATAAAGGGCAGTGAAGCCAAATTAGTGGTTTTTAGAATTTTTGTCTGTCTGTCTGTGTATTCCCGATTCACGCAAAAACTACTGGACAGATTTCCATTAAATTTTGTGTGTAAGTAGTTAGGGACCCGGGGCAACTTATAGGCTACTTTTAACTGACTACGGAACTTCACAAAAGGAGGGTTAAGTCTTTTCCTCCCTCAAGATGTTAATTTCTATTTTATTATTGATATGTTTTTTTAATAAATAACATATTTATAAATAGATCCTAAAATTAGTTTTAACCGCTGCGTAATAATTTGAATTACGTCGACAATCCAGGTTTTAATTTATCGAAACAGTGCCATATAACGTGAAATTCAATAAGTAGTAACATTTTACCTCCAGTTACTAATAAATAAAATTAAAATAAATAACTTACATTTATATATTTAAATAATTTCATTCATAATTAATAGAAAATTCTAACGTTCATTTTTCAGTACTTTCGTTATTTCATTTTAGTATGAATTAATAAAGTTTATAGTAACTAATTACTACTTAAATAGATAATAATGACATCTGACGAAAATCATAAAATTTGAGATGTTTCCGAGTTTAATTTCTAATCTATAAAAAGTTTTGTTTATCTATAAATAAACTGATAAAAACTGTAATTATTGCTAAACTTTCACTATCCATATAGTTTAAATAAAGAGATTTTTATATATGTATTGGCCAGATCTTAAAATTAATAATATCATAAAGTGGTCGATTATGGCACGAAATGGTGGCATTTAATTAAATTTAACATTGTTTTTATTGACTATATCATGATATAGCTTGACCAAATCAATGAATAGAGATCGTTTGGCGATATTAACAACTAAACACAACATTACTATTTCTTTAAATTGTTTATATCGTAAAATAATTTCATTACACACCGCTGGCAACGCTGATATCGTATTTTTGACAGAAGCAGAATTTTTAATAGAATCTACATCACTTTATGCCTAATTTATATGTTATATAAATGATGGCGGCTTTGTTGTGTGATTTTGCAACCCCAGTCGTACCTCAACTTATTGTCGCTGAGTACTAGAGGGTACAGTTTTTGTTTTCATAGTTTTAATCTCATAATAGCGTCATCTACTTACTGCTAAATAAACTAATAATAAGTAACTGATTAAATTAAAGAGAATTATATTGAATACTTATTCCTCCAGCATCAAAATTGTCAGACTTAAAATATCCAAACCGATGTCGGGATGATTTATCATAATTGACACTTTTACTGTGTACAAACTGTGATTAAGACAGAATGTCTTCTCTCTTTCTCTCTCTTTTCTCTCTTTTCTTTCTCTCTTTTCTTTTTCAGTTGAATATGTTGGGTGTCTCTCAGAATAGCAATATTTCACCAACTTCTTTTTGTATCAAGTCAATTATACGAAAAGAAGTTGGTATTATAAGTAATTTTAAAATTAAGTTTGGAATTGTAAGTAATTGAAAATTAAGTGGGCTGTAAGATTTTCATCTCTAAATAATGGAATAGTTTGAATGATAAATTACTAGGTAGATATGGTTCACAATAGTACAGAAGCTTCTTTTCAGTTTTTATGAGTTTTGTTCAAGCAAATACGAGAGCCGTGTAGCTCACCGTAAGATTTCAAAGCACAGGAACAAAAGTGTTTGATTCCCGCGAGGACTACTGAAACTGGTAAGAAAATTTGATTTGCTTATTTTCCACGTGCTCAGTGAAATAGTAAAGAATAACTTGGCGGCGAAACCTTGATATCCAAGTAGTTTTACAAAAAATCGTGGACATGTGAAACCACTATTTTGCACATGGGTAATTAGCAGCCCTGTGCACAATCGTAAGACGTATGTAAGCTGCTTCTTTACTTTTTTACTTTCAATTAGACTTATAAAACAGTTTGTCATATAAGATAGCTTTCATATTTTCAGACATACCTACCTATTGAGATTTTTGTGACAGTCCCGGTTTCATAGCTGACATGAGTAAATGAACAGGCTCTTGCGAAAAAGTACTATAAATATCAAAGACAGCAAATTTTAAACGCATGTTTATTTTAATTTTTATTTAACTTATACTAAATTTTATAGTACGTGAGGAACCCAATTTCGATCCGTACTCATATTTTAATTGCAATTTGAAGTTTCGATTCGTTTCGGTGGTGAAGGAAAATATCGCGAGGAAACCTGCATATTTGGGAAGTAAAAAATATTTCGGAAATCATTTTAGGTATACTTATGTGAAGTCGGTCAACCCGCATTGGAGTCAACTCAATCAACTCTTTTTCGTCCTAAAACTCGCTGCGGCCTGTCCCCAGTAGTGAGATGTATGTAAGCTGCTACTTTTTTTTAATAGGCCTATCCACTGCTGATCATAGGCTTCTCCCATTGTTTGTCAAATAGCCCGGATATTTGCAGTAGGTAGTAGCCACGCTTGGCAAGTGGGTTGGCAGCCGCAGCTTTTTATTACTCTGCACTGTTATCAGGAAGATGCTGCCACCCATCTCCTGTTTCAGTTTACCTTCTGTCGCCTCTTACGACACCCACGAGACGAAATGGGTTATTGGTTTCTATTTCGCTTCCCACCATAGATTACAAAATAAGTTGGATATTAGCCGCTGTTGCCACGCTTGGCAAGCGGGTTGCCAACTGCATCTTTTTATTATTTTGAACTGTAATCCAAAAGACGCTGCTGCCCATCTTCTCTATATTTCTACTCCCGTTCATGAATATAGTTCCTCTCACACGTTCATCGTGAATAGAACTATATTTATGAAATTTTAACTTTAATTGGAATAGTATTAATGGTATTTCTAAATTGGAGCCAACGCGAGCGAAGCCGCGGGTAAAAAGCTAGTATAAGCTATATTGGTAACAAGGCATTTACTTTGTTCTAAGGGGTTTTACCATTTTAATTCCCAATAGGGAATAGAGTAGGTGTATAATATAGATACTACAACATCTATTTATCATTATCTTTATTTCTATAAAAGAAAACCTGTAATATTAAAGTTGTAAATATTTACTTTGCAAATATCCGCTTAATATTAAGCGGATATTTTGCTATATTCTAACACAACTAATGGATTTCACAAAGTAACACCTGATTCTATTAATTATGAAAACCTGTAAATTCCTTTTATGATACAGGAGAAACATTTTCTAGTGTAGGGGTAACTTTCCTTTTTTATATCCCTAACAATCGTCTGTAATATCGAAATATCTGCCGTATATTGAACTGAAGGGATTATTTGCGTGCCATTAAAACATGAATAACCATTTAAAAAAATTGTCATTCTGTCTGTCTGTCCAGGATAATCTTCGAAATGGCTAAACTGGTTGTTATGAAACTTCACGTAGAGAACATTCCAGGAGTGATCTCGTTTATATGATATGCTTAGAGAATTGTTACCCAGGCGAAGCCAGGGCGGGTAGCTAGTATTATATATTTTCCTATAGCACAGTTAATTAAAATAAAGTAACAGCCTATATATCTACTAGTCTCACTGCTTAAAAATAAATTTCAAAGTGGTTTATGGAGTGATTCGTGCGTGGCGCTTCTCCTGTCGTGTTGGCGGACTTCAAATGTCTTTAAAATATTTCATTCCTCAGACATGCAGGTTTCCTCACGATGTTTTCTTTTAACTGCCGGGCATGTTCAAATGAAGGACAAGTTCGAATCCCAAAAAGAACAAATACGAGTATGCATTAATGCAAGTTGTTGTTTTTGGGTTTAATTTTGTTGTGATTGCTTTCATATCTCGAACACTGCCTAAGTTAAGTTAGCTTTAATCTTATGGCATATTGACAGCTATGATGTCTCCTGCCAATCAGACAATAGTATTCAGAAACACTTTGATATTCGCCGCTATCCATTTTTTTAAATAGAATTAGGGTGACAATCGATCACATCTGATGATAAATTGATGCTATGGCCCATTTTGTTCATTCATTTTGTTCATTCATTTCAGCCAGTTAAAAGTCCACTGCTGAACACAGCCCTGCCCCATAGAATGCCTCACAGAGGAATTTTATTAAAATTTCAACTCTAGCGGGTTAGAAATTGTATTTTTTTATTATTTTCGGTTGTTATCAGAATGATACTGCTGCCTATCTCCTGGTTCAGTTTTCCTCTGTCGCCTCTTACGACACCCACCGGATGATATTGGGTAGTGGATATCCTTACGTCGCCACTAAACAGTGTAAAAAGATTAACAAAATAGCTTTACATTTAAAAAAAAAAAACGTATTCCCCACACTAGGATTTTCTCCTGTATCGTAGAGGCAGTTTACAAACATAAATTGCACAAGGACAAACATCCAGACCCGGAACAATTATTTGCAGGTCATACAAATAGTTGTTCTGTGCGGGATTCGAACCCGCGGCCCTAAGCGCAGTAACTCATTGCTAAGCCACTGCTCCACGGAGCCGTCCAGCCACTAAAAGGGTAGTTCTCTACACTCACCATGCGAAACACAACAGAATTAAGCTGCTATTTTACGCTGGTATTCTATGAGAGCATATTCATACCCCGTTTGAGTTACTTATTAATGCTGCATAATAATGAGTTAATATATTTGCAGCGTGGCTCTAGCTTTAAGCGGATAAATTCGTACTGTAACCATAACATACAAGAACGTTTATTTATTAACTCTTTACTTAACACCTTTTGACATTCTCTCCCAGTCACCCCGAAATTGCTATGGGCTGAGGGGGACGAAGTGTTTAAAAAAAGTTCACTTAAAAAGAACTTGGTATGTTATTTTTAAACACTTAATTTCTTTCACAACGACGTTTCTTTCACAACGACGTTGTTTTCATTGTCTTTGTTGTTTAAAACATCCACAGGGCCCGATAAACCATTTAAATGGATCTCAAGAAGTAATTACACTTTTAGTCTTATTCTGTTCAGGGTCGGTAAAATAAATAAGTTGTAAAACACTGAATGCATCAAAATAAAAAAATATATAAATATCTCGAAATACATCACAAGGTTAATTTAAAAAAAAAATAATAGGATGAAAGCGGATGTTCAACTTGCTTTCTTGCTTATGCAATTAATTATTATCAGCAATAAAACAGCGTATATTGCACTATACATTCAGTACAGTCACAATTACACAGTAGTAGAAGAATTACTACACTTGTAAACTGACATAAGCGAAATCTCTCGCGCACGGCGCCTAACTGCACAAACGAGTGGGGGTTTCCCGATCTACCCTCAATTCTACCCCGCCACCATCGATATGACGCTCCGATAGAGTGACGCAACCTCTCGCTCACTCTCGATCCATCTAGTATTTTATAGACGCGCCCAAATATTATATTTTGTTTACAAATCATCTGCCTGCATATTCCTTAATAAGTCCTGACACCAGGCTTTACCAAGAACGCGGCCACGATGCTAGGTGATACGTCTTATCTGCCCAGCAGTCCGTTTGAGAGTCACCCACTTTGTACTTTGTACTGCTGTATTCCGGTCTGAAGGGTATAGAGAGCGAGTTTAATTACAGGCTGAGAAGCAATCGATCTTAGTTCACAGAGGTGACAATGGAGTGCAGAAGCTACTTGCCATAGTCTACCATAATATTATGTTGATTCGTTTGTCATAATTATAAAAACCTAAGAGCACCTACCACATTTAGAATCAAAGGTTTTCTTAGATGGTGTGTTTTCATTATAAAGTTTCCTATCCGGTCAAAGAGACTTTCTTATACGATACTCGTATACGTAAGTACAATTTCTTTATTGTTTTATTTTTTATTAAAATAATGTTACACATTAAGATGTTCCCCTATATCGTGGGGGCAGTTAACATACATAAATTGCACAAGGACAAACATCCAGACCCGGAACAATTATTTGTCCGCCATACAAATACTTGTTCCGCGCTGGATTCGAACTCAGCGCTGCAACTTAATACTAAGTCGTTGCGCCACGGAGCCATCATTATAATTAGAAACAGGATGCAAAATTCATTTCACTCTCAGGGTCGAGATTTCTATCCTTAGAAAAAATTTATTCATAGGATAAAATACAACATAAACAAATTATAAATTACAGTTGTATGAATAAAATAATTTAATTGTTTCACTTTTATATTCAAATTATAATTTATTTGATGGATAACTTGTATCTGACGATTGAAAAATCAAATTCAAAAATCAACAATCTATGTGGGAAAGGTTATGTTCAGCAGTGGACTTTTGATAGACTGTAACGGATTATGGATGACTGATGATTGAGAAATAAGCTCTTAATATAGGTGAGCAAGCTACGAATCTCGTAGTACTTTTGGCAACCCTATAAAAATCTACTCCACTGGGCCTTCCCGATTTGTTTTACTTAATTTAACATTAGGGACTCTTTTGCAAGTTGTAAATTTCTGCAAGTTCTACGAAATATTATAAAACTTATAACAAAAATAAACCACTTACCTTAATGCCGACTTGGGAGTACGTTTAATAAACTTATGCCGTCATCTTTGCAGATATATCATTTAAACTGCAAATGTAATGAAAGGTACCATTTTGTCTTCTTTGAGCTGAATGTAACAATATTGTTATAAACTTAGGGCAGGATTATAGTGCCCGAGTGTATGCGCATACACAGGTGCACTCTCCACGCACGACCGAAGAGGGATCAGGTGCAAGAGCAACGGCTTTACGAGCTTTCCGAGGCACGGTGGTGAACTTTCTGACTTCGGCTGCTACTGAGAATTCCTTGACGGAAAAACCCAATAACTGAATTTGGGCTGACCCGGAATTCGAACCCGGGACTTCATGATCATCAATCGGCTTAAATATCACTAAAAAAACGAGGCAGTATAATACTGTTATATTGTTATTTAAGTCACCTGTCACCCAGAGAGTAGGCAGAGATTACAGAGTTCCATTCGGCACGATTCTACCACTCCACTACTCTCTCGCACCTTTCACATCCATAACGCAATCATGCTCGTCGGTTAACGGTACTCTCAATTAGGCCCATCTTCAATATGGTACGCCACGGTGGTATCTATTAATGTAATGTTAATTAGATTTGCGATAATTAAAAACCATTTCTTTATTAAAGTCAAAAATCTCCAAGTTTCCGGATAAAATATAGCCTAGATAACTAATGGAGTTGCTCAGTGTCTCTTCGTAATGGTTTATTGCTATTGATTAAGCCATTCCGAAGGTTAGCCCGGACAGACAGACAGACAGACAAAAAATTTTAAAATTGTTATTCTTTTTTTAATGAATAATTGCATATTAACTTTAACTATATAGCTAATAATATAGCAGTTATTTATATTATTATAGTATACGCAGTTATTTCAAAGTTTAGCTAGTCCGGACAGACAGACAAAAATTTATAAAACTATTATTCTTGTCTTAATGGATAATTTCATATTAACTTTAGCTACATATTAAGCAGTTAAAAGTTTCTAATATGTATACCTTTCTAAAACTGTTGCTCTATAATATAATTGAAGAAAATTAATTAAAAAAATTAAATGATCTATTAAAAATTTAAGAAAATATCGCATCATAATATAAATATCTAACGCATACAGTCAGCATACTACAGACTTTTTATACAAGGAAGACTGATAAACGGACATACCAACCAACGTATATCGTCGAATATTTAACAGTGGTAGAGCCATGCGGCAGTTTTTGCTGTCGCACGGATGGACCGGCTCAGAGAATACCAGCGTGTAGTAGAAATTTACTTCTGCATTTCGCTTGGTAAGTGCAGGTGGCCAAAGGCCCAATTCCCAGTCCAGTTCAATCCCCAGAAGACACAAGTTTGCGCGTTTACTGCTACAAAGAACCCCTTTGTCGTTTCTCCTCAGTTTCCGGACCCTCCCCCTGTTGCCTCAGTCAGTATCGGAATCCTCGGCGTCGACAAATCGAATGACGTGCAGTTTCGTGGTCACTTGGAAGAGAAGGCCAAATTGGCCTCTAAAAAGCTTGGCGTGCTCAACAGAGCGGGACAATATTTCATGCCGGCACACCGCCTGCAACTTTACAAGCGAAGGGTCGGCCTCACATGGAATACTGTTTCCATCTCTGAGTCGGGGAAAGCGGTTTGAATCGTTGGCGACCGAGCTCTTTCTGATCGGCTTTACTCCCTGGCACTGCGAAGGGATGTTGCATCTCTTTGCGTATTTTGTCACATCTACCATAGGGAGTACTCTTAGGAATCTGAAAACCTGCAACCAACTTTGAATAAATTAAGCTACAGACGCGTTGTCACTAAGGCTTAAAATGAAATGCCTCACAGTCTGAAGAAACTGGCACTTTTCAGACCAGAATATTGCAGTGCACGCATTGATGCTTGCAAAAAAACAGGTGTGCAGCTCACATGCAGTAGAATTGAAACCTTCAGAAAACTAACTTTCGAGAGAATGAGACGAATGCAGCGTATCAAAAGTAGGATTATTATAGAGTAATAAAAATATGAATAAAATAATAAACACTGTATACTGTATCATCGAGTTTCAAATCACAACGACTTTAGAAAAAAATCACTACAAAAAGAATCCTACCCCGTAGAAAAATACAAAACTAAATATAATGATTTCTTATATTTACGCGAACACTAGTCAGTCCCCCGTGACCATGGGTTGCTGTAAAGCACCCGAAACGTCGGAATCAAAATAGTAAAATTAAACGCGATAAAATCCGTAAAATAGTTTTATTCAAAACTAAATATATTACAAGTTCAAAACAACTTTTGACTAGCAATTACCCTTTTGAAGCCTGTTACTTTCATCTCTATAGCAGAACCCCATTTTAAAGTATGAACACTATGTTTTATATGCTTTGAACTGCTTTTAATACGGTCATAACTATTTGTAACCTAAACGTACCCAACTGACCGTCGTTAACTGTTCATTCGCAAATTAACATAATAGTACGGAAGCTATCTAGCGTGCTCCCGACGGTCCGCAATCGCCTTAACTATCCACGTTAAGTGACTGAATGAAACAGAGAGATTTGCAAAATTAACTTATTCGGGGAATTCTCGGATGGCTTCGTGGCGCATTGGCTTGGCAATGAGTTACGGCGTTAAGGGCCGCGGGTTCGTGTCCTGCACAGAACAAATATTTGTATGTTAAAAAAGTTAAAGTTGCAGCACACAGTTACTACAGAGAGGGTTTTAGGACATGGAAATGTCCGCCGCGCTGCCCAAAACCCTAATGCGTGTTGGCGAACTTCACATGTCATCGAATTTGTTTTTCTCATTTCTCAGACATGCAGGTTTCACCTGAGCTACCACGGCTCTAATATTTATATGGCCTACAAGTAAGTGTTTCGGGTCTTGATGTTTGTCCTTGAGCAATATTGTAAACTGCCTCCACGATACAAGAGAAAATCCTAGTGTGAGGATACGTTTTTCTAAAAAATGTAAACCTATTTTGTTAATCTTTTTACACTGTGTAGTGGCGACGTAAGGATATCCACTAAACAATATCATCCCGTGGGTGTCGTAAGAGGCGACAGAGAAAACTGAACCAGGAAATAGCAGCAGTATCATTCTGATAACAACCGAAAATAAAAAAACGATTTCTAACCTACAAGAGTTGAAATTTTAATAAAATTCCCTGTGAGGCATTCTATCTGACCCATAGATCGACTGTATGTTTTCTTGTATGTAAAGGAGAAAGCCGATCTGCTGGGCTCTTTCTTTGCGTCCAACTCGACTGTCGATAACGGGGGGAACACACCGCCGACCATCCCGCGGTGTAAGTGCTCCATGCCGGATGTGCGGTTTTCACAGCACTCGGTTCGCAAAGCACTCCTCTCCTGGACATCCACAAGTCGAGTAGGCCGGACGGAGTCCCCACAATTGTGCTGAGGACGTGTGCTCTGCAGTTGGCACCGGTTCTAACGCGTCTTATCCGGTACTCCTACTCCCTAGACGTAGTCCCGAAATCATGGAAGACAGCTTTTGTCCACCTGATCCCAAAAAGGCGACCGCTCAGACCCGTCCAACTACAGGCCTATCGCCATCCCTCCTTGTTCTCCAAAATAATGGAATCCATTATAAACTGCCAGCTCATGCGGTATCTTGAGGATCACCAGCTGATTAGTCACCGCCAATACGGTTTCGTCGAGGTCGATCACCTGGTGATCTTCTGGTCTATCTGACTCATAGATGGGTGGAGGCAGTAGAGTCCAAGGGTAGGCATTGGCCGTTAGTTTGGACATTGCCAAGGCCTTCGATCGGATTTGGCACAAAGCGCTTCTTTCGAAGCTCCTTCCTATGAACTTCCCGAGAAATTGTGCAATTGATCACCAGCTTTCTTGTAGATCGAAGCATCAAGGTCGTTGTAGACGGTGCATGCTCCGACTACAAGCCTATTAACGCTGGTGTTCTACAAGGCTGCGTGCTATCACCAACGTTGTTTTTCTGCATATCAATGATATGTTGCAAACCGGTAACATTCATTGCTATGCGGATGACAGCACTGGTGATACTCTATACACCGGCCGTGCCAATATTTATCGGGAAAACGTCGCAGAGTACTGGAACAAACCTGTGTCTGAAGTCGAGTCTTTGCTGAACAAAGTTGGCGGCGACTAAATCTAGTCCAATTTAATCCTCAGAAGACACAAGTTTGCGCGTTTACCGCTAAAAGAACCCTTTGTCGTATCTCCTCACTTTCAAGGCACTTTGTTGCCTCAGCCAGTATCGGAATCCTCTTCTTCGACATATCGAGTGACGCAGTTTCGTGGTCACTTGGAAGGAAGGTCAAATTGGCCTCTAAAAGCTTGGCGTGCTCAGCAGAGCGGGACACTATTTCATGCCGGCTCAACGACTGCAACTTTACAAGGCGCAGGTTCGGCCTCACATGAAATACTGTTCCCATCTCTGGGCTGGGGCCCCAGTTCCAGCTCTTTCCACTTGACCGCATCCAGCGCAGAGCGGCTCCATGGTCAACGACCGAGTCCTTTGCGATCGGCTCGATTCATTGGCGCTGCGAAGAGATGTTGCATCCTTTAAAGAAAATGCTCTTTCGCATTTATCACGGGAGTGCTCTGAGGAATTGTTCGGATTAATCAGAACAGAACAGAACTCCCGATACCATCCACACCATCTGATTGATTGGCGGTCCACCACTGTTCGATTTAGAAGATGTTTTCTTCCTCGCACAACTTCCTTGTGGAATCGATTACCACCAGCGATTTTTCCGGACCGATACGACTTAGGGACCTTCAAGAAAAGAGCCTACTCCTTTTTAAAAGGCCGGCAACGCATCTGCAATTCCCCTGGTTTCCCTGGTGTTGCAGTTGTTCATGGGCGGCGGTAGTCACTTACCATCAGGTGAGCCGCATGCTCGTTTGCCCCCTCTCCTATAAAAAAAATGTATGCTACGCGATATTTTCGTCAATTGTGAACTGATTTTAATGAGTCTTTTTTTATTAAAGTACAGTCATACCCAGTTTCTTTAGTCCACATAAAAGGATTAAAAATTAAAGTTTTGTTAAGAAGTAAAAGCCGACTTCAAAGGACTAAAAAATAGATAATTTCCACAAAGTAGCTTCTGAAGTTAGAACTAAGAGAAAAGAATTAAAGCTCTGAATTCAAAAGCTAGGTATTTTGTGATTTTTTTTAGTCTTTTGATTAGTAACAGTTTAATTTTTTGACCGCTTTGAGTGGACTTAGTAATATCACAACCTTAATGTAACAATTATTAGAATGTCTTCTAAATAGTGACATTAAAAATTTAACCCATATTTTCCACCCATATGGGTGATTTTTTTCACTTAACTAATATGAGGCCATACCTGAAGTATAACCAATTTAATTAAAAAATTACCATTAAAATCGGTTCGCAATCGACAAATCATCGCGTAACATACAATCAAAAAAGAACATTAAGCAGAATCGGGAACCTCCACTTTTTTAGAAATTGGCTAAAAATAATCAAAAGGTTAGAAACGAAGGCGGCCAAATCAAAATTCCTAATTTCAAATAGATATTTTTAGCGTTGGAATAAATATCTACTAATGGCTTAGTAAAAGATCCTAAGAGTAACACCCCATCTTGTCATTTAAACATCGTCAGAGTCGACTGAAGGAAACAGCTGGAACAAACTGTGACCTCTAATATACGGCAGTATAATCTTCTACTAGATTTAAGACAGATCTCGAGCAGGCTTGCGACTGGAAGCAGCGTTCTGCCAAGCTTAGCAAATATTTATTTATTTAACACTTTTATGTACTAAAGGTACAAACGACAGACTTGATGCCATAAGACATTTTCTACCAGCCAACCGGAAAGTTAATGGAAGAAGTGAGTACTGCAGTGGGCTAGGGTGAAAAAAATATTGATAAAGAACAGAAAGTTCACACTCATATTCATTCATATTCATATTATTTATTAAAACTCACATACACACACGCACATAAATATATGGTCTTCATATAATATGTCATATAATATGGTATACGTCAAGTTCTGACGATCAAAGAGAGATTCTAGAGTGTGACAAACTAAAATAGCGACTGCCGTGTAGAGGTAAAAAAAAATTTGTAAAACCCTAAAGTGCACGCCTCATGAGCGTTTCATTTAATTTTGATGAAAAAAATGAAAATAGTGCCGATAATTTTACAAGAAAAAAAAAAACAGAGAATCTGATCGACTTTCATTAATAACTTTTAAACGGTGTTGAGTTCAATAACAAAAATCAATAGGGATCCTCCTTAGACTGTATGGAATCATATTTAATACTATATATCTCAATCTATTGCTTACATTTCTATTAAGCGAGAAGACTCACCGATGCACAGACCAACTGACGGCAGTCCATATATTTGTTCAATTACATTTTTGTTATGTAATCTAAAGTGAATCAATTAGAAAATAAACTAGCCTTATAATTCAGTGTCTGTAGTTATTGTAACGTTAATAATAATATGGATGTGATTTCTAGCTTCTAGAACGATTTTATGTAGCGAAATTGAGGTATGGCCACATATCGAGAGTAGAGCACTCCCTCACGTTGTGAGGCGTGCAATATAGGGTGACGTATGTAGCTGTGACTCAAAGACGGCTCCATGTATCAACGATTAATAATTAAAATGCAGATGCGTTGTCACTCCTCGTTACCAGTGAAAAGGGTCTTCGGTTCCCGTCACTCAACATACGACACATAAGATATCACTATATCACGCTAAAATTCTGTGAAAACATGGTCCTTCGGTCGAGCAAACCAATACGTGCTGAACCGTGCTTCAGCATGGCTCTGCCACGTGCTACTGAAAAATGAAATGTTTCTCACAATAATTTTCTCTATAGGTGCAGCTATATTATGATTATAGCAGTAATGGATTAGCTCAGCTGAGGAAGGACTACACTCTTACAGAATAACATCGTAAAATAGGCGAGTTTAGAGAACCGGAGACCCTATTTACTGGTAAAGAGGCATCACCGCAGTCCGCACGGATGACAACGCATTCTGCATTTTGATTCTTAATGAAAGATAGATGTAACAAAATCAACAATCAATCTATGGGCAACAGCATCCACTTACCATCAGGTGAACTGTAATTTATATTGTGATTTATATTCTTCAAATATCTTAACGCTCAGATATCCCCTTAAGCAATATTATATAAAATTCTTTCAGAATATGTACGTGATATGAAATAGACAAACTATCTGTAGAGCGGAAAAGGATTAAAGCAAATTCTCCTTACATGAGAGGGCCATGCTAATCTGCGGGAAAAAGAATTGATGAGATCAAAGAGGTAACAAAAACATTAAAATGTCATCGAAAAATTCTTATCAAAAATAGTTTCAGTACATAATACCACATATGACTGGCAATACAAAGAATACCCAAGGCTTACGAAAGTGCTTGACAATGACAAGTGCCTCTTGGAAACGAGCCAGATGGTGAATAAAAATATTACGAACCTTTATATTATACATACTATAATTTATAATCTGCAAATTGAACCTTTTTTAGTATATCTATACATATAATAAAAATATAAATTGCTGGTCTGTAAATTGTATATTTTTGTGACAAAAATCATTGGGAGGGACTAAAATAAGTAATTTAATAATATTTTGTATGAATCTATACACATAAATAAAATAGAAGTGTTAGTCTGTATTGTTGTGTGCAACCTATCTTTAAAAATGGTTCTAATGGAGTTGTATCAAATTACCGGCCCATAACTTTGTTACCCGCTATCGACAAAATAGTGGAGAAATACATTTGTGAACAGATTTAGAACTTTTATAGGCTAGATAATATACTTAGTACGAACCAGTATGGGTTCCAATCCGGTAATAGCACCACAACATTGCTGCAAACATTTACGGATGAGATCAATAGTTATTTAAATGAAAAAGTTCACGTCCTAGTAGTATTTATTGATCTTTCCCGCGATTTTGATACGCTTGATCATAACAAACTATCAGCCAAGCTAGAAAGTACTGGAATCCGGGGTGTAATGCTAAACTGGTGCCAAGACTATCTGAAAGACAGAACTTATAGAGTAAAATAGATGAATGCCAAAGTAAGCCCGTTACGGTCTCGACAGGTACAGCTCAGGATTCGGTGATCGGTCCACTCCACTTTCTGGCTTATGTTAACGACATGACTAATGTACTTAAATACTGTACCTATTATCAATTTGCGGATGACACGTGTATCATATCTGCTGCAGAAGATCCACAAGTAGCATTAAATAATTTGCAATACGACTTCAACAACTTAAATAAATGGTGTCATGACTCAGGCCTAGTATTGAATGCAGCTAAAACTAAGATACTACACATAAGATCCCCTTATATAAGAGAGAAAAGTACATCGAACAATCTTATAGTTCATGATCACAGTTGCCTTCATAATTCGAGTTACCTTACCTGTAGGTATCCACCGATCAAAACAGTAGATTCTCACATGTACCTTGGATTAGTAATCGGTAGTACATTTAACTGGAGACCCCAAATTGAGCGAGTGTGTGACAAATTGCGAGCGTTCCTCGCAAACTTAAGAATCATCTAACAAATGACTTTAAGGACTTGATTAGCATTATAAAACGCGTTTGCTAATTCTATAGTCAGCTATGGCGTCTTCAGTTATGGGCGAACTTTCAAAACAATGTGGATAGGGTATATTAAAATCTTCAAATAAGTATATTAAAACAATTGGTCTCGCCTAACATAAAGCAACAATTTTCGTCAAATTAAATACAATTATTTAAATATTGCAACGTACTACCCATGCACTTCATCTTCATACAGCCTATATACGTCCCACTGCTGAGCACAGGCCTCCCCTCATTTCTGAGAGGGTTTCAGGGCAAGGAAGTGTCCGCCGCGCTGCCCCAATGCGTGTAATTTCTCAGACATGCAGGTTTCTCACGATGTTTTCCTTCACCGTCGAGCACGTGGTAAATCAGCACTTAAAATTGCAATTAACTATTTCATTGGTGCCGGCGGGGATCGAACCCGGTTTGCTCGCGTACTGTGAAATTTACAGCGAGCGCTAACCATCTGAGCTACCACGACTCACAGCTACCACGGCCCATGCACAACCAGTTTATACTCCAACTTCTTAAGGATTTTTTTAAATAATTCTATTAAAATAAAAGTTGAACATGGTAAGAGTACTCGGGCGATCACTCGCGGCAAGTTGGTAATGACAGCAGCGAGGAACACTTACGCCAGACGCACTGCTGTATACTTGATTCCTAGAATCATAAATAAATTGGATCCCAAGTTCAGGAACTCTATTAATGAAAAAAGAAATAAAAAACAAACTAAAGATGTTTCTAGTGAGTTCTTTGGATAGCAAAGATCACATAGTTATATGAATAGATATAGGTATTTTATTTAGTTTTTTTAAAGCATAACCAACTCAAGCACAGAAAGCCTATTACTAATTGTAGAATTTCGTGTGATGGGTATTAAAATATACAAACATAATATTAGTCTTGATTATAAAGCAATGTTCCTTAAAATATCTTTGACTTTAATGTAAATTATTGTCTTTGCTGGTACTGTAATAGATTTGGCTAATTTTCTCTTGTAAATCTTGATTTATTCGAGCAAATTACTAGCCTTTTTCAAAGTGCGAACCAATCAACGTAAAAACCAGCTTCTTTTCTCACTAATTTCGACTTTAGCTTATTTTCCATGTAGATGATAAATGAATTGGTACCAGCCTTATTTATCACGATGGAATAATAACAAAGATTACCTCTTAGTATCAGCCTCATATGTCTAAATGCTGGTTACAGATCCCCTCTACTTTCTATAAGGGTTCTGGAACAACGGGCACAATATAATTTAAAATTAAAAAAATTGTACAACCGACTTCAATATATATTATTAAAGATAACTCAAAAACTATTTGTCAGACCTTGATCAAATTTATATGGGACCAATTTCGATGTATACTCTATCCAATAAAAAAAGAATTATCAAAATCGGACTACTCTCGAAAAAGTTATGCGTGGTCATACATAAAAAAATAAACACGTCGAATTGAGTACCTCCTCCTTTTTGAAGTCGGTAGAAAATACAATCTTTTTTATTTAGCTTAGCCAAGCTGACTTTTGCAATCATTAATGCTAATAGCCATAAATATGGATGGGATTGACATATTTTTTTTTATATAGAATAAGGGTCACAAACGAGCACACAGTCCACCTGATAGTCAGTGGATGCTGTGGCCCATAGACATCTACATATATTATCCTTGACTAAGAATCAAAATGCAAATACGGTTCCACCCCTGAGGATTAAGATGGAATGCCTCGTTTCCAGTAAAAAGGGTCTCCGGTTTAGTACACTCACCACACGAAACACAGCAGCGTTAAGCTGCTATTTTACGCTGGTATTCTGCAAGAGCGTGGTCCTTCCCCGGTCGAGCTGACCCAATCGTACTAAAACCAGAATATAACTGCAGCATAACTCTACCACGTAAAATGTTCTTCTCGTTTTCAGTAAAAAGGTTCCTCGGTTCTCTATACTCACCATAAGAAACACAGCAGCATTAAGTCGCTATTTCACGCTGATATTTTGTGAGAACTACGTATGGATGAATGATAAATTGTTCATTCAAATATATTTTGCTGAAATTTGACAAATTACTTCCACACGAGGAAAGGGTATGATGATGAACGATGATGGAGTTAACAAGTGATTGCTTCACATCGGGCCTTTTTTACGTAATTAGTATTGATGAGATTATTTCGAATAAATACAATTTTTCAAGAGTATGTAATTAATGTATTTGTACATAATAATATGAACTCCATTCGGTCTGGAGTCTGGACGGGACAAAATCTGGTGATGGCCTCTCTTAAGCCTTCACCACACGGCAACTATGTACCTTGATATATAGAAATGTAATTAGTTACGTTATAAGTACTACTTCATTTTAAAAATTGTGTCTCGTAGGCCATATAGCTCGAAGAACCGATAACCGATGGGGAAAAAAGGTTCTCGAGTGGCGACCTCGTACCGGCGGACGAAGTGTAGGGCGTCCCCCCACTAGATGGAGTGACGACTTGGTAAGACATGCAGGAAGTCGATAGATGCAGGTGGCTCAGGACCGTGCTTTGTGGCTTTCCTTGGGGGAGACCTATGTTCAGCAGTGGACTTGTGATGGGCTGTGATGATAATGATGAGGCCATATAAAGCTGTCAGTATGTATAATGCTGTCGTAATGTTATACGGTTCATGGAATTTGTCTTTTTCACGTATATTTATTTATTGAACTAATAAACAAAGGTCCTCCAGACTGAATTTCGGTCACGGTGTCCAGTCTCGGAGACTAGCAATCTGTGCAGGACAGGATGTTTGAGAGACCAGGGAGATTGGAGTCGTGCTGATCACGACGTTGCACTTCTCTTGTAGCTGATCTAAACATTTCACAATGGGTTATAAACTTGATAAAAGTATGTACTGTAACGTTATGTAACTATTAGGAATACATGATAATGATCGGGCAGTAATTGTGTCAAAATAGATAATATTATCTAATACCTAGAACATTATTTATTTGTGCAACCTTCACATCGGAACTCAATTATATAAATACATCTAATAATAGTATTATCACTATCAACTATAGAAAACTGAAGAAAAGTAGAACATTAAAAAGAAGTTGAATTCGTTTTTTTCATATTGCAACATAAATAAAAAATATTTTAGATAGTTATGGATACACCCTGTCCCTCTGTTTTAGATTAATATATTCAAATATATAATATCGTATAATTTAGACTAAGCAATAAAACTAATGCATCAGCATTTCTATGTAAGTTCCTAGTACTTAATTGATGAGTCGAATGTCTGCGCACAAACGGACTCTTTGAATATTGTTCATTATTAAAGCCACCTCCAAATCGGTCGGACATAGTAATCTAATTGTATTTTAGTTTTTAAAAACTCCTTTCGACGCTTCCGAAATTTGACTGGCGCAGCCGGTAGGATTTGTTCGTGAAGGCTGTACCGTCTCTCGAAATATTCAGGTGTCCAAATTCGCCTGAATTCGTGACAGCGGCGCGAATAGCTGTTGCAAATCCAAGAACCAAAGAAATTTGTCATCGAGGGAAGCGGAAGACATGGGAATAGCGGCTGGTTGGTGAGTAAAACTTTTCACCATCCTTGATACCACTATTATCCTCCATTTTTATTTAAATTTGTTATTATTGAGATCGGACTTCTCTCATTATAACGTATCTGGTTTTTCAATTAAATATATTTAGTAATAGACACTCTATTAGTGTAGGCGTAACATAACAGTGATAAGAATACGGGACACAGAGTGCCCTTTCGCACAGAGATTATTAAACGTTTTAAAATAAGACTTTATAAAATTAATAAATTAAATATAATTAAAGCTTTACTTGATAATTAAAGAATATATGTTTTATAAAGGCTAGAGATATAATACAGTTTTCTTTCATTTAATTTTATTTTTCATTACATTTACAACTTTTACACATTTTATACTTTAAATAAACTTTTATTTTATAAATTATATTTTTATATGCTTTAGTGTGTTCTACCTTATATTTTGTGTTATTGCATAAAATAGCGCTCTATATTAACTGACTCCTCTGACTCGTGCATTACTCTATAACGATGGAACAACCAATGGCAGCAGAACGACAGACCGTTGTAATTAATCCCATTCCTACAGAAATGCTACGGCTTATTCCACTTTTTAATGGCGACAAAAGACAGTTAAATTTGTTTTTGAGGAAATGTGAATATGTCATTCGTAGGTATAGGGGTGACGAAGAACAAAATTTATACGTTTATCATTCTATAACCAGTAGGCTTACAGATAACGCGGCGTCACTCTTATCGGAACGGGAGGATGTTGTGTCGTGGTCTCAGTTGAAAGATTTGCTAACGCAACATTTCGGAGACCCCCGTAGCGAAGAGTGTATTAGTATTGAATTAGAATCTTTAAAGATTAAATCTGGCGAAAACTTTCAAGATTTTTGTAACCGTATTCAAAGTATTCGATCATTATTAATTTCGAAAGTGAACATATCGGATGATAGTAATCTTAAAAGCGCTAAATTAGCAATTTACAACAATACAGCTCTAAACGTATTCCTATACAATCTCCCTGAGAATATGGTTCGGATAGTGAGATTAAAGAGGCCAGCGACTTTAGAAGACGCCCTGAGCATTGTACTAGAGGAAGTCAACTTCCATGACCAATACAATATGCGTAATCGTATCCACAGTAGTAGCGGTTTAGCTTTAAGGCAGCCTCAAACATCAGTTCCAACACAAGGATTTAAATTCGGTAGTACGCCCCACGCGGTAATGCAACCATACGGATACAAACCAGTGTTTCCAAATAATATTACACCAAAATTTAATTTCGGCATTCAAAATCAAAGCCAATTTAAGATGCCCCAACCTGGCTTTCGTCCTCAACCAATGCAACAGATAGGTTACCGTCCACCTCAATTTGGTTATCGGCCACAACTTGGCCAGCAACCACAACAGTTCGGCTACTGTCCACAACTCGGCCTCAGCCACAACAGTTCGGTTACCGTCCACAACTGGGCTTTCAGCCACAACATTTTGGTCAAAGACCTCAACAGCAATTTGGCCATATGCCAACTACACAATTTGGTAATAAACCACAAACTCAAAAACCCAATTTTCAAGAGACTGACGTTTCCATGAGGACAGCTCCTCCTAGGCCACAGCCTGGCTTTAGACTAAATGAGTTGACCTTAAGAGAAAATGACGGACAGTACTATGATGAGTATTATGACACAGACGAGTATGTAGAGCAATATGACAGTGAACTGATACCATCCGCTGAGGAAACCGTTAACGAAATGACTTACGACGAACTTACAGACGGAACTCAACCTCAAACTCTTGAAAATTTTCACATGAAAGCCTCCATCGGAGACAAGAAGTCATAGAAATAAATTGTGATCCGAATCAAGTTACCCTATATTCATATCCCTGAAATAGATGCAAAATTAATGATAGACACAGGTAGTACTCGATCTTTATCAGCCCCGTAAGGCATATCAACACTTCTATCAATATATAACACATGAACTGTTGAAGTAGTCAGTACCCACGCCTCTAGCAGACACGATGAGGTGATACAAATCCTCTACCACCCACTTTCAAGAGTTCAGATTGTCATAAATTTTATCTATATGACGTCGACTTCGATATGACGGTCTCATTGGTAACGACCTATTGAAACAACTAGATACAATTATAGACCTTAAAGACCTTGTACTTAAAACAAAACAACTTGCATACCAATAGTTAATAATAACTTAAATTATGTTATAATACTACCACCACGATCAGAGTAGCGCGTAAAGTTGCCTACAGACCAATGTTCTGAGAGGCAATCATTAACTATAAGGAATTTGTCAGCGGTGTACGAATGCCTAGTGCATTGGTAAATTGCGTTAACGGCTATGCCGCAACCGTCATACAGAACGTCCTTGACAAAGAAATGATATTAACAGTAACACGACCTTTACAGTTACTAAGTATGATACGACTACTCAATGTGACATAAACTTAAAATGTACCTATAGTGACTTAGAGATCGATAAAGTACTGAGGAAAATCTACTTAAACTAAGACTTAATCACACTAACGATGAGGAACGCGACAAAATTTTTAGACTTTGCCAAGAATTTAAAGACATATTTTACTGCGACAATTACCACTGACTTTCGCTAACGAAATTAAACATAAGATACGCAAAAAATGAAGACCCAATTTATGTCAGACCCTACCGTCAAGCACCAATGCAAGTAGACGAGATAAATAGGCAAGTAGACAAGTTATTGAAGGACAATATTCAGGAGTCATATCATGCCGGAATGCTCCTGCACACCTAGTACCCAAAAAATGGATGCATCTGGTGAAATTAAATTTCGTATGGTTATAGACTATCGACGTTTGAATGACATAACCATAGACGACAAAACTACCTACCACATAACAGACTTATTTGAAGTTAGGAAGAGTTCTTATTTCAGTACAATCGACTTGGCAAGTGGTTATCACCAAATCGAAATAGAAGAACAAGACAGGCAAAACAGCCTTTAGCACTCAAACGGCCATTATGAATTCCTTAGGATGCTGTTTGGCCTGAAGACAGCTCCTGCAACTTTTCAGCGGACCATGGACAGTGTGCTGAGGGGATTACAGGGATACACTGTATGGTATACTTAGATGATATAATTGTGTTTTCGACAAGTCTGGAAGAACATATACAAAAGTTACGGACGATATTTGACAGAATTAGGGCGACTAATCTAAAAGTTCAATTAGACAAGTCTGAATTTTTAAGGAAAGAGGTTTTATATTTAGGACATACCATTACAAAAGAAGGGCTACGTCCGAACACAGACAAAATTAATGCCGTGTTAAATTTTCCTACCTAAGACAACAACGGAAATTAAAAGTTTCTTAGGGCTGGTAGGGTACTATCGACGCTTCATAAAAAGACTAAGATCACACAACCTCTAACTGCATGCCTTAAAAGCGAAATAAAATAATCATCGATGAAAAATATATCAATGCGTTTGAAAATGTAAAGAAATACTAACGAGTGTACCTTATTACAGTACCGGACTTCGATAAAACCTTTATTTTGACGACTGACGCCTCTAATATAGGAGCAGTTCTATCACAGGGACCTATTGGTAGTGATAGACCTGTTGCATACGCTAGTAGGACGCTTAGTGACACTGAAAGTAGATACAGCACCATCGAACGCGAACTTTTAGCTGTTATTTGCCGTAAAACATTTCCGACCGTACCTTTACGGACGAAAATTTGTAATTTATACTGACCACCGACCCTTAGTTTGGCTTTATTCATTAAAGGAACCAAACAGTAAGCTCACCAGATGGCGATTACGACTACAGGAGTACGATTTTGAAATCATTTATAAAAATGGAAAACAAATACAAATGCCGATGCCCTATCCAGAATTAAAGTTAATGCCTTAAATTCAGACGACGAAGGTCATTCGATGGACGTTAATTTGACAGCAAAGAGTATAAGCTAGGAGCATCTGAAAGACGTAGTAAGGAAATTGAAAATTAAACACTCAAAATAAAGACATAATGACACAACGTCCATTGTGACAATATCAGACTCAAGTACTGTTTTGAGTCCTATGTCTCGTTCCGACACAATATCAATTTAGTTCAGAAAAGGTTTGAATATCCAATTCTGATCACCTTCAGAATCTAGTAAGTCCCAAACTGTGCATTCAGCCGTAGAATTAGAGTCAAACGGAATACCAATACTACACGAGGCTATCGATACAAAGCCAAATCAAATATTAATATTTTCATGGTTTAAAATGAATATCAGGTTAAAGATATTTCTAGGAAAACAAAAGTATTAGAAGTATTTTTACCATTAGATAATTCCGAATTAATTAGAATTTTAAAGAAATATATTAGGCCTAAAATTAAATATTTTATATATTTCGAACGAAAAGAACATCGAAGGCAATTTAGCAATATTATAATACACCTTTTCAAAAGGGCATGGTTCAATTTTATGAATGCACGGAACGAGTAATTTTGTTGAAGACGAAAAGAACAAAGGGCGATTGTACTTAAGTATCACGAAGGAAAGACATGTCACCGGGGCATTAAAGAGACGCTAGTTAGAATCCGCAGAAATTACTATTGGGATAATTTACAAGAAACTGTTTCGGCAATAATAGTTAGTTAACTGTAAAAATGAAATATGACAGAAAGCCAATTAAACCTATTCTTCAATTAACCCAGACCCAAGATGCTCCGTTTCAAGAGATATTTATAGACCTGTTTAACATCGAAGGAAAACATTATCTGACTCTCATAGATGCGTTTAGCATTAGGCCAAGCGATAGAAATTGCAAATAGATCCACCCCGAAGTAGTCCGAGCTTTAATGAAGTACTTTTCATTTTACGGGATACCAAAAGATAAGTTCAGATCCGGGCTCTGAATTTAACAATGAACTAATTAAAGAATTCTTAAGCTTACATAAAATTGAGCAGCACATTGAACTCCAATAGCCCAAGCTCGAGATAGAACGCTTCCACTGACAATAATAGAAATTTATAGATTGGCAAATACGAAAGAAAACCTACTGATGCGGCATCAGTTATGACGTATTCCGTACTAGCATATAATAATACTATTCATGCGGTAACAGAACTTACACCCTTCGAGGTAGTTTTCGACATACTGACACGGGTAGCCCGTTTAATACAGAATTTGATAAGCAGTATTTACAACACTTAGTAAGAGACCATGCAAAGCGAACAAAATTTTATACAAATATTTAGCAGAAAATATGGTAGCAATTAAAGAAAAGATTAGGAAAAGCAAGGCGGTGAAGGTGAGATAGTATTTCAGTGTGGTAAGACTATATTTGCAAGGATACAAACAAAAGAAAGAGCAAGGACAAACCGCGATATGTTAAGGCTAAGGTAGTAGGCAAGGTCAGAAGAAATATAGTGCCAATACAAATAGGAGAAAGGAAGACTAAAGCTCCAATTAAAATATCAAACGCCTCCACAGGTGGTGCATACTGATGATTGCGAAGCCGATCCTGGCCCATCATCTGCAGTCACTTGAGGAAAACCCAGGATACTTCCAAACAAGGACAAGCATATGCCCAAACAGATCACTGGACTATAATAAAGATTTTAAATTTAGAGAATGTTTATGACGACCTAAATCTAATTATTGCTCAATATCATAAGTTTAGTAGACTAATTGAAGTAAAGGAGCCATACCTCGTGAATTTATCAGTGTTAAAACCCATGTAGAGTACATACGCGATATTACCGTTCAAAATTTCAACAACTTATGCCGCAACGCTTTAAGAGAGGGATCTTAAATCCATTAGGTTCTGTTCTAAAAATTATTACGGGAAACCTCGATCATGAAGATGCTCTTAAATATGATAAACTTATTTCGGAATTAAGTCACAACCAAATTATCGTATCTAAGAAACTCACCTTGGTCTCCAAAATGTTAGACAGCTTTATTAATGCCACGGAAACCCTAAATAATAATTCCGTTATGCTGGATGCACGCTGAAAAGTGTAGAGACAATGCAATCATTTAACGACTAGAGAAAATAACTGGTTTTCTCTATATTTTTGGATTATTTAATTTATTTATAAGTATTCGAACTATATTTTATAAATTAAGTGAAATAGAGACTGCTCTAGCTTAGTAGAGTATCGATACTTCATCAATCTATAGTAAATTCTACAGAACTTTTAGATCATTTAAAACTAATATCGAATACCGAAAATTTAGTGTACCCACCAACAGAAACTAATTTGGTAAAACTAGAACAAACCATAAGTGTAAAATCTTATCTTAAGAAAACCAGATAGCATTTATAATGGAGATTCCGTTAACTGATAATAATACTTACAATTATTTTAAGGTTTATTCCATACCTATTTCCGCATGAATCTGTAAACGAAACGATTGCCATTTTCCCAAAATATCCTTACCTCCTGGTGAAAGGAATGAATACTTACCAGTCACGAAACCGTGTCGTCCCCTTGCTGCTGGTAATGATTTCTGTGTACCGAAGAAAATAGAGCCCTCACCCTGGACTTACCTGCATAGAACAGCTAATGAAATTTGAGAATAATCTTACTTGTTGCACGCAACACGCTATTACAATTGAAGACGTTAAGGTGCAGCGAATTAAATCAGAAAATTGGATTGTTTTCACAAAGCTAAAAACGACGCTGACCAAGCACTGCGGTACCGAGATCACCAAACAACCAATTTTGGAACCTATATACTAACCAGCGATGAGCCCTGTGACCTGAGATACACGGTACTCATATTCATCACCACCGTGTTTACACGGAATACGAAGCGGCGCCACCAGTTTCAGTCATCAACTTACCTCATTTACGTGAAAATATTAACGTAACAAGTACACGCGTAATTAACATGAATGGTGTCAACTTGGACGAAGTGAAATATATGTCAAATGCTTTTAAACACAGTGAAATCTATTACACAGATTTAAGTGCTCAACGGAGAAAAAGACTCTAACTTCAGTGTTCTAACATATGTAATTTTAAATTTCCTATTAAGTTTCTTATTGTTCTTTATATACGTGTTAAGAAAAAATGTATATTTTATATACAAAATTATCGTAAAAACATCAAAATGATATTACTGATAATTTTGTTTTAGGGAGGAGGAGTTATGGATACACCCTGTCCCTCTGTTTTAGATTAATATATTCAAATATATAATATCGTATAATTTAGACTAAGCAATAAAACTAATGCGTCAGCATTTCTATGTAAGTTCCTAGTACTCAATTGATGAGTCGAATGTCTGCGCACAAACGGACTCTTTGAATATTGTTCATTATTAAAGCCACCTCCAAATCGGTCGGACATAGTAATCTAATTGTATTTTAGTTTTAAAAACTCCTTTCGACGCTTCCGAAATTTGACTAGATGCAGCGGAACATGTCTAACTAAAATATTTCTCTCTTGTCTTACAGGATATGTTCTAGTTGCACGTAGGATAGAATTGCCACAAGAAAAACATAATTTTCTATGACCAAAAGCAGGCAATCCTTCACTGATTGTGTTTGTTCGATCTTGAAGCAATGTCAAACACTGTGTACAAAGCACACATTCTGAAGACAACTGCAATAAAAACATGAATGTTTTTAGTGTTTTTACCCTTTGTGACGTTATCTATCTTCTGTAACATATTCACAGAAGTTACACCTATATGTAATCAAGAGTAAAGCCTTTTTTGGTCTTAAACAGGTTCTTTTTTTATTTGTTATTTCCTGTGCGAGTCTATATAAAATGTATATTTCTTTCATTCTATAAAAATGTTTTGTTAGATGGTACGGTGATGGAGATCTGACATTCTTAGGTATATATTCAAAGAGTAAAATAAGATCTGCTTACCTAAGTAGGAGTTATCCACGACTGTAACAAGTTAATCATTTGAGTAGACGCTTGTTCTAATGAATGTGTAGGTAGGTTTATGGATATCAAAAATAAACAATTGATACATCGTCGATTTTGCCGGGTGACTGACGGTATCAATCGGTCGACCCCACGACTTGACTTTTTTTTTCCTAGTTTGGCAACTTCCAATGGATTCTGCCAGCGTCAAGTATTTCATGAAAGTCACACAGAGTATTCGACTAGTTTCCGTTTCCGTAGATACGCTTACTTAGCTTTATGTTACGAAGTTACATAGGTAGTTATTTTCGAATGAATTAACATATCATAGATTTACAAAATGATTGCTAATATAATAAAATGGATATAGGTAAGTGGCAAAAGTACTATAGTTTAATGTTATTAATGGATATGAAGTCTAATAAAGTTTGTACAAAAGAAGTGTAAACTAAATTTAACAAAGACTTAAGATTAAGACGAGAGATGTTATTAGGAAGAATATTGTATAATGAAACGTAGAGGTTAGGGCAGTTAAAAAATGTATGATCGATCGTACCTTCGTTTAATCCACACTCACAAATTGAGCTATCTTTAATCTTAAGTTTTACCAAAAATACAGGTGAACAAGTGTGTCCTAATCTAATTCTACATATGACAGATGTACTATGATTTGAGCCATTTCTGATTTTAAAATACATGGTTTGGAGGGGATGTCAGGTTGGAGTTCTGCATAATATTTACCGATAGACTTTTGAGTTTTTTTCCAAAAAGAGTTCCAATCTGACATCTGATGGATTTTCGCAAGAGAATTAAGGTCATGAGTATATGTTATATGATGCATGAGGGTACCGGAATTAGATGCTTGTTTGCTAAGGAATCTTTACTAAGGACTTGGCATATTTGCACAATTAAATACGCAGAAAAAAAGTTCACAAAATACAAACAAGTTCTACTTCTGAACATACATTTCAATAATTAACTAATCTCAACTCTCAAAAACATAGTCTAGCGTAAAGATAGTGCGTCAGTACAAATACAATACAAATGTCAGATGCACAGATAAGTATAAACTAGACATGTCGATTTGAAATCGATTATTTAGAATCGATCCAAAAACCTCGCGAATCGGACTGATTCAAGAACTAGCGATAAAGTTCCTAAACTGGCTGCATTATATTAGTTTTTTAATTTTTTTGCTGTTTGCTGGACGCAAAAACAACCGGTCGTTCTTGATGGATAATTTGAACACATAAAATAAATATTTAATACACACATAAAATAATAGTTATGAACGCATCCAAAGACGTCGTTACTTACGTTACTTACTAATAAAAAAAAAAAGTTGTCATTGTTATTTCTAATCTAACCCGTGGATTTCAGCGTCTAACCTTATCTGTGCTGTGAATTTACTTTATTTATGAAAAGAGTTTTGGCGGGAACTTGACCGGCTGATTCACGGAATATAAAAAACAAGAGGAAGTAGCAAAACGCATAATTTGTAGCAGAACCACTGTCGCCAAACTCACACATACGCAAAAAAGAAATTTGTACCGACAATTGTGTACCATTTCAATAATTTTCGCGTGATTGGCTATTAAAAAATAAAAGAGAAAGGCATTATGCTACTCACCATTCACTTGAGTACGAACCATATATTCTTAAAAATAGAGATCATATTACTTTCCACCAACGAAGTTTCTAGAATTAATGATCAAATTTAGCTTCGTAATGTTAGATGTCGCAATAATAAATTCACATTATTATAGACACAATGGCAATAGATATAACGTTGACATTACCCTACCTAACCTATACTGCTACGTGAATGATGTTAGTGATGCAGTTACTCTCCCTGAAAGTGATCTGGCTTATATCGATATTCAGTATATGATTATTATCATGTATATGAAATGTATTGACTGAAGAAACAGAATTGAAAAAAATATATGATAAAACGAGTAAAATTGCAAAATTTAGTGGAAATTGTCTTGATGTATTACTTATATCCTCGTAATGCATATAGCCGGCATATAATTAAATGTCTTTAATGGAAATTTATTGATTGTTATATCATTTATGAAATGGAAAAAAGGAAAATAATAAAAAACAATAATTTTGCAATTGTTTATTGTCATTGAAATAACACATATTTCTTAAAAATTATCGTTTACACACTTTAATATTAAAGTTTAGACGATAATTAATTCAGATACTAATGTAGATCATGATATTAAGATCACTTTTATTTCAGCTTCTTTCCAAAAGTCGTGAGTATTACTAAACTACTTTCATTGGTTATCACTCTATAATTTTGTATATTTTCATTAATATGTTAGTGAATGAACAGGACTTTGATAAAATTTTATCGAAAACTTTAATATCGGCGTAGTCACAACACTATCGCAGTTATTTTTATTCAAAATGTATTTACAGGTAAACCTTAGCATAAGGAAATAAGGTTGAATATTAATTGTAATATAAGCAATTTGATATTTTGTCCATGTTTAGTTAAGTTTCTATCCAAAAAAGGAAAAAATTACACGTGCCTTTGGTACGAAACACCTCCATTTAAAATATTTTTCTTTTTACTTTCTATTTTACACTCCAATATTGGCCAAAACGCGTATTTTCGCATATAACACTTAAGCAGCGATCCGTCAGCTCGCAACAATTTGAGCCTGCGACTACAGCAATAATTTCAGTGGGCAGACCACTCCACATGTCGGTCACCTCGTTAGCCAGTTCCAGATATTTTGTTTTCTTATCTGCTTCGGCTTTCACGAGGTTCTCGTCGTACGGAATGGTAATGTCGACCAAAAGTATCCTTAACTGTGCCCGATCCATCAACATAATATCAGGCTTATTCGCAAATATAGTCCTATCTGTAATGATGGCTCGGCCCAGTAGAGCCTGGCGCGATCATTTTTGAGCATGGCTTCCGGCAAGTACTTATAATAAGGCAGTTTCCGGACCACGAGACCGTATTTCAGAGCGAGCTCCTGGTGTAGAATCCTGGCTACTAGGTTGTGCCTGTGCAAGTACTCAGAGTTAGAAGCGCCGAACACCCAGAGATGACATGCCTAAGCGACAGACCGGGATGGCGACAAGCTCGACAGATGTCGACGGTGCCATCCTTTAAGTAGTATCTGCGATAGTTGTTGGTCTTAATAACCTGATCTTGTATTGCACAGATTTCCCCGAAGAGGTCACCAAAACGTAGCCAGTGGAGAGAGGTATCTGTGTCTACGAAAGGCTCATGAAGAGCCTTGTAGAACCTCCCGTGGAGCTCCTTCTCCTTCCATACGGTCTCCCGGTTGGAAATGCACTGTACTGCTGGGTCTTGCCATTGCTCGTTGGCTGGAGGGGTTTATCACACACCCTTTATCACAAGAAATGACGTCCCTGTAGAATGGATTATCCGATTTTGCCAGGAAGTAGTTACGGAAGGTGCACACTTCACGATTATGCATGGTGAGAGCGCTTAAAAATCCGCGCCCACTATGTTTCCGTAGCAAGTACACCCTCATTACTGACGATATCAGATGGTGCATCCTGTGGGACGTCATAACAGTGCGGACTTTTCTATCCAGAGCGTTCAGTTCGGTCTGAGTCCACCTGAGTATACCAAAGGTATACATGAGAACAGGCATGACCCAACCGTTATATGCGTGTGTCTTATTAACGACCGACAAAAGACCGTTAAACACTTTTGTCACTTGTTGTTCTTTTGTCTTTTGCTGAACTCACAAGTGATGTTCAGCAATTCCATAAGATGGCAGCGACTGAAGGCGAATAACTTGAGATCATCCATATAAAAAAGGTGGGTTACTTTTGTCACTCCTTTCCGAAGCCAAAACCTCTCCCAGAGCCCCCCAGTAAGGTACTAAGGGGGTTCTGAGAGAGGCAGAACCAGATTGGACTCAGACAATTGCCCTGGAAGATAGCCCTTCTTATCCTTATGCGGTTCTCCGCAGCCGTCATCCTCTCGCCCAGATGACAAAGGACCGTACTCCACTGCCCGTTACACTGCCCGAGGAAGCAATCAAAGATTTCAAACAACTGTCCAAAAATAGGTTAAACACCTACAAAGCCCTATCTGACTCCTATTTGGATGCCAAACCAGTCCGAGTAGGCCCCGTTGATCCTAACACAAGCACAACAGTCCCTATAAAGAGACGTTAATGCCTGTATCAAACCAGCGCTCAACCCAAATGAGTTCAGTATTTGCCATAATACATTCCTGTCCACTCTGTCATAAGCCTTTTCTAAGTCTGTGAACGCACAAAACACTTTCTGGTTTTTAGCCAAAAAGTTCTCCGCAATCATGCTCATGGAAAAGACTTGATCCGTAGACCCCATTCTCTTTCTAAATCCCACTTGAACATCAAAAAATTTTCCTTAAGCTTTTTTGATGTCTTTCAATTAACACCTTAGCATACAGTTTACCCACAGTGCTAAGCAGGCTGATATCTTTTACAGTCCTGCTGTGACAATTTTCCCTTATATATTGGGACAATAACGGTTTTGCACCAGTCTTCCGGCACCCGGTTCAATTCCCAACATAAATGAAAAAGGTGTACAGCAGGCTAGCCACCACTCCCTCTCGAGCCCTTAGCATTTCGAGTGATACTGTATCATTCAATACTCAATAACTTAATTGCATTCCATAGTTTTATGGTATCTCTATGGGCCCTGATGGGCACAACAATATTATGAAGGGGGAACATTTATTATGTTTTATTATTATTATTGTTAAATAATTATTTAATATAATCCTTTATTATATTATTTAAACATACACACATTAAATTTCAAATACGGTTATTATAATTGTTATTATTTATTAATGAATTGATTTTGACATTTAAAGTATTATTATAATTAGTATAATTAGCACAGTTGAATTTTTATTAAATTATTTGAATCTTTTTAAATTTTATTAGAATTTTTTATTGTAATTTATTTAGTAGGATGGCCATCCAGCTGCCTTATCTGTTTTCATACTTTTCATTGCTTTCATTACTTCATCTACACTTATCTTCCTCTCTCTTTCCACTTCTTTCGGAATTTCTAGTTCATTTAATTCAGACGAATCTTTACTCACAAACACGCTTTCAAATTATTCCTTCCATCTCTTTAAACTCGAAACTTTGTCATTGAACATACAGCCATTATACGTAGTTGAGCCATGCTGCAGCTATATTAGTGGTATAGTTGTAGCACGAATGAGTCGACTCGACCAGGGAATGACCACGCTCTCACAGAATACCTCCGTAAAATAGCAGCTGAACGCCGCTGTATTTCATATGGTGAGTGTAGAGAACCGGAGACTCTTTTTACTGGAAACGATGCATTCCATCTTAGTCCTCACGCATCTACATTTTGATTCGTAATCGAGGATAGATGTAGATGTCTATAGGCCACAGCAACCACTTACTATCAGGTGGAATGTGTGCTCGTTTTCACCCTTATACTATGTATAAAAAAAATATCGTCTCGTATTGTGTTTATTCTAGGCTGTTTTTAATTTCCCCTGACAGTTCTTACGAGTTTTTAGAACATTTTAATATTTGCCTGGAAGTTATAAGATATCCTTCTATTATTCTTATGCGTTCTTTCTTGCTTTTTCCTTTCAACTACTTCTTTTGCTCTCTTATTTAGACGATATCTTATTTTCTTTCAATCTCATCATACATACCCTCAGAATTACCAGCTTTGGTTGCTAGTAAATCTAGCCATGCTTTCTTTTTTGCTTCAACTTCCATCCGTACCTCATCATCACACCACAACGTGTTATTTTTCCTTTCCTTCGTTCTCTTACTTACACCACATACTTCGGTGGCTGAGTCCACTAAACATTTCGTACAATTATCTCACACAGTCTTTAAGTCTAAATCATTCTTACACAATTCATTTTAAAACTTCTTTACAATTAGTTGATATGTCAAATTGCGAAGTTTTTGGGAGATTTTGGCGGCAGCTTGAGTCAACAGAAAGTCGATGACGATAACATCGAATGTTCACATCGCTATAATACATAAAATCACACTACGCTTACATATCAAAATCCACTTCAATCCAGAAGCAGCAAATCAGCGGCAGTGAAGTTCCTGACAAAACTTCAACTTAGTATTTAACTTAAATATTTGTTTCATTCAGCTGGTATGTGCCAAAGAAGATAAGCAAATACGATGGCTAGTATTATTTCGTTGACGATATTTAAAAGAATAATCTTGTGACTCTCTGTCTTCTCCACTTTTAATCTTCTGCAACATTTTGAGTTCCAAATATAATGAAGTAAAAACTTAAAAAAGGACTGGTTTTAAATAAATGCTTATTTATTATTTATATACGTGGTAGAGCTACGCTGCTACTATATTATGATTGTAGTACGAATGGATCGGCTCGACTGGGGTAGGACCACGCTCTCACAGAATATCAGCATTAAATAGCAGCTTAATGCTGCTGTGTTTCGAAGGTGAGTGAAAAGAACTGGAAACGATAACTCATCTGCCTTTAGATTCTTAATCGAGGATAAATCAAAGTGTCTATGGGTCACAGCATCCACTAACCATCAGGTGGACTGTGTGCTCGCTTGTCACCCTTATTCTATAAAAATCTAGTAGTATTGTTTTGTAGAGTATTGTTTTCTATCTCTGTTATTTTAGCACCTAAAATATAATCAGAACCTTGTTTCTGAATGGAAAAGAATATTATTTGTAGAAAATGGAACTACAGTTTTAAACACACTCAGCAACAATAATACTTTTTCGCCATCAAAATTTAGCTTAATCGCGCATATTTTTATAGACCTTTAAATTTAGCATATAACAAAGAGGCATTTGTAAGAATTAAAATATATTTTAAAGGTTTGATTTTAATTGTCTTGCTAGAGCAATCTTGTATCATAATCAGACATTTCAAAATACAATTTAATTTCTTATCGCAAATGAACAATAAAACCGTGTTCTACTGCGTAAACAGCTCTAACAGCTGTGCTGTTAAGGACGCTAAAGTATATAGAATACTTAAGGTACTCCTCTTAAGTGAACTAGGATCTACAGTCGCTCCAATGTAAATAGAAACAATAAATAAATCTTAAGTAGCTATAAAGTGTGGCGACAACGAATAAAAAGAGAAAGAGTATATAAAAGTGCATTGCTTTTTATTAATGTGATATCTATATACTTCAGTATAAAGAAAGTGGAATTGTAAAAATTAAATAATTGTTATGTTTAATACCTGAATCCCTTTTTAAAAAGCCGGCAACGCAAGTGCAATTCCCTTGGTGTTGCAGTTGTTCGTGGGCGGCGTTCGTCACTTACCTTCAGGTGAGCTGCAAACTCGTTTCCCCCTCTTCTATAAAAAAGTAGTAATTTTTTATTCCAAAAGTTTTAACCGATTAAATGCTAGAATTTTGACCAGATGCTACAGTTAAAGTTACAGCCTTTATACGTCCCGCTTTGGCCCAATGTGCGTGTTGGCGAACTTCACATGTCTTTGAAATATTTTTTTCTCTTATGTCTGAGAATAAGAGAAAAAAATATTTCGATTGCAGGTTTCCTCACGATGTTTTCCTTCACCTCCGAGCACGTGGTAAATCAGCACTTAAAATTGCAGTTAACAATTTTATTAACAAAGCGGAGATCGAATCGGGGTAGCTCGCGTACTGTGAAATTTACAGCGAGCGTTTAGCCCCTGAATCACGGCTCTGCGACCAGACGCGTAACAAATAATAATATTGGCTATCTGTTTTGGGATATAAACTAGAAATAATAATGGACTATCTGTCTAAAGAGCTAAACTTTTTTTTATAATATTGAAGTGATAAAAGAAGTTATAGTTTATTTGGCGGCAAGTAGTTACTGCAGCCCATGGACACTTACATCTAACTTCATACAAAGATGCATACAGATGCCAATTCTGAGTACCTACTAACCTACAACTGCGTTGTCACTTCTGATTATTAAGATGAAATGAAGCATTCCTACTTAGTACTTAGAAGTGACCCAAAATAATACTGGCTCTCTATACCCTTGAACGTAGCAGTTCACGCACAGCTGCTTAGTAGCAGAAATAAGTAAGCGTAGTATAGACACTACTCTTGCGGTATTTCTAAGAATTTGCGGAATTCGTATACGTAGTAGACTACGTATACGAATTCCGCAGAGAAATTCCAAACATAATCATTTACAACGCACATGAGTTACTTTAAGCTTCCTCATATAGCCAGCACTGAAGGAACACGTTTCAGATTTATATGGCATCACTACCAACATGCACTGGTTGTAAATTTTCATCTTAAGATTCTGAGGAATGTCGGACAATATATGTCGCAGTTTAGCGAACACAGCACCGAGATGACGTTGTATACGATTGACGAGTAGAAGTTGGACTTACTTAATCTGACATTTAGTACCAGGTACATATACTCTTCAACAACTTCGAGCGTAGTATTTGCAACAACTACCGTTATAATTATGGAGAATGACAGTGTAGTTTTATAAGATATTTAATGACACTTTGATTTTATCTGCTTTGTTAATACTACTTTAGATTCACAAACCTGTAACGCTTAGGTTTTCTGTGATACCTTAGTGAACGAAGCAAGCAAGTTGCCGCAGCGGCCGATGAAGGACCACACAACTATTCTAAATATTCTTCAATTCTAATTTCAATTATTTTCATAATAATCCTTACCTTGATTTAACTACATAAAATAATAAAATAAAATGGCTAAATGTAGTTCGGCAAACTATCCTAAATTCTAGTCGGAGAGCTGGTGAAACATTTTGAGCGTCATCCGAAATCAGTATGCTCCGGGTCCTCCCAGCGATGGGACGTATCACTTTTTCCCGCCACAGCTCGCATTCGCGTTCAACATACAACTTACAACCACTGTTCAAATTTGGAATTCGATTTGCTTTGTGATTAGGTATGGTAGATAGAAGTATTTTTTCTCACTGAAAAAATGACTACAGAAACTGTTAATATTAAATGAAAAATGGAAGAACATACTGTCGTCCCCATTATAAGTGACGGCACCTGTTTAATTCATGCTCTTTCATTTTTAATGTACGGAACCCAAGAAAATGCGATGGTGGTACGTTCACAAATTGTTAGAATACTCCGGATCAAATCAACAATATAATTTGTGCTGAAATACCGGATCCCAAACGTGACTCAGAGCTTCACGAAATTGTTAAATGTAATATGATACATGGTCCATGTGGAACTTTAAATCGAAAGTCACCATGTATGAAAGATAACATGTGCAGTAAACGATACCCCAGGGCTCTCATAAGGGAAACTCAAACTGGTGAAGACGGTTATCCGCAGTACAAAAGACGTTAACTAGATGACGGTGGGTTCTCTGTTGATATCAAAGGCACAACCATAGATAATCGCTGGGTAGTCCCTTATAATCCAGTATTATTAAAAACATTTAACGCTCACTTAAATGTGGAATATTGTCATTCGGTGAAATCAATAAAATACGTCTGTAAATACGTAAATAAAAGTTCAGACCAGGCATCGTTTGCTTTAGAGAATGAGAAGGATCAAGTTAAAACCTACATAAGTGGAAGATATATAAGTTCATCAGAGACAGTATGGCGAATCCTTGAATTTCCCATTAATGAGCGTTTCCCTCCCGTAGTCCACCTCGCTGTTCATTTGGAAAATGGGCAAAGGGTTTATTTTAATTAGCAAAATCTGAGTGAAAGAGTGAATAGTCCTCCAATAACCACACTCCTATCCCTTTTCGATTTGTGTAAAGTGGATAACTTTGCAAAAACATTGCTCTACCTAGAAGTACCTGCATACTACGTTTGGGATAAAAGAAAGTTCCAAAGGAGAAAGAGAGGAGCAAACGTTGAAGGCTGGCTAGGGGTCAAAAAAGAGCACGTTCTGGCAGGGTTTATACTGTGCATCCGAACAATACAGAATGATATCACCTTCGCATGCTTCTTCATGAGATCCGGGGCCCAATTTCGTTTGAAGCGTTAAAAACTGTAGATGGTCATGTATATTCCACGTACCAATCAGCGTGCAAAGCTCTCGGCTTGCTTGAAGATGATCAGCATTTGTTCGCAGCAATGGAAGAGGCAGCACTTTGCCAATCACTGCTAATGATTCGGTAGCTTTTTACGATTAATTTAGTGTTCTGCCAAGTATCAGACCCTTTAAGCCTCTGCGAGGAATTCAAAGAATACCTATCTGAAAATTTTAAAAGGCAATTAGAAAGACAGGGAGATGTGGATGTAGAGCACATAACAGATGTGGTATTTAACAAATGCCATTCGGTAATAGAAGATGCCTTATTAGCGTTGGGTGGTCGGCTACTAAAAGAGTATGGGTTACCTCAGCCAAGCAAAGAACAACAATTTGAAAATAGAGAGTTTCTTAAAGAGACAAGTTACGACTTAGCATCATTAGAAAACACAGTTAAAAATAATGAAGGATCACTGAATGACGAACAAAAAGCAGTTTACAATTAAATTAACACAAAAATTGAATCAAATGAGGGTGGAATATTATTTTTAGATGCTCCCGGTGGAACAGGCAAAACATTCCTCATAAATTTGCTATTAGCAAAAGTTAGAAGTACTCGCGGAATTGCTTTGGCTGTGGGATCTTCTGGGATTGCAGCTACACTGCTTGAGGGTGGACGAACTGCTCATGCTACCTTCAAGTTACCACTCAATTTAACAACAGCTGATACTCCCATTTTTAATATATCGAAAAAAAGTAATTTTGCTGAAGCATTAAAACATACGAAAATGATAGTGTGGGATGAAATAACCATGGCTCATAAGGGTGGCGTAGATGCTTTAAACAAAACTCTACAAGGTATAAGAGGAAATAAGAAGTTAACGGGTGATGTAACGGGTTTGCTGGCTGGAGATTTTAGACAGACTCTACCAGTAGTGCCAAAAGGAACTAGAGCAGAAGAAGTTAAGGCGTGTCTTAAGAGATCCACTTTATGGCCTCTAATTAAAATCCTCGAGCTCTCGAAAAATATGCGGGTACACTTAGGAGAAAAAGACTCTGCTGGTGGATTTGCGAATCTCCTACTTGAAATCGGCAACGGTGATTACCCGATAAATGACGGAATAATAACCATCCCTGATAATTTCTGCACAGTTGTATTTACGTTACAGGAGTTAATATCCAAAATTTACCCAGATATTGCTCATATCCCCGATAATCCAATGCAATGGTTGTGTGAACGTGCCATACTAACCCCGAAAAACGATCAAGTAGCGGCAATTAACGATATACTGTTAATGTCTTTTGAGGGGGAAGAAATGTTATACACGTCAATAGACTCTGTGGTCAACACAGATGACGCAATTAACTACCCTGTCGAATTTCTTAATTCACTGAAACCATCGGGTCTTCCACATCATAAGCTTATTCTGCGCGTGGGCACTCACAGCATGTTGTTGCGACATTTAAAACCTCCTCAACTGTGCAACGGAACCAGACTAAAAGTAAAAGCGTTACATCGCAATGTAGTGGAAGCCACAATTATAACTGGATGTGCGCAAGGGGAAACTGTATTTGTACCAAGAATTCCCTTGATCCCGAATGATCTTCCCTTTGAATACAAACGAATACAGTTTCCCCTCAAAGTCTGCTTTGCAATGATCATAAACAAATCACAAGGCCAGACATTAAAATTTGCGGGTATAGACTTGAGAGAAAATTATTTTTCACACGGGCAATTATATGTGGCTCGCTCACGCGTAAGCTCGCCCAGTAGTCTGATGATTTTGGCACACACAGTAATAGATTAGCAAAAAATGTGGTGTATAAAGAAGTTTTGTAGTTTACTAGCTTTTGCCCGCGACATCCAGTTATGATTGTGGCTTGTACCAGCAGACTCTTTTTCACACATAGGCGCGATATAACCGAAGACCACGCGGACGAAGTCGCGGGCAAAAGCTAGTAATATATATGTGCCATTTTGTTCGATACCTTGTCACCATTTTGTAGGTAGTGGCATTATCCCGTTGCTGTAGAAATCTTGGGTTTTTGTATCAAAAAATTGCTACATGTAATATTGACAGTCGTCTCTTAATGTTAACCTAACACTACCCAAAGAATTCTGAAGAGACCGAAACAGGTGAAAATGTCAGGGTGCAAGGACAGGACTATATGGTCGATGCATTAACACTTCCCAACCAAGCTCTCTCAATTTTTGCTCTGTGGCCAAATATGTGTGTGGTATGACGTTAACATGATGAAATACCACTCCTTTTCTGTTGATTAATTCCGGCCGTTTTTTCTCAATTTTTTGCTTGAGTCTCATTAGTTCTTGGCAGTAAAGACCCGATTCCAAGGTTTTGCCCGGCAGGTAAAGCTCATAATAAACGATGCCCTTTCAATCCCACCATACACACAGCATCTCCTTATTGCGTGTTAATCTGGGTTTCGCTACAGTCTGTGGAGGTTTACTACCCTTTACCATGATCTTTTTGCCCGTTCTTGTCGTTAGTGATCCACTTTTTATCACCAGTGATCAGTCTTTTCAAAAATGGTTCGGTTTCATTACGTTACAATAGAGAATCGCAAATGAGTACACGATTCATTAGGTTTCTTTCAGTGAGCTCATGTGGTACCCAAATATTCAGCTCTTTTGTATAGCCAGACTTTTAAAATGGGTGAAAACTGTTTTGTTGTCAATTCTCAATTCCTCGGCTATGTCGTAACTACTATTATGCCGATCTTGTTCCACTTTTGCAAAAATGGCATCGACTTTATCCGTATGAGGGCGACCCGAGCGAGCTGCATCTTTGACAACAAAATTCCCGGACTGAAAACGCTTGAACCAACTTTGTGGTACTCTAAATGACATTGTATTAGGTCCATAAACGTCACAAATTTTTTCGCGGCTTGAGTCGCATTTTTCTCTTTTTTTGTAATAAATCTTCAGAATGTATCAGTTTTTTTTTATTTTTCTTTTCTTAATGTCCTATATGTGTTGATATTAAAACCAGCCAGATACAAACATTACAATCAAAGACATTTTTCTTCAATTTTATACAAATAAAATTTTTCGCTGACCTATTATTATTACTTTTTTACATTTATTATTTATCTTTAAAAGAAAAGGGAATGAAAGTGAACGCAAGTAAGACGAAAGTGATGGTTTTTGAAAGAGAAGAAATTAAAGCGATATGTGAAATAAGAATAGAAGGCGAGTTGGTTGAGTTTGTGTATTTAACAGGGATGGTAGATATGATAAGGATATAAAACTATGAGTGAACGCAGGAAATAGAGTGAATGGGGCATTCTATTGTCAAATGTGTCGAAAAAGTCACGTATGGCAATTTATAATCCTGTGCTAGACCCTACTTTAATGTATGGTAGTGAAAGTTGGGAGTGGCAGAAGAAGCAAGATAGTAGAACAAATGATGTAGAAATGCGGTCATTAAGGAGTGTGTAAGGGCTCAATCTGAATAACAGGATGAGAAATTGTGTGATAAGAGAAAAGTGTAGCCCTCCCCTTGAAGATGGTGTTCCCTTACCAGAAACGGTCCCTCTGGGGCGGAGGCCTCGAATGCCTAGTAATGTAACCCCCGAGGAAGACATTAGCTCAGAAGTGGTCCCGAGACATCATGATAGCACTGCCAGGATGCTAGGGGCAGTAAGTACTCGTGCTTCCAATAAAGCAAAGCGAGAGAGCGACCCGGGTTGCGTTCCGAACGGAGATCCCGGGACCCCTCGTACACGCTGATGGAGACCACCGTGGGGTTTTAACCGGTAGTAGTCCGACATAACCTTTCGGATGCCCCCGCAGCCCAAGGTATCCATGAGGAGTTCCCCAGGAAAAAAAAGACGAAGGTTTATCGACCAAATTGGCGATATATTGAAAATGGGCCAGATTAGGAGCACCCTTAACCGACGAGCATGTATGCGTAGATATATGGATGTAAAGGAGGCGAGAGAGGTGTGTTAGGATCATGCCAAATGGAAGTCCGTAGTCTCTGCCTACCCCTGGGTGACAGGCGAGTGTTTATGTATGTATGTAATATGTATATTTTTACATTTTGTGCTGCATGCTTAAACTGGAATAAACGCATTTATTTATTTCTCTCTTCTTCAGACCGATGAGACGATTTCGGTATCAGCGGCCAGTTTTAACGGCAGCCAGCCATCTGAGCAGGACAGGATTATAGTGCCCAGGTGTATGCGAAAGCACAGGTGCACTCTCTATTCCTTCACTCTTAAAGTTCGAGGGGTTGGTAACCCGACGCAACCGGGGCCAATGTCTTTACGTGCTTTCCGAGGCACGGGGGTGAAACACCGCCGGACCTCATGATCAGCAATCGCATTCACGACCACTAGATTAACGAAGCAGATGACATTGTTATAATATAATAACTTGGCAGTCAGAGGTCTACGGTACTCGGAGTTTGTTAGAGCCATTTAAATTGATAAATTACACTAGTAACCTGTTCTTTACAGAATCCCCTTCGCAAAGAATTTAACGTGGATGATAAATTACATTTGGCGTAAGTTGAGGATAAAATTAGAGGACGTAAGGGAACGTAAAATTTTATCCAAATGCCAAAACTTGCACACATTACACACGCAACTTATTTATCGATATAAAATAGTGACGGTATCTTCTTCTCCATCATTACTAGCCCAGAAAAGTCTACTGCTGCACTTTTTTTGCTATAGAATAAGGATAACAAACGAGCACACAGTCTACCTGATGGTAATGGCCCATGGTGGATGCTGTGGCCCATAGACATTTATATCTATCACACACACAAACAAATTACCATCAAGCTGCTATTTCACGCTGGTACTCTTTGAGGTGGTGGTCCTATCCCGTCGAGCCAAGCCACTCGTGCTACAACCATAATATAGCATAATACCATTTAGCTACCACAAAATGATAAAAATGTTCAAAATGATGGACATGGACATGGGCCTCTGCGGTTGTAGAGAGGATTTGCCTTAATCGTCGCTCTTAACAGTATTGACGATCAACGTTCCATCTGTGTAATGTGCGGTCTCGCACATTTGACGCCGCTCCCCAAAGCCAGCCTGAATACTTTACGTCTCGTGTAAACGGGATGGTTATGCCGCACACCTATGGAAACAATAAGATCTTGTAGCTTTCCCCTCCAGTCGCTTCTTAAGACACTCACGAAGCTTAATGGGACGAGAATACCTTTATGCCGCAACCGTATATAGGTATATTCATAAAAATTTGGGATCTGTAAATTCCACAGGCTTATAGCGTATAGCTAACTCACTTATGTGGGCTTTTAGGTTTTACGCTAAAAAAATGTTACATTTGTTTTTTTTTTCTTTAATTCTTTATTTACAAGACTTAGCCCACAATTACAATAATATGCGTGAATTCGTACTCAAGATTTGTGTAGATATTTGTAATATATTGGCTATTTTTTGCAACAACAAATTAGACTTCTACCCCCCGTACTAGTTGGAAACTGTATGACGGTAGAGTAGTGGGGCTAGTTCATTGTAAAATATTTATATTTTATATTATTTGTTTTTTTTTACATGACCGCCTCGTGGGGGAAAGGTCGGGTTGTGTCGGACTCGCACCGACTAAAACCCTACGGTGTTGCACTTTCGCCGCATCCATTGGCAAGCCACATGGAAACGCTTTGTAGACATCCACGGACCCACTAGCACAGGTCACTCTACAGCAGCCCCTCCTCGGGAGAGGACAACTCCTCCCTCTTCTCCTTCTGAGGTAAGACGCACTAGAACACAGCCTTCCTCCGCGGTCTCCAAACTTCACCTGAGCAACGGACCTACCTGATTCCGATACACGGAGGCTAGGGGCTAGGAAGAACGAGCACTCGGAAGTACCATTCATTTTGCAACCAGATGGATCTGTCTGCAAACACGTAATGACCGCGGAGTTCCGACAATCCTCCCCCCCGCGGCCCCCTCACAGTCGCATAAACGGTGCGGCCACGACAAGGTATGCAACGCACCAACAATTTGCCTCGTGTTGCAGTTATTCGTAGGCGGCGGTCGACATTGTCTATCAGGTGAGCCGCATGCTCGTTTGCCCCCTTTTATATAAAAAAAAGAGTTGCGGAGGATACGGTGAGTGGCTTATCATCATACCAACACTTCCGCACCTCCACGTCTCTATCTCGGATGCATCAGACCAGCGTGGCAATTATTTGGTAAATCATTATAAAAACTTTTCATGTTATCTAAACCAGTGGAGTTAGCCATGTTAACTTCTACAATCGTTAACGTTTATGGAAATAGATTATCAATAGCTGAAAAAGTCGTAAAATTATATTTTTATACTTTTAATTTTGTGTCGTGTTATATACGTTTAGCACTACGTATTCCTATAACGACTAAAAATAAAAACTGTGGTTTTCAACGCGGCAACTATGGCAGATATCTCCCCTATGAGGCAATCTATGTGGGAGGCCTATGTTCAGCAGTGAACTTTAATAGACTGTAAGGGTCGTGTTGTATATAGAATAATATAACTTGAAACCTTTATAGAAAAACGATATAAAAGTCGTATATTATATTATTAGTGCTAGAACTAGAAATTAATACCTTTGATTACCTCAGTAGTGAGGCAGTTAAAGGCTCAATGGAAGTGTTCGCTTGCTACTTAAATAGAACTCACAATATTGCTTTTAGGTTTATTTAGTGTGATCTTACGTCGAAAATTTAAAATATTATTGATATTATGAGAAAATAAATAGTAAGGATGCTTTCTTATCGAAGTCGATTTCAGAAACACCACTGAAATTATTAGTCGCAATATTACCACGTGCTCGGCGGTGAAAGAAATAAGGAAAATACTTGAGGAAACTTGCATGTCTCAGAAATTAAAAAAACGTCGGGTGGGGCTGTATCGAGGCACACGGCCGTTGGTTTAACGTGAAACGTCTATGTTAGTGAGTCGCTTTTAGTGTTAGAAAGAAGTAAGAGTGCCGGTTTTGGTCAATATGCGCGTTGCTCCTTCCATGCCAAACCGCCTGGCCCTGATGCAAACTCAAGGTTGTAACAGCGAGTTGAAGAAATAAGCTAAATAATGACACCTTCATTTAGGTTTCTAAGTCTAACAGTTTTGTAATTATTAAGGCAAGACAACATAGACCTTTTCGTTACGGTTTACTTTTCTGACCTGATTATCCGTATGTTTCGGTGTGATTTTAAAGACGTTTCACGTCAAAATATTTCGAAATCGTAAAGTCCACCAACACGCGTTGGGCGGATACTTTCTTGCTCTAAAAACTCTCAGAAATGGGAGGAGGGTTGTGCAATGTGTGCGTGTGGGATGACTGATTTATCACGATGTGTTCGGCTTTAAAAAAACATCTTGAGAATACCTGTATGTCTCAGAAATTAAAAATATTTAGAGAAACCATAAAGTCTGCCAAAAAGCAAAGGAAAGAAAGTGGAGGTCTCTTCCCTGGCCCACAAATCTTTTACATGGTAAAACCATGCTGCAGCTATATTACAGACCACATGGATGGAGACAAACCATACTCTCATAGAATACAAGCGTAAAATAGCAGCATAATACTGCTGTGTATTTGCATGGTGATTATTAAGAACCGGCGATTTTTTATCTGGTAACGAGAACTTCCATCTTAGTCCTCAGTGGTGACAACGCATCAGCGTTTTAACTCTCAATCGAGGATAAATATATAGGTGTCTATTGGCCACCGGAGTGAATCCTTTCCATCAGGTGGACTGTATTGGTTTGTCAAACTTCATTCTTAAAAAAAATAAAATGTACTATGAAATTGACGGTGAGTGTTTAAACCCTGAGACAGTTACGAAGCGCTATTTATATTTTGTGGACTGAAATACCATGGCTCTACAAGAAAGTATATTTAAAAAACAAAACTACCTCTTACCTACATACTAAGATTTTCTACTGTATCGTGGGGACAGTTTACATACATAAACTTTACAAGGTCAAACATCCAGACCCGGAACAATTATTAGTAGGCCATATAAATACTTGTTCCGTGCGGAATTCGAACCCGCGGCTTGGCGCTGCAACTCATTGCTAAGCCACTGCGCCACGGAGCTGTCAAAAGTAAGCCTTATTCAGTGAAAAGCTAAACTTTAGTAAATCGATAATCGATATCATTACTACTATAGCAGCATCGCTTATCTCGTAAACGCGAACTGCTCATTGTTTCTGAATTTTACGATGATTACCCGACGCGTTCCGGGCAATATCGTGATATTAGTTTGAGGGCAAACTAGCATCTGTGAAAAAATTGCTACCATTTTATTGATAAATCCAGACAACATTACATTTGAAACTGATTTTTTTAAGTTATCGACCAAAGAAATAATAATAAAATATCGTTTGAAATTTTGTACTTAAAATTTGTAAAACATATTGCATCTTATATATTAGGTCCTTACATATGAAATTGGCGTTTTGTACGTGGTAGAGCCATGCTGCAGCTATATTAATAGTATAGTTGTAGCACGAATGGGTCGGCTCGACCGGGGAAGGACCACGCTCTCACAGAATACCAGCGTAAAATAGCAGCTTAATGCTGCTGTGTTTCGTATGGTGAGTGTAGAGAACCGGAGACCCTTTTTACTGGAAAAGAGGCATTCCATCTTAGTCCTCACGGCTGACAACGCATCTGCATTTTAATTCGCAAACGAAGATAGATGTAGATGTCTATGGGCCACAGCAACCACTTACCATCAGGTGGACTGTGTGCTCGTTTGTCACCCTTATTCTATAAAAAAAAGGAATATAAAGTCAAATTTTTGTAAAATATATTTAATTAATCAAAGTATGCACCGTTTTATCTATGCACTTTGCCATCTCATAGGTAGTTCATTGATCCCTTTACTAAAAAACCATGGGGCGAGAATCAATAAACTCTTTGAAGGCGGTTTGGACTGCCGCATCGGGTTAATTTTTTCCTTGTAAGAAGTTGTCCGAATTCCGGAAAAAATGGTAATCTGTTGGAGCAAGGTCCGGGGAGTACGGTGGATGTCGCAGACATTGCAATTGTAGCTCATTTAACTTAGTGGTTGTTTGTTGTGCAGTGTGTGGTCTTGCGTTGTCGTGAAGCAGCAGTGGCCTAGAGCGATTGACCAATCTCGGTTGTTTAGCAGCTAGTTCTTCCTTCATGGTTTGCAGTTGCTGACAATAGATATCTGCCGTAATCGTTTGGCCAGATTTTAGAAAGCTGTAGTGAACGACACCGGCGCTAGTCCACCAAACACTCACAAGTAACTTTTTCTGAGTCAATTTTCGTTTAGGGCAGGATTTGGCTGGGTCTCCAGGGTTCAGCAATTGCGACGAGCGCTTCCGATTCGATTTAAAATCCCTTCATTATTGTGTCGGTTGAGCAAAGTAACACGGCAGTCGACGCGGGTTTGCAAGTTCGATTCATTCAATTCATGAGGTACCCATCGTTCAAGTGTTTTTACTTTCCCGAATGGCTTCAAGTGGATTAACATAGTTTTATCACTTACCCCGAAGCCTGCAGCTATCTCTGAAGTGCTTTGTGATGGATCCGCTTCAACAATAGCCTTTAATTCTTCATTTTCCACTTTGGTCTCCGGCCGTCGACGGGGTTGGTTCTGAAGGTCGAAATTTTCAGAATGAAAACGTTGAAACCAAAAACATACCGTGCTTTCTTTTGCAACACCAGCGCCGTACACATCATTAATCCTTCTAGCTGTTACTGCAGCACTGGTGCCACGGTAGAACTCGTACTCGTAAATATACCGATATTTTATGTTTTCCATTGTGCGGTAATAAGCGATGCCAAAGAAAAAAATAATCAGAAAAAAACAAATGAATGACTGTTTTCAAAACTCAAATGTACCAGCTAAATGAATTTGAATTTGGAATTCTTAACCAAAGAGGAGGTATTTCAGATCAAAGTGGTCAGTACGACAAAACGCTAATTTCATATGTAAGGACCTAATATTTAATTTTAAAGGGCACTACGTTGGCAATACAATTTTCGTATTACAAATTATAATATAATAAACCGTGTAGTGGCGGTGTAAGAATATCCACTAACCCATAACGTCCCGTAACAACCCAAAATAAATTCCATTACAGCCAATAAATATCCACTGCTGAAAATAATCCTCTCCAATAGATTACCTCATAGAATTATTAGCCATAGTTGCCACGATTGGCAGGCGAGTTAGCAACCGCAGTTTTTGTTATTTTCACTTGTTACCAGAAGGATCCTGCTGCCCATCTCCTATTTTATTTCCCTCTGTCGCCTCTTACATTACCCATTATATTCATATTCCAATAAATACCAACAAAAACGTAATGAATGGGAATGAGGTGATCATTGCCATGGTTTTTTTAAATAGTTTCACATTTAGTTGTACACGTTATAATATTTAAAATATTTTTTTTTAAAAGTGCCGGTGGGTTTCTTGCTGGTTCTTCCCAGGACAGAGGTTTTTCGAACAAGTGGTAAAAACGTGGTACGTGGTGGAGCCATGCTGCAGCTATATTACTAGTATAGTTGTAGCACGAATGGGTCGGCTCGACCGGGGAAGGACCACGCTTTCACAGAATACCAGCGTAAAATAGTAGCCTAACGCTGCTGTGTTTCGTATGGTGAGTGTAGTGAACCGGAGATCCTTTTTACTGGAAACGTGGCATTCCATCTAAGTCCTCACGGGTGACAACGCATCTGCATTTAGATACGTAATCGAGGATAGATGTAGATGTCTATGGGCCACAGCAACCACTTACCGTCAGGTGGACTTGGTGGAGTAGATAAATTTTAAACTTAAGTTTAAACATATAAATAATGATTTTTGCAGTTTTTAAAAATACGGGTAAATAAGGCTTCTACTTTTATTTGAAATTATCCCAAATTGAATGTGAATGTGTGATGATATGGGCAACAACGTTTTTGCCTACCGATCGACCCTACGAATGTGTACGTGCGCTGTAAAATCAGTTAAAATAATGCATTACCACGCATTTTGAATTTAAAAGATAAAAAGATAGAATGTTTGAGATTTTTTTCAACTAATTTTTCTTAACCATTTGCCTATATTACTAATTCTGAACCTTCTCTGTAAATTTGACCGGTTATTGCAAAATAACCCTGTATATTGTATAAATATTATTTTATTTCAATATATCGTAATCTGTTCTATTATCTATACTCACTACATATCTTAAATAGAACAATACTAAATACAAATAAAACCGTTTCTTTTTTGCTTCTATCGTGAAATTTGTATCTCTCTATTTACATAACACGAAAATTTACACTTACGTAACGATATACATACTCTACGTAAGACTTTCACGTTGACTTTACTATTTATCGCTTCATTATCACTTAAGGACTAGGGCTCTTATATGTAAATGATACAGCACTACACTTTCGTACGTGGTCCAGTGCATTTGCAATTGTAAAGAATAATAAAACTGGAGCTGATTTGGCCGTAACAAACTTTTATTTGCAAGTAGCAAATAATAAATCTAACATAGATACTTATACGTCTTCCAAATACCTTTAAGAAATTTAAATGAATCCACCGTAATAGCAGAACTGAACAATGAAACGTTTTATCTTTTTTTTATTTACACTAATTGCAAATTTAGTAAACACCGAAGAAACTGAATCAAAGGATATTGAGGAAGGCAGAGGCAAAGAAAAATACGCGTTACTGAGTAAGTTTATTTCTTTTCCTTTGTAATGGACTCGTACTGTTTTACTTTCGCCAGTTTCTTTATAATAAATTTTTAAAACTTCTTCAAAATATGTTGATGCGTCAATTTTCTTTATTCATAATTGCAACTAAATTTAAAGAATTTGTATCTTTAGAGAATAAAATAATTTCCACATAATAGCTTCTGAAATCGGGGTTTTTAATTTTTCTATGCACTATATCTTATAGCACCAACTTCAAAAACTATTGTGTGGAAATTATTTCATTCTCTAAAGATCAATAATTATTAAATTTAATTGCAATTACGAATAAAGAAAATTAAACTTTTAATGAAAATTTAAAGACTACTTCTTAGAACCAAAAAATAATAAAATAAAATATCCCGCATAATAAATAGCATCTGAAGTGCTATAATAAAGAAAAATTATTCAGTATGTTTACGTGAAACATATAGTACGTAAGAGTTTATGTGTAAAGAAGATTGTCATAAACTAAATACAGATATTTACTACTAAGGAGAGAGTGACAATACGTGGTAGAGCCACGCTGCAGTCGTATTATGGTTGCAGCTAGAATACTAGCTGAAAATAATGCTGCTGTTTTTCGTGTGGTTATCAATGAGAATCCCTCGGAGATGACAACGCATCTACATTTTAAATCATAACCGAGGATAGATGTAGATATCTATGTGCCAGATCATCAACTTACCATCAGGTGGACTTTATGCTAGTTTGTCACCCTTAATATGTAGTTTATAGAGTAGAAGAAAAGCTTTAAGGAAGCTTTAATCTTTAAGGCAGCCACAGCTTTTCGTTTTCGTTTTTTATTTAAATATTAATTATATATTTTTTGTCTATGGAAATTCAAGGGTTCAGAGGAAAACACGGAACCTGTCACGAACACAGAACAGAATACCAGCGTGAAATATTATCTTAATATTATAATATTATCTAAATATTATCTTAAATATTAGCTTAATAAACTCACTTCCAATTCAATACTAACTATCTGCTTTGGTATAGTTTAAGGCGGGGAACGACCCTCTTACAAGCGATTTCACGCCAAACGTAGCAGAAATAGGGGCTTTAATGACTCGTACCGGAAACACGATGCGGTTTATGTTCGTGTTTCCGTTGCTAGGCATTATACGTGGGCTTTTACTGGAATATGATAGTATGGAGTAATCGAATGACTGTATTCTTAGGAGATGTTATATGTGTCACGAATAAAAACTCAAATATAAATATACTGTGTCCCTAAATCTTCCATTATATCTACCGTAAAGGAGTTGAATTTAGTGGAAACGAAACATTCCATCTTAGTGCTCAGGGGTGACAATGAATCTGCATTTTAATTCTTAATTGACGATAAATGTAGATGTTTATAGGCCACAGCATTCACCATCAGGTGGACTTTGTGCCGTTATTATATGAAAAAACTTAAAATATTTTTAAGCAGGTTTACTTATAAAGGTTCTTTCAACATTACAGCCTATCAAAGATCACTACTAAACATAGAACTCGGTATGGATTGCCTCAAAAGGTAGATATTGCCTTAGTTGCCACACCTAGCCCACATCTTTCTTCTTTCTTTTACAGCCCGTAAAGGTCTACTGTTGGACGCACACATATGCACCTAAAACCATGTTGTTGGTGTACATGTGTGCGTCAGTGCGTGTTCTTACATTAAGTTGAGCATGGTTTCTACTTGGTTTCGGCTTCACTTGAAATGCACTCAAATATCCGCATATGATACGTGCGAGTGTGGTCCTTCTCCAGGTGAGGTAACCCTTTCGTACTGCAGCCATAGCCATATTCTAACACGTCAAAACATTTTACCATTTGTGGAATAATACGCAATCCTTTTCATTCTGCTTCTTTATCGGCTTTAGAGTCCACTGCTGGATATGGACCTTTACAACATAGGGAGGATATGCCTTAATCGCCACGCTTGCCAGGCTAATTGCCGATCCGACCTGCTCAAAATTCAAAAACTTTATTAAACATAGTTTGTATAAAAAGGGTTATTATAATATTAAGGAATTTATGGATGATAATAACCCCTGGGAATGAGATGTTCGCTACCAAGCTATTTCTAATTTGTTTTGTGTGGTTAATTGTGTAACATACATGATTGTAAGCTGTTATTTAAAAAAAAAGTCCCGCTGGGTTTCTTGCTGGTTCTTCCCAGGACTTTTTTTTTCGAACCAGTGGTAATTAAACAAAAGAATGACTTTCAATAAGTATTATATATAATCTATATTGAATAAAAAAGTTTCTGATCGCGGTTACAGATGTTTGTTACTTTGACGCTACTCCTCGTCAAGGTTTTGGATATAATATACGGATATTTTATCACTGTAAAGTGGCGGTATAAATATATTTAATCCTGGTAGTGCCATGCTGCAGCTATATTATGGCTGTTGCACAAATGGCTCGACTTAACCGGGAAAGAACCACGCTCTCACAGAACACCAGCGTATAATAGCAGCTTAACGCTGCTGCGTTTCGTATGGTGAGTGTAGAGAACCGGAGATTCTTTTTACTGGTTAGGAGGCATTCCATCTTAGTCCTCAGAAGTGACAACGCATCTGCATTCCGAATCTCAATCGAGGATAAATGTAGATGTCTATGGGCCACAGTATCCACTTACCATCAGGTGGACTGTGTGCTCGTTTTTACCCTTTATTCTGTAAAAAAAAATCCATTACCCCATATCGTCCCGTCGCGTCGGTTTTGTAAGAGGCGACAGAGGAAAACAAACCTGGAGACGGGCAGTGGCTCCCTAATAAAAACTAGAAAATCAAAACCTGTGGTTGCCAACCCGTCTGCCAAGAGAGGCAAACTATGGGGAAGCCTATGTTCAGCAGTGGACTTTGATAGGATGTAACAGATGGATGGATTTGAATATATACATATATCGAGATGCAATAGTTAAAATCAATTTCTTTGTTACAACCCACCTAGGTATAGTGTTTGCCGCAAAAGTGGGATTGTACAAGATAATCTTAGGCATAGCTCTTGTGATAGTCAGCATCAAGGCGATGGTGGTGATGGCGTGGGTGCTGGCCGCGTTCAAATACGTCCCCGACGCCTGGCCATATTACAAAAAAGATGTGTAAAAAGTGATCAACCCTTACAATTATGGACACTATGACAAACACTATCGCCCGCCCACTAGCTCCTTCTTGGATATTTTACTAAACAGTTACACACATTATTAAGGGTGTGTATTCCATTTTTACTACCGATTTTTATACATATGGGTGACAAATGAGCACACAGTCTACCTGATGGTATAGCATCCACAGCTGTGGCCTAAAGGCTTCTTTATCTAGCTTACATAAAGATTCAAAATGCAGATTATTGTTGCCTTGCTAATTCTGATAACTGTGATAGCTTCTGTACCACGTGCTGCTATTTTACGCTGGTATTTACATATTAGTTTAAGATGTTATGTAAAATTATCAGAACCTTCTTTACAATTATTGTATTGCATATTTGCAAGGGCATATTTTTTTTTAATTTTCAAGCAGTGTTTAAAAATTGTCGTCAAAAATCACTATGGACAATCTAAATTGTAAATAAAGCAGGAAAAGAGCACTATTGGCGCGAAAATTAATTACATTAAACATATACCTACTTGATTTTTTCTTGTATTTCCTTAGTCAACTCCGCCGACACCATAAAATAAAAATAAATGAACGAATTCTATAATGACAGCTCTAAACAAATGGTTATTTTATTTTAACGATTTCTTATATTTACGCGAATACTACAGATTGAATAAAACTTTTTTTTTACGGAATTAAAATTAATTAAAATAAAACGCGATAAAATCCGTTAAATGGTTTTATTCAATTTATTTTATTTTATTAATTAAAGTTTAAATTTGCATTTCACTTAATTTTTTGTTTTTTAATATCCTTTGTTTTCTTTGCAGTGCATTTCTTCTACGTTGCCGCAACAAAGCTGTTCGTTCTGAAGATCGTGTACGGCGTTATTTTCTACGTGATACTGACTAAAGCGTGGCACTTTGTAATTTGGTTCATCCATTACTTGAAGGAGAAGAAATCGCACGAGCATTACGTAGAATTTGGTCATTACGATCATCATGATCACCACGGGTATTACGATCACCAGCCGTACAGCGGTTACGAATACACCAAACCCACTTATGGTGTTAATGATTACAGTAAATTTAAAAAGCACGGCGTTTACGACGCTGATGGTTCGTACTCTGTAAAAAATACGTAGTAATATAAATGTGATAATTTAGAAAATAAGTAGTTGGTTCGGTGGACTTGTTTTTCAACCGACTTCAAAAAAGGACGAGGTACTCAATTCAACTGTATTTTTTGTGTTACTCGTTATTTTGTTACTCATAACTTTTTCTAGATGAACCAATTTTGATGACTCTTTTTATTTGAAAGCTGGTGCTTCACATGTGGTCCCATATAAATTTGATCAAAATATGACCAGTAGTTTTTGAGTTATCCTTAATAATGCGTATTTAATTGACTTTGACTACATTGATGATGTACTGATTTTATTTATATTGAAGTCGTTTGTACAAAAGGTTTAATTTTACCACTGGTGCTCATTTACGGTAGGCAGTGCGATTAGTTTCACTCCAGATTTTTATGATGTAAAGATAACATTTATTTATTTATTGATGATTTATTTATTTATTCGTAAAACCAACAGCTTTTAACAAAATAAATTTACATCACATCAGTGTTAGTTGTCCCTATATTAACTTTGCGTAATTAAAAAGAAAGAGCGACGCTTTTTCTTCTCGTTACAAAATATATTAAATAATGGATGACTATTTTCGGTGGTACTCCTATACATATTTTACATACAACAACATAATGTGTGTGTGTGTATGTGTGTGTGTGTGTGTGTGTGTGTGTGTGTGTGTGTGTGTGTGTGTGTGTGTGTGTGTGTGTGTTTGGCATAGGATCACTGATACCAACGATTTATATTATATTGACAAAGAACTATATATTAAGGTGATCTTCTCATATATTTTATATGATTCAATTCATGGTAAGTGGAATGCTGTGCCCCTACACCTTTCCTTGCTTAAGTATGAAAACGCAGATGCGTCGTCACCCCCGAAGAATAAGAGCTACCAGTAAAGCCCCGGTGAGCCCTCCCATTCTTGCTGCACCCATAATACAGCTGTAGCTTGACACTACCACGTAAATGATACATGGTAGGGCAACGCTGCAGCTATAATATGGTTGTAGAATTAATGGGTGGGCTTGACCGGAGAAGGACCATGCACTCACATAATACCAGCGTTAATTAGCTATTAGAATGCTGCTGTTACGCATAGTGATTGTAAAGAACCGGAAACCCTTTTCATTGGAAACGACGCGTTCCATTTTAGTCCTCCGGGGTAACTACGCATCTGCATTCTGATTTTGAATCGAGGGTAGATGTAGAAGTCAATGATCTCAATGGACATTTACATCTATCCTCGATTTGTGCTTGTTTGTCACCCTTATTCTATAAAAAAATATGAAATTTTTAGACAGTCCACCGGATGATAAGTTAGTGGTTCTTTGGAAACATAAACTATATGTACATAGTTTTAATAAAATTATAAGTAATTTACTTTACTGTACTGTATTTATGTCGAATCGAATGAGATTAAAGTATTACCTCGTTTACTTAGAATTAAAAAAAAATCCAACTGACTTCGAAATCTAAAAAGAATGAAATAATTTCCACATGGGATACACTGTATATTTTTTAAGTGACTAAGAACGTAACTTAGGTTTTTACTCAATTACTTAAAGATGTACATATTGAAATTATATTTATTGATTACTAGCTTTTTACCCACGGTTTCGCTCGCGTGAGCTTGGATTTAGGAACATGGTAAAGTAAAAATGACTTTCAATAAGAATTACACATGTAATCTATATTGAATAAAAAAATATTCTATTCTATTCTATTCTATTCATCATCTAATCGACAAGCCCTCAATCCATATATGATTATCCCAAAATACAAAAATATATATGGAAAATTTAGATTACAATATCAAATTCCCGCTCTTTTGAACCAAATTCCAAAACCAATAAAAAATGAACTAACTGAAAAAAAAATTAAATATATGCTTAAACAGTATTTTATCGACAAATTGTTAACGATACCTACTAATAATTTATACTAAAATATAAAAATATATCCACTAACACACATCATAATATAATATACATAAATAAAATTTTACTAATAAATATATACATAGATACACACAATTATAACATTATCTCAATTACTAATTTTCATTTAACATACTAACTATATTCTGCTTGGTACACACCTAGTTAAAAAAAAACATCTTGCTGTTTTGTCACACCATTTATATACGTCATTAAATAAGTTGTCGCAACGCGAACCGATTGAACATGATCGAAGTTACGAATCGGCGGTACATGGAAAAACTTTTGTAAGTTTATTTGTACTGTCGGATGTTATTAAATAACTATACTTTGTAAAAAATAAAAAATAAAATAAAAATGCAGTTCCGTGCCAAATTTAGCAAAATTCGAGTCACCTCCGTGTCTGTGTCTCCATGTCTGTCAAATATATTTTTTTTTAATTCTAAAAGACTATTAGACGTAGATGATTGGTATTTGGCAGCATTCATAATTAAAGTTAATTTAGTTTTAATAAAATAATGATGAATTTCATGGTTTTCTATCAATTACCGGTATAATGTTTATTTTAGATATTTTATTCATATCATACCTATTTAATATTGATTGGCACCGTAAAATAGATGTAGATATTTTTTGATAAATGCAGTTCTATAATGATGTATACTACACATGGAATAAAACTAATGTTACGGATTGTATCACGTTTAATTTTAACTTTTTTTACGTGGGTTATTTTTTTACGCGTCTTTGGATGAAAGTTCCATAAAAACCCGCGTAAAAGAAAATTTTTTTTATAGGAGAGGGGGCAAACGTGCATGCGGCTCACCTGATGGTAAGTGACTACCGCCGCCCATGAACAACCGCAACACCAGGGAAATCAGAGGAATTGCAGATGCATTGCCGGCCTTTTAAAAAGAAGTAGGCTCTTCTCTTGAAGGTTCTTAAGTCGTATCGGTCCGGAAAAATCGCTGGTGGTAAGCTATTCCACAAGGAAGTTGTGCGAGGAAGAAAACATCTTCTAAATCGCACAGTGGTGGACCGGCAATTATCCAGATGGTGTGGTTGGTATCGGGAGTTCTGCCGCGATGTGCGTTCGTGAAATTTGGCGGCTGGGATTAATCCGAACAATTCCTCAGAGCACTCCCCGTGGTAAATTCGAAAGAAAATGCAAAGAGATGCAACATCTCTTCGCAGCGCCAATGAATCGAGCCGATCGGAAAGGACTCGGTCGTCGACGATTCGAGCCACTCTGCGCTGGATGCGGTCAAGTGGAAGGAGCTGGCACTGGGGAGCCCCTGCCCAGAGATGGGAACAGTATTCCATGTAAGGCCGAACCTGCGCCTTGTAAAGTTGCAGGCGTTGTGCCGGCATGAAATACTGTCCCGCTCTGCTGAGCACGCCAAGCTTTTTAGAGGCCAATTTGGCCTTCTCTTCCAAGTGACCACGAAACTGCACGTCACTCGATATGTCGACGCCGAGTATTCCGATACTGGCTGAGGCAACAAGGGAAGTGCCTTGAAAATGAGGAGATACGACAAAGGGGTTCTTTTTTAGCGGTAAACGCGCAAACTTGTGTCTTTTGAGGATTAAACTGGACTAGATTTAGTCGCCCCCAATCCGAGACTTTGTTCAGCAAAGACTCGACTTCAGACACAAGTTTGTTCCGGTACTCGGCGACATTTTCCCGAGAAATATTGGCACGGCCGGTGTATAGAGCATCACCAGTGCTGTCATCCGCATAGCAATGAATGCTACCGGTTTGCAACATATCATTGATATGCGGAAGAAACAGCGTTGGTGATAGCACGCAACCTTGTGGAACACCAGCGTTAATAGGCTTGTAGTCGGAGCATGCACCGTCTACAACGACCTTGATACTCCGATCTGCAAGAAAGCTGCTGATCCAATTACACAATTTCTCGGGAAGCCCATAGGAAGGGAGCTTCGAGAGAAGCGCTTTGTGCCAAACCCGATCGAAAGCCTTTGCAATGTCCAAACTAACGGCCAATGTCTCCCGCTTGGACTCTACTGCCTCCGCCCATCTATGAGTCAGGTAGACCAGAAGATCACCAGCTGATCGACCCCGACGAAAACCGTATTGGCGATCACTAATCAGTTGGTCATCCTCAAGGTACCGCATGAGCTGGCAATTTATAACGGACTCCATTATTTTGGAGAACAAGGGGGTGATGGCGATAAGCCTGTAGTTGGACGGGTCTGAGCGGTCGCGTTTTCTAGGGATCGGTTGGACAAAAGCTGTCTTCCATGATTTCGGGACTACGCCTAGGGAGTAGGAGTACCGGAAAAGACGCGTTAGAACCGGTGTCAACTCCGGAGCACACGTCCTCAGCACAATTAGGGGGATTCCGTCAGGCCCACTCGACTTGTGGATGTCCAGGAAGAGGAGTGCTTTGCGAACCGAGCGCTGTGAGAACCGCACATCCGGCATGGAGCACTCACACCGCGGGATGGTCGGCGGTGTGTTCCCCCCGTCATCAAGAGTCGAGTTGGACGCAAAAAGGGAGCCTAAAAGGTCGGCTTTCTCTTTTGCCGCGTGGGCCAGTGAGTCGTCCTCCCTGTGCAGAGATGGTAGTGATGGCTTACATATCGTTTATGTGAAGCAACGACGCATCGGGAAGTCTTAAGTATGTCAACATGTTTAGTATCGTCCTAACCATTATATTGGATCTGATAGACAACAAATCCTTGCAAGAGAACACCGATTCCTACCAATGATGATTCGCGAGGCTATTGAAATTAAGAAACATCCAATTTTAATAGGAAAAATGGCTGAGTGCTGCCATCTGCTAAGGACCCTATAATTAATAAAATTAAATTCAAACCCAAGCATACTACTGCATTTATTCTATTCTATTCTATTTTATTTATTCTTACTATGACACCACGTCCTCAAACACCTCAGTCTTCTCGTGACCATGGGTTTTGTAAAGTGCCCAAAACATCGGAAATTCAAAAAGTTAAAATTAAACGCGATAAAACTCTTAAAATTTGTTTTATTCCTTATAAATTTTCTTCACAGTGAACGTGGGAAGCACTACACTCATGAACGAGAGTAGAAAAATGTTCGCCATGTTGTGGCGGTGAAAGACAATCCGCCACCTCGTATCGTCCAGTCGTAAGAGACGACATAGGAAAACTAACAGGAGATGGGCAGCATCATCGTCCTGACAACAGATCAAAATAATAATAGCTGCGGTTCCCAACCCTCCTACTAAGCGTGGCAACTATAGCAAATATCCAGCTACTTGACAATTTATGGGGAACGCCTATGTTCATTTCAGTGGACTTTTGATAGACTGACGATAATGAGTTCTACTCATCTTAGCAGCCCTTAATATTTACGGTAGAGTAAAAACAAAAAAGTAACATACCCGAAAATATGAATGAAATAAAAACTGCGTATGCACCCCATGAAAAGTAAAAACGTAGCAGCTTCCGTTGCCCTATTCCGAATTTCCCTAGTTTCAGCTCACCGCTCTCTCTTGTGCCTAGTTTTGCGTTGAAGTCTCCCATTACCACCGTATAGTGGGTTTTGGAGAAATGCATGGCTCTAGAGATATCCTCATACATTTCCTCCACCTCCTCATCGGGGTGTGCCGAGGTTGGTGCGTAAACCTGTATGACCTTCAGCAAATACCGTTTGGTGATTCTGAGTATAAGGTACGCAACCCTCGTCGACACACTCCCAATCTTTACAACGTTGTTAACGAGAGACTTGTGGACGATAAATCTGATACCTCCTTGGGACAGATGGTCACCCTCCCGGTGATAGAATAAGTTGCCGGATTCGAGGATTACCGTGTCCTCCCCCTCTCTTCGGACCTCGGATAGTCCTATTATATTCCAGCGTAACTTATCTATCTCTTCTTCCAGCTCCAGGATCTTCTCGTCAATCCTCAGGGTGCGTGCGTTATATGTTGCCAGGTCAAGTAATCGTAGGTGGCAACCGAACCTCCACCGGAGATTCTTAGCACCCCCTGCCCCGCCGTTACCATGGTCGCCACCGTAGCCAGGAATAGCGGGGCCGCCGGGGACTGGGGGCCGTTTATTTGTGTCGTCGCTCATGGGGGGTATATTGCCATAGTTGCCACGCTTGGCGAGCGGGTTGGCAACCGCAGTTTTTTATTGTTTTTTGGCTTTTATCAGAAAGATGCTGCTGCCCATCTTCTGTATCAGTTTCCTTTTGTCGCCTCTTACGACACCCACGGGAAGATATGGGGTAGTGAGTATTCTTACCCGCCACTACACGGGACCGATTTAGTTATATCGAAACAGCGCCATCTATCATCAAATGGAAAAAGTAGTATATTTTGCCTTCAGTTACATAGTTATAAAGTAAATAATATAACTAACTTACAAAAATTTAAATAATTATATTTTTAAAATTATTTAAAAATTCTAACGTTTAGTTTTTTAGTATTTTTGTTATTTTATTTTAAAAGTGTAATAATTTCAATAGATAAAAATGACGTACATATCAAAAATATGAAAATTGATAAGGTTTTTCTTAGAGTATTTATAATAGCTGCTTATTCAACACTCTAAGAGATTTTTATATTGTTCGCTTCTATCGCTGATATTACTAGATAGTATAGTTTTGGCTTTCATTATTTCATCTAACAATAGCGCCATCTACTTACTTCTAAATAAACTAAAATGGTTAGTCATGATAAAATTAGATAATAGAATGCTACTGAATATACGATGTGAATAATTGAAAATTCGTTCGTGGCATCGTTGGATGTGTAATTACTAGGTAGGTAGATGTGGTCAACAATCATGCAAAAGCTTAGTTTCAGTTTTTATGAATTGTATTTAAACAAATACGAGGGCCGTGTAGTTCGCTATGAGATTTCATCATAGCACGGGAACAAAACGTGTACGATTCCCTCGAGGATGAATCTATTGATTGATGTAACATGTATGTAAGCTGCTACTTTTTTACTTTTCATGGGGCAATATATGCAGTTTATATTTCATTTATATTTTCGGGTATGTTCTTTTTTGTTTTTACTCTACCGTAAATATTAAGGGTTGCAAAGATGAGTAGAACTCATTATCGTCAGCCTATCAAAAGTCTACTAAAATTAACATAGGCCTCCCCCATAAATTGTCAAGTGGCTGGATATTTGCTATAGTTGCCACGCTTGGTAGGCGGGTTGGCCACCGCAGCTATTATTATTTTGATCTGTTGTTAGGAAGATATTATGCTGCCCATCTCCTGTATATTTTCCTATATCGCCTCTTACGATGGGACGGTATGAGGTAGCAGATTTATTTTCACCGCCACAAGAAAGCGAACATTTTTCTACTCCCGTTCATGAGTTTAGTGCTTCCCACGTTGACTGTGAATAAAATTTATAAGGAATAAAACAAATTTTAAGGATTTTTTTTGCGTTTAATTTTAATTTTTTTAATTTCCGATGTTTTGGGCACTTTACAGCACCCATGGTAACGGGAGGACTGAGGTGTTTGACCACCTGATGTCATAGTAAGAATATAATATAATAGAATAGAATAGAATAGATGCAGTAGTATTAAAGTTGGTAAAAATTACTGCAGTAGTATGCTTGGGATTGAATTTAATTTTATTAATTATGGGGTCCTTAGCAGATGGTAGCGCTTAGCCATCTTCCCTATTTAAATTAGGATTTTTTTGAATTTCAATAGCCTCGCCAATCATCATTGGTAGAAATCGGTGTTCTAATGCAAAGATTTGTTGTCTATTAGATCCGATATAATGGTTGGGACGATACTAAACATATCACTGACATATGACATGACATACTTTAGACTTCCCGGAGCGTCGGTGCTTCACATTAACGATATGTTCCTTTACGCGGGTTTTAATGGAACTTTCATCCAAAGATGCGTAAAAACCCCCTCGTAAAAAAAGTTTAAATTAAACGTGATAAATTCCGTGACATTAGTTTTATCCCATGTGTAGTATGTACATTATTATTGAACTGCATTTATGAAATTTTGAAGTCTACTCGAACGTAAAAAAAATACCTACATCTATTTTATGGTACTAATCTATATTAAATAGGACCAATGATATGAATTAAATATTTCAAATAAACATTATACCGTAAATTGATAGAAGACCATGAAATTCATCATTATTTTGTTAAAACTAAATTGACTTTAATTATGAACGAATGTAAAAAAGAGTAAAATGAAAATAATAATAATACATTTTGATTCCAAGACAATTTACCTTTCTTCTGGATACATCGGAAGATACGCCCGATATAAAAAATAATAGGCGTTTCTAGACATATACATATATGCACGTGTTCCTGTAGCTATTATATCTGTGCCAAATACAAATCATTTACGTCTAATAGTCTTTTAGAATTCAAAAAAAATCTTTGACAGACATAGAGACAGACAACGAGGTGACTCTAAAAGTAATCGAATTTTGCTAAATTTGGCACGGAATAGCATTTAATGATGTTTCTAAATTCAAGTTCACGCGAGCGAAGCCGCGGGTAAAATGCTAGTAATATAATAAATCCGTAGAAAAGTATGTATAGAATAGATTTGAGAACTATTGTTTTTCGTCAATACTTTAATTTACTACCTCGTTGGTCTAGCGGTCGTTACCGGGATTATTAATCATGAGGTTCCAGATTCAAATCCCGGGTCGGGTTGTAATGGTATTCAAGTAAAACGACGCGTAAGCTAAGACTGCTTTATTGATTTTTAGAACTGTATAAACCAACCGATTAGAATATGCTGTTTTTAGTACTTTAGTAATTTGTTAAAGTTGGCGCCATTGTCTGCTCTCGCCACCTTTGCATAGAGTATATTCTAAGTCTATGCACCTTTGTAACTTTTAAATTTTAGTCGGATTATACCTTCTTGTCGTTGCCATTTGTTACACAAAGACTGTTTGACTGTGTCCATAATGAAATCTATTATTATAAATTCAATCCTGTCTTATTTTATCCATAATCCATCATGTTATGGGCCCAGAATACGTGATAATTAAAAGTACGCGAGTAGTTTCTTCGTTGAAATAATTAAATACGTGATGCCGAAAAACGAGGTTCCATCTCTGCCCTTGCCGGCGCCAGCAGCAACGAGTTCTGGAATAGCAGTCAATTTTGAAAAGCTTAGTGGTATATCAAATTATGGAAATTGGAAATTTTTGATGCGGATGTACTTGATGCGGATGTACTTGATTAACGAAGACCTATGGGACTGCATTGAAGAGTCTGAACCAAGTGTTCTCAAGGTCAAAGATGGTCGCAAGCAACTACGAGCTCTTGCAAAAATATGTTTAATGGTGCAGCCGTCGTCGTTTTCCCATGTACGAAACGCAATCACGGGGTTTGAAGCTTGGAATAACTTAAAAACGGCCTATGAAGATAGGGGGGCTGTGTAGACGTCTTAAACTTTAACATACATTGTTTGGATTGAAATTGGAACAATTTAATGATATGGAAGCGTATCTCTTGAAGATCACGGAACTAGATCAACAACTACGAGACATAAACGATTTTGTGTCAGTGCTAATGTTGAACGGTTTACCGCCGGATTACGACCCGCTCATTATGGCATTGGAAAATTCAAACATTAAATTGTGTAGTAAAACAGTGAGAAGTAGATTACTACAAGAAAATTTATGCAGAGACAATGACAAGAAGGAAGAAAGTGTAATGTTTTCAAACCGGCCTACAAAAAGAGTAAACAAACATTTCATGAAGGTCAAGTGCTTCATATGTAAACAACCGAATCACTATACTAAAAACTGTCCGACCAAAACAAACAAAAGTGAGAAACTTGAGGACTTGAGGTGCATTTTGATACACAAAAGTGTAACATTTATTGTGATAAAATCCCAGTTGCCAGCGCTACAAAGGTCAATGGTGTCTATGAACTGGATACAGCGAGTCAACAACCAACAAAGGAACGCGGGCTTGCTGCGGCGTCTCAATTAGTAGCTTTGGTTGAGCCAGTGGTTCAGGCTTTGGGCAATGAACGAGCAGAAGCTGTGAATTTGTGTAAGGCGAACCCGTCACAGGAGTTATGGCATCGCAGACTCGGGCACCTTAACAGGCGAAGCATGGACTTACTGAAACAAGTTCCAGATATTTCTACAAGAGCATGGCATCGAGCACCAGACAACTGTACCCTACTCACCAAACAAAACGGTGTGGCAGAGCGGGCCAATCGCACAATTATGGAGGCAGAACGATGCATGCTGCAAGATGCTGGACTAGACCGGAGGTTCTGGGCAGTAAGGCAGTGAGAGGCACAACAACAGAAGAAAAATGGACTGGTAATAAAGTTAATTTATATAATTTAAGAATATTTGGCTCTGTAGCCTATGCACTGATCCCTGTTGAAAAACGCAAAAAATTAGATTCAAAAAGTAAACAATATATTTTTGTGGGGTATTGTACTGAATCAAAAGGATATAGGTTAATTGATCCAGAAAATCCTTCAAAATGTATTAAATCTAGAGATGTGCAATTCTTAGAAGGAAAAATGTACAAAGATTTAAAAATAAATCAGGAATATCACACTACTGATTGTCAACTACATCTCACTAGTAATGAAATGGATGATGTAAATACAAGTGAAAATAATAATGTTGACCTGTTGCCTGTTATAGAGTTAACTGATACAAATACTTCTGACTCCAGTTTTGGCGATGATCCCAATGATTTCACATGGAATTCTCACATGACTATGGAGTCATGTGAGAATTCCTCGATCCTCGAGAATACATCGATTCCTCGAATCGAGAGTCAAGTGACTACGAAGACACTGAAGAAAGTATAAATGCTGTGGTTGCCATGATAGCAGCAAGTCACGGTATTGAACCGCAGACAATAGAGGAAACATTGTCAGGACCTGATAAAGAACACTGGAGAAATGCCATTGAGGAAGAGTATAAGTCATTTGAAAAGTACAAAGCTTGGAACTTAACATTACTGCCTGCCGGAAAGAAAGCTGTTAAATGTAAATGGGTTTTTAAGAATAAACTTGGATCAGAAGGTCAGTTACTTCGTTATAAAGCTCGTCTTGTGGCGAAAGGGTTTACTCAAGAATATGGGATTGACTACAAGGAAACCTATTCACCTGTTGTACGATACTCTACTATACGTACATTAATTGCCCTGGCAGTCAACTTGGACTTGCACATTGACCATATGGACGTCAAGACGGCTTTCTTAAATGGAGAATTGCAAGAGACTGTGTACATGGAACAGCCTGATGGATATAAAATAAATGGTAAGGAAAACCATGTATTAAAACTGAATAAAGCAATATATGGACTTAAACAGTCATCTAAGGCCTGGTATGATAAGATTGATTGTGCCTTAACAGACCTCCAGTTCAGGAAAACACTCAGTGAGCCTTGTCTTTACATAAAGTCAGACACCAATGGAAATCTCACAATATTGGCCTGTATGTCGATGATATTCTTATCTTTAGCAAGGATACACTGGAGAAGAAAAATCTGAAGGAGGAACTGATGACAAAATTTGATACGAAAGACCTTGGCCGAGCTACATATGTATTGGGAATGAGATTAAGTCAAGAACTAAATAAAATTGCCCTTGATCAGAAAAATTATATACAGAAAGTATTTGAGCAATTTAATATGGCTGACTGTAAACCTGTAAATACACCCTTAGAATGTGGCATGAAACTTGAAAAAGGAGACCGAAATGATGCTGATTCAAAGTATAAAAGTCTTGTTGGATGCATTATGTATATAGCCGTTTGTACTAGACCTGACATTGCACATGCAGCGAGCTTATTGAGCTAATTTAATAATTGTTACTTGGATGTACATTGGAAAGCGGCTAAGCGAGTATTAAGATATTTAAAGGGAACCATAGATTATAATATTGTATAAAAAAAGGGAACTATATTAACTGTTACAGGATATGTAGATGCAGACTGGATCGACGTTCTTACACTGGTTACGTGTTTACAATAGGTAACTCTGCAGTGTCATGGGAAAGTCGTAAACAAAGAACAGTGGCTCTGTCCGCACGGAAGCGGAATACATGGACACAATGCCACAAGGGAGTAAAGGAAGCTAAATTTATTAGAAGTTTTCTTTATGAATGCTTGGGCAAATACTTATCAGTAACTTTGTATAATGATAGTCAGTCAGCACAAAAAAATTGTAATAGTCAAATTAATCATAATCGTAGTAAGCACATAGACATCATACATCATTATATAAGACAAATTGTGAATGATAAAATTGTTAATTTAGAATATTTGTTAACTGAATATATGCTTGCGGATGTCCTAACTAAATGTTTAAGTAAAGATAAGCATTGTAATTGTGTCTCTCATCTAGGTTCACAAATCGTTTAGTTTAAGGGCAGGTGTTAGAACTGTATAAACCAACCGATTTGAATATGCTGTTTTTAGTACTTTAGTAATCTGTTCAAGTTGGCGCCACTGTCTATGCCACCTATATAACTTTTAAATTTTAGTCGGATTATACCTTCTTGTCGTTGCCATTTGTTACACAAAAACTGTTTCACTGTGTCCATAATTAAAACTATTATTATAAATTCAACAATCCTGTCTCATTTTATCCATAATCCATCAGATTTGTTAACATCATACACGGTATATCGATTATTATAACGAGGGTAGTCTCTCTTTACTTTTACAATATTATACTTTAAATTTATTAGGGACTACCTACAAAATCAGTTGCGGACCAGAGTCAATTGGTAGTGTTTCACTCCCGTGCTTCGGAAAGCATGTAAAACCGTTGGCCCTGCGCCTGAACTCTCTTCGGTTGTGTCAAATTACCGTGCCATCGGACTATGAGAGTGAAGGAATACAGAGTGCACCTGTGCTTACGCAATCATTCGGGCACTATAATCCTGTCCGTCAGATGGCTAGTCTCCGTTGAGACTGGCCAACGTGACCGAAATTCGGTCTGAAGGACATTATTATTACGATAATCACCGTCGATCAACATTATATACTATCCCAATTCACAGTTGGATACAGGCTTCATGCACTGATTGACATATTTCTGTTATACAAGAGTGACAACCAAAGCCATCTGATGGTGAGTGAGTGTTAGAGCACGTAGACACCTATATTTATCTTCAATCGAGAATTAACATCTCAAATTTTAAATCGCCTTGAAATCGATTTTAAATTCGCCGTGCAATGGCGGTGTAAGAGTATCCAATATCGTCCCGTGGGAGTCGTAATAGGTGACAGAGAGAAATTGAAAGAGAAGGCGAGCAGCCAGTATCTTTCCATATCATTGATATATTGTTATCATAATATATCAATGATATGGGATGCTTTTCTATCATAAAACTTAAGTTAAAAACTTACACTCCACCTGATTGTAAGTGGCTACTGCAGCTCGTGGCCTGCCAACCTCCAACAAAGTAGACTACAGATGCATTGTTACCTCTGAGGACTAAGATGGAATGCCTCACAGCATTTAATTATACTGGCTCCCTATGCCATTCAGACAGAAAAACAGCGGTACAAGAACTGCTTGGGCGGCAGAAAGAGGTAAAAGAATGGTATGTACCCGGACGGTCTCCCAGACAGAAAAGAAGACCTACCATCAAGTAAAAAAAAAGACTCCGGCCAGAAATAAGAACATTTATTCTATGTCAGGAGCTGCAAGAAAAACTAGTGAAAACGAAACACCAATTGTTCTTTTCTTTTTATTATTTTCTGTTTATATATTTTTTATCTTATTCTGGTTTCTAATAAATATAATTTAAAAGAAATCTTGCGAAGCCTTAAGATTTATTCAATGCAACTAACAGCTAATGAAAATTGCATACTTACGAATATGAGAAATACAAATCACAGCCGACACTAAGCTGGGGTTGGTCAAGGTCAGGGCAGCTTTCATTTTTGTAGTACACGAATATCCTAAGTAAGACCCAATAAGTGTTATACAAATTGATAATTGTATTATTGCAAATTGTCATTATTAGTTAAATCACTACTAGCTTAATGATGTGAGAAATCATTACGTGGAAATCTGCTTATAAAACTTCAAAATTATTATTTACTATTACGTTTAAGCTGCAGCTTTATTATAATTGCAGCACGAATGGGTCGGCTCGACCGGGGTAGGACCACGCTCTAACGGAATACCATCGTGAAATAGCAGCTTTATGCTGCTGTTTTATATGGTGTAGAGAAACGGAGACCCTTTTTACTGGTCTTTTCATCTAAATCTTTTAAGATGACAACGAATCTGCATTTTGATTCGATCCGGTTCCACCGCATTTATATTTGGATTCTTAATCGAGGATAGATGTAGATATCTATGGGCCACAGCATTCACTTACCATCAGGTTTGATTTGGAGGACATTATTATTATTGTAGTTCATAAAATTGTAATTAACGAATATGTGCCAATAAGGATCGAACTCGTACCACTTTTTCGTATCGCTTTTCTATCTAAGAACATAATTAAAATATATACACACAAGCGTGTCTTAAATAATATTTATTTATTTTTATAACTTTAATTTAATCGTACAGCATCAAAAATTTATTCTATGATAATTATTTAACTAAGTACATATGTAAACAGCACTTATTTAGTTATAATGTTAGAGCGCAGTGTTCAGTTCTGTATACTAGAGTAAATAAAGCTAAGAGTTAGCTAGAGCCTAAATACAAAGTTGTGTTTACGTAGTGACTACTAAGTTTGTGGTGGCGCTGTCGTTGCGCCACAAGTGAAAAAAAAACATCGATGCCTAAAGCACGCTATCAAAATTATAAAGTTACTATAAAATATAGAACATGGAGCGTTGGCCGCTCCCTGGGCTGTCTTATAATATGAAGTGTGGAGAAAAATCTTCCATGAATATATCGGCGACAATGACAATAAAGGCGGCGATAAAGGTGAGCCCATCGCCACATCATCTACTTGCTTGTAGAACTCTTCTTTCCGCAATAGATAGCCAGATGTAAGGCAGTGTCTGACTAATACTACATATTCTACGTGCATGTTGTTTCTTCCAGCCTTCTAGTTACAAATGAGATGCAGTCTTCAACAGGTAAGCATGTGAACAGAGACTGCACATCAAAACTGACCATGCTTCCATTAAAACATACTTCAAGCCGCCGAAGAAGATTAGTCAGTTTTTACCATCAGTCAAGTGTAATGTCCCTCTGGAAGATGCGGGAGTGTACAAGCTTCATTGTGAATGTGGTTTCTCTTATATAGGACAAACTAAAATATCAATAAAAACCCGCGTTAAAGAACACATAGCTGATGCGAAGATTCGACGCTCCGGGAAGTCTGCAGTCTGTGAACACATACAGGATTGCCCCCGTCATTACATTAGATTTGATAGACCACAAATCATCGCTAAAGAACACCGATTCCTTGCAAGGATGACTCGCGAGGCTATTGAAATCAAAAAACATCCTAATTTCAATAGAGAAAATAGCTGGGTGCTACCATCTGCTTGGGGTCCTATAATTAATAAAATTAAATCGCACCCAAGTATACAACTGCAAGACTTCAAGATACTGTAAGTTCATACTGCGTAGATCGGAACAAAAATTAATTATTTTAATCTGGAGGTAGCCGTGGTTAACCATGACATTGGGACATCAAACACCTCAGTCCCCTCGTGATGATCGGTGCTGTAAAGTACTCGAAACGTCGGGAATATGAAATAAGTTAATATACGCGATAAAATTCGTAAAAACTAGTTTTTTTTTAAATGTGCAGTGTTCGCGTAAATATAATAAATCATAATGTACTCCCTAAAACCTATAAAAGTAATTCGTTTTAAAAATACTGATAATATTATAACATCTTCTTATTTACTAGTTCGCGAAAGTCCACAGCTAGACATGGGCCTCTCCCGTTCAGAAAGGTTGGCCTTGATCACCACGCTTGGCACGCCATTTGGCGGCTTTAGGAGGTCCATAAACCACTAGTAGACCAGACGTCTCGCACCATTCCTTTTGAAGTGAAAACTTCTTTAGGCACGTTGGGCACTTTTGGGATGGGAAAAAGCACTGAACTCGCGTGACCGTCGCGTTCAGATACATATATTATATATATATATATATAGGGTATTTTGAAACGCTCCCGAAAACGAAGACAGATGATAGTACTAAGGATACCTATGATGATGGGTCTCAAAAAATTCGATCGAGGAAAAAAATCATCTTTTCACAACGTTTTATTAACTTTATTCACGCTCCATAATGTTATTACAGTTATTTGAAACGATATTTCACAAAAATCATGAAAATGCTGAAACATAAAACCAGCAGTGGAATTACTGAATTACAATCAGCTGACTAGGTCAATGTACGCGCGAACGCCGAATTCGCGCGGCCCGCAACTAGCGATGGTACCACAATACCTAATAATTTACAACACTTGTCTAAATACCTAACTTAGCTACTTAACCTACTATTTTGCCACTGTGCTTGTCTCCACGTAGCCACTTTAATTCAATTCACAGGTTAAATAAACCAAATAACTGGTTCGATTCCCGCTAGTTCCATAATATATATATATATATATATATATATATATATATATATATATATATATATATATATATTTTTTTTTTTTTGAAAATACGAGTAAATAAGGCTCCTACTTTTATTTCAAATTATCCCTAATTGAATGTGATTTATGGGTAACAACGTTTTTGCCTGCAATGAGCGTCATGGTTGAACCTTCATCCAGAAGACCCAGGCCACACAACTCGACTGGTATAATTTTTAAATATGCAAATTCCAGTGCATTTACTGTGGTCACAGTCGTAATATGTGCCTCTTTACCCCTATCGCCCTCTTGCGGCGATACCTCTTTATTGGGGTATCTGTGTAGAATACGATGATGCCCTATCTGACATCCATCTACACCACGTTTTCTTGCCCTACACGGACCTCCTGTGGTAGGGTGTTTTTGAATTTTGTTTAAAATTGAAAGCATATATTCGTGGGACCGAACCTGCGCCTTGTAAAGTTGCAAGCGGTGTACTGACATGAAATACTGTCCCGCTCTAATGAGCACGCCAAGCTTTTAAGAAGTCAATTTGGCCTTCTCTTCCAAGTGACCACGAAACTGTACATCACTCGATATGTCGACACCGAAGATTCCGATACTGGCTGAGGCAACAAGGGGAGTGTCTGAAAACTGAGGAGACACGACAAAGGGTTTCTTTTTAGCGGTAAATGCGCAAACTTGTGTCTTCTGGGGATTGAACTGGACTTAATTTAGTCACCCCTAATCCGAGATTTTGTTCGACAAAGACTAGACTTCAGATAAAAGTTAATTCCGGTACTTGGCGACGTTTTCCCGAGAAATATTGGTACGGCTGGTCTATAGAGCATCACCAGTGCTGTCATCTGCATAGCAATGAATATTACCGGTTTGCAACATATCATTGATATGCAGAAGAAACTGCGTTGGTGATAGCACGCAGTCGTGTGGAACACCAGCAGTAATAGGCATGTAACCGTCTACCTTGATGCTCCAATCTGCATCAAAGCTGTCTTCCATGATTTCGGGACTACGCATAGGGAGTAGAAGTACCGGAAAAGACGCATTAAAACTGGTGCCAACTCCGGAGCACACGCCTTCAGCACAATGGGAGGGACGTCATCAGGCCCACTCGACTTGTTGACGTCAAGGTAGAGGAGTGCTTTGCGCACCGAGCACTGGGTAAACAGCACATTCTGCATGGAGTACTCACACCGCGGGATGGTCGGCTTTGTGTTCCCCCCGTCATCAAGAGATCGGCTTTCTCTTTTACGGCATGGACCAGTGAGTCGTCCGCTTTGTGCAGAGATGGGAGAGATGGCTGACAGAAGTTCCCTTGGACAGCCTTGGTGAGAGACCAGAATACACGAGTTCCCGAAGGAAGTCGAACAAGTTTCTCCACAATTCTGCCGATGTGCTCTGACTTTTCCTTGGCAATGACACTTTTGAAGGACCTGGAGGCGGAATTATACTTCTTTTTGAGAGCCCTGGTGTTTGTACCCGAGACATCGATGCGTCAACCCAGGCCCGGTAGCACTTCTGCTTATGGCGTGAAGCAATTTTGCAGGAGCGAACAAACCATGGCTGAGTTCTGCCTCCGATAGGTACCACAGATGATGGAATAAAAGTTCCATTCCCTGAAGCACCACATGAGCGACGAAATCAGCGACAACGTTGGGATCATCCGGCGAGAAGCAAACCCGCCCCCAAGGGTAGGATGCAAAACAAGACCGCATCCTGTCCCAATCGGCTGGCCTATAGTACCAAACACTGCGGCAACCTGCAGAACGCAACCGCGATGGGAGTGTGAATGGCACCACACTCCGGACTAGACAATGGTCCGAGAAGCCACGAGGAGCATTGACGGACACCTGATTACCGTCCGGAAGAGGGGTCAGCAGAAGGTCCAACAGGGAAGGTGCATGATCCTCCATATCTGGGATCCGCAAACTAACCAGTTGTGTCAGACCATAATAAACAGATCTACCCGCATGATCGGTTAAACGGAAATCAAGCCATTCAGCGTGGTGGGTGTTAACGTCTCCGAGTATAACGATCTCTGCGGATGGGACGTGTTGTAGCACGGAGTCTGCAGTCATTTCGACGTGGTCGATGAGTCGGTCTGTGTTGGCATTACCGCTATGGGAACTATAGAGGCAACCGTAGACGCGGGGATGGTCGTCGCTGTCTACGATCAGCCATAGGATGGAAAGGTCTGTACCTTCAAGACTGCCGAGGCGTCGAAAAAAGATTTCCAAGAACCCCAACCCGAGGCACAAAGGAGTGTTCTAATTTGTACCCCGGGTAGGAGAAATACGAAGTATAAGTTGGAGAGGACACCTGTGTCTCGGTTAGAAAGAGCAAGGCCGGCTTCGCCGTCTCCAGATGGTAGTGGACGGTGTTAAGATTCGAATGAAGTCCCCTGATTATTGCTCCGTTTGCCCCGAGCAGTATTAGTCAGGAGCGGAATTTCGCCCCAAATACGGGGTTCTCCGAAGCTAGGGGTTATACCCTCCTGGGGTAGTGTCATATTAAAAGGGGAGGAAATGGGCCTCCGACCACCTGTACTCACCAAGCGAAACGCAGAATTAAGCTTCTACTTCACGCTAGTATTCTGTGAGGTCGTGGTACCACTCCAGTTCGAGCCGGCTCATCCGTGTGAAAGCAAAAGTGGCTCAGAATCAGAATCATAATCAGAATATTTATTGCCAATAAGCTGTATATGTACAATTTGCGGGTGACATAGCAATTAAATGTTACACAGTTTACCCATATCGGGTATGCAATAATTAAGAAATAAAAACTTTATATAAATTAATGTTTGGAATTAAAATATTCATTTAAATTATAAAACACATTATATATTTACCACTTTTTGAGGTATATTTTAAATCTTGCTCTGCCACTGTTAAAATTATCATATCCAAACCATTCTTAACAATCCACGATTTCATAATATATATAGATATATATACGTCGCTATTACAAAGCAATTTTAGTCGAAAGAAAATATTCTTTTGAGGCTCTACATGTTTAAAAATAAGGATTGTAGCATTTATTTGCTATAAAATTAAACTTTCATCTTATATCTTATGCCGCACTTGTGGTTGAAAATTTTCAAATTAAATAATCATTAGCTGTGAAATATTTTTGTTTTATATTTCATTTCATTTTAAGGTTTCCCTTCATCCGCGTGTGAATTGCACACATGTCTTTTAATTAATTTTTCGGGTTAAAACTAGAAATAGTGCAATTTGAAAGGAAAACATAATTTCTTACTGGCAAATTAATACTCTTTTACTTTGAAGCGAGCAACCTTTTTTCAACTACACCCGCAACGACCACTTGTAACGGCCAACTTCCCCGTCAACGCGAGCAATAACGCTTTAACGGTACACATTACGTCCGCGTTTCATTATTGTCAGTAGATATAAGATCTCTTTTCTCTGGTGCTTCGAATACTAAGGCAGTTTTCCATACCTGACCTGTGGGTAAACGAAAATAGTGGACACATTTGGTCAGGAGATACATCAGACCGGGCTCGGTCAACGTCGGGCAGCTCAGAAGTTACCCAGGTGAGTGTTTGCCAGCTCTTATGTGTACATAACAGTAACTTTATTATGCAAAATATATTTAATTACCTTAATACATACATAAATTAAAAGTTAGTAATACGGTAATGGTTACGAATAGTATCGATTATAATAATGCTATTAATTACGGGACAGATCTGTTGTGGTGTTAGAATAGGTATGCTGGGTTATTTTTCAAAGAGTAGCCAAATTTTAAACTTAAGTTCAAAATATAAATAATGATATACCGTTATTGAAGTTTTTGAAAATACGAGTAAATAAGGCTTCTACTTTTATTTGAAATTATCCCAAATTGAATGTGATTTATGGGCAATAACGTTTTTGCCTACCGATCGACGCTTACGAATGTGTGCGTGCGTAGTGAAATAGTAGGCGTTAGATATTTATAAATGACAATTAGTTAAAATAATGCATTACCACGCGTTTTGAATTTAAAAGATAAAAAGGTCAGAATATTTGAGATTTTTTTATTTTTCTTCACCATTTGCCTATATTATTTATTTTGAACCTTCTCTGCAAATTTGGCCGGTTATTGCAAAATAACCCTGTAAACATTTATTTATTTATTACATTAGTTAATATAACTGAAATGATGTTATCATTACAGTTGTTAATTGAACTTTTAAGTACTGATTTAGCACGGGTTCGGCGGTGAAGGAAAACATCGTGAGGAAACCTGCGTATCTGAGGAATAAGAAAAAAAAATTTGAACACATGTGAAGTTCGCCAACCCGCATTGGGGCAGTGCGAAAGACATTTCCTTGCCCTAAAACCCTCTCAGAAATAAGAGGAAGCCTGTGTCCAGCAGTGGGACGTATATAGGCTGTTACGTTACTTCAGTTTACTTTTGTATCGTATACATATGCAATATTCGTATGCGTTTCAGATACAGAAGGGTACGTAATGCTGAGAAAAATATCATGTGGGAGGCACGAAAACGTAAAACATCTTTGTACCTAGATTTCATACGTCACATTTTTTATAGAGCTTTTATGGGAATGATTTATTAATAATATATACATTTATAGGCATTTATAATAAAAATAATGAACAAGCTGCAAGGTTCAACTGTTAGTGTTACCTGTAAACACAATTGTAAAATTGCTGTTCTCATTTTTATTAATGGTGAATTGATGACAATCAGTTAAAATAATGCATTACCAGTAACACTCATTTTGAATTTAAAAGATAAAAAGGTCAGAATGTTACACCCCGTGTAGTGGCGGGTAAGAATACCCACTACCCCATGTCTTCCCGTGGGTGTCGTAAGAGGCGACAGTGGGAAACTGAGGCAGAAGATGGGCAGCAGCATATTACTGATAAAAGCAAACCAACAATAAAGAAACTGCGGTTGCCAATCCGCTCGCCAAGCGTGGCAACTATGGCAGTATACCCCCCATGAGCAACGACACTAATAAACGGCCCCAGTCCCCGGCGGCCCCGCTATTCCTGGCTACGGTGGGTTGAAATTCAAATTCAAATTCAAATTGTTTATTGCATGTCACATTACAAATTAAAGATGTTACATTTGATAGGTATACATGTGACGCCCTGCAAGGGCATAGCAACACTAGAGGACTAACAATTTTGACTAACTTTCAAACATAAATTATAAAATATCATATCATCAACATTCAATATTATTTTATATAAATTACTTAAATTAGCTTTTATATAGATGAAGTTTTCATTTACGTCAGGTGGTGATTGGTCGCATGTTTTATCGCATGACGCAGTCGCTCACTACTTAAGTGGGGAGCGGTTGTGTCAACGAGTCTTATAAATAGCAGCTGTTTTGGCTCGCCGCTCACTTAGCGGTCAGTCACTGTAAGTCTACTACACCTGAAGATGCCTCGTGTAGAGGCGAAACACGTGTCGTATTGTCGTCCGTGGTGTGTCTTTCCTAGTGTAGTGGTGGTGGGAGTAGTGGTGCTGGGATTAGTGGTGACGGGGATAGTGCACGCAATTGAGGGAGGTCGGAGGTGCTCTTAAAACTAGGTAAGACACATCATTTCATTTTATTGGGCGGATATTGGCAAAGCAAATTTTTCCAACTTTAATATAATGGATTTCGCAAAGTAACGCCTGATTCTATTAATTATCATAAGATGTAGATGTTATCGGCAAAGAGCACACATAGATCGTCCAGTATGTTTGGGAGATTATTTATGTAAACGAGAAACAAAATGCATCCCAAAACGCGTACCTTATACTCAGAATCACCAAACGGTATTCGGTGAAGGCCATACAGGTTTACGCATCAACCTCAGCACATCCCGATAAGGAGGTGGAGGAAATGTATGAGGATATCTCTAGAGCCATGCATTCCTCCCAAACCCATTATACGGGGTCAATGGGAGACTACAACGCAAAACTAGGCACAAAAGAGAACGGTAAGCTGAAATTAGGGAAATACGGATTAGGGAAACGGAACGCAAGGGGCCAGCAGCTGGCCGACTTCATGAAGAAAGAGGGACTCTTTATGATGAACTCTTTCTTCCAGAAGCGGCCTCAGAGGAAGTGGACCTGGTCGAGCCCCGACGGTTCGACAAAAAATTGAGATTGACTTCATTATGACGACCAGACGACAACTATTCAGGATTTCAGTGATTGAGGGAGGGAAAACTGGTAGCGATCACCGAATGGTTAGAGGCACACTGGACCTAAACGTCCACGGTGAGGTGTTGTCTAATGAAGTCAACACTCCGCTCCCTCGGGCTCTAATCCAAAGTCCCGAAACCTTTCAGCGCGAGTTGCAAAACCGTTTTCAGTGCCTAGAAGATTGCAATACAGTGGACGATATGAATGACAAGCTCGTGGAAACTGTCCATGCGGTCGGAGCTAAGTTTTGCAAGACCCGCAGCAGAAGAACACGTAAACTCTCCGATCACTTAGATCCGATCTCCGATTAGACGGAAATTAAACTGCAGCCTTCAGTAGATTTGATAGCATACAGGCAACTGAACAGACAGATCTCCAAATGCATGCGGCGGGACTTACGCAACTTTAATACTGCTCGTATTCAGGAAGTGATTGAGCTGAACCAGGGCTCCAAAGTCTTTGCCAGAGATCTGTCTGCCAGAAAGAGCCAACTTTCGAAGCTGAAGACCGAATGTGGTAGCATCGTTTCCGGGACACCTGAGATTATGAGTGAGATTGAGAGGTTCTATGGGCAGCTGTACACTTGCGTGTGGTGCCACACGCAAGTGTAAGTAACGATCCAAGAGCAAGTCTTATCTGACACTATTCCGATGATATCCCGGACGTCAGTCTGAGCGATATTAGAATGGCTTTCCAGCACCTTAAAAACGGCAAGTCCCCGGGCGAGGATGGAATTACAGCGGAGCTTCTGAAAGCGGGTGGAAAACCGGTACTTGAAGTCCTTCCGAAGCTCTTTAATTCCGTCCTCCATTGTGGCACTACGCCGGAGGCGTGGAGCAGAAGTGCGGTGATCTTGTTCTTCAAGAAAGGCAACAACGCTCTCTTGAAGAACTACAGACTGATTTCCCTTCTGAGCTTCGTCTACGTGCTGTTTTCGAGAGTCATTACGAATCGTCTCGCATGCAGACTCGACGACTTCCAGCCTCCCGAACAAGCCGGTTTCCGAAAAGGCTTTAGCACCATAGACCACATACATACCCTTCGGCAAATTGTACAGAAGACCGAAGAGTACAATTTTCCCTTTTATCTTGCGTATGTGGACTATGAGAAAGCCTGTGATTTCGTCGAAATTTGGGCGGTGTTGCAGTCCCTTCAGCGGTGCCAAGTGGACTGTCAGTATATCGAAGTGCTGAAGTGTTTGTACAATAGGGCTACGATGGCTAACTGAGTACAGAACCAGAGAACGAAACCTATCCAACTGCAGAAAGGTGTAAGACAGGGTGACGTTACATCCCCGAAACTCGGTTTGTTCACCACTGCATTGGAAGACGTTTTCAAGCTACTGGACTGAAAACGATATTAACATCAATCGCGAATACATCACTCACCTTCGATTTACCGACGATATAGTCCTTATGGCAGAATCGCTGGAGGACCTATAAGCACTTTGCTCAATGACCTCAATAGTGTCTCTCAACAGATAGGTCTTAAGATGAACATGGTCAAAACAAAAGTCATGTGTAACGTCCATGTCACACCTTTGCCGGTAGTTGTTGGGAGCACTAAGCTCGAATTTGTTGACGAATATGTTTACCTGGGACAAATAGTCCGACTAGGTAAGTCCAACTTCGATCGAGAGGTCAATCGACGGATTCAACTCGGCTGGGCAGCGTTCTGGAAATTACGGCACATCTTCTCGTCAGGTATACCTCAAAACTTGAAAACCTGACTGTACAACTAGTGCGTGTTGCCAGTGATATAAAGCCAGTGAATAAATAAGGTTAGCGATGGCAGTGCATAATTTGTCACATCATCTTTTTGATATCTAATACATTAATCCCGTCTAAGCCTGAAGTTTTCCTTGCATTAAGGTTCTTATTTAAATGAAAAATGTTTTTAGGGTCGGCTTTATTGAAGCGCATACTAACTTGGGCTGGCTTGGTGTATGAACTACTTTTTAATAAATTTGTATAGCAACTAGGGATTACTTTCTTAACGGCATCTTTGAACTCACTCGCAAATTTATCAGCAATAGCCTGTGCTGATAAATTTTCGAGTTTGAAAAACCAGATTATATCAACCCATTTATTGATGGACTAATCCTTCCATATAGTGCATTAATAATTTGCCAAAGTTTCCTAGGATTTCTATAATTTTCATTAATTAATTTCCTCAAATAAACATTTCTATAATACTCAATAACTTTATTTCATTTATTACGTATTTTTTATAATTTCTATTGTTATTTGGATTTCTTCTGCATTGCCGAAAAGTTATATCTCTTTTACGACTTAAATTATTTATACTTTTAACTATCCAGAGCATATTTGATTTAATAAATTTGGTAGTAGTACTTAATGGTTTCATTGTATACTAATGTAATTTTTTTCTTTTATATAACTTTAAATTTCGTGAGGACATTACATCATACCAGCACATGACCAGTCTACATCTTTCAGCTCATTATAAACAATATCGGACTCATAGTAAGCTTGACGAGCGCAGGCGACCTGTTCGGGGCAGCAAGCACTGATATTATGTATGTGTGCGGATCGCATCGGGTGATTATTATATAAGGCAATGATTGTGACTCGGTGGTTGGCCAGTATAGTGTCGAGTGCGGCCATGTACGGCTCGGTTTGGTGGTATTTAACAAATATGTAATCTATACATGACATCTTAATTTGGTCTAATTTCCACTCAATTCGGATAAAATCTGTAATACCACAGCTGTAGCCGTGCTCGGGTAGCATATCTATGTAACCATCTCCGCTGCTATTTACAGTTTTTAAGTCGCTATTCATATTCCCAAGTATTATTGCATTCCCAGACAAAATGTAAGTTTTTAGGATTCCATTTAGCTCTGTGATAAAAATACTTTTACTATTAGAAGGTGGTCTATAAACTAAGCACACGTCAACAGAGAGGTTCGAAGCCGTTTTAATTGTTCCAGTAATGCTTTCAAAAGTAAATGTTTTAATGTTATGAATGGTAAATTTTTGGTATTTTTGCAAATAAAACCACTCCACCTCCCCTTTTATTCGTTCTCAGCTGTGTATACATTACATAACCAGGAATATGAAACAAATGACAAATACTGTCAGAAATGCCAGCCTCCGAAATTGCAATCATATCTGTCGGGTGGGTATTTGCGTTGATAATGTGCAATAGCTTAGAGAAGTTTTTTTATCAATGATTTAATGTTGACGATATTGGTAGATATTTGTAGATATTTGTTTTACAAAAGAGTTTATATTTAAACAATTATAATATTAGTTAGGTTTAGGTATATCTAAGTTCATATTACAATAAGAGAAAGAACTGTATGTATACTAAGATAAAACATTTAAAAATAGGTGTTTTTTACATTTTATCTAACTAATTCTTTAATTTGTAGGTCAAATAAAATTAAAAGTATAAAAAGCATAAATTTTCGTATTGACGAGATAAAGTAATTCATAGTATAGAAATAACAGTTGCATGAATAAATTCAACTATTCAATTGTTTGAATCGTATAATATATTTAACAGTCACGGTATATTTTTTTTGCAGAACGAGTGTAAATTAACATGGCGCAACGAATAAGTGAGATGAAGTGGCAATTGGCTAGCCATATAGCTCGAAGCGACAGCTGATAGATTAGAAAGGTTCCCGAGTGGCGGTCCTTCACTAGAAGGAGTGACGACATGGTTAGAGATGCAAAAAGTTGATGTATGCAAGTGACTCAGGACGTTCTTAGTGGTATTCATTAGTAGAGGTCTGCACTATCTTCAGCAGTGGGCTTGTGGATAGGCTGTAATGAGGATGATGATGATGATGATAATAATTTAGTTTATAATGCTTTCACATTAAATGAAACTAATTTTTACGGATTATATCGCATTTAATTTAACTTTTTAATTACCGACGTTTCGGGTGCTTTACAGCACCCATGGTCACGGGGGGACTGTGTCCAGAATTTTTTTAGTTATGGATTCCAAGCCATCAACACTATAGAAATAAGGATGATTTTTTCGTTATCCTCAAAATTATTCAAACAAGCAGATAGCGGTATTCCTTGGTGAGTATTTATTGTATATCAAATTTCATGGAATTTCCAGTGTCGATCTTCAACCACCTCGGTTCCCAATGATCATGGTTTATGCAAAGCATCAAAAACGTCGGGCATGCAACTATAATTCCGTAATACAAGCCGTATATATCCAAGCCGCAATAATCAAGTTGAAAAGATAGTTATTTCTTCGATAAACTAATTAAACACTTTAAATTTTATGTAGTCATTCGTATGTTAAATATTTTAATCACAACTAGCACCCGTTGTGATTAAAATTCAGCAATTTTGAAATCTAATTTATCGTAGCGGTTGTTAATTGCTTATCGCGTTGATATGAAACATTATAGTTTGTTAATTTGTAATGCAAATATTCCACATGCATTTACGCTTTATTTTGCTAGTATTCCACTATATCTCTACACTCGAATCAATGAAAATTAATATTCAAAAATCTAATTTTAGCAAAAACCTACGTTTTGATGACTGTTCAAGTGTCAGCGTATGTGGTATTAGAGAATAAGCAGGAGGTTTTCGACTGAAATTATTTGAAAACGAATTCCGATTACTGAGATATGGCTGTAATGTAGAAAATGACGAACCTTATGGTATAATTAATTTAGAATACTGCAACAAAGCTTTTTCAAATGACGCATATGAAAAGCAACAAATTAATAACGATCTTATCGGAACTTTGTATAAGGAAGTAATCGAAGTAAGCACAACCAAACATTGCATGTACATTAATTGTAAATTAACAAATGAAACACAAAACATCTGTGGTCTTAAACAAGATGGAGGTGGATATAAAGTAAGGCTGTTTAATAATAAATGCGAGCTTATTAAACACAACTGCGAAGAAAATATAAAATTTGTTGAAACTGATTTATATATTTGTGAATCGGTTTTACAAATTCATCTATTAATGTTAAAACAAATGTTATAGAACCTAAAGCTATTGTTTATGATACAACTAAGAACCTTGTGGTTGTATACCCTAACATGCTAGATTACAAAAATGATATTAATGATACAATTGAAACATTTTTCGCGGCGACGCACGTTTTAAATTTACTTATTATCTCTATAGAGATCCTAAGCTGGTGGGATAAAATTGAGTACTATTTTATTTTGAACATTTAAAATCATCCGAACTACGTAAAATATATATTCCATTTATTGAAAATATAAATTTATTAGGATATTAAGTGCCACTATAATTATCTTCTAATATAATTATGTAACAACTGTAAATGAGTTCATGCTTTTTATTGGTTTTAAAAGTGTGGTGATCATGGCCTGCATACTATAGAATAGCGGCCCTCACTAATTTTATAAATCAAACCATATGGAAATTTCTGGATTACCGGCCCTAGAAAATGAAGATCCTATTCTAGTTGTGAGAAATCTAGCCAACAAGTTAAACATAGAAGACCCAGGAGTGGTAACTGCCAAACGTGTAGGAAACTACGGAGAAAAATCAGGATATATTCTGGTGGAGCTCAAGGAGGAAAAGCGTTGTTGTTGGCTGCAAAAGGCGCGAACTGTGAAACCAGTACTTGGAGATCTGATACCCAAGACTGATGAAAATGAAAGCGGAAGGAAAATATTTGTACGCGAGGCATTAACACCTATTAAATAAATACTCGCACTGTGATAATTTTCTGATTATAGGTGAAATAAATCTAAACCTTAAAGTTATAAATAACACAATATCACAATATGTAAACCTAATGAGCGAGTACGGCCTATTCTGCGGGATATCTGATTACACTAGGATCGAAAAACGTAAAAATATAGTAACTAAGAGTTGCATAGATCATATTTTTGTGCGATCTCGTAAACAAGGACTGTACAGTGCGGCGTTGGGTACTGTACTGGCGGACCATCGAATGATTGCAATTGCATGCGTCGCCCCGCCACGTATACAGGCTGATCCTATTACATTAATACGTTTTAAACAAGATCGTCTGAGTAAAGAATTACATAATATAGACTGGAGTAATGTTAATACAATAGATTGCCCAAATTTGATATACAATAACTAAAATTACTGAATGTTATAAAAAATCGGAATACATCATAAAAATAAAATCAACATCTAAACGAAATAATGAACCATGGATAAATAAAAGTATAAACAAACTTTGCAATAAAAGAGATAATTTATTTTTAAAATGGAAAAAAGATCCTACTAACGTCGTGTTAAGAGCAGAGTATAATAAAATAAGAAATAAAACTCACAAAACAATAGAAAAATCTAGAAACTTATTTTATAAAACAGAAATAAACAAAAATAGAAAAAATACAAAAAAACTCTGGGATATTATTAATAAAATGACAGGGAGGATAACCCGAACTGTAGACGAAGTAATAAATAAAGCTTTTAAAACAAACAATATAAATACTCAAACGATAGCGAATAATTTTGCCTTTAGTTTTAAAGAAAATGTATCTAAAATAATACCAAATTGTACAAATAATATTTTGGACACAAAAAGTTATAAAAAACCGGCCTGCTTGTCTATTTATTATAAAAAACCGTGTGTACAGCAAGTAGCAAAAATATTAAAAAATATTAACGTCAATAAAGCACCCGGTTTTGATGGCATTCGAGCGATTGACATAAAAGCCATAGGTGAAAAGATGTCTTTTGCTTTGACAAAACTTATAGACACGAGCATTAGAAAAGGTATTTATCCAGATGGATTAAAAACAAGTATTATTAGGCCAATTTATAAGCAACACTCCAAAAAGAATATGCCAATTGCAGACCGATATCAATTCTTCCGATTATCGATAAAATAGTAGAAAAGTATATATGTGAACAAATACAAACATTTTACACTGCAAACTCTATTCTTGAATAATGGAAACCTGAATTAAGTCTTCCTTAATAAATCCTCAAATGATATTAAATATATATGTATAAAATTAGTTTATTAAATAATTATTTTAAAAAAAAATTGCTATAGAAATCATTCTGTATATGGATATGAAACGCACACACACTACATACCTAATTATCTTAGGAATAGCATACCGTACACGCTCATTGCGGTAAACTAGCGAAACCTGTTTGTCGTCATGTCGCTAATACAATGAATAGGTTGTTAGTTGTTATCATGCTTAATTTTACCAATTTTACGATGGTAGTTATTAAAAATAATATATTATTTATGCGTATAGACGTCTGCAAGCACCAATACAAACCGTTTTGCGGTTTAATGGTGCTGAATAGTAACTATGCACTATTGTAATATGTTTTATGTATCATTAAATTAAAAAAAAAAATTGATCGCCCAAACAAAACAAGAAAGTCGATTCTACGTACGTGGAAGTGAGGGCTGTAGGGCTCTTATTTTCCCAGTACATTTTACATTGCGCTACATCCATAAAGCAGTGGTTTTTAAACATAAGAGACGGTTCTCGAGCAACGATACCTGCAACTCCACATACTGGTTTGTAAATATCCGGACATTTCTTAGGACATTTATGGTAGCAAGAATTCAAACTGGGAAGTATTGTAATCCTCACTAATGTTGGTCGGAACCTGTGTCCAAGTTTCAAAAACCATAACAGGTTTGGAGCAAGTTCTCTCATTGGTAAATCTAAAACGTGCGTCGCCGCGAAAAATGTTTCAATTGTATCATTAATATTATTTTTGTCTAGCATATTAGGGTTTACAATCATAATACATAAAAGCTATGGTTTCTGATAATTAGTTGTATCAGAAACCATAGCTTTAGGTTCTATTACATTTGTTTTAACGTTAATAGATGAATTTGTAAAAACCGATTCACAAATATATAAAGCAGTTTCAACAAATTTTATATTTTCTTCGCAGCTTTTTTTTATAGGATAGGTTGACAATCGAGCACACATTCCACCTGATGGTAAGTGGTTGCTGTGACCCATAGACATCTACATCTATCCTCAATAAAGAATCAAAATGCAGATTCGTTGTCACCCGTGAGGACTAAGATGGAATGCCTCTTTTCCAGTAAAAAGGTTCTCCGGTTCTCTACACTCACAACACGAAACACAGCAGCATTAAGCTGCTATTTTACGCTGTTATTCTGTGAGAGCGTGGTCCTTCCCCGGTCGAGCTGACCCATTCGTACTACAACTATACTACTAATATAGCTGCAGCATGGCTCTACTACGTAAAAAAAGTAGTATAGTTGTGTTTAATAAGCTCGCATTTATTATTAAACAGCCTTACTTTATATCCACCTCCATCTTGTTTAAGACCACAGATGTTTTGTGTTTCATTTGTTAATTTACAATTAATGTTCATGCAATGTTTGGTTTTGTTTACTTCGATTACTTCCTTATACAATATTCCGATAAGATCGTTATTAATTTGTTGCTTTTCATATGCATCATTTGAAAAAGCTTTGTTGCAGTATTCTAAATTAATTATACCATAAGCTTTATCACTTTTTACAATACAGCCATATCTCAGTAATTGGCATTCGTTTTCAAATAATTTCAGTCGAAAACCTCCTGCTTCTTCTCTAATACCACATACGCTGACACTTGACCAGTCATCATAACGTAGGTATTTGCAAAATTTGATTTTGTATATCAATTTTCATTGATTCGATTGTAGAGATATAGTGGAATATTAGCATAATAAAATGTAAATGCATATGTAGTATTGCATTACAAATTAACAAACCATAATTTTTCATGTAAACGCGATAAGTAATTAACAACCGCTACGATAAATTAGATTTCAAAATTGCTGGATTTTAATCACAACTGGTCTTCGTTGTGATTAAAATATTTAATATACGAATGACTAAATTAAATTTAAAGTGTTTACTTAGTTTATCGAAGAAATAATTATCCTATCAACTTGATAATTCCTATAGGTTTCTTTGATTCTGTTATTAATTTAGGTTTGCAATTCGGAATTTAATCTCCATTAACGATAGCACCGATAAATATGTTACTGTTAACCATATAATATGTACTTGTAGTTCAGTTACCTATCAAAGGTTCTGTATTGTACGTATTGCTTCCTATATTATGTGTTTTTAAATGTAAATTACATGATTTTTTAATATACACAGTAGAAATTTATCTTTTCTACGGTAATGTTGGTTAAAAAAATTCGTGGGAAATGGCTGCCATTCACTCATTCATTACAGCCTATCAAAAGTCCATTGCTGAACTAAAATCTCCCCTACAGATTTCCTCATAGTTTGGATATTTACCATAGTTGCCCTGCTTCGTTGCAATCAACCTGGATTGGCAATTTCAGTTTTATATTTTCTCTTACATATTTTGAATTCTGTCCCTTCTTGTTTCAGTTTCCTTTTGACGTCTTTTACGACATCCATGGGATAATATGGGGTACTGGATATTTTTACACCATAACATGGTAGATGGCTGTAACTTGCTTTATATGTGCTGTACTATCTTATGGTTTTGGTACGTACAGGTTGGATTGACCGTTGAAAAACCACGTTCTCACAGAATATCAGCATAAAATAGCAGCTTAATGCTGCTGTGCTTACTCTGATGAGTACAAAGAACCGTGGAAACGAAGCATACCGTCTTGCTCCTCAGGGGTAATAACGCATTCTGCATTTTGATTCTTAATCGAGGATAAGTGTAGATCTCTGTGGTCTACAGCATCCACTTACCTTCGGTGGACTGTGTGCTCGTTTGTTACCCTTTTCTCTAAAAAAGGTAGATTACCTTAGCAAAAATATTTTATAATTTGTATAAAATAAAACTACGCGATAAAGAGCCTATTTACCGAAAATTATATATGATGCGTATCAAGTATAATCCATCATCTGATAGAGCCTATATTGAAATGCAATATCTGGGGCTCAATGACGTAACTATCGTACAATTTATCATATAAAGTAGGGCATAATCGAATTTTCTGATTTTGTTCCGCTTGATAAAATTGAATAAAGCATTGATGAAACACGTCAAAACGAAACAATATGAATAAAAAATGTTTTACCAAGGAATAAAATTAATATTTACTATAATCGACAAAGTATATAATTATGATAAAATTAACAATTCAGAAATAATTTAATTTTAATTGTACCTCAAATTTCAGTTTGATGACACGATAGGACAGTGGATATGAGTAGGATAGAATTGGGGCTTCTGCAGAACTTGCTCTCGCTTTGCTCGAGCTGATAGCCCCAATTCTCTCCAGTAGAGGTACCAAATATTTAGTCTAACCATATTAGTGCAATTTAACGGCGACGAGGTTCACCACCCGTCACGTTCTGTCTCCCGGAGGGGCGAAAAGTGGATTGCGGTGGCCCGTCTGGCTGCGCTGAATGTATGTGGAGCAATGAATGATAAGATGGATGAAGTATGCGAAATGATGAATGATAGAGGAATAGATGTGTTATGTGTAAATAAGACGAAACGGAAGGGAAAGCATGCCACTGCACATGGCATGTATACTGCTTACTGGTCTGGTGTAGACGAGACCGAGCGGGCATGCCAGGGAGTCGGTGTCATCCTTTCAAAAAGAATGGGTATGAATCTGTAAGCCCAAGGCTGGTATGGATACGAATGAAAGTGGGCTTAAAGAAGTTGTTTGTGCTAGTGGTGTACGCCCCAGATATGTCTAAACCCACTTATATCCGAGAGCAGTTTTGGGACATGGTAAAGATGGTGTTGATGAAATTTAAGGTAAATGAAAATATTATTATGTTAGGAGATTTTAATGGAAGGGTTGGGGTAAAGAGGTCTGGTTATGAAAGGATATTCGGAACGTTTGGCGATGAAAGTATAAATGAGAATGGTGAAGACCTCCTCACCGTATGTGTGGAAAATAATATTTTTGTGACGAACACTTTCTTTCGTCATAAGGAGATTCACATGTAAACATGGGAAAGAGGTGATGATAGAAGCATGATAGATTTCATAATTGTGGATGAAAGAATGAGGAGCGCAGTGGTAGATACAAGAGTTTAACGGGGGTCCAACGTAGGGACGGATCATTACTTGGTCTTATGCCGAATTAATGGTCTATTCAAGCGTTGGCGGCATCGGACATCTGTATCTACCACTGCGTTACAGCGTATAAGAATAGAGAGGTTACAAGATGAAGGTGTGAAAGAGAAGTTCAAATGTAGACTGAGAGAAAATATAAGTGGTATGGATGAATTGTGTATGAATGATTTAGACTTGGAGATTGTGTGGTATAATGTCAAGAAAGGTTTGGTGGATGCTGCCACCGAAGTATGTGGTGTAAGTAAGAGAACGAATGAAAGGAAAAATAATACGTTGTGGTGGGATGATGAGGTACGGATGGAAGTTGAAGCAAAGAATAGAGCATTTACTAGCAACCAAAGCTGGTAATTCTAGCGGTATGATTGATGAGATTGAAAGAAAAAAGGCAGACTTTAGACGTATAAATAAGAGAGTAAAAAAAGTTGTTGAAAGGAAATAGCAAGAAAGAACGGATAAGAATGATAGATGGATATCTGATAACTTCCAGGCAAATATTAAAATGTTCTGGAAACTCGTAAGAACCGCCAGGGGAAATTCAATACAGCCTAGAATGAACACTATACGAGACGAGAATGGCTGTATGCTGAATGATGAAGTTTCTAATTTAAAGAGCTGGAAGGAATACTTTGAAAGCGTGTTTATGAGTGAAGAGTCGTCTGAATTAAGTGAAATAGAAATTCCGAAAGAAGTGGAGAGAGGTAGGGAGATAAGTGTAGATGAAATAATGAAAGCAATGAAAAGCATGAAAGCAGGTAAGGCAGCCGGATATGATAGAGTATCACTCGAAATGCTAAGAGCTGGAGAGGGAGTGGTGGCAGGCCTGCTGTACACCTTGTATAATTTATGTTGGGAACTGAAGCGGGTACCGGAAGACTGGTACAAAGCCGTTATAGTCCCAATATATAAGGGAAAAGGGTCACAGCAGGACTGTAAAAACTACCGTGGTATCAGCTTGCTTAGCATTGTGGGTAAACTGTATGCTAAGGTGTTAATTGTAAGAGTTATGGAAGAAACTGATGGAAAAATTTGGGATGTGCAAGCTGGATTTAGAAAGGCGGTGGGGTGTACGGGTCAAGTATTTTCCATGCGCATGATTGCGGAGAAGTTTTTGGCCAAAAACCAGAAAGTTTTTTGTGCGTTCATGGACTTGGAAAAGGCTTATGATAGAGTGGACAGGAATGTGTTATGGCAAACACTTAACTCATTTGGTTTGAGCGCTGGTTTGATACAGACATTAAGGTCTCTTTATAGGGACTCTAGTGCTTGTTTCAGGACCAACGGGGTCTACTCGGACTGGTTTGGCATTCAAAAAGGTGTCAGACAGGGCTGTGTAGCTTCTTCGTGGCTGTTTAACCTATTTATGGACAGTTGTTTGCAAACTTTGAAAATTGAAGAATGTGGGTTAAGAATGGGTGAGTTAGCTGTCAAATGCCTTTTGTACGCCGATGATCAAGTCATATTTGCATCGTCGGCGGCCGAGTTGCAAATGATGGTTACTTTAATGAACTGGTCATTAAAAGAAAGGGGTATGAAAGTGATGGTTTTTGAAATAGAAGTAAGTAAAACGTTATGTGAAATAAGAATAGAAGGGGAGGTGATTGAGTAAGTGGATGAGGTTGTATATTTGGTTTGTAAATGTTTATTTAGCAGGGATGGTAGATATGATAAGGATATAGAACGATGAGTGAACGCAGGAAATAGAGTGAACGGGGCTCTACACGCTATTATGAAAAGTCAGAATGTGTCAAAAAGGCACGTATGGCAATTCATAATGCTGTGTTAGTCCCTACTTTAATGTATGATAGTGAAAGTTGGGTCTGGCAGAAGAAGCATGAGAGTAGAATAAATGCTGTAGAAATGCGGTCATTAAGAAGTATGCTAGGGCTGAATCTGAATGACAGTGTGAGAAATAGTGTGATAAGAGAAAAGTGTGGTTTGCAAGATGACGTTGTTACCAGGATTAAGAAATGAATGCTTCGGTGGTTTGGTCATGTAGAAAGAATGAACGAGGAAAGAGTGACAAAGCAAATTTATGTTGCAGAAGTGAACGGAAGAGTCGGGAAGGGACGCCCTAGAGGAAGGTTTATCGACCAAATTGGCGATATGTTGAAAATGGGCCAGATTAGGAGTACCCTTAACCGACGAGCGTGTATGCGTAGATATATGGATGTAAAGGAGGCGAGAGAAGTGTTCAGGATCGTGCCAAATGGAAGTCCGTAGTCTCTGCCTACCCCTCTGGATGACAAGCGTGAGTGTTTATGTAATTTTATGTATTATGTATGCTCGCAAGTTTTTATATTATATCAATTTTTTTAACCAATGGTGTCGATCGCAATGGTACAGTGGTTTGTACTACTAGCGGACAACACAAGCCTGATGGTGTCGGTTCGATTCCCACACAGTACAAAAATTAGTGTGCATGAAGACGTTTGTTTTTATTGTTGGAGGCCTTTTCTATGTGTAACTAGCGAACGCTGGTGGCTTTGCCCGCACGGTCTACTATTTTTCTATCCCGCGGGAACAAGTGTACTTTCACTTCCAGTTGAGTTATTGAGCATTATATTCAGAGCGTTTGTAAGATACTGCTAGTATTGCTGCATCTATATGATTAATTTCTAATGATACGACTTGTTTTGACTAACTTCATTGTGGTCACTGCTAATAAAACAATGTTATTTTTTGGATAATTATACCTAATATAGCGCTAGCTCCTATTACTTGCATGAGTACAATTATCATTACCTTAATAGCAAAATCTATCGTGTTAATATAACACCTCTACAATTTCTTCTATTTATTGCCAGGTATTCAAACATGTGTAGGAATCAAATTAAAAGTGTGCGAAGCTGAGCTAATATTTCATAATTTTTTTTCTCATAACGAGTGCACGTTGATTACAGCGTTCATCAAATATCTATATTGGCGAGTTTAATCATTTTTACTATTCAGAAATTCAGTCGTGATAAACTTTTATTTGTTTTTTTTTTTTTGACTTCATACTTGTTTTGTTGATTGCAGATCATAGTCTGCAACACTGAGGGAAACATTGATTCTAATCCTATCACTAATCCGTATTACTATGCTCAGGATGTTGATAAATTTATACTAAATTATTATAACCAAGAGGAGCGGCTTCATGATTTACCACCAAATAGAATAGGAGAGATGGGACAGAATTCAAAATATGTAAAAGAAAATATAAAACTGCGATTGCCAATCTAGGTTGATTGCAACGAGGCATGGCAACTATGGTAAATATCCAAACTATGAGGCAATCTGTAGGGGAGATTTTAGTTCAGCAATGGACTTTTGATAGGCTGTAATGAATGAGTGAATGGCAACCATTGCCCACGAATTTTTTTAACCAACATTATCGTAGAAAAGAAAAATTTTTACTATGTAGATTCAAAAACCATGTAATTTACATCTAAAAACACATAATATAGGAAGCAATACGTACAATGCAGAACCTTTGATAGGTAGCTGAACTACAAGTACATATTATATGGTTAATAGTAACATATTTATCGGTGCTATCGTTAATGAAAATTTAATTCCCAATTGCAAACCTAAGTTTATAACAGAATCAAAGAAACCTATAGGAATAATCAAGTTGATAGTATAATTATTTCTTCTATAAACTAAGTAAACACTTTAAATTTAATTTAGTCATTCGTATATTAAATATTTTAATCACAGTTAGTACCAGTTGTGATTAAAATCCAACAATTTTGAAATCTAATTTATCGTAGCGGTTGTTAATTACTTAACGCGTTTACATGAAACATTATGGTTTGTTAATTTGTAATGCAATGCACTATAAATGAAGAGCAGCCATCGAAATCAAAGAAATGTTCCAGGCAGAGAATCCGTTCTCAAGAATCATCATCATCATTATACATTATCCGCCAAGATAAAGATAAACGAGGTCGTCGTCTAATTAAAATCAACATTTACGAACTTAATGAGCAAGAATAAAATGTCATCAATGATCTTGGTGCTAATATAAGTGTTCATTAGCAATGGAAGGTAATGGTAACAGGACCGTGTGGCTGTGTTTAATTGAAGCTCTATAGATTTTTTTTTGTAATTAAACGAAAAGTTACATATCACCAGCTAAATTATATATGTACGCGAAGCTAAGATCAAGTGCCATTATACAGTAAATAAAAACTTTATAATAAACAATTAAGTGACGTGATATTATCAAAAATAACTTAAAATGTAATAGTTATGAATAGTGACTATGACGGTAATTACAAGTGAAATAGCTATTGTGACTCAGCAGCCCATAATAAAGGTCATTGAACTACCTGATTGTCATTCCATTACAATCAAAATATAAACAGAAATTTTAATGTCTTATGCAAGTGACGCATGGTGTATTTGGTGAAGGTACGGTCTCCAAACGATATAGGTTTCAAATCCTCAAATAATTTTTTTATTTTTCTTTTTTTAACACTTATATCTAGCTTTGTGAAATTTTCTTATATTTTTTTATAAATAATAATTAAAAGCACAAATGAAATAAATAGGGATTTCACGTCTCACTTACCCCCTCAAAAACTTCTAAATATAGCCACACATCACACTTTTCTCCAATATATTCAAATAAATGTGATAAAAAATGTAATAACCTGATAATTTCCTTACAAAACAAAATAAAAGAATCCCAAGAACAATTGTTGAATGCCAAAAAAGAGATTACCGAGCTAGAGAATCAAATAAAAGAACTTAGCATCAAGCTTACTCATAGGGATAAAGAACAGCTTACGCTGTATCTCGCGACAAGACTGAGTACAATGAAGAAAATAATGCATTCACCAAATAGAAGATCTTCATTATGGGTACTCAACAATGCACTGGTCTCGCGGCTGAACTCACTAAATCAAGAATGAATAGCAGATACGAGGACTACCAAGTAACAGCGTTCATCAAGCCATTTACATCTACGGAAGAAGTTCTAAAGCTATGTACAAACTTAAAGGTTTGTCATGTAAAAATTACCTTATCGTGTATGTCTATACACGATAAGGTAATTTTATGTGTAGAAGAAAATGATGATGATCCGGTAACAACCATAGCGAAATTATTTGCTGCTTTGAAATTACTAAAGCATGCCACCGTTATTGTAATAAATGTAACTAGTAGTAAGCATATAAATAATAAATCATTAAACATGCAACTAAAATTAATATGTAAAAAGTTTAAAAATAATCACTTTATTGAAACGAAAAAATATTATCATTGTTATTTAAAGAACGTCTGTCATAGTATTAACATTTTTATTGATTCTTTGTATTACGAAAAAACATTTCTAAACTATTCTTTTATCAAGAACCATGTTCATAGGAGCGGATATAACGGAAAAGTGTTAAAGGAATCACAATAAAAACTGACAAATTGTGGATATAGACACAAGCAGACTTCCATATTAGACTTTTTTTTTCCATCACGGCAAAATTATCTTTATAGTTCCACGCAGTAACCTAAAAACATCCCCCAATGAATCTGTTAAAGATCTAAATAAAAAACGTGTTATTGTTTTGCATCAAAATATAGCGGGTTTGCTCTAAAAATAGGACCTTTTAGAAGTGACGCTCTCTGAACTGAAAGACTGTGATTCAGAACCTGATATAATGTGCTTCTCAGAATCATTTATAAAAAAAAGGTGAGGAGAAAAATGATATTCTCTCAAATTACAAACAAGCAGCAAGCTATTCTAGGAATAACAAACGGGGTGGTACCTGCATCTTTCTGCAGAATGGCCTTACTTGCAACGAACTCAAGATTTTTGACAAGTACCTATTACCAGAAGTATTTGAGTGCTACGGTATAAGCATCCCTAAGTACATAGTAATGGTATTATGAGTTTACACCTTTCACAATAGATTTTCTCACTCATATTTAACGAGGCTGGAAGCGGTGAACCATGAACTGTTAAAAAAATTCACACATTATAAAATAACAATTAAAAGATATGGCTAAATACTTTAATTTAAATATTCATATAAATGAACCCACTAGAGGAAATAACTGTATAGACCACATTTTAAGTAATATTAAACAAGCCACGGGCGTGACAATGCCGCTTCATCTATCTGATCACAATACTGCTCAAATATTGTCATTCTCAATCGAAAATACTCATAGTCTACAATACTGGTTTATACACAAGAGAGACTATTGCAATGAAATAAAGTATCGTGGGTATTTACTGTCACTGTCTTTCTCAGGTGTCTACAACGCGAAAAACATGAATGCAGCATTCGATCGATTCTATTATCTTTTTTGCACACTTTATAAATCTTGCTTTCCGAAATTAAAAGTTAAAATTACCAATAAAAATTCAAAGCCGGAATGGATCTCCAAGGGCTTAAAAGTTTGCATAAAAATTAAAGATCATTGCGTTTCAAGTATTATAAGCAAAAAACTAACGAGGATAGAGAAGCTTACTTGAGCTTTTCAAAAATGCTTAAGAATTACATATCAATAGCCCAAAAAAATTGCAATAACAAGTATATCCAGAACAGTCAGAATATTTTTAGAGCTTCATGGAAACTCACAAAATTACATTACACATATAAAATACGAAAATAGTAGTTTAGTACAAATGGGACAAAAATAGCTGAACTGTTTAATGATTACTACGTAAACCTAACTGATGGAAAGTATATGTGTGATATTGATAAAAAGCGAAAGATACTATCAACGATCGATCATATATCAAAGTCATTTTTTCTTGAACCGGTGAATTCAATAGAAACTACTCGTATTATCCAATCATTAAACAATTCTAACTCATGTGGGTATGATGAAATCTCAACAAAAATCTTAAAATTCTGTAAAAACGAACTAGCCCAGGTATTAACATACCTAATTAAATTAATCCTTTGAAACTGGATGCTTCTCTGAGGCGCTTAAATTCTCGATCGTGAAACCTATTAACAAAAACACAATAAATCTGAAATCGATAACTATCGCCCAGTTACATTAATACCGGTGTTATCCAAGGTATTTGAAAAGGCCATGCAAAACGACTGCTCGACTATTTAACAAAATTCAAAATCATTACACCGGAGCAAAATAGGTACCAAAAGGAAAATCAACTACCTTCGCGTGCTTTAATCTAATACATAACGTTATTCTTGGACTCGATGATAAATAGCGTACTACTGTACTTTTCTTCGATATGTCTAAGGCGTTTGATTTTGTAGTTCACAATGTCCTGTTAGATAAACTGGAAAAGTGTGGGATCAGAGGTCTTTCTCACTCTTGGCTTAAAACATATTATCTAGAAAATAGACACTAGTTTGTAGAAATAAATAGGATAAGCGAGGGAAATAAAACTACATCCAATCGTTCTAATTATAAAATAAATAAGTTTTGAGTACCACAGGGTAGTATTCTAGGTCCCATATTATTTTAATTATATATAAATGACTTACCGAGAGTGACTAAACATCAATGCATAATGTTTGCTGATGACATTTCCATTGTTCTTAAATCGACTTATAATGAAAATATTGTTAAATAGTTATGAAAATGACAATAATAACACAATTAATAATATAGTTCAAAATTTTAAATCAATTAATCTAAATGTAATCTGAATAAGACTAATTTTATGAATTTTAACATAAAAGGACGAGCAGTAAATAATCTTAACGTGCTGTACAAAAATATAATTATTGAAAGGGCTGCTATGGTTTCAATTTTTGGATATAGTACTTAACGAGAACTTAAATTTCACTGGCCACATTGACAAAGTTTGTAATAAAATTAATAGTTTTGTTTTCTTCTTAAGGCGTTTAACTATGATAATGACTCTCAGCGTAACCATGTCTGCTTATTATGGTTACGTCGCGTCTAATATTAATTATGGTCTGGTTCTGTGGGGCAACAGCATTGAAGTAATTAGAGTTCACATATCGCGATAATTATAATAATAATAATAAAGCCCTTTATTCCGATCTAATAACATTTAACATTAAAACTAAAATAAAATAATCTACTAACTACAAAATGTCTCTTAGTTCGGCGTGCCTATTGGCAAAGGCCTCCAACGATTTCCATTGTTGTCTATCTTGAGCAACCCTTCTCAGTTTGGTCCTGCTGTAAGTTTTATTTCATCTTCCCACCTTGTGTGCTGCCTTCCTCGTCTTCTTTTGCTGTCCCTTGGGTACCATTCCGTTACTCTCCTGCTCCACTTTCCCACTTTGTCACGCATCATATGTCCTGACCATCTCCACTTCTGTTGATCGATTCGTTTGAGTATGTCGGTAAGTTGTGTTAAATTCCTTAGGTCAATATTTCTGATCTTATCCTGTCTTTTATAGCCGGTCATACTCCTCTCCATTGCTCTCTGTGCTACTGCAAGTTTTTCTCTTAATGCCTTTGTGAGGGTCCAAGTTTCGCATCCGTATGTTAGACAAGGTAAAATGCAAGTATTAAATGTTTTTCTTTTTATTGACATGCTTAAGTCTTTGGACTTCACGATCTTTAATGACCAGTATTTTTCCAACCTGTTGCGATCCTGAAGTTAATTTCTTTCGTCATTTGATCTTCTATGGAAATTACTTGAATCGCCGTTTATTGATATTTTAAATTTTGTGCTGTTTGTCATTATTTTGGTCTTGTTAGTGTTCATTTTTAGTCCAACTTTTATGCTTTCTTCATTTTGATTATTTATCATATATTCGAGATTTTCGAGACGTTCTTCAATTAACACCACATGGTCGGCAAATCTTAAATGGTGCAGTTTTGACCCGTTTATATTGATGCCGTACTTATCCCAGTATAGGTTGCGGAGGATATTTTAAAACACAGCAGAGAAAAATTTTGGGGATAAAGGGTCTCCCTGCCTCACGCCTCTTTGTATGCTAAATTCATCTCCCAAAGTTTCCAACTGAATTCTGGCCTTACTGTCTGCGTAGATGTTCTTTATGATTTTAGTATACACGCTTGGTATTCCTTGTTGATTTAGACTTTCCCAAATGTATTCATGGTTTAAGCTATCGAAGGCTTTGGCATAGTCTATAAAAGCTACATAAATGTTTTTATTGTATTCGTTGTATTTTCTAGTACCTGTTTGATCGTATGGATATGGTCAATTGTTGAAAATCCTTTCCTAAAACCTGCTTGTTCGACTGGCTGTTGTTCATCTAACAGTTTGCTAATTCTGTCTAGCATTACTTTTGCAAAAACTTTGTATACGTTTGACATAAGGCTTATCGGTCTATAGTTTTCTATGTTTTCCTTATCGCCTTTTTTGTATAATAGGATTACGTGATTTAGTCCATTGTTTTGGAATTTGGCTACTTGTTAAGATTTCGTTAAAAATCTTTGTAAGAATTGGAGTCAGTTCTTCTATATTTCCCCTCATAAGTTCGTTGGTAATTTTGTCTGGTCCCGGGGACTTCTCCATCTTTTGGCTCTTAATTGCCTTTTCGACTTCACACAATAGGATATCCGGCACAGGCTCTGATTTTCCTTGATCAGATTGTTGAGTGAGCACTCTGCTGTGGTGACCTGTTGTTCTTTGGTGCTGGTTGGCATACAGTTGACGGTAGAAACTTGTGGCTAGATCTTTGATTTTCTGTCGTGTCGTGGTAGTATTCGACCTATCCTTTAGTTTGGGTATCCATTCTTTGCCTACTTCTCGCAGTTCTTTCAGAGCTTTTTTCACACCCCCCTTGTTTTGGATGTAGTGCTCGAATGTTTTCAACCTCTTGACCTTGCGATCTTTGCGTACGTTTTTTCTTATTTTTTTGCTTACATCTGCAACTAGCTTTATATTTTTTTTTGCTTGTCTAGCTATAAGCTCCTTTCTTTCTCCGATTAGTTGCAAGGTATGCTCACTTAGTTGATACTTGTTAGGTTTTTGTGTGTTATTTTTTGAGATATACAAGCTTTGTAATTCGTTTTCTAGTATATCATATTTCAGTGTTGTTTCTATTTTATCGCTTGTTATATGTTTGTTTGTTTCTTTGAACGGGTTGCACTTTATCAAGCAAGGTTGACTTGGCAATTTAATCATATTATTTTTAATATGATTGCGAGATATTTTTGTTTGGAATTTTTTAAGAGAGCAGCGTACCATACGATGGTTTGTATTAAAGTTCAAATTGCTTATAACAGTAGTGTCGGTGAAAGCTCTTGGGTAGTTGCTTACTATATAATCAATTTCATTTTTATAAGAACCATCCGGGGAAATCCATGTCCATTTATTATTTTTGTTCTTATTAAAGTTAGTATTTAATGCTGATAGGTTATGCTCCATTAGAAATTCAACTAGTTTCTGCCCGTTGCGACTTCTTTTTCCATGTCCGAACTTGCCAAGTACGTACTCACTATTGTTTTGTCTAGCTCCAATTTGTGCATTGAAATCCCCCATTAAGATTATATGTTTGTCGGTGTTGTTTTTTATAGCTAAAGATATCTTATAATAGAAAGCTTCGAGCACTGATAGTTCTGAGTTTTCAGTGGGTGCATATGCCTGTATGATAGACCAAGGTTTCTTATATCCTGGTAGTTTTACATTTAGTATTGCTAATCTATCAGATATTCCTATCAATTCTTGTACACATTCCCTCAGTGACTGTTTTATTAAAAAACCAACTCCTCTACAACCAGCAGTTTCTCCTTTATGGTACAGTATGTAGCTGCCGTGGTCTTCTATTTTTTCTCCCAGTCTTCGCATTTCACTTATACCTAGTATGTCGTCTACTATATAAAAATAAGTCGGGTTTTCCTTCCTGACGCTATAACTCCAGAACACACGAACCAATTTCCACGGTTTTGCATTCGTTGGAAAGGTCTCGGGCTCCGTGAGGTTTGTAGCAAAGAAAATTTGTGAAAAATTTCAACAGAAAAGCGGGAAAATCTTTTTTCACATACAGCACCATCTCTGATACATAGCATGTACTACAAACCAATATTTTAAGTAGATGTCTTTTCACATACAGCGCCATCTCTGATACATAGCATGTACTACAAACCAATATTTTAAGTAGATGGCGCCGGTGCGTGATACATTGTTTGACAGCTACTCATTGTTCTCTGCTTAGCACAGAGTACCTTTATCTGCTTAGTCAATTTCATGTGACAAACCGGTATTGTGTTCACTGTGAAATTGTGATAAAAAGTAAAAAGAATAAGTTATTTGTTTCCTAACATTACAATTGGAAACCATCAAATCAATCACGTGTATTGTGCAAATTTTTATCAATTTCAACAGCAGGCATTTGTCTTTAAAGTGGTAAGTTGAAGTGTAAATTATGTGGATCATGCATTTGAGGTTAAATTCACTATTCTGTCCATAGTCCAAAATGCCTAGGGACGACGTGCGAACATCGGCCGCCGCACAAGGCATGCAAGCCAGCAACAAGTGTATTCACAGAACTTAAGCGAAGAAAGACAAAATATAATAAGAGAAAATGCCCGATTGAGACAACGCGTGAGCACACGAAGATCATTGGCATCATACAATCGCTTGGCATTCCAATATGATTCCACTGCGAACTACAGTGATGATGAAAATTTAGATATTGGAACAATGACGACTATATGCCGATATTGCAATGCGTTAAAGTTCAAAAGAGAAACGGCTGGATTGTGCTGCGCAAGTGGAAAAGTCAAACTGGATCCATTACTTACACCACCACAGCCACTGAAACCATTGTTTGATGGAAGTGATCCCGATTCCAGCCATTTTCTTCAACACATCCTTGAATACAATAACTGCTTTCGCATGACTTCCTTTGGAGCTAATATCATTCGAGAAGGCTTCATGCCGACTTGCAAGGTAAAAGATACAACACACATAACCAATCACTCACACCAACACAATGAATTGCAACACATAACAACTACATATACGACACACTACACCATCACACGATCAGAAGTTACACCGTTTTCTTCAACAAATGATTCTTTGCAATTACAGGTACAAGGACAAATATATCATTTGCATGGTTCAATGGTACCAACACCAGATGAACCGCATCAATTTCTGCAAATATATTTCATTTCGTCGATGGTGGATCAGCTGAATGTGCGGTGCAATATACAGGGAACACAACAGTTAAAGAGACGAATTATTGAACAGTTGCAAACATTTTTTCACGCTAATAATGCTGTGGTTAATATGTTCAAACAGCATTGGAACGAATGCCATCGGATACGCACAAATTTGTCATAAGAGCGGATTGTACCCCAACAGGTGAACATGTGCGAAGATTCAATGCACCCACCGTTAATGATGTTGCTGCAATTATTGTTGGCGATCCAACTAAATCGCGAGACATTGTCGTTCAGCGAAGAAGCAATATCATGCATCGTAAACGAGACACATCGTTTGTACGATGCGTTACAATATCCAATCATTTATTGGCAAGGGCAAGACGGATACAACATCACGTTGAAGATGGTCGATCCAATTACAGGTACAATATTCACACACTAATTATTGCTATTATTGCTATTATTGGTTTCATTAACAATTTACTTAATTTTGCATTTTCAGGCGTATCAACGAATAAAAATCTAAGCGCAATGAATTACTATGCGTATCGTATGATGATTCGTACACATGAGGAGAATGTCATTCTGAAGTGCCGTCGGCTATTCCAGCAATTCGCTGTCGACATGTATGTCAAAGTCGAGACCGAACGTTTAGCTTTCATCCGATTCAATCAGGCAAAGCTACGATCTGAGGACTATACACTTGCGTGATGCTATTAATTCAGATGGTGATGTTCAGAATATTGGACGTCTGACGATTCTCCCATCATCTTATATCGGAAGCCCACGCCACATGCACGAATACGCTCAAGACGCTATGACGTACGTGCGAAATTATGGAACTCCGGATTTATTTATTACGTTCACATGCAATCCGAAGTGGACGGAAATTGAACGTGAGTTGGAACCGGGCCAAAAACCGCAAGATCGCCATGACATAATCGCCAGAGTATTTCAGCAAAAGCTCAAGGTTATGATGGATGTGCTTACTAAGTATCGAGTTTTGGTGACACACGTTGTTATATGTACTCGGTGGAATGGCAGAAGCGTGGACTACCGCATGCTCATATCCTAATTTGGTTGCTGAACAAATTACATTCAAATGAAGTGGATGACATCATATCAGCTGAAATTCCTGATCCAGTCACTGATCCCCATCTACACGACATTGTGACGACACAGATGGTGCATGGACCGTGCGGTACATTAAATCCATTATCGCCTTGCATGGCTGATGGAAAGTGCACAAACGATATCCGCGACCGTTAGTTGCTGAAACAGTCACAGGGAACGATGGATATCCAGTTTATCGTCGGCGTTCAAAAGAAGATAATGGTCGAACTATCAAAGTTAAAGTTCAAAATCAAGAGATTGAGATCGGAAATGAATTCATTGTACCATATTGCCCGCTGCTATCACGAATTTTTGAAACACATGCAAACGTTGAGAGTTGTCATTCGGCCAAATCAATCAAATATTTGTGCAAGTACGTCACAAAAGGCAGCGACATGGCTGTGTTTGGTATTGCATCGGAAAATGCGAATGACGAAATCAGCAACTTCAAATGGGCAGATACGTCAGTACCAATGAAGCACTGTGGCGATTATTGTCATTTCAAATTCATGAAAGATATCCCACAGTTGTACATTTAGTGCATTTGGAAAATGGCCAAAGAGTTTACTTCACTGAGGCTAATGCGGCACAACGAGCTGAGAGACCACCATCGACAACATTGACTAGCTTTGCAATGTGTGAAGCAGATCCATTCGCAGCGACGCTGATGTACGTTGAAATGCCCAAGTATTATACTTGGAATCAATCAACAAAGAAATTCCAACGTCGCAAACAAGGAACCCCAGTTCCAGATTGGCCACAGGTGTTTTCCACTGATGCACTAGGTCGCATGTATACTGTTCATCCTAGAAATGATGAATGTTTTATTTGCGACTGCTGTTGGTAAATGTACGTGGACCAAAATCATTTGCGCATTTGAAAACTGTGAATGGCCACCAATGCCAAACATATCGAGAAGTATGTCAACTATTGGGTTTGCTGGAGAACGATTCTCATTGGGATTTAACACTTGCGGATTCAGTTGTTTCATCAAATGCGTACAAATACGAACGCTATTCGCAATTATTATCACCACATGTTTTCCTTCACAACCAATTCAGTTATGGAACAAATACAAAGACGACATATGTGAAGATATCTTGCATCGCTTGCATTCAAACGAATAATCCTGACAACCAAATAACCGATGAAATCTACAATGAAGGATTGATTCTGATTGAGGATCAATGCTTGACTATTGCAAACAAGCTACTGATTGAAGTAGGAATGATTGCGCCAAATCGATCGATGCACGATGCATTCAACCAAGAATTAAATCGAGAGCTGCAATACAATGTTGATACATTGCATGAATTCGTTCGAAATAATGTGCCGTTGCTGAATGAACAGCAAAACAAGTATACGAAACATTAATGCAAGCGGTGGACAATAATACTGGTGGTCTATTCTTCCTGGACGCACCTGGAGGAACAGGGAAAACATTTGTCATTTCATTGATTTTGGCCACTATTCGATCAAGATGTGACATAGCTTTGGCGTTAGCATCATCTGGAATTGCGGCGACTCTTCTAGATGGCGGTCGTACTGCACATTCTGCGCTTAAGTTGCCACTCAATTTAAACACAATTGATACTCCAACATGCAATATTTCCGATCCAGTGCAATGGGAAAATTGTTGATGCAATGCAAGCTCATTGTTTGGGATGAGTGCACAATGGCACATAAGAAATCTCTTGAAGCACTTAACTTCACACTGAAGGATCTTCGGCGAAATAACAACATCTTTGGCGGCTTGATGATATTGTTGGCAGGCGATTTCAGGCAGACGTTGCCAGTAATTCCCCGTGGAACGCCTGCAGATGAATTGAATGCTTGCCTGAAGGCATCACCTTTATGGAATAACGTAAAACATTATCGCTAACCACTAATATGAGTTCAACTTCAAAATTATCAAAGTGCTGCACAATTTTCCAAACAATTGTTAGCTGTTGAAATGGAAAAGTCCCAGTTGATGTGACATCTGGATTAATTACTCTTACCAACGACTTTTGCCGATTTGTAGACTCTCAATTAGCTCTTATTGAAAATGTTTTCCCAAAATTAGTGAGAATTATCAGAATTATGCTTGGTTAAGTCAACGAGCAATTCTTGCCGCAAAGAATAATGATGTACACGCACTGAATTTCACCATTCAATCAAAAATTGCTGGCGATTTGGTGACATACAAATCCGTTGATTCCATAACAAATCGATGATGTAGTAAATTATCCAACGGAGTTTTTGAACTCTCTGGAGTTACCAGGATTTCCACCACATAACTTGCAACTCAAAGTTGGTACAGTTATTATGATATTGCGTAATTTGAATCCACCGCGACTTTGCAACGGTACTCGACTTTCGGTAAAAGACTTATGCCGAATTTGATTGAGGCAACCATTATTAACGGAAAGTACGCAGGTGAAAATGTATGTATTCCTCGAATACCAATGATTCCGACTGATCTTCCGTTTGAATTCAAACGATTGCAATTTCAGTTCGCCTGGCGTTCGCAATGACAATTAACAAGTCGCAAGGCCAATCGCTTAGTGTTTGCGGATAAATTTAGAAAATCACTGTTTTTCACATGGACAGTTATACGTAGCGTGTTCACGAGTTGGGAAACCATCCGCTTTGTTTGTGTTAACGTCAGACCAAAAAACAAAAAATGTGGTTTACCAAAGAGCTCTTCAATGAAACGGATAATTTGCGGACACATATAACGCTTCGATTCAGTATTTACTTTGGATTCACTTTCATTTACTTAGAAGTTCAACTAAATAACACTTCATTTTTGTAATCGAAAAGAATTCATTACTGTTGTGAAATGAAATAAAATTTTTCCTTTTCAAATATAAAACAAAAAAAATTTTCTTCTTCTTTTAATCACCGAACAAAATGTTAAATAAAACGAAGCCATCTGGTGGCGAAACGGAGTTCGCCGGGTTTGCTAGTATTTTATGTTTTCTAATGATTTTTCTAATTCTAGCAAACTTTCGTGAGTTCTAAGGGTTCTCGTATTTAGTGTTGCAATATGAAGTACCTCATCTTTTAGTTGGAGGGTGGTGGTCTAGTACTCCTGCGGGGACCAACCGTGATGGGAGACTGTTCGCTTGTTGTGGTTGTCCGGCTTGTGGTGCCTTTATCGTTTGTGTATAAGTGTTTGTCTGAAAATTAGTGTGATCCCTCACGTAAGTACTGAAAGGCATCCGTTTCTAACTTTAGGATCATTATTTTTTATTTTCTCGTTACTAGGTTTTGGGCTAGGGGTTTCAGATCTCTTTCTTTTTTCATTTTCTTTCCTATCTATATTTCTTTTTTCCTTCTTTTTAAGCAGAGCTTCTTTTGACAGATCCTGCGTAATGTAGGTATTGGATTTCATGTTCTTCTTATTTTTGAGAATTTGAATCTTCTTTTGAAGGGTTGTTGTAGCAAGTAGAATTGGCCTGATTTTACCAACATCTGTATCACGTTTTCCCAGTCTTTGAATTCTATTTATTTCTTCATCTTTTAGTACGACATCTATTTCCTTCATGGTAGTAGTTACGAGCATTTTTAGGTCTTCTTGAGTCTCGTGTTTTTGTTCTGGGAGCCCGTGAATTATTAAATTGTTCCTTTTTCCATTTATTTCCAGGTTTTCTATTTTTCTATTAAGTTTCTCAATTTCGCTTTTCAATTTTTCGTTTTCTTCAATGATCGGTTTAATTTTTTCATCAACTTTTTTTAGTACTGTTGTTGTAATGTTTTCTGTTATCGTAATTGTTTGTAGATTAAGTTGTTCTTTCATTTTTTCTAGCAACAGTGACATCTCTGATGATAGTTGAGCAGACATCTTTGGTGAAACGGAACGTTAATTTTTGCAATAAATAGAACAGAATGTATATTAGTTTTTGAACGCAACCTTAAACTTAGTGATTATATACTCTTTGTCTTTTGCTTGTGTCTTTGCTGTTATGTTGGTACTAACCGTTCTACTTCGTTGTCTATTACAGTTTCCAATATATTCACTCTTATCTATGATTACAGTTAACCTCACTCTTGTTTCTATAGTATTTTTGCACTTTGTCCAATGTTTCTTCTTGTGTTTCTTATATATTTTGAAGCACAAATACACAAAAAACTTTGAGTTCGCACTGGTTTGCCGGATAGTGATTTTCAACAGTGTTATTTCTTAAATTACTGGAGCGTTGCACAAAGCGTCTAACAGTTACAAGCACCGGAACCGGAATCCTCGCGATAATTATTCAACAGCAAATGAATATTCAGCCGATATTTTAAAAAATGAAACTTACTGTGGAATTTTTTGAATTAGCTGCAGGATTAATATTTCCGTTTCGGTTTGAAGTATATCGAAACGGTCTGCTATACACAGAGTCCGGAACAGATATCTGTCCAGTAAGGCGATTACGATTTAGCCATGATTTACAGCTGGGTCTGCCATTTAATTGGAAGTATATTACCAGAAGCCGAACATGACGCTCAGTACCTTCAAATATATTTTGTAGGTGAAGATGATCGGGAAGCAAAGATTTGATGTTCTAAATTTCCTAACTTAAAGCCAAATTTAATCAAACAATTGCAGAATAGCTGCATCAAGTGAACCCGTATATAAAAGATCTGAAAATTGTCATTGATAAAGCTCCTCCTTCAGAGTCATACAAAGTTGTCATACATGCTGATAAAAAACCACCAGAAGAACATAGAGGTAGGTACAAATGAAGTGGCTTTAGTGTTAGTGGATCAACAATTTGATCGAAAGGACATCATCCTCGAGAGCCGAAGTAATTTACTTCAGCGTATTAGTGAGATACATCGAGCATATGATGCGCTACAGTATCCATTGATGTTTTGCTGGGGGTATGATGGGTACTCAATCAACATAACACAACGCAATCCCACAACTAAGTTGCCGCTTAATAAAACTGTCTCTTATGCAAGTTTCTATTCGTATAGAATAATGATTAAAGAAGGAGAAGATAACTATTAAGTCAACTATCGTGCCCATTTTAGTCAATATTTGGTGGATGAATACGCCAAAATAGAAACAGAGAGATTAAATTATATCAAAAATAATCAAGCCAAATTACGTGCATCCGAACAATACAGAATGCTATCATCTTCGCATGCTTCTTCATGAGATCTGGGGCCCAATTTCGTTTGAAGCGTTAAAAACTGTAGATGGTCATGTATATTCCACGTTCCAATCAGCGTGCAAAGCTCTCAGATTGCTTGAAGATGATCAGCATTTGTTCACAGCAATGGAAGAGGCAATACTTTGCCAATCGGGAAGATACAGACTGCAGACTTCCCGGAGCGTCGATTTTTCACATCAGCTATGTGTTCTCTGCAGTCTATGAACATGTACAGGATCGCCCCGTCACTACATTAGATTTGATAGACCACAAATCCTCGCTAAAGAACACCGATTCCTTCCAAGGATGATTCGCGAGGCTATTGAAATCAAAAAACATCCTAATTTCAATAGAGAAGATGGCTGGGTGCTACCATCTGCTTGGGATCCTATAATTAATAAAATTAAATCCCAACCCAAGCATACAACTGCAAGACTTCAAGATACTGTAAGTTCATACTGCGTAGATCGGAACAAAAAATAATAATTTTTAATCTGGAGGTAACCGTGGTTAACTATGACATTGGGACGTCAAATACCTCAGTTCCCCCGTGACCATGGGTGCTGTAAAGTACTCGAAACGTCGGGAATATAAAATAAGTTAATATACGCGATAAAATCCGTAAAACTAGTTTTATTTAAATTTGTAGTGTTCGCGTAAATATAAGAAATCATTAGGCAAAACATTCCTCATAAATTTGCTGTTAGCAAAAGTTAGAAGTACTCGCGGAATTGCTTTGGCTGTGGCTTCTTCTGGGATCGCAGCTACACTGCTTGAGGGTGGACGAACTGCTCATGCTGCCTTCAAGTTACCACTCAATTTAACAACAGCTGATACTCCCATTTGTAATATATCGAAACAAAGTAATTTTGCTGAAGTATTAAAACATACGAAAATGATAGTGTGGGATGAAATAACCATGTCTCATAAGGGTGGCGTAGAGGCTTTGAACAGAACTCTACAAAATATAAGAGGAAATAAGAAGTTAATAGGTGGTGTAACGGTTTTGCTGGCTGGAGATTTTAGACAGACTCTACCGGTAGTGCCAAAAGGAACTAGAGCAGATGAAGTTAAGGCGTGTCTTAAGAGATCCACTTTATGGCCTCTAATTAAAATCCTCAAGCTCTCGAAAAATATGCGGGTACACTTAGGAAAAAAAGAGTCTGCTGGTGGATTTGCGAATCTCCTACTTGAAATCGGCAACGGTGATTACCCGATAAATGACGGAATGATAACCATCCCTGATAATTTGTGCACAGTTGTATTTACGTTACAGGAGTTAATATCCAAAATTTACTCAGATATTGCTCATATCCACGATAAGCCAATGGAATGGTTGTGTGAACATGCCATACTAACTCCGAAAAACGACCAAGCAGCGGCAATTAACGATGTTAATGTCTTTTGAGGGGGAAGAAATGGTGTACACGTCAATAGACTTTGTGGTCAACACAGATGACGCAATTAACTACCCTGTCGAATTTCTTAATTCACTGAAACCATCGGATCTTTCACATCATAAGCTTATTCTGCGCGTGGGCACTCACAGCATATTGTTGCGAAATTTAAAACTTCCTTAACTCTGCAACGGAACCAGACTAAAAGTAAAAGCGTTACATCGCAATGTAGTGGAAACCACAATTATAACTAGATGTGCGCAAGGGGAAACTGTATTTGTACCAAGAATTCCCTTGATCCCGAACGATCTTCCCTTTGAATTCAAACGAATACAGTTTCTCCTCAAAGTCTGCTTTGCAATGACCATAAACAAATCACAAGGGCAGACATTAAAATTTGCGGGTATAGACTTGAGAGAAAATTTTTTTCACACGAGCAATTCTATGTTGTGGCTTGCTTACGCGTTAGCTCGCCCAGTAATCTGATAATTTTGGCACACAGTAATAGATTAGCAAAAAATGTGGTGTATAAGCAAGTTTTGTAGTTTACTAGCTTTTGCCCGCGACATCCAGTTATAATTGTGGCTTGTACCAGCAGACTCTTTTTCACACATGGGCGCGATATAACCGTACTCCACGCGGACGAAGTCGCGGGCAAAAACTAGTATTTAATAAAATTCCAAAGCAGTTCAAGCACGGCTCTATGGGTCTCATGACCAAAAAGTTACGTGAATGGCTAATAAAAAAATGTTATTATAGTGTTAAGGAATTTCAAAATGATAATAATATGCATGTTTACATATGATGGACGTAATTGCTGTGTATCACTGCGTATCACTATTTTATATGACCTTTAATTAATTATTGATAGTATTTACATTTTAATTATGACATTGACATTGTAAATTATAACATTTTGAATTATATAAGTTAGATTTAATAAGTTGACATTTTAGAATCTACTACCACCTATATTTGGTGATTTTAAAAAGTTTGCATGCCCTATCTCATGGCTGAATAGGTCTTTAAGCAACTTATTTTTATTGTAAAAACCTATCACTTACCCTATTTATGGCAAATAAAGAAATCTGAATTTGAATTTGAATTCAATATGTCGTGGATTCAATCTATGATGAAGTGTTAGATGCTACAAATTGTCTTATAATAAAATAGGTGAAAAATTATGTGAGAACTAGTAATTTAAGTAATTTTGCTTGTAAAATATAATAAAAATACACGAATTTTATTGCTGTTTTATTATGTATCATCATTATTTAATTGTGTAGAGCGAAAAAAAGAAAAGAATGAATGTATTTATGAAAACTAAATATAAAGTTATAAACATGATAATAAATGTAACTTAAGCTATACATTTATCTCTTACTTACTTATACAGTACATAGTTAAAATACAGTTCAAATTTATTAAAATACAGTTTTATAGTGTCCCCATGGTAACGTATTGATGCCATCTGCCATAATTTGTCTTTTGTCATCATCTCTATTAAGTACAAGTTTATCAACTTATAAATATTTGATGATTCTTTGATCTAATTATACGCATACTCTTTCTAAAGTTTTCATTAGACCATAACGTTCGTTTATATTTTTCAATATTAAGGTTTTTATTAACGGATTTTTGAATACCCTTAGCTTTTCTTATTGAGGTTGTTTTGGAAACGATACAATATAATTTCGCTCTTAATCCAACAAATTCAGTTATTATATCACCACCCATTTTGTCTTTGAAAAACCCTGGAATTTTTCAATTTACTTTAGGCATATCATGCTGATCGTTTTTGAAATTACTTGTATCAAAATATTCTTTTTCATGTCTTCATAAAAATTATTTTTTTATTTATTTATTAATTATTGCAGTCTTTAAAACAAAAGAATACAAAGGCGGACTTAATGCCTTGAGGCATTCTCTACCAGTCAACCCATGGAGTGGTGAGAATTTGACGTAGTTGTGGCAATATAGAATAAAAGAACACTACACAAAATGATAATGATAAATAAAAATCATCTGTATTTATTAGATACAACAGACTATCAGTATCAGTATAACAGAGTTGCAGCGAATTTTTATACATACGTTTCATTATAGAGTAATGAAAATGGTACAAATGACTCTTAGCTAAATTTGAGAAAACATTGAGCAAGACCACCACGAATTCCTTTTTCTAAAAATTGGTACATTTCAATATCTAAAAGTAAATCTAATTATATGTTCGTATAAACAATATAGCATCCCAACTTAATGAACTATTTTTATTTTTTTATCTAAATCATAAATATTAACGCTCACATTAGGATTCATTTCCTAGAATAATTTAATATCATTAAAACTTGGAGGAAATGTCATATTATCTGTTATTAAAACTTCCGAGTAATAAGAGTATGAATTCACTCTATTAGGATTACTTGTAGTTGGATACAAATGAGCTACAATACACCATAGAAAGCCGGTCATTGTTTTTTTTAAATTTAAGCATGATTTTGTTTTGCGTATTTTTTCGGTAATGGTGTATAAGAACCAAATTTTAACGCATTATATTTTACAAAATTTAATTCTAAGTGTCCTATGGACGCAATAGTCAACCTGATTCGCAAATCTCGAATTCCGAACAATTATTCGTAATTTTTTCTGCAAAACTATTGTACAGACAATAGATCGGTGTTTTGCTATTTAATTTCATATTTAGAATTAAAATGTTTAATAGATGATTCATTGTTCATTGGTAAAGTATATGTACGCGCAAAACGGCAAATAAATGCCAGTTTAATAGTATCACTTGAAGTTCTTATTTACGAGCCAGTCAAAGGCACCTCCAAGTTCAGAAATTCCTGGATAGCTATTATCTTGAGAATGTAACGACTCGTGTTCTGGTGGTCCGTAACTGTAGCCGATGGTGTTGTAGTCTGAAGGCGCCCCATAGACAGGTGATGATGTGGGTTTTGGAGACGTGCTCTTTAGGAAATAGCTCAGGAATAGACCAAACAAATAGAACAGCTTTTGTAAGAACGCCATCATGAAGAATGTAGAAGCCGCTTTAAATATCGCCACTTTGGAGAAGATAAACAGAAGTATCATACCTGAAATGTTATTTTAATTATCAATACACGTTATTCAAACAGATTTTTATGACTAACGATCCGCCCCGGCTTTGCCTGCATAGGATCTATTAATGAAATTTTTTCTGATAAAATTTAAACTAGATCCCTTCCGGCATTGCTTTCTATCTGTTTGTTAATCGGTTCAGCCATTCCGAAGATGAGCCTGGATAGACAGACAGACAGACATACAGACAGACAGACAAAAAATTTAAAAGTGTTTATTTATGTCCTAATAGCATGCCAGTATTTATTATTTGAAGCCAGTTATTTCAAAATTACAGACAGTCACTTCAAGACAGATGGTGTAAGAGCCCTATTTCGCACCGTGAAAGTCGTAAGATTCAAATTTGGAAAAGGGCAGAGAGCCCTCATGCTGTCACTTATGTCATCACGGCATCATCATTACATTCCATCACTAGTCCACAGCTGAACATAAGTCTTCCTCATAGAAAATCACGTTCATTGTACTTGTTTTAAGCGTTACATTGGACACAAGTAGGTTAGAATGGGTGAGTGGATCTATGTTTAGTAAGGACACTTATAGCTCTTATGGTCTTCTACGAAAACGATAATTACCGTCAATATTAGAAAGTTTCCGAAATCAATTCTTGGGAAAATATTTTTAGGGGCCGGAAAAGGTAGGAAAGAAACCACCTAAAAGAAACCTGTCTGAGAAATGAAAAAATGAGTAGGTATATATTAATCCCGCATGCATTTGGGCAGTATCAGGACTTACTTGCACCAAAACGCTCTTAAATATGAAGACATGGCGAGGTCTACATGCTATGTGTTCATCCTCTAACAGGTATCCACAACTTGTAAATAGCGAAGTGAATTAAAAAAGAGGAAACAATATAATATACAAAATATACAGGGTTATTTTTCAAAGAGTAGCCAAATTTTAAACTTAAGTTCAAATATATAAATAATGATATACCGTTAATGCAGTTTTTGAAGTACGAGTAAATAAGGCTTCTACTTTTATTTGAAAATTTTTTTTTCATAATATTCAATATTTTATTATATACAATATTAAAAACTATAATTAAAAAAAGAACTAAAACTAGTAATTTAATTATCAAACAGTCCACGCGGTATCGTGCCAAGAACGCTGGCTGCGTTTCCCCGCTGAATGGCTATACTTAGCCTTTGAGCGAGAAAAGAGCCAGCCCTCTTATCACCAGCAGCAACGACCAGCCGCGGATGGAGTTCCTTTAGGAACTTCACCGCACGTGGACCCCACGGACCGATAGTCTCTACAGCAAATGGCACAAATATGTAGTCATCTCTCAGAGACTCAGACTCATATTTGCGGCACTTACTCAGTTCAGTAATTTTTCTTCACCATTTGCCTATATTATTTATTCTGAACCTACTCTGCAAATTTAGCCGGTTATTATTGCCAAAAATAACCCTGTATATGAAAACCAGATTATGTAGTGATAAATACTTTACTATTTAAGTGATTAATGTAAAATTCTTTACGCACTTAATTAACCTTTGTATTATATTTATTACGAGCATAGCTAAGCCGCATGGGATTAGCACAATTTATGTAGCTATCTCCCAAGCGCAGCAGAGTGCCTGCGACTATACAAATGCCGCATCTAGGTTAAATTACTTGAGAGAAGAGGCCTCGCTAGTTTTACTGCGTAACTAATGTTTTCAAACAAATGTATTTTATTTACTGAGCCGAAACGACTTTTAATTTACTCTTATTAGCATAGAAATTACAATGCCCAGTTAGAAAACAAAATGTTGTTCTGGTGGAGAAAAATATGAATTAATGAGACTAAAATTAATATTTTAAATATTGTTGTAAATGTGATTGTTAATGATGAAAGTTTTTTTTATATAGAACAAGGGTGACAAACGCGCACACAGTCCACCTGATGGTAAGTGGATGCTGTGACCCATAGACATCTAGATTTATCCTCGATGAAAAATCAAAATGAACCCCTGAGGACTAAGATGGAATGCCTCGTTTCCAGTAAAACGGGTCTGCGGTTCTCTACACTCACCATACGAAACACAGCAGTATGAAGCTGCTATTTTACGCTGGTATTCTGCGGGGCGTGGTCCTTCCTCGGTCGAGCCGACCCATTGGTGCTACAACCATAATATAGCTGCAGCGTGGCTCTACCACGTAAAAAATGTAAATGTGTGTTTATTGTAACGTTCCATCACAAGGGTTGCATGAGCATGAGCATATCATTATTTAACCTACTTATGTAAAATATACAATAAAAGAAGAATGATACGACGTAAAGAAGTGTCACTTTGTACGTGTGTACACAATTACACGCACAATTTTTCTTTATTTATATGGTATAAAGCTGCGGTTTTAGACACTGTACAGTACATAAGCTTCATCCTCTACCACGTTTCGTTCCGTGGGTGTCCTAAGAGGCGACTTTGAGATATGTTAGAAAGGTCTTATACTTCCGAATGATAGCAGCTATGCTCGTATATGCTGGGTCCAAAATACCCACGACTTTTCGAGTTAGTGACATTGTATTCGAAGCTATCTCGAGCCTTACTGCGTTACTGATTCATCGAATATATTTGTTTTGCACGTACATCACTAACTTTTTTTTACTTATTATTAGAAAGTGCTTTACCACAATCCCACCTGGTAAGTGGTGATGTATTTATAATCACTCAACCAGGAGAACATTAAATTAGGTAAGGTTTTATAATATTAAATGACATAATAAGTAAGGTAATATAATAATATTAAATAGCAATTATACTTACCTAACAATTTAGTCCTATCTTTCTTCTTTTTTGCCCTTGTTTCTTCTACAAGCAAATCATTACTATCTAAGCAGTAACAACAGCCCATAAATACAAATAATATTAGTATTGCTCTTAACATTTTAATTCCGGTTTTCTTTTTCACAACAATCAATTCAGTATAATGAATACAAAATTATTTTTAAATTATAGCTGGTTATACTTGAATATAAAAGTTTTATCAACACTATATTGAAAATTTCTATCCTACAGATGTTCGCAGTGCCAGTGCGAGCCAGTAAATACGTTGGTATTTTTAATACAGTTCATATTTGTTGTACGGAGGAAAGTTATCCTTTGTTTTCGTCAAGTTAAACAAATCGCGTCGCCTTTTCTCTTGCTGTAACTAATGAACTTGTACGGAGTCAATTACAAGCTCATTGTGCGGCACGTTCCGAGCGTGTACCCAGTATTCACATTATGTTTTTTTTTAAATTTCACCTATTACAATGAAAATGGTTTGCATGATAATATTCGAAGGCTTCCCCAGATGAAGTTGCTTGGGATGTTATGAAATTATATTATTGAAAAAATCTTTTTAGCCGTCTCCAAACAATTTTGGTTTTAAATTTTATTTTACGTTTTTTTGTAAGTATGATACGAGATATCTTCGTCAATTTTGAACCGATTTTAAAGATTATTTTTTATTAAACTTCAAGGGCGGTCCCTTAAAAGCTTGGTGAAAAAATATTTTATCCCTAAGAGTGGGAAAATTGGGACGTGGTTTTTAGTGTAACTATTTAGACAACATTCTAGTTGTTACATTCATCATCATCATCATTACAGCCCATCACAAGTCCACTGCTAAACATAGGCTTCCCCCAAGTAATACCACAAAGCACGGTCCTGAGCCACCTGCATCCATTGACTTTGCTGCATGTTTTACCAGGTCGTCACTCCATCTACATAGTAGTTACATTGAGCTTAAGATAATATTTCTAAGTCCAATCAAAAGATCAAAAATTAAACTTTCAATAAAAAGCAAAATTCAATAATTCATACGCAGTCTTAGGCTGCAGTCGTCCGTGGCAGTCCACGGACTCCTAATGGACTCCTAATGGCAGTCCACGGACTCCTAATGGTGAGTGGATACTGCAGTCTAAGACTGCAGTATTCACTCACCATTAGGAGCAATGTAGTTCGTTCTTTATAGGTCCCACGGCGATAATCCCAGAATAGACCGAGTCATCGACCACGTCCAAATGGCTATATATTCCCTGCTACAGTTACCATCCGCAGAGATCATGATCTTTGGTGATTTCAACGCCTACTATGCTGAATGGTTTGGTTCTTGTAACCGATCATGCGGAAAATCTGTCTGACACAAATGGTCATATCACCCAGGCTGATTCCTGATGTCCTTCACATCTTTCTTGCACCATGCACCTTCTCTGTTAGACCTTCTGTTGACCCTCTCAACCGGAGAGCTATCAGGTCACCGTCGATGCCGCTCTTGACTTTTGGGACCACCGCCTATTCGAAGTATGGTGCTCATCACATGTTCATCGCAGGCATGATCTGTAGGTTGCCGCCATATGTCATGTAAGTCAGCGTATCGTCGTCGATGCGGGCTTTCTTTGTATTCTACCCATAGGAGCAGATTTACTTCTCACTGAATGATTCCAACATCGTTGTTCGATGTGGTGCTTCAGGGAATGGAGCTCTTCATCCCGTCATCTGTAGTGCCTATCAGTGGCAGATCTCAGTCTTGGTTTAATCGCTCCTGCAAAATTGCTATCGCTTCCATCTTTACACAGGTAGGGCAACTCAATGACCTATGCCACAAAGGAGAAAGCCAATCTTGTAGGTTCCATATAAAATGAATGGGTGGAAAATTATAATGCCCAAACAGCTTATGAAGCATCAGATGTTAATTGACCGCCAATACGGATTCCATCGAGATACCTCAACTTGTGATTTTCTTGTCTAATAGACTCACCGATGTTTCCGGTTCTCTAACTTCACTGTACGAAACACAACATACATGTGAAAGTGTGGTCCTTCCCTGGTTGAGCCATTCGTGCTACAACTATAATAAAACTGCAGCATTTATCTACCAAGCTTGATGTACTCAGTAGTTCGAGAGGGTGTTTCATCGCGTGCAGGGTTACAAAGCGTAGGTTTGGCCTCATTTAGTATACCAGCCAGCTCCTTCCACTAGGAATTATTAATTCGATTCGATCGATTATCGACGAGCAAGTTCTTGTTGATTGACTTAATTCAATTAATATAGATGTTGTATTTTTGTGTATCCTCTATATCGGATATACCTCAAGGAGTGCTCATAGAAATTGTTCGGACTAATCCTAGCAACTGAATCCCACCATAAAACACCGTGACAGAACTCGAAATTCCATCCACATATTCTCGATCGTTGACAAACCACAGCCATGCGTTTTACACAAAATTTTCTGCCACGCACGATGTTTAGGAATTACTTCCTTTGGTGTTGCTGATAGTATTCATGGGCGACGGTAATCACTTACAATCAGGTGAGCCGTATGCTCGTTTACCTCCTATTTTATAAAAAAAAGCTGGAAATTAATTTTAGCCTAACTATCGATATCAATCAAGCGTTAATATCAAATCATAGAAAGGTTAAACTGTAATGAAATAATCGTAAAAGTTTCGTCATTTCTTACTAATTGAGTTGTAAACAAACTTCATTGCGAAGCAGACATTGCAAACTTGGGAGACGTATAAATTACGAGTATGCAGTATTACAACCGTCTAGTACAATGATACTATGTACTCAAAGATGCCGTTGCACCAGAAAGAAAACATTTGTACTTGATAGCTAGTCTTTAAACTACGTTTACCAGACATTGATCTTGAAAAACTGCAAGATTTTGTATAATGATATGTCGGTTAATTTCGACATCGGATTGAAATGATCTCTACTACAGTCTATAAAAGTCCACTGCTGAACATAGGCCTCTCCCATAGATTGCATCATAGGGAGGATTTTGTCATAGTTGTCACGCTTAGCAGGCGGGTTGGCAACCGCATTTTTATTTTTTATCGTTATTAGGAAGACGCTGCTGCCCATCTCCTGATTTTTTTCCCTCTGTCGCCTCTTACGATACCCACAGGACGTAATGGATTAGTGGACGGTAACTTATTGAAAAGATACATCCCGTTTAATATAGTAAAATTGAATAATTAATTTGTTAATTTATATATTATACTAGCGACCACCTGCAGCTTCGCTCGTGTGGAATCGGAAATTACGGCAATTTTGTTTATAGTTGCTCCCTAAGGCACTATACTTTTTAAGGATAGGTGTACCGTACCATGTGTGCCATTACTGAACACAGTTTACCCATGTACCCTTATTATATTACTGAATATGGACCGGTTCATTGAATCGATTGATTGCTGGAGGATGATATTATAATATGACAACACAGCGAAAATACAAATCCTCTTTCTTCATGTTTTTTTCTTTTGTCCAAGGGCTTGGGCTGGGCGTTGATGAGGCAGTTAATGATTATATTGAGTGAGTGAGTGATTGAATCGAGACTTGTCCTTTTAACAAGCTTTTATTAGTTTCGCGTGTATCTGTATATGAAACGGAATCTTTTTATTGTAATTTTAACCAACTTGTAGACGTCTAATTGACTTGAAAATTTGCACTCGTATCAAGGACCGGTGACAATACAATAATTTAATAAGTTTATTCTAGTATCCTGATCAGGATCACCAGGATAATTCTCTCTAGAATCATCACAGCTCATGATCAATGCTTGATTTTTCAGTTTTCTTAAATTCTAATATATATATATATATATGAGCCGTGGTAGCTCAGAGAGCCGTGGTAGCTCAGAGAGCCGTGGTAGCTCGGATGGTTAGAGCTCGCTGTAAATTTCACAGTACGCGAGCAACCCGGGTTCGATCCACCAATGAAATTGTCAATTGCAATTTTAAGTGCTGATTTACCACGTGCTCGGCGGTGAAGAATAACATCGCGAGGAAACCTGCATATCTGAGAAATAAGAAAAAAATATTTCAAAGACATGTGAAGTTCGCCAACACGCATTGGGGCAGCGCGGCGGACACTTCCTTGCCCTAAAGCCCTATAGACCTGTTTCTTATACATAAGCCACAATAAAGTATATTGTGACAAAAAAAATATTGAACATTAAAAAGTGATTTTGAGCGTTATTATTAGGCGTGGCATATTAATCCTTACCAACGAAAGTAATTTCATCGTCAAGATAATTTTATGAAGATAAACTTTGCTCTTTATGGCATGTTATTTGGACTATTTAATGTTAGTTTAAGAAATAATGAAAATTAAAATAATTCAACACTCAGCTTGGCGCGCGATCGAATCCTAGCCACCCGGAGTCTATAAGCCTTTAAGCGAGTAAGCTATAAAGCGAGGTAACATGTCGCGCGGCGCGATACACACTACCCGTGTGTATCGCGCCGTAAAGTGTTTCCTATTATCTCGGTTTCCTCTGCGTGCGGTTCTTTAAAGATGTTTATATAACATTTAACTGTTAAAATAAATAAAATAAAATTATCATATCCAAACCAATCTTAACAATCCACGATTTCATATCTTACCGATTAATGGACCACCTAGAGAGTCAATCAATTTTTGTTCGATGAAATGACTTTACATATAAAATGAAGTAGACGTCGCTATTACAAAGCAATTTTAGTCGAAAGAAAATATTCTTTTGATTTAATTAATACACTAATAGGCTGTACATGTCTAAAAATAAGGATTGTAACATCTATTTGCTATAAAATTAAACTTTTATCTTATATTTTATACTGCACCTGTGGTTGAAAATTATCAAATTAAATAAATCATTTGCTGTGAATTTTTTTGTTTTATATTTCATTTCATTTGAAGGTTTCAATTCTACCGTGTGTGAACTGCACACATGCTTTTTTTAATAGACTTAAGACACAAATACAAAGAATAGCTCGTAAACATGCATTGTCATCCAAACTTTACGTGTTAGAGCCATGTCGTTCTTTACGTGGTAGAGCCATGCTGCAGCTATATTAATAGTATAGTTGTAGCACGAATGGGTCGGCTCGACCGGGGAAAGACCACGCTCTCACAGAATACCAGCGTAAAATAGCAGCTTAATGCTGCTGTGTTTCGTATGGTGAGTGTAGAGAACCGGAGACCCTTTTTACTGGAAAAGAGGCATTCTATCTTAGTCCTCACGGCTGACAACGCATCTGCATTTAAATTCGCAAACGAAGATAGATGTAGATGTCTATGGGCCACAGCAACCACTTACCATCAGGTGGACTGTGTGCTCGTTTGTCACCCTTATTCTATAAAAAAAAAAAAAAAACTAAACATGTATGCAACATTTCAGCTCAATTGGTTGAGGATAACTGCTTTAAGACATTTGATTTTTTTTATATTCAATAATTCTTATTTCCGAATCGATAATATTGGATAATTTATTTTCATACTTTTAGTTTCATTTTGGGTAATAAATATTGTATGTTTAAATTTCAAAATGATAACAAATGAATCTCAAGACAAACTAAATATTTTTTTTAAAACGCAATCGTAAAACAAACTTTCTGAAGACACTACTGAAACTAGAACGGGCTCGCGGCAAGGGTATCAATAATTTGTTTCCAGTTGCCGCAGAGTCTTAAAACTTTCACTGCCTAGTGAAAAAGGAAATTAAATCTCCAACTTTTTCCAACGTTCGACGTAAAGTATCGATACAAACTTACTCATTGCAATTTCTAAAAGGTTTAAAGTTTAATTTTTCATAGGTACAGAATACTACGTATTTAATAATTCTAAATTAGTTTCCCCGTAATGTACGTATTTTTTCATTACGGCCTATCAAATTCCACTGCTGAACTGAGGCCTCTCCATAGATTGCCTAATATTTGCCATAGTTGCCACACCATTTTTTTTTGGTTTGACAACCATATTTTTTTATTTCCTATTGTCCTGGTTTGTTTGCCTCCGTCGCCTGTCTTTACGAAACCCACGGGACGATATGGGTAGTGAATATTCTCACACCGCGACTAAACGGTACGATGTATTTTGTTTTATTATTTTATCGTTTGTATAAAAATGAATAATGTAATAAAAGATCTTTACCTATGAAATTTCCGTTCTGAAGTACTGGCCATTTGAAATATAAATAATTTTTGTTTGGCAAAGAATTGTAATTTTAAATTAATTTTATTTTAAAAACATGGAATTCTTTTTTCAAAATTAGTCATTTGTTTATTGATTAGTGTTATGTTTTCATCGCATTTGAATGTTTTTCGTCATCATGGATACATTAAAAATTCGAGTAATTATGGAATATGAGTACGATCGTGGTAGCGCCACCTGTTATTGGTTTGCCCACTTCCGTTCTGGAAACTACGACCTGAAAAATGAACTCCGTGGCCGTCCGAAAACTTTGGACAACAATGACGAATTAAAGACGATTGTGAAAGCTGATGATAGCTTTCACAATCGCCATTATTTTTTTTTTGGCTGAATTAGCTGCAGCTTTCGACGTTAGCATCAAAATTATATTGGTCCATTTACATCAAATTGGCAAGGTAACAAGTGGTAAAATTAAAATTTTGTATAACCGACTTCAATATAAATTATATCCGGTTGTTAACACTCACCATACGAAACACAGCAGCATTAAGCTGCTATTTTACGCGGGTATTCCGGTCGAGCCGGGGAATGAATAATTTCAATAGCTTTAGGAAGATATTAAGGACATAACTTATTAGATAAATATTATTATACTGTTGCACAATTTTTTGAAAACAAATCTGTAATACTTTGTCGCAATCGATGGGGGAGCCCTATGTTCAGCAGTAGATTTATGATATTAATAGTAGTAGTAGCATTAGTATTCGTAGTAAAATAAAATCTGTCTAAAAAAAATTAATAATGTGTAAAATTTTATTATTTATATATACTTTAATTTAATTTAAATTTATTTTAATTAATTAATGTAAAAATTTGTATGCTCTTTGAGCTGTACGTATTGAAACAGTAATTGACTTATGACACCACTGATATTCTTTAATTTACAAATAAAAATTTTGTATTTGAACAGTAGGCGCTCGGTAATCCGGCAAACACTGTTTTTTGGCAATGCTGGATTTATCGGACACGCCGAATTATTTGATTTCTATAGGAAGTGTCAGCTAGTCAGAAATAATCTTAAAACAGATTTCTAAAATCTTTATTTGTTTGCGTAATAATACCTACATGTAGAAATTGCTAAATAACATTGTTGACTATTAATCAATATTGATGAGTGGTTGTGAAAGAAAGAAAGAAATTCGAATGGTGAGAACGTTCAAAATTTCTTCGAAAAACTTGCCAATTTTGGCTTGTTTCTTGCAACTGAACTGGACTGCAGAACGACACAACAACAACGATCAATGCGCGCTCTGTAATCCGGCACTTTTGTATTAAAACAGCTGGATTGCAGAGTAGGAAAGCTAAGTTAGGAAACGCCAGATTATTGGACGTGTCGGGTAAGTGAGCGCCGGATTACAGTGTTTGTAAAGTCCACTAAAACGCACTGAAGCAGCGCGTTTGATTTATTATTCAGCCTTTTCAGAAATAGGAAAGTTTTTGTCCAATGGTGGACTTGTTCATGCTGTAACTGAACTTTTTTTCTTTATAACAGTAGTATCAATATCCAGTAAAAAAATAATAAAACATAATAATATTCTATTCATAATATCTCTTAACAATACTCTACTGGAAACCTTTTCTGATATACACATTATACGCACCAAACCAGTGAAGCGAGTAACGCGGATCAAAGTAATAAAATACTAAGACATTTCAAATGTAACACTTGAGCGATAATAGCGTGATAAATCTACACTTCATTCCACTTGCGTAAATTCGACGAAGGAAAACAAGAAAAAAATGCAAATTCTCCAGATAGGTAAATGTGACGAAAAGGACAAACTTTTAGACTTTAGAAAGACCAATCTCATCAAAAGTATAAATTTAATACTTAACATAAATTTCAATTTTCAATAATCCCAGAAACAAAAAGAGCTGATGATCTTCAAACGGCTGAAAATATTGTCTTAAAATATAGCTAAGAACACTTTCGAGTCACGTTTCAAACAAAGAAATCTAAATCTAAATCGGTTGATCCGTTTGGGAGCTACGATGCCACAGACAGACATACAGATACACAACACCCCTCTTTTTCATCGGGGTTAAAAAGGCCATGTTTGGTACAAATAACGTTAGGGGTTGTCGACTTTACCGATGAAAGAGTTGAGATCTGAAAGATATCCAAGCTCCATGGCATTTCTTTTCATTAGCTTTCATTATCTTAAATCATAGGATCTATAGGAATGTACAACATTATATCGCACGCATACTCGACGACTTCCAGCCTCCCGAACAAGTTAGTTTCGGAAAAGGCTTTAGCACCATGGACCACATACATACCCTTCGGAAAATTGTATAGAAGACCGAGGAGTACAATTTGCCACTATGTCTTGCGTATGTGCACTATGAGAAAGCCTTTGATTCCGTCGAAATTTAGGCGGTGCTGCAGTCCCTTCAATGGTGCCAAGTTAACTGTCGGTATATCGAAGTGCTAAAGTGTTTATACAGTAGGGCTATGATGGCTATCCGAGTACAGAACCAGAGTACGAAACCTATCCAACTGCAGAGAGGTGTAAGACAGGGTGACGTTATATCCCCGAAAATCTTCACCGCTACATTGGAAGACGTTTTCAAGCTACTGGACTGGAAAGGATACGGTATTAACATCAATGGCGAGTACATCACCCACCTTCGATTTACCGACGATATAGTCCTTATGGCAGAATCGCTGGAGGACCTAAGTACTATGCTCAATGACAATAGTGCCTCCCAACGGATAGGTCTCAAGATGAACATAGACAAAATAAAGATCATGTATAACATCCATGTCACACTTATACCGGTAGTTATTGGGAACACTAAGCTCGTAGTTGTTGATAAGTATGTGTACCTGGGACAAATAGTCCGACTAGGTAAGTCCAACTTCGACCAAGAGGTCAATCGAGGGATTCAACTCGGTTGGGCAGTGTTCGGGAAATTACGACACATCTTCTCGTCAGGTATACCTCAAAACTTAAAAACGAGATTGTACAACCAGTGCGTGTTGCCAGTGATGACCTATGGATCTGAGACATGGTCCTTCACTGCTGGCCGTATGAAGAAGCTCAAGATCGCTCAGCGAGCTATGGAGAGGGTTATGTTTGGAATTTCTCTGCGTGAAAAATGAGGATATCCGTAGTAGAACCAGAGTGACCGACATAGCCCAACGGATTAGTAAGCTGAAGTGGCAATTGGCCGGCCATAGCTCGAAGAACCGACAACCGAAAGGGAAAAAAAGGTTCTCGAGTGGCAGCCTCGTACCGGTAGGCGAAATCTAGGGTGACCTCCTACTAGATGGAGTGACAACCTGGTAAGACATGCAGGAAGTCGATGGATGCAGGTGGCTCAGGACCGTGCTTTGTTGCACTCCATGGGGGAGGCCTATGTTCAGCAGTGGACTTGTGAAGATGATGATGATGACTTACAGCATTGTTGGAACTGCTACGCATCTTGGTCCGTTTAGATCTGAACTATTTAATCAGCGAAACAAACAAACATATTGTGTTAAATTTGTAAACTAGATGCTATTGACGAGTTGCGTCGTCAGAAAAGGTTTCATAGTTGATTGCATATGGTCGCTGTAATGTTTTTAATATAGGCTTCTGTTTACACAAAAAAAAATGTTTATTCTGTAACAATAAATGTACATCATTCAGTATACAGAATTCTCCTTTTAAGTATTTTACAATACTTGTGACAGGAAAACTCGCTCTTCCTTAATTAACAAACAATACTTGTAGTTACAAGAATAACATAACATTCCTTTCCTTTTGATAAATTAATTATAAAAATCTCTGTATGTGTGTGTGTGTGTGTGTGTGTTTTGCGTGTGTGTGTGCGTGTGTGTGCGTGAGTGCATGTATGCGCGCGTGCTTTGTATGCCGTGTTATTTTAACAAATTTTCGATTTCGTGATAATCTTTCCACTTGAGCCATTCAATAAGAAGTTTCTTACATTCTTTACTAGTTTTTGAATAAATATTCAATTCTTTGTTTAAGTAATTGTACAAATAAGAGGACTTTTTTGCCTGTTGCCGTCTAGCAAATGCTGTTTTAACCGGAGCACTTGGAGCTACGTTAGTTTTTCTCCTTTTATTTTCGAATTCAAGGTTATATGCAAGGGACTTGTGTAGCTTTAGAACTATATTTAATATGTATAACTTGCGAACTGTAAGAAGATCACACAGGGCGTATAAATCTTGTGTTGGGAATTTGTAAAGCTTAAAATTCATAACTTTCAGTAATGATCTTTGAGCTCTCTCTAAATCCAAAAACTTTGTTTTCGTAGCATCTCCCCATATAGTCATACAGTATACCAGGACTATTGAACTAAAGAAACATATACTTATTTTATTATCTGTGTTGTTGCGAGATGTCCTAAAATTTTGAAAAACCATATGAATTTTCTAATCCATGTCACTAAAAGTTCGACATGTAGATACCGAATAAACGCTGATCCAATATTATTCCAAGATATTAAGTGCTAGATACTTTGTTTATATGTGAACATGAGCAGTTTAGAGTTATTAATGTCAACACAAGAATGAATTTTAATATTAAAATTAGGTTGAGTCCTATTGTAGTTATTAAAACATACATAGTTTGTCTTAGATGTATTGAGAGTTAACAAATGTATTCTTAACCATTCTGCAACCTTGGCTAACCCTACTTCAGCGCTGTGCCGAACATCTTCCCAGCTTCGACCACAAAATACCAAAGTAGTGTCATCTGTATACGAGAACACGTGCCCATTTTGTAGCGAAATTTTACAAAGGGTGTTTAAGTAAACCAAAAATAGAGTCGGTCCTAAAACAATCCCCTGTGGGACAACGTAGGTAATGGTAGAGTCATCACTACAGTGCTCTCCTATTTTGACCCGTTGTCTATGGTTTGTTAAGTAATCTTTAAATAAGTCTAGGGGTTTACCTCGTATGCCTATTTGTTCAAGTTTATTTACAAGAGTGGGGACAGAGACGCTATCAAAGGCTATTTTATATCGACAAAAACTGTTAAACATTTATTTCTTTTGTCAACTTGGTCAATAATGGATGACGTCAGCCTTGAAATAGCGTCTTCTGTGCAAAGTCCTCGTCTGAAGCCAAATTGTGACATTGAAAGTATATTATATTTATTTAAATAATTAATCAAACGGTTATTTAACAATTTTTCTAAAATTTTGGATATTGCGGGAAGAACTGATATAGATCTGTAGTTATTTGGATCGCTTCTATGTCCACCTTTGTATACAGGGGTAATTAATGCCAACTTCAGAGCAGTAGGAAAAACGCCATCCCTAAAGCAAAGATTAACCAGGTGTGTTATTATGGGTACTAATATCATATGGGCCTGTTTTAGAAAATTGGTAGTGATATCGTCATATCCAGGAGCACTCTCTGTTTTAAGATTCATCAATATATTCCTAACCTTTTTTTACGTGGTAGAGCCATGCTGCAGCTATATTAGTAGTGTAGTTGTAGCACGAATGGGTCGGCTCGACCGGGAAAGACCATGCTCTCACAGAATACCAGCGTAAAATAGCAGCTTAACACTGTTGTGTTTCGTATGGTGAGTGTAGAGAACCGGAGACCCTTTTACTAGAAAAGAGGCATTCCATCTTAGTCGTCATGGGTGACAACGCATCTGCATTTTGATTCGCAAACGAGGATAGATGTAGATGTCTATGGGCCACAGCAACCACTTACCATCAAGTGGACTGTGTGCACGTTTGTCACCCTATCCTATAAAATAAAGCAAAGCAAAAGATGAAGCATGGGAGCTTACTGTTTTATCCGTAGTGAAAAGTTAATAGAGTTAAATTTTGATAAAATATCTTCCGCCAAGGATTTCCCAACATTAGCAAAGTAACTATTACCTAACCAAATTAACGGATTCAAGAGGGGTTGATCCTATTTTTAACAACTCTATATTTTTATCTAATGATTGCTTGCGATGTGTGATATCATTTATTGCTTTCCAGAGCGTCTTAGGGTTTCCGGTGGCATTCATTATCTGTTCTTGCTCATTATTTGCGCTTAAGTTTTTTAATTAAACTGTTTCAGTGATTTCTATAGCGCTTATACGTGATCCTCAACACTTTCTTTTCTGGATCAGATTTTAATTTTAATTGCATATTATTACGGTTCCTAATGCAACGTAGGACACCTTGTGTCATTCAGAGTTTTATTGTGCGACTTGTTTTGGGGACTAATTTCACAGAGGTATTTTTTTAAATATGCGTTTGGATTTTATTTATCAACAGTTCAGTTAAAGTATTAGAATCAGAGCATAAATTAATAGCATTTTCATAATTGACTGTCCTTTTGTATTTATTACTAAATGCAGTTTTATTACAAAAATGATTTAACTTAAGGAAAGTCATGTAATGATATGCGATATTTGTGTTTATCACTACGATACGATATTTTTATCATACAGTGATCGAGACAGTTGTTACCTCTCGTAGATATCCAGTGTCCTGGAAGCAAGCCGTGTGTACACAACATATTTAAATAGTTTAGTCTATTCATCCTTTCAATTGTAGTTTCATTACATTTGTGTATTATATTAATGTTAATATCACCCGTCAAGACAATAAGCTTACACATTTTTAAGGACTCTAAGTAAAGACTAAGAGAGTTGATAAAACTTTCTGCATGGATGTTAGATGGCGAGCGATAAATACCAATAATAATGTAGTCATTAACAACAAGACGCTTCTGATAGAGAAATTTCCTTGACACTCACTGAATGCTTATTATTAATATAAGCAGTCACACCATCGCAGTGATATGTGCTGTGTTGTATTATAGGACGTATAATTATTTAACATGGGAACGGGCTTGTTCTTGTCTAACCAACACTCGCTAAGGATAATAAAATCGGGCGTTATTTTGAGTAAGATTTTAGTATAAGTCATCAAATTTTCTGTAAATACCTATAGTTATATCGGATTTATGTATTATGTTTTTTTTATAGGATTATGATTATGATTATGTGTTGTGTTATAAAGTCTTGGACATGACATTCACTGGATTGTGCAATTACTATTTTGTCTAACTCATGTAAAGTATTTGGGGAACTATCCATTATCAGTATTAAATTTAGATTCTTTATATACTGGGTGTTACAAAACTACCCGTAAAGCCGAAAGGAGGTTAAATGGAGCCTTATAACGAGTCCATTCACAATATTTAAGAACCGTAGTAACGCTGTATAACATACCCCAAAAAAATAAAAAAAATATTATTATTTTCACTGATGTGCAAACCCTATTTCAGTAAAATTAAAGAGTAAACTACGCAGAATGTACCTACATTTCTACCTAATTCGCCAAAAATAAAAACGACAAAAATTTTAAAAGGCTTAACCTAACGAAACAACCTAAACGAACACTTACTTTTTCATAATAAACGTCAAATTTACAGAAACGGCTCAAAGTGTATATGCCTTGCTCAATACACAACCTCGCTCCTCGGGATATGGCTTGTGTGGCATTTCGCACCATCGTCGGTGTTATTGATGCGAAAACCGATCTAACATGCTGTTCCATCTCGGCAACCGTTGGGCAATCGGAGAAATACACTCTGTCCTTCACATAACCCCACAAAAAAGTCCGTGTGAGGTCCGAGAACGAGCAGCCATAGCACCGGTCCCCGCAGCCGATCCATCCTCGCGGAAAGCGAACGTTAAGATGTTCTCGTACGTTGCGAGCAAAATGTTGAGCTCCATCATGCTGAAACACCATGTTTCTTTGGTTCTCAAAGTAATCCCAGTCAACCACAGGAAAGTCGTCAATCGCCTCTTCGAATTCCGTTTGTAAAAACGTTAGATAGTTGCTACCGTTCAGACTTGATGGCATAATGTCGGGACCGATGACATGCCCGTCATAAAGGCCAGCCCACACATTCAGCCGCCACTGGTGTTGGAATTTGTCCTGCCGTGAAGCATGTGGATTCACGCGAGCCCAAACGTGATCGTTATGCATATTTGAAAGTCCTGACCTCGTGAATGTTACCTCGTCCGTCCAAAGAACATAGTTTACGTAATTAGGGTATTCCTCTAACTGCCTGAGGTACCACTCGCAGAAGTTCCTCCTGGGTTCAAAATCTGAGGGTATTAGCTCCTGTGTACGGCGATAGTGATAAGGGTGACGATTGTCGTCACAAAGAATTCGCCAAACTCCAACATGGTTTATACCGAATCTTGTTCCGGCTCGCCTCGTACTTGTGGTCGGCTCTTCTTCAAAATGCTCTAACACTAATTCAGCCTGCCTGGCGTCGACTGTGCTTGGACGTCCACTTCCAGTAGACCGATGAAAAGAGCCGGTGGTATGTAGTCGTCTTGACATGTTCAGAAAACACTGGTACGAAGGCAGCCGTCGCTGTTCAGTGGGGGGTCTACCATCGATAAATCGTTTCTTCATGGCCTACGCATAACATCATATCGTAATATTTCGAGTTAGAAAGCATCTTTATTTTGCAAAAAATGTTGGAAAAAAAACTCGAAACAGTTGTAGGATATCGATTAAAAGATTTGAAATTGACAACATATTTTTTTTTCCAACTTGACATTTTTCGAAGCCAGTACTTGAGTATAATGACATTGAAGGAATGCCAGAAAGCGCGGTCCTGAGTCACCTGCATCCATCGACTTCCTGCACTGAGAACTGCAGTGCCATTAAGGAAATGTTAGACCTAATGATACTATGAATGATTTGAAAAATTTAGGCATTAACGTTGGTACATGGGATATAATCATCATAATTTATATTATTACTATTAGTATAATTAGACAGCAAGTCGCGTAAGCAATGGGAGGCGAAAATAAGTACTGTAAACGAGTTACCTACCTTTAACCAAATGCGCGAATTCTTAGAATCTAAATTTCGATCACTTGAGTTTCTAGACTGAGTTGTTAATTCTGTGATCAGAACCAAAAGCTATCAAACTGTAAAGAGTTTGCGATTTAATTTTATTCAAACGAATGGTCTCTGTTTTAATTGTTTAGGTTCAAAACATTCGTTGAAAGTTTTTTGCTCATATAAAAAATGTCACATTTGTAAACACAAGCATCACTCATTGCTTAACCCAAACCAACCTCAGGTCCGTGCAATTCAGATTCTCAGAAATCTGGATTGGTGTCAGAAGTCAATGCAATGGTGTCTAACGTAAAGGCATAATTCGATAGTTCTGAATCAGCTTCCAAATTTTACATCACATTTTTCGAAAGAAACAGCACCTAATCAGATTCTGCTGCTAACAACGGCTCTTTTTGAATTAAAGGCAAGAAATGTATATACCCGCCTGTTCAAAGCTCTCTAAGACCAGGGCTCCCAGGCGTCTTTCGTGACAGAATCGGCGGTACAATTGCTTGGCCTAGAGAAGATATTTTACTGATATTTTGCTTGGTGCTGATATTTATGGTGAATTAATAAGAGAAGGATTGATAAAAGGCTCCAGATATATGCCAACCGTTGTTAGTTAGTTATGAACAATTTGTATTGTGTGATAAATAAAAATGGTAAATATCTAAATAAATAAATTTTTAGTTTCTAAACTTAAAGTGACAGCGGGTAACGAACATCGTTTAAAAGTTATTGTAATTCTTGTTATCCCTTTTAATATTTACGATATATCTCTTAAGTGTTGTTGTTGTTGGTTTCGGATTTCATTTTGAATTGTTTTCTTGATAATTTAATTTGCGATCTGTAATTAGAGTCTTACAATTAGATAAATGCTTACTCTGTTCCCTTAATTTTCCATCTTTGTTTTCTTTTACTATTTAAAATACATAGTAAAATGAATACTCGCAAAGCCAAGATGCGCCAGATGGAGAACCAACTTCATTTTGCGCTCCAAGAACTCAAGGCATCCAGGGAACAGTGTGAGCTGTTACTTAAAGAAAAGGATGACAACGAAAAGGAAATAATAAGTATAATTTCGAAAAATACACAGTTGAAAAGTGGTATGGTAAAGTTACATAGAGACTATACAGATATTTTAAAGGAAAGAGATCAGCTCCAGGGGACAGTCGATGAGTTTGACCGATGCAGCAAAGAATATGAGGAAGCCCTCAGATTAATTGCTGCATTGAAATTACAGTTAACTGAAGCTAATGAGCAGATTTCACAATTTGAACAATACATTAATAACTCACAAGCATTTCAAACTCAGAGTCTGTTCGATGAGCTCGTAGAATGTAAATCCTATAAAAAGTTGCAACCTTCCACAACAATAGATTTGACTAATGATTCTACCACATCAAGAACAACAGAAAGGATTACAAGCAGCAGAAGTAAATTAAGAAACTATATAAAAACCAATAAATATATTAGGAAAGTGCAAAAATTTGTTAAAACCAAAATGAATACTAAAAATTATACAAATGTATGTAAGGAAACTTAAATTATATTCAATTGAGGTGGAAAACATGAAAAATTGTTATGAGACTGAAATAGAGTGTCTTAATTCAGAAAATTTATCACTTCAAACCTCATTACAAATTATGTCAAATAAATATAAATCAGCAGGGAATGAGATGAAAGAACACATACTGGCCATGAATAATCTGGTAAAGTCATCTAAATATAACGAGGAACGTTTTGACTCCTTATTTTTTTTTTTTACTTATTATAAGCCAGTGCTAGACCACAACCCCACCACACAGATGATAAACAGATGAGATGCGGCCCTAGATGGTAAATCACACTGTCTTAGCGTAACAAAAGCCTATTCACTCTTGCCTTGAAGACCCAGATTGGATTCGGACGGAAAGTGCTGTACGCATTACAAAAGTCGAAGCAAACCGTTTGGTTCTAATGTCGACAACAAAGGGGTGAAGACCCGCCGACCACCTGGTCGTCCGATGGTGGAAAGGAGAGGGAGGAATTAAAGCGTGTAATTCCTGCGCACACTCACCGAAATGCATCCTATAGTATACCGAGAGACTGGCTACTATGCGCATGTGCTCGAGGCTGACAAGATTGGTTTCAACCAGATCAAGGTCACCAATGAGGCCTCTTAGCATGTCTCTCCACTGAGTTCAACGCTGCCAGGTGGCATTTTGCAGCACCAGCCCATATGTGACAGCAGTACTCCATGCACGACCGGACTTGCGCTTCATATAAGGTAAGAAGCTGCCCCGGCGTGAAGTACCGCCGCACCCTTGCAAGGACACCAAGTTTCCTTGCGGCTGCTTTGGCTTTGGACTCAATGAACCGCCCACAGTTGAGGTTCGGAGAAAATTCAACCCCTAACAACTGAAGGCGGTCAGTGTACTCCAAGGATACATTCCGGAAAGTAGGAGCCAGGGTGATCGGGCTCCTTTTAGGGGTGAAAAGACACGCTTGTGTTTTGGAGGCGTTGAATCTCACGAGATTGGCATCGCCCCATTCGGAGACTGCCCGTAGTGTGAGACCATAGCCTCTCTTTCAAGGTGGGCGTTCAATATACGCTCCATAATCTTGCAGAGTATGGAGGTAATTGAATTAGCCGATTTAGAAATTGATTACTAAAATATCAAAATGAAAATCAGCGCTCAATGCCAGGTTCTTTAGAGACAGTGTGTGTTAATAATATGACAAGCAGTAATACTTCATTTTCTTTACCTACACTCTATGACAGTACCATAATAAAGCAGATAAATTTAAAAAGTAATTCATATAATGAAAAAAATATTGTTATTGTGTATAGTGATGACATAGGCAAAAACTTGGGTATATCATTAAATAACTGTTTAAAAGGGCAACAGATAAGTAATTACTGCATGCCTGGAGCATCGTTCAGTGATATTATGAATATAATTTTAACTAGTAAATTTAGCCCTAATAGTATATTAATAATTTTTGTTGGGAGAAAAGGCAATATGAACAAGAATCAATTATTAAAATATATTGAATATCTCAATAACATAAATGTGCTTAAAGTTATATTGTTTACATTGCCTTATATAGAGAGGTGGCCACAGGAAAATAAACTAAGATATAATTTTTAAATTTAATAATGCATAATTTGACATGTAACAATAATTTAAATTTTACATTTAATTGTAAGAAAAATAATGATAAATTTCATTTAAATAAAACTAGTTTTACGGATTTTATCGCGTATATTAACTTATTTTATATTCCCGACGTTTCGAGTACTTTACAGCACGCATGGTCACGAGGGGGACTGAGGTGTATGACGTCCCGTTGTCATAGTTAGCCCGGCTACCTTCAGTTTTTGAATATTAATTTTTGTTCCGATCTACGCAGTATGAACTTACAGTATCTTGAAATCTTGCAGTTGTATGCTTGGGTTGGGATTTAATTTTATTAATTATGGGATTCCAAGCAGATGTTAGCACCCAGCCATCTTCTCTGTTGAAATTAGGATGTTTTTAATTTCAATAGCCTCGCGAATCATCCTTGGAAGGAATCGGTGTTCTTTAGCGAGAATTTGTGGTCTATCAAATCTAATGTAGTGACGGGGGCGATCGTGTACGTGTTCAGAGACTGCAGACTTCCCGGAGCGTCGATTCTTCATATCAGCTATGTCATAACGCGGGTTTTTATGGATCTTTTAGTTTGTCCTATATAAAAGAGACCTCACTCACAATCAAGCTTGTACACTACTGTATCTTGCAGAGGGACATTACACTTGAGTGATGGTAAAAACTGACTAATCTTCTTCGGCGGCTTGAAGTATGTTTTAATGGAAGCACGCTTCAAGATGTAGCCAATCTTGTCAGTGACACCTTTGACATATGGCAGTACAGCAAGCACTCGCTCGACTGTGGCTGGCTTCACTCGTTCACTGTGACGTAGGCGCGGGACCCGAAGCTTATTGTCGTGCAAAACTTGCTTGACGTGTTGGAACTCGGCGGCCAGGTGTTTACTGTCACAGATCCCTCGTGCTCTCTGAAACAAATATTTACCCACGGTAGCTAACTGTGAAGGATGGTAATGAGAATCACCGTTTAAATATCTATCTGTATGGGTCTTTTTTCTATACACAGTGTGGCTCAAGGTGTTATCAGGATTCTGAATTACTAACACATCTAGAAAAGCTAAAGAATTGTTTGCCTCTAACTCCATTGTGAACTGAATTTTAGAATTTATGGAGTTAAGATGGTCTAAAAATGCAGTTACTTTATCTAAAGGTAGAATTGTGAAAGTGTCGTCTACGTACCGCTTGTTGTATCTTAGATTTACAGGAAAAGTAAGCAGGGCTTTCTCCTCAATGTCTTCCATGAATATATCGGCGACAATGGGATATACAGGTGAGCCCATCGCCACACCATCTACTTGCTTGTAGAACTCTAACTAAGACAGTGTCTGAGTAATACTGCATATTCTACGGGCATGTTGTTTTCCTCCAGCCTTCTAGTAATAATCGAGATGCATTCTTCAACAGGTAAGCATGTGAACAGAGACTGCACATCAAAACTGACCATAGTTTCATTGTCTGTCAGATGTAGGTCTTTAATCTCGCTGACAAATTGGTATATAAAATAAGTTAATATACGCTATAAAATCCGTAAAACTAGTTTTATTTAAATGTGTAGTGTTCACGTAAATATAAGAAATCATTATGTAAACCAGTACGGACTGGTAATTGAAAATAAAATTCGACGATTAGAAGATCTCATGACCAAGCGCGCAAGATATCTAACAGCCTTAAATTTCTTGAAAAGATGCCGAGACCATAATCTCATTCCTACGTGTGTCAAAATATCCACTAAAAAGGACATTCGAGGAAGCGCTAAGATCTTAAATCAGGCAAGTAAAAAGTTGTTACGAAGGGTAATCCAACGGAAAACGCTCCGATCTACATGACATAAACAAATCCATAGACACATCATTCAGTGAGTTAAAAGCAGTCTTAACGACATTTGATTATGTTCGAAACGTTAAATAAACGAGAAATTAATAAATATAACGAATGCAAAAACAAAAATTCCCGACGTTTCGGGGCTTTACAGCACCCATGGTCACGGGGGGGACTGAGGTGTTTGACGTCCCAATGTCATAGTTAGCCCGGCTACCTTCAGTTTTTTAATATTAATTTTTGGTTCGATCTACGCAGAATGAGCTTACAGTATCTTGAAGTCTAGCAGTGGTATACTTGGGTTTGGATTTAATTTTATTAATTATAGGATCCCAAGCAGATGGCAGCACCCATCCATCTTCTCTATTGAAATTAGGATGTTTTTTTAATTTCAATAGCCTCGCGAATCATCCTAGGTAGGAATCGGTGTTCTTTTGCGAGGATTTGTGGTCTATCAAATCTAATGTAATGGCGGGGACGATCTTGAATATGTTCAAACTGCAGACTTCCGATACGTCGGTGCTTCAAGTCAGCTATATGTTCTTTTACGCGGGTTTTATAGATCTTTTGTTTGTCCTATGTAAGAGAGACCACATTCACAATCCAACTTGTACACCCTGCATCTTGTAGAGGATATGACCTTGACGGATGGTAAAAATTGACTAATCTTCTTCGGCGGCTTGAAGTATGTTTTAATGGAAGCTCGCTTCAAGATGTAGCCAACCTTGTCTGTGACTCCTCTGACATAGGGTAGTACAGCAGGCACACGCTCAACTGTGGCCGGCTTCACTCGGTTACTGTGACGTAGGCGCGAGACCCGAAGCTTGTTGCCTTGCAGTACTTGCTCGACATGCTGAAACTCGGCGGCCAGATGTTTTCTGTCACAGATCCTTCGTGCTCTCTGAAACAAAGATTTTCCCACGGTAGCTAACTGTGATGGATGATGGTGTGATTCATCATTTAAATATCGGTTGGTATGAGTCTTTTTCCTATACACAGTGTAACCAATAGTGTTATCAGGATTTCGGATGACTAAAACATCTAGGAAAGCTAAAGAATTGTTTGCCTCTAACTCCATTGTGAATTGTATTTTAGAGTTTATGGAATTAAGGTGATTTAAAAATACAGTTACTTTGTCAGATGGTAAAATTGTGAAAGTGTCGTCTACGTACCGCTTGTAGAATCTTGGATTTACAGGAGCAATAAGAAGGGCTTTCTCCTCAAAGTCCTCCATGAATATGTCAGCGACTACGGGAGATACAGGTGAGCCCATCGCCACACCATCTACTTGCTTGTAGAACTCTTCCTTCCACAATAGATAGCCAGATGTGAGGCAGTGTTTAAGCAGTATTCCATATTCTGTGGGCATGTTGTTATCTTCTAGCTTCCTAGTTACAATTGAGATGCAGTCTTCAATAGGTAAGCATGTGAATAGTGACTGAACATCAAAACTGACCATAGTTTCATTGTTAGCGAGATGTAGGTATTTTATCTCACTAACAAAATGGTATGAATCCTTTGTGTGTGCTCTGGTATGTCCTCTCAGTGGTGATAGTATTTTTGCCAAGTGTTGAGCCAACTGATAAGTTGGTGAATCGATCTGGCTCACTATGGGATGTAGTGGAGCGTTTGGTTTGTGTATTTTCGGTAACCCATACAACCTCGGTGGTTTGGCACATGTTGGTATTGTCGAATTCACGTCGAGATCTAATTTTTCGGAGTATTTCTTTATTAAATCAGTAGTTGTTTTAAGTGTATTAGTTGTAGGGTCTATTTTGACCTTTTTGTATGTACTTTCGTCCGATAAAAGTTGTTGTATTTTGAAATTATACTCTGACGTGTCCATTACTACCGTAGCATTTCCTTTATCCGCGCGGAGAATCGTGAGCTCTGGTCTGTTGCATAAGTTGTACAACGCTTTAAACTCGTTTTTGGGAAGATTTAGTTTCGGCGCTGAACTTCGACGCAACAAGGACGAAATGTCTTGACGTATGGCCTCTAAATCCTCCTTACCAATATTATTCTTAAACAGACAATCCTCAACGCTACAGATAATTTCTTCGTACGGGATTTTTTGCGGTGCTATTGCAAAATTCAAGCCCTTCGACAATACTTTTATTGTAGGTTCGTCCAGTGTTTGTTTTGACAGATTATAGACCGTGCGTTGTTTATTGTTTGCGTCTGTGGTCAACGGTTGTTGAGTTTCGTTTCTACGTTGCCATGGATGTTTGGCATTTGATTTGATAGTTAATTTTTAAAAACCCGCGTAAAAGAACATATAGCTGACTTGAAGCACCGACGTATCGGGAAGTCTGCAGTTTGTGAACATGTTCAAGATCGTCCCCGCCATTACATTAGATTTGATAGACCACAAATCCTCGCAAAAGAACACCGATTCCTACCTAGGATGATTTGAGAGGCTATTGAAATTAAAAATCATCCTAATTTCAATAGAGAAGATGGATGGGTGCTGCCATCTGCTTGGGATCCTATAATTAATAAAATTAAACCCAAACCCAAGTATACCACTGCTAGACTTCAAGATACTGTAAGCTCATTCTGCGTAGATCGAACCAAAAATTAATATTAAAAAACTGAAGGTAGCCGGGCTAACTATGACATTGGGACGTCAAACACCTCAGTCCCCCCCGTGACCATGGGTGCTGTAAAGCACCCGAAACGTCGGGAATTAAAAGTAAAATTAAACGCGATATAATCCGTAAAAGTTAGTTTCATTTAATCCGTAAAACTAGTTTTATTTAAATGTGTAGTATCCGCGTAAATATAAGAAATCATTAGATAAATTTCATTTTATTGATATTAATAATTTAATTAAGAAGTTTTGACAAGAGGTAGTTATTACCTATCAAAGTTTAGTTTGAGACTGGTAGCAAATAATAAATAAAAATCTTATTATTTCTATTTTAACCCAGCCAAAGTTTTGGCTACCTTGACACCTCCTTTTATTGAGCAGCAAAATAATTTTACAAATGATTTGGAATCAGTTCCAAGTTATTTAGATTAGATAATAAGACAACAGAGGTAATCTCTAGCAAAGATAATTTAAATACCTTAGAATACAACTCACCAATACTTAACTGTGTAATTTCGCAAAATAGCAATAATAAAAACTGTATTAACCTGGTGCATCAAAATATACAAGGTATGTTAGGCAAAGAACTAGAAATTGAATTATTTTTAAATAGTAACCATATCATATTTTATGTATTATTGAACATTGGTTGAAAGATTACAACGTGTCTTAATTCTAGACCATTGTCAATCTTAACAGATGAACATAATGACCCCTCACCCCTTACACCATGTTACTTCACGTAACTATGAGCAATGTAATATGAGTACTTTAAGACGTTGGCAAATGACACAAAAGATGTTACAAGACTTCTGGCATAGGTGGTCCAATGAATATTTAGTGCATTGTTTGCAAAGATATAAATGGACTAAAATTACTCGGGAGCCAAGCATCGGTGATATTGTTCTTGTAAAGGAAGATAATCTTCCTCCGGCTCGATGGTTATTAGGTAGGATAGTAACAAAACATCCAGTTTTGGACGGAATTACTCGAGTAGTGACATTAAAATGTAATGGTTCTGAAGTTAAAGACCCATAACAAAAATTTGTATATTACCTGTTTTTATATTATTATACTATTATGACTTGTATTTAAGGAATTTTTCTCGTTTAATTTTACTTTTTATGTTCATGAATTTTTGTGTAAGTAACCTCATGGTGGGCGGTGTTGTGAAGAACGATCACTGTCGTCCTTGGTGGGCGGCATGTTGAACTTGTAAACTAGATGGCGCTAGTGACGAGTTACGTCGCGAGTAAAGGTTTCATAATTGATTGCATATGGTATCTGTAATGTTTTTATTATAGGCTTCTGTTCACACGTACTTGTAGTTTCATTATATCATCAACCTTAGAGAAGTGAGTCCTGGGTAGGCATGGGTAATATCACTTTTACCCTATATCAAATCGTACCTATGTATTGGATATGTATTGTATCCGATATTGTATCTATATATTTCAATATCTATATATATATACAATATCAATAGGATTTAGCCTGCGAAATAATGAAATAGAATATTAAATTAAACGTGTCGTGTTTATGCCATCTAGCGTCTATTGTGCGTACCACCGTGAGAGTTAATCATCATATTAGTCTACGGAGTTAATCCATTTTTGTTCGATAAAATCACTTAATGGAGTAGATGGCGCGATTACAAAGTATTTTTTTACTCGATTACTCCAAATATATTGTTTTAATTTATTACACTTAAATTTAGGCTCTAAAAGTCTAAAAATAAGGATTGTAACATTTATTTGCTATAAAATTAAACTTTTATATTTTTGCCACACTTGTGGTTGAAAATTATCATGTTATAAGACTTTGAAGGTCGGGGTGTATTTTGTGTTCGTTGTTTCAATACTGGTTATGGTTAGTTGTTATACCCCTACGTCAAAGGAAATAATCCCATATCTATATAGCGGGTATAGTTTTTCAGAATCGGTGAAATAAACTTTCCTTCATACTTTTCTCAGGCTTAGGACTGACTGCATCACTTAATAATAGTAATAAAAAGGGAATTTGTAACGCGATGTATAATTAAGTTAGTATATATAACTTCGCGTTATAAATTCCCTGTTTAGGTAGATAAGTAATAACATTTGCTTTTTACGACAGTTGTCTCTGTAAAATATACAACAATTCTTAATAAAAGTTATGCAGGCGTATTTAAAAGTTCATTTCATGATATTTACATACTTTTAGATATTATTTACAATTAAGTATTTACATTATGGTTTTACTTATTCATGTAAACCTATTTTCATCTAAATTTACATTTAAAAAGGTAAGTTGTCTTACTTTTTGGGATGTAAGTCGGGTCCTACGGTCATTTAATAAGAGGCCCGTTTTGCTAAATATACGTTCACATGGAACAGATGATGAAGCTATGTTTCCATACTTTTGAAAAAGTTTAGCAAGATGTGGATATGTAAATTTGTGGCCACGCCACCACTCAAGGGGACAGGTCCATTTGTCGCCATGGAAGATTGGCTGCAGGTCGTCGTTTAGGTATGTGTCTATCTCCTTAATGGCCTTTGATAAAGGAGTCCCGACTGTGTGCTGCTTTTGGCCTATTATTTTCTTGTAGGATGAAAGGAAATAATAGGCCAAAACCATCAATTTTGAGCACGAAAGCCATCAATTTTTGTATTACTGGCTGTTATAGAAGATAATTGTTCCTCCTGTGAACTCTCTTGAGCAATCATCGCAACTAACATATCCTGGATATGATTTTTTGTGTTTTTGGCCTCATTCTGATCACTAAAAACAGATAATTTGTATCTAGGATCGAGGAACGTGCATGTCCTGAACATTTTGCTTCGTTCCACAAGGCCGAATCTTGTCACCAGTCCTGTTCTGAGACGATAGAGACATCTTTAGATGTTTCCAAAATTGGCTCTGTTATGAGTTTATCACTCGCCGCTATAAGGCAGCGTGTCATTACAATGACCAAACTACCGGTCATGTATTTTTCACCACTGATTGTTTCAGTGGCTTGATGGAATGGTTGTAAAATTTTTATCAAGTCTGAAAGAAGTTTCCATTCATCATTTGTGAGTGTAGGCAGATCTTTTTTAAGAATGGCCAGTGTGGCTCTAATGTACTGCTCCATTTCAACGAATCGTTGAACCATAAGAAATGTTGAGTTCCAACGCGTGGGGACTTCTTGTATAAGGCGCTTCGGGATACAACCGGCTATATCGTCCGTTTGTGCCTTTAAAAGTTTTTCCAAAGCCGTGGAGCTTGTTTTAAAATGGCGAACGATTTTTTTTTACCATTTCTAAAATTGGTTGAACCGTTGTGAGGGCATCCTGAACTATTAAATTCAAAGTGTGGCCATAGCATCCAAATTGCTTCCAGCCGATGTTATGAATGGCCTTCTGTACATTGGCAGCGTTGTCTGCTACGGCAAATATTATCTTATCAGTGAGGTCCCATTCAGCCACAATATTTTTTAACATTTCCTGTATATTTTCACTGGTATGGGAGTCATGAAAATTGCAACAATCAAGTAGTTTTGAGCTCAAAATCATCTGTCATGTAATGAGCGGTGACGGCTATATAGGACTCGTTCGATCTTGAGGTCCATAAATCTGTCGTAAGACACATCGAATGGTTGCACTCCGGGCCTAATACCATTTTCATTTCCGATTTGGTTTTATTGTACAATGCAGACAACATGACAACGTGGAAATTGTTTTTCTACTAGGCAGTTGGTAGCCGGGAATCCACCGAGCAAACTTTTTAAACGCCCTTTCCTCCACCAATGAAAATGGCTGGTAACTGTCAATAAATAGATCTAATAGATCTCCATCAATTTTCTTTTTAGTCTCATTGGATATTCTTTTTGCCGTGCCATATCTTTCTATTGTTTGCTGCTTCGTAGTATGCTGGATATGACTTGCGGCAGTTGACGTACCAGCAGCAGATGACGCACCAGCAGCAGATGACGCACCAGCGGCGGATGACGTACCAGCGGCAGATGACATACCAGCGGCAGATGACGTACCATCGAGAAAATCGTTTAAATTCATATCTGTCAACACCGAAGACGAACATAATTGTCTTTGTTGCTGACATGTTTTCGCTTCTCGTTGGGCTGTACTTACTTTCGTAAAAGCATCTAAGTGTATTTTTTTTAAATGCGCCTTAAGGTTGCCTGTTGAGCCTTTGTAACTATAAATATCGCAACAAATCCGACATTTGGCCTTTTTATCGACTATGTCATATTTCTCAAAATAGTCCCATATTATGCTTGTAAGTGGACGAGACATATTGTTATAATAGGTTTAATTAGTTCTACACAATGTCAAACACTAAACTAGAATTAATTTAATTTGTTAAAAGAAATGTACAGTATCTACCTAATATCTATGCATCTATATAATATTTTATGTTACACTACTTTTAATACACAAAAACAGTTCAAACTTAAGAAACTATATACCTATACATAAAAGGAAAAAATTATCACATTAAAATTAAAATTTCGAAACCGAATTACAAACGAAAATGAGCAGAGAAATTACATAAAATATGTCATCCGCATTCAAATTACGCGACGCAATGCATGTGAACGAAACTAAAAATAAAATTTAAAAATAGAACACTAAAATCAAATTTGAGCAAATAGGTACTTAAATTTTTCAAGGCCCAATGGTCGTGTTACAAATATTTAAAATTAATTGGTTTAAAAATAACATCCTATTATATACAAAATAAGATCTAAAATAGTTTATTTTGAAATCAGTGCAACACAACAAAATATTAATAAAATACTACTTAGACTGGATATTGAAAATGATGTGTTCTGTAATAAATCGTATGTCACTAATAATAAGGATTAATATTAATAATATTAGGCGTAAGCGTATCACCTTTTCGTTGTTAAGTAGTCGTAATATCTGTTTTAGCTATATATTCTATCGCGCTCAAGGTTTGTTCGGTATCCGAATCAATGTATATATTTAGATATTTTACGTTTCGTTTTTGAGTAGATATTAGATATTCTGCGTTGACTCATATCAACACGGTATCGTAAAATCGTAATATCTAATACATAGTTAGTTTGTCGTCCGATATATAGATATTGGATATTGTACTGATATATAGATATTGTATCTTTATACGATTTGTATCGCCCACTCCTAGTCCTGGGGTCGTCTTAGAACTTGTACATATTTTTTAACATATTTTTTTTTCAAACTAGGTGTTCACCGCGACTTCACCCGGTTTATTTAAGGTTTTAATTTTTTGCACGGAAACTAATAATTATTTTCTAAAATAAAAATAGCCTAAGTTACTCCTTATAACATCAACTATCTGCCAGTGAAAGTCCTGTCAAAATCGGTCCAGCCATTTCAGAGATTACCTGGAACAAACAGAGAGACAGACAAAATTTAAAAAATATTGATTTTGTTATAAGTATGGTATTATACTTTCATGTGCATTTAGTAAAAAGTTGTTATTTTTTGTTTTAACATTACAAACAGACACTTCAATTTTATTTTTTGTATAGATGTATATTGAAATTCTATATCTTCAAAAAGACCTTGTTAGGTATGCACAAATGTGTAGATCTAAAAGGTTAATGAGTTATGGGGGTTTAAAAGTAGCTCGAATAGTTTCCTGTAAAATTTACTCTCTGCTGGTGCGTTGACTTTTTCTTTTCTGAACTTGGCCGACACACTGCCGTAAAGACTTACGTATTTCCATTATATCTGTGATCTAGACAGATCACAGATATAATAGAAATACTGACGCCTAGTTTAGACTAATAAAAAGCATTGGAGTTTTTGATATAATAACAGTAATGCCAAAAAACAAATAAAGTTCTCGTAGTATCGGGAAGAGAATACGATGATTGGCACTTTAGGTCAACTTCTAACTTTGACTTTTGAAATAAACTTGATATACGGGTTAAATTATATAAGGTGTTAAATTATATTATAATATAATATGTAACATAATTTTACACCTACATTGACTGAAGAATTAATGTCTGTGCTAATGGTGCCTATTACTTTTATTTTTTATAAAAAGTGAAGTGACAAATAAAATTAACGTCTACCTGATTTTAAGTGGTCATAGACACCTGAGGAGTAACATGGAAAGCATCATAGCCTGTAATTATACTAGCTCTCATACCATTCAGACCGGAACACAGCAGACAAAGCATTCTATACTGAGTAGGTACTCACAATGGTACCTATCTGTTCAACACCTCGGCAGGAAAGGAGGCCTACCACTTACTAAATACTGTATCTGATGAAATAACATTTACATAATGATTACTTACTTATAACGCGAATACAATCAAACTAATTTTCACAAACTAACAACTTATGGCCTTAAGACGTCAACAAGCTTGAATTTAAGGTCATCGGGTCACCTTCCTATTTGAATAATATATTTGGCTTTGAAATAGATATTGAAATTTATTATTAAATATATAATTTTTAAGTTTAATTTACCACTGGTTCGAAAAATATCATTTACGTGGTAAAACTGCGCTGCAGTTATATTATGGTTGTAGTATAAATGAGTCGGCTCGACCTGAGAAGGATCACGCTCTCACAGAATACCAACGTAAAATTGTAGCTTAATAGCGTTTCGTATGCTGAGTGCAGAGAAGTGACGACCCTTTTTACTGAAAACGAGATTTTCCATCATATTCCTCAGTGGTGACGCATCTGCATTTTGATTCTTAATTGAGGATAAATGTAAATGTCTGTGGGCCACATCATAAACTTACCATCAGGTGGACTGTGTGCTCTTTGTCACTCTTATTCTATAAAACAGGTACTGGGAAAAATAGAAACTTCAATATCAATCACATTAACTTAATCAATTCCGATGTTTATTTGAAAGTTTATGGAATGGCTGTAAAATAGACGCTCTTTAAACCGCGCGCATTCTGTTTCCTTTTATCGCACTTCCTGAACCATTCACTTTCAAGTGAATCAAGTACTCTTACAAATATTGATTACATAAAATACATTCGACACAAACTCCAAGCTAATATACGAGTATAGTGAAATGACTCGTTGGTCTAGTGGTCTTAAGTGCAACTGCTGATCATGTGGTTCCGAGTTCGAATTCCGGGTCAGTCCAAAATCAGGTAAAGGGTTTTCTATCAAAAAGTTCTTAGAAGCAGTCCGGAGTTACTAAGTAAGGGTCATGGTAGCTCAGAGGCAAAAAGCTCGCTGTAAATTTCACCATTCCAGCACAGGCTGGCACTAATGAAATAGTTCAAATTTTAACTGATTTACAACGTACTTAGAAGTAAAGGAAAACTTTGTGAGGAAATCTGCATGTTAAAGTTAAAGTTAAAGCCTATATACGTCCCACTGCTGGGCACAGGGCTCCCCTCATTTCTGAGGGTTTTAGGGCAAGTATATGTCCGCCGCGCTGCCCCAATGCGTGTTGGCGAACTTCACATGTCTTCGAAATATTTTTTTTTCTTATTTCTCAGACAAGCAGGTTTCCTCACGATGTTTTCCTTCACCGCTGAGCACGTGGTAAATCAGCACTTAAAATTGCAATTAACAATTTTATTGGTGCCGGCGGGGATCGAACCCGGGTTTCCCGCGTACTGTAAATTTACAGCGAGCGCTAACCATCTGAGCTACCATGGCTCAAAATCTCCATTTATGAGACATTAAAAATGTTTCGAAAACATGTGAAGTCCGCCAGCTTTGCAGCAGCGCGGTGGACATTTGCCTTAAAACCTTTCAGAAATTAAAGGAGGCCAGAGGCCAGTAGTGGGACGTATAATGGCTGTAAATTTCCTTTTTTATATTCGCATAAAAGAACTCTCGCCAGTTTTTAATTCTGTCTACTTGACTTGCTGGTGGTGTCAGATAGACAAGAAGATCACCAGCTAAGCGACAACGACGAAAACTGTACTGACGGACATAATTCTGTTGATGAAGCTGGTAGTTTTCAATGGACTTCATGATTTACAGAATAATTAGATGATGCTGATAGGCCGATAGCTGGACGGATGCTAGCAAAACACGGAAGTGACAACTTACAGTCTTACTGATGGTAAATGTCTACCGCAACGCATGGACCTGCAACCAAGGACTGAGGACTTCTGAGGACTAAGATGAATTGCCTTAAAACTTGTAATTATACGTACGTACAGGTGAATCTAATTAAAGAATCTTAAAAAACGTAGTAATGTAAGTTAGCGTACAGAATCCATCTATTTCATCCATCCCGAAGGTGTCCTAATAGATCGAGAGTGCTGGTCGAGTGGACGTAAGTGCTACTGCTGAACATGGAGTGGAGTACACAAATCAGTAATTGAGTTTTATTGTTAAGAAATTTTAAACGTGCGAGAGCCATGCTGCATCTTAATTACGGTTGTATCACGCACTCGCACTTTCGTCGAACGCTCACCGACCCATAGTTTATGCCAAATGTGTCACTTCAATATCCTAAAAAAAAACCCGATCGAGTTAGGTAAAAATAAAAATTTTCATCGAAATTACAAGAAACATGAGTTAACTGAAAACACCTGTATCTTAAATGCTTTATATCTCTTTAAGCTTGTATTGGATTTATATCCAATCGTATCAAATGGCATTAATATTATTAAGAGCCCGATTACCATATCATTAAGATGCGTAGCTCACATGAAACGGCAACTTAATCGCAAAATTCACAATACTCCGATTTATTCGTATAGTCCATATTAAGTTTCACACGTTGAGATCATGTGTGTGTGTAATCTTCTTATATTTTATGCTGACTGTCTCGTTTGCTTAGTGGTCGTAAGCACGACTATTGATTATGAATTCCCGCGTTCGAATACTGGGTCGGCCAAAAAAGTCAATTATTGAGTCTTTCTGGCAAGAAATTCTCAGTAGAAGCACGTAAAGCCGTAGGTTCTAAGCCCGATCTCTCTCCGGTTGTGTCAGATTGCCGTCTCATCGGACTATGAGAGTGAGGCAATAGAGAGTGCACCTATGCTTGCGCATACACTTGGGCACTATAATCCTGTCCTGCGCAGATGGCTAGTCTCCGTTGAGACTGGCCGCTGTGACCGAAATTCGATCTGGAGCACATTAAATTCTTGCAAATTTCTGTATAAATTACATCACCGTTACCGTTACAACGTATTAAAGCCCACTGATGAACATAGGCCTTCCTCATAGATTGCCTCATAGGGGGTACATTTGCCATAGTTGCCACGCTTTGCTAGCGCTGCCTATCTCCTGATTTGTTTCTCTCTATTGCCTCTCAAGACACCCACGGGATGAAATGGGATAGTGGATTTTCTTACACCGCCACTACATGGAAAATGAATTATATTTAAAAATGTTTTAATAGCAATGTGATCAATCAGTAACCAAAGTGAATTCCCGTAGCCATTTCGGTCTTTGGAACGGTTCCAAAACTTGGATAGGTGAGAGAATTAAGGTGCATTGAAAATTTACTCTTTGGACTATATTTTAGGCTTATAAAGTTCCCTCGTAGGCCATCTGGTAAAAAAACTTAAAACTGTTTAGAGCATATTAGAAATATATGGTATTTTAGCATGGTAATTGTTTTGTAATAGATATTTACCTGGTTTGTTAAATAACTCCGAGATGGGCAGCAGCGTCTTATTAAAAGCAACTAAAAAAAACCTGCGGTTGCCGACTCGCCTGCCAAGCGTGACAACTATGGCAAAAATCTCCACGTTGCATCAAGTCGTCACTCTATTAATGATAGAAGATGCCACTCAAGAATCTATTTTCCCCATTTCTTCTTTGTATTAGGTAAATAGTATAAGTTATATGGCAATTATAACCATAACCATTTTATAGGTAGCAATAAACCTTTTTTTCATGTATACTTACGATCATTTATTTATTTATTTATTCTTTATTGCATTCCTTAAAACAAAAGAAAAGAAAGGAGGACTTAATGCCTTGAGGCATTCTCTACCAGTCAACCCATGGAGTGGTGAGAATTTGACGTAGGTGTAGCAATATAGAATAAAAAAATGGTATTTAACTACGTACTATACACATTTAACTAATAGATAGACTATACAAATATAACCTATACGTACATATATACAAATATATACATACATATCTGTACATATATACAGATATACATATATAATTTATACATACAAATAACTTTGAATAAATTCGTCTGTTTAGCAATATATATGACATGGATGATCCATCTAAGTAGCGTCGTCTATAGTAAATGATTACGTACCAACTTTTTAAAAGCATACTTATTGGGAGCTTTTCTGATGTCATCAGGCAAGGAGTTCCAAAGATGTGTATCATTATCAATTGGTAATGAACTCCATAAGAATTAATTATTGTTTTTCTTTTTAATTTATGTGACAAACAAACTTAAAGTCTACCTGATGGTAAATAGCTGCAGCCCATGTAACCATGTGCAACCAACTTCAAAGAATGCTACAAAAATGCGTTGTCAGCTTTGGTCTATGGTCAAATAATAATAATACCTACCTACCAATCTAAGGTCAAATAATAATAATACCTCGCAGCCTGTAACTATACTGTCTCTCTATAACCTTCAGACCGGAATACTTTTCTTACGTGGCGCCACGCTGCAGCTATGGTTGAGCACGAATGGGTCGGCTCAACCGGGGAAGAAACACGCTCTCACAGAATACCAGCGTAAAATAGCAGCTTAACACTGCTGTGTTTCGTATGGTGAGTGTAGAGAACCGGGAGACCCTTTTTACTGGAAAAGAGGCATTCTATCTTAGTCCTCACGGGTGACAACGCATCTGCATTTTGATTCTTTATTGAAGATAGGTGTAGACGTCTATGGGTCACAGCAACCACTTACCATCAGGTGGACTGTGTGCTCGTTTGTCACCCTATCCTATAAAAAAAAATAGTAGCTTAATGCTGTTGTGTTTTGTATGGTGAGTGTAGAGAACCGGAGGCCCTTTTTACTGGTAACGAGGATTTCAATTTTAGTCATCAAGGGTGACACCACATCTGCGTTTTGATTCTTAATTGAGGATAAATGTAGATTTCTATGGGCCACAGCATCCACTTACCATCAGGTGGACTATGTGGTCGTTTATCGCCATATTCTATATAAAAACACAGCAGTGCATGTACTACCGCTTGGCGGCAGAAGGTAAAAGGGTGGTAACTACCCAGACGGACTCTTCGGCAGAAAAAGAGTCCTACTACCTAGTAATTTACTAATTGTATTAACAGATTTGCACTTGTACTTGTTCCCCTATTTTAATTTAATTTAATTATATATAAACCGGCCTTACTTACCTATACCTTTTTAATATAATGAAATTATAAAAAAATGCCTATTTCCCCTGTTTTAAAAAAGAGAATCTATTACTTCGTACTTTACCACCGATGTTCTGGAAGTCAATTTGAACAAATGTCAATAACAACAATTTAAACATGCTGCAGCTACGCTACAGTCTACAGCTACAACTCGGCTAGTAGGGGAAGAACCACGCTCTCATCCTCTTTATGTGTGCATGTTTCACCCTTACTTGTATAAATTGAAAGAGAAAGAGAGCAGCTCAAGAGGCTTCATATTACACGAGCAGTCCAGATTCGATCCCCGCCGGCACCAATGAAATTGTAAATTATAAAATTAAAACTAAGCCCAGTGTAAACCAGTACGTAGTAAATTAGTGCAACTTTAAGCACTGATTTACCACGTGCACCTATGCCGCTTGTTGTTTACCTGGGACAAATAGTCCGACTAGGTAAGTCCAACTTCGATCGAGAGGTCAATCGACGGATTCAACTCGGCTGGGCAGCGTTCGGGAAATAACGGCACATCTTCTCGTCAGGTATACCTCAAAACTTGAAAACCAGACTGTACAACCAGTGCGTGTTGCCAGTGATAACCTACGGAACTGAGACGTGGTCCTTCACTGCTGGCCGTATGAGGAAGCTCAAAGTCGCTCAGCGAGCTATGGAAAGGGCTATGTTCGGCGTTTCTCTGCTTGATATACTTAAAAACGAGGATATCCGCAGTAGAACCAGAGTAACCGACATATCCCCAAGAATTAGTATGCTGAAGTGGCAATGGGCCGGCCATATAGCTCGAAGAACCGACAATCGATGGGGAAGAAAGGTTCTCGAGTGGCAGCCTCGTACCGGCAAGCGAAGTGTAGTGCGCCCCTCCACTAGATGGAGTGACGACCTGGTTAGACATGCAGGAAGTCAATGGATGCAGGTGGCTCGAGACCGTGCTTTGTGGCGTTCCTTGGGGGACGCCTATGTTCAGCAGTGGACTTGTAAAGGGCTGTAATGATGATGATGATGATGATACCACGTGCTCCGCGGTGAAAAAATATCGTGTAGAAACCTACATGTCTGAGAAATAAATAAAATTATATTACGAAGACATATGGAGTCCGTCAACACGAATTAAGGCAACGCGGCGGACTTTATTATCCCAAAACCCTCTCAGAAATAAGAGGAGGCATGTGCGCAGGTGTAGGACTCATCGTAACGGCTGCAACTTTAACTTATAATCACAGTAGTAATTTAAGTAATTTATTTACATAATAAAATTAAAATATACAATATTTAACACCACAACAAAAAAATTCTAAAATCTTAAATTATCATACAGTACTACTCCCCGCGGTAAAGTGCCAAAAACGCTGGCTGAATAGCAATACTTATCCTTTGGGCGAGAAAAGAACCAGTCCTCTTATCACCAGCGACGACGAGAAGTCGCGGTTACAGTTCCTTTAGGAACTTCACCGCACGTGGACCCCACGGACGGATAGTGTCTACAGCAAATGGCACAAACATGTAGTCATCTCTTAGAGACTCAACTTACGCCACTTTCTCAGCTCAGCCACCTCTGATACCGCTGCGGTTCTAAGCGAAATACCGCTGATGAGAGATTGCCAAGGTATCTACGCACGAAGCTTCTCACACTAGGGCTTTACCTCTCTTACAAGGCCTCTTCTCTCTCTTTTAATTTTAGAGTAATTCATAATTCACGTAAATTCAAGAAATCGTTACCCAAATGATGTTAAATATATTTAATATGATTTTATTAAGATGACGAAGATGACTAATTATGAACTTTAGTATGTATTTTATATAATACATACTAAAGTCCATAATTATAAAATGAATACAAAATATTTTCATAAAAATTGGTTTTGTTTTCAAAGTAAATAAGCTTTTGCTTAAAAGGAAATAATCGGAATATTCACGAACTACAACATATAGGTATAGCACAATATAAAGTGCAATTCCCAATACTGAAACCATGTTAATGTGAATAAATATACGTGCATCTAGACCAAGACTTGGTCTAAAATAGGATTAATTAAACAAACTGACGGATCACGACGTCTGCAAATTGCAAGCTACAGCTGTGTCTCTAAAGAGAACTGTTCATTCAAGCTTACCATTTTCGTAAATCAATACACGTAATTCAGTAATTCCTGTAACATTTTAGTTGAGTTAATTTATGGACTTCTTTCAGTACATGTTTAAAGGTTGTTTTGTCTCTATGCAAGGTAACTGCTGACAAACGAGCTCTCAATCCACCTGATGATAAGTGGATGCTGTGTCCCATAGACATCTACAACTACCCTTGATTAAGAATCTAAAGGCAGATGCGTCGTCGCCCCTGAGGACTAAGATGGAATACCTCGTTTCCAGTAAAAAGGGTCTCCGGAACCCTACACTCACCATACGAAACACAGCAGCATTAAGCTGCTATTTTACGCTGGTATTCTGTCAGAGCGTTGTCCTACCCCGGTCGAGTCGACCCCTTCGTGCTTCAACCATAATATAGCTGCAGCATAGCTCTACCATGTACGAAAAAAGTTCAAAATTTCTAACTAACTTCTGACATCATGAGGTAACATTTGGCATACATAAATAACTTCGATGATAATGCAATAATATGGTACTACAAACCTGATCTGATGATGGACCCGGATAATCTCTAGCAATGCTCATAAAATGTTGTTTTTAAATCGATTTTATTTAAGTCTGTGAAAAGCGTTTCCGAAACTACGGGCTGTTCAAGCCTGAACTAACTCGATTAAAGGTTATTGTTTCAATTATTGCGACAATGGGCTACTTATTTATTTAATACCGCCAACAAAAGCACGTAATCGTTTTTAATTACCCAATTAACACAGTAACGGTTCATTAAATGCAAATATGTAATGGTAGAAAATCACATTTGCACTTTTGAATGCAATAACTCCATGTGTAATTTTAATTATTTCATAATGCATGTAGACTTATTATGTGTATTTGTACAGAATTGACACATGTATTTGTTTCACATAGTTACTTGTATTTTACTTGTTTTTTAGGATATGACTGTATGAGATGGTAGGTCTTCTTTTGTGGCCATATCTAAGTTGGTACCATTTTCTTACTTATTTCAGTCACCATGTGCCGTCACCGATATGAATCTAACAAAATGTACTTTTATTTATATATTCATATAGATTTAATTAGCTGTGGCAATTAGCTGTCGCATTCCGGCAGTCAAGCGCACTGTACTTGTCAAAATTCGCTACGGAAAGCGTCTTTTTGCGAGAATCGAAGTTTGTAACCCGGTTGAGCAAGCACATCCTATCGTGGTGAAAACCTCTCAATCTCTTCACGTGTTTCTTTTATAGAATAAAAATTATAAACGATCACACAGTCCGCCTGATGGTAAGTGGATGCTGTGGCCCATAAATATCTACATCTATCCTTGAACAAGAATCAAAATGCAGATGCGTTGTCAACCGTGAGGACTAAGATGAAGAGATGGGCAGCAGCATCTTTCTAATAACGACTAAAAGTAAAAACTGCGGTTGCCAACCCGCTTCCGAAGCGTGGCAACTAAGGCAAAATACCTCCCTAGGAGGCAATCTATGAGGTAGGCCTATGTTCAGCAGTGGCTGTAACGGTAATGGGTTACTGTGAGACACTGCATCTTAGTTATTAGGGAACTGCTCATTCTTAGTGAGCCATACTGTACGGCTACAGAAATAGGTACGTATCCAAACAGTCTCCCACGCAGAAAAGGAGTTCTAACATCTTACAAATAAAACATTGTAGTTTTTCTGGCCTTGTGATAGTGGCGTAAGAGAATATCAACCCGTAGGTGTCGTAAGAGGCTACAGAGCGAAATGGCATAAGGAATGGCAGCAACAACTTCCAGACAACAATTCTAAATAATAAAAAAACTTCGCTAGCCGACATCCTTACCAAGCGTGGAATCTCTGGCTGATGAGACAACCTATGGGAAGCCTATGGAACTTTTGATAGGCTATAATGAATGATTGAAAGAGTCTTTTCCTTACCAGCTCTTAAAAGTCCAATGCTGAAAATGTTAATACGTTTAAAAATAAGCTATAAAAACATGTTTACACATAACCCTCCGTGGTAGCTCAGATGGTTAACGCTCGCTGTAAGTTTCACAGTACGCGATCACCCCGGGTTCGAACCCCGCCGGCACCTATAAAATTGTTAATTGCAATTTTAAGTGCTGATTTACCACGTGCTCGGCGGTGAAGCAAAACATCGTGAGGAAACCTGCATGTCTGAGATATAAGACAAAAATATTTCGAAGACATGTGAAGTTCGCCAACACGCATTGGGGCAGCGCGGCGGACATTGCCTTGCCCTAAACCCTCTCAGGAATGAGAGGAGGCCTGTGCCCAGCAGTGAGACGTACATAGGCTGTAACTTTAACTAACTTTAACACATTACCTTCTTCTACTATTTAGTTATAAATTAAGCACCATACATTAATAAGCACTATTCATTATTAAGCACCAGATGCAATATCTGAATTTTTTTCATATATAATTTACTATGTATCTCATTATAAGTGAAACTCTGCTTCTTATGAGAAAATAATTTTTTAAACCCAAGAGCTAGTTTTATAGTCTCTTATCGAGTATTATTTCAAATGGTACCTAATTCAAAATTTACATACGCATACACGCTTTTCGGTTTAGGTTACACTTAATTTGGCCCATCTTCAATACATCGCCAATTTATTCGCGAAAATTCAGTCTAATCACCTCTGCCACATAAATTTGCTTTGTCACTCTTTCCTCATTCATTCTTTCTACATGACCAAACCACCAAAGCATTTCTTTCTTAATCCTGGTCACAACATCATCTTAAAAACCATACTTTTTCTTATCACAATTTCTCCCCTGTCATGTAAATTCACACCCATAATGACCACATTTCTACAGCATTTATTCTACTCTCGTGCTTATTCTGCCACACCCAACTTTCACTACCATACATTAAGGTTTACAAATAAGTCGAAAGATTATATAGATAAAACTATATAAGCCCACATACAATAATCATTTACATATATTTATACAGGGTTAGTTTGCAAAACCGGCCAAATATATGAAGAAGGTTCAGAATAAATAATATAGCCAAATGGTGAAGAAAACTTAATTACAAAAAATCTCAAACATTCTGTCCTTTTTATCTTTTAAATTCAAAATCTGTTGTTATGCATTATTTTAACAGATATTACTGCGCACGCACACATTCATAAGTGTCGATCGGTAGACAAAAACGTTGTTGCCCATAAATCACATTCAATTTGGGATAATTTCAAATAGGTACGTGAGGGTAATATGGTCACCTTAAGCTTTGCCGCCCTATAAAACCAAAACTAGGCGGAGGACAGAGACAAATACACAATGTCGTATACTATAATTAATATATTAAGAAAAAAATAAGACACAAACCTTGGAAATAATTAGGAACACTTCGAAAAATCAACTTAAAAAAAATTACTATATTACCCAATACTAAAATTGACTAAAATATAATATAATATCAACTGTCTAAATGGCGTCGATAATGCGGCGCCATTTTGGCTCTTCAATATTTGTGTGACGGATGAAGAGCTACCGTATCACAGAGCCGTCTATGCAAATAAGGCTGTAGTTTTTGAGTTTTTTTCTTATGAAAGTGACCATATTAACCGGATGACCATATTACCTTCACGTACTATATAAGTAGAAGCCTTATTTACTTGTATTTTGAAAAACTGCAGTAACGGTATATCATTATTTATATATTCGAACTTAAGTTTAAAATTTGGCTACTCTTTGAAAAATAACCGTGTATTTATATATATTTTTAATAATTTAATCTCCGCAGACCAATAAAGGAGAATATCATACCTGTTATTATTTTCTTACACTTTACTGCACACATTGAGAAAATAAATTTTCTTCTTTGGCACAGCGATCACGTCCTGTCTATAGCAGGCCACTTGGGATTGTAATTTACGAGGGGCCAAGGGCTTATGTTCCTACAAGACCGATGCCAGCACACGAGCTGCATTTCGAACGCCTTTGCGGTCACGTGTTTATGAGACAGTGCAATACTTCGTGTTAGGTAGAATTATTTTCACCAACTACATGGTTTAAGGTGCACATATGTGCGTCCAGCAGGGGAGTTTTATAAGCTAATAAATCAAGAAAGACGATAATGTACGCGTAGGTGTGTGTAGTGTCAAAAATTTTGTAAATGTTTTTAACCATTATATACCAGTGCTTGACTACGAGAATGAATAGGCTTTTGTTGCGCTAAGAAAGTGTGTAAAATATCACAGACTTTCTTAACGGTGAGCCATGGTAGCTTGGGGCTAAGCGCTCGCTGTAAATTTCGCAGTACACGAGCAACCTGGGTTCGATCCCCGCCAGCACCAATGAAGTTGTTAATTTGCTGATTTACCACGGCGGTGAAGGAAAACATCGTGAGGAAACATGCATGTCTGAGAAATAAGAAAAAAATATTTCAAAGACATGTGAAATTCACCAACACGCATTGGGGCAGCGCGGCGGACATTTCCGTGCCCTAAAACCCTCTCAGAAATGAGAGGAGGTCTGTGTCCAGCTGTGGGACGTATATACAATATAGGCTGTCACTTTTTTTAATTTTACTAGTAGTAGGACTCCTTTTCTGCCTAGGATTTAATCTGGATAGATATCACCCTCTGCCAACAAACAGTAGGGCAAACACTTATATGTTCCAGTCTGAAGTACAATAGAGAAAAATACAATAACAGGCTGTAAGGTTTTTCTGCTGCAGCTATATTATAGTTGTAGCACCAATGGGTCGGCTCGAACGGAGAAGGACTACGCTCTCACAGATTACCAGCGTAAAATAGCAGCTTAATGCTGCTGTATTTCATATGGTGAGTGTAGAGAAACGGAGACCCTTTTTTACTGGAAACGAGGCATTCCATCTTAGTCTTCAAGAGTGACAACGCATCTGCATTTTGATTTTTAATCGGGAATAAATGTAGATGTCTATGGGCCACAGCATTCACTTACCATCACGAGGATTGTGTGCTCATTTGTCACCTTTTTCTATAAAAATATTAGTTCATTAAATAATTTTTATTAAATAAATGCGCGTTATAATTAAATTACATCGTAAGCATAATATAATACAGTAGTTAAAGGTAAACTCCATTACCTACTTTAACTAAGCAATTTGATCTTAAGGAACTTCATACCAAACATACCAGTCTCACGCTACTGTTTGACACTGCTATGTTATGGGGAAGTGGTCTAACATGGTCTACATTTCGAATGACGCCGAAACCATGCTTAAATTCTTGACTCGCACTCACGCACTCATCCTTCTTCTATCTTTCTACAACAGCCTTTAAAGTTCACTGCTGAAAGCACATATTATATAAACCTCAAATCTTTATATATATAAAACTCCTAAACTACTGAACTGATTACAATTAAATTTTTGGTCAATGTGCAGTTTGGTCCACCTTGAGAGATAGGATAGTTTTTATCCCGATAAGTGACCCTTAATATTTTTATTTCGAATTTAAGGATTTTTTCATTGGACAAAGGGTCGTCAGAAAGGGCAGAACAATGTCTGCCTGGTCAGCTAGTTATTATATAAAGTATTCTATGCCGTCGTGGTCCTTCCCCGGTGGAACTAACCCGCTCTTACTGCAACCATTACGCTGCAACGTGATGTAACAAAATTGAACTATGTTCTATAAATCCGACTTAGATTAACCTTCCCTTACATCTTTCTAGCTGATAAAGCTATTTCCGCCTTAATTTAAAATCCGCAATCGTAGAAATGCAGTCCGCAAAACCTTATTTCCCTAAGCTACATACTAATGAAATAGCCGCGTAACTCTGATTGCGTTTTGGAGATATTTTAAATTAACTAGAAGCCTCGTGCTACAGTAGAATATTTACAATACGAATGTTATGAATTTATTATTTTATTTTGAGATATTTTAACTCCTTTCATAATCATTACAACCCTTCACAAGTTCATTGCTGAATATAGGCCCCTCAAGGAACGCCACCAGGTAGAGTAATTCTCGCAGAAGGTTGTTCATTTGCAGGTTTGTTCTTCGAGTCGTACCGCTGCTCATACAGTAGATATTCATAGGTCTGGCTGCAACTGTATACGACTTTAATTCTTTAAATACAATGAAAACTGAAACAATTTTTTTTATAAAATAATTAAAATTGAAGTGTCTGTTTGTAATGTTAAAATAACAGCTTTTTGCTAAATGCATATGAAAGTATATACAGTACTAATAACAAAAAACAATTTTAAAATTTTTGTCTGTCTGTCTGTCTGTTATAATTTCCCAAACGGCTAGACCGATCTTGACAGGAATTTCACGGGCAGATAGCTGATTATAAGGAGTAACTTAGGATACTTTTATTTTAGAAAAAGAATTAGAGTTCCGCGAAAAAAAATTAAAACCCATGAAATCGTAGTAAATTCCACGCGGGCGAAGTCGCGAGGAATAGCTAGTATTTAATAAATGTATATCCTCGGTAATACGGATTCAATGAACACACTGCAAACTGAAATCGTAGTTGTTATTCTTAGAGCACAAAGCATGGCTTAGTTAGGGATCCTCGGTCGGATCGGAGATATCATACTATTTATATATAAACCGAATGCCTTGAATGGTAGTTGTACAAGTTTAAATCTTTGTTCTCCAACGTTTGGAAATATCGAGATCTTACTAGAGATTGGACATTTTAATTCCGCTTTTTATACAACTAATTTATGAACAATATACGACTGCCTAGTTGGTCTAGTAGTTGGTAGTAGTGCGATTGCTGATCATGAGGTCCCGGGTTCAAATCCCACGGCCACTTGGCCAGAAAACTCATTTCTGTCATGTTATGTAATCACAAGAACTGAACATAATATTATCCACCCCTAAATTATCGATTTTAGTGCAACGTCGCACTAAAATAAATAATCTCCTCCATTTTACAGCTGACCGCGAGCCCAGAGTCCGATGAAGCTGTAAGAGCCGCATAGGCTAACAGTATTAACATCACAGAAACTAGACTAGAATTCAGATTGATGCCTCCCAGTCAACTGCGCGATACCACATGAGTAAAGAAACCGTACAGAGGCAAATCTTCTAAGGAGCTGTCAAAATTTTTATCTATTTTAGTAGGGTTGGCACAGGAAGATAAAATTAAATAAACAAAACGTTTATCAACTTTTGTTATATACTTAAGATAGAATATTTTTTTATAAACTACTAATTCTAAATATTAGTTGTGCCTTTTAATTAAATGATAAATTATGAATCTAATGTAAATTTTTTTAATTATATATTGGAAAGCACTCACATGGCATAACAAATATACAGTCTGGCACACGTTTTAATATTTCATTACCAATATTTACAATGTTTCTTTCGAGATCAATATTCGAGAAAAAATATTCTAAAATTTTTGCTCAAGCAATTCATAGATTCATTTCAGAAAGATTCTCACATTGGCTGGAACTCAAACAAGCACCGTCATTTTTGTCAGCAAGTTGAGTGTTGGAAAAACATTTCCAAATAAATAATTTACAGGTCTTTTTTTAGAAAACTTAATACAGGATTTTTCGAAGTGATCCTCACAGAGTCTATATTGTTGCCTTTTTTATAATCAAAAAGTTTTGAAAGGAGATCTTCTCATCCGACAGCTTTTAACCACTCTTGCCGTCTGAAATAATAATAGTTAAAAAAATTACCCACGTTTTTAATTTATAAACGTTATTCAATTATAAACATTATAAAAATAACTATTCAATCATTTATAGGTAGGTAGGTCACTTATAGGTGAGTTATCTATCTACCACATTAAAAATAATAAATTATAGTCAAGTTACTACTTACCTATGGTCATTGGGATAATTAAAAAATGATACTGTTCATACAAACAGTACAGTAAACCATATTAACACTTTTTTATATTTAATTTGACACGAATAATACTTTAAAAAATAAAATTTTACACTTATTATTATTTACTATAACCCTGAGTTTGAGCACTGGCCGAGCCGGTTTAAAGCAGTTTCTCCTTGTACGTCTCCGCCAGTGCTCACGCACACACGCGCCTCAAACTTGTAGTAGTGTAATTATAACATCGCGGTTGTATGAAGCTTTGCCTCTGTACACGGTACGTTTTCTTTACTCATGTGGCGATACTTTATACTGCTAGAACAAGTGGAGAGATTACCGTTATACCTTCATTTGTTCGTATTTCAATTTATTTTTACGCTCATTCCCGACAATACTTTATTTCCTTTAACAAGTGAAAATTGGCATTTCTTCACATCCCGTAGAAATCCACTGCTGGGTGTGGGTCTCTTCTTTTGTAGGGTGGATTTGCCCTAATCTATATCTCTCCTAGCCAGACGTCTTGTACATTTACCTATCTATACGCGGTAGAACCACGCTGAACATAGGTTTACCCATAGGTTATCTCATGATGTCCCCACATTTGCCATAGTTGCCACGCTTGGCAGGCGGGTTGGCAACCGCAGTATTTTTTTTTACTTACAAATATTAAAATTAATATTATCATGATTTTGCTGATTTTAATAATTTTAATGTTTGTTAAAAACAATAGAAACTCTTATGTTTACACGGTCAAATAAAATACTACTGAAATACAGCTCAATTTGTAATATGAACTCATCTTTAATGTAGTTACTTCTCTCTGTGAATTTACTATAAAATAGAGTGCTTGTGCTTGAAAGCTCCGTTAGTTATTTTGTAACTAATTTACCCACACTAATATTATTAGAACGTAAAGTTCGTAAATTTATTTATTTGTATGGTTCAGCGACTACAACCCCGATTTTAATGCAATGCAATGGCACCAAAAGTATATAACGAGATACCTAAGTGCATAAGAGATTGAGACAGCATTAATATTTATAAACGTAAAGTATTGAATCTACTAAATGATAAAGCATATTATTCTATAGATTTTTTTTTATAGGAGAGGGGGCAAACGAGCATACGGCTCACCTGATGGTAAGTGACTACCGCCGCCCATGAATAACTGCAACACCAAGGGAATTGCAGGTGCGTTGCCGACCTTTTAGAAAGGAGTAAGCTCTTTTCTTGAAAGTCCCTAAGTCGTATCTGTCAAAATCGCCGGTGGTAAACGATTCCACAGAGAGGTCGTACGCGGAAGAAAACTCCTAGTAAAACGTACAGTGGTGGACCGCCAAACATCCAGATGGTGTGGATGAAATCGGGAATTATGCCGCGATGTGTGTTCGTGAAATTTGGCGGCTGGGATTAATCCGAACAATTCCTCAGAGCACTCCCCGTGGTAGATGCGAAAGAAAATGCAAAGGAATGCAACGTCTCTTCGCAGCGCCAGTGAATCGAGCTGATCGTAAAGGACTCGGTCGTTGACGATTCGAGCCGCTCTGCGCTGGATGCGGTCAAGTGGAAGGACCTGGCACTGGGGAGCCCTAGCCTAGCGATGGGAAAATGTGAGGCCGAATCTGCGCCTCGTAAAATTGCAGGCGGTGTGCCGGCATGAAATACTGTCCCGCTCTGCTGAGCATGCCAAGCTTTTTAGAGGCCAATTTGGCCTTCTGTTCCAAGTGACCACAAAACTGCACGGCATTCGATATGTTGACGCCGAGGATTCCGATACTGGCTTAGGTAACAAGGCGAGTGTGGATCATAATGATTAACTGCGAACCCCTTAAATCCAAAACCATAATTATTGGGAGTTCAAGAATGATTTCCAACAACCTGTTCAACCTGACCTATTACAATTAATGGAGGTCCTCATCCCTTATAATGATGTGGTTAAGAAATATGGTATACTTTTGGATTCCAGTCTGTATTGGATTCCTTAAATTAATGCAGTGAACCGTAAAATGCTTGCAGCATATAAATTACTCTGAAAGCTGAACTAATTTTTTCCCCTTTTACATAAAAATTCGCTTGCCGAATCTTTACCACTCCCTATCCTTGACTATGTTGACATTTGATACCTTAATATCACTGAAGAGCAACTAACAAACTTGAGCCAAAATCTCTGTATACGGTTCATATTTCGACTTCATAAATATGACATGTCTCAGAATACCGCATTAAGCTTTTACTAAAGACAAGGCTTTTGCAACAAAATCCCATAAAATGTTAATTTTTGTCAATTAACAAGAAAATTTAAATAAAAAATTGTATTAAAGGGAAAAATTTTGACGGCTTCGTGGCGCAGTATTAGCGTTATGGTTAAAGTATAGGGAAACGTTTTTAAATATATAACCCGTGGGAACCATTTAATTGCTACCATGCTCATTCTATTATAAGTAACATTATTTTTAAATATTTTTTTAACAAATAATTCGGCTGGGTTGGTGAGCAAACCCGAGCAGAGCAACCCCTCAAGCAGCACCCGTTCAATAGTATCACGCATGTGACAGCCATCGCCCCACTCTTAAACTTTTTTTATTACTAAATAGAAGATAGATTTTATATCCATCCAACCATTACAGCCTATAAAAGTCCACTGCTGAACATGGGCCTCCTCCATAGATTGCCTCATGGAGGATTTTACCATCGTTGCCAACCACAATTTTTAACCGCCTTTTTAATTGTTATCGGGAAGATACTCCTGCCCATCTCCTGTGTCAGTTTCCCTCTGTCGCCTCTTACCATACCCAAGAGACGATATGGGGTAGATGTCCTTCCACCACCACTACACGATTTTAAATAGATTTAATATAGTTTTTAATTTAATTAATTCGTATAGTATTCATATTCTCGGTAATAATTGGATTTTAGTTACTGATTGTTTTTAAATATTCACGAGTGTAGCTCTACAAGTTCAGTTGATAAAGGCTTAAACCAATTGCTTCTTACATATGATATAAGCAAGAGATGAGATAAACAACGATGAATATTCACCGTCGTGTAAGATTCCTACATCTGGTATTTACTAAAGCAGAAACGTTCCAAACCAGTGAATATTAAACGTGTTTGTTTTAATTTATTAAAGCTCGATTTCACTGAAACTCGTGATACGAGAATAGTTAAAGGACTCTTTAGATTTAATATGAAGAATTTATATTTGTTTCACCACACCAATGAAAGATAATTTTGTGTTCAGCTAGCTACGAAAACTACCCAAAGACATTCAATATATCTTAATAATAAAGTTTATTTTTATATAGGATAAGGGAGACAAACGGGCGCACAGTCCACCTGATGGTAAGTGGTTGCTGTAGCCCATAGACATCTTCTTCTACCCTCGATTACGAATCAAAATGCAGATGCGTCACCCCATAGACATCTTCTTCTACCCTCGATTACGAATCAAAATGCAGATGCGTCACCCGTGAGGACTAAGATCGAATGCCTCGTTTCCAGTAAAAAGGGTATTCGGTTCTCTACACTCACCACACGAAACACAGCAACGTTAAGCGGCTATTTTACGCTGGTGTTCTGTGAGAGCGTGGTTCTTACCCGGTCGAGCCGACCCATTCGTGCTACAATCATAATATAGCTGTAGCGTGCCTGTACCACGTATTAAATCTAAATATAGAATCTGTCTATCTATCTATCTATCTGGATTAAACTGAAACTTTCAATTCTTCGCAAATAATGCCAACTTATAAAGAAGCTGCGAGCTACATAATAAGGATATTAAGTTTTAAAGTATTGTCTATTCTCGATTAAGAATCAAAATGGTGGTGCGTTGTCATTTTTTAATTTTATTTATTTAGGATAACAACAGTCTTTAGACGATTCGGGCAATAACAGTTATCTACGAACTATATTTGATAATGATATGTGCTACCGAAAACCTTTAATAATTGCATTTGAGGGAGTTATCGTGACCACATACAAAATCAACATCCAGACATCCACGTAAATTTTTTTTGAGACCGTTTTTCTTTTCAAAGTAGCAATATAAAATGATTTTTTAGAAAATATAAGATGGATTAATCATAATATTTTCTTGATATATGGCTACTCATATTATCGTATAAGTGCAATATGGTTATGATAGAGACATTTTAAGAACACAAAATTGCTTGACCTTGACGTGTCGAGAGAAAAAACACACCTTTGCGTTATGAGGCGTGCAATATAAAGTAATATTACATTATGCATTTAGATGTGTAACATAATAATAAATTTATAATCAACCCTAAAGAATTAGATGAAGTTCCTTACTACGCAAAACTGGACTCCAGTGTTCAACTTGATAGTGATCTCCAAATCCTCAGAAACTATTATATTTAACGTAAGGAATACGTTAAAATAATAGAATTGTAATAATAATTTTCAAACCATCCATCTATCCATACATTACAGCCTATAAAAGTCTAATGCTGAACATAGACCCTCCATAGATTGCCTCATAAGAGGGATTCTGCAATAGTAACCACGCTTGACAGGCGGATTGACAACCGTAGTTTGTTATTTTTATTCGGTTATTATGAGGAAAGTAGGCGAAGTGGTACCTGGTACGACATGCAGTAAGTCGATGGGTCAGGACCGTACTTTGTGGCATTCTTTGGGGGAGGCCTTCAGCAGTGGACTTGTGAAGGGCTGTAATGATGATGATGATTATGAGGAAGATGCTACTGCCCATCTCCTGTTACAGTTTCCCTCTGTTGACTCTTACAACACCCACGGGACAATATGGGGTGTGGATATTTTTACACCGCTACTACAGGGTTGAATTTAAAACATGTTTTTAATAGAAAAAGGGTAACAAATGGACACACAGTCCACCTGATGGTAAGTGGTTGCTGTAGCCCATAGACATCTACATCTATCCTCGATTACGAATCAAAATTCAGATGCGTTTTCATCCCTGAGGACATCGATGGAATACCTTGTTTCCAGTCAAATGGGTCTCCGGATCTCTACACTCGCCATACGAAACATAGCAGCATTAAGCTGTTATTTTATTCTGGTATACCGTGATAGCATGATCCTTCCCCGTTCCAGCTAACCCACAAATGGGTTAGCTGGAACGGGGAAGGATCAATACTACAACCATAATATAACTGCAGCATGACTCTACAACGTATAAAATTCAATTCTTCATAAAATAGGACGACTTCGTATTTGATATATTGGTTTCCTTATTTCTACTAAGAATCTTTAATCAGGACGGTGCCTGAGTGGAATTTTAAAAATTAATAATATACGAAATCTGAAATTCAATACGTAATCTCATATTATTACAGATAACACAGACACACACAAACAGACTGTAGTAATACGAAATAAGAATCAATTCCGGCGTATTACGAATTCGGTTATAAACGTGTAGAGATCTTTGATAAAATTTAATCTCTGAGCTTAATAGTTTTATTATTTCTTAATACTTAAATCGATATTTGCCATCACAAAAAATTTACAATGCCTAAATGAGCATCAATATATTTATACTTGAACATCCAAAAGTGAAGTACCTTTTTATGGTATTTATTGTAAATAGAGAGGAATGAAACTTCTATCATCAAGGGCTCATCCCAGCCTATAGAAGTCCACTGCTGAACATATGCCTCCTCTCAATCCTCTAAAAAAGGCAAGCCTCACAAGAGAGAATATTTGCCATAGTTGCTACGCTTGGCAGACGGGTTGCCAACCGCAGTTTTGTTTACTAGTTGTTATTGGGCGCTGCTGACAATCTCCTGGTTTGTATCCTTCTGTCGCCTTTTGCAACTCCTTCGTTTAAGAAACACATTCCTATAAATAGAGTTAGCAACTCTACTATATAATATAGTATGCCACTATATCGGGGATCTGCAAACTACAATTACTAAAAGTAAGCATAAAAATAACATAAACACTCACGCCTGTTACCCAGAGGGGTAGGCAGAGACTATTGATTTCCATTTGGCACGATCCTGACACACCTCTCTCGCCTCCTCCACATCCATATACCTACGCATACACGCTCGTCGGTTAAGGGTACTCTTAATTTAGCCCATTTTCAATAAATCGCCAATTTGGTCGATAAATTTTCGCCTAGGGCGTCCTTCCAGACTCTGCCGTTCACCTCTGCCACATAAATTTGCTTTGTCACTCTTTCCTCATTCATTCTTTCTACATGACCAAACCACCTTCCGCATTCCTTTCTTAATCCTGGTCACAACATCATCTTGCAAACTATACTCTTCTCTTATCACACAATTTCTCACTCTGTCATTTAGATTCAGCCCTAACATACTCCTTAATGACCGCATTTCTACAGCATTTATTCTACTCTCGTTCTTCTTCTGCCACACCCAACTTTCACTACCATACATTAAAGAAGGGACTAACACAGCATTGTGAATTGCCATACGTGGCTTTTTGGACACATTCTGACTTTCCACAATAGAGTGTAGAGCCCCATTTACTCTATTTCCTGCGATCACTCGTCGTTCTATATCCTTATCATATCTACCATCCCTGCTAAATACATATCCCAAATACACAAACTCATCTACTTGCTCGACCAATTCCCTTATATTCTTATTTCACATATAGTTTTACTTTCTTCTCTTTCAAAAACCATAACTTTCGTTTTACTTGCGTTCACTTTCATTCCCTTTTCTTTTAATGACCTGTTCATTAATGTAACCATCATTTGCAACTCGGCCGCCGACGACGCAAGTATGACTTGATCATCGACGTACAAAAGGCATTTGACGGTTAACTCTGGGTGAGTTAACCGTCAAATGCCTTTTGTACGCTTCTCTTACTTTCTCTTTTTGTACGTTTTCTTAACCCGCATTCTTCAACTTTCAAATTTTCCAAACAACTGTCCATAAATAGATTGAACAGCCACGGGGAAGCCACACAGCCCTGTCTGACACCTTTATGGATGCCAAATCAGTCCGAGTAGGTTTTTTTTTAAAACTTTTTACCATATAAACGAACAGAACTCTATAATACAAAGGGCACGTCATAAGAAGCTAAATCCACTTTACTCATATGTTTTACATTATTTTGACAAGTTATGCATTATTGTAAGAACTAAATAATCGGTAATAAAATAATATCTTACGCAGATGATACCGTGCTTCTTTTTTTCCGCAAATACTGTAGACAAGGTTTATTTATGTGCACAACAAGGTTTTGACAGGGTTAATAAATGGCTCCAACAAAACATATTAACACTGAATTCGGACAAAGCCAAATTCATTTTTCTATTTTTATATTTAAATTTATGCAGTACGCCCCCGTGTAAGGTTTTTGCATAACCGTCGTTTATTATAAGTCTGGTAACATGTTGCTTTGCTGGGATGATAATTGGGTGCTTAGTATTCGTCGATAAATACTCTGCACTATTCAATCGACCTGCAACCCTCAACAATCCATTCTCATCTAAGTAGGGTGTCAAATTGGCCAATGAGCTTTTACTTCGCACTCTTCCGTCCCTTTTTAAGCACTCTACCTCTTGTCTATTCTTCTTTACAAATTTATCCTTGATAAAGTTTAACGCATCTTGTTTCTATAAAATTAATTTCATCAACATTTTTTAAAAAATCCTTTTTCCTTTTGTTTGGTAATAACCTTCTGCAGTATGCTAAAACTCTTTTCATTTTTGACAACGATGAAAATTTTTGCCAAATCGGTTCTCCTTCGAAATAACTATGAAATGCATTCTTGATTTCTAATTCTGTTTGAGGAATTTCCAATGTGTCCAATACGAGTTCCAATGTCTATTTGTATTTGTTTAAGCCAGTCGGGGCCAGACCACCAAGTATCTTGATTAGCCAAATCATACGCTTTAATTCCTCTTGTTGCTAGATCAGCCTGGTTGACAGAAGATTGGACATAGTTCCAGTGATTGTTGTCTAATACTCGTGTTATCTCGGCCATCCTATTTGCTACGAATGTTCGCCACCAGCTTGGGTCCGATTGTAACCATGATAGAACTACCATTGAGTTGGACCAAGCAAAAATTCTTTCTTTAGGGATGGACAATAGATTTACAACATCACTCATGAGTTCTGCAACAGATATTTGCTTCAAAGATGAAACCTTAGTCCTCGATGCATATATCATTACATGTATTAACGCGTTGTTAATTACCTTGAGATATACAACTGCAGCGTATGCGTTTACTGATGCATCTGCAAATCCATGTATTTCCATGTCTTTCAAGTTTTGCGACGTTGTATTAAACCATCCTGGTAAAGAAATGTGTTGTAAATGAATCAGCTCTTTCCTATATCTCAACCAGTCTTCAATCAAATGCGGCGGTAATTCATCATCCCAACCTAAGTTACAGATCCATAATTTTTGTATTAATATTTTTGCTGATATGACTACTGGAGACAACCAACCAAATGGGTCAAACAGGCGAGCCACATCGGAAAGGACTGATCTCTTTGATATAGGACACTATACTTCAGGTAAGTTTACAGTTATTTTAAATTAATCTTTTCTATCCCATGTCAAACCTAAATTTTTTATAACCTTGTCTAGATTTATATCTAATTTTTCTTTCATAGTACATTCCCTCTCTTGTAAAAAATCTAATACTTCTTCACAATTACTGGACCATTTTTGCATTTCGAATCCCCCCTTTCTTAGTATCATTTTAATTTCTTCGCACATACCTTTCGTTTTTTCTATATTTTCATTCTCAGACATTAAATCATCCATTGAATAAAACTAATTCTACGGATTATATCGCGTTTAATCAACTTATTTTTATTAATTCTCGACGTTTCAAGTGCTTTAAGAAAGCACCAACGTTCCAGGAAGTCTGCAGTTTGTGATCATATCCTAGACGGCCCCCGCCATTACATTAGATTTGATAAACCACAAATTCTCGGGAAAGAACATCGATTCCTGCCAAGGATGATACGTGAGGCTATTGAAATTAAAAACATCCTAATTTCAATAGAGAGGAGGCTGGATACTACCACCTGCTTGGGATCCTGTAATTAATAAAATTAAACTAAACCCAAGCATACCACTGCAAGACTTCAAGACACAGTTAGTTCATTCTGCGTAGATCGGACCAAAATTAATAATTAAAAGCTGAAGGTACTCCGTGTTAACTCTGGCATCGGGACATCAATCACCTCAGTCCCCCGTGACCATGGGTGTTGTAAAGCACTTGAAACGTCGGGAATTAATAAAAATAAGTTGATTAAACGCGATATAATCCGTAGAATTTGTTTTATTCAATGTGTAGTGTTCGCGTAAATATAAGAAATCATTAAATCATCCACGTAAAAAGATTTTTTTATTACAGATGCAGTGTCAGGATATTCTTCCGCTTCTTCCTTGACTAGCTGACATAATGTTCTTACGGCAAGGTAAGGTGCAGCAGCGGTGCCAAAGGTAACTGTCATTAGCTTGTAGCTCTTAACTTCTTCGCTTTCTTCGTTTCACCACACTATACGTTGTAAGTTTGCGTGGTCTTCTGTCACCCTTACTTGCCTGTACATTTTATTTTGATTATATCACCAATCACGCAAAATTTATGTATTCTCCACCTGTTGATTATACTACGAAGATCTGGTTGTAAAGCGGGTCCTACCATCATACAGTCATTTAATGAGTAACCACCGGTACCCTTTGCAGAGGCATCAAAGACTAATCTGATTTTTGTAGTATCTTTGTCTTCTCTGATAACCAGATGATGCGCCAGGTAAACTGCACCTTCATGATTTTCATCTTCAACTCTCATCATGTGTCCCAATCGTAAGTATTCGTGTATTACTTCCTTATATGCAATTTTTAACCTTTCATTTTTTCTAAATGCTTTTTCAAGAGACTCCAGTCGAGTGATGGCCAGCTTCTTCGTGTCTCCACACATCCTTACTGTATCTTCATAACTTTGTAACTTTGTTTTAACGGTAAATGTACCACATATCTTCCTGTTTCATCTCTTGTAGTTGTATTTTTGTATATTTCTTCACATTTAGTTTCTTCTTTAGTTAATATTTTCTTGCTTCTATAATGATCAAAATCTATCTCCCAGAACTTCCTCAGTAGATTATTAGTTTCATCATCTAAACTTGTGACATGTAGGCTTTTTATTTTTGGTAAACTACTTGCTGACTTGCTAACGCTTTCTGATTAAATCCACCCCTGGTTTGTGTACTGGACGACTAAGTCGCCCGGCCCCCTTATCAAACCTGAACCAATTATTTTACAAAAAACATCAGCACTGAGAAGAATGTCTATTCTACTCGGCGTATGAAAATGGGGATCAGCTAATTTCATACTATTAAGTTGAGGCCAACCACAAATTTTTACTTCTTTAGCAGGTAACCTACGAGTCAATGATTTAAGCACATATGCTTTTATATTGACAGAAAATTTTGATACGCATTTTGACTTAACTACCAATTCTGCCATGTGATTGATACATCTTCTACTTTTCCCTTCTACACCAGAGACCACACTGTTGATGTTAGTTCTTCTTAAGCCTAATAAGTCGACAACTCGTGCGGTCACGAACGAAGCCTCTGATCCCTGATCAATAAGTGCACGGAAGACATGTGTTTGTCCTGCCCTTGATGTGATGTCTACCAATGCTGTTGCCAGTAAAATCCTTTAACCAGGTTGTTCCTTAGACATATGCGCTGTTACCTTTATCTCCGTCTCATCTTGTTGCTTTAAAGTAGTCCTTCTGTTGTCATCTTTTCATTCGTCGTCAAATGCTTTCTATCATTATTAATGATCGGAATAGGTAGTGCAATTTTGTGGGATTTCGTAACGTTATCTTAATATGGATATGCCTTTAAATCCCGTTAGTTTGAATTTAATACGATCACTTTAATCCTAAAAGCTTAAAGTACTAAACTATCTGATAAATACATTGTTTATTATGGCGATGGTTGATAAGAGCGGTAAAAGTCATTGTTACTATGTGCGAGAGATAGAGACAAAATGATATTTAGTAAGCGTTGTCACTTTCTTTTCTATTGTCACCTATACAATTGGGATTTTGTATTATTTACCTTCCTTGGTTCGTTGAGTGCGCACGTGGTGATTTTGTGGTGACTGTTTTGTTTTGACGAACTTTCTGCTTATTTACGGACTGATTTCTCTTCTATTCATGACTATTTTGGATATTGTAAACAGACTTTAAGTTTATACTGTGACGATTTGGATTAGTTTTATTTTTACGAAGATCCCGGTAAGTTTTATTTTATTTTTCCAATAAGCTAAGGAGTAACTTAGGCTACTTTTATTAAAAAAAGAATAAGGGTTTAATGCAGAAAAATGAAAACCTATTTGTTTGATAAATTCCAAGCGGACGAAGTCGCGAGTAGCAGCTTGCTTAGCAATAAATTAGCGCTGACTTTAATAAATTTTATTGTTCTTTATTATTCTGGTAAAAAAAAAATGGGTAAGTAATTTTTTTTTGGATACAGATATGGCGTGGCAGGCTACAGAGAAACCATTCATCGGTGGATTGAACATTATTCTGCACTATTCTTTGAATCAAGATACCACACTATTTGCTGTAGTAAATGTGAATGCAACGTTTGGTGTGGAAAAGTATTTTGAAGGACACCTCAATGGAGCTAAACATAAAGAGACACTTCCGAAGCCCCAAGAACATTTTTATTTTAAGCTCATCGAGTTTCTTATTCTCTGTAACATCTCGTGGTCTCAAGTTGAAAACCCAGCCTTCAAAAACTTTTTCAAGCAGTACATTTGTTGTTCCTGCGCTATTCATCCAACACTACCAAGCGAGTCAGTGCTTAGATAAGTTTATCTGGACAAATTCTTCCATAAATGTATTATATTCCATATATATTTATACACAGTGAAAGATCCGGTGAAAAATTATGGATTTTACTTGACGGAATTTCCGATTTTTGGGCAGATACGTCGTCTACTTTTTAGTTAAAGCATTAAACCCGATGGATTCTAAAAGAACAAACCTTGTATCATGTAAAGTATTCGACGTAGTGAACGGACAAACCATTTCTCAATTTGTTATCGATTGCATCGAGTAGTTATGGGGTGACTCATGTGAAAATAGTGGGAAGTGTGCTACTGTTATGTACAGATAGGGTTGCATATATGTTGCCAGCGGGGCGACTTTTAAAATAATTTTCACCTAATATGAAGCATGTCTTTTGTTTAGCTCACTTTGCATCGATTATCAGAAAAAAACACGTTCTGAATACTATGATGTAGACAGTCTAATCGCAAACGTTAAAAAAATCTTTTGGACAAAGCCTAGTAGCGTAAAGTTATTAACAGAAAAATTTCCAAATATGCCAAAACCAGACACAACACTAAAGGGCGCTTGATTTTAAGCAGCGTTCTACTATTTAAAATATTTTGAAGAAATAAAGACTTTTTATCAAGTTTAAGAGATTCAGACGCATCTATAAGATGTATCTATAAGAAATGGAAAAAAATTCTTATAAGAAAACAAAACATCTAAAATGACCTCGATTTTCGAAAATAGTTTTCAACAATTTTAGTATTATCGAATTAGCTCCGACCCAAATTCAAAAGCGTGATTTACCTTTAATAAAAGATATAGTAAGAATAGTTGTAGCTTGGATTTTGTGTTCGCAGATTGAAGAAAAATTAGAAGCAGTTATGGCCCGGAATCCGGACTTAGACGTCATCAGGACTTATTCAGAACATTACATTTATATATTCATATGTGTGTGTTCGTATGTGTAATTATATATCTGTATGTGTATATGTATGTACGTCATGAAGGTAATATTAATATTTCAATTAATTTGTTAATGCTTAGTATTAGTTCATACCAATTTTATTTTATATTGTATTAGATTTACAGTGTTATGTTTGGTTATTTACTTTGTGGATAACTATTATTGGCTTTTTCGTGTTTAATAATTTAAGTAAAATTGTTTAATTATTAATAAGCTGTTGTTATCCTGAATAAATAAAAATAAATTAGTAACAAAACTGCTACCAATGACATGATTTTTTATAAATTTGCTCCACTGATAGCAGTAGAAGATGAACGATCATTTTTGATATATAAATGGATTTTAGATGTAAAAAGGAATAGACTGAAGGTTGAAAATTTTGAGAAAATAATTGAAATTTATTTCAATTCTATAGAAAGTACAGATAATTTTTGAAAATAATTGTATAAAAATGCAATATGACTGTTATTAATACTTGTAACCTTAGTATATATATATATATATAATATATAGTAACAAAGCCATTTTTGTCAATCTGCGTAACGCATAAGCAAGCAATAATTATTTAGGGAACTTTTTATTAACTCAAAATGAAAGTTTAGTAGTGAGTATCACACAGAAACAATTATGCAAATCCGGGTGGGTCACTTCTAGAAAACTTATCTAAATTTATCAAAAATATTGTTGCTGCTTTATACGAAAAGTATTTATAATTATTATTCTAAATACCTTACATTATTACAAAATATTACTTGTATAAAGCCGCAACATTATTTTTATAATAAAAATTTAAAAATAATAAAGAATTTCAAAGTATAGCAATGAAGTAAATAATTATTTTTGTCAGAAGAAAAACATTTGATTATAACAAATCATAAAATGCCGCTTCCCACAAGGCTTATCCATATTCATACAACGTTTGAGGTCATTCACTCTTAATTGCACTACCTATTCCGATCACTGATTCATTATGTAATAAGGAGTGATGACGTTTTCTGCAAATTTTGCATGATATTGTGTTTTTACATTTAACTACTGTGTGATTAGGCATAAGACAATTAAAACATATTAAATTATTACTCTGTACAAACTCATATCTTTCTTCTGTAGATTGCTTCACAAATTTTTTGCAGTTAAATATATAATGCTTCTCTTTACAGTAGCTACACGGCACATTTTCACCATCAGCAGCATGAAAAGACTTTGGGTTAATAGTTTTAGTAATTTTCTTTGCAGGTTCCACCATCTCAAGAGTTCTAAACTTAGTTTCCAGGAACCCTTTTAACTGCTCGAATGAAGTTAAGTCTTCTGTACCATTCTTACCAATCGACTCCTCCCACTGCTTATGTGTAACAGTGTCCAGTTTGGATACAATTACAAAATTTACAATTGCATCCCAATGTGAAGTTGGCAAACCGAGATTTTTTAACGCATTAATACATTCCACAGATGTGTAATAAGTTTGCTGACTCATAAGGTAAGGTTTTTTTGACTAAATAATTTTTTTAAATACAATTTGCTATGTATCTTTTGTTATCATAACGCCTTTTTAGTACGGACCAAGCTTCTTCATAATTCTCTCCCGTAATAGCAAATTGTGGTAATAATACTTCAGCATCTCCCTTTAAATTGCTCTTTAGATAGTGCAACTTTTAAACGTCTTCAAGGGCATCGTTTTTATGAATAAGTGCTAAGAACAAATCGTGAAACGATTGCCATTCGGTGTAATCTCCACTAAATATAGGTATCGTAATTCTCGGCAACTTTGTATCACTTGGTTTTTGGCATAGCCTTTGTTCTAATTGTTGTGCTTTATTTTCAGTATCCGTATCTGGTTAGGGTCTATATTCGTATAGCATGTGACTCGGAGCTTCGTTCCGCCAATTCGAGTTGCGTACTATTCGAGTTACGTGGATTTCAACTCAAGTTAACTCGAGTCGAGTTTCTTCCGAGTTGGCACATCTCTACTACAATTTTTTTTTAATATTACATTATCTGAACCAATGACATGAATACAAGTATCAAAACAACTCTTTTTTTTTCAGATTTTTTGATTCCGTTTAGATTTTCATAAAATCTTTATGCTATTTACAATAACAAATTGGTATCTTTTTTTTTATATAATACCATTGAGGGTCGCGAAAATTTCTAGTGGGCCCAAAAACGATTGACTCTTTTAGTTGTTTCTTAAAAATCGTGGTAGACACAGATACCGCCAATGGTTATGATTACTATATACTTCCCTCTGCTGGGTACAAGTCTCTCATTTCAGAGAGTTTTTGGTCAAGGTAATGTCCGCCGCGATGCCCCAAAGCGTGTTGGTGGACTTTGTATGGTTTCGATTTTTTTTTCTCAGTCATGCGTGTTGTTTCACGATTATTTTCCTTCACCGCCAAGCACGTGGTGAATCAGCACTTGAAATCGCCATTAATAATTTCACTGATACCGGTTTGGATCAAACCTGAGTTGGTCGCGTACTGTAAAATTTATAGCGAGCACTTATGTTGATGAGCATTTAAGCTACCATGGCTCATGTTGATGAAATACCTACAAATTCTTCGTTTCAGAGACTAAAGTTTTGTCGCATTACTTTATGGCCCAAAATTGACAAAAGAAATATCTATTCTTCTTCGTTATCATCATCAGCCCAGTATCTGCTGGGTTTCTCGTTGGTTCTTCCCAGGACAGAGGTTTTTTCCGATCCAGTGGTAAAAGTAAAAAATGACTTTCGATTAGAATTACATATAATCTATATTTAATTAAAAAAATATTCTATAAATGTCGCGATTGGCAGGCAGGTTGACAATCGCAATACGAGACGTCTCGCAACTTTGACGTTGCTGCACGTAGATGAACTACTAACAAAGATTATATGCGAACCAAAGTATTTGTATACTACTAATGTTGTAGCTTAGTAGTATTCCTTGATGCGAACGAAGTCGCGGGCATAGCTAGTACAATATAAGTGTTGTCACATTATGTTGTTTACTACCTATGGGCTACTCAAATAGAACATAATAAAGACGGTCTTTAATGTGTTATAAAATCGGATAAATTTAATGTAATTACACGACCAGAATGTTGTAGAAAGAAAATTTAACTTTGTTACTTTTTGATAATTTAATAGAATACAGATATCTTAGAAAAATACGTAAAAAATACGAGTATATTTAATAGCAGCTTAATGCTACTGTGTTTAGTATGGTGAGTGCTGAGAAACAAAGACCGATAAATGTAGATGTCTGTGTTCCACAGCAACCACTTACCATTAGGTGGACTGCGCGCTCGTTTGCGAGTTTGCGACCCTTATTCTATTAGGACGGATTAGTAAGCTGATGTGGCAATGGGCCGGCCATATAACCCGAAGAACCGACAACCGATGGGGTAAAAAGGTTCTCGAGTGGCAGCCTCGTACCGGTAGGCGAAGTGTAGAGTGACCCCCCAATAGATGGAGTGACGACCTGGTAAGACATGCAGCAAGTTCATGGATGCAGGTGGCTCAGGACCGTGCTTTGTGGCATTCCTTGGGGGAGATCTATGTTCAGCATTGGACTTGTGAAGAGCTCTAATGATGATGATGATTCTATTAAAAAAACGATAATGATACTTGACTATAATTACTGTAATACATACATACATACATAAACACTCACGCCTGTCACCCAGAGGGGTAGGCAGAGATTATGGACTTCCATTTGGCACGATCCTGACACACCTCTCTCGCCTCCTCCACATCCATATACCTACGCATACACGCTTGTCGGTTAAGGGTACTCTTAATTTGGCCCATTTTCAGTATATCGCCAATTTGGTCGATAAACCTTCGTCTAGGGCGTCCCTTTACTGTAATAATATTGATATTTATTTGTGTAATTATAATCCACTATTGTCCACTAATAATATACATTATATTGACCACTTGCATAATTAACACATTTATATTTAACTACTCTATGATCTATACTTAGTCCACAATGAGTGATGAGATAGACATCCGTGCCTGAACTGTTTAAGTAGATTATTATATGTACTCGTAAACAGCCTAACATAAGTATAACTCAAATAGAAGGTATGTACAGAACAACAACTGCACTGAATTCACTGAAAATGATATTTTCAGGTTTTTTTTTTTTGTTTTCTTTGCGTCGTTATAATATGGAAATGATGGATTTGCACTACAATTGATTTAAATCGCTCTATATTTTAACATATTAGTATAAAAGTGGATTCGATGAAAAATGCAAAGTAAAAATACCCAACTGTATTGTATATGCAGAGCCAGAGACAATCTTCCTTATATTATTATTATCGTTACGATTTATCTTGCATGTGGCCAATTTGGCATGAAGTCTTATCACTGTAAAATACTCGGGGTCAAAGCAAGGGTTGTGCACTAGGGATGTCTTTTTTACCGTTTAGGTATATCGATTATTATTCAATTTTTATTAAATAAAAATGTTTTAAAAATCGTTCGAGTGCATACTACTACTATTGCTACTGACTGCCTCGTTGGTGTAGTGGTCGTAAACGCGACTGTTGATCTTAAGGTCCCAAGTTCGAATTCTGGATCGAGTCTAACCCTTTCAAAATGACAAAAAATATTTTTGTTTTCGATGTAATAGTAGACTTATTGGAGTTCCCTGAGGTCGTGTCTGGGAAAAATAATAAAGAAATTCCCCTCCTTGCACACTCTAAACACACTCTAATATTGAAATAAAAAGGAAAAAAAATCACCAAAATATGAATTTTAATGACAAGACTCTCAAAAGGAAACTTAAAGGAATACATGAGCCAAAAGTACAAGGGAGATATTAGTTGTTGATTCATTCTTTAGAACTCCTTACGGAAAAGTTTTAAATGTGTAGTTAAATCCAGATAACCGGGCCCATCCATCTAATAATAGAATGGTAAGACTCTTTTTCTGGGTGAGTAATATAATTTTATAGTATAACATGCAGGGTACAACATTTTTTTCTTATCTAAACTTATTAATGTTATTGAATGTTCGCGATTTATGTAGTTCGCTTGTTATCAAAAACAAAAACATTGCTTTAACCGCAAGCATTCATCATTCACTTGCCTTTAACGCCACTCACAGACATGTACCGATACTTAATTTTACTTCTCGTATTAATCGGCGCAAATTCTCATCTACATTGTCATAGGAATCGCCCTTGTAACCAGAAACACCGGCTACAACGCTACAGTAACCGCAAGTACGAAAGAGTTTTCGAGGACATATCACGAAGCGTCATCAACACTGACAAATTATATTACGGGGTTTGTAATGAGAACCAGAACAATATCATTAGAGAATATTTCGCTCTTGATTTCTATACACTGAAATACAAACTTCCAGAATACACTGATAAAGATTTTACTATAAAAGTGAAACATAGAGTGCTATATGTGAACGCACAGAAACAGAATGGAGTGACCTTTAGGGATATAAGAATTTTACCGCAAGCAGTAAAAGCACAAGAAGGCCAATGGTTTATAGAAGATAATGATTTATGCCTAGTGTTCCCTTACAAAACACCACTCAAAACTGAAACGCCGACGTCATGTGATGATGTTGTCAATGAAAAAGTTTATCAGGTTTTAAAGTTAAATAATATTTTTGAATTAAGAACTGGCACTGGTCCGCTTTCGAGCAACCCAACGACGCAGTCATCACGTTAAGGAAAATATTCAATAACATATTAATAGTGCTTGACATAACACATGAAGACTTTTATAGAAAAGTGTTTATGAACTTCTAATATATTTTTTTATAAATAAATCTAATCTTCAAAGTTATGATATTTTAATCAAATCAGACCAATGTGTTAATTTTCAATTCGTTTTCAAAATGTTAACAGCTGCATCATCATAACAATCCTTCAAAAGTCCATTGCTAAAAATATTGCAACCATATTTTCAGGTATTTAATATGCCATATCAGCTTTTAGATACATTCCACATACATAAATTAAATGTACGCTTGCTGATGCCAAGATGGGTGCATACATCTGGTTGTCCGATTAGTTCGTTGTTGCCAACACTTGAAATCACTGACTACTGAATCAGCATGTTAGCATGTGTCATCAGTAGGTGAATATTTTTAACAAGTGCGTCTTTACTCTAAAGTAATATAATCTGGGTGGGTCATTATTCATTTATGTATTTTTATTTTTAATTTTACTATATTTAATTTATATTTATCATTTTCTTTTATATATTGATACAGCCCAACCAGATGAGAAACTATATTAATATCTCAATAAATAATAATAATAAAGTGATTTCTTCAGGGAAACTGAGGATTTTGTATGTGCAATACGAAAATCAGATTATTATTTTTTTAGAATAAGGGTGACAAACGAGCACACAGTCCACCTGATGGTAAAAGGATGGTGTGGCCCATAGACATCTACATTTATCATCGATTAAAAATCAAAATGCAGATGCGTTGTCACACCTGAGGACTAAGATGGAGTGCCTCGTTTCTAGTAAAAAGGGTCTCCGGTTCTCTACATTCACCATACGAAACACAGCAGCATTAAGATGCTATTTTACGCTGATATTCTGTGAAAGCGTGGTCCCTCCCCGGTCGAGCCGACCCATTCGTGCTACAACCATAATATAGCTGCAGCATGGCTCTACCACGTAAAAACCAACAACTTTCGGAGATCATCACTGTCGACATCTGTCGAGCTTGTCGCCTTTCCGGTGAGTCACTTGAGCATGTCATCTCTAGTTGTTCGCCGCTTTCAACTCTGTGTACTCGCATAGGCACAACGTAGTAGCCAGGATTCTACGCCAGGATCTCGCTCTAAAATACGGACTCCTGGATCGGAAACAGCCTTATTATAAGTACTTGCTGAAAGCCGTCCTCGCTGGCGTGGCAACTTTGGCAATATACCCCCAAGATGAGAGTTACAAAGAGACGGGCCCCAGTCCCCGTCAGCCCCGCTATTCCTAGCTACGGTGGCAACCATGGTAACGGCGGGGCAGAGGGTGCTAAGAATCTCCGGTGGAGGTTCGGTTGCCACCTAAGGCGACTCGACCTATACGCGCCTATACGACCTATTATATAAAGCGCGCATCTTGAGGACTGACGAGAAGATCCTGGAGCTGGAAGAAGAAATAGATAAGTTACGCTGGAATATTATAGGAATATCCGATGTCCGAAGAGAGGAGAAGGACATGGTAATCCTCGAATCCGGCAACTTGTTCTATCACTGAAAGGGCGACCCGACCATCTGTCCCAAGGAGGTGTCGGAATTATAGTCCAGAAATCTCTCGTTAACAACGTTGTAAAGATTGGGAGTGTGTCGACGAGGGTTGCGTACCTTATACTCAAAATCACCAAACGGTATTTGCTAAAGGTCATACAGGCCAACGCACCAACCTCGACACATCCCGATGAGGAGGTGAAAGAAATGTATGAGGATGTATATAGAGCCATGCATTCCTCCAAAACCACTATACGGTGTTAATTGGAGACTTCAACGCAAAACTAGGCACAAGAAAGAACAGTGAGCTGAAGGTAAGGAATGATTTCTTATATTTACGCGAACACTACACATTAAATGAAACTAATTTTTACGGATTCTATCGCGTTTAATTTAAACTTTTTAATTCCCGACGTTTCGGGTGCTTTACAGCACTCATGGTCACGGGGGGGACTGAGGTTTGTGACGTCCCGTTGTCATAGTTAGCCCGGCTACCTTCAGTTTTTGAATATTAATTTTTGGTCCGATCTACGCAGAATGAGCTTATAGTATCTTGAAGTCTTGCAGTGGTATGCTTTGGGTTTGGATTTAATTTTATTACTTATAGGATCCCAAGCAGATGGCAGCACCCATCCATCTTCTCTATTGAAATTAGGATGATTTTTAATTTCAATAGCCTCGCAAATCATCCTAGGTAGGAATTAGTGTTCTTTTGCGAGGATTTGTGGTCTATCAAATGTAATGTAATGGCGGGGACGATCTTGAACATGTTCACAGACTGCAGACTTCCAGAACGTCGGTGCTTCAAGTCAGCTATATGTTCTTTAACGCGGGTTTTTTTATAGATCTTTTTGTTTGTCCTATGTAAGAGAGACCACATTCACAATCCAGCTTGTACACTCCTGCATCTTGTAGAGGGATATGTCACTTGACGTATGGTAAAAATTGACTAATCTTCTTCGGCGGCTTGAAGTATGTTTAATAGAAGCTCGCTTCAAGATGTAGCCAACCTTGTCTGTGACTCCTCTGACATAGGGTAGTACAGCAGGCACACGCTCGACTGTGGCCAGCTTCACTTGGTCTTGAAGCTTGTCTTACAATACTTGCTCGATGTGCTGAAGCTTGGCGGCCAGATGTTTCAGTAATACTGCATATTCTGTAGGCATGTTGTTATCGTCTTGCTTCCTAGTTATAACTGAGATGCAGTTTTCAATAGGTAAGCATGTGAATAGTGACTGAACATCAAGACTGACCATAGTTTCCTTGTCAGCGAGATGTCTTTTATCTCACTAACAAAATGATATGAATCCTTTGTGTGTGCTTTGGTATGTCCTCTCAGTGGTGACAGTATTTTTGCCAAGTGTTGAGTCAACTTATAAGTTGGTGAATCAATTTGGCTTACTATGGGAGGTAGTGAAGAATTTGGTTTATGTATTTTCGGTAACCCATACAACCTTGGTGGTTTGGCACATGATGGTTGTTTATTACATCATCATCATCATCATTACAGCCCTTCACAAGTCCACTGCTGAACATAGGCCTCCCCCACGGAATGCCACAAAGCACGGTCTCGAGACACCTGCATCCATTGACTTCCTGCATGTCTCACCAGGTCGTCACTCCATCTAGTGGGGGGACGCCCTACACTTCGCCTGCCGGTACGAGGCTACCACTCGAGAACTTTTCTTCCCCAACGGTTGTCGATTCTTCGAGCTATATGGCCGGCCCATTGCCACTTCAGCTTACTAATCCTTTGGGCTATGTCGGTTACTCTGGTTCTACTGCGGATATCCTCATTTCTAAGTTTATCACGCAGAGAAACCCCGAGCATAGCCCTCTCCATTGCTCGCTGGGCGACCTTGAGCTTCCTCATACGGCCAGCAGTGAAAGACCACGTCTCAGTTCCATATGTCATCACTGGCAACACGTACTGGTTGTACAATTTAGTTTTGAGGTTTTGAGGTATGCCTGACGAGAAGATGGGTCGTAATCTCCCGAACGCTGCCCAGCCGAGTTGAATCCGTCGATTGACCTCTCGGTCGAAGTTGGACTTACCTAGTCGGACTATTTGTACCAGGTAAACATATTCGTCAACAACTTCGAGCTTAGTGCTCCCAACAACTACCAGCATAGGTGTGACATGGACATTAAACATGATTTATGTTTTTTCCATGTTCATCTTGAGACCTATCCGTTGGGAGACACTATCGAGGTCATTGAGCATAGTGCTTAGGTCCTCCTGCGATTCTGCCATAAGGATTATATCGTCGGCAAATCGAAGGTGAGTGATGTACACGCCATTGACGTTAATACCGTATCCTTTCCAGTCCAGTAGCTTGAAAACGTCTTCTAATGCAGCGGTGAAGAGTTTCGGGGATATTACGTCACCCTGTCTTACACCCTTCTGCAGTTGGATAGGTTTCATACTCTGGTTCTGTACTCGGATAGCCATCGTAGCCCTACTGTACAAACACTTCAGCACCTCGATATACCGACAGTCCACTTAGCACCGCTGAAGGAACTGCAGCACCGCCCAAATTTCGACGGAATCAAAGGCTTTCTCATAGTCCACATACGCAAGGCAAAGTGGCAGATTGTACTCTTCGGTCTTTTGTACAATTTGCCGAAGCGTACGTATGTGATCTATGGTGCTAAAGCCCTTTCCAAAACCGGCTTGTTCGGGAGGCTAGAAGTCGTCGAGTCTGCATGCGAGACGACTCGTAATGACTCTCGAAAACAGCACGTAGACGCGGCTCAGAAGGGAAATCGGTATGTAGTTCTTCAAGAGAGCGTTGTCGCCTTTCTTGAAGAACAAGACAACCGCACTTCTGCTCCACGCCTCCGGTGTAATGCCACCATGTAGGACGGAATTAAAGAGCTTCTGAAGGACTTCAAGTACCGGTTTTCCACCCACTTTCAGAAGCTCCGCTGTAATTCCATCCTCGCCTGGGGCCTTGCCGTTTTTAAAGTGCTGGAGAGCCATTCTAGTCTCGCTCAGACTGACATCCGGGATATCATCGGAATAGTGTCGGGTAAGACTTGCTCTTGGATCGTTAGTCACACTTGCATGTGGCTCCAACGATGACGTGTACAGCTGCCCATAGAACCTCTCAATCTCACTCAAAATCTCAGGTGTCGCGGAAACGATGCTGCCACATTCGGTCTTCAGCTTCGACAGTTGGCTCTTTCTGGCAGACAGATCTCTGGCAAAGACTTTGGAGCCCTGGTTCCACTCGATCGCTTCTTCAATACGAGCTGTATTGGAGTTACGCAAGTCCCGCCACATGCATTTTGAGATCTGTCTGTTCAGTTGCCTGTATGCTGTCAAATCTGCTGAAGACTGCAGCTTCCTCTCCCGTCTAACAACCATGAGATTAAGAGTGTGATCGGAGAGTTTTTGTGTTCTTCTGCGACGGGTCTTACAGAACTTAGCTCCAACCGCATGGACAGTTTCCACAAGCTTGTCATTTATATCGTCCACTTCATTGCAATCTTCTAGGCACTGAAAACGATTTTGTAACTCAAACTGAAAGTTTTCGGGGCTTTGGATTAGAGCATGAGGGGGACGGAGCGTTGACTTCATCAGACGTGACCTCTCCAACGTTACGTTTAGGTTCAGTGTGCCTCTCACCATTCGGTGATCACTGCCAGTTTTCACCCTCGCGATCACTGAGACATCACTGAACAGTTGTCGTCTGGTCGTCATAATGAAGTCAATCTCCTTTTTTGTCGAACCGTCGGGGCTCGACCAGGTCCACTTTCTGTGAATTTTTGGCCGCTTTTGGAAGAAAAAATTCATCATAAAGAGTCCCTCTTTCTCCATAAAGTCGGCCAGCTGCTGGCCCCTTGGGTTCCGTTGCCCTATTCTGAATTCCCCTACTTTCAGCTCACCGCTCTCTCTTGTGCCTAGTTTTGCGTTGAAGTCTCCCATTAACACCGTATAGTGGCTTTTGGAGGAACGCATGGCTCTAGAGATATCCTCATACATTTCCTCCAACTCCTCATCGGGGTGTGCCGAGGTTGGTGCGTAAACCTGTATGACCTTCAGCGAATACCGTTTGGTGATTCTGAGTATAAGGTACGCAACCCTCGTCGACACACTCCCAATCTTTACAACGTTGTTAACGAGAGACTTGTGGACGATAAATCCGACACCTCCTTGGGACAGATGGTCGCCGTCCCGGTGATAGAATAAGTTGCCGGATTCGAGGATTACCGTGTCCTCCCCCTCTCTTCGGACCTCGGATAGTCCTATTATATTCCAGCGTAACTTATCTATCTCTTCTTTCAGCTCCAGGATCTTCTCGTCAGTCCTCAGGGTGCGTGCGTTATATTTTGCCAGGTCGAGTCGTCGTAGGTGGCAACCGAACCTCCACCGGAGATTCTTAGCACCCCCTGCCCCGCCGTTACCATGGTCACCACCGTAGCCAGGAATAGGGGGGCCGCCGGGGACTGGGGGCCGTTTATTTGTGTCGTTGCTCATGGGGGGTATATTACCATAGTTGCCACGCTTGGCGAGCAGGTTGGCAAGCGCAGTTTTTTATTGCTTTTTGCTTTTATCAGAAAGATGCTGCTGCCCATCTTCTGTATCAGTTTCCCTTTGTCGCCTCTTACGACACCCACGGGAAGATATGGGGTAGTGGGTATTCATTACATATTTGTAAATTAGGGGGTGTTTATTACATATTTGTATATTAGTGGGTGTTTATTACATATTTGATTTTTTTTGCTAGCTGCCGGTTAATCCTATATATTATCCATATAAAACAATGTATCTCGCTGTAGTTGTTTGCGCGGCTACAGATGTCATAATATTTTTACTCAGTACGAATAAAATAATCATTGAGTGAAGACAGGTTTGTTACATTATTTTACCTGCAAGCAAAAGTGCACCCTATTATGGAGCGTACATGGTTCTTCGAGCACGGATCATTCAACTTGCCCTATTTCAATTACGTGGACAATGCCAGAATCTCTATAGAACTTTGCCCCAACCAAAAGTGTGCTGTACACAAATGCCGTATGCGTCATTTTTTTGCTGTTTTATTACTATATCCAAATTGTACAATTTAAAGTTTCTAGAGCTTGCGATTCTTTTTTAAATTGAACTTTTATATTTACATTTAGCCTATGCTTTATAATAGCATTCGTTACAGTTCATTGTAATTGGAATCTATAAATTGTCAGGCGCTAATAAAATATCTAAATAAAGATTTTTTGAGCCCGATATTTGATAAGGGGTTCTCCTGTTTTGGAGCTAAAAGATCCTAACACTATAAGATAACCATCATGTGTTCCTTAACTGGTGTTGGTTTTCTACATCAGCATTTAATAGATGGTAGGATTCATTTCTGCCTAGGAATTTGTCTGGGTAGGTACGACACTCTTACCTATTTTAGTCGACAAGCTGCAGTGCGTGCACTGCTGTTCCGGTCTGAAAAGTAGAGTCAGTATTATTACAGGCTGTACGGTATTCCATCTTATATGACGTGTCTGTAGCCTTTTTTGTTTGAAGTTCGCTGTAGGTGTATATGTGTGTCACTTACCGTCAGATAGGCTATGAGATTGTTTGTCATTTCAGTTTTTGGTACTTCATTGGTTGATATAATATTATGTAGGTACCTTCCCAATGACAGACCTTGACCAGCGATCGTACCAACCACCATTTTTCACAATAAACTTTGCTGCCAGTTAGCAGGCTAGATAATGTAGATCTGGCATATTTAATTTCGCTAACGCGATTTTTTGGCATTTGCCTCTTTTTACTTTTACTACACTGTACACAGAATATGAAAATGCAGCAGATTTTATTACGATGTGACAACGATACATCACAAAATAAATCAAAATAATTTATACGGGTTCACCCTAATATCAGTGGTGGGCTTGACTATTTTTGGTAGGTTTGGAGAGAAACAAGAACACACAAATTATATTTTAATTCGACAGCTGGGTATATGTTCGGGTGAGGAATTTTCCAATTAATTATGCAAAATGTTTATTATAGTAATTATAAGGCAAAACGCCCGCCTTTTAATCTAGTGCAGCCCTATCCCCCTCCGCCCGTACGTCACCCCTCTGATTTATTATTTTATTAAATAAATTAAATTACGAAATGTAAACACATTATTTCATATTTTATCAAGAACTGTGAGTTTGTAGTTATTGTAGTTCTTCAATCAAGCGTTGTCACCTTTCTTGAAGCAAAGTTGACGAGTATCACGCATCCGGTACTTATGGCACTCTAATGAATATCTTGGTAAGACTGCAAGAAATATACTTTTGAAAATCAAAAGAGAATTAATATTTAATGCTCTTTTTCATTTATCAATCAAAAATCATAATATCTTAAAAAATCGATTAACAACGAAAGACCTTAAATAGTGTGCTAAGTTTTTAAAGATTCCCGCACGAAACAATACAACAAACAAATATATAATTATTAATAACAAATATTTTTATGGCCTACAAACAATTGTTTCATGTCCAAGTGTTTTTCCATGTTCATTTTATACATGTGGTCATATCATTACGGCCTATTAAAAGTGCACTGCTCAACATAGGCCATTCCCATAAATTGCCTCATTGAGAGCATATTTACCATAGTTGCCACGATTGGCAGGGGCTTAGCACGTGGAACAATATTACAATTTTGTTAGACATTGTCCATCATTATCAATATTTTGGCAAAAGCACAGCTATCAGCAAAGCGCGGCCCGGAATCAAAATATAATATAAGAGACTACAAACCTCATTACGAGTAAATATACGCGGTTCAGCAAGCGGCTCCGCAAGCTACTACTGTGGATGCCGCTGTAGATTACACAGTTGTGATTAAGATTATGATGGAATAGTCACCCAGTAACTAGAGCAAATGAGGAGGCTCTCAAGAATCAACCGTGACTTCCCAGCATTATCCTATGCAAGCGGAATTTAAATATTAGATGTTTTAGTATAAAATTGCAATTTTATATTATAAATTCAATCGTTCCTGAGTCGCTCGGAGTGTCGTTGGCAAACAGGTTTATAGGAGTCGATTAATGCAGGTGGTTAACTCTGTGATATGTCAAGTACATTGCTTAACAGAAACGATACTGATTATTTTACAAACTCAAGCAAAAAAGCTACAGAAGCTTTTCAAATATATTTTATACATTAAATCAATAATATTATCATTATTTCAATGACCCAAAATAGTCGCATATGATTATCTTAAACTTTAACTTAATAACCTCCGTTGTATCTATAAAGATAACTTCGTCTCAACTAGACCCCTGCCAACATACACAATCATAAACTCATACACGATGTATCTTTTCGTGGTCTTATTTGCTTCGCTTACAGCCGCCAACTTCTTTACCTGCCAAAACGATCCCACTTGCAACGAAAGTGTATTCGATAAAGTTTCCCGCACTTTCATCACCTCTGACAGAGAAATCCAGCAAAACTGCAATGTAAGTACGAGCAACTTAATTAGTGAAGTGTTCGGTTTAAATAACTACGTTCTTAAATACAAAATACCGACGTTTAAAGAAGATGAATTGTGGATCGCAATCAGACACAGAGTAATGTACTTGAATGCTCAAAAAGAAAATGGGCTTAGTTTTAGAGACTTCAGGATTCTACCGCATATTGTGAAGAGTCAAGACGCTAAATGGTTTATGGAGAACGACGCACTAAATATTTTCTTCCCGTACAGAACTCCACTTCAAGCGGAAACAGTAACAACCTGTGACTTAAATATCATTGATACTCCTGTATATGTATCAAAATTGACGATGGACTTGAATGAACCGAAAAGTGGTACCAACATCCCAACTTGCTGACAAAAATTTTTCACTGTCTTTATTAATTTTTAGAAGATTCTTGCAAATAAGGATTTATGATTTTAACTAATATAATTGTTTCACTATATAGACTCTTAACATTTTTGTTCTATTACATATAAAGGTTTTTCAATTGGCGCGGGTAGATTTTGGCGGCCCGTGGCGGCCATTTTGTTTTGGTGACATCTATCAAATATTTTGTTTATTATTCAGTTATTTATGCCAAATCACCATGACAAGTTACACGATTGAACAGCACTTTCAAATAATAAAACTTTATTATTAAAATGAGTGTTCCTTAGTACGAACATTACGCGAATTGCACCCATTTTACGGTAGAAGTGGTGGCCCTTCACAGTCGACTCTTCAATGTTTGGTGGCCAAATTTGAAACGACCATTTCGGTAAACAATCAGCCAATACCCGTCCGTTCAAGGAACGCAAGATCGGCCGAGAATGTCGTCGCGGATCGTGAAAGTGTTCAACAGAACCCGAGGCAGTCGATTCCTCGCCGTACACAAGAACTCGGCCTTTCGCAGACTTCAACTTAGTGTATTTTGCATCAGGAATTAGGCCTACACCCGTACATGATCCAACTGACCCAGGAACTCAAAGTTCATGATCATAGACAACGCCGTTTGTTCGCTGGCTGGGCTTCGAATCGTTTGGAAGATGACAATGCGCATTTTGGGATTAATGGCTATGTTAACAAGTAGAATTTCCATATATGGGACGACACCAATCCACACGAGGTTCACCAGGTGATAATGCATCCTCAAAAAGTTACTGTTTGGTGTGGATTTTGGGCCAGCGGCGTCATTTGTCCGTACTTATTCGAAAACGACGCTGGTGAAGCGGTCACCGTCAACGGCGAGTACTACATAACGATGATAACTAATTTCTTATTGCCCAAATTGAACCATATGGACCTAGACAACATATGGTTCCAGCAGGATGGCGCTACGTGCCATACAGCGGACAGCACGATGATGCGAGCGACTCCATGAGCGATTTGAAGGTAAGTTTATCTCTCGCAGAGGTGATATGAATTGGCCACCAAGGTCATGCGATTTGACCTCGCTAGACTTTTTCTTGAGGGTTTTCTTGAAGTCGCAGATCTATGCAAAGAAATCACAATCGAACGATGCCCTAAAGGTGAACAAAACACAGGCCATCGCTCAAATTCAGCCGTATCTATGCAGAATAGTCATCAAAATTGGACCACTCGGATCCGTGCCACTGTAAGAAGCCGAGGCGGGCATTTGAACGACGTCATATTCCACATTTAATGGCACAAACTATGAGGCACAAACTAAAAGAAGTGGCCCCGAGTTCCCGGCACCCCTTTAATGGGATAGGGGTGCGAAGAATCTCCGGAAGGAAAACCGGCGACGAGATCCGCCACCCGTCACGCTCTGTCTCCCGGAGGGGCGAAAAGTGGATTGCGGAAGCCCGTCTGGCTAAGCTGAATGTATGTGGAGCAATGAATGATAAGATGGATGAAGTATGCGATATGATGTATGATAGAGGAATAGATCTGTTATGTGTAAATGAGACGAAACGGAAGAGAAAGGATGCCACTACACATGGCATGTATACCGCGTACTGGTCTGGTGTAGACGAGACCGAGCGGGCATGCCAGGGAGTCGGTATCATCCTTTCAGAAAGAATGGGTCATTATGTGAAAGAGTATGAATGTGTAAGCCCGAGACTGCTATGGATACGAATGAAAGTGGGCTTAAAGTTGTTTGTTCTAGGGGTCTACGCCCCAGACATGTCTAAGCCCACTTATATCCGAGAGCAGTTTTGGGAGATGGTAAGGATGGTGCTAATGAAATGCAAGGGTAATGAAAATATTGTTATATTAGGAGATTTTAATGGAAGGGTTGGCGTGAAGAGGCTTGGTTATGAAAGGATATTGGAAACGTTTGGTGATGAAAGTATAAATGAGAATGGTGAAAGCCTCCTCACCGTATGTGTGGAAAAGAATCTTTTTGTGACGAATTCTTTCTTTCGTCATAAGAAGATTCACATGTATACATGGGAAAGAGATGGTGATAGAAGCATGATAGATTTCATAATTGTGGATGAAAGAATGAGGAGCGCAGTGGTCGATACAAGGGTTTACCGGGGGTCCAACGTAGGGACGGATCATTACTTGGTCTTATGCCGAATTAATGGTCTATTCAGACGTTGGCGGCATCGGACATCTGTGTCTACCACCGCGTTACAGCGTATAAGAACAGAGAGATTACAAGATGAAGGTGCAAAAGAGAGGTTCAAATGTAGACTGAGAGAAAATATAAGTGGTATGGATGAATTGTGTATGAATGATTTAGACTTGGAGACTGTGTGGTATAATGTCAAGAAAGGTTTGGTGGATGCAGCTACCGAAGTATGTGGTGTAAGTAAGAGAACGAATGAAAGAAAAAATAAAACTTTATGGTGGGATGATGAGGTACGGATGGAAGTAGAAGCAAAGAAGAGAGCATGGCTAGATTTACTAGCAACCAAGGCTAGTTATTCTAGCGGTATGAATGATGATGTTGAAAGAAAAAGGGCAGTTATTACACATCTAAATAAGAGAGTAAAAGAAGTATTTGAAAGGAAAACGCAAGAAAGAACGGATAAGAATAATAGAAGAATATCGGATAACTTCCAAGCAAATATTAAAATGTTCTGGAAACTCGTAAGAACTGCCAGGGGACATTCAAAACAGCCTAGAATGAATGCTATACGAGACCAGAATGGCTGTATTCTGAATGACGAAGTGTCGAGTTTAAGGAGATGGAAGGAATACTTTGAAAGCGTGTTTATGAGTGATGAAACGTTTGAATTAAATGAAATAGAAATTCCGAAAGAAGAGGAAACAGATAGAGAGATAGGTATAGATGAAATAATGAAAGCAATGAAAAGTATGAAAGCAGGTAAGGCAGCCGGATATGATAGAGTATCACTCGAAATGCTAAGGGCTGGAGAGGTAGTGGTGGCAGACCTGTTGTACACCATGTTTAATTTGTGGTGGGAACTTAAGCGGGTACCGGGAGACTGGTGCAAAGCCGTGATAGTCCCACTATATAAAGGAAAAGGATCGCAGCAGGACTGTAAAAACTACCGTGGTATCAGCCTTCTTAGCATTGTGGGAAAACTGTATGCTAAGGTACTAATTGAAAGAGTTATGAAAGATACTGATGGAAAAAATTTGGATGTGCAAGCGGGATTTAGAAAGGGAATGGGATGTATGGATCAGGTCTTTTCCATGCGCATGATCGCGGAGAAATTGTTGGCCAAAACCCAAAAGGTTTTCAAGTCAAGTTATAACCCAAAAAGCAATGACGCAAGGTGGAGAGTACGTCGAGTGGCTATACTCATTACGTCGTGTCGATTTAAAAATGAAGTGACATGTGATCTCTTAAGAACTGTGAAACATGCGCAGGCATTTTGAACTTTTTGTATTAATAATGATTTCTTATATTTACGCGAAAACTACACATTAAATGAAACTATTTTTTATGGATTCTATCGCGTTTAATTTACCTTTTTAATTCCCGACGTTTTTTTTTTTAATTTCATCCTTGGTAGGAATCGGTATTCTTTTGCGAAGATTTGTGGTCTATCAAATCTAATGTAATGGCGGGGACGATCTTGAACATGTTCACAAACTGCAAACTTCCCGGAACGTCGGTGCTTCAAGTCAGCTATATGTTCTTCTACGGGGGTTTTTATAGATCTTTTTTTTATGTCCTATGTAAGAGAGACCACATTCACAATCCAGCTTGTACACTCCTGCATCTTGTAGAGGGATATGACACTTGAAAGATGGTAAAAATTGACTAATCTTTTTCGGCGCCTTGAATTATGTTTTAAAGGAAGCTCGCTTCAAGATGTAGCCAACCTTGTCTACATCTTGAAGCCTCCTCTGACATAGGGTAGTACAGCAGGCACACGCTCGACTGTGGCCGGCTTCACTCGGTCACTGTGTCGTAGGCGCGGGACACGAAGCTTGTAGTCTTGCAATACTTGCTCGACGTGCTGAAGCTCGGTGGCCAGATGTTTTCTGTCACAGTTCCCTCGTGCTCTCTGAAACAAAGATTTTCCCACGGTAGCTAACTGTGATGGATGATGGTGAGATTCACCATTTAAAATATCGGTTGGTATGGGTCTTTTTCCTACACACAGTATGATCAATAGTGTTATCAGGATTTCGAATGACTAAAACATCTAGGAAAGCTAAAGAATTGTTTGCCTCTAACTCCATTGTGAATTGTATTTTAAAGTTTATGGAATTAAGGTGGTCTAAAAATTCAGTAACTTTGTCAGATGGTAAAATTGTGAAAGTATCGTCTGCGTACCGCTTGTAGAATCTTGGATTTACAGGAGCAGTAAGAAGGGCTTTCTCCTTAAAATCCTCCATGAATATGTCGGCGACTACGGGAGATACAGGTGAGCCCATCGCCACACCGTCTACTTGCTTGTAGAACTCTTCCTTTCACAATAGATAGCAGCCAGATGTGAGGCAGTGTTTGAGTAATACTGCATATTCTGTAGGCATGTTGTTATCTTCTAGCTTCCTAGATACAATTGAGATGCTGTCTTCAATAGGTAAGCATGTAAATAGTGACTGAAAATCAAAAAATGTGGTAGATGGGAAAAATAATTGCATTTTCTTTCGCATCTACCACGGGGAGTGCTCTGTGGAATTGTTCGGATTAATTCCAGCCGCCAAATTTCACGAACGCAGATCGCAGCAAAACTCCCGATACCATCCACACCATCTGGATGCTTGGCGGTCAACAACTGTACGTTTCACTAGGAGTTTTCTTCCGCGTACGACCTCTCTGTGGAAAAGTTTACCACCGGCGATTTTTCCGGACCGATACGACTTAGGGACCTTCAAGAAAAGAGCTTACTCCTTTCTAAAAGGCCGGCAACGCACCTGCAAATCCTCTGGTGTTGCAGTTGTTTATGGGCGTCGGTAGTCACTTGCCGTCAGGTGAGCATTATGCTCGTTTGACCCCTCTCCTATAAAAAAAAACATTATAAAGAGTTATATTTAAACAAATTATATCAATCAATCTTTCACTATGCTCTGTAAAGTGCGTCGGTTGTTTTACAAACTGAGTGAGAATCATGTAATAAAAGTGAAAAAAATTTAACATTATTTTTCTATATATTAAGAAAATTTATGTTAAAATCACCGAGGAAGATAATATATTAGATATTACCAAAAGAAGAAACGGATTCCGAATAATGAAAATATCGATATTTTGGGGCACGGTATGCCGTACGAATCGCTACTTGATGCCGTTAGTGCTATATCCTAGCCACATTTGTTCCACTAGTTGCTAGGAGTGTGCACAATTTTGCGAACGTTGACTCCAAGACTAACGTTAAATCCGAATTTACAACTGCGTGCACGCAATTCGGTGAGACGCGACACATGGAGGAACCGATATCCCGGCTGCGGCTGTGGATGGACCTCTCTTATCTACGTTCCGTTGATATCCATCTACCTGATGCCGTACGTAACATTGCTACGAGAAACTAATCATGGCGAGTGCCTTGGGTTGACAGTCTATCGGTTTCTCAAACACTGGCTGCGTTTGAGAAACCGATAGTCAGTCTTCTCTTTGTTACAAATTGAACAAACGCATAGACAATTTAAACGTACTTACAGTGCAGTAGTAAATTACATAAAACAACAAGTGTTAAATGGCGCCAACATAATAAAGTATAAAAACCTAACAGCTAATGTAAATGTGTAGTATAGACATTTCGAAGTATTGGATGTGTATGTAGACCAATGTCTAATCTAAATAATGCAAGTATATTTGGAACGTTGTTTGGATCAATGTATAATGTGCGAGCTACATACTTATTACAAAAACGGAAAACGGAACCAACGTAGATTTTTTCATTATTTTATTTAGATTCTTTTATTTTAAAATGAAATTGGCTTAAATAAATATTAGGCTCATTATTTAGAGTCTAAATATAACTAAAATTGGTCTAAATTTTAGACCAATTTTAGTTACATGAGTCAACGTTCTTAATGCCTAAAAACTTTAATCAAATCGTGCTCTGAACCGTAAACGGTGTCGCGGTTCGCCGTTATCTTTACGCATAAAAATGGACAATGCCAGAATCTCTATAGAACTTTGCCCCACCTAAAAGTGTGGTACACCAATGACGTACGTGTCATTTTTTGCTGTTTTATAACTTTATCCAAGTTGTATAAGTTAAAGTTTCTAGAACTTGCGATTCTTTTTTAAATTGAACTTTTATAATTACATTTACCTTATGTTTTATAATAGCATTCGTTGCATTTAATTATAATTTCAATCTGTAAACTGCCAGGCGCTAATAAAATATGTAAATAAGGATTTTAGGAGCCGAAATAAACTTCCGTTGGGTTTGTATAAAACAATTATATGATCACCGATATTTGAGAAGGGGTTCTTCTGTTTTGGAGCTAAAAGATCCTAACACTATAAGATAACCACCACGTGTTCCTTAACTGGTTTAGGTATAAACAAATAGGCTGAATCCTATAGGTTATATCTAATAGGTTGTTTTTCTACATCAGCACTTAATAGATGGTAGGATTCTTTACTGCTTAGGAATCCGTCTGGGTAGGTACGACACTCTTACCCATGTCAGTCGACAAGCTGTAGTGCATGCTCTGTTCCGGTCTGAAGGATATAGAGATTCAGTATAATTACATGCTGTAAAGCACTCTATCTTAGATGACAATCTGTAGCCTTCTTTGCTTCTTTGCTTGAAGTTCGCTGTAGGTGTATATGTGTGTCACTTACCATTAGATAGGCTATGAGATTGTCACTTCATTTTTTGGTAGTTCATTGCTTGACATAATATTATGTAGGTGCCTTCCCAATGACAGGTACTTACCTTAACCAGCGATCGTACCAGCTACCAGTACTTATTTCTCACCATAAACTTTGCAGCCATTTAGCAGGCTAAATAATGTATTTGTCATGCGATTTTTGGCAATTGCCTCTTTTTATTTTTACTATATTGTACACATAATATGAAGATGCGGTAGGGTTTATTACAATACAACAACGATAATAAATTTAAAAAAAATATGACAACAATACATCACAAAATAAATCAAAATAATTTATACGGGTTCACACTTATATCAGTGGTGGGCTTTTGTCGGACTATAGCTGATAAGTCTGGAGAGAAATAAGAACACACAAATTATATTTTAATTTTACAGCTGGATGTTCGGGTGCGGGATTTTCCTATTAATTCACTATTTCTTAAGAGCTCCTTCTGGTAGTTTCTTCTTTTGTTTCTATCAAGGTTCTATAATGTAGAGGATCCCCTTTGAAGCGCAAAATGCCCACCATTTAAACTCGCCTTATCCCTCTCCGCCCGTACGTCACTCCTATGTTTCATGTGCAACTGTTTGTCCATGTTCATTTTATGCATGTGATCATCATCATTACGGCCTATTAAAAGTTCACTGCTCAACATAGGCCTTTCCCATAGATTGCCTGATTGGGAGCATATTTACCATAGTTGCCTCGATTGGCTGGCGCGTTAGCAATTAGCATGTGAAACAATATCACAATCTTGTTAGACATTGTCCATCATTATCAATATTTCGGCAAAGGCACAGCTAGCAGCAAAGCACGGCCCGGAACCAAAATATAATATAAGAAACTAAAAACCTCATTAAATAGGCATAGATATTTCATGATCCATTGGCTTCAACTGTGTGATATCTTATACGTTGTCTAGCTCCCAAGATATACCGTCCATATCCTAGGCGTGTGGCCCAATTATTCTTCAGCATAATATTTCCATTTTTCCATGTTTGCTAAGAAGCAATGAGCACTCGTCACAGATAACAGCTTCGGGTTGAAGCTAAAAATTATAAACAGACATTAGAACATATTTCATATACACTAAGCCTAAGTCAAGTAAATGTGTTATATTGTTTATAGTCAATTTTTTTTCAAGATAAATATTATGATATGTTACTGAAGGAGGTGTGAATATTTGCAGTTTTATAAATATACATCAATTACGACAGTGATAGTACTCAACTAAATCAACTTAGTAAATAGCTATTAAACTAAACATACCTACCTGTTGTAAAGTAAAGATCTTCGTGTTGGAAAAAGAGTTTATATTGTGATGGCATGAGGACATAACATGTCTCCAACATGTCGCATCCTGTCGACCCAAATATGAAAATTACTGCATCTTAAGATGAGCTGCGAGTGATCAGCACAAAGACGAAGAGAATATGATAAATAAATATGTTTCCCTATGTTTTACAAGCGCAAATCATTCAACGTGTGAAAACAAATGACATTAATTTGACATGCGTACTAACAATATTTAACGCAATGACGTGAGTGTATCATTACACAAAATACACGAAAATCAATGAATGTAATTCAGTAATGATTTAATTTAATTCATGATTATTGTTGACGTATAATTGACGGTTTATAATAAATCATAATAGAAATTGGTAAATAATATTTTTATGACAAAGATTTATATATTTTAAATTAAATAAGTATGTATTGTATACGTATTTACTAATTCGTATAAAGAAACGCAGATATTATTTGAAATACTGGAAATGATAAAATATTAACCGTTGAATTCCTTTTTTTAATTAATATTTTACCACAAGTTGTACAAAATAATGATTTATTACAAAAAAGTTCAATATTCATAAGATTATTTTACATATATTTACCTTTTTTGTACAAGGTGGGGCACGATCTGGCATTGTCCTTTTCCTTCACGAGTCCACGTGTATTTCCATTGGGCGCGCTTGGATTCTAGGCGTGCTTTAAGCTTATTTAAGATTACGATTGACTAAATTTAGCCAATCTTTCATTGAAAAGGAATGGAGATACGGCAGAATCGAGTCCTAGGTCCTCTAGTAGTAAAGTAATTCTATTAAGCGGGCAAAAAATTGATTATTGTAATTTTGCGCTTTACTCCAAGATGGCGCCGTTAAGCAGATCTTTAATTCCATATGAGATGTGAGTAAATTTTAAAATATACTGAGTAGGTAAATAACCTTCACCTATTTAAGTATTAAAATTACTAAGTAATAATAATACTGAAAATAACTGATAATAATAGCCTAATTTCACAATGTAAAACGTCTTTAAATCTATTATAATAAAAGTAAAACTAGTATTATGTCTTAAATCTTAAAATCTTTTGTTCTCACACAATAATATACACGGATAACACTATCACTGCTATATTGTAGCTAAAGTCACTGAACTTTAACACTATTACACAAAATAACTCACTGATACTATTTTTAAATTAAATATTTAACATGCTGTTACTTATGTGCCAACGCCATCTGTCTTTCTGGGTTAGAGAATTGACTTACGCCGCCACAACAAGGCGCAGATGAGCTGGCTTGACCCGGGTGGTGCCACGCTCTCACAGAATACCAGCGAATTGCTGCATAAATTTCAAATTCGTATGGTAGTGACGCGGACCGGAGACTCTTTTTACTGGTCACGGGACATTCCATCTTAGCCCTAAGGACTAACTAAAACCCATCTGAATTTTGATTCGTAACCAGATTTATTAGAGTCGATTAATGCAGGTGGTTACACTGTGATAATTTTAAGGGAGGTTTCTGTTAAGCAGTGTACTAACGATGAATTTCAACTATGATGATGATTGTTTTACAAGCTCATGTAACAAAAGCTGTTGGATATTAACAACTTCCTAAATTAAATATATTTTACGCATCACATAAATAATGTTATCATATTTCAATGACCCGAAATCGTCACATACGATTATCTTAAACTTTGAATTAATAACATCCGCTGTATCTATAACGATAACTTCGTTTCAACTTGGTCCCTGCCAACATACACAATCAGAATCTCATACACGATGTACCGTTTCGTGGTTTTATTTGTTCTCTTCAGTTTCGCTTACAGTCGCCAACACTGCCACAACGATCCCGCTTGCAAGGCCACAAAACGTTTAAACAATCAGAACAACTACCACAACGAAAGAGTATTCGATAAAGTTTCCCGCAGTTTCATCAGCTCTGACAGAGAAATCCAGCAAAACTGCAATGTAAGTACGAGCAACTTAATTAGTGAAGTGTTCGGTTTAAATAACTACGTTCTTAAATACAAAATACCAACTTTCGAAGAAGATGAATTATCGATCGTAGTGAGACACAGAGTAATGTACTTGAGAGCTCAAAAAGAAAATGGGCTCAGTTTTAGAGACGTCAGGATTCTACCACATATTGTGAAGACTCAAGACGCCAAATGGTTTATGGAGAACGACGCACTGAATATTTTATTCCCGTACAGAACTCCACTTCAAGCGGAAACAGTAACCACCTGCGACCTTAATATCATTGATTATGCTATTTATATACCAAAATTGACGATGGACAATGTAACTATTGCCAATGCTAAAGCTTAAGTTTTGAACACTTCTTCAATGTCTTTTTTGAAGTTTTGGAAGATTCTTAATAAATATTTACGATTTTATGATTTTTAACTAATAATATTGTTCTACTCTTAGCATTATTTTCTGTTCCATGTATTATAAAAGAAAATATTTTCTTATTTACCGTTGTACACAAGCTTAGATTATGTTTCTATATTTAAATTATATATACATACTATAATACTGTCATCTAATGTATAAAAATTAATATTTGTTTGTTCATATTTTATGCGCTGCTATACCGTTCATCAGATTGCGGTAAAACTTATTGCTTGCACTTGCGCAAAAGTTATAGGCATAGTACAATTAACTTAAAGTAGGTGGCGCGCGTATCGTACAGACAAATTTACTTGAAAGTTATATATCATCATCATTATCATTCCTTATTATACAATATAACTATTCCAAATTTAAATCGATATTTCCACAATTATATCTTCTGCGGCTACAACGCGCCGGGAACCAGCTAGTGGGTAATATAATACACAATGAAATAAGTATAAACTAAAAATAAAATGTGGTGATTGATAAATTATATTATGTGTAATAATAATATCTATGTCTGTTTTAACATAATAAAATATATATTCATTTATATTTTACTATACTCTATTTATTTATGTACCTCTACTTATTACTCACAAACACAAAATTTTCATTATAGTATCTACCGTTGTAACTAATATTTCACTGTTGTCTCTCTTTGCTATTTAGTACGTCATTGTTTCCCTTCTTATTATTTGTTTGTTTTTTTTTTACTTTTTTTAATAAGAATATAAGTATATCGGTTTTAATGTTCAATTACGAAGAAAATCATTTATTGTAGCTACATCTATCTACTTTGTCCACGGAGATCTACTGGTGTGGACCTGGTGACCTAAGATACAGTTTTTACCCATTTTATGCACCAGTTTTTCACCTATCAATATTGCTTCAGATGTAAGCACACATTCTTTGTTGCTCTCTTTAATGTATATTATATTGTTGGTGGAAATAAATAAATAAATAAAAATAAATGGTTGTTTAGGGGCTACACCCTTGCCGTTAATATTATGTACGTAGTAATGAAGCTGTCACTGAAAACTTTTCATTTCCATCGGTCTTCGAGCTATGTAACCGACCATGTTATTAATCCGTTGGGCTATATCCGTTGCTCTGGTTTTAATGCAGATATCAGCTCCTTAACTCATTGAACTATTAACAATTTCAATAGTCCATTTATTGTGGTTCTAATATTGATCAAATCAAATAATATTGATTTGATTGAAATTGACGTGGTAGTGCCATGCTGCAGCTAAATTATGGTTGCCGCACGAAATAATCGTCTCGTCCAGGGAATGATCACGCTCTCACAGAATACCAGTGTAAAATAGCAGCTTAACGCTGCTATGTTTAGCATGGCGACTGTAGGAAACCGGAGACTCCTTTTACTGGAATCGAGGCATTCCATCTTAGTCCTTATGGTGATAAAGCATCTGCATTTTGATGCTTAATCGAGAAAGATGTATCTACATCTTCTACATCTATGGGCCACAGCATTCACTTACCATGCTGCGTGCTCGCTTGTCACCCTTATAGTATAAACAAAAAAAAGGGAACACACACACACACACACACACACACACACACACACACACACACACACACACACACACACACACACACACACACACACGGGCACTATTATCCTGCCCTGGCTAGATAGCTAGTGTCCGTTGAGATTGGCCGCCGTGACTGAAATTCTGTCTGGAGGATTAAAAACAAAAACCCTTTATTTTCGCTATTTACTTTACATAAGCTTATATGTAAACTGAATATTCTTATAAACATAGATTTAGAACGCTATTGTTTCAGAAGATTACTAACAATTGTCGTGGAGAGTATAAATCAATACGTTTTAATAATGGCGTGATCGATAAAACGTCTGAGTATGCTCTGATTTTCAAGAGAATCATGGTCTAAGAATAAATATGTCCTCTAATTACCTTAACGCCAAGCTCATTACTAATTTTATCATAAACATTTATTAAAAGGAAAGTTTCAAGTAAGAGTAAAAACAATCACACATTCTACATGTTGGTTGATATATTATGGAAAGAAAGAAATACTTTAATATCTATGCTACGCGAAGTGAAGTACTTCCCCCCTCCCCTCCCACTAGATTGAGTAACGACGAGTGGCTAGGGACCGTGCTTTGTGGTATTCCTTGGGGGATGCCTATGTTCAACAGTGTACGTGTGGAGGGTTGTAATGAAGATAATGAAGATGTCGTTTGCTTTACTCCGTATACACCTATATCTATCCTTATGAATTAAAATAGAAAACCTTTGTACCGCAGTGCACTTGTGGAGAGCTGTAATGATTGTAAAATGACATTTGCTTTACCCCATATATACGTAGATAGAGGATTGACTAGATAAAGCATTCGCGTATGCTTTTGAGATAGAAATAGGCGGGAGGTACTTTCTCTGGGTTACCAGATATTGTTCCATTTCCCCCGTTATAGGTTTATTTATATTCACAGCGCTTAAATTCATACAACAAACTTATTTGTTACAATAAAATAATGTTCTTTTATAATTCAGATGATTAATTCATTTCTCTTGAAAATACTTTCTGTAACTAAAAACTAAGGGCGGAAACGGCGTAAAAACAGAATCATCATTCCGTATTCAACGGGGCATCGACGATTTTACTAGACAGCCAATAAACTCTTTGTATTTCGACGGCACTAAGTGAAGACGTTAAGTGTGTAAGTATCTTAACATCCAGCAAGCGCAATCTTTACATACTTTTAAAAAGCAACTCAAGGAGTATTATTTGAATTTCCCGTCATAATAATAAATTTAATGTAATTCCTCTTTTCATTATTACCTACCATGTTGATGGGAATTGGGCCTCCGATGACCTGCACTCACCAGACGAAACGCAAAAGCAGAGCTTCCACTTCACGCCGGTATTCTGTGAGGTCGTGGTACTAACCCGGCTCGAGCCGGCCCATACGTGCAACAGCAAAAGCTACTGCGTGGCTCTACCACCGTTAGAGAAATAGTCTTAATTCTAGAAAACCTGGGGCAGTTGTGTCATTATTTTGACTGTGGTTCTAGAAATGTTATTTAGAGTTACGGTTCCAAAGTTTAAATGAACAAAAATAATAAAAATTAACCACAATAACCGAAAAATGGTTACAGTTTGACCAAATTTCTAAGTTTTTTAAATGCCCATAATTTCTAAACTGCATGGGATAGATTTTTTCTGATTTTCTCATGATGGTTACAATCAATCCTGTCACCCTGTTTCGGCTTGACGTTGAGTTCTGGGACACCCGATATAACAATTTTAGCAATTTGAAGTCGGTTTTACTTATTGTTAAAAGTCATAATTATTATTGAATAATGTTGACAAGCGAGCACACAGCTCACCTGATTATAAGTGAATGCTGTAGACCATAGACATCTACATCTATCCTCTATTAAGAATCAAAATGCAGATGCGTTGTCACCTTTGAGGACTAAGATGGAATGCCTCGTTTACAGTAAAAAAAGGTCTCCGGTTCTCTACACTCACAATACGAAACACAGCAACATTGAGCTGCTATTCTACGCTGGTATTCTGTGAGATCGTGGTCCTTCCCCGATCGAGCCGAGTCATTCGTGCTACAACCATAATATAGCTGCAGCGTGGCTCTATCACGTACTTATATTTGTAAACGCAATCGTCTGCTTGTAAACACCCGCTGGCTTGTGAAATAATGGTAGCATTGTAAAGTGCGTCGTAATCTGATCGTGGAATAGTGATTTGTCCAGCCATTTCATGATTCTTAGCAAATATAATCCTTCAAAATAATAAATAATTCTTCAAAAATATTTTTTAAATAACATAATATGCACCAAAATGGTCTCCACTCAGCTTTAAGTCTCGAATTGAAGATAGACATCAATTCGTAACGCTGATTTTCAGTGGAGCCAGGAAGGAGTATGAAGCAGATGACAAACGACAGCAAAAAATAAATAAACATATAAATATAAAATAAGAAGAAAATGAGCAAGCCTATCGTAATATAATTCCATGTACCAGTGTTACATTGATAGTGTAGAGATAAAAAAGGGGAACATATTATATATAAAAAGTTAAGTTAAAGTTACATTCTATATACGTCAGGCACAGGCCTCCTCTCGTTTCTGAAAAAGTTTTCTCAGAAATGAGAGGAGGCGAGGAGAACAGGGGAATGTCCGACGCGCTACCCCAATGCAGAACTTCACATGTCTTCGAAATATCCGAAGAGCCGTGGTAGGTCAGGGGCATAAATTATCACCCAGTAGAAACGCAATCTAGTACAAAACACGAGCGTCAAAGTGACGCAAGTTTATTATGTTAGTGTGCGCGAGTCGAATGTGCCTACGCTCATCATACGCACACATACACGGCATTCAGTGATACCAGTTTCTAGCGTTTGCAATCAAATTGTGCAAATCACAATTTTATTGATTAATTATAATTAATCGAGAAAATAAAGATTAGGTATTACGTACGATGACGTATTTTATGAGAATATAAAATGTAATAAAATAAACATGATAATGATGGTACTAATATAACTTTATTATACATATTTTAATGGTACAAAAATGCAGACGTAATAAAATTTAAGGATATTATGTTATACACAATTATTCGATCGAATGCAATAAGGACATAACTTAATTTACTTGACAAACAAACACAAAACACAAGACAAAGACAAAACTTAGTTTAATTTTAACCAACTTCTAAAAGGAGGAGGTTCTCAGTTCAGTGTATTTTTTATATTTGTTACCTCAGAATTCGGTCACTTATAAACTGATTTGGATTTTTTCTTATTTGAAAGAAAATGTACACGCTAAAATTTTAATGGTTGTTTTTAAAGTTACTCGCTTTTAATTGATAGCAAATAAAAGTCTTTATTCTACAGTCTAAAACTTTTACTTGGTCAATAAACAACGCAATAAAAATAAAACAGCGTTAAAATGGCGTCAATAGATCGTTTAAAATAGGCACCCATGAGGCACTCATTGTAAATATTATGATAATACTGAGATAAGTAGGTATCTACATTTAAACGTTTGAGTTTTACACAGAGCGTTGCGATTTAACATTTAAAATAAATAATAGAAATTAAAGATGTTTAAATGAAAATTGTGCAATTTTTTTCCTTACAACTAACAACATTTATATCATGATAGCTTAGGTATGTATTTTTTGGTTTTAAGAGTGATTTACGTAATAATAATTAATTAAATATATGAAATTATCTCTGAAATGTAATACCATCACTTTTTATGTTTGTCATCACTGTTGTGACAATATTTTAAGTAATTTTACAATTTGTCGCGAGCTCTTCTCCGTAAGACGAGACGTTGCACACTGACGGGTCGCTGAGTGAACTTACGCGGTTTCGCGTTAGTTTTAATTGCTTCACTTTCGGTGCGCGTACTAGGATTCTATACATAATAATTCTATGCTCAGAGGCTAAGCGCTCGCTGTAAATTTCACAGTACGCGAGCAACCAGTGCGTGGGTGACTTTACCTTGGCATATGGTTTGACACAACTTGTTACTTCGCCTACACGGATTTCAGATGTGAAGGATCATACACCTTTCCTGTCGGACCCTCTGCTGACCTCTCATCCGGACGGATATCAGGTTTCCGTCGATGCCCCTCTCGGCTGTTCGGACCACTGTCTGATCCGGAGTGTGGTGCCACTCACGCTCCCCTCGCGGTTGCGTTCTGCAGGTTGCCGCCATGTTTGGCATTACAGGTCGGCGGATTGGGACGGAATGCGATCTTTCGCATCCTACCCATGGGGTTTGCTTCGCCGGATGATCCCAGCGCTGTTGCTGACTCTGTCACTGATGTGTTGCTACAGGAATGGAACTATTTATTCCATTATCTGTGGTACCCATCGAGGCAGATCTCAGCCTTGGTTTGGTCGCTCCTGTAAGACTGCATTACGCAGTAAGCAGGAGTGCTATCAAGCCTGGGCTGAGGCTTCGGCAACTCGGGATGTAAACACCAGCATGCTTAAAAGAAGTATAACTTCGCCCAGGTTCTTCAAAGAGTTATTGCCAAGGCAAAGTCAGAACACATGGGCAGAATTGGCGAGAAACTAGTTCGCCTTCCTTCGGGAACCCGTGCATTCTGGTCTCTCGCCAAGGCTGTCCAAGGTATTTTCTGTAAGCCATCACTACCATCTCTGCACAGGAGGACGACTCACTGGCCCACGCCGCAAAAGAGAAAGCCGACCTTAGGCTCCTTTGCGTCCAACTCGACTCTTGATGACGGGGAACACACCGCCGACCATCCCGCGGTGTGAGTGCTCCATGCCGGATGTGCGGTTCTCACAGCGCTCGGTTCGCAAAGCACTCCTCTCCTGGACATCCACAAGTCGAGTGGGCCTGACGGAATCCCCAATTGTGCTGAGGACGTGTGCTCCGGAGTTGGCACCGATTCTAACACGTCTTTTCCGGTACTCCTACTCCTAGGCGTAGTCACGAAATCATGGAAGACAGCTTTTGTCCTAAAAAAGGCGACCGCTCAGACCCGTCCAACTACAGGCCTATCGCCATCACCCCTTGTTCTCCAAAAGAATGTAGTCCGTTATAAGCTGCCAGCTCATGCGGTACCTTGAGGATCACCAGCTGATTAGTGACCGCCAATACGGTTTTCGTCGGGGTGGATCAGCTGGTGATTTTCTGGTCTACCTGACTCATAGATGGGCGGAGGCAGTAGAGTCCAAGGGGAGGATTAGCCGTTAGTTCGGACATTGCGAAGGCTTTCGATCGGGTTTGGCACAAAGCGCTTCTTTCGAAGCTCCCTTCTTATGGGCTTCCTGAGAAATTGTGCAATTGGATCACCAGCTTTCTTGCAGATCGGAGCATCAAGGTCGTTGTAGACGGTGCATGCTCAGACTACAAGCCTATTAACGCTGGTGTTCCACAAGGCTGCGTGCTATCACCAACGCTGTTTCTTCTGCATATCAATGATATATTGCAAACCGGTAGCATTCATTGCTATGCGGATGACAACACTGGTGATGCTCTATACACCGGCCGTGCCAATATTTCTCGGGAAAACGTCGCCGAGTACCGGAACAAACTTGTGTCTGAAGTTAAGTCTTTGCTGAACAAAGTCTCGGATTGGCGGCGACTAAATCTAGTCAGTTTAATCCTCAGAAGACACAAGTTTGCGCGTTTACCGCTAAAAGAACCCCTTTGTCGTATCTCCTCAGTTTCAAGGCACTCCTTGTTGCCTCAGCCAATATCGGAATCCTCGGCGTCGACATATCGGTGACGTGCAGTTTCGTGGTCACTTGGAAGAAGGCCAAATTGGCCTCTAAAAAGCTTGGCGTGTTCAGCAGAGCGGGACAGTATTTCATGCCGGCACACCGCCTGCAACTTTACAAGGCTCAGGTTCGGCCTCACATGGAATACTGTTCCTATCTCTGGACTGGGGCTCCCCAGTGCCAGCTCCTTCCACTTGACCGCATCCAGCGCAGAGCGGCTCGAATCGTCGACGACCGAGTCCTTTGCATTTTCTTTCGCATTTACCACGGGGAGTGCTCTGAGGAATTGTTCGGATTAATCCCAGCCATCAAATTTCACGAACGCACATCGCGGCAAAACTCAAGATACCATCCACACCATCTGGATGCTTGGCGGTCCACCACTGTACGTTTCACTGGGAGTTTTCTTCCGCGTACGACCTCTTTGTGGAATAGTTTACCACCGGCGATTTTCCGGACCGATACGACTTAGGGACCTTCAAGAAAAGAGCTTACTCCTTTCTATAAGGTCGGCAACGCACCTGCCAACGCAACGCAACACCCCTGGTGTTGCAGTTGTACATGGGCGGCGGTAGTTACTTGCCATCAGGTGAGCCGTATGCTCGTTTGCCCCCTCTCTTATAAAAAAAAACCTTATAAAGAGTCATATTAAAACAAATTATATCAATTAATATTTCAATTTGCTCTGTAGAGTGTTTCGATTGTTTTACAAACTTAGTGAGAATCATGTAATCGATAAAACTTTTTAACATTAGTTTTCTATATATTAAGAAAATTAATATTAAAATCAACGAGCAAGATAATATATTCGAAATTCCGAAAAGAAGAAACGGATTCCGAATAATGAAAATATCGATATTTCGGGGCACGGTATGCCATACCAATCGCTACTTTGATGCCGTTAATGCTTTATCCTAAACAAATTTGTTCCACTTAGTTGCTAGGACAAAACTGTGCACCCATTTTGCGAAAGTTGACTCCAAGACTAACGTAAAATCCGACTTTACAAGTGCGTGCACGCAATTCGGTGAGACATAGACAATTTGAACGTACTTACAGTGCAGTAGTAACTTACAGAAAAGAACAAGTGTTAAATGGCACCAACATAATAATGTATAAAAACCTAATAGGTGATGTAAATGTGTAGTATAGATATTTCGAAGTGTTGGATGTGCGTGTAGAACATGTAAAGTGTCAAATCTAAATAATGCAAGTATATTTGGAACGTTGTTTGGATCAATATATAATGTGCGAGCTACATACTTATAACTTAATATACAAAAACATGGACAAATGAGTATACGATTTTAAGCCAAGGGACATACGAATAGTCAAACAAATAGTCTTAAAATAAGTTAAAACTAAAATAAAAATAAAGATATTATTTGAAGGTAAAATTACAAAGTCACTATAACAAAACTAAAACATTACAACTATCAATAAGAAACATGGGATTAATAATTCAAATAAGCGAGAGTTACAAAAATTTATAATAAAAATGAAAATAATAGGAATTGAACACTCCAAGATTAACACATTCAAAGAAATACAAATAATAACTTAATAAAGACGAGTAGGTATACAGTTAACAGCAGTCATAAATAAAAATCAATTAGACTATGAATAAGAAAACGAAACCAACGTAGATTTTTTCATTATTTTATTTAGATTATTTTATTTTAAAATGAAATTGGTTTAGAGAAATATTAGGCTCATTATTTAGACCAATTTTAGTTACATGAGCCAACGTTCTTAATGCCTAAAAACTTTAATCAAATCGTGCTCTTAACGTAAACAGTGTCGCAGTTCGCCGTTATCTTTACGCACAAAAATTTTCCCTTCCCGAGTCCACGTATACTTCCATTGAGCGCGCTCGTATTCTACGCGTGCTATAAGATTATTTTAAATAAAAGATTGACTAAATTTAGTCAATCTTTCATTGAAATGGAATGGAGATACGGCAGAATCGAGTCCTAGGTCCTCTAGTAGTAACGTAATTCTATTAAGCGGGCGAAAAAATATTGATTATTGTAATTCTGCGCTTTACTCCAAGATGGCGCCGTTAAGCAGATCTTTAATTCCCTATGAGATGTGAGTAAATTAAAATTATACTGATTTAAAATATTCTGAGTAGGTAAATAACCTTCACTTATTTAAGTATTAAAATTACTAAGTAATAATAATACTGAAGATAACTGATAATAATAGCCTAATTTCACAATGTAAAACGTCTTTAAATCTATTATAATAAAAGTAAAATAGTATTATGTCTTAAATCATAAAATCTTTTGTTCTCACACAATAATATACACGGATAACACTATCACTGTTACATTGTAGCTAAAGCCACTGAACTTTAACATTATTACACAAAATAACTCACTGATACTATTTTTAAATTAAATATTTAACATTATGTTACTTATGTGCCGGCGCCATCTGTCTTTCTGGATTAGAGGATTCATTTACGCCGCCACAACACAGCGCAGCTCTGCCACCGCTGTGTTATGGTTACAGCGCGGATGAGCTGGCTTGCAGAATACCAGCTAATTGCTGCATAAATCTTGCTGTTTCGTATGATAGTGATGCGGACCGGAGATTCTTTTTACTGGTCACGGGACATTCCATCTTATCCCTGAGGACTAACAAACAACAACGGGTGACAACGCATCTGAATTTTGATTCGTAAACTAAGAGGTGTATATGGGGTAAAGCAAACGTCATTTTCATTATCATCACTATAGCTCTTCACAATACCACTGCCTAATATAGGCCTAATATTTTAATTCGTAAACAAGAAAAACTATTGGTAAATCCAATTGTGTGCCTTAAGCAAATTAAAAAAAATTACGTATAACATGATTATACGTAAATTTTTAAAGTACTTTTCACTAATGACATTATTATACTTCCAATTTTCTGATAATTTTATGTCAAACTTCAATTTAAACAAAAGTTTGGAAAATCCAAAAGTGCACGACTCATAATGCTCATATGATCATCATATCATCATTCAGGTCACTCCATAAAGTCCAAGACGTATTTAAGTATATTTATATATAAATCCTACTTACTTTTAGTACGTAGTACTATTATTTATTCTGTGCTTTTAAAATATTGTAATAAAAATCTGTGATTATAATAATAATCAAGTATGTATCAAATTTGGTTTTTCGAATATTTTGTATTTGTACAGCGATCTTTTTGAGCACGAGCCGCTGCAAACAACCGATACAGTATCCACTCACGACGGCGGCTGAGCCCGAAGTGAGTGAGCGAGGCAGTATATTTAGTAAAATAAATTATTACAAGGCTGCTCAAAACACCGAAAATTTCGGGATTTCTCAGTCGAAAAAAATTAATTATAACAAACAAAACAAAATCAAACTGCCATTTATATTCCATGGCTTCCCACATGATAGATGAACAGATTAAAAAATAGATTGAGTTGAAAAATTTATATTTTCAAAAGTTATCGTATTTACCCCTCCACGCGGACTTGATAAATCTACACAATAAGCCACTAAAACCACTTTTTTTATGTAAAAAAGCAATTAATCAATTAAAAAAAAATTATAAGTTCAACAATCATTTAACTTTCTGACAATGTGCTTTTTATATCATTTATATGCACAATACGATTTTTAGATATGACTTCATGCAACAAAACGGAGGAATGTTGATTTTTAGGCCCTAGTAGAACATCCTACGCGCTTCACGCTTAAGGCATGCAACAGGTGTAGGTGTATAGCATAATATATATTATATATTTTATTTGTGTCGTAAAAATTATAGACACTAACAGTGTCCTATGTTATGCAGCTGTTATCATTCGTAACTCATTATATAGTTTATAGTGTAGCCATTTTACAGTGGAATGTACTATGATATACCTAAAAACTTATTACTATTCATTTTAACATTTTTTTATAAGGCTTATGTGACATACGAACCTACAGTCCAACTGATTTTTAGTAGCTACTCCATTCCACAGACATCCACAACTAACTTCCCCTATGAAGACTAAGATATAATGCCTCTTAGCCTATAATTATACTGGCTCTCTATTCCCTTAGAACCCAAGACAGCAGTGCAAAAACTGCTATGTAGCAGCAGAAATAGGTAAGAGTGTGGTACTTACCCAAATGAAATGCTGGGCAGAAAAGGAGTCCAAAAATAAAATAAAACTTATGTATTATTAAACGATTTTAATATTTCTATAAATCTGCACCTCACGCAATGATGCTGTTTCTCTGAATCATCTACATAACTTCCAATTTAAAATATAAATGTTTATTCAAATACTTTTACGTAAAAATACCATTGACAGAATAATTTAAATCGTAAGTAATAATTTAATGACTATAATATTAGTTTTGTTTACCAAGCATCAATTTTTACATCTAATAACGCACTGGCACAAACTCAACTTCGTCTTTTAGATCTACTGCGTATGTAGTCGCTTCCACAGGCTGCCTTTTGGGTATCACATTGGTCATTAATTCAGATTCTTTATCCGTATCACCTCTGTTGACTCCAACATCTGCGTCTCGATTGTCGTTGCTCTGATTATCAATCTCTTCACGACTTTCCGGCTTGAAAATCTCAGGTACTACTGTAGTTATTTCAGTTGTGGTTTCTTCTGTTGCTGTTTTAGACAGCAGGGGGAAGACAATTTTTAGAATTCCCTCGTTAAATGTCCAACTGCCATTCACATTCACAATATCTGGAAGCGATCTAATGTCCAGGTAGCTTCTTTCAACGCCGCCCTCAGGTTTTTGTACTGCTTGCACCATAAGAAGACCTTCACGGGCTTTAACAATGATATTTTTTTCCTCGAAGCCGGCTAATGGAATAGAAACTTTATATTCATTTGTTTGAGTATCGATGCCTTCACTGGATACGCTGCTAGGGAATCGCTTCGCAAAATCGACGAGTAGTTGATCAAACATGGCCATTTCGCGGGATAGTTCCATCCAGAATCTTCTGGTGTCAAAGATGTCATTGCTGAAATAACGATCGCCTAATCCCACCTCAGATCCGTGCCGGAACGGTGACGGCGGACCGTGGCTGTAGTCATGGGGCGCTGCGCTGGCAGAGGCCAGCAATCCAAGGAGCACAATCTCAAACATTGTTTCAAACCGCAAAGTTACAACTGCGTCGTTTGCAACGCACCGAAGAATATATACCCCCGGCCGATGGGTCACAGTTTATCAGAATCGGTACATTCTGGATGCCGGGCAAACAATAATACAACTGACTGGAAAAGGTCACGTCTTTTCTTGGAAAGTTATAGATTAAACTAGCGTTTTATTTATAGTGCTTTATTTGTCATTTGTTTGCATTTATAAGGAAATCTTTAGCTTTATTTTGTAAATATAAAAATGTTTGTGACAAACCATTATTTTTTTAAATATAGAATAGGTATCACAAGCGAGCACACAGCCCACCTGATTGTAAGTGCTAAGATGCTGTAGGCCGTAGACATCTACATCTATCCTTGATTAAGAATCAAAATGCAGATGCGTTGTCACCCCCGAGGACTAAGATGGAATGCCTCGTATCCAGTAAAAAGGGTCTTCAGTTCTCTATATTCACCATATGAGACACAGCAGCAATGGGCTGCTATTTTACGCTGTTTATTTTAACTGTGCGCAACTTTATTTGCATATGATTCGATCAGGTAGAAAAGTGAAGAGCTCTTTGCCCATCAATGGGATCGAAAATTAAATCTTGTATACCGCCTCTTGCGTTAAATATTAAATTAATTGCAATTTATATATTTGCAAAGTCATTTAGGTTATAAATTAGTTTGTGTATAAATTAAATGGCGCGGTGATCCATTATTAATCTGCTTAGCACATGAAGCGTGTTTGAGCAAACATTTGAAGAAAAACTTTAACGTTTTTATTATTATTTGTGACTTTAACGAGTTTATAAGGGAAAGTAAATAAAAACCGCTCTACATTCACTTCCGTAGGTTAAATCTTTACACAGAAACACATTTTAATGAACCATTGTATAGCAAAGGTATTTCTAAATGAAATAAAATAAAATATTATTGGTTTTTTGCATAAGAGGGGGCACACGAGCATACAGCTCACCTGATGGTAAGTGACTACCGCCGCCCAGCCTTGGTTCCCTTTAGCCTGGTTCCCTCTATCTGTTCGTAAAGTTTTATCACTACACAACACTTCGGAAAAACAGACAAACAGACATACAAAAAATAAAAATAAAGGTTATTTATGTCTTATAGCATGGAAATAACCCTCTGAGCTCAATAAAAGCAATTTATTTCAATATTACAGACAGACACTTAAATTTTATTAATATGTGTGGAATACATAAATATTAGCTACTGATATGAATAATAAGACTGTTTCCTCAATTATGATAAGAAGTTAAAATAAAAGAATTCCCAGATCCCCGAAGCGTCTGGTACAAATAAACTATCATAGTGTAAACAAAATCGTTGTCCGAATTAAACTTTGTACATATTTACAAAGTTGTCCCTCTTGTCCCCTCTTTTGCCAATTCATTTTAAAAAATTGTTTGCGAATTATTAATTAGCAGTTAACAACAGCCAATATATATAATGAAATATTTAAATATTTTAAATATATCAATCTCCTTAATATGGAAAAAGTCCTCCACGGTTCTCCAGGGTCGATGGAGTTTGGAAAAATACAGGGAAACTTAAAAACGTACAGTAAAAACGTTTATTTTTCTTAACGGAATTCATACCCCGAAAGTGGTAAGAAGCGACTGTGAGAAAAGCCAAAATGAGTTTTTGTCTCCGTTAGATGGCAGTATAAACGTCTTTACTACTAACCATCCATTCATTTCATCCATTACAGCCTTTAAAAGTCCATTGCTGAACATAGGCCTCCCAATAGATTGCCTCATAGGAGGGACATTGCCATCGTTGCCACGCTAGGTAAGCGAGTTTGACAACCGCAGTTTTTTTAACGTAACCACACTAGAATTTTCTCCTGTATCGTGGAGGGCAATTTACAAACATAAATTTGCACAAGGACAAAGAATACCAAAAATTAAAAGAGTTATAAAAACGGTGCGATCTCCTTTGCCCCTACTATTTTTCTAACCCGATTTTAAAACAACGTATGTGAAAGGAGGACTGTTGCACCTAGAGCACACGGAGATGGATTACCTAACCTATAGGTTTTTTTTTATAGGATAAGGTGACGAGCACACAGTCCACCTGATGGTAAGTGGTTGCTGTGAGCCATAGACATCTACATCTATGCTCAATAAAGAATCAAAATGCAGATGCGTTGTCACCCGTGAGGACTAAGATGGAATGCCTCTTTTCCAGTAAAAAGGGTCTCCGGTTCTCTACACTCACCATACGAAACACAGCAATGTTAAGCTACTATTTTACTCTGGTATTCTGTGAGAGCGTGGTCTTTCCCCGGTCGAGCCGACCCATTTGTGCTACAACCATACTACTAATATAGCTGCAGCATGGCTCTACCACGTAGAAAAATACAGTACAACCTTCGGGATCTTTGATTAGCGTCCATAGTCAGATGGAATTTGGACTCTACTCTAATAGTCCTATAAATAGGGCTTCTTGACGTGGTAGAGCCATGCTGCATTATTGTTGTAGCACTAATTGGTTGGCTGGGCCGCGGAAAAACCGCTTTCTCAAAGAATATCAGCGTAAAATTACAGCTTAGTGCTGCGTATGGTGAGTATCTAGAACCGGAGATACCTTTTTACTGGAAACGAGGCATTCCATCTCAGTACTCAGGGTGACAACGCGTCTGCATTTTGATTCTCAGTCGAGGAAAGATGTAGATGTCCATGGGCCACAGTATCCACTTACCATCAGGTGGACTGTTGTGGTATTCAACACCCTTTGGACGTAAATGTTACTTAAAACACTGTTTACGCACAAAATGTTTATTGAAAAATGTTATGTATGTTAGCACACGAGACCTTGTTGACATCCGTACATGTGCTGGCTCAAATAAAAACTTTAAAATAAAATGCCGACGCGTACATAATGTGTTCGGTGTAAACTGAACACGGACTGTGTGCTCGTTTGTCACCCTAATTCTGTAAAGAAATATATCTTTCTGGCAAACTTGCGTTACCTATTGGTTTTTACAGGGCGTAATCCAAGTCTGCTCAAGTTTACCTAAGATTACACACAACACACTATGAAAAAAATATATAAAGAGAAAACAAAAGGTGGTCTTGTTGCTACACAACAGTTCCTATGCTCTTTTTTTTTCTAATTACAGCCGTGACACACCACAGTGTTACACTTCTGCTTATTTATTTGTATGGAATATAATATTTTTAAGCAAATAAAGTAAAATTTAACCAAGTAGTGGCGTTGTAAGAATATTCACTCCCCAATTTCGTCCCGTGGATGTCGTAAAAGGCGACAGAGGGAAACTGAATCAAGCGATGGGCGGCAGCATCTTTCTGATAACAACATAATAAAAATGTGCGCTCGGCAACGCGTCTGCCAAGCGTGGCAACTATGGCAAAAACTCCCTATCGCAATCTATAAGGCAGGCCTATGTTCAACAGTGGACTTAAGGCTGTAATGGAAAGTAAAATTACAGCATATACGTCCCACTGTCATCACAGACTCAATTCGTTTCTGTGAAGGTTTCAGAATATGGAAATGTCCGCTGCGCTGCCCAACGCGAGGTGGCGGTCTTCATATTTTATTTTTTTTTTTACTTTTACACACATGCAACTTTGCTTCACCATCGAGGACGTGGTAAATCTGCACTTAAAATTGCAATCAACAGTTTCATTGGTGCTGAGGAGATCGAACCAGAGTTGCTCGTTTACTGTAAAATTTACAGCGGGCGCTTGGCCCATAAGCTACCACCGCTACGTTATCCCTATATATAAAAATCTATTGCTGTCCGTTACTCTCGCAAAAACTCGAAAATGGCTGGACCGATTTTAATAAACTTTTTGTGTGATTGAGTGGGTTCCTGGATGATCTAAACTATTCATAATTGGACCCAGTAGGTGGCGCTGTTGTCGAGATCCAGAAGTCACCCGTGCGAAGCCGGGGCGAATCGCTAGTATCTCTTTATATAAAAATCAATTGCTGTCCGTTAATCTCGCAAAAACTCGAAAATGGCTGAACCGATTTTGATGATTTTTTTGTGTATTTGTGTGGGTCTCTGGATGGTAAAAAAACTCAATTGGACCCGGTAGGTGGCGCTATTGTTGAGATCCAGAAATCACCCGTGCAAAGCCGGGGCGGATCGCTAGTTATTTATATAAAAGGTAAAATGTTAGTACAACTTCTAATTTCATTTTAAAAATTTACTTCAACGCGTCTTTTACTGGAAATCTTCGAAGGAAAGCAGACGTAGTGGGCACTTAGCCGTGAGTGCTTTCATTGATGCTACACATATGATTTAGATCTTTTACTGTGTGAAGAAATATAGCATTTTACTTTAGCGAAACTTCGTTTAGAGTTTCATTTTTATAAAATTAACTTTTATTATTTTTTTAATGTTGTGACACATGACTATTAAAAACCTAAAATAAAAACTTATTAAAAAATAAGTAAGAAATAAAATACACAGAGATAAATGGAACCCTATCTTATATTGTGTGCGATTTTTTTTTTAAATGACGTCCGACGATTTGTAATCTATACCAAATATATCTTAAATAATTTGGCAAACTGGCTATTTTAAAATGTATAACTTAGATAGAACGCCTTGTTATCAGTAAAATTGTTCTCCGATTCTCTACACCCACCATACGAAACACAGCAGTATTAAGCTGCTATTTTACGCTGATATCCTACGAGAGCGTCGACCTACCCTGGCTCTACCATGTCAAGATTCTAAATCGAGGAAAAATGAAGATGTCTATGGGCCACAGCATTTACTTACTTATCAACACAGAACACAATTACTCTCTACCGAGAGCTTATCAATAAGTGAAATTATGGGGTGCATGCTCGTTAATCACCTTTATGCTATAACATGAAATCAATATTTTATTTATAAAAAAATCTTTATTTAAGAAGAGCAATTTATTTGGTTTCGGATCTCTAAAACTTTAAGTAAACATATTTATCGCACTGAATCATTAATACTTCCCGTTATCATGTGAGACAATTTCTAGTACATTCTAATTATTTTATTGATAATGTACAATATATTGACTCATTAAAGACAATGTTATGACTAGAATACACTATATATAGTACGGGCTTATTCTTAGAAACTAATATATTTCATTCATATCGAATATAGATAACAGAATTAAAGTTTACTCGTATACGTCTATCATTTAAAATGTTTCTAATTAACCACAGACTCCAATATGATAATTTATCCAAGAGTACAAGACACCACAGAGTACATTTTATATAGGTACCGTATATAATGAGGGCATCTACGACTTTTTCTGCCACCAGAGCGGCGCCACTTATAAATAAGGTGTAATAGGTATTTGACAGATTTCATAGCGGGGAAGTTAATTTGTTCGAAAAATGTAAAGGTTAATGTTTATTTCTGTACTATTAGTTATATTTTATATTAATTAGATTAAAAATTAATAAATCTAACTACAGCTATATTCATAAAAGTAGAAAAATCAAAAAAGAGTTAAACGAGTGCAAAAATTAAAGAGCAAACCACTGAGGCATTGTTTTCTGTATTAATAGAATACTCTCGAAAATGATTTTTATTTAAAACTAACTTCTCAATTGAATGACATTGTAACAAAGATCTTCTCCTCAGTGTCAACTAGCGACATCTGGTGAGCAGAAGATTATTAGCCCTCAATGACGATGAGGAATCTATGTTGACATTACATAAAAATTTGATTATAGATACAATTTGAATTTTGGCATTTAAAAATAGTTTCTGTTCGACCGAATTTGTCTAGGCTTTAGTAAAAATTTTTTTCAGGGATTACAGCCATAAGGCAACACGGGCCGCTGACGTGTGTTGTTCTATGATTACAGCTATCTAGAAAAACTTGTAAATTAAAACATTATCTAACTACAAAATTTCATCCAAATCAAAATAATTAATCAAACATTTATAGACCAATGCTTGAGCGCCCCAACAATGTACATAACTCCACCAACTAAACATTTTATCAGTCTGTAATAATTTATTTTCGTCCAGCTGTGAGGCCATGTGGGCTAGAACACTAAGGAACAAAAAATAAAGAACATCGCAGGATTCAAACTTGCGCACTATGACTTGGTTCTCTCTGTGGTACAGAGAGAACCAAGACATTGAAAAGATTGATGAGCCTGTGTGCATCAATAATAGAGGTTTCTTTAAAATTAAGGAAATGGAAAAGTATTTACCTGATATATTATATACTTACTTAGTATTTAAGAATGTTAAGTTTCCACAATTTAACAAGAATTCTGTAGATCTCCTCAAAAGTCTAGTGGGTAAGGCGATAAAGTCTCCATACATGGAGAAATTACCAATCATACAACCCGAGTAAGTCAAGCTTGTGGCTTTGAACGTGAAAATAGGGAGAAAATGAATCTTCCCAGAAACTTGACCTAGCTAGATCGATTTTTCGTCCCCGTAAGCCCCTATGTTGTAAATTTCATCGAAATCATTAGAGCTGTTTCCAAGAGAGCGTTTACCAAACGAATATATAAATATTACTCATTTAATAGTCATCATCATCACCATCATTACAGCCCTTCACAAGTCCACTGCTGAACATAGGCCTTCCCCAAGGAATGCCGCAAAGCACGGTTCTGAGCCACCTGTATCCATCGACTTCCTGCTTGTCTTACCACGTCGTCACTCCATCTAGTGAGGGGTCGCCCTACACTTCGCCTACCGGTACGGGGCTGCCGCTAGTGAACTTTTTTCCCATCGGTTGTCGGTTATTCGAGCTATATGGCCGTCCCATTGCCACTTCAGCTTACTAATCCGTTGGGCTATGTCGGTCGCCCTCGTTCTACTGCGGATATCCTCATTTCTACATGCCCTCTCCATAGCTCGCTGACGCGACCTTGAGCTTCCTCATACGGCCAGCAGTGAAGGACCACGTCTCAGATCCATAATTTATCACTGGCAACACGCACGGATTGTACAGTCTCGTTTTCAAGTTTTGAGGTATACCTGACGAGAAGAAGTGTCGTAATCTCCCGAACGCTGCTCAGCCGCGTTGAATCCGTCGATTGACCTTTCGGTCGAAGTTGGACTTACCTAGTCGGACTATTTGTCCCAGGTAAACATACTCGTCAAGAAGTTTGAGCTTAGTGTTCCCAACAACAACATTTAATAGTACAGGATAAAAAAATCTACCTGGGAGTTTGCCTGAGTAGATTCCCATATCTAGGTATATCTGCGGCCAACCAGCAATTCTTGTTTGCAGGGTAAGTAAGCCAGGAGAATTATCTACAGGCTACTGATTATCAAATATTACCGTGGATTGGCGGTGTAAGAATATCCACTATCACATATCATCCCGTGGATGTCGTAAGAGGCGACAGAGGGAAACAAATCAAGAGATGGGCAGCAGCGTCTTCCTAATAACGACTTTAAATTAAAAAATGCGGTCACCAAACCGCTTGCCAAGCGTGGCAACTATGTAAAATATCCCTCCTAGGCTCCTGAGGCAATCTATGGGGGAGGTCTATGTTCACCAGTGGACTTTATTTGGCTGTAACGGTTAACAGTACTCAGTATCAACGCATCTATTGCAGCTGTTTATTTGATTTTTAAGGTGTCTATTATATCAGCTTCGGTAGCCTTTTACCATCGAGTTGAATATTAGCACGCTTGTCACTCTAATATTATTAAAGAAAAACATTTGAGTTGCAAATTTTAAACGTGGTAACATTTTTATATGCGGTAGAGCCACGCTGCTGCTATATTATAGTTGTAGCACGAACAGGTCGACTCCACCGGGACTCCTACAGAATATCAGCGTAAAATAGCAGCTTAATGCTCTAGCTCTGTGTTTTGTACGATAAGTGTAGAGAACCGGAAACCCTTGTCATTGGAAACGGGGCATTCCATCTTACTCTTCAGGGGTGACAACGAATCTACATTTTGATTCTTAATCGTGGATAGATTGATGTCAATGCGCCACAGCGGCCAATTATCATCCGGTAGGCTGTGTGCTCGTTTGTCATCATTATTATCAGTAGTTTATTTTGGTCATTGACATAATCCTTGTTTAGATTGTTTCTCTATCCGCGGGGGAGCCCTGGTGACTGTAATACAGGTTATAATTAATACCTGCATCAGGCACCAGTCTCTCACAAGTATCGTATCTTATATATCGTATCGTATATATCTCTAGCGTAGATAAGCCCCTAGAGGTTTACATGCTAGTATTGTACTGGATAATGTAACATAATTATGCTTAATAAAAAAAAACTTTTCTAATACTTAGCACTAACATCAATATTGTGAAGAGATTATATAAAAAATCCAACGTCAAAACCCCGGCATCTCGCATCTATCCATATAACTGTCGCCCTTTGAGTACAAATATTTCGATTAAAATGGCCTAAATTTGCGTTATGTTCAGCGTAAATCCATTTAAATTAACAACAGCTGAACTCCGCCCAAAGACTCCTCCTAAGCTTTGCCAGTTAGTGTTCCCAGAACTATTCCCAAAGCAAATAGTTCGAACAATCGATTCTGGACACACTGTTGAAAATTCATTTAGATTTCTGAACTCTGCATTTGTGCATATTTGATCCAAAACACGAAACATTCTCTATTGTTTTATAGCTGCTATTAATTTTGAAATTCGGCATTTTTATATATACATTATTTTTATAGTCCTGATTTACCCTCCATAATATGTTGATTAAAATATCTATATAAAAAAGTTTAAAAAAACCCACCCACATAAAGGTTAGTTTAAATTTAACTGGATATAATATTTCGGCTGTAAATTCGATGATAAATATAAATAAATATGAGAAGAACGATGTATGTGTATTTAAAACAAAATAAAATTAAAATCAATTGAATGCATACATGCTCGTAATAATAAAATATTTATGTAAATTTATAAACCGTACTAACGTAACCAGAGAGAAATTAATATTTTTATAAGGGTGACAAGCGAGCACAAAGTCCACACTTCCCGATTAAGAATCAAAATGCAGATTCTGTTAGGTTCCTGTGCGAAATGAAAATTACTATTTTGCGTATATTTACTTTGAATAGCCACGATGTATTATGATTGCAACACCAATACCAGTGCAAAATAAGCAGCTTAAAGTCCGAATAAGCAGCAAAATGCTACCGTGTTTCGAATGGCAAATGACAAGAAACTACAAAAATAGTAAGTAAGAATATCCTTCCATCCATTGCAGTCTGTAAAAGTCCACTGAACATAGACTTCCCCCATAGATTGCCTCATAGGGGATTTTGCCATAGTTGCCACGCTTGGCAAGCGAGTTGGCAACCGGAGTTTTTGTTGTTATCAGAAAGACGCTGCTGCCCATCTCCTGTTCCAGTTTCCCTTTATCGCCTCTTACGACACCCACGGGATGATATCGGGTAGTGGAGGATCCCTTGCTCGGAACAATTACTATAAGTTATTGTTCCGGTTCTGAATAACAAGGCATTCCTCCATCTCTAAATCTGCATTTTAATTTGACCATGGGTCGCGGTATCCGGTTACCATTCTAAATAAAATGTGTATACTCGTTTGTCACCCTTACTTTGATAGAAAAAAGTGGAAACCTATACCTAAAACAAAAAAAAATTGAAAATTGAAACTGACTGACAATTATTGAGCTAAATAAAGCTTAGCTTCATCACTTAAGAATATTTATATGATATATGATATGATTTCTTATATTTACACGAATAATACACATTCGAGCTCGTTTCCGTGATGAGAAACTCCGACGCTCCAGGGAGACTACAGAGTAAAAACATCATCAAATGCGTCCCCGCCATTACATCATATTTGATAAATCACAATAATTCATCGCAAAAGAACACCATTTCCTGATGATTTGCGTGGCTATTAGAATTAAAAAAACATGCAAATTTCAATAAAAGATGACTGATGAAAATGATGGGTTAAATCCCAAACCAAACAAAACCACTGCTAGACTTCAAGACACTATAAGCTCGTTCTGCTTAGTGCGTACCAAAAATTAATATTCAAAAGTTGAAGGGAGCCTGGGTTAACTAAAACGCTGAGCTGCCCCCGTGACCATGAGTGCTGCAAACCATCCGAAACATCGGAAATTAAAATATTGTGCGTGTAATTGTGTACACTTCTTTGACATATCATATTTCTTTTATATTATATTTTACAAAAGTAGGTTAGTAGTAGTAGATAAGTACGGCTCTATGAGTGTACTAGTATAAATAATAGTATACTCATGCAGCCCTGGCGGTGAAACGTTACGAGAAAACGTGACGTTTTTTTTATTTTTAATACCGCACTAAATTTCACCACTACGTTGATAAAAAGTTTCACTTCTATAAATTAACTTGAGTGTGATAAAATCCGTAAAATTAGTTTTGTTTTTGATTTATAGTAGTTGATGTATATATATAATGTTTACTATAAATAATAACGTTTATTTCAAATAAGAGTCATCATTTGTACGCTAGCTGAAGCACCATGTTTTGCTAGAAATGTCTTACTTTAATGATATTAACATAGATGGCGCTGTAGTAAATATTACCTGGGGATTTCAATATTTATATTTACAACAACAAGTTTTTTATCAAATTTACAGACTGAAAATACTTAATATGGATTCGATAAATATATGTACAAAACAGAAATAATATTATACCAGGATTACATGTTTTTACCAGGCGTTCGACGGGTCATCGCTCCTTTGTTATCGATATTCCACGCATTAGAACCAAACGGTTTGCATCGTTTTTCTTATAGCTTACAGCAAAGGAGTAGAATAATTTGCTAGCGTCTTAAAGACAAAAGTGAAAATGTTTTTGTTACGTTAAGACAGTGAATTTACCAACTATGGCTTCTTCACCACTTACCACCATATGGGATTGTGGTCAAGCACTGGCTTATAATAAGTTAAACAAGTGGTAAAATTTTAAATTTTGTACAACCGACTTCAATATAAATAAAATAAGAACATCATCAATGTAGTTGAAGTCCATTAATATTTTTTTAAATAGGATAGGGTGACAAACGAGCACACATTCCACCTGATTTTAAGTGGTTGCTGTGACCCATAGACATCTACATCTATCCTCAATAAAGATTCAAAATGCAGATACGTTGTCACCCGTGAGGACTAAGATGGAATGCCTCTTTTCCAGTAATAAGGGTCTCCGGTTCTCTACACTCACCATACGAAACACAGCAGTGTTAAGCTGCTATTTCACACTGGTATTCTGTGAGAGCGTAGTCTGTCCCCATTGATGCTACAACTACGTATACTACTAATATAGCTGCAGCTTGGCTCTACCACGTATATAAATACGCATTATTAAGGATAACTCAAAAACTACTGGTCAGATTTTAGAAATTTATATTCAAATAAAAATAGAATCATCAAAATCGGTTACCTAGAACACATAAAAAACATACAGTCGATTTGAGTACCTCCTCCTTTTATGAAATCGGTTAAAAAAAACTATCGAAGAAGTTTTTGCCGCAAACATCACACACTAGGGTGTATGTAATTCGCCATACGCCGTGTAGTGGTGGCGTAAGAGTATTCACTACGCGATACAGTTCCGTGGAAACCGTAAGAAGCGACAGAGGAAAACTGGAACAAGGGATGGACAGCAGCATCTTCCTGACAACAACTCAAAATAATTAAAAAAACCGCGGTCTCAACCCGCTTACCAACCGTGGAAACTATGACAAATATTCTCTCTGTGCGCCTACAGAGGGAATATTTGTCATATTTGTTGGGGGAAGCATATGTTGCGGACTTTTAACAGGATGCAATGAATGAAAGAAGTGAATGAATGAAAATCGGCCATTTTCTGCCAATGATATATTATAATGTGTTAGAACACAGGAATGACATAATCAGCCATTGTTCTGTGTTCTTAATGGGTCATATTGTAGGGAACAAAAGTTATACCTTTTTACCCTGTGAGGCGGCCGCTTTTAGTTGCCTATAATCACAGCTTCTCAAACTGGAAGTCGTGATTTAATCTAGAGGTCCTAATGAAAAATACCTTTACTTAAATATTATGTGTTAATATTAGGTCTTTACCTATGAAATTGCTATATTTTATGAAATAAATTAACGCAATTTTTTTTCTATATTTTTTATTTCTATTTATCACAGTAATCCCATTTCTTACCAATTCCCATTGCGTACCCATACAGTCGATGCATCTTTGCCAACGCAGTTGCATTATTGATTATTGATTGATTATTGATGCCCTTCTTGAAGAAGTCAGCTGGACGAAAAGCATCAAATTCTTTAAAGATATTTTGTACTGCCTCTCGGGTATTGAATTTTTATCCCGCCAAAAAGTTATCCAAATTTTGGAAAAAGTAGAAGTCTGTACTTTTTCCAGAATTTGGATAACTTTTCTAACTCGGCGCAAGGTCTGGTGAACCGGAGACCCTTTTTACTGGAAAAGAGGCATTCCATCTTAGTCCTCAGGGGTGACAACGCCTATGGGTCACAGGAACCACTTACTATCAGGTGAACTGTCTGCTCGTTTCTCACCCTATCCTATAAAAAAATATGAATTATTAGCGGCCCGCCCCTGTATGGGATCTATAATACAATCAAAGACCATTTAAATAAAACCTAATTCCTCCTATTATTGTTCTCTATATGATCGCAAAATTTCATCACAATCGGTTCTGCCATTCCGAAAATTAGCCCGGACAGACAGACAGACAGATTGACAAACATTTTAAAGATGGTAACTTATATCTTAATAGCATGCAAATAGCCCACTGAGCTTAAGAGAAGCCAGTTATTTCAATATAACATACATTTCAATGTTATTTAGGTATACGTACCTATAGATCGTACGTATTGTATGTCATGAAATTATTGTGTACTTTGGTTTTTGTTATTTTCATCATTACAGCCCTTCACAATTCCACTGCTGAATATAGGCCTCCGACCGAGACGATTCGTAATGACTCTCGAAAACAGCACGTAGATGCGGCTCAGAAGGGAAATCGGTCTGTAGTTCTTCAAGAGAGCGTTGTCGCCTTTCTTAAAAAACAAGACCACCGCACTTCTGCTCCACGCCTCCGGAGTAGTGCCACCATGGAGAACGGAATTAAAGAGCTTCTGAAGAACTTTAACAACTTCCCTGTCCGAGAAATAGACACAATAGTTAAACAATTGAAATGTTCATATATGACTCATGGGACAGTGAAATGGTTAAGTACCGGTTTTCCACCCGCTTTCAGAAGCGGGCGCTGTAATTCCATCCTCGCCGGGGAACTGTCGTTTTTAAGGTGCTGGAGAGCCATTCTAATCTCGCTCAGACTGACGTCCGAGATATCATCGGAATAGTTTCGGATAAGACTTGCTCTTGGATTGTTATTCACACTTGCGTGTGGCTCCAACGATGACGTGTACAGCTGCCCATAGAACCTCTCAATCTGACTCAAAACGACTGATCTCAGGTGTCCCGGAGACGATGCTGCCACATTCGGTTTTCGGCTTCGACAGTTGGCTCTTTCTGGCAGACAGATCTCTGGCAAAGACTTTGGAGCCCTGGTTCAGCTTGATCGCTTCTTCAATACGAGCTGTATTGAAATTACGCAAGTCCCGCCGCATGCATTTGGAGATCTGTCTGTTCAGTTGCCTGTATGCTGTCAAATCTGCTGAAGACTGCAGCTTCATCTTCCGTCTAACAGCCGTGATATTAAGACTGTGATCGGAAAGTTTTTGTGTTCTTCTGTAACGAGTCTTACAGAACTTAGCTCCGACCGCATGGACAGTTTCCACAAGCTTGTCATTCATATCATCCACTTCCTTTTCAATCTTCTAGGCACTGAAAACGATTTTGTAACTCGAGCTTAAAGTTTTCGGGGCTTTGGGTTAGAGCACGAGGGGAACGGTGCGTTGACTTTATTAGACGTGACCTCTCCAACTTAACGTTTAGGTACAGTGTACCTCTTACCATTCGGTGATCGCTGCCAGTTTCCACCCTCGCGATCACTGAGACATCACTATACAATTGTCGTCTGGTCGTCATAATGAAGTCAATCTCATTTTTTGTCGAATCATCGGGGCTCGACCAGGTCCACTTTCTGTGGGGCCACTTTGGGAAAGAAGAGTTCATCATAAAGAGTCCCTCTTTCTCCATAAAGTCGGCCAGGTGTTGGCCCCTTGGGTTCCGTTGCCTTATTCCGACCTTCTCTACTTTCAGCTCACCGTTCTCTCTAGTACCTAGTTTTGCGTTGAAGTCTCCCATTAACACCGTATATTGGGTTTTGGAGGAATGCATAGCTCTTGAGATATTCTCATACATTTCCTCCACCTCCACATCAGGATGTGCCGAGTAAAAGTAAAGTAAAGTTACAGCCTATATACGTCCCACTGCTGGGCACAGGCCTCCTCTCATTTCTGGGAGGGTTTTAGGGCAAGGAAATGTCCGCCGCGCTGCCCCAATGCGTGTTGGCGAACTTCACATGTCTTCGAAATATTTTTTTTTGATTTCTCAGACATGTAGGTTTCCTCACGATGTTTTCCTTCACCGCCGAGCACGTGGTAAACCAGCACTTAAAATTGCAATTAACAATTTCATTGGTGCCGGCGTGGATCGAACCCGGGTTGCTCGCGTACTGTGAAACTTACAGCGAGCGCTAACCTGTGCCGAGGTTGATGCGTAAACCTGTATGACCTTCAGCGATTACCGTTTGGTGATTCTGAGTATAAACCCTCGTCGACACACTCCCAATCTTTAGAACGTTGTTAACGGGAGACTTGTGGACGATAAATTCGACACATCCTTGGGACATCTGGTCGCCCTCCCGGTGATAGAACAAGTTACCGGATTCGAGGATTACCGTGTCCTCCCCCTCTCTTCGGACCTCGGATAATCCTATAATATTCCAGCGCAACTTGTCTATCTCTTCTTCCAGCTCCAGGATCTTCTCGTCAGTCCTCAGGGTACGTGCGTTATATGTTGCCAGGTCCTGCATATAGGTCATGCCTTAAATAAAAACCTTATTATTAATGGCAATTTCAAGGCTGATTTACCACGTCCTTGGCAATAAAGCAAAACCTCATGAAAACCAGAAAACCAGTTTTACTTTTATAACTGTCTATAAAGTTATGTTAACTAACTACCGTGCCGTAGAGGCTAAAGTCACCTTAGAGCCCAGCGGTATGAAAATACTAAAGGTTTTTGTTTAATAACCTTCGGAGTTTTAAGTAATTTGATGTTTAAATTCTATAAAGGCCAATTCATTTCAAACTTTGAATAATATTATTCAAAACAAGTACAACAATGAAATGCTTTTGGAAAGTTAATTTTATGTTAAAAATCAATTTTTCATTATTAAGAGTCAAACTTCTGTTTTTAAAAGTTCTAAAAAGTTGGAGGGAGTCTCGAGACTCACAATATCCAGGGACCTCTATACATAATATCTCAATACGGTCCTGCTCGACATTACTATTAGAGCTGACTCTCGTACTTTATTTGAAAAATAATTTCACTTATTTTGATTTGGTAATAGAACATCTAATCTTTCTTTTGATCTGAGCTTTCTTCTTACCAGGGGTACACTTCCATACTTTAGGTAGGGGTCCAATAATTTGCAAAGACACTAGTGCCATCTCATACGATATCCGCATAAACTTTCGAACATCAAATTCTAAAAGGTGCGCTAGATGGCGTTTACACCAATTCTGGTTATTGTGTATGGAATTTAATAGAATTGCCTAAAGTTTTAACATAAATTTAAATGATTAATAATTATAAGGACATTCAAAAGCTTTTGCCTAATTAAAAAATATATTGAATAAAAATATTTTTTTGTTGGTCTGAGATACAATAAGTTTCTCGATTTGGCAAGTGGCAACTTTATCACATAATGGCTACCGGCGTGAGCAAGTCGTTGTTTTCACGAACGTTTTTGCCAATTTATGTGATTTTCGGTTGTTGCTATTATCGGATTTTTTACAGAATCTGGAATATAATATTTTATACCTAACCAATGTAAGAAATAGCATTTAATTAGCAGTTTTTGAAATGCCTGATTTAATCTTAACATCTATTTGTTTAAATAAAAATAAGAATATTTTGGTAGTAATTGCAATATAACAAAAATATAAATATTTAAATTACTGAAATCTATAATACATCTACAACCCTAATCCCTTATCCCCTAAAATATAAATATAACTGCATATAGTGTAAATAGCTGTATATGCATAACTACATACAACTATCTATAGTCAAAATATTGAGATTAGTTCAACGGATATGATACCAGACGGCGACACTGTGCCACTATTCATAGTGGGTGACAAAAAATCCTAGAAGATGGCTCTCTATTCCGGTATATATTATCCTACTCTATGCTTCTTACTAACATTAATTGTAAATATTTGTTTGTTTGGATGTTTGTCCTTCAATAAAGCTGATACAACTGAACGAATTCTAATTAAAGGACATTGCTCTGCGCCCATACATTGTTCGCCCTGTAACCAAGAGCATCGAAAATTATGTGATGTATTTTCGATAGTTAGTAAATTCCTATATGATCTTATTTTTAAAGCGGACTAGCTGCAGAATAGATATATTTCAAAAAGTATCAGATTTTGAGGTTATAATCGAACCACGAACATTATGGTTTTCATAGCTGCGAGTGATTTTAAGAAACTGAAAAACAATATCCAAAACATTTAGCTATTTTAGTTCCTACCTAGATAATTGGGTATGTAGTTTTGTTCTAAAGCCTAAATGTAAGTAAGTGCAACATATAAATGCCATAGAATATAGTCGCGTCTACTATCTAGTGCATTGAAGCCCAGTCTTACCAGTTAAGTAGTAAGTTGTTTTTAACCTACATTAACTTATTATTTTGAATTAGAAATAAAACACAGATTTAATTTCATGTTTATTGTTCATCTTCTAAATACATCACGAGAATCGAAATATGCAGACAAAGTAGAAATGTAATTACAAAAAGAGGTGCAGTCCGTTGTTTTACACAGTGACGAATCTGTTCATCTTCCAAAAACATAGAACCAACAGCAGAGCCACAATTTACACAAAATACACTTTCCATTGCGTATGCGTAACTCCGTTTATGAGTGCCAGGTTATCGTTTGAGCGGTACAAATCACAGCCAGGTAAATCGTTTTTGAAAGCAATCAGAGTCCGTTAAAATAGCCAAGTCGTAATATTCAATAGATAGTCCCGAAAGTCACCAAAACACACCGATATAATTACGAAGAGCGAGCGACAGCGACGCCAATGTAATTGACAGAGTGAGAGACCATAGACTTAAAATAAACTGGCGTATTCTATGTGAGAGACTGACAAGTGACAAGTGACCATTTAGTGAAGTCAAAAATAGGGGTGCTAAATACGATACGATTTGTTGATATTTAATAAGATTTACTATGGCCATATGTATAACATCAACTTTTGTCATACGATAATATTAATACCATAACAAGTATGACAATGTCCTACTTTACTTATAATGACACGATACTTCTCTACTTCTTCTATACTTGTAACAATATTAATAATAACACTTTTTATAAAGAAAACATTTATAGTTCATGAAGTAAAAATAAGTGTTTTTTATATTAATGTCGTAAATTTTTAGTGATCGTTTATTTAGAAGTAAACCACACACTTTTAACAGTCATTAGAAACCCTGAATAATAATGATCATGAAGAAATATGTAGGTTTTGTTCACTTCAACATTATTCTAACTACCTATAATTTAAAATCGAGTATGATCTCATTGATTAGGTATAGAAGGTTTTTAAATCATACGTTAAGGAATAATAATAAAGGAATGGTAATCGAATATTTTATTCAAGCTTCTATTTGCACTTTATTCGAAATAAATTCAAAATGTGATTCAGATTAAAAATATGCAACATTGGGCATCCCTAATCATTTTCGACACCACATGACGTTTGGCGAAGATGGCGGTGATTAATGTTATTAGTCAGAATACTTTTAATATTCATTTCGGCATGCAGCTAGTCCGTGTTATAAAATTATGTGCAACTTATATAATAAAATAGACAATTAATTATCGTGTATGTCCGATGCTTTTATTGCACAGGGCGATTCTGGACATTGTCATTTGGCACAGAAGTTGATTATGTCATGGTAAAGTATATGGGATACTATTTATAACAATTATTACCAAAGTTTCATTTACACCCAACTAAGCGGGCGATCAACATCTAAAAAAATAACTAAATTAATTTTGAATTCAAAGAAATAAAGTAGTTGATCAACGTAATATTATATACTTGCAGGCACCCGGCGCGTTGCTGCCTCAGAAGAAATAATTGCGGAAATATCGTTTTAAATTTGGAAGAGTTATATTGTTTAATTAGAAATGATAATACACCCATTGAAGTTGAATGATATAATAACTTTGAAATAAATTTGTCGGTACGATACACCTACTGTAAGTTAATTGTACTATGCCTATAACTTTCACGGAAGTGCATGCAATATATTAACAAAGTGTTACCGCAATCTGATGAACGTTATAGCTTCGTATAAAATACGAACAAACAAAAATATTTTTTTATATATTAGTTTATTATCTGAAAGAGCATTAACTAAACAGGGGCGAAATTAAAGAAGTGTTTCTGAATAGCTCGTAGCAGTATCGGTGACTAGTTTAGTTATTTTTTATTTGTCTATGTGTTGTTCGGAATGGAATAAGCCAATACAAAAAAATCTTGTGTCTGTTTGACTATTTAAGCCCCCATTGAAAACAACAGGGCCGAATTCAATTAAATTGTTTTTATTCCATAACTTGCTGTATTACTTAAAAACACTACTACACTATTTTATGAGATGGTAGGACTCCTTTCCTGCCTAGGAGTCCATTTAGATAGATACCACCCTCTGACGTATGTATTTCTGCCACCAAATAGCAGTGCTTGCATTGCTGTCTTCCGAACTGAAGGGTATAAGGACCCAGAATAATGACAGACTTAGAGGCATCTACATGTTTCAGTATAAACAACATGTACAGATAGCGTCCCGTTGGTATTGTCAGGCGACATAGGGAAACAAACCAGGAGGTGCGCAGCAGCGTTTTCCTAATAACAACTAGAGAACAAGAGAAAATTTTAAAATTATGTATTAATTTTTTTAAATATCATCATCATTACAGCCCTTCACAAGTCCACTGCTGAACATACGAGTAGGCCTCCCCCCCAAGGAATGCCACAAAGCCCGGTCATTAACCACCTGCATTTATCGACTTCCTGCATGTCTTATCAGGTCGTCTCTCCATCTAGTGGGGGGACGCCCTACACTTCGCCTACTGGTATGAGGCTGCCACCTGAGAACCTTTCTTCCCCATCGGTTGTCGGTTCTTCGAGCTATATGGCCATCCCAATTGTCACTTCAGCTTACTAATTCGTTGGGCTATGTCGGTTACTCTGGTTCTACTGCGGATATCCTCATTTTTAAGTCTATCACGCAGAGAAACCCCGAGCATACCCCTCTCCATAGCTCACTGAGTGATCTTGAGCTTCCTCATACGGCCAGCAGTGAAGGACAGTGAAGGTCTCAGGTATTCACTTGCAACACGCACTGGTTTTATAAACTTGTTTTGAAGTTTTGAGGTATGCCTGACGAGAAGAAGAGTCGTAATCTCTCGAACGATGCCCAGCCGAGCTGAATCCGTCGATTAAGCTCGAGAGCTGACGGAGGTCAAAGTTGGACTTACCTAGTCGGGCTATTTGTCTCAGGTAAACATACTCGTCAACAACTTCGAGCATAGTGCTACCAACAACTACCAGCATAGGTGTGACATGGACGTTACGCGTGACCTTTGTTTTAAAAAAAAATGTATGTACCAAATGTAAAATGTTTGTTTTAAAAAATATTATTCATATTCTTTCATTGTCATCCGATTCTGAGCTATATCAAAATTTAAAAAAAAAAAAAGCATTGTTTCGTATGGTGAGTATAGAGTGGAGACCTATTTTACTGGAAACGAGGTATTGTCAATTGAGGATAGAATGTAGGTGTATATGAGCCAAAACATCCACCTAATATTCCATCTGAAGGCTGTGTGCTCGTTTGTTAAAGTTACAGTTAACAAAAAGAACTTAATAAAAAGAAATTAATAGCCCTTCCTTATGTAGAGGTGAATCTTTACATTTTGGCTTATGTAAGTTTGATTAATTTCAATATATTTGTTATGAACCAATTAAAAAGTTAATGAGGGCATTATGTAACTGAGCTGTATGAATAATGACAAGTCTAAGCCATCTAATTTTACGGATTATTAAATATTAAGAGTTACTTTTATTTACTCTTATTTTTTGACTTTTTATTCAGGAGTTTTAACCTAACTTAACCTAGTGACAGCACACTAAAAAATGCCTTCAATTTCTTCATCTGGCGCTTCGCATTATGGTTAATAACATGATCCACGGCAAATTCGTTGGAATTAAGATCTAGCTTGGATATCTGCATGCGTTTTGAATTCATGCAAATGTATTTTAGGGCTGGCTATTGGTTTTCTGATTTTCTTCCTCGTTTGGTGTAAACAGTGGTGTGTCAGCCTAGGTCGAGCAGTGTTTTGTATTTGAAGCTTTTGTAGTTTATTTTCTATCTCAACAGTTTCGACGACTCGGACCTTGATGTTCACTTTTAAACTATTCCCGAGGGTAAAGTATAAGAACACCAGGCGATACTGTCTTCAGGTTCAATCTTCGGCAAGTAGCGTTGTATAGTTCTGTATTCTATCCCCCTATCAAGACGGGTGGTGGGTAGTACATACATGTCGTGATTATTGAGCTTATAAAATAATTAAACGTGGTTTTGTACATACAAACAGTATAATTCTGTTAAAGATAGCAGTAAAAAGTGACACTAGTGTTATTTACAGTTTTAAGACTGAGACAGTGTGATTAAAATATCATTTAATTTTATCGTAAAGTAGTCAACTTTTTCAATCGGCTGTTGTGTGTACCCGCAACAAGTTAAGTGTTTACATCTGTGTTTTAGACTTAGTGTTTGTCTTAACTTATGCGTCGTTATATTGTATTATGTAGTTAGTGCAATTTGCCGAAGTTAACTATACGGGAATATTTAGTGATAATTAAATTAAACATGGCAAATAAGTGTGGTTCTTGCGGTAAGTTCCTTTCTCAAACAGATGGCGTTAAATGTACAAAATGTCCATCAGCATACCATCGCCATTGTGTAAACATTAACCCTGACACGAAAGTTAGCGCGAAGTGGATGTGCAGGACCTGTAAACCTAAGGCCTCACGTTCGGGAGTCAATTCGACGCCGCGGCAAAGTCCAACACATGCGGAAACAGAGGAGATAACTGAAACATTTTTGGATGCAAGGGTGGAGGGTTCTAACGAAGGATTATTAGCGCAGAAAATTAGGCTCTTACGAACATAATTGCAAACCCTTTCGAGAGAAATGGTTAATTTTCGCCAGGAAGTTGGGAAATTGAATGCCACTATGACGGAGTTTAACTCAAGATTAGACAGCGTTGAAAACCGCGTGACCTGCTTAGAACTCCAAGCGAAGAATGAAAAAAAAGTTGCACCTGCAAGTGAGTTGGTTGAAACTATTGCTCAACTAAAGTGTGACCTAAATTACAAAGATCAAGCTGCTCTTTTAAATGACTTGGAGCTCACAGGCGTGCCTAAACAAAATGGAGAAAGCCCGACGCATCTCTTCTCTCTCGCCCAAAAATTAGGCATTGAGCTGGATGAACGCGATGTGGTTAGTATAGAGAGATCTGTGATGGAGTGAGTACAGCCACTGAACCGCCGCAGTCCACCTGATGGTAAGTGGATGCTGTGGCACATTTTCACAAAATATTGATGTTCGTCAAAAATGGTTGAAAATAATAAAAAGAGAAGAATAGTTTACCAAAAGAAATCATTCGCCTATATGAACCAAGTACTTTGAAGAAAAATGTGTTTCTCATAGAGGTGCAATAAGGGAAAAACTACACCCGCATCGAACCATAAACCCTATTTATAAAATTACCTATTGAAACTTATTTTACTTTTGGAATAAAGTATGTAGCAAATTTGCAAAATACCTTTATAGAGAGCTCACATTTTTACATTAAATTAGTTCGCTTTGAAAAAAATATGAATCCAAGAACTTTTGGTAATTTTCCTTTTATTCCTTAAAACTTATTGAAAGTTCAAAATTAAACCCCTACTACATTTCAAACATCTTAGTAATACATAACGTGTGACTACAGCTACATACAAACTCATTCTTATTTTAATTATAAACTATAGCAATAGGAAAGGGTCTGAATATGTTACGCAATGTTCAAAAATTGACATCGTAGTCTTGTTTAATACCTTTTTAGTGTACGATCATATCGGAGTTTAGTTTTAGTTTTAACTTTTAATTTTTAAACACATAATTATAACTTTTACAAAAAGCAAAAACCGACTTCAAATTGCTAAAAATAAGTTATTTATTTGCTACCCTTATAAGTGATTTTTTTTCTCCAAATTTATATGGGACCACCCTTGAAGTATAATCTAAAATAGAAAACTAAGTGCTAGGACTCCATTTATGCCTGGGAGTTCGTCTGGGTTCGTCTGGTCCCTCTTACCTAGTACCGGTATAAATACAGGTGTGAGACATTCCATCTCAGTCCTTAGAGGTGACAACGACGCAGCCTTCTTCGTTTGAAGTTAGCTGCAAGTGTACATGGGCTGCAGTAGCCACTTACCATCATCAGGTGGACTGACTGTAAGTCTGTTGGTAACTTCATTTAAATATGATGTAATATTTCTCAATTTCGTTAAATAATATGGTGCAATATCCTCAATCACTAGCATATGCGATTTGTGGACAAACCCATTATTACTGGCTGAGTATTTTTGTTGCTATGATGCAATAGATGCTGTTATTAATTTTATTTTTTAAAACAATATAAGATTTCTGTTTTCATGTTGATGACCTTCACTTGACTGATTAGGTCTACAGCGATATCTCGCTATAAGTATTCAATGTATAAGGAGTCAGGACATGAGTGACTTTTGATAAATTGACACATAAATAATAATAATATCCTCCAGACCGAATTCGTCCCAACACAGACTAGCCATCTGCGCAGGACTGGATTATAGTGCTAGAGTGTATGCGCAAGCACAGGTGCACTCTCTATTCCCTGACTGTCATAGTGCGATGAGACGGTAATCCGACATGACCAGAGAGAGATCACGCCATAGACATCTACCAATGTCGTAGCAAGAGGATTTTTTATGGAAAAAATTGATTAAATATACATTTCTACTACTATATTTTTTTACTCTTGTTATCATTTGTTGTCCTCAAGAGATATCTTACCAAATTAATAGAATAATTATTTTAATCGTTACTTTTCGATACTATTCGTAACCATTACCGCTACTACGTGGTGAAGCCACGCTGCAGCTGTATTATGATTGTAGCACGAATGGGTCGGCTCGACCAGGGAAGGACCACGCTCTCACAGAATACCAGCGTAAAATAGCAACTTAATGTTGTGTTTCGTATGGTGAGTGTATAGAACCGGAGACTCTTTTACTGAATATGAGGCATTCCATCTCGGCGATGACAACACATCTGCATTTTAAATTGTAATGGAGTAGACATATGTAACACTGCGCTACGCCGCGCAATTGCGCCAACTCGGTTCACTAGGCTGGATGTGTTAACTCACTTCGTTAGAATGTGTTAGGGCACAGCGCAGGACCGGTAAATTTGAAAGTAAGTTAAGGTTTTGAGTTACCCGCAGAATGCAGAGGAGTGTTTTGAACGCTTGTGGTATTGCACTTATATTATTTTTATAAACTGCAATTCCGTAAAATGTAAAAGGAGTGATAGTGCTATGTAACCTTTCTTTTCTACATTTTATTTTACTTACTGGCCACAAGGTTTTATTTTGACAGATGGCTGAGTTGACAGATGTATGTAAACGTAGTGATTATAATATTCTTTTTGGATGTGTGTAAAATTTGTAGCGTGAACTTTGTCGCAGGTGGTTATTATTTTTCTTATGAAATAATTTTAAAAAAAATAAGAAAAATATCTATCACTGTGATGGATTGGAGTAATAATCCACTAATTTTATAGAACTTTATCAAGGAGAACCCGTGATATTATGAGATCCTAGAAATCGGTTTTAAATAAATATTTTAAAAAAATATATATATCCCATGTAAATGTAATAAAAACTATAATGGAGGAAAAATTTAGATGTCTATAGGCCACAGTATCGACTTACCATCAGATGAACTGTGTGCTCGTTTGTCATCCTTACTGTTTAAAAAAAATGGCATCATTATTATAATTGTTACTATTCAATACTGTGTAGTGGAAGGTGTAAGAATATCCACTACCCAATATCATCCCGTGGGTGTCATAAGAGGCGACAGAGAGGAACAAATCAGGAGATAAATAAATAGAATAGGAGGGCAGCAGCTTAATAACGATTAAAAATAAAAAAACTGCGGTTGCCAACCCGCTTGCCAAGCGTGGCAACTATGGCAAATATCCCTCCTATGAGGCAATCTATGGAGGAGGCTTATGTTCAGCAGTTGACTTTAATAGGCTGTAACAGTATTCGATATTATTCGTAACCAATACCGATTTATGTATGTATTAACGTAATCTAACATATTATTTACAATAAAAATCGCATTACGATAACCAAATCGCTAGCTAATGCTACGAGTTCGTATAAACACTTCATTATTGCACCACATTATTTAATAAGTTGCAATAAGATTACAACCACAAATGATTTCGTTGAGTACTGCTTTAAATTTTATATGAAAATCTTTTTTTTTTCTTCTTTTTAGTTTACAACCTCCATAATATTTCAAATATATGCCGTGTGGACGCGTTGTAATCGAATCAAAACACCATATCATACTGTGAGTGCCGTAAGAGGCGACAGAAGAAAATGGAACAGGAGACACAGCAGCATCGTACTAATAACAACTCAAAGTAATTATTAAAACTGCGATTCTAAACCCACCTGCAAAGCGTGGCAACTATGGCAACTATGAGGCAACCTAACCTTTTTTAAATGGTTACAAAACAATTTCTAAATTACAGATAGAAAACGATTTTAAGATATATGTCAGAGGGCTGGAGCTTGGAAAAACTACACGGCAACATGATAAGACATATAGGCAGAAGTAGTAGATGTCTAAGAACCGTGATTTGTGGCATTATTTAAGGGCGGCCTATGTTCAGCAGCTTAGTAAAGGGCTGTAATGATGATTATGACGATGGTATAAAGTTAAAAGTAAAACAAAGATAAATCTAACATAAACCAACAAAATTTCCGCTGCAGCTGTATAACCCTGCTGAATTTTCAAGAGGATATCTGTAAAGCGAATGCCCCAATATTGCTTTATATGTTTACGTAGATAAAGTTATTAATATTGCCCAAAACTTGCGGGTTTTTACATCCACTGATAAGGACGATGGACCGGGTGGCGTCATCCGCGGCTACCATTTAAATACGGTGGCGAGCCGCAAGCGAGTTACAGTACGACCAGTACTTGGTACTGGTCGGACCTGTCCAGTTTCCACGCAAGACAAACTACCTCAATTCCATACGTGCGGTACATGAACGGTGCACTACAGCGGCTCGGATTTCCACTTTCTGTTTAAAGAAGTAAGCAACAAACAGCAAATATTACGTTGTATACATAACCCTACTTCTGATAGAAAGAATCACCACAAGCAAAAGGCGTTTAGTGGGGGAAAACAAAAAGAAAAGTACCTTACGTTTGTACCGTCGAAGTTCTATAAAAGTACTACTGTACAAGGTACAATGACGCGGAGAAAGAAGACAAAGTCCGCTGCCAACCAAATCGTCAACCAATCTGAAGCCACTACAACTGTCAGTGTATCCTCAGCTGCCGTTCCTCGTAGCAGCACCATCCACAATGCATCGCCTGTAAGTAATCCAGGAGCTAACGTCCCGCGCAGTGTCACCACATCGAATTTTCGCTCGGCTGTTTCGTCATCAACCCCCAGTGCAAATGGTTCATCTTCTAATTCTATCTCCGCGTCCACATCATCAAGAATCAGTAAGGCGACAACCCACTTCAGTGATAACTCGTCAGCGTCCACAACCAAAGAGTCCAGTGATAAGGCATCAAAAAAGAACAAACCAAAGAAACCAGTCAAGACAATAGTAAGATATGAAACGAAACAGATCTATATACAGCCCAAGTATCCGATACTGACTGTTGAGCGTCTCCCTAATTTGGATAATCACGTACGGGTACTTACTGAGAGCATAGGCTGGAGGCCCAGAGTATACCAGCACGGGAAGGGCGTGAGGTTTATCCCGGAATCGCAGGAAGAATATAGAATTATACAACGCTACTTAACGAAGATTGAAACTGAAGAAAGGATCGCCTGGTGTTCATATACTTTACCCCCCGGGAATAGTTTAAAAGTGAACATCAAGGTCCGAGACGTCGAAACTGTCGAGATAGAAAATAAACTACAAAAGCTTCAAATACAAAACACTGCTCGACCGAGTCAGACGAAGTAGATAGGTTCGGCGACCTAATTATTTTTACATCAAACGAGGAAGAAAATATCAGAAAATTACAAGCCCCGAAATACATTTGCGTGAATTATAAACTCATGCAGATGTCCAAGCTAGATCTTAATACCAATGAATTTGTCGTTATTAATCATAATATAAAGCGTCAGATGACGAATTCGAAGGCATTTCTTAGTGTGCTGTTACTAGGTTAAGTTAGGTTAAAACTCCTGAATAAACAATATACGAATAAATATAAGTATGTTTTAATATTTAATAATCCCTAAAATTACATGGCTTGGACTTGTCATTATTCATACAGACCAGGTATTGTACATAATGCCTTCATTAACTTATTAATTTGTTCGAAACAAATATATTAATCAAACTTACGTAAGCAAAAAAAGTAAAGATTCGGCTTTACATAAGAAAGAACTATTAGTTACTTTTTAATAAGTTCTTTTGTTAACTGATAGAATATTTTACAAAAAAGAAAAGTGAAGAGGTAACAAACGAGCACACAGATCACCCTTTCAGATGGAGTATCTCTCTCTTCTTCTATCCTCAATTGAGAATCAAAATACAGATGAATTTTCACCCCTAAGATGGAATGTCTAGTAAAAAGTTTCCGATTTTCGTCATTCCTCATACGTGCACGGCAGTCGTCTTCTTCGGCCCGAAAATGTCCACAGCTAAACAATAGGCCTTCGCCGTTGAAGGGAAGATCAAGATTTGCCTTTATCTATTGTCATGCTTGGTAGGTTGACTAACGATCGCAATACTAGACGAAACGCACCTTTGCTGTGACTGTCGTAATAATTAGAGTAAGTAGGTAGTGGAGCCACGCTGCAGCTATGTTATCGTTGTATCACGAATTGGTCGGCTCGACTAGGGACAGGAAGACCAGCTGCTGTGTTTCGTATGGTGATTAAAGATAACCGGAGACCCTTTTTACTGAAAACAGGGCATTCCACCTTAGTCCTTAGGGGTGACAACGCATCTGAATTTTGATTAAAAATTGAGGATAAATGTAGATGTGACTGTGTGCTTGTTTGTAAGTCTTATTCTATAAAAAACAGGTGACTATGGAAAAGGTCAGAAAACTTATGTCTTCCGATAGATGGCGATATAAACTTCTACTGCCTATGGCTACTGCCAGCTACTACGCGAGTATTCTGGGAGTGTAGTCATGCTTGTTTATAGATTATTTCAACTAAGGTAGGACGGCGTTAGAAAATTTTCAATGTTCTTAACTTTAACTGATTCACTTTATTATTTATTTCGCTATTGAGAAAGAGCGACAAAATAAGTAAACCTAAGTTTACCCCATTGAATTAATATGTAGGTAAGTACATTATACTTATATAGTTTAAGTACCTACCCGGTGTTTTTGGGTAAAATCCGATTTGTTTATAAATTATAAAAGCTTTGGAGTGGTCCAATGGCTTCCCTAGCCACAACTTAACGTACTGTTCCTTCTGTGCTTTCGTATTTTAAAGAAGTCATAGAGTAGGCAAGTCATTACGTGGTAGAGCCATGCTGCAGCCATAATATTATTAGTAGTATAGTTGTAGCACGAATGCGTCGGCTCGACCGGGGAAGGACCACGCTCTCACAGAATACCAGCGTAAAATAGCAGCTTAACACTGCTGTGTTTCGTATGGTGAGTGTAGAGAACCGGATACCCTTTTTACTGGAAAAGGGGCATTCCATCTTAGTCCTCACGTGTGACAACGTATCTGCATTTTGATTCTTTATTGAGGATAGATGTAGATGTCTATGGGTCACAGCAACCACCTTCCAATCAGGTGGACTGTGTGCTCGTTTGTCACCCTATAAAAACAAAAAAAATATATATTTTAATTATTATTCAGACTACGCAAAAAGAACAGAGTAAACTAAGGTTTACTAGTGCTTTTGGCATTTATCACCATCTATGGAGGGTAGAGGTATGTGTTATCGATGTTGCCATTACATAGAATCAAAATCATGTTGACATTAGGTAAAACTACAAAGATATGAAGAATTTATTGTGTACCTTTGCGGTCGTACACACCATACACTAAATTCATACGGTTTTATAAGAAAACGTAGTTTATTGATAGTCTCCGGTTTTAAGAAGAGTGTTTGTTACGAAACTAGTGCTTTTGCCGTAATTAGCCGTAATGCAATAGTCTCCGCAAAATTTAACATTTACTGTAAACACCTTAATATCTAATTATTAAATGGACATTTTATTTTAGTTCGCAGATTTTCCACGAGACTGTTTAAAGTTTAAAGCTGGGAAGAATTATTTACTACTTTTTGTAATAAAGCGGATATACTTTACAGAAATTGCCGTCTGTTATTAGATCAACTATGTTATATATTATATATCTCAACTTGGAGTCAACTTTTAAATATTCACTTTTGGTCTGATCTACGCAGAACAAGAAACAAAAACAGAAACAGAAACTTTTTTATTCAATATAGATTATAAATAATTCTTATTGAAAGTGACTCTTTTGTTTAATTACCACTGGTTCGAAAAAAAACCTCTGTCCTGGAAAGAACCAGCAAGAAACCCAACGGGACTTTTTTTAATAACAGCTTACAATCAGTGCCGGATTACGAAAGCGCGGGGCCCGTAGCAAATTCTATCGAGGGGCCTTTGATCTGCTATGCTGCTATTCTTAAGTATAAAGTGGTAAAAAACAATTCAATACTCAATGCGTTTATTTGCCATCTATAGTATAGGTTACAAGTTACAATTTTGTTGGTGTTTCATAGTACAGTAGATTACTACAGGCCCTGTTATACTCTGACAAATACAAAATGTCAGAGGTGAGATTGTCCTGGCAATTTAGAATGATTTTGATAGGAAACCAACAATTTAAAAGTGACGATACTACACAATTAATTGTAAATCTTTTTAGTACATATTTCAAAATTCGCGTCTAGTGTTATTCCAAGAAAAATGGTGGTATCGACAAGACTCATTTCCTCCCCATTTAAAATTACATTAGTATTTAATTGTTTGACATTTTCAGTCATGAATTTCATACATTTCGTTTTAGTGCCATTTAAATGCAAGTTATTAACATTAAACCAATTTACTAATTTAGATATAGCATTAGTCCAAGACGTATTTAAACATAAATATTACATCCTACTTACTTTTAGTACGTACTACTATTATTTATTCTGTGCTTTTAAAATATTGTAATAAAAATCTCTGATTATTATTATAATCAAGTATGTAAGAAATTTGGTTTTTCGAATATTGTGTATTTGTCATATCGTCAAATAGTTTTTCACCGGAACTCTATTTGATGGAATAGTTCGTGGCATCGTTGGGTTTCTAATTACTAGGTAGATATGGTCAACAATCGTACAAAAGCTTTGTTTCAGTTTTTATGAATTTTATTTTAACAAATACGAAAGCCGTGTAACTCGCCGTGAGATTTCATCACGGCTAGGGAGCAAAACGTGTACGAGTCCTTTGAGGACAAATGAATCTGTTATGGGAAATTGTACGTGCTGACTTACCACGTATCCGGTGAAGTGGTGAAGAATAACTTCGTGGGCAAACCTAAATGTCTGAGTAACAGTTGAAGGATTGCGACATACTTTTTTCTGCCCACAAACACTATAGGTAATGACGAGCCCTGTACACAGTATTGAGACGTATGTAAGCTGCTACTTTAGTTTTTATACCTTTAATGAGACTTATAAATCAGTTTGTCATTTAAGATTTTTGTGTTTTTGAGTTTTCATATTATAAGACAAACCAATATTTTTGTGACAATCCTGGTTTCATAGCTCACATGAGATATGCGAATGAACAGGCTGTTGCGAAAAAATACTTTAAATACCAAAGATAGCAGATTTTACTTAAAACAAAGGTTTATTTTATTTTACTTGTCAAAGGCGGTAATCAAACTGATCCAAAGCTAAATTTCATAGTACATAAGCATTATTATTTATTATATATTTTTACATATATGTTAATTGCAATTTGAAGTGTCGATTTACCACGTTCTCGGCGGTGAAAGAAATCCTGCATATCTGAGAAGTTCCCCAGTTGACGTGTTCGCGCGTTGGCACTCTGTGGCCAAAAGCTTTGTGGCCTGTGCCCAGTAGTGACATGTATGTAGGCTGCTACTTTTTTTAGTTTGAATGGGGCAATTATGCTGTTTTTATTTCGTTCATATTTTCGGAGGTGTTACTTTTATGTTTTCACACTACCGTAAATATTAACGGTGGCAAAGATTCGAAAGAATAAAACTCATCATCGTTATCATTACAACCTATCACAAAACCTATCACAAACCTATCACAAACCTATCACAAATGAACTGAACATAGGTCTCCCCGATAAATTGTCAATTAAGCTGGATATTTGCTACACTTGCCACGCTTGGCAGGCGGGTTGGCAACCGCAGTCTTTATTATTTTGAACTGTTGTCAGGAAGATGATGTTGCCCATGACCAGTTTGTATTCCTCTATCGCCTCTTAGGACACACACGGAACGATGAGGTGGCGGATTCTCTTTAGCCGCCACAACAAGGCGAACATTTTCTGCTTCCGATCATGAGTGTAGTTCTACCCACGTTCACTGCGAATAGAACTTCATTTGCAATAAAAGTAATCTTAAGGATTTTATCGTGTTTAATTTTAACTTTTTTAATTCCTGACATTTCGGGCACTATAAAGAACCCATGGAGACGGGGGGGGGGGGTCTACTAAGTTGGATGTTTTTAATTTCAATAGCCTCGGGAATCATCCTTAGTAGGAATCGGTGTTCTATTGCGAAGATTTGTTGTCTATCAGATCTGATATAATAGTTGGGACGATACTGAACATGTTGACATACTTCAGACTTCTCGGAGCGTCGGTGCTTCACATCAGCAATATGTTCTTTCACGCAAATTTTTATGGAACTTTCTTCCAAAGATGGATTTTGTACAACCCGCTTAAATAAAAGTTAAAATGTAACGTGATTTATTAAAAGTAGGCAAGTCATTACGTGGTAGAGCCATGCTGCAGCTATATTAATTGTATAGTTGTAGCACGAATGGGTCGGCTCGACCGGGGAAGGACCACGCACTCACAGAATACCAGCGTGAAATAGCAGCTTAATGCTGCTGTGTTTCGTATGGTGAGTGTAGAGAATCGGAGACCCTTTCTACTGGAAAAGAGGCATTCCATCTTAGTCCTAAAGGCTGACAACGCATCTGCATTTTGATTCGATTCGCAAACGAGGATAGATGTAGATGTCTATGGGCCACAGCGACCACTTACCATCAGGTGGACTGTGTGCTCGCTTGTCACGCTTATCCTATCAAAAAAAAAACAATGATATGAATCAAATATCGCATATAAGACCATGAATTCATCATTATTTTGTTAAAACTAAATTAACTTTAATTATGAATGAATGTAAAGAGTAAATAATAATAGTAAATTTTGATTCCAAGACAATTTATCTTTCTTATGGATACATCGGAAGACACGTCCAATATAAAAAATTGTAGATGTTTCTAGACATATGATATTAATGCAATTCTGAAATACTTATTTATTCACGTGTTCCTGTAGCATATAATATATATGCCAATTATCAATCATCTAGGTCCAATAGTCTTTGGGAATTCAAAAAAATTCTTTGACAAACTGACATAGATACACAGACACCGAAGGGACACTAAAGGTGATCGAATTTTGCTAAATTTGGCGCGGAATAGCATTTAATGATGTTTCTAAATTGAAGACCACGCAAGCGAAGCCGCGGGTAAAGAGCTAGTATTAAATAAGATTCCATATACCTATGTGACGTTCCAGCGGCAAAGGTACCTTATGGTGGGTATTGAGTTATGCATATTCCTTTAATCTGCGACTGATAAGCTATTCAAATAAAAAAAGATTGTCCTCGTAACATGTGTAGTTACGGAGATACCTAATAATTTTTGAAAATGTTAATCGAAATTGTGCACTTTTAGAAAATGGCAATTTTAAGAAAAACTATGTTATTGTTTAAGTTACGTACTGAGCAACGATTAATTATTCTTAAGGCTTCTGTGTTTCTAAAAAATAAAGCTAAAAATTGATTTAACAAATGAGAAACTTGATAATAGATCATTAATTGTGCCTTCTGAACATTTTCTGGAAATTATATATTTTTTAATTTCAATGATATTTTTGCATTAAAGCCTCCATATTTTAATTAGATCCATTAGAAGACCATTTAGTGAAAATTGTGTGCGAAAATAAAACAAAAATACGAAATAAAAATCAGGTTTTATTTTTTTATAAAAAATCGCGATAATACATTACCATTATTTTTTCATTGTAATAAACAAAATATTATTTGGATGAATCAACGTAACACTTCTATTAAAATATGATACAAGTAAGTAACAGAATTATTTAAGCTCTTATTTTTAATTTTTTAATCTCTTAAACTGACATAACAAGCATCGATAAGTTACTATAATTATAATCAATTAACGTATTAATTCTGATAATACAAAGTGCAAAGTAAAAAAAATCTGTTTTTTGAGAAAGGTGATTAATTTTATTTAAAGAAAAGGGTCCTTATGGAGCATTTAGATAGATTAAAGATGTGACTGCTCTAAACGCCTCTTTTATACAAAATATATTCCGCCGCGGACTTGGTTTATGTGACCAACTTCGCCACAGTAAGTACACGTAGGTTTTTTACGTGTTTTGACCTCGAGATCACTGCAACTAGGCTGAGACCGCATAATAAGTGTTGACACTTGACAGGACTTGCGAAACATTTTCCAAAGGGTCTTGTCATGCCCTCCGGTCAGGTTTAGGGCAAAGTAAAAAAAAGGGCGGTAGATGTTAAAAACCAAAGCAGAACGTAAAACTACTTTTATAGTTTAATTATTTCAAAACTTCCTAAGACACGGTCATAAGATACCTTTTCTACTAAATTTTGAGATCACATTTTGAGCTATTGGCTTACATAAAAGAAAAAAGAAAAATATGAAAAAGAAGGGAAAATCTTGTAGTTTAATATTAAGTAATAAAAAAACGTATTTTTGTCTAATTTCACAAGACATTAAATAACTCTGAAACTAAAAACCTCCATAAGGTACCTTTTCCCGTGGAACGTCACATATTCTAAGGAGTCGCTATTGATTTTTGTTATTGAACTCATCACCGTTTAAAAGTTATTAATGAAAGTCGATCAGATTCTGTTTTTTTTTTCTTGTAAAAATTATCGACTCTATTTTTATTTTTTTCATCAAAATTAAATCAAACGCTCATGAGGCGTGCATTTTTGGGTTTTCCTAACTGTTTAAATATTTCCCAAATTCATAACAGTAGCAAAAATTGTATTTATTAATGATAACGCCATCTATAATTTGTTAGTAACATTATGTTGTATATTCACCTACTTAATAGTGCGAAACCTCATAGTTAAATAATCTAAGCGGCAGATGGCACTTAATATAATCAGTATTAAATATCTAATATTCTTGCCACAGAAAATATTTTCTTGGTCCCATTTACATGCAATTTGATTTTACATATATCTTGATTCTTACGATAGTACCTTTCTGACATACCTTAGAATATAAAATTACAAATGCGGTATTAGCGTAGTACTATTATTTTATTCTGTGGTATTAGTCACAATGTATGTATATGCATAGTACCTATGCAGTTATGAAATGGGCATTATTATCAAAACAACAAATTAGGTACTTATTAACCAGTTTCTATATTTTGAAAATCAATATTCTTCCCTTTGAAAATGAAAAAGTCACTGTATGTACATAATTTAAACATTATTTAGTCGTGCATAAACAAGTTCCAATAACAGCGCTATCTGTTGGTAGGTGCGCAATCAATTGAAGAAAACAAAAACAAGAATATTATTAAATACAATTCAAGGGATAAAAACTAGCCGTTCTAGTTTTTTATCCCTTGAATTGAAATACAGACTTTAATCGAAATTGTAAATCACCAAAACGTTGTTCCAAGTAAATGACGTCAAATTATCTCTGCAAGATATTCGATAGGTACTTAACTGATTCTGAATCCTCGATTTGAAACTAACCTTCTGGTAAATTATCTTATTAAAATATAGATAGCGCTGTACCATCAACTCGACTTGAAGTTACTAGACTAGTCTTACATGGTGTTGCTAGATGAACTGTAATCACCTTATTTCTACGGTAATTTTACGTCTGCACGTTCCAGCACAATAATTATTATTAGTACACATACCGTTATATTTATTAGATAAGACGGAAAAATGTTTGTCTCAAGTCAATGAAAAATAATTGTTTTTTTTTATTTCTTTCGCTGTTTATTTCTTTCGCTGTCATAGTAGAAAATAAAACATCAGTCAGTGACTGAAATATAAATAAAAATTGTGATAGACCACTAGTTGCCAATTTAACTATCTCAGAAAGAAGACGATTGTACTGGCAATTCTATGAATCTTGTTAAAAAAAATTTTTTCTTTTAGGGGTTACAATCCTTTTATTCTTGTCGAAAAAACACCTTTATGACTACTGACTTTTAATAAAAGCGTTTTTTAAAAAGTTTGGACTATGGTAGACTTCGTGTCTTGGCAACACTGTATGGCGCTAGCCACAAACACAAACAAAAGAACTATAAACGCTAGCGGTAGCGCTAACTAACCATTAATTTAAAATTAAATTACTTATTATTATGTAGTTATACTTATATTATTATGTATATCTAAACTAAACATCATTATTGTTTGTATTGTAATTCCGCTGTGTTGCTTTATTTTTGCACTAGTTATTTTCGTGTAAATCTAACTAATTTTGCATTATTTTCTTTTGCATGGAACGCTAACGAATTTAGGTTCACGCTATATTTTGATTTTATTGGTTCTAAAATGTAAATAAATGCTAGTAGTTACTATGAAAATACACCTAGCAACTGTTAACTTTGAAATATGCTTGGTCAGTGCTTGAAGCTCAAAATAGTGGTTTTGAAGTTCGTATCTGCGTGCAACAGTAGGTAGGTAGGTACCTACTCGAAGGGTGAAATGAATTATGTGAATTACGAGAACTGGATACAGCGCGTAAGTAAGCAGACCTGAGGAATTAATTTTATACTTAAATGATTTTGTAAATATTATATCAACTATTTTCCGTAATTTTGCAAATTTATTTGAAATTTTAAATTGCTGTCATGTTCCGATATTTAAAAGTTTAAGTTCACATTTAGCCTGTATTACTGTATTACTTTAACTATGTACATACCTACTCTTTGTTTTGAAAGGAGTCCTCAGTGTTGGCATAATATGTGTAATAAATACTAAGTAAAGTGCAGTGCGGCCCCCCACTAGACGGAGTGACGACATGGTAAGACATGCAGGAAGTCGATGGATGCAGAAGGCTCAAGACCGTATTTTGTAGCATTCCTTAGGCAGGCTTATGTTCAGCAATGGACTTGTGAAGGGCTGTAATGATGATGATGATAACGTACCAGTTTTAATACTGTAGCCCTGTATGTATACTGCGTAGGTACTAGTATATATAGAGGTCAGTGCTGTAGCCTCATATACCTACTCATATCACATATCATATATTATAGAGGTATAGAGCTATGAACATAAGAACATGCATGCGATTCACCTTTGATCTATTTCGGAGATGTTACATAAATTAAATCCTCATGTTTGCAAGTTCGCGACTGCTTAATAAACATAGAATTATTACGTAATAATTCTATGTTAATAAATTAAAAGAAGTTTCACTCGAGTGCCTAGAGGTTCTTATTTAGGTTTCGATTTTAGTTCTGGTTCTAATATCGGAACAAAAGCGCTAAATATAGTTTGTACGAAAAGTTTCTTTAAGGTATTTTTGGAAACTTCAATCCCCTACAATACAAAATTGAAATTTGAACTTCCGTAAACCTGATCCTCGTAGCAACCATGGGCTCTATTTCAATTGGTCCGTTATTGATCCTACATAACACTTCTAGTTCTTCCTTTTCCAACTTCAATAATATAAATTACTATCGATCCGCCCCGGCTTCGCACGGGTGATTTCTGAATTTCGACAACAGCGCCACCTACCGGGTCTAATTATGAATCTAAACCATTCAGTGACCCACTCGAACGCACACAAAGAAATTCATCAAAATCATTCGAGCCGTTTTAGAATTTTAGCGAGACTAACGGTAACGGACAGCAATTGATTTTTATTTAAAGAGATAAATACATTAAGTTGAATACATTATACTTCAACTTTTCAAGTCTGTCATCCGAATGCAATCGCGTGTAGGTGTAGTTGATCGAATTAAAATATTTTTACTGTTTTGATAGACACTTAGTATGATAGTTTCTAAAAATCTAGGCCACATAATATAAACTAGAATCAAAGACTTCAAACTGGAATGGTTTATTTTTATCGATGTTTGCAGGTCTTATAAAGTTATAGTCGGCCTATTTAGAGAAAAGAGAAAAATAAAAGATTTGTGTAAGACTAGATTGCATTTTAATTATCATTTACAGATACAAAATAAAATTCACCACGATACATACAAAAAAAACTGGAATGCTCATACATGCAACAAATTCATACGACAGTAAAAATAAATTCCCTCGAATGAATTAACACAACAATTATTTTCGTTCTTCCTCACCGTCTTGTTTCCTTACAGGCCCCGTCTGAATGATCGGAACGACCCTTTCATCACTTGTCTTAGGCGGTGCTTTGAGCGGCGCCGTTATGCTCAACACTCCGTCTGATGACAATTTAGATGTAACTAAATCTGCTTCTATACCTTCGGGTAAGGGGTACCTCCTACAGAAACTTCTAGAAATAAATCCGTGTTCGTCTTTACGCTCTTCATGTTTCGCTTCAACAACTAAATAACCATCGGCAGTTTTTACCGAAATTTCTTCAGGTGCAAAATGCTGGACGTCAATATTTACTTGAAATTTGTCCTTTTCTTCTTTAATAGTGGAGCCTGCGTCTTGGTTAATAGCATGAAGATTTCGCCACGGCCTATAGTAGTTCCTGCTAGTTTGCGGCATGGCGACAATGGTCAAGTAATCTTGAGGCGTGAGACCCAAGCCAAAATGTTGATCCATCAAACGGCGTGGTCTTTGGTGTTCACATTCAATGAAAAACGGATACATCGACATCTTCACAAGTTTTAAAATCAATTGCAGATAGTAACACTCACTAATTTGCTATAACTCAGCAGTTTTAAAAAGCGACGCAAAATGCCGGCCGGCAAGTAGGTAATAACAGTGATCTGTGGTACTTTGCAACTTTATCGACTGACGCGATTATAACGTCGGTATAAGTATTTATAGTTGTAAGCGCCATCTCGTGACCGGTAGAATTGTCTAGAAAATCTAGAATGTACTAGAGGTACCGGGCGTATTCCTTCCGTGCAGATATTGTCAACATTTTAATAGCTTGTTATTGGAACGAAGTTCCTTATCGGACGGTACGAATTTGACGGATGGGGGCTAAGCGAGAAAAAGTGTAAGATTTTTCCGTCACGACCCCTTCTGACGTAGTGTAAACGGCTTTGGCGGCTCTAAGGAAGCGAGATGGAATTATATCCATCTCCCTCGCACTTTTTCTCATCTTGCCATGAAACAAATATTATTTTATTTTAAATGACGCTTCATTTTAATAGACGCTAGTAATTCATTTATTTGTATTTGTTAATCCATTATATAATACGTTTATCAATAATAATAAACTACGAAAGGAACTTCGTTCCTACCGAGTGTTCCACGACACTCACGCATGTTTTTTTAACTTTATAATTATTATTTTTAAAAAGTTAATATAAAATATATCAATAGATATGTTACAAATAGTTTTATGATAATCAAAACTTTATCATAGGTACTAATTTATACACACACATCTTATAAAAAATTATAAAATTAAACATTTTCATTTATTCATTACAGACCATCAAAAGTCCATTACTGAACATAAGCTTTTCCCAAAGATTGCCTCATATGTTTGGCATAGTTGCCTCGCTTGGCAAGTGGTTGGTCAACCGCATTTTTTTTTTATAATTATTAACTTGTTGGCTGGTAGACTCTTATTTTAATTTTCCACTATCACCTCTTACAACATCCACGGAATTAGGGCATATAGGGCAGTGCATTCTCTTACGCCTCCACTGCTCGATACAATTCAACATGTGATGTTAGTGTGTAGTGTTCTGCTATAAATGATGAAATAATATACTAACTGCAATATCAAAAATCAATATTATTATATTGCTAAAACTCCATTTTAAGAAATCTTAAATAGATATGTAAAAATCTGCGAATAATTACCGAAATTGTAAATAGATTTATATAATTAGATATTATTTAAACGTAGAATTTGGCGTTTTTGTTAATAAACTCATAACAACTAAAAAATAAATATCGAGTACCTATTGCTAATTTTCCCTTTTTTACCAGCATAAATCCATTTCTTGATAATGGCTATTTTAAACTATAGAAAATAAACTAACAACAAGCAACTTATTTTTACAACTTAACTTATTTTTCTTTTATTTGATTTTATTACAATTTTTGTATTTATAATTTCTTCAAACTGAAAAAGTAATCTTTTAATAGGCCTATTTTAGATAAATTATTTTTCTTATAAATCGGGGAGGACATGGGAGAGGCCAATGTTCAGCAGGGGACTTTGAATCTTATTGTTAAAAATTGTTTTAAGAAAAGATGAACAAAAATACTTAAATTGTTTAGAACACCTGCAAAGTGTAGTTGCGGGCAGATGTCACTTTAGTCGCTACTGAACTTTCTAGAAAAATTAGTCTTTAAACGTTCAAAATATCAAATAAACTTAAAAAGTGCATTATAAAGATAAAAGTTTACTGCTTTTTATTTATTTACAATAAGGTGCACATATAATAATGACAAATATCGTGTACAAAAATATAAAATAATTTTATATCTATTCTACTTGACGATAGATGGCGCTTTTTTTGTTTCTCCGATTTTAAACAATTTTTAAAACTTATTTACATTAGTAAGCTAATATTTGAAATTACCATCAACTAATTTTACAAATAATAAATAATATGAAAATATGCACCTACTTTACAGTATATCTCATCACGCCAAACCAGAAATGCATATTATTCATAGATTACTGTATTCTTTGGGTTTAATATTATATTGGGTGTAGGTATATTCAATTTAATATAGATATGTGTAAGTACCTACAAATTTTCTTCTCATACCCATCAACAAAATAAAAAATCTGTAATTTGTAAACACGAACTAGGGTTACCAAGTCTACTGTACATATAATATAGTATCCTACTATATTAGAGCTCGAAATACTTATATTTCTAACTGATATGTAGTTGATGAAACTACTAAGTATATTTAAATAGGTACATAGGCGTGAGACTGTTAATAAAGGCTATAAGCAGTAAATAAATCATAACTTCATAATTTTCAATGCTGAATATAGGCCTCACCCAAGGAATGATACAAAACACTGTCCTGATCCAGATCGTCGTTGCTTTAAATTAATAAAATAATATATTAATTCTTATCTATTAAAACATACGATGTTTTTTTTCGTGTTTCGCTATCTAGGTACTATATTTTTACAATTAATAGCCTCGAAAATACTAAGTATATTTAATGTAAAGAAAGTTGGCATATTGGCAACCCTACCGCGAATCGATTTTAATAAGATCGGTATGGATCGGTGCATCAACACAAACCTTGTGTTATACGAAGCTATTCCTAAGAATTCCAGAAGCAACTAATTGAGGTATCATATGGTAAATAATCATAATTATTTTTGCATCAGTGATCGCCTGGCCCATTAAAATAACTTTAGCACCCCCATAATAGTAGTAATAAGTAATTCCATAATTATATATATATATATATATATATATATATATATATATATATATATATAAAATGGAATTATCATGAGTATAGATTTTTACGTTCATAAGAAAGCAAGCCTAAATATTTTTGACTTTAAGAAATCACTGTTTAGTATCTACAAACAAATCAACAATGTTTAATAATTCTACTTATAACATAATTTTCTAAGGACTCGTTTTCTGCCTAGGAGACCGTCTGAGCATATATACCCGGGTTGTTTGAATACTGTGAAATTTACGGAAGCACTTAGACCCCGAGTAACCACGTTTAGACATGTGAAGTCTGTCAACACGCATTAGGGCAGCGCGGCGCACACTTTCTTACTCTAAAACTGTCTCAGAATTGAGAAGAAGCGTGTGCTCAGCAGTTGTGTACGTATATTATGGGTGCAACTACACAAAAAAGATTGTATGTATTAATAAGTTTGGGTAAACGAGCATGCGACCCACCTAATGGTAAGTGACTACCGCAGCCCATAATGCCATTTGACGGCTTCGTGGCGCAGCAATGAGTTGCAGCGCTAAGGGCCACGGGTTCGAATCCCACACGGAACACGTATTTGTATGGCCTACAAATAATTGTTCCGGGTGTGAGGTAGCGTTAATAAAATACAACTCAACATCAGGAAAACTATAAACATTTCTCATTAAGTAAAACTACATCTCAGAGATGTTTTAAGTTAAGTTACAGCCTGTATACATCCTACAGCTGAGCACAGACCTCTCATTTCTAGGAAGGTTTGTCATGTACAACTTTATCCTTGTTTTTTTTTACTTTTAAAAAGCAAGCAAATAATAGTTTGGGTGCATTTGAGCCCTTGCAAGATGTCCTAGAGCGCAACATCGAAGCGGACATTTTTCTATAATTTGTTTAATGTCGAGATTTTTGTTTATGAAATATTTTTAACGCTCTGATCCAATAAGCCGCTATTATTTTTAGAAATTACATAATATGAATATTATCAGCGAGAGTATAAGAGTGCAGAATATTTTCGCTACTTAGGGCATGTTCAGTTCAGTTCAGTAACGATTGATTTTTTTTAAGTATTTATCATTTAAGAAGATAAATAGGGCGTGTTAAATATGTAGGTAAATTCTGTAAACATCTTAAGATATAACAGTGTGACCAATTGATCATAGATTTTTATTATACCTACGGAGTATCTTGTGATTTAATATTTAATCAAAAACAAGATACCTCGTATAGTACTGGATAATTTAAAAGTATTCCTTTTCTCTTACCACTTGAAACAAGGTCGACCAATGACTTGTAACCTTGAGTATTTATAAGCAAGCTATGCTTATAAATACTCAAAGCTTGTAACTGTATGTATAAAAAGGGCATTTTAATTTTCAATTTATTCTGTTGCGTCGAAAGGTTTATTTTTTTTCAATTTTACCGTTTTTATTCAATCTAGTAACGTGATAACTTTGCCAAACTCTTGGTAAGATATATTTGGAAATTTAAGTCTTGGTTAGATAACTTCAATACCTATGTTATTGTTTTTAGAATAACAGCACTTATTCTTTTTCAATGTGCTTGCTCAAAATCGGCTTTTGTTAACTTAAACAAGTGGTCGCAGGTAAGTAAAATTTTAATATGGTAATGTAAAAAGCTGTTGGGATTTCTGTTTCAATGCCAGTTGTCACTTCCTTCTTTACCTTATTGAATTTTTTGGTTTGGTAATGTTGAAGTCAGGTAAAAATGCCTAGTGTCTACGTTTACTCCGTTGCAACTTTACCTAAAGCTAGGGTTGGTACAAAGTGAAGGTTGGGTGATGAGTATTTTATACAGTAATAGTAGTAAAAAAGTAAATTTCTTTGTATAATAATTATTAGCAAACTGACTTAATTCGCTTAAAAATCGTTTGACCTGCTTTGATTCATATCCCGTAAGAATAACGAAAGTAACCTACAATGAGTCCTATATTATGTAAATAAATTCTGTCGTTTATGGTACCAACGTGGTAGAGCCATGCTGCAGCTATATTAATAGTATAGTTATAGCACGAAAGGGTCAGCTCGATGGACCACGGTCTCACAGAATACCAGCGTAAAATAGGAGCTTAATGCTGCTGTGTTTCGTATGGTGAGTGTAGAGAACCCAAGAACCATTTTACTGGAAAAGAGGCATTCCATCTTAGTCCTCATGACTGACAACGCATCTGCATTTTGATTCGCAAACGAGGATAGATGTAGATGTCTATGGGCCACAGCAACCACTTACCATCAGGTGGACTGTGCCTCGCTTGTCACCCTTATCATATAAAAAAAATGGTCGTTGAGTATCAATCATACAATTATCCATCTAAACTTTCACATTATTAATACTAGTGGATTTGGAATACCGGATGGCTTCAATTTGGAGTTACATAGAGTATCTCATATAGCACCTGTATAGTTTAGGCAATGTTCAATAAGCCTGAAAAGCTACTTTATAATGACTAATAAGTGTTCGCTTTAGTGTAACACAAGGCAACATCTTCCAAAAAAGAGGATATTATGAAAATGGCTAACGCATAATGTTTTCATATGAGACTAATGAAAATAAAATACAATTGGTGAAAATCAAACAAGGAAAGATATTTTACAAGATCATATTGTTACTAAGAGAATTTTCTACATATCGGATGAAGATACATAAGGGATATTCCCGTTTTAACTCTCGTGTCGAATTAGATCAAAACAGCTATCAACTATTAAAAAAAAATCTGAAAAACAAGAAACAATATTTGCAATATAGACAAAAAGTATAAAAAGGGATAACCAATTTATTATATTTAAGGGATATTTTCTAATAGACATTGACTTGTGTATAAATATGTTTATAAGGTTAAATTGTAAATGGTGGAAGAAAAATAGTCTATTTGTGAGTAGTTTTTTTTATAAGCTCAATGGCAACTTTGCCTACTGCTATTATTATCTACAGTTTGCCTTGTTATTCCGTCTTCCCATTTTTAAAACACAAACAGCAATATAATTAATTCATTTTGACCTTTATTTCTATAATATAACATAATATTCATTTCCATAATAAATATGACACAAAGGTAAAGTAGTCATTAACGTGTCAATTTTCGTTCTATAATTATCTGCATATGCAAGTCCAAATGTTTAAAAATAAGATTTTAGAAAACGACGTTAACAGGAAACGTTAGCTATATGTATATTAAGGATTATGGACATTGGTTTAAAATTATAACGCTCAGAAAAAAAATTTTTTTTTGAAAATTAATTAAAAGTGGCAGGCGTAATAATTTTAATACAAACAGTCAATTGTATTAAAATTATTACGCCTCCTGACGCAATGAATAAAACTATTTTTTTTCTCCTTTAGTCTGGTTGATTTAAGTTAATCGCATCAAAACGTAGTGATTATATACTCTTTGGATTGCACTGTTATTGCATTGATTGCATTTGTATCTGGCTGGAATCTAGAAGGGAGCCATTTTTTTCTGCGCGAAGTGTCATGCGCAGTATTCTCACAAAGAGACGAAAGACTACAGGAGTTTTTTGTGTATACAGGAGTTATATTACGAAAAAAATGTCTTTATTGCCATTCTTATTAGATTTGGAGCGTCCACGACGTCTTCATGATCAGCATTTAGCGATAGCTTTAACACCAGAAGATATACTCGCTGCCGTTGGCCAAGCGAAAGACTACGTTCGGCCGTGGAAGCAACTGTCAGCCATTTTGCAAGACGTTGACACTACCATTAAAACCGATAAGAACAAGTTTCAGATTAATTTGGACGTGCAACATTTTGCGCCTGAGGAAATTACAGTGAAGACATCCGATGGTTATGTCGTGATTGAAGGGAAGCATGAGGAGAAACAAGATGAACATGGCTGGGTGTCTCGACAGTTCACAAGAAGATATGCTCTTCCCGAGTCGTGTAGTGTCGACGCAGTACAATCTCGGCTGTCTTCGGATGGCGTGCTAACTATCATCGCACCACTGGACCGTCCCCAAGCTTCTAACGAGCGTGTTGTGCCGATTATTCACACCGGGCCAGTAAAGACCCAACCTGACGGTGCCAAGTCCGAAATCGGCGACGGTGAGGCCGCACCGGTTGAGAACGGGCAGTAATTGCATCGGGACTCGCGCCAGTCTATTTTGGTATTGCATTTAGAATAACGGGACATGACTTGTTTCAATCATTGCCTTTAAATTGAATGTGTTTTGTTAACAAGATTTTTATACGTTTAAAATAGCTGCTTTTGTATAATCTGTTAAATAAATTTTTCAAGGCTGACGTTTTGCATAATAATTATTTTATTTTTATTTCAATACTCACATTTACAAAAACAAAATCGTTTAATATTTATGTATTAAAATTTTGGTTATATAAGTTTAAGTTTGTTATTCGATGAAATAAACTAATGTGAAAGGAAGTAGGTGCGTATTTCGGTTGTAAGGTAAGCGGTAAGGCGGTAAAAAAAGGTGATGTATGCACCTTTTAATACGGGGATATGAAGGGTGACGAGCGGCGGCGAAGGGGCGAGAGACGAAGGGCAAGGGCAAGACGTGCAGACGTGCTATGCAGGACGACGCGGTAATATACGAAGCAAACATTACAAAATCACGAAAAATATCAAAAAATTAACCTATACCAAAATTATAAAAGAGTAAAAAAATATATAAAAACTAAACACGCAAAGCCTATACAACGATATATTATGACAAATAAATAAAAATGAAATAAAAACCAATTTTAAATTAAAAAAACAAATATTATAACCCCCTATATGTATTAAAATGAATAATATTCTTATAATCAAAATTCTTGAATATTTAGCTAAAAAAATAAAGCAAATCCTCCTCTTCTATATTCAACATTAAGTCCTCAAACCATGGACCTAGAATAGGTCCATGCCTGAAACTAATTCTCTTTCTTTGTAATGAGTAGATATCACTGTTTTTTTCTGCAGTACTAATTCGTATGAATATAGAAGACTCGCATAATAATAGGAATCTTGAAAGTAAGTAAAAGTTTGTTTGGGAAAAATACTTTTCGTAAACTTGTAACAATTTAAGCTTCTATATCAAGGCACTCAAAAGATGCGGCTATTTATTATCACCTATTTTGGTACTCGCAAAGTCACTCATCAAACCTTACAGTGTTAGAAATTATTAATTAATTACCGTTACCGTTAATTTAAAAATAATTAAAGTTAATTTCAAATTAAGAATTAATTACCGTTAACCCGACTTTCCTTTTCGCTAAAGCATTGTTCGCCAGCGCTTACTTCGCCTATTGTTCCCAAGTTGGATGAACTATCTACCTACATATTATTACATAATTAAGTTCATTCCGAATAAACTCGCGCATCGGGTATCTAACTAGTCCGTATATAATATTATGATGTGTTTGGGTGGCTAAAAATGTTTCCACACCAAGATCCTCTTAGTTTTCTGAGTAATTATTTTTAGATAAATTTGTGTCGATGACAATTTTATAAAACTATTATTTTTACCAAGGCCTGACACTGACTACTAAGCGTTTCTATTGAACTGATAGTTACCCAAGAACCCAAGATGTTTTAAACCATACTAATTATTTTTTTGTAATAAAGTACCTAAGTATTACCTATGTCCTAACGCGCATAATACCCCCACTCTCATCAGTATAACTAGCTCTTGAGTCTTGCCAATAGTATTTGTAGCATATTACTGCACAGTCGTTTACCTACATGGTTTATTTATTATACTTTATATAAAAAATAACTGAACCTAAAACAGAAATTCGGTTAACAAGTAAAGATAGAAAGGAAAACACAATTTTACATCGAGTCACGGAAGTTAGACTAGAAAAATATTTTTGTAGTAGGTATAAATCTAAAAAAGAAATCAGACTGATTGAGTTACAGAATAAGCAAATTTTGTAAAATAAACTACTTATTTCTACTTTTTCTTGTTCTAAATCTAGGCATTTGTGAAAATAGAAAAGTGGATACCGTAGAAATAAATGGAACACAGCGATGTTTTGAAGTGCGTACTCTATTGTGTTAAGTGATAACAACGTTACTTATTGACGGCTATAAAATACGGAAGAATCTACAAAATTAATTGATTTTGAATTCCGTCGCTTGCTGGTTTAATTTTATGTAACAGTTCCCAATACACGCTCCAAATGTAATGCAAAAATCCACGAAATAGCGAGTTATAGATTAAAAAAAAACTTAAAATACGTTATTTTCATGCAATTTTGTCAAATATTTTCTTGCAGTCCTTAAAAATTACTGTTCTTTTTTGCGCTAAACATAATAATAGTTCTGTGACCCTAGTGAAAATTGAAATGTCTCCGATATTTTGGCAATCAATATTATTGTGTTGTGAATAAGGTTCTGAGTAAATAAAAATAATTTGTGAGACAGTAGGTACATTTAAAGGTAAACAAAATCTGGATATAAAAAATACGTTATAAAGGAAAATGTAGATCTTTTACTATTGCACTTATTAAAACAATTGCGAGCGTATAATGTAAACAATTCAGAATGCGCATTATATTTACACTAGACATTTCACACTAGGGACACAAAATATTAGGACACAAGAAAATAAAACGCCATTCATTCATGCAAGAGAAATATATTTACAAACTTAAAACATATTTCATTTAATAATTATAATACAGTAAAGAGGTACATTTAACAAAATTCAGTCTTTACAAAAATATAATTAAAAATCAATTTTAAAATTACATTTTACATAAAATAGGTACTACACATTAATTTACAACTTAATTAGACAATTTTTTAGGCGCATCATTTTTTACGGATTCGATGTCGGGTGATCCCAGCTGTTTCTTTATGGGTCCAGTAGGAGTTATTGGCACTATTCTTTCTCCAATTGAAGGTAAAGGTAAAACTTTAGGAGCTGTAATGGTTAGTACGCCATCCGACGACAACGTAGATTTTACGGTATCAGGTAAACATCCTTTTGGTAGCGCGTATCGTCTCACAAACTGTCTAGAAACGTACCCATGTTGATCTTGTTTCTCTTCATGCTTCCCTTCGATGATTACGTTCCCTTCGACAACCTTGACACTGATCTCCTCTGGGGCGAAATGCTGCACATCCACATTAACTTGAAATTTCTCGTCGTCTGAAGTTATTTTCGTATCAATTTGGTTTAATGCGAGTTGATCCATCGCTCGTGATAACTGCTGCATTGGTCGTAAAATATTGTCCCATTCCTGCATCACGTTTTCCCATGGGCTGGCGAATTTTGGACTGAAGAAGCTACGAGGCACCATTTCCAACGGCGGTCGGAAGAAATCACGTTCCATCATGCGCAATGGTGTTTCCACGTCGTAAAGGTAAGGAACGATAGACATTTTGATTGTTGTTGTTGATGTTATGCTATCACTTGACTTTAAATTATCGTATCGTATTCACAAATAGTACTGCCTTTGTTCGCACCGGATCGGCCTTTATATAGTACCGTACCGTCAACGCCACCTATTGTCAGTAACGCGAACTTACAAGAATATTCAAGAAAGTGCTCGCTTGCTCGCTTGCGGCAAGCGCCATACAACTTTCGAGAAGGTATCGTTTGTTTGGTTATGACTGAACCGTTCTTGGAATGTTCTAGAAAAATAAAAAACTAGTGCCATCTACTGACGAGTAGCGTAGGATTTTTATATATTGTGATGTTTAGTAGTATGTAGTATCACAATATAAAATTATGATACCTAATAGGTATCTTGACATTTAGATACAATTTAGATATTTGAATCTGTAAAAAACAGTTAAGTTAAACAAAATCTTTAAATAAAAGACCAATTAAAGAAAACAGAATATTATGTTTGTTTGTTAATTAGGAGGTAGGTACCTACTAATCCTAGTCAGAACTAGAATTAAATACTTTTTGTGTACAATATCTTTGGTAATGACAAGGCGATTGGCAGTCTAATTACACTCTTATCTATGGGCCTAATAATAATAACACAATAAATAAGAGTACCTACTACGTAGGTATACTAATAATTAAAAGTTTAGACTATGGAATAACTTGTCAGAGTTTATAATACGTTTTATTCTTTTAAGTAGGTATTTACAGCAATCTACTATTTTATGGTATTAATTCTATTTTTGTGGGTTCATCAATAAGGTAGGTAGTAGCTTGCGTTAAATTTCAATATAGGTATTTAAATGGAATTACTAGTCAAAATCGTAAGCAAAATAGTTTCAAATTTTCAAAAATTGACCTTTTTACATTGAGTTCTATGTACCTACTACGTAGGTACCTACCCTTTATACTATGAGTGTAAAGTAGTGACTGCTTAGAATATCGAAATGGAATTGAAGACTTCCATTAATCGCCTTCATTTTACTTCACTTCTCTTGTGTAGGTACTTTAATAATACATAAAAGTAGGTGTAGGTACCTTGTAGGTAACTTGTAGGTAGGTGTACTTACCTACAAGCTTTTAAGATTACGATTAACGACACGTCGTCTCCATTTTCCGCCAAAAACATTCTGCTCTCACTCAACTCAACTCAACTCTTTGAAGTTTGTGTTTTAGAGACTCGTACGATAAGTACTTTTGCCAGTGACAAGAAATTCGAAATTTTATTAGGTATCTTAACATAATATATATTTACCCACAAATTCCTAACAATATGACGTACATTGCAATTTCTCGGGGATATTTTAACAACAGCTTTTAACAAAGCAGATTTTTGATAACGATAGCCCCATGGTGCCATAAGTAACATACCTAACTTAAATAAAAATAAAAAAAACCGAAACCAAAAGAGCTGATAATCTTCAAACGGCTGAACAGATTTTCTTGAAATATAGCTAAAAACACTCTCGATTAAGACACCTTTCAAACGAAAAACAACTTAATGAAAATCGGTTCATCCTGGTTCATCCATTCAGGATCTATGATGCCACAGACAAACGCACAGATACACAGATAATTCACATATACACAGATATAGGAAGGTACACTACAAACTTATAATACCCCTCTGTTTTCGTCGGGGGTTAAAAATAACTCGAACTCGTCAATATATCAACGGGGCTCGAGTATTTTATGTACCTACATACCTAAATCAAGCCATTATTCTAGCATGCTAATTATTTTTATTTGATATTATCCATTCCATCCATTACATACAGCCTATAAACGACCACTGCTGAACATAATCAAATCGTCGTCAAATGTCTCATGGGGGGATTTTGCCATAGTTGCCCCGCTTGGCAAGTGGGTTGGCAACCGCTTCTACAAGGTTACCTAATTTAATATTATATGAACGATTATTCATATGCAACAAACAACAATCATGCGTTTCTTATCGTTTTGCCGTCAAGTTTCCGCTTACTTTCATTTCATGCCCTGATCGACCTTAAATATCTTCTCGTGGATTAATACAAATATTTTGCCGTAAATAAATTGTAGGCGAATGTTAGTTGTCTGTATTCGCTTTTAGAATAACAACTTAAACCATGTATGTTCTGTAATATTCATTAGTCTAAATATAGACTTAGTATCCCCTTTACACTATAGGCTCAAAATTTATTTAAAGTTTTGTAAAATTCAAGTTGAAATATATTACTTAATTATTATTATTAAAGTTAAACAATATTATCTATATAAATAAAATGATAGAGGTTTGCAGTTGTGCGCGCATCACGAAAAACTGCTGGATAGATATTCTAATTTTTGAATTAGATGTTCAATAACGGTTTTCTTCTTCATCTTCATCGGCTCGTAAATGTTCACATGCCACAATTGGACATGGGCATCTCCTGTTGTAAGGAGAGTTATCCGTCATTTGCTTATTTGCTTCGCACCTTTGTGTTTAACCTAATACCAACTTAGTCAGACCTATTGTCAGGCCAAAGAGTATAGTGGGTCAGGACAAAGACATCTTTTAAATGAAGGTAAATATAACTTAGAGTCATTTTGCTTATTAATTTTACAATATTCTTGTCCAAAAAATAATAAAAATTATCAACAATTAAAATAACGTAAACGAGATGGTGATATCTATCGGAAGCCATTACATTTACTATGTGGTAGGACTCCTATTACCTTTTTACTAGGTACCTCTCAACTATTTCTGTTTTCGAATAGGACTGCACTGCTGAATTCCGGCCGGAAGGGTATATAGAGTCAGAGTAATTAGAGGCTGTGAAGCATTTGATCTTAAAAAATAACCGGCCAAGTGCGAGTCGGACTCGCGCATGAAGGGTTCCATACCATCGTAAAACACGTTTCTAATAGAGCCCCTTTAATTTTTAATTTATTTTTATTTTTATTATTTAATGTTATAGCGGCAACAGAAATACACATTCTGTGAAAATTTAAATTGTCTACCTATTACGGATCATGAGATACAGCCCGCTGACAGACAGACGGATGGACGGACGGACGGACAGCGGAGGCTTAGTAATAGGGTCCCGTTGGTTACCCATTGGGTACGGAACCCTAAAAAGACTGCTATGCATACTTGACGGCCACTGGCCTATGTGACTTCAATACATTGCGCACTAAGTTACGGTCAATTCTCCGTTACTTCTTTAGTCAACGACGATCGGGCGAGAAGACTAGTTCTTTGTTTTGTTAACCGCCAACGTTGTTGTTTTCGAATATCTAACACTGTCTAGTTTTGTTTAATGTGATTAAGAAAATGCTGTCATTATTTATGTGCGAACTTTGTCAACGTTATTTGAAGTTTGATAAGTAGATGTGTAACTTTATTTCGTATTTGTCTAAAAACAGTAAGTAACTGTCGTAAATGAAAATACAAATGGGTGGCATATTTACCGTGACAGTTACCCGCCCAGCTGGCGCTCGCGCGATCCACAGCTGTGACACGGTTTTTGTTCTGAATTGCCGGTCTGGGGGCGTCCATTAATTACGTGAGGCAATTTTGGCGATCTTTCTACCTTCCCCCTCCCCTTCGTGAGATGTCCTGAGATATGGCTCCACCCATTCACCGCTACTCCAATTACCACGTGATATTTCCCAAAATTGCGTTGGATTTATTTTAAAAAAAATTGCTTGATTATTTTTAAATAATTTGTGGAGTTCGCATGCGCGATAAATATTATTGTGTAGGATTTAGCCATATTTTACTTATTTTAACCCAATTTTCTCGAATTATACATTGTTTCTTGCGAAAATAAAACGTGATATTTGTCAAGTTCTTAGAGTATTTAAGCAAGCTAAGTTTGCTTATAAATACTCTAAGGTCGAGACCCTCTCCCTCCCCCACGTGAGATTGGGTGAGATTCGGCTCGACCCTCTCACCCCCCTAAACACCTCACGTAATTAATGGACGCCTTCTCTAGTAGTATAGCTACATAAAAGTCTCCGAGACTTTTTCTTTAGTCTCGGTGACAAGTGACAACTCATCTTTTAACCTTCTCTGTTTCAAGTTGGTTACAGGTGTCCCATGGGTTGCAGTATCCACTTATCATTAGGGTGACTATAAGTTCGTTTGCCACTTCGGTTTTATACAAAAAATACTGACATTTTCTAGAGTCGCCTCATACGTCACATACGGGATGAAATGCGGTGGTACATTCTTTTACGTCACCACCACGGGACACGATAGGTCTACCTACTAGTATACTTTTGTTAAGGGTGTGTGTGTTTGTGTTTAAGGATAACAAACGTAGTACATTTGATAGTAAGTAGATGCTGTCACCCGTGGACGACCTCCATCTCTTGGTTAAAACTTAAAAGGCAGATATTTTGTACTTTTGAGGTCTAAGATGGAATGTTTTATAACCAGCAAAAAAAGTTCTTCCGTTCTACTTACTCAACATAAGATACACAGCAGCTATATACAGGGTTATTTTTCATAGAGTAGCCAAATTTTAAACGTAAGTTGAAATCTATACAAATAAATAAAATTGAAGTGTCTGTTTGTAATGTCAAAATAACAGTTTTTTTACTAAATGCATATGAAAGTATGTACGGTACTTATAACAAAAACACAATTTTTAAAATTTTTGTCTGTCTATCTGTCTGTCTGTTTGTTCCGGCTAATCTCCGAAATGGCTAGACCGATTTCGACGGGACTTTCACTGGCAGATAGCTGATGCTATAAGGAGTAATTTAGGCTACTTATATTTTAGAAAAATAATTAGGGTTCCGCGCAACATAATTAAAACCCTAAATTACACGCGGGCGAAGTCGCGGGGAACTGCTAGTATATTAATAATGATGTACCGTTATTGCAGTTTTTGAAAATACGAGTAATTAAGGCTTCGACTTTTATTTGAAATTATCCCAAATTGAATGTGATTTATGGGCAACGACGTTTCTGCCTACCGACACAATAAAATAACAGTACAAGAACTACCGATCACCCTTACGAATGTTTGCGTACGCAATAAAATCACATGAGTAGATAAACGGAATCTACTCAAGTGGTAAAAGCAGTTGAAATAGTGCATTACCACGCATTTTGAATTATAAAAAGGACAGAGTTATTGAATTTTTTTATTAATTTTTCTTCACCATTTGCCTATATTACTTATTCTGAACATTCTCTGCAAATTTGGCCGGTTATTGCAAAATAACCCTGTATATGCTATTCAACTTGCGAACCAACTATTCACGCAATAGCCAGAATACAGCTGCAGCCTGACTTTAAAGAATGTATGTTAATAAATTCCCCAGTGCCTTATATGCAGGATTCTAAGTTATAAGCTAATATTAGATCTTGACATTTAAGTTTCTTCTGAACTGTAGGTATGCTAAGATTGTGAACTTTTACAAATGAGGCGGCAAACGAGCATATCGCTCTCCTGATGCTAAGTGATTACCTACGCTTAAGAACATCAGCAGCACCAGAGAAAATAGTAGGTGCGTTACCGGTTTCTTCACGAAGGAGTAGGGTATTTTACTCAGACGTGTGTTTTTTTACGGAAAAAACCCTAGGGACAGTTAATTAAACAAAGTGGTCGTGTATGGCAAAAATTTCCTGGTAAACACGCACGGTGGTGGACTGCCAACCATCAAGATAATGGTGATAATGTGTATAGAATTGAGCGTATCTACTGTACCAGTGTATGGCGGTGGTGAAATTAATATTTTCCGTGATTAAAGCTAGTCATAGAAAATCAATCCGATTCAATCAATTCGACATTTTGCAAAAAAAGTTTGGAACGTTCTGGAAAATTATCATGTCAATGTAATAATGAAATAGTGAATGTCATTGACCAAAAATGAGATAAGCCGCAATATTAGTCATTAAGCATAACTGCATAATGATAGGATAGGAGTATGGTCAAGGGGTTACGGGCTATCGAGTAAACGCCCTCAGTGTGCGATAGTGTGCGACGGACGGACGTGTGACTATAGTTGTAATGGAGAGTAAATATAGTGTGTTTGTTGCCGTTATTTTAGTTTCATGGCTCGAGTAAGTTGCTTAGTATTTCTGTTTTAAACAATATCAAATAATGTCAAACTGTTATCAAGCCTAATTGCATGTTATGAGAACGTATAAAACATATAAATTTATGGAATAATTGTTGCCGTTACCTCTTGAAGTTCACTACTGAACATAGGCCTCCCCCATAGATTGATTGACATTAGATTATAATTAGAAAGACGGTGCTGCCCATCTGATTTATTTTCCTCTGTCGTCTCTTACGACATCCACGGGATGATATGGAGTAGTGGATATTTTTACACCGCCAGTACTAGGGAAGAATAATAGTAGTATTATTTCTTGTACTACTTATAATTTATTCTGTTGTATTATGTTATTTTTTAATTAATGAATGATTTTTTGCTGAAATGAAATGCATAAACTAAATGATAACAATTGAGGTAATAACCCAAAAACCGTGTGTCTCTCAGAAAACAAGTGGTAAAATTAAAAAAAAAATTGTACAACCGACTTCAATATAAAATGAGAACATCATCAATGTAATCGAAGTCAATTAAATACGCATTATTAAGGATATTTCAAAAACTACTGGTCAGATCTTGTTCAAATTTATATGGGACCACATGAGAAGCACCAGCTTTCAAATAAAAAAAGAATCATCAAAATCAGTTCACCTAGAAAAAAATATTGAGGTAAGACACGTAAAAAAATACAGTCGAATTGAGAACCTCCTCCATTTTTTGAATTTGGTTGAAAATTTAAAGAAATAAATGTTCCTATTTAACTTTGGCCTATCAGTATATTTAAGATAATTTTATGTATGTTCACAAAACAAAAGTAGTTAATAAAAATAAAATTATATAATACACTCTTAAAACACCAGGAACAAACACAATCTAGTGATAACAGTTTCTCGACTCCACAGAGTCGGTAATTCATTCATGGGGTAAGTACCTAATGTATTTACGTCCAAGTATTACGTAAGCATTCTTTCAGTTATGTTAAGCTCCCTGGGTAGAGGGCTTCACATAACTATGAGATAAAATAGGAATATCTTGACCCCGTAATTATTTTTAAAGCTTATAATAAACATCAAAATACATTGCGTCTTCATTAATTACCTTCTGCTCTTATCTCGTGCGCGTTTAGCTTACTCGTTAGTCGAGGCAATTAATCATCTCTATACTATATAAAAATCAATTTTTGTTCGTTAGTCTCGCAAAAACTCGAAAATGGCTGGACTGATTTTGATGAATTTTATTGTATATTTGAGTGGGTCCCTGGATGGTTTGAAAACTCAATTGGACCCGGTAGGTAGTGCTGTTATCGAGATCCAGAAATCAACCGTGCAAAGTCGGGGCGGATCATTAGTCTCAAATAAATTACAAGTGACGGTAAGCAGTTTAAAAGGTACAAGGGGTACTGAGATCATGGATCGCCCATGATTATGGCAACTTTTCTCCACCATTCAAGTAGCGAATTAAAAAAAAGTAAAAGAAATATTTACTGTCTTTCTTGACTATAATTAACTTTTAATAAAAAAAAGGACCGACTTCAAAAACTAAAAATAAACAAAATAAAATAATTTCCACATAATAGCTTCTGAATTCGGTGCTAAAGCACGCGTACTTTTACGTGTAATTCCACTTCAGAACCTTTTATGTGAATTTTCTTTTGTTTTTTTTTTCTTTTAGTCGTCGATGTCGTTTAAATAGGTACATTAAAATCTTCATTCCCGTTTCCACCGTTAGGGAGAAACTTATTCTTTAAGTTTATATGCCACCCCTGAAGTATAACTCATTTAATTAAAACAATATGTCATGAATCGGTTTAGCCGTTTTCTCGAAATCAGTAAACATACATAAGAAAATAAACATACGCATCGATTATAGAACCTTCCCGTTTTTTTGAGCTCGGTTAAAAATATGCACCACCTACTAATCTGACTTCATGACCTATAGAACCGAGATGTCGTCCGTCACTGCTGGTCGTATGAGGAAGGTCAAAGTCGTCCAGTTAGCAATGGGGATCTTCTGAGTGAAAAAAAATCAGTAAAGTGGCTATCCGCAGTAGAACAAGGGTAACTGACGTAGTCCAACGGATCAGTAGGCCGGAAGTAGCAATGGGACGGCCATATAGCTCGAAGAACTTACAACCAAGTACACGGCTGACTATTTATTTGTTATTTATTTATTTAAAACTTAAATGTACATCTTAATGTAAAGGCTACATCGGGCGGACTTAATGCCATGTGGCATTCTCTGCCAATCAACTCTGGCTGCCAAAGACAATTTTTTTATAGGATAAGGGTGACAAACGAGCACACAGTCCACCTGATGGTAAGTGGTCGGTCGCTGTGGCCCATAGACGTGTAGATGTAGATCTATTCTCGATTACGTAGCAAAATGCAGATGCGTTGTCACCCGTGAGGACTAAGATGGAATGCCTCGTTTCCAGTAAAAAGGGTCTCCGGTTCACTACACTAACCATACGAAACAGCAGCGTTAAACTTCTATTTTACGCTGGTATTCTGTGAGAGCGTGGTCCTTCCCCGGTCGAGCCGACCCACTCGTGCTACTACTATACTACCTACCACGTAAAAAAAACATACTATTTATATAAAGTTACATAAACACTATTATACGTGGAAGAGCCACGTTGCAGCGTATGGCAGCATGCAGGCAGCATACGACTGCAGCACGGATAAGTTAACTCGACCGGGAAAAGACCACGCTGGCACAGAATATCATCGAGAAATAGCAGTATAATACTGCTGTATTACTTTTGGGGGGTGACGAGAATCTGGGAGATAAAAGGGTCTCCCTTTTTTACTAGCAACGAGCCATTCCATTTTAGTCCTTAGGGATGACGACGCATCTACATTTTGATTCTTAATCGAGGATAAAATAAATGTAGGTGTCTATGGGCCACAGAAATCATTTAACATCAGGTGGACTGTGTGCTCATCTGTCACCATTACTTCTGTAAAAAAGCAGCAACCTCGGAATGCAAACGCAGTGTAGGGCGGTCTCCCATAAGTTATAGCGACGACCTTGTATGGCGTGCAGGAGGTCGCTAGATGCAGGTGGCTCAGTACCGTATTTTGAAAGTCGCTGGGAATGCCTATGTTTATCAGTGAACTTGTCATGGGGTTTAATGTTGAAATAATAAATAATAATTGGAAAAGAGGCATTCCATCTTAGTCCTCACGGGTGACAACGCATCTGCATTTTGATTCTTTATTGAAGATAGATGTAGATGTCTATGGGTCACAGCAACCGCTTACCACCAGGTGGACTGTGTGCTCGTTTGTCACCCTATCCTATAAAAAAAAATAGGGGTTGACTTTGAAAACTCATCCAGATGCTCCCCGGATGCCCTCTAAGCTACGACAAATACGGTGAAATCCAGACAAATGGATGCACAGAGAAGCATTCGTGAATTTAAATAGATTTAGTTTTGTTTCTGAGAAGGCCAGTACCTGTCTCCAGCTGGATGTATTTTATGGGCTGTTACTTAAATACCTTCATCTACTGTTGCAGAGTGGAAGGTGCGCCTCCAAAAATATGTTTCCCGCGGCATTTTATGTTTGGTGTTGCCACAGCTGCCTACCAGATCGAGGGCGCTTGGAACGTTTCAGGTATTTTCATATAACTAAATTAGAACAAAAACTTTCATTGTGACCTTAAAAATATTTGTACCTAGTGATAACATTCTCAGGAGGTTGTTTAGAATTTGTTTAACATTTCCTATACAAACTATCTGATAAACATGTGAAAAGAGGGTCTCCTTTTATTCCTTTTACTTTGTACAATGTATATGTATCCCGTAAATCTAAACGTTGGCCTCTTACTATAATTTGTTCAATGATAAACCATGCTGGCATAAATGGCTTAGTTGTGCATATGCTGAATAACAAACATTGAAAGGAATAAATCAAATTTTAGGCGTAAATTTATCAAACAATTGGGAATCTCTTTGCTTGAGAACCATCTTAGGAAAAGAAAAGATAACCTACATGTACTACGAGATATAAGAAAACGCGTGCATGAAATTCTAGATGAACAAGTTCCATGACCATCACGAAAGCAGCCAAAAAGGCCTCATAGATGTTCGTTCTGTCCTAGAAACAATGACAGAAAGACCCTGAATATCTGCTTCAACTGTGAAGCTGCTATATGCAAAGAACATGCAAATTTAATGTTAGTCTTTACCTATGAAATTGCCGTTTTTTAAGAAATAAGTTAACGTAATTTTTTTCTATATTTTTATTTCTATTAATCAAAGTAATCACCCATGCAATCGATGCATCTTTGTCAACGCAGTAGCAGTTTATTGATGCGCAAGGTCTGGTGAGTACGGCGGATGACGGAGAGCTTCCAACCCCAGCCCTTGTTACTTGGAGACCGTCTGTTGTGCAGTATGAGGTCGCGTGTTGTCGTGCAGGAGCAACAAAGCCGAGCGATTGACCATAGCTGGTTGGAGACGTGCGAGCTTCTCTATCATTGTGTTCAGTTCTTCACAGTACACGTCTGCAGTAATGCTCATCCCGTTTGGTAAGAAGCTGTGATGAATCACACCGGCGCTAGACCACCAAACAGTAACCATCACTTTTCTAGGGGTAAAGTTTTCGTTTAGGGCATTGTTTAGGTGCTGAACCAGGGTCCAACCAACTGGCTGAGCGCTTGCGATTGTCAAACAGAATTAATTTTTCGTTGTAGGTAACGTTGCGGTTCAAAATTCCTTCGTTTGTGTGACTGTTGAGCAGTGCAAGGCACGTCTCGACGCTTACTTCCCGCTGGTGATCACTGAGTTCGTGGGGCGCCCATTTGTCAAGCTTTTTTACCTTAATTTGACGCAAATAGACCAATATTGTTTTGCTGCTAACGTTAAAGCTGCTGCTAATTCAGCCGTGGATTGAGTATCATCAGCTTCCACAATCGCCTTAAATTCGTCATTGTCGATCAAAGTTATCGGATGACCACGGGGTTCATTTTTCAGGTCAAAATTTCTAGAACGAAAGCGGGTAAACCAATAACAGGTGGTGCGTTCGTTTGTACTACAAACTTTGTTTGTAGTCAAGTAGTATTCGCTCCGTAAACGTCATTGATGTTGCATGCCGCTTGTGCCGCGTTGCTGCTACAACGGTACTCATCATAGATAAATAAATATGGTACTCATATTCCATAATTACACGAATTTTTAACGTATCCATGATGACGAAAAATATTCAAATGCGATGAAAACATAACGCTAATCAATAAACAAATGACTAATCTTGAAAAAAGAGTTCAATGTTTTTAAAATAATATTAATTTGAAATTAGAATTCTTAGCCAAACAAAAATTATTTTGATTTGAAATGGCCAGTACTGCAGGACGGCAATTTCTTAAGTAAAGACCTATTATGCCAAAATTGTACTGATTTAGGGTAACGAATGGTGTCACTCAAATAACCAATTGTGATTGTAATAATTAGTTATTCTCTTGATTTAATTAATAAGTAAAATAATTACGTTTTTGTTTCAAAAATATTTTTGTTGATTTTTTTATAACAACTAATTGGAAATTCATTGATTTTATGGAGAAGTTCTCCAATTGTTTTTTCATTCTTTCTTCATTCATTCTCCAATATTTTTATACATTTTTGTGTATTATTTATTCACTTATTATCATAAATAACTAAAACACATAAACTTATTACACTTCATTTACACACAAACTAGAGGCAAAGTCTTGTGGGGTTATTTAAACTCCACAAACCACTGGTACAGATTTTCATCTTGTACGCCGAAGGTTAAAAATATAAACGCGAAAGGGAGAGGATGGGCTTTACTTTCGACTTGACTAGGTTACGATACCCGATATTTAAAATAATATGTTTTTCGTGGCCAGGCAGACGTTGTTCTGCCTTTCTGACGACCCTTCCTATAAAAAATCCATAATATCTTAATATTCTAAATCTATATAAATAAATTGATAGAGGTTTGCAGTTGTGCGCGCATCACGGTAAAACTACTGGATAGATTTCAATTAGGTTTCTATGTTTTATTTCTTTGACTCTTGGCCCTTATCTAAAAAAAATAGTATTTCATGCCGGCTCAACGCCTGCAACTTTACAAGGCGCAAGTTCGGCCTCACATGGAATACTGTTCCCATCTCTGAGCTAGGGCTCCCCAGTGCCAGCTCCTTCCTGAATCTGAATGACAGGGTGAGAAATAGTGTGATAAGAGAAAAGTGTGGTTTGCAAGATGACGTTGTGACCAGGATTAAGAAAGGAATGCTTCGGTGGTTTGGTCATGTAGAAAGAATGAACGAAGAAAGAGTGACAAAGCAAATTTATGCTGCAGAAGTGAACGGCAGAGTCGGAAAGGGACGCCCTAGACGAAGGTTTATCGACCAAATTGGCGAAATATTAAAATGGGCCAGATTAGGGTACCCTTAACCGACGTGGGTGTATGCGTAGATATGGATGTAAAGGAGGCGAGAGAGGTGCCAGGATCGTGCCAAATGGAAGTCCGTAGTCTCTGCCTACCCTCTGGGTGACAGGCGTGAGTGTTTATGTATGTATGTATGTATGTACTAACCCAGATAATTTATATGTATATTTTAGCTACAAACGCACGAAGTCGCGGGTATCAGCTAGTTCACAATAAAAAATAAGTGATCCTTAACTTATCGGGATAAAAATATCCTATCTCTCAAGTTGGACCAAACTGCACACAGTGCAAAATTTCAATGTGACGTAATTCTTATATATAAAGATTGTACATTCCGCTTTTCATGAATATCAACATCCTAAAGAATTAACTAATGCAGATACGGATCTTGACATTCGCAGGACCTTGACCTACGAGGGTGGATTGAAAAGTACTCGGCCTAACCAAGAAAATAAACACATACTAAATCAGTAATATTTTTATTTTTCTACATAATCACCATCAAGTTCAATACACTTTTGCCACCTCCCCTTCCAAGCATTTAGACCGTTGAAAAAAAATGATTCTTCCTTAGAGTCAAAATATGCGTCTACAGCTGCTTTGACCTCGTCGTTTGTCGAAAATCTTTGAAGTCTGATGGTGCCAGATCAGGTGAATACGGCGGATGCGGTAACAGTTCAAAGCCACAGTTGTGAATTTCAGCCATTGACTGTACTGACGTGTGAACACGGGCGTTATCTTGATGAAACAGGACTTTTCTTCTGAGCATTCCTCGACGTTTTTCTTTTATTTCCTCGTAAACGACGTAGTAAGGTGCAATAGTAATCAGAGTTTATAGTCTGACCCCTCAAGATAATCAATCATAATCACACCTTTCGAGTCCCAGAATACTGAAGCTATCACCTTATTTGCCGACAAATCGACTTAGCCTTTTTAGGGGTGGTGAACCAGGTCTTCTCCACTGTTTTGATTGTTGTTTTGTTTCCGGTGTACAGTAATGAACCCATGTTTCGTCCATAGTAACAAAACGATTCAAAAATCATCTGCATCGCTTCAAATAACTCCAAACAGTCGCGTAAAATAGTCAATCGCGTCCTTTTTGTTCAACTGAAAGCAGTCATGGAACCCACCTCGCAGACACCTTGTGGAAACCCAACTCGTTGACAATGATGTTTTGAGTTCGTTCATAAGAGATGCCTATAATCTCGGCTATCTCTCTAATTTTTAATCTGCGGTCTCCCATTATTAAATCAAGTACTTTTTAATATTTTCGTCAGTAGTTGACGTCGAAGGCCTCCAGAGCGGGGTTCATCTTCACACTCTACCACGCTTAAATTCTGCTATCCATTTTGACGGATGAATATGACAGAGCACAATCGCCTAATGTACTGACCATGTCATCATGGATGGCTTTTGATGATAGCCCTTCTTATGGGTACTTAATGACGGCACGCTGCTCGATTTGCTCCATTCATGAAATTATGTCCGATTATTTTGTTAATAAATTTATAAAATCACAACTAATTATCGCACACGTTTCGAACTTCACACAATGAACTAGTCTGAACTGAACTAAATAATGTGGGTAGATTTGATTTTAGAATTGAATGGATCTGTGTTAGGCCGAGTACTTTTCAATCCACCCTCGTATATAAGAAGTCTGTACATATGTTTTTAATTCTCATTTTTAACAAATTCACTTCAATTCACTTTTGCTACATTGTTTTGTTTTGTTAAACGTCTGGTACCTATGACGTGACGGGATGCAATAAATTTAAAGTTATACCTAAGAGTATATCTTTTATCATTCTGTGCACTAATACAGTTTGTAATCCAGTTTGGCAACAGTGTTATTGCGACTGATGATAAATGATACATGGAAACTTTATGTGCTACATTATGAATTTAGTTTTTGTGCGATAGATATTTTTACGTAGACACGGCAGTGTGTTAGTCAAGTTCAAAAAAAGGGCGACGCACCAGCAGTGTTTATAATAATTTGTGTTATATTTACACAAATCATTTCGAGCTCTTCTCGTCCCACTTGTAATTTTGTACGTCTAATAAGGCCTATTGAATAACTACATTCGTAAATTCCATCAAAAAATCTAATATTATTAATAAGTTTTAAAGTCTAAAAGTTCACACTCTCACTTCTGGGTGGATTAGAAATTTTAAAATTTGCCATCAAAGTAGATTTTTAGCAGTATACAAAGGCATAAATCTTAAAACTTAAGAATTAACGACATTCGGTGTCGAAAAATGAGGTGTGATAAGTTCCAAGGACTCTACATGAAACTATTACTATTAATTTTTTCGACATTTAAATTTATAGAAAGTGAACCGTAATGCATAAAACTCGGACAAGTGCAAGTAAGACTCGCGCCCTAGGGATTCCGTATAAACATAAATATGGAAGTTACTAGATAGTTCATCAATCCCGGAATAAATGAAATAGTGACACTGATGAAAAACTAAATTTAGAATAAAGATGACAAACGAGCACACTGTCAACCTGATGGTAAGTGGATGCTATGGCCCTTAGACATCTACATCTATCCTCGATCAAGAATCAAAATGCAGATGCGTTGTCACATCTGAGGAACAAGATGGAATGTCTCGTTTCAAATAAAAAAGTTCTCCGGTTCTCTATACTCTCGTATTCTGTGAGAGCGTGTTTTTATAGAAGTGGGAGCAAACGAGCATGCGGCTTACCTGATGGTAAGTGACTACCGCCGACCATGAACAACCGCAACACCAGGGGAATTGCAGGTGCGTTGCCGACCTTTTAGAAAGGAGTAAGCTATTTTCTTGAATGTCCCTAAGTCGTATTGGTCCGGCAAAATCACCGGTGGTTTAACAATTCCACAGAGAAGACGAGGAAGAAAACTCTTAGTAAAACGCACAGTGGTGGACTGCCAAGCATCCAGATGGTGAGGATGGTATCGTGAATTTTGATTTTTGACGCGATGTGCGTTCGTGAAATTTGGCGGCTGGGATTAATCCGAACAATTCCTCAGAGCACTCCCCGTGGTAGATGCGATAGAAAATGCAAAGGGATGCAACATCCCTACGCAGCATTTACAGAGTTACAGTCCTAAACAGAGATTATATTCTCTTAGATTTGTCTACAAATTAACTTAAAACTAGGATATTTTTAGTTGCTTAAGTTTTTTTTTTAATTCTAAAATTATTAAGAATTAAATCTGTATGGAAGTAATATATTACAAAATACATTACTTCCATACAGATTTAATTCCTGCTTTCTTTACGTTAAAAAATAAAGTGTTCGTTTGTTAGGTAAAGGCGAGAGCATCTGGGACCGCTACACCCACTACCATCCGGAGCGTATCTTCGACCACAACAGCGGCGACGTGGCCGCTGACTCCTACCACCAGCTCAGAGAAGATGTGCGACTGTTGGTAGAGCTGGGCGTGCAGCATTACCGGTTCAGCATCTCGTGGCCGCGGATACTGCCGATGGGACTTAGCAAGTATGTAGTTACAATTCCGATAGTCCGTGTTATTCAATAAGCAGTTAAATTGATGAGCGAATTACAGAAATTTAAATAATTATCTGAGTCATTCCAAAAACCAGTTCAATAGGTTGGCCAAATAATTAGATAATATGGTAATACGGCCAACCGTGTAGTGGCGGTGTAAGAATATCCACTATCCCATATCGTCCTGTGGGTGTCGTAAGAGGCGACGGAGAGAAAGCGAAACAGAAGATGGGCAGCAGCATCTTCCTTATAACAACTCAAAATTATAAAAAACTGCGGTTGCCAAGCGTGGCAAAGTTGAAGTTAAAGTTACAGCCTATATACTGTCCCACTGCTGGGCACAGGCCTCCTCTCACTTCTGAGAGGGTTTTAGGGCAAGGAAATGTCCGCCGGGCTGCTCCAATGCGTATTGGCGAACTTTACATGTCTTCGAAATATTTTTTTTTCTTATTTCTCAGACATGCAGGTTCGATATTGAGTTCTTGACGTAAAATATCGTAAATTCAAAAGAGTTGTAAAATAAAAATAATACTCTTCTAGTGGCGAAAAAGTAACTATAGGAGTAATCAATATTGCAAAACATCGATGATGACATCGATATTTACGTAAAGAGCTCAAGATCGATGCAATGAGTCATCAGCGCGCAAATAGATAGAAGATATTGATTAATTATTTCTCGAAACGTCGAAAGTGAAATATTAAGTTTATTTATTTATTTTGGAACCTCTTTGAATTAAAGATTTCGTCGTGCTTTTTTTTTTGTTGTGATTTGAAATGCGATGAAAAGAAAAAGTGACAATAAAAAGAGACAAACGTACATCTATATGATTTAGTCTGCGAGAGAATGAGATCGAATCTATCTATCTATACTAATATAATAAAGCGAAAGAGGTTTTTTGTTTGTTTAAACACGCTAATCTCGGGAACTACCAGGTCGATTGATAAATTATTTTTGTGTATGATAGCCAGATTAATGAGGAATAGTATAGGCTATCTAGCATTAGGCTACACCTCTCAGCTAGCCTTAAATATTGAATTTTGTTAAGCAAGTCGGAAGAAAAAGCGCTCAAGAACTGCCTTACCCGCGTGCGCTGGTGTAATAGTTAGTGATACGTAAATACAATGTTCCACAAAAATATAAATCTTTCCTCCATCTTAAAAAAAAATCGCAATACCATTGGTCTTTTTCTTTACATAAGGTACAATAAAGTATTTTGTGACAAAAAATATTGAAAATTGAAAAGTGAGCGTTATTATAAGCAATGAGCGTATTAATCCTTATGAACGAAAGTTACTTCATCATCAAGACAATTTTATGAGGATAAACTTTGCTCTTTATAGCATGTTATTAGGACGCATAGTTTAAGAGATAATGAAAAATTTTAATAATTCAACACTCGGCTCGGCGAGCGATCAACATGGCTAGGCGTCGATGAGAATCGAAAGAAACCAGCAGTGAACGCCTCGCCTAAGCGAGGTTCATGTTGCGCGGCTCCGACGTGGGTGAGACCGCGGGGCACCTCTAGTACAGTATAAAGTGTTTCCTATTATCTCGGTCTCTTCAGCGTGCGGTGCTTTAAATATGGTTATAATTTTTAACTTTAAAATAAAAATAAAAAATTGCATATTTCTTAAATAAATAAAATTAATTAAATTGAATAAAATTATCATATCCAAACCGTTCTTAAATTCTACGATTTAATATCTTACCGATTTATGGACCACCTTGAGAGTCAATCAATTTCTGTTCGATAAAATGACTTTTCCTACAGAATGAAGTAGACTTCGCTATTACAAAGCAATTTTAGTGGAAAGAAAATATTCTTTTGATTTAATTAATACACTAAAATTTAGGGCCTACATGTCTTAAAATAAGGATTGTAACATTTATTTGCTATAAAATTAAAATTTTATCTTATATTTTATGCCGCACTTGAAAATAGTGGTTGAAAATTATCAAATTAAATAAACCATTTGCTGTCAAATGTTTTTGTTTTATATTTCATTTCATTTGAAGGTTTCACTTCTACCGCGTGTGAACTGCACACATGCTATTTTATTGTGTTTGTTAAATAAATGTTTTTCTATTCTAAGAATAAAATAGAATACTATTTTATTAATTTGGTTATTACAATAAAATATGAATATAAATAATAAACACAAGTTAGGTAGCAAAGAACCTTTCACTACGGCGCTTCGTTTTAAAATGCCTAATTCTCCTGGTGAATATTGATGTTGCGGCGACGCCTTTGACATGATGCGGCACGCGCCAAGGCGGCGCGACACAAAGGCGACGGTATCTAAGCGAATAGACAATAGTCGAATGACCCAATAAGTCGACTGAGAACGAAAAATCCATTAACTTTTCACTTCTTTTTATTTCCTTTTCAGGTTGTCTGGAAGAAATTGCTCTATAGCAATAACACCACTTTTTGTTTTTCTCTTTGTTTGTTTATTGTTATGTTATTTGTTTTCTTAGTGCACAATAAAAGGTATTGTATCGTATTATATTTTATCCATCTACGAACGCTGAAATTGATCTCATAGATAGGTAGCCCGCTAGCCCAGCGCGGTGAGAGTGTACTTATCTGCCGAGTAATGTTTACCAGTTGGTGCGTTTGGAAAGACAATTGTCCAGAGTTGAAAATGAAAGGGCTGGTGATGAAGAAGAAAGATTTTTTTTTATAGGATAAGGGTGACAAACGAGCACACAGTCCACCTGATGGTAAGTGGTTGCTGCGGCCCATAGACATCTACATCTATCCTCGATTACAAATTAAAATGCAGATGCGTTGTCACCCGTGAGGACTAAGATGGAATGCCTCATTTCCAGTAAAACGGGTCTCCGGTTCTCTACACTCACCATACGAAACACAACAGCGTTAAGCTGCTATTTTACGCTGGTATTCTGTGATATTCAGCATATTCAGTATATTATTTCAGCGTGGTTCCTCCCCGGTCGAGCCGACCCATTCGTGCTACAACTATACTACTAATATAGCTGCAGCATGGCTCTACCACGCATAAATTAGTCAAATGGCGAAGTATAGTTGCTTTTAATTAGATGGAGTAATAGGTGAAGCCGTGGAATTCATCAGATAAGGGCTTGTATGCGAATAGACAGAGTTCGATCTCCGCTGGCTCTACTGCAAATTGTTTTAAGTCCTTAACCACTTGTTGAAGTGATGAAAAACCTAATGAGGAAACCTGCATGGATGTAAATTAAAAAAAAACATTTCGGTGTCATGATGTGCAGTCTATCATCACGCATTGCGGCAATATTGTTTGTCTCCAACCCTCTCATAATTAAGAGAAGACCTACGCCCAGTAGTGGGATTTATACAGTGATTACTTTAGTACTTTGTATTATATTGTATCTTGGCTGTGATTATATCTTAACCAAATTCTTCTAGCGATATAAACGAAGATGGGATTAGATACTATAGTGCGCTGATAGACGAGCTCCGTGCACATAACATCGAGCCGATGGTCACCATGTACCACTGGGACTTGCCGCAGAGCTTACAGGACTTGGGGGGATGGACCAATCCGATCATCGCTGATTACTTTATAGACTATGCTCGGGTATGGATACCTTTTTTATATAGAATAAGGTTGACGAACGAGCACACTTGGTGCTAAGTGGATGCTGTAGCCCATAGACAAATGTGGATGCGTTTTTGTTCACCCCTGACGGCTAAGATAGAATGGCTCGTTATCTGTAAAAAGGGTCTCCGGTTCTCTACACTCACGCAGTTATTTTACGCTGGTATTCAGAGATAGCGTGGTTCTAACCCAAGTTATGGCGGGAACCTATCGAATTGAACTCGACATTGAAATCTAATCGAAATCTTTGCGAAATCCAGTTCAAACTATTATCTAAATAATGGTTTGAACTGGATTTGGTATGTAAAAGTGGTGCTATTTTCAACCGACTTCAAAAAAGGAGGAGGTTCTCAATTCGACGGTATTTTTATGTGTGATACCTCAGAACTTTTTTCTAGGTGAACCGATTTTAATGATTCTTTTTTTATTTGAAAGCTGGTGCTTCTCACGTGGTCCCATATAAATTTAATCAAGATCTGACCATTAGTTTTTGAGTTATCCTTAATAACGCGTATTTAATTGACTTCGATTACATTGATGTTCTCTTTTTATTTATATTGAAGTCGGTTGTGTACAACAACCACTTGTGTCTATTAAATGTTTGCGAATGTGAATTATTACTATTAGTAAAAAACAAGTGCTTCAATATTGATATCAATCTCAAGTTTTTCTATATTATGCTTGGACGACTGTCGTCATAATCTTCTAAAAACTTTGCCATCTGCTTAGCCGGGTAAATCTTCGAAATGGCTGAAGCTTAGCCCGGACAGGCAGACAGACAAAAAATTTAAAGGTGGTTGTTCATATAAATAACCCCAATGATATTAATATGAGCCAGTTATTTCGATATTACACGTAGACAATTTAATTTTATGTATATCTATTAATTATGAGGCATTCAGTCAAAAATATGCTGTAATACAATATCTTCTTCTTACAACGGAAGAGGCATGTTTATCAAAGGCCTTTAACCGGCTGATATAAAAGTATTAGTCTTTATGTCGCAGTAAAATAGTTATATCCCTAGTGATATAGCTATATACCGTAATATAGTTATATGAAAGCGGTTCATAACTATCTTACTAGACTAATCTAGTGAAATAAATATAATTGTAGTTTGTTTGTAATTTGTTAGTCAAAACTACTTTCGACTTATACTTTTTGAAATTTTGAAATTAAAAAGTTAAATTCTTTCAATATTACTTTATATCGTTATAAGTTACGCGGCTTTAGGGTGGAACAAGGGCCACCCCAGCCGCACCTTAACCTACTGTCAAAAAGGAACATAAACAACAACACAACAGGAACTAATCTCAAAGCTCAATCCCTACTTCTGCCTATTCTTGAATATGCTGATGTTTGCTATCTGGACGTTACCGAAGTGCAGTTAAATAAACTTGAGCGTATTCAAAATTTATGCTTACGATTCATATTTGGACTCCGTAAATATGATCACATTTCAGAATTTCGTAAACGTCTCAAGTGGCTGCCGATTCGCCTTCGCAGGAATACTCACATCCTTTCTGCTTTATACAACATACTGTTCAATCCATCCACTCCACGTTACCTGAAAGGCCGCTTTGAATTCGTTTCCTCCTCTCACGATTGTCATCTACGTTCCACTGACAATTTTTTGCTTCGTATTCCAGCACATTCATCCTCCTTCTTCAATAAATCGTTTTCGGTTACAGCTGTACGCTTGTGGAACTCCTTGCCTTTATATATTCGACGTGCTCAGTCCCTTTTTTAATTCAAAAATCTACTCAAAACTTATTACTTGGAACTCTAATATTTCCCATCATAATTCCCGTCCTTAATTGTATCTATTATACCTATACTCAACCGTCTTCATATTGTGTATATTTATATACTTATATATTTTTTAACTTGATTGTCAAACTTATGTACACCTTCCCTATTTGCATATCGCTGTAAACAACAGTTCGTTGTCTGGAAGAAATCGCTTCCAGAGCGACAAGACCGCCTATTGTACTTTGTATATATTTATTTCATTTTATCTCGTTCTAATGTGTATTGGTTTACAATAAATAATATATTGATTGATTGAACACAAAAGGAACGCCAATGTCGCGAAATTTGTTCCTCTGTACATTCAGTTTACAATTATAATTATTTACAGTTATGAACCGCTTTCATATAACGGTATATATACAGCTATATCCCTAGGGTTATAACTATGTCACGGCTTTAACTGCAAACTGTGACATACATATATACCTCCTACAGCTGGACAAAGACTAACTCCACTTATTTCTGAGGAGGTTATGGAACAAAAAAGAAAAATTATGTGCGCCGAGCTTTATCAGTGCGTGTCGACTGATTTCACATGGCCGGTAACGCACCTGCAATTCCCCTGATGTTACATGTGAACACTTACCATCGGGTGAGCCGCATGCTCGTTTGCCCCCGTTTCTATAAAAAAGTTTACTATTTCATTGGTGCCGGCGGATAAACAAATTTTTCATACTGAAACACAAAATGTTGCTATCGTTCCACTCCAGGTTCTCTTCGAGCACTTTGGCGATCGAGTCAAAGTATGGTTCACGTTCAATGAACCTCTATCATTTTGTCACGATGGATACGGTGGCTTGGACGCGCCAGGCGCTAACAGTAGCGGGTTCGAGGCCTACCTATGTGGACACAATGTACTTCGTGCGCACGGGTACACGTACAGACTGTACCAGCAGAGCTACAGTCACCTCCAGCGAGGTAAGTACCGACCGTACCGGCAGAGGTATGATCGCAGCCAGCGAGGTAGATAAGTACAGTTTGAGTACCTATAAGATGGTATGGTAGAGAATGCCTCAGGTATTAAGTCCACATGTGTATATAAATTTTAATTACATAAATAAATAAATAAGTATAGTCGCAGTGAATGCATCAAGTTACATAGACCTTACGACCTTACAGTATACATAAGCAAGCTATTATGTGTACTCTAAGGTATCGACAGTGTAAGCAGCGTGTAGATTTGCAGCCAGCCCGATGAATATCTACTATACGAGTAGCGGATTAACGTTTATTAAGATGAAAAGAATAATTATATTATATAGAATCAGGCGTTACTTTGCGGAAATCTATACTAAAGATTTGAAAATTAATTAGCTAAGATCTACATGAAACATAAAATTACATGTTTGGCCTAGTTCGATAAGGGAACTTCGTGCCCTATCATCGTCACCACTAATCCCAACAACACGCTTACCGCTAAGCTGTCACTTAGCGGTCAGCCATCAGAGTCTATTTTTTTTAACCTCACTTGGAGGTGAAACCGTTACCGTTACAGCCTATAAAAGTTTACTGCTGAACATAGACATCCCCATAGATTGCCTAATAGGGGGGATAATTGTCATAGTTGCCACGCTTTGCTAGCGGGTTGGAAACCACAGTTTTTTATTTTTTTATTGTTATTAGGAAGATGCTTTGTTTCCCTCTGACGCCTCTTATGACACACACACAGAACGATATGGGGTAGTGGATATTGTAACACCGCCACTACTCGGTTAGAGGCGAAACACGTAGCATATTATGGTGGTGTGTCTTTCCTAGTGTAGTAGTATTGGAGGCAGTGATGTTGGGATTAGTATTAATGATGACATCTGGTGTATTATTGAAATTTCCTATATTTTTTAAATAAGATGTGGGGCAAACGAGCATGCGGCTCACCTGATGGTAAGTAACTACCACCGCCCATGAACTACTGTAACAGCAGTTTCCCTGGGGGAATTGCAGTAGTGGACGAAATGAATGCAATGCGAATGGAATTGCATTCAGTAGTGGATTAATGAAATAACATAAAGCTATAAAAATAATAGAATATAGTGTCAGTAGTAGAAATGACAGTAAGATGCAGGACGTTAAGTTCTTCGGAAGTTATGCTGACAAACGAGCACACAGTCTACTTAATGCTTATTTGTAGCGAACGAAGGTTGAAATTGTTTAAAAAAATAAATAGTCTCGTGGGGAGTGCGGTTGTCACATTGCGATTATCACTACGATTTTTATGAAATATTACGTACTCGATTACCTAATCGGTAAAGTGTTCGATTATTATTTATGATATTATTATAAATGATTTTAATATAAAAAAAACATGTATCTACCACAATAAAAAAAAAATATGGAATGTAACTCCATCTTTATGTACATTTTATTTATTTGACTGCTTTATGCACACGTTAACCGCACAGATCGGCATTTTTCAAAGCCTTCGGCCCAAAGACATCTTTTTTATATAGGATAAGAGTGACAAACGGGCACACAGTCCACCTGATGGTAAGTGGTTGCTGTGGCCCATAGACATCTACATCTAACCTCGATTACGAATCAAAATGCAGATGCGTTGTCACCCGTGAGCACCAAGATGAAATGCCTCGTTTCTAGTAAAAAAGGTCTCCGGTTCTCTACACTCACCATACGAAACACAGCAACGTTAAGCTGCTATTTTACGCTGGTTTTCTGTGAGAGCGTAGTCCTTCCCCGGTCGAGCCGACCCATTCGTGCTACAACTATACTATGTAATATAGCTGCAGCATGGCTCTACCACGTAAAAGACCTACCTACACCTATCCTCGATTAAGAATCAAAATGCAGATGCGTTATCACCTCTAAGGACTAAGATGGAATACCTCGTTAACTCGTTACATGGAAAAAGGTCTCAAACTAGAACTGCAGTACACCGTACCACCTCAAATCCACCAGCTAAGCATAGTGATAACAGCGAGCCCTCACATCTTGGTTTGGAGTATGTCCAGCTGTGGTTTATTTACCTATTGTTGCTAAAGATGATTATGAAGACATTACTTTTATGCTACTGAGCCCTGGCTTTGCCTGCTCTATTAATGTGGCGTATTAAATAATCATAAACGATCATTTATTTTATAAATTTTTCCATTTCACAAAAAATCTCAAAGTTTTTCGTATAAAATATAGCTTAGATCACTCCTGGCGTTGTTCTCTAACTGTTCGTGAAGTTTCATTACAATCTGGTCGGCCATTCTGAAGATTAACCCGAACAGACTTCAATTTTATTTATATGTATAGAGTATAGATTTTTTTTATAATCTGTTAAAAAACAGGTGTGGTGGGTATTGTGCTCGATTTCTCGTGGTTGGAGCCAGCGACTACATACGAAGGCGATCAGAGAGCAGCCGAAACTGCAAGGCAGTTTCGTGTGAGTAGTAATAAAAAGAAACAACGTAACAGTTAGTTTATTACTCTGTGCATTATTTACTTACACTGCGGTAACGGCCTATAGTCTGTTCGCTTAGATACGGTCGCCTTTGTGTCGCGCCGCCTTGGCACGTGCCGCATCTTGTCAAAGGCGCCGCCGCGAAATTAAGGATCGCCGCGTGCAGCGTACACCCGCAGGAGAATTTGGCATTTTAAAACGAAGCGTCGTAGTGAAAGGTAGAAATATAAAATAGAAAATAGTTATCTATTTAATTCTTAGAATAGAAAAACATTTATTTAACAAACACAGTAAAAAATAATAAAATAAATGCAAAATAATAAGTGCGTCTCCGGGTGTACCGACACTATCTTAGCGAACAAACTATACATGCGATCCATTGCTCGACATAGGAATTATTATTTCTGAAAGGTTTTGGAGTAGAGAAGAGCCCATTGCTTAGCAGTTACTATTTGCTATCGCGCTATGTCGTCCAGAGTTCGCACAACTCAAGTGCAGTACAATGATAGCCACGTATCACCAAAGACTACTATGTATCTGAGATGTAATAGCTTAGGAATGAGTTGTGACACTGAGGGCTACGGGTTCGAATCCCGCATGGAACAAGTATTTTTATGATCTACAAATAATTGTTCCGTGTCGGATGTTTGTGCTTTTAGAATTAAAGTAAACTGCCTCCACGATACAGGACAAAATCCTAGTGTAGGGGTAACGTCTTTTAAAAGAAGAGAATAATAAAAGAAGGGTTACATACTTATCTGAAATAAACTTCAAATCACGTTGACGAAGTGCGCAAATAAATAACAACGTTTTCTTAATCACATTAAACAAAATTAGTGTTAGATATTCGAAAACAACAACGTTGGCGGTTTACAAAACAAAGAACTAGTCTTCTCGCCCACTCGCAGTCCACTAAAGAAGTTATGGAGAATTAACCGTAACTTGGTGAGTATTTATATTAGTACCGTAGTCGTAGCCCGTCTAGTAGTATACATAGAAGTATTTGTGTATTACAGCAAAAGACGTCTGGTACTGATCTTCCTAGTGCTTGCCAAATAAAAGGCAAATTCTCCATACAACGACTAAGGCCTATGTCCTGGAGTGGACTGTTATGACGATTAAAATGATGATGACAGCACTAGCAAAGATATTTTTTTTATAGAATAAGGGTGACAAACGAGCACACAGTCCACCTGATGGTAAGTGGATGCAGCATTAAGCTGCTATTTTACGCTCGTATTCTTACTTGGAGCGATTATACCATCATTGAGATAACAGAGCGAATTTATTGAGAGGTGGTACATTTTGAGCATGTATTCTAGCCGTACCGTATCTATGAAAACGGATTTACATGTAATATTTATGATATACGAGGGCGACACTGAAAGTTTTTAGAACTGGCCACTTGTAAACGATATAATAAAAAAATAAGTTCAAATTTTGAAAATGGAACTCTTTGCCAATATTATTGTGTATGTATTTTATTAATTTGTCATTTGTTTACGATTTGGCGGCAAATTGAAAATTGTCTGTGTCACGTCAGCATTAATTTAACGCGAGAAAATTTTTGTACAAAATATTTTTTTATGACTTTCGATGTCATTTAAGTCAACAAGAAAGTTATGATAGACTTCGATTTCACGATGAAGCCCCATCTCGTGCCACTGTTTACAACTGGTTTAATGAGTTTAAACGTGGTCGTACTAATCTCACCGATGATCTACGTGAGGGACGGCCTTCTACGGCGACGACTGAAGATAATATCAGTGTTGTGCGGCGTATGATAGAGACTGACAAAAGAATGACTTATCAGCAGATTCGGACAAGCTTAGGCATCGGTATGAGTCAAGTGCACAAAATCCTCCATGAACATTTAGCGGTCAGGAAGCTTTGTTCCCGGTGGATACCTCATAATTTGACAGAGGCCCAAAAACTCCGTCGTGTTGATTGGTGTCGTGAAATGGTTTAAAGATTTAACGGAGGTAACTCAAATGCTGTATTCGACATACTTACGGGTGACGAAAGCTGGATTTATTGTTATGATCCTTAAACTAAGAGACAGTCTGCTGTCTGGGTGTTTCCTTCCGAGGAGTTGCCAACTAAATTGAAGAGAGTTCGAAGCGTGGGAAAAAAGATGGTGGCCTCGTTCTTCGGAAGGACAGGTCATTACGCAACAATTGTTTTAGATTATCGAAAAACAGTTACTGCAGAGTGGTACACTAACAATTGTTTGCCATTTGTCTTGGAAAAAGTTCGGGAGGAACGTCCTCGCAGTAGGATCCTCCTTCACCACGACAACGCCTCGTCGCACACCGCCAAGCAAACAATCGACTACTTGGCGATGTCAGACGTGGAATTACTGAGTCACCCGCCCTATAGCTCCGACCTCGCACCTTGCGATTTTTATTTATTTCCGAAAATAAAAGAAAAACTTTGAGGAAAACGTTTTATGGACGCCGAGGCAGCAGTGGCTGCGTTTCAAAATGCCGTCGAAGAGACCCCTAAGGACGAGCGGGCAAAGTGCTTTTCTCAGTGGTTCCTTCGGATGCAGCGATTTATTGATGTAAATGGACACTATTTTGAAAAGATATAATAAAACTACTAACTTGCTAGTTTGATCAGTTTTTGATTTTCTAAGAACTTTCAGTGTCACCCTCGTAATATGATCTCATTTAAAAAGGAATATTGTATTAATTCCTGTAAGTGGGCATTAACTATAGTTGTTACGCTTGGCATGCGAGTTAGCAACCGTAGTTTTATTTTATTTTATTGTTATTAGGAAGACGCTGCTGCCCATCTCCTGGTTTGTTTCCCTCTGTCGCCTCTTACGACACCCACGGGACGATATGGGATAGTGGATATTCTTACACTGCCACTGCACGGTTCGATTTTATTTAATTAAAATTTTAAAATATTTTTATGTGAACTGAGCTCTTTCTACGCAAATATTGGCAAAATATCTACTACAAATTATAATTTTAACACTTAACTATCACATTTTAATAAAATAAATTAATATCCATTCATTTATTCAATTCATCTGGAGGTTTTGATTATGTTTGTAGTTCGGTTGGTTCGCCCATCCCATATTCTCCTCTGAAGGCGACTACCCGCCAATCATGAGGGAGCGCATCGACGAGATCTCCAAGCGCCAGCACTTCCCACGCTCTCGGCTCCCCACTTTCACCCCAGAAGAAGTGGCGCTCATCCGTGGTTCATCAGATTTTCTGGGATTGAACCATTACACCACGTACTTGATTGCGCAAGGAAATGGGAAAATATATCCGCAACCGTCTTTCAAAACCGATATGGGTGTCGTTATTACCCAGAAGCAGGAGTGGCCAAAGTCCAATTCCACTTGGCTAAGGGTAAGTACTCTGCTTGACTTTAGTACTTAATTTAGTACTTAACTTGATATTTTTTAGGCCGTGCCAAATTCAGGAAAATGGAACAGTTATGGAATCATCTCGGTTTCTGTTAGTCAATCTGCCATTGAGATTTTTTTCCGTGTGTTCCCCGTAGATAATTAAGATTTGGCATATCGTTACCGTTACAGATTATTAACCCATTCGCTGTCCCGTGTACTATATCTAAATCATTACTATTGTCTTACTATTGTGTCTGAATATCTGACAGTGAAAGTGTTAAAGTCCACAGCTGAACATAAGCCTCCCCCATAGATTGCCTCATAGGGGGGATATTTGCCATAATTGCCACGATTGGCCACCATAGTTTTTTATTTTTAGTCATTATTAGGAAGAAGCACCTGCCCATCTCCTGATTTGTTTCCCTCTGTCGCCTCTTACGACACCCACGAGATGATATGGCGTTTGTATATAAATGGGCGTAGTGGATATTCTTACACCGGCACTATACGGAGTTATAACAAATAGTTACCCAAATGCAGACAAGGTTAAAAACATGAATTTTCTATTTACCCGACTGAGCCAGAAGGAGGGTAGTGTTTTCGATTGTATTTATGTATGTATGTAGGTATGTTTCTTTGGCACGCTCTGTAGCCTAAACGGCTTGATGGATTTTAACATATGAGGTGTCGTTAGATTCATCTTACTTGAGGAAGTGACAAAGATGAAACCTGAAACAACATGACACAATTTTTTTTCTTAACAGTAAACATTTTACGCAGTCGGGTATTTTTAATTACTGTTTTAACCTTTAAGCTTGTTTAGTGCTATTTAAGAGGGTCAAAAATAAATACATAAGTAAATATAAGCATAATAATATAGTAAGGCTGGTACGATTACGCAACTTTATAAGTAAAATAATTATGTTTTTAGAGAATAAGAGTGATAAATGAGCACACAGTCTAACTGATGGTAAGTGAATGCTGAGGTAAATAAGCATTTATGTCTATTCTCGTTTAAGACGTCACTCTTATTCTATAACTAGCTGTTCCCCGCGACTTCGCCGGCGTGGATTTTTTTTGCGCGGAACCCTAAAATAAAATTAGCCTAAGTTACTCCTTATAACATCAGCTATCTGCCAGTGAAAGTCCCATCCAAATCGGTTCACAGGTTTTTGCGTGATGCATGTTCACGCCAAAATAGCTCGCAGATGACAGATTTTTTTCAGACTTTACTTAATATTTATCGTTATATTTTGGCCAATTTACACAATATTTTTATAAATTATAGCTTATGTGTTATTCTGACGTATGAGCTATATTATTGTAAATTTTCATTAAAATACATTCAGTCATTTTTGCGTGAAAGAGTAACAAACATCCATACATCCTCACAAACTTTCAAATTTATAATATTAGTAGGATTAGTAGGATAACCTAAAAAAAAAAAAACAAGCACACAGTTCACCTCATCTACATAACATCCTATTAATAATTAAAACAGATGCGTTGTCATCCCTAAGGAAAAATGGAATGCCTCGTTACCAGTAAAAAGGGTTTCCGGTTCTCTACACTCACCATACGAAACACAGCAACATTATACTGTGTATCCCGCTGGTATTCGTTGAGGCGTGATTCTTACCCGATCGAGCTAAGGCATTCAGGCCGCAGCATTTATTAATAGTGTTCTCCAGACCGAATTTCGGTCACGGCGGCCAGTCTCAACTGAGACTGGACTATGAGACGTCCCATCGGACTATGAGAGTGAGGGAATAGTGAGTGTACCTGTGCTTGCACGTATATTCGTGCACTATAATCCTGTCCTACGCAGATGACTAGTCTCTGTTGAGACTGGTCGCCGTCGCCGGTCTGGAGGGCATTATTATTATTAAAAACACCTATCCGTATCGATCAACTCGTCAGTGTTCCTTACAGGTGGTACCGTGGGGCTTCAGACGAGCTCTGAACTACATCAAACAGAAGTACAACAACCCGCCCGTATTCGTGACTGAGAACGGGATATCTCTGGAACGTTCGAACCGAGATGCTCGCCGCGTGGGATACATAGCTTCGTACCTGAGTGCGCTGTACGCAGCCATGTCGGACGGATGTGACGTACGCGGATACACTTATTGGAGCCTCATCGACAACTTTGAATGGACGAGGGGGTTTTCGTAAGTATCCCATTATCCATTACAGCCTATAAAAGTTCATTGCTGAAAATAGGTCTCACCCATATATTGCCTCATAGGGGGACTTTGCCGTAGTTGCCACGATTGGCAGGCGGGCTGGCAACCGCAGTTTATTATTTTCAGTTGTTATTAGGAAAATGTTGCTGCCTATTCCAATTATAAGGCCCTGAAGTCTGTAGTCTCTGCATATATAGTAGCTACACCTTGGGTGACAGGCTTAAGAGTTTATGTATGATTTCTTTTATACAATAAGGGTGACAAACGAGCGGACAGTCCACCTGATGGTAAGCGGATGCTGTGGCCCATAGACATCTACATCTATCATCTGGATGATTGGCGGTCCACCACTGTGCGATTTACAAGAAGTTTTCTTCCTCGCACAACTTACTTGTGGAATCGTCTACCACCAGCGATTTTTCCGGAACCGATACGACTTAGGGACCTTCAAGAAAAGAGCTTCGCTTTTTAAAGGCCGGCAACGCACCTGCGATTCCCTTGGTGTTGCAGTTGTTCATGGGCGGCGGTCGACACGTAACATCAGGTGAGCCGCATGCTCGTTTTGTATAAAAACTCTTCGCAGCGCCAGTGAATCGAGCCAATCAGAAAGAACTCGATCGCATGATGCGATCAAGTGGAAGGAGCTCGCACTGGGGTTCCCGGCCCATAGATGAGAACAGTATTCCATGAAGCCAAACTTGCACCTTTGTAAGTTGCAAGCGGTGTGCCGGTATGAAATACTGTCCCACTCTACTAAGCACGCCAAACTTTTAGAGGCTAAAATTTCGTTTGTCACATGTCATTCTTTTCAACCTAAGCGTAATAAAACTCCGGTGGTATCCTCTTTTTATCATGTTTTTTTCAAAGTTAATATTACATACCATAGTATATACATAATGGAAAACGACAGACAGACTCATCGGTAACTGAAGTATGTTCTATGATGTAAGTACTCAAAAAGAGACGATTAAAAATTTGGAGTTTAGCGTATAGCGAACCCGAGCAGTCCAGCCCCAACAAGCAACACCTGTTCACGAGTATGACACATGTTTAAGACGTCGCCCATATTTAAGAGGAAAATTCTGATTCAAATAAAACTCTTATTGAACAATCTCACTTTTTTAATCAAAAAATATTCCCTTAAAACTAAAAGTAACGGAATACTGGACAGTTACACTCTAAATTATCTTACTGAATTATAATTTAAATATTTAATAGTTGTTTATATTTAACCGTTTTTAATTTTAGTATATATGATAGATAAAAATGTGTATTTACAAAAAAAGGTAAGTACGTATTATAAAAAAAAAAATTGTGCGTGTAATTGTGTACACACGTACGAAGTGAAACTTCTCTACGACATATCATTCTTCTTTTATTTTATATTTTACATAAGTAGGTTAAATAATGGTATACTCATGCAGCCTCGGCAGTGAAACGTTACAAGAAAACGTGACATTTTTGTTTTTTAATACCGTACTAAATTTCTACACTACACCGATAAAGACGTTTCACTTCAAAAATAGTATTTTACGAACTTTGCCTTTTAGTAATTTGAGTATCGTAAATTAAGTTACTATAACCCGCAGATCAACAAAAAAAGAGAGGAAGCGGTGCGTACATTTTGAGAAACTCCGAATCCGTGCACAACTTCTAGACACGCACTCACGCACACATCTTTCTTCTTTCTTTCTTTATCAGCTCGTAAAAGTTTACTTACAGCTGGACGCACACATATGCACCTAAAACTAAGTTGTTAAGTTGCAAATGACTTTAGATGCATGTGTGCGTGAGTGCGTGTTTCTTACAATGTTGAGTACGCACGTACGCAGTGCTCCAATCTTTATTCGTTTGTTCGAGTTATAACCGTGAGTTTTTTAAAACATGACATCTGATCAGAATAGGTAAATTATGTTTCGTTGGACGAAGCTAGAGTTTAATATCTAATTAATAACCTACTTTTTGATTTTTTAAGGGAATTTTTAATGTAGTTATTTCTAATTCGTTGAACAATCTGTTAAATACATAATTTTTTTTTATTCTCTTAATACGCGAGTATATATGCTGTAACATTGCGTTTATAAAATATATGTAATACATTATATTCATAATGCGTATTATTAATATACATTATATTAATATAATAATTATTTAAGGCACATAATAAGCACCATCATTTGTAACATTTATGAATGTAATAAATAAATTATTTAAAGAATTCAAAAAGCTAAACAGTATTTATTATCAAACGGTTAAAATATTAACAATTTTATAATTAATGTAATTGCTTTCCTATAGAAGCAACGTTTGAGGTAAACTAAGGTATTATATCCTATTATCAAACTGTTTTTCCCTGTTTTTCAACTATATATGATATAGGATTCCCTGTTGAAAAACAGACCCTGTATACAGGCTGACATTATCACAATATCTATACAAACATGTAAATATATAAAAGTGAATAGGACTTTGACACTTAATTGGACATACGGCCAAATACTCAATTTTAAGATGTCGTAAGTCTCGTGGTGTGACAGTCACTTTGATTTAAATTTAAAGTGATAGAGACAGCACGAGACTTAACGGCATCTTAAAATTTAGCAGCGTTAGAGTATTTGAGCAATAGTTAGGCAAAAATCCGAAACACAATTAGTTAGTTACTTTGATATTGACGATCCGTATTACTTGCTGAAATTGTTTTTACATTTTGGTATAGCTATTAAATGTAAAGTTAAAATGTTTTATACAAATGTTATTTGAACTTTACTTATATTTTTGTACACTTATATAGAAGAAAAAAATATATATCTTAGTATTTAGAAGCCTCTACTGTCGAGAACAAGGAACAAATATTATGACAGTTAAATAAAAATTCAATCTATGGTTTGCAATTTACTTATAACATGATTTATTAGCATAGTAACCGGAGGGTGGCGGTGTAAGATTATCCACAACCCCATATCATCCCCTGGCTGTCGTAAGAGGCGAGAGAGGGACACTAAACCAGATGCAGCAGCATCTTTCTGATAAGATAAAATTCCTGATATAAGCTGTGGTTGCCAACCCGCTTGTCAATCGTGGCAACTATGGCAAATATGAGGCAATCTATGGGGCAGGTCTGTACTCAGTAGTGAAATTTTGATAGGCTGCAATGTAATAGTATGGTTATTATCATAGACATTTTAAATTAGAATAGATTCCACTCACTGCCTTCTAAATTCAAATTAAACAAAATGGAAGATAATTAACTATAGCGTTATTATAATTATAATATACTCATTGGTAGCTTCGCTTATTATACTTGTATACATACATTAAATATAGATATACAATACGACACACGATCGCTTATATATCTTGTTAACAATAAATTCGGTTTAATAATCGATATATTTGAATAGCCTCTGTTAGACTTTCAGATAGTTAAATTTTGGTCCTCGCGAAATTAGCCTCTATTTCTATTAACATAGGGTTCACGCTTGTGGCATTTTGCACTGGCTGCATTCCTCCATGCCGTCGTTGAATTCCTCTATCTGCAGGGTCATTTCGAAAAAGTTGAACTTTTCGTGAACCAGCCTAGTCGCTTGTTCGAGGACCTTTTGCGGGCTGACGCCGCTACCTGTTAAATTATATAAACCTTATTTTCAGAACTATAATAATATTTATGTTAGTTTGTGGACATAGAGCGATGTCTGTCACCCAATCAGGCGTAAATGGTTAAGCAGATTTGGATTAAATTTGGCAACGATATAGTTACCATATCCTGGATTAACAAATATGTACCAAGTCAGGTAGACTATTTTTCTACAATAAAAAGTAAAGGGCAAAGGTTACTAGCATACAGCCTTAATACACAACATTATACATATTTTATATAATCTCTTTATCATTAAGAGGGAGATAGATTAAGTGATAGATAGATAGAGCGAGAAAGAAATAGAGAGAGCGAACCACCAATCCATCTTACTCAACTAAAGGCGCCTACAGATCAGTGACCACTTACCATTATAACAGCGGGTCCTATCCATCCAAAGGTTGTCTGGAAGAGATCGCTCTCTCACATTTCTATTTCTCCTTTTTTGTTAATATTTATGTTATTTTTTGGCGTACAATAAAGTGTTATCTATCTATCTATCTGTAACTTTTATTGAGTTGCAAACAGTTGAAAACATAAAAGCTTTGTGAGTTTAAAAAAAAACTTTACATACGTATGGCTAGGTGAGCGGAGAGTGCAGTCTTGTCGAGCGAGAGCGCCCACATTCGCAAGTTGTGGACGCGAAGTACTCCCGGCAGCGAGAGGAACGTGTTGGCCACCTCCTGTTACCAAAAACGTCCACAATAACTATAAGTTTTTTGGTTCACAGTAACTGTTTACAACGCGGTAGAGCCACGCTGCAGTTATATTATAGCTGTAGCACGAATGGCTCGGCTCGACGTGGGTAGCAGCTCAATGCTGCTGTGTTTCGTATGGTGAGTTTAGAGAACCGGAGAACCATTTTACTGAAAACGAGGCATTCCATCTTAGTTCTCAGGGGTGACAACGCATCTGCATTTTGATTCTTAATCGAGAATAGATTTAGATGTCTATGGTTCACAGCATCCACGTACCATCAGGTGAACTGTGTGCTCGTTTGCCACCCTTATTGATTCTATATAGAAAGCCTATGTACTAAAATAGATCGTTTCGTTTTTGCATTGCATAGACTGAGACATATTGTATCAGAAAAAGCTGCACTGATGGCGTATCATGGTTACATCTCATCCATAGTACGATATGGTGTTCTACTCTGGGGGTATTCGGTGGATTCGGATAAAGCATTTAAAGCACAAAAACACTGCATAAGAGCTCTTTGTGGTGTTGGTCCTTTAGTGAGTCGTAAACCTTTGTTCAAAACCATTGATATATATATATGTACTACGCACTAGATTTCGCATTCCGAACATTCACTATGTTCAACTGAACTGCACTGCAATCCGTACACCTTACTGTAGTGTCATTAACTGTGGCTTCAATATTCATGCAGTGTGGAGCGGCGATAATAATACGAGATTTCAAATTAAAATTTAAACCTTACGTAAATAACAATTCAGTAGTCAAGTAAGTAAATTTTTTTGTTGTTCAAGTGAATAAATAGGTAATAATATCGTAATATTTTACTATCTACCGCGCATGCGCGAAGACAGAGTAGCGCACATTTTTTGTTTGGAATAGCTTCTCTAGTACGTAGTACATATAACTCAATGTTCAAAACTAAAAAGATCCTGCCTTTGCCTTCATTATACATATTTGAAATGTGCATGTTTGTTCCCAAGCATCCACATTTATTTCAACGTAAGTGTGAAGTGAGTGAAAATAAGGGTAGATACAAGAATAGGTTATATGCACCAGCTAATCGTCTGAAAGTTACAAAAAGGAATGCATCCGCAATGTCAATAAAAATTTATAATAAATTACCTGATAATTTAAAACGTAAAAGTTTATAGTCATTTATGAAATCTATTTTGGCATTGTTACTCACTAAATGTTATTATTATGTAGAAGAGTTCTTAAACGACAACGACCTACATACGAGTAATAATGAATGATATTATTTTATATAAAATTTGACTTATTTAATTAATAAATTTGATGTAAAAATAGAAATAAATTAATGACAATTGGATACGTAACATTTATAATTGACATTATATAATTATTGACATAAGAATATTAATTAATATTTGACATTGAACTATAATAATAATCTTACTTGATATAATAATACTTACTTATATATCTTATTGGAATTTTTCTGACACTGTAGCATAATAAATTAATTATCAAATCAACTGAATAATATGAAATAATTTATATGTTGTTAAATTCGATAAGTATTGTTGTTTAGGTTACTTGACCATTAATATTTGCACACCACTAAGGTAGAATATGTAGAACGAATTATACTAAAACACCATTGTATAACCATATTCTTGCAAATAAAGATTATTGTTTATATAATTATTATTCTATAAAAAATACTCTAAAACTATAACTTATCCCACATGTGGACCGAATATTTGTGTTGCGTTCTACCGTAAAACGAAACGTAACAATGACAAATAAGGTATTTGTTATTTTTTAAGTGTGTTTGTGTTTGTGCATGTGTATGTGTGTTTAGATTTTTTTTCCAAATGTGGCGGGAACTAGATCGTAACCTAATTCACCATTATCTAACAATGTAAGTGGTTTCAGATATAACGAGGTAAACCGACTGAATTAATGTAATCTATTCTTTGTTAAAGGGGGGTCGATTCGGTATGAATTTGAGCGTTTCAATGCTCAACGCTCAAAAAATCAATGCTATATTTCGTATAAAGAATGAAACTTTATAATTACTGGCAAGGACATGTGCCATCTTACACTAAAATTTGTTAGTCCATAAAAGTGACTACGCACTTTTTGTGAAGATATATGGACTTCCATGTACCATAGTGTCCACTCACCAGATAGATGATACAGTTTTTTCCTCATATCCAAATATGTATAAAAACAATGTATATTCAAGCAATGGAATTAAGCATTTTACCTGAAAATCTACGTCTCTCGGTGATCCTTCCATGAGCACCAACAGTGTGTCTTTGATGATGTTGAAAGTGGTGATCAGAACCAATATGGAGAACAGGAAGGTGCAGATCGGATCCACCAGGTTCCATTCCGGCTGAAAATTCAATATCATATAGAGAAAACAGAAACTATTTTTATCTCTATATATAAAAATCAATTGCTGTCCGTTAGTCTCGCAAAAACTCGAAAATGGTCGGACCGATTTTGATGAATTTTTTTGTGTGTGTTTTAGTGGGTTCCTGGATGATCTAAACGATTCACAATCGGAAATAACCCGTGCAAAACCGGGGCGAATCGCTTCAATATAAGTTATAAATAATACTTATTGAAAGTCACTCTTATGTTTAATTTACCACTGGTTCGGAAGGTTCTGGGAAGAACCAGCAAGAAACCCCGCGGGACTTTTTATTAAAAAAACGACTGTTTACTATCATTAAAGTTACACAATAATGAGAGCATCCACGACTTTTTTTGCCGTCAGGGCGGCGCCACTTAAATATGAGGTATAATATTTGACTTATATGATCATAGCGGCGAAGTTAATTTGTTCGACTTATATGATCATAGCGGCGAAGTTAATTTGTTCAGAAAATGTAAAGGTTAATGTTTATTTCTTTACTATTAGTTATAATTTATATTAATTACATTAAAAATAAATTAACCTAACCACAGATATTTATAAAAGTAAAAAAAAGAGTTAATAATGTGCAAAAATTTAAAGAGCAAACCACTGAGGCATTGTTTTATATATTCATTTATTACCATAGACACTCATAAACTTTTATTTGAAACTAACTTCTCAATTAAATTACACTGTGTAACAAAAAACTTTACCTCAGTGTCAACTAGCGACATCTGGTGAGCGGAAGATTATAAGCCCTCATTAACAACACAAAACAATTTAGAAATAGCATGGTAGCGAACACCTCATTTCAAGGGGTAATTATCATCCATAAATACCTTAAATATATAATAACTCTTTTTATACAATCTTTGTTTAATAAACTTTTTAAACCTGACGGAAGTCAGATTTTGTATATTTTCTGGGATTTTGTTGTAAAAGCGTATACATCGCCCCAAGAATGAATTGCTGACTTTGTGGAGTCGAGTAACTGGTACTACTAACGTGTGTAATACACAAGCTAGGAGTAGTAAATTAAACTAAAAAAAAATAAAAGTACACAGTTATATGTCGGAATTATGGTTACATGTCGAATTGAATTATAATTTTATGAGTAATCTTTGGGGGAGGCCTATGTTCAGCAGTGGACTTGTGAAGGGCTGTGATGATGACATTGATTGACTGATGAAGAGCTATCGTATCACAAAGACATATATGTAAACAAGGTTGTAGTTTTTGAGTTATAAGAAAGTGACCCCTTTTAACCGGATGACCTTAATACCCTCACGTACTATATTTTACAATAATTATAAAAGTGTGTATATGTACCCGTGTAGTGACGGTGTAAGAATATCCACTAACCCATATCGTTCCTATAAGCAAGTATTTACAATCCCGCCTGGTGTGATTTCAAGTAGTGATGAAGCCCTAGATAGTGAATTGCACTTCCTCAACGCAACAATAGCCTATTCACTCTTGCCTAGAAAACAACTACATTGTAATTGGACTACATGATTACATTCCTTTGCTGAACGCATTACCAATAAAACCGGTTTTATCGGGAATGCGTTTGAGTCATGCTGCAGCTATATTAGTAGTGTAGTTGTAGCACGAATGGGTCGGCTCGACCGGAGAAGGACCACGCTCTCACAGAATACCAGCGTAAAATAGCAGCTTAACACTGCTGTGTTTCGTATGGTGAGTGTAGAGAACCGGAAACCGTTTTTACTGGAAAAGAGGCATTCCATCCTTAGTCCTCACGGGTGATAACGCATCTGCATTTTGATTATTTATTGAGGATAGATGTAGATATCTATGGGTCACAGCAACCACTTACCATCAGGTGGACTGTGTGCTCGTTTGTCACCCTATCCTATTAAAAAAAATGAAGGGTTCCGTACCATCGTAATACACGTTTGTAATAGGGGAGCCCCTTTTAATTTTTAATTTATTTTTATTTTTATAGCGGCTATTTGTTGTTATAGCGGCAACAGAAATACACATTATGTGAAAATTTCAACTATCTGCCTATTACGGATCATGAGATACAGCCCGCTGACAGACAGACGGATGGACGGACGGGCGGACAGCGGAGGCTTAGTAATAGGGTCCCGTTGGTTACCCTTTGTGTACGGAACCCTAATAAAAGTAAAATGATAATACATATCTACTCAACAGTGGATGCGTGAAGCCGAAGTGACCGGGCCGAGCTAAGTATCCCGCCTTGGCTAAGGCCTATTTTTTTATATAAGAGAAGGCAAACGAGCATGCAGCTCACCTGATGGTAAGTGACTACAGCCGCCAATGAACAACTGCAACACCAGGGGAACTGCAGGTGCGTTGCGGCTTTTAATAAAGGAGTAAACTCGTTTCTTGCAGGTTCCGTTCCACAAAGAAGTCGTAAGAGGATGAAAACTGCCTAGTAAACCGCACAGTAGTGGATTGCCAAGCGTCCAAATGATTTGGATGGTAACGTAAGTATGCCCACGAGTGGACTGTCGCAGATTGATGATGATGTACTCAATATATCATTGTAAACGAGGGTATATCTATGTGAACTTTATCGTGTTTAAGAGGCTGTGCCAGTCGGACTAAATCGAATGAACCTCGAGTATGTAACACGTGTTTTATTTCTCTGGAAGCAAATCTATATAAATAAAATGATCGAGGTTTGCAGTTGTGCGCGCATCACGGAAAAATTACTGAATAGATTTCAATTAGGTTTTCTAAGTTTTATTTCTTAGACACTTGGCCCTTATCTAAAAAAAAATATTGCGATATCTTCATTTAATGTAAAGTTTAAAGTTTTAAGAAAAAACGATTTTTATACGGGGTTTTTCACACGGTCAACTGTACGTCGCATGCTCTCGCGTTACTAACCCAGATAATTTATATATGTTTAGCTACAAACGGATAACATAGTTTACAAAGAAATTTTGTCTTTCTGATGTTTTCTCAACGCGGACGAAGTCGCGGGTATCAGCAAGTCCTTTAATAAAACAACAAATTACCTTGAAGTATATGACGATTGCGGCGATGAAAACGCCGAAGCTCTGCAGAAAGTCTCCCAGCACGTGTATGAAGGCGGCGCGCACGTTGATGTTCTCGCTGGGCGCGTGCGCTGTGGGCGCGCCCTGAGAGGACGAACTCTCCGCATCCGAGTCCGACGTTCGTTCCTGTTGAACAACGTTCAAAAAGACCGATTATATTTTTAAGCATAGATATATCGGAGATACAGAGGTTATAGTCAATAAAAGAACTCGACACCACCAGCCGTTTCAGCAGCATAAAATTCAACCAAGGTTCAATCATGTTCAATTTACTATAAAGGATAAACTCACATTACTTGACACTGCCTAAAACATAACCACACGAGTAAAGTAACCAACCAGAGGCAAAGCTTCATACAACCGCGCTATGATGAGTACGGATACATATCCGTACGGATAAAGAATGGGATTAGAAATGGCATGGTACCAATAGCGAAAACCCGTTAATAACGGTATATCGTTATAACTTTATACATAATACATAAACACTCACGCCTGTCACCCAGAGGGGTAGACAGAGACTACGGACTTCCATTTGGCACGATCCTGACACTCTTCTCTCGCCTCCTTTACATCCATATATCTACGCATACACGCTCGTCGGTTAAGGGTAATCCTAATCTGGCCTATTTTCAATATATCGCCAATTTGGTCGATATACCTTCGTCTAGAGCGTCCCTTCCAGACTCTTCCGTTCACTTCTGCAATATAAATTTGCTTTGTCACTCTTTCCTCGTTCATTCTTTCTACATGACCAAACCACCGAAGCATTCCTTTCTTAATCCTGGTCACAACGTCATCTTGCAAACCACACTTTTCTCTTATCACACTATTTCTCACCTTGTCATTCAGATTCAGCCCTAGCATACTCCTTAATGATCGCATTTCTACAGCATTTATTCTACTCTCATGCTTCTTCTGCCAGACCCAACTTTCACTACCATACATTAAAGTATAGTCCCTACTTTAATGTATGGTAGTGAAAGTTGGGTCTGGCAGAAGAAGCATGAGAGTAGAATAAATGCTGTAGAAATGCGATCATTAAGGAGCAAACACAGCATTATGAATTGCCAAACGAGCCTTTTTTGACACATTCTGACTTTCCACAATAGCGTGTAGAGCCCCATTCACTCTGTTTCCTGTGTTCACTCGTCGTCTATATCCTTATCATATCTACCATCCCTGCTAAATAAACATCCCAAGTATAAAAACTCATCCACTTGCTCAATCATCTATTGCTCAATAACTTTATATTATTCGGTTAATTGGAAATTTTCTATTAATGGGGAAATATTTGAAAATAAGTGTACACGTAAGTAGGTACATTTTAACATATTTTTTTTGTAGTTTATAGCATTTTGTAATCATTGATTCCAATGACAAGGTGGAACGTTTTCTGTACGTAAAGAATATACAGAAAACGCATATCGCAACGTATTTTTTTGCAGTCTTTACTGGCGGGTGTAAGTATAGATAGCGACAGTGTGCGAGCGAGAGGTGAATAGAGGCGACGCCATTTTCAATCCCATTCTTTAACCGAACGGGTAGTACACTACTACAAGCTTGAGGCGCGTGTATGCGTGAGCACTTTCGGATCGTCAAGTATAGAGAGAAACTGCTTTAAAGCGGCTCGGCCAGTGCTCAAACTCTGGATGTAGTGTACACGTCGCGTATCGTGCTCGTTTTCGTTTCACGTTTGATTTAAAAATAACAAATGAGTAATTATTATTAATAGTATTTGCAACAATATTGTAACTAATTTCAAAGCAAATTAACTAAATAAAAATGTATTATTTTTAAATATCTCTAAAACTCCACTGGGTAATTAGTATACTTGATTATTATTTATTATTTTTAATATAGATATCTCAGATACAAACGTCAACAAATTGTACGCATTTGTTGAATTGCTTTAGCAAAAATTTCACGAATATTTTGATTTCGAAATAACTATTGTTAGTATTGACAGTGACATAAATATTAAAACCTGTGCAAGCTTGTACATGCCAAGATGTGAGTACTCTCTTTTAGATTATTTCAGAAATAAACTGTATTACATTTAAAATTTATCATTCAACAAAAAGGCACAACAAATTATTCAAAAACAAAAAATATGAAAATAAAATATTTAGTGTAGGTAAGTATTATGTAAAAAAAAAACAATTATTTATCATAAGTACATTATATAAACTGATAAACGTTTCGTTTATTAAATATTATGTTCCTGTGTCAACCCTACCAAAATAGGCAAAAATTTTGAAAGCTTTGCCTATGGTCGTTCTATTACCAAAAAAAAAAAGGATATTATGCTTATGACAACCAAATGTGTGAGTTTTTAGCATGCTTTCGTGAATGTCTGTTCGGGTGGAATTTAGTGAATTTAGTGATTGATTTTAAACTAATCTCCCGATGTTCTAGAGAGTTGAAATTTTAAATATTGTTAAGAATCGGATAACAGTGAAAAAAAAAAAAAACAAACGTGGTATACTTTTTTTAAATTTGTTATTGCCTGTTATTTAATAGGCATGTTGGGTATTTGTACCTTAATTCTTGCGTCACTTCATCAAGGGTACCACAGGGCTCTCACCTAGGACCGGTATTCTTCGTTTAGTTTGACAATAAAATAGTTATTGATTTCTTATATTTACGCGAACACTACACATTTAAATAAAACTAGTTTTAAGTTAATATACGCGATAAAATCCGTAAAACTAGTTTTATTTAAATAAAATAGTTACAAGTTTAATGTAAAAGAAACTTTGACAGTAAGTTTTTTTCGTTTGAGTAACTCATTACTTAATAATATATGTAACAATAGTTCAACGTTTATCACGTAACTGCTTAAGTAAAAATAAATTAAAGGTTACCTTGTTATTGAGCACAGGGTTTTTTCCGCCATGCGAGTGCCCGTGACCGCCGTGGCTGTGTCCATGCTGGTGAAGGGTCAGACCCATTCTGGAATTGATTACGTTTTATTAGGCTCATATAGAATATTTCATATGCTTTAACTATATTTTATCGTATCGAACTTTGATTCATCGAACCGATAGTTATAAATTGGATTATTTTTAAAGGAATGTACAGGATCTGTTTAATACTTATATGGGGCCGCTGTGAAAGAATTTCTGTAAAAAAAATTAAAATGAAGAAGGAGAATAAAGAAAGAAACTTTATTCTGACAAAGACCATTGATTGACGCACCCAATATACAAATTATATACAAATTTATAACTTAAATTATACGCATATTTAATAAATTTGACTTTGTACGTCAAAGGCATGGCAAAAAGGACATCACTTAGCATGTGTTACGGTGAAACCACAAAGCTGATTGTCAGTAATGACCTTGGGGAAAAATAAATTAATATAGAGAGAAAAATAAATTCATGCAAATTCTTAACCCTTCGAAATCGTTTATCTAACCCCAGATATCGCCATATCTACATTAACACAATAAAATATATACACCATCGCTTTTGATCTTGTTCTGTTTCTGTTTCGTGGCGACCAAGTAACTTCGCCCGGGTACTATAACTTATTTGAAACTTGTTCGAATATCCGAGGCCAATTTTTGGACAAACATACAGACGGTTTATAGGTTTACATGTTTTATGACTCTCCTCGTGTTTCTGATGCTGGACTGAAACTTATTTTATGGATGACGGCATGAGTTGTAAGTATACAGCGATGAGCTTTTTATTGTATGTTATGTCTCTTAATTCAGTATGCCATTGAGTTCTATCACGAGCCATCTCCTAGAGTTAGGTGAAACTGTGAGTTTCTACTCGTCCCCCCATCTTCTTTGTTGTTCTCCCCTGCCTCGTTTACTGCTTCCAGGATACAAATCTGTTATTATTTTACACCATTTTTCCTGTTTTCTGTTTTGCTCTCATCACGTGGCCTGTCCATCTCAACTTTTGCCGATTTATACTTGTCCAGATTTTCTTTACTTTAAAGTAACGAATCTTGACAATTCGGCTATACTTGCTAGTAAATGTTAAGCAAGTCTTTTAATAATCGGTATAGATTTTACACAAAACATAACTCATAAACCCTCACACCTGTCAGCCAGGGGGGTAGGCAGAGACTACGGACTTTCATTTGGCACGATCTTGACACACATCTCACCTCCTTCCCGTCCATATAACAACGCATACATGTTCACATTTACAGATTTTATCATGTCGAGAAACCCCGAGTATAGACTTACGACACCGAGACATTGTCCTTCACTACTGGCCGTGTAAAAAAGCCTGAATTCACTCAGCGTAATGTAATGTTGAAACCATGTAGTGGCGGTGTAGGAATATCCACTACCCCATATCATCACGTGGGTGTCGTAAGAGGTGACAGAGGGAAACAAATCAGGAGATGCTGTTGCTTCTGCATATCAATGATATGTTGCAAGCTGGTAACATTCATTGCTATGCGGACGACAGCACCGGTGATGCCTTATACACCGGCCGTGCCAATATTTCTCGGGAAAACGTCGCCGAGGACAAACTTGTGTCTGAAGTTGAGTCTTTGCTGAACAAAGTCTCGGATTGGGGGCGACTAAATCCAGTCCAGTTCAATCCCCAGAAGACACAAGTTTGTGCGTTTACCGCTAAAAAGAACCCCTTTGTCGTATCTCCTCAGTTTCAAGGCATTCCCCTTGCTGCCTCAGCTAGCATCGGAATCCTCGGCGTCGACATATCGAATAGTGTGCAGTTTCATGGTCACTTGGAAGGGAAGGCCAAATTGGCCTCTAAAAAGCTTGGCGTGCTCAGCAGAGCGAGACAGTATTTCATACATTTTATAAAAAAAATATGGGCAGCAGCGTCTTCCTCATAACGACTAAAAATAAAAAATTGCGGTTGCCAACCCGCTTGCCAAGCGTGGCAACTATAGTAAATATCCCCCCCCCCCTTGAGTCAATTTATGAGGAGGCCTATGTTCAGTTTTGGACTTTAGGCTGCAAGGGTAACGGTAATGTAATGTTGAAAAATTTAAACAGCATTCCGAAGTCGCCATTTTAACCCTATCTCCTGAAATTGAAGGTCAAATATGAACATGCTACTCACACGAGGTTGACGGCGACACCGATGGCGGAGGTGATGAGCATCACGGTTGCGTCGATCTCGAACTCCTTGTTGATCACCCGTTGCACGGCCATGTAGACGAGCACTCCCGTCACCACCCAGATCAAGAGAACTGATGTTAGAGCACCGATCACCTCTGCGCGATACCAACCGAACGGCATTCTGTGAAAAACATTGACACACTAAACTAAAAATTTTACTAGGTGGTATGACTTTTCCTGCCGAGCATCTTCCGATACCCATAACAGTAACCGATAGCAGTCTTCACACTGCTGTATGTCCTGTAGCCAGTATATTAACAGGCTGTGAGGCAATCCATCTTAGTCCTTAGAATAAAATAGAAGAATTTTAATTCAATATAGATTATAAGAATACGTTATTGAAAGTATACGCTCTTACAGAATACCAGCGTAAAATAGCAGCTTAATGCTGCTGTTTCGTATGGTGAGTGTAGAGAACCGGAGACCCTTTTTACTGGAAACGAGGATTGCCATCTTAGTCCTCAGGGGTGATAACGCGTCTGCATTTTGATTCTTAATCGAGGATAAATGTAAATGTTTATGGGCCACAGCATCCGCTTATCCTCAGATGAACTGTGTGCTCATTGGTCACCCTTATTCTATAAAAAAAATCATTTAAATTTTACTACTGGTTCGGAAAAAGCCTCTGTCCTGGGAAGAGCCAGCAAAAAAACCCGACGGGACTTTTTTTAAAACATTAATTTACAATATAATTTCTAATACAATTAAGTATGAAAATCATTTACAAATAGCATGGTAACGATCACCTCATTTCCAGGGGTTATTATAAATTATGTACTCTATAGTAATTTAGTAACTCCTTGTAAAGAATATTCGCTTAATTAAAAAAAAAAACTTTTTAGAACAGATAGGTTCTAGAGGTGACAACGCATCTGTAGCCCTCTTTATATGATGTTGACTGCAGGTGTTCAAGGACTGCAGTAACCACTTACCATCCGGTGGACTGTAAATTCGTGTGTCACATTAGTTTTATAAAAAAAAGAACATGATCTTAAATACGGAATGTAAAACAGCTGAGGCTAATACCCAAAAAAGTAGCACATGTAACTCCTGCTATCTTACCGTCTCGTGGCCGGCCGGCTCGCAACCCATAACGAGAACAAGGAGATCATAAAACTGGCGAAGTCCGTAAGGAGATGAGCCGCGTCCGTGGCTATCGCCAGACTGTTGGATAGGTAGCCACCTGAAGTTAGGAGAAAAAAATGAGTAAGATAATACATCTCTCACATATTTTGCCATTGTATAAAGTGTTAAGGATTTTATCACGCTTTATGTACCTAAACTACTTTTGAATTCCCGAAGTTTCGATTGCTTTGCAGCATATATATATTATACCTGTGCTTGTGTTTTTATTAAACTGTTTTCTATTTTATTAGGCTCTAATTATACGATACAATGTCTTAGCACTAACTTCAGACGCTATTATGTGGAAATTATTTTAATCTATTAGTTTTTGAAACAGTAAAAACCTAGTAACATTTTTTAATATTCTTTTCACGTTATAAATTCAAAGGGTGGCTACTCCAATCATTTTCTGTTACACAATAATTACATTAGGCTTTCATATTTGTTAATTACAGAACAATTCATCGATAGATCCAACTCAATTATTTTTACAATACCAATTTCTGTATACAGCATTGTTACAAGTCGCGTAATGAGAATCGATTACCAATTTAATTCTGTAATGGTGTAAGCGTACAATTGTGTAACAAAAAATATTATTGCCTAATTAAAAAAGTACCGTGTAGTGGCGGTATTAGAATATCCACTACTCCATATTATCCCGTGGGTGTCGTAAGTGGCGACAGAAGGAAACAGAAATGGAACAGGAGATGGGCAGTAGCGTCTTCCTGATGACAACTTAAAATCATGATTGCGGTTGCCACTATGGCAAAATCCCTATAAGGCAATCTATGGGGAGCCCTATGTTCAGCAGTGGACTTTTATAGGCTGTAACGGAATGGAATTAAAAAAAAAACTGCAGTAACTTAGCGGATAGCTTCCTGAAAGCCTCGGTCACACATAGCGAATACTCGCTGCGAGTGCCAAATCGATATCGCTATGTGTGACAGGCTATTCGCTCCGTTTAGATTCATTCGCCGCGAGTTGAATTCGCCGCGATATGAATTGAACATGTTCAATTTTACTCTCGGCGAATGCGCACTCGCCGCGAGTATTCGCTGTGTGTGACAGGGTAGTCGCTGCGAGTAGCCATTCTGCTAAGCGCGCCGCTCGAGACTACATGGTAATTATATAATAAAAAGGTATAAATAGAAAGGGTATTAGATGCCCCAAACTGTTATCTGCGTTCAATCAATTTAATAACCCATTTTCGCTTCTTGTGAGTTGCGAGCTTCATCAGCATTTGATTTGCTAACTTTGCACATTCCAACCGAATACACTGTTTTAGACGTGTGCGACGAATATACGACATATTTGCATTTGGAGCAGTACATACTGTCGAAATTCTCGTTCTCGTAGAACTCGCTGTGTGTGACAGGCAGGCAGCGAATTGTCGCTGCGAGTACAATTCGCAGCGAATACACTCGCAGCTAGCATTCGCTGTGTGACTGAAGTATTAATCACTCCAAAAGGATCCAACCCACAAAAATTTACTGATGACATACTGTTGATTCGAGGTATGTCGTACCATGCAATCGTTTAAAAGGGGGAAACTGTAAAATGTTAAAACTGAAAAATATTGATTATTATTTTCAAGAATTTTCGACAGCTGTTGAACTCAAAACATAATAGAAAATACTTTTTTCAATTTTTACATAAATGTGAATTGGCTCATTTTACCACGTTTTTGCAACTCGCTTTTGTGTGTGCCTGTTCGGGTGGCATTTAGTAATCTTTAAACTAACTTTCCGATGACTTAGAGACTTGAAATTTTAAACACAGCTCAGAATCATATGACCATAAAATAAGAATGTTAGGAAAAAAACACTGTATATTACTATTTAATTTTATGGTTAATTATTTGTGAAACTATTTACAAATAATACAAACTTAGTCTCTTTACACTTACCGACTATTTCTCCAATCATAAATATGACGCACAGCACACTAGCAATGATTAGTTTTCTTCGCGCCCGTTTGTCTATGTCTTCATTTCTGGATCGGTGACAGTGTCCTGAGGCACAACAAATTTACATTTACTACTATAAATCTTTTTTTAAACATTAATGGCCAAATACTCAAACGCTACTCAATTTTATGATGTCTTTAAGTCTCGTGTTGTCACAGTCAGGCCCGCCACATGCATACGGAATTCCAATTTGGGATTCCGAACGCAGCAAGTCCATATAAAATCTATGACCCGTCACACATGTACGGTAGTTTTCCGTTCGAAATTTTGCGGGAAAAACGAGATTCCGTATGTGTGTGCCCAACCCGTTCGGAATTCCGAAACGAAATCCCGAAACGAAATTCCATATGTATGTGGCCGGCCTCACTTTAACTTAAAGCGATAGACTGCTGTGTTTCGTATGGTAAGCGTAGAGAACCGGAGACCCTTTTTACTGGAAACGAGGCATTCCATCTTAGTCCTCAGGGGTAACGCATCTGCATTTTGGTTCGCCATCGAGGATAGATGTAGATGTCTATGGGCCACAGCAACCACTTACCATCAGGTGGACTGTGTGCTCGTTTGTCACCCTTATCCTATAAAAAAATGTGCTCGTTTCTCACTTATCTAATATATAAAAATTAATTTTTGTTTGCTCGTATTTTATGCGCTGCCATACCGTTCATCAGAATGCGCTAAAATTTTGTCAACTTAATGCTTGCACTTGCGCGAAGGTTATATCCAAAGTACAATTAAATTACAGTGGGCAGCGCGCGTGTCGTAACGACATATTTATTTGAATCTTAATAAATTGTCATTCAATTTTAATGAATGTATTATCATTCCTAATTAAACAATATAACCCTTCCAAATTTAAAACGATATTTCCACAAATATTTTTTCACCACCACCAGCCAGTATTCTATATAAAAACCAGCTAGTATTCTATATAAAAAAAGCTTTTAAACCAGTTAAAATGGTCTCCGGCTATCTAGACTCCACATACACAACTCAACAGTAGGTACTAGAGTGGTCCTAACCCGGTCAGACCGACCCATTCGTATTGTAGCTATAACACAGCTGCAGCGTGGTTCTACTTAACTTTACATACACAACTTCTATACGTTATTTATATTATTATTCTTTTGTGCCCTGCCCAAAGTCGCATCTAACGACATCCATATCTTATGGAAATATGGATTTTCTCATGCAGTCACGCTGTGGCTACATTATGGTTGCAACACAAATGGGTCGACTCGATGGGGTAAGGACCACGCTCTCACAAAATAGCAACGTAAAATAGCAGCTTAATGCAGCTGTGTTTTGCATTGTGAGTGTATTGAATCAGAAACCCTTTTTAGTGGACACGGGACATTCCACCTCCTCCAGTCTTCATCCTCCAGTCCTCAGGGGTGACAACGTATCTCCATGATGATTCTGAATCGATAGAAGAAGGGGTCTGTAGCACGCTGCATCTACCCACTGTGTGCTCGTATGACACCCTTATTCTATAAAAATCTTGATATTTCCTGGACTTGGGTTTTGTATTCAATGAAACCTTTACTTAATAGTGAATTTTCAGCAAAGCATACTTACTGTCCACTTCAGTAATACTGCCATTAGGTTGGTCGCTGTGGTCGGGCTCTCTGTTCTCTATGACCGCGCAGCATCCGGTGGACGGGTTGCCGTGCACGCAGAAGATGACGCGCCGCCCCCGCGCCGGACTGTCCGTGCCGTACGACACCTTGCCATCTTTGAAACTAAGGGGAGGTAAATTTTATTGTTATAATTTGCATTTCACAAAATATTATCAGGGGGTATTGTTAAACATTTCAAAACAATTAATATTAAGAAAACCGCAGATCTGTGGGGGATTTCCGTTAAAGTTATAGCTTCTATAATAGATGTAATCGCTCCCAACTTGCTATTATTTTTAATACTAGTATCGAATCTGGTGTGTTTCCTGTTTTAATAAAACATAGTAAAGTTATACCTTGATTTAAATCTGGCAGTACAATGGACCCCACCAATTTTAGACCCATTTCTGCACTGCCAACGCTAAGTAAAACAAAAAAAAATTGTAAAGTTTTTTTTAATGTAAATAGATTGCTCCACAAAAATCAGTTTGGTTTTACAAGGGGTCGCCCGGCATCTTATGCAGATGATGAGCTGATTAAACATATTTTTCCTGCATGGTAGAATTCAGAGGATGCTTTATGACCTTTCCAAGACCTTCAACAGCTGTGTTCACCATGAGACAGTAAAAAGGAAGCTACAGTACTATGGTGTCAAGAACATAGGGCCTAAACTTATTATTTTATACTGAATTAATAGAACGCAGAAAGTTATTATCAATCGTAAAAGTTCTTCAGGGTCACCTAACCATTTCACTGTCCTAATGTCATATATGAACATTTCAATTGTTTAACTATTGTGTCTATTTCTCGGACAGGGAAGTTGTTAATGCGTGTTCATCGAGGCTCAATTCTCGGTCCATTCCTAGTCTGTATTAATGACTTACCTTACCTTGTAAGGGATAATCATGATATAGTATTGTTTGTTGATGATACTTCATTGAACTTGAGCCGTGGTAGCTCAGGGGCTTAGCGCTCGCTGTAATTTTCACAGTACTACGTGACCAAAACAATTAGGCGCATGACAGCTAAGACGTCATTAGAACTAGGGAGGGAACACGGAACGGTGATTGGTCACTAGGGGAAGCGCGGGGATAGAGGCAGGGTGCAGACCCCGAAACCGCATTCCTGTCATGCGCCTAATTGTTTTGGTCAACTTGTACGCGAGAAACCCGGGTTCGTACCCGCCGGCACCGACGAAATCGTTAATTGCAATTTTAAGTGCTGATTTGCCACGTGCTCGGCGGTGAAGGAAAACATCGTGAGGAAACCTGCATGTCTGAGAAATAGTAAAAAAATTCGAAGACATGTGAAGTCCGCCAACACGCATTGTGACAGCGCGGCGGACATTTCCTTGCCCTAAAACCCTCTTAGAAGTGAGAAGAGGCCTTTTCCCAGCATTTCGATGTATATAGGCTGTAATTTTACTTAACTTTACTTCAATGAACTTAAATGGCAATCGTTTAAATATAACGAAGTAAATAATGCTATATCAAAATAAGTGCATTAGTTTATAGTTCATAATCTACATTTAAACGGCAATAAAACTAAGTGTAATATTTAAGAAACCAGATGTAGAAAATCTGAAAATCAATGTGTTTTTAAACGGGGAAGAACTGAGCCTTGTCAAATCTCCTGTTTTTATTGGCCTTATTCTTGACTTAAAGCTTCAGTGGGGTCGCCATAAATATGAACTACCTAGCAAGCGGACTAAGCCCTACAGCTTATGCGATATAAAAAAAACAAGTCACACTAGTATCGAGACAGATATATTAGTTTATTTCAGTTATTTCCATGGCATAATGTTTTATTATTTAGAAACTATTTTTGTTTTGCAGAAATGGTCCATAAGAGGTATTTATAACTAAAAACCGAAAGACTCTCAGAGAAAAACCTAGTAATATACCTTGGCCTCTTAGTATATTTACGTAAATTTAATGTATGTTTACAAAAACAAAAGAAGTAGTAATAAAAAATGATAAACTGTAAATACGAGGAACAAACACTAGCTAGTGATAGCAGTTACTCGACTCTTCAGACAGTAATTCATTTGTAATGTATACGCTAATACAACAAAGTTCCAGACAATATTCAAGGTCTCTTATTACCAAGTTTAAATATTTTATTAAACAAAAAAATTATAAAAAGGGTCATTATAATATAAATGAATACATAGCTGATAATAACCCCGAGTAATAAGGTAATCGCTTCCAAGTAGTTTCTTATATGAGTATTGTAAATAATTGTACAACCTATTTTACATTGTTTCTTGCTGGTTTTCCCAGGACAGTCGTGTTTTTCCGAACCAGTGGTGAAAGTAAAAAATTACTTTCAATAAGAATTATTTATAATCTATGCTATATTGAATAAAAATTATTCTATAGTCTGTTCACTTAGATATGGTCGCCTCTGTATCCGTGACCGTGGCACGAATCGGTGTTGTAAAAATGTCCACTACCTCATATCGTCCCGTGGGTCTCGTAGGAGACGACAGAGGGCAACAAAGCATGAGATGGGCAGTAGTGTAATCCTAACAACAACCAGAATAAGAACTGCGATTAGCAACCCGCTCGCCAAGCGTGGCAACTATGACAAATGGGTTGGCCTCTTCTTAATAACAACAAAAAAAATTAAAAACTACGATTGCTAACCGACTTGCCAGGCGTGTCTACTATTGCAAATAGCCCATCTATAAGAATCAATTGACGAGGCATATATGTTGAGCGGTGGACCTTTGACAGGTTATAACGGTATGGTAAAGACCAGGATTTGGACCTGGACAGATCCAGGATTAAGAGATGGTACCTTAAACCACAGGCAAATAAAAGGTACATGGGGAAACGTTTGGATCAGTTCCTAAGTGGTTGAAGTCGTAGAAGATTCCACATGGTCTGTTTCTGTTCAATATTCTGCGAATGTACATAATCAATTACGGCTGGGTAGAGCTGTGGCCAAGCGTTTGGATTTCTACAGAAGAGACGTATGGACAAAAGCTGTAATGTGGCAATTATATTATTCGATCGGTTCTTACTTTTTATTAAAAGTTTAATTTTTTGATCCTTTTGAGTGGATTAAGTACTTTTTGATGTGTAACATCTTTCCTCTCGCTTTCGTGATTTCGTTAAAGGGACGGAAGTGTATAACAGGAAGCCGGGGTAGCGCGCGCTATTTGATTTGATCAATTAGCGCGCGCAGTGGTAGTAAAGTGTGCTGTTATATAAACTATTTTATATGTGTAAACTATATTAATAAATGTATTTACTGTTGATAATAAGTGTCTGAAAAATGTGCAGACCATTGATAAAAAATGCAAGTGAGTAATCTTCTCTATATATATATATATAAATCAATTGCTGCCCGTTAGTCTTGCTAAAACTCAAAAACGGCTCGACCGATTTTGATGATTTTTTTTCGTGTGTTTGAATGGGTGGCGCTTTTGTCGAGATTCAGAAATTACCCGTGCGAAGCCGGGGCGGATCGCTAGTAATGAATAATTAATCGAATAAATATTTCAGTATTTAGCTTTTATAAATTTTGAGGTTCATTTCTGTCGCTGCTCAATTGATATTTTTAATTTAGATTTTTAAAAACAAATACCTTTTTTCAGGGTATAATGTCAATGTTGCTTATTAGCTTATTACCAAGGTGACATGTCAGATGTTACACATGATATACGACTACTGTAAGGCTCGCTCGTTTTTCATAGAATAAGGGTGACAAATGAGCCGCACGTACACACGCCACGGTCCGCCTTATTGTAAGTGGATGCTGTGGCCCATAGAAGTCTACGTAGATCTATCCTCAGTTAAGAATCAAAATGCAGAATGCGTTGACACCCCTGAGGGCTGAAATGGAATACCTAGTTTCCATTGAAAAGGGTCACCGGTTCTCTACACTCACCATACAAAACACTGGTATTCCGTGAGAGCGTGTTTCTTCTCCAGTCGAGCCGAACTATTCATGCTGCAACCATAATATAGCTGAAGTGTGACTCTGCCACGTATAAAAATTACATTAAAATCTACATTCCCTTTTTTTCCATCTCTAGTGGTGGATTTATTTCTTCAAATTAAAAGGATCTTCCTTATGTCATATTTAATAAAGAAAAAGAAACATTAAAATCGGTTCACACTTAGCAAGACACTTAGAGAAAAAACACAGTCGAATTAAATGTCTCCTCCTTTTTTGAAACTGCTAAAAATGGCAGCAAGACGGATTGTGGTGTAAAATTTAAATAAGGTGTAAGTGCATACCATCATCGGTCTCATATCATTCCAGCAGGTAGGGTTATAGCTATACCCTGACCTTTTTCAAGCATGATAAGACTCCTATCTCACGACTGCAATTAAAAGATATAATATGAGTTTTTAAATATTCAAACAACCACTAATTAATATGGCTTAGCGCCGATAAGAAACATTAAAAACCTAGACATACATTAATTACTATTCACTATGTTAAAAAGTACTTGAAAACCCGTGTAAATAACAAACTATTAACAGACATTACTCAACTTAATTCGGTCACCTAAAAGTAAGAAGCATTGCATTAGCATATAAAATTACTATGATACGTGCAGATCATTAACCTTTTGAATATTATTAACTAAATAGTCCTTGCTAAATAGAAGTATCACAGCGTAGTGGCAGTGTGAGAATATCTTCTACCGCATAACGTCCCGTGGGTGTCGTAAGACGCGACAGGAGGGAACAAAACAGTAGGTGGGAGCAGCGTCTTCCTAAAAAATAAAAAAAACTGCGGTTGTCAACCCGGCAGCTTAGCGTGGCAACTATGGCAAATATTCTCCCCTATACGATCCCCTTTTGATAGGCTATAACGGTAAATATGTGCATCAGTTTTGGCGGGCTTTATACAAAGCTGTTTTTGTCGACTTTGTATAAAGCAGCAAAGCCGTCAAGTTCGTTGACGTCAATGTAAACAAATTCGAGTAGGACTCACGCTCTGAGGATTCCGTATTTAGGTAAAGTTAATTAGGTATGTAGATACTAGATAGTTCCTCGATCCCAGATATTAAGGGTAAGCACCCAACATTGCTCTAACGATAATAAAACAGATTAAAGGACAAACTTAACTTTGCATTGGAAAACAAATGTTCTTATTTTTTTTATATTGATGATGTTCTCATTTTATTTATATTGAAGTCGGTTGTACAAAATTTTAAATTTTATCACTTGTTGAACTATAATGTACAAAAAAACTAAAAAAACAACAACAAAAACATACAATTTTACAATTTTAAAACATTAGAGTGTACATACATCACAGAATTCCTATGAACATCTAGTCCACGGCCTCGTTTGCCTATCAAGGTCTGACCAGTAGTTTGAGTTATCCTTAATAATTTATATTGAAGTCGGTTGTACAAAATTATTAATTTTAACACTTGTTTGATTGCGTTGAATTAGAAACTTAATTTTTACACCATTAAGGAACTACGGTCACTACCTATTTGATGTTATAATTTCAACTAGATACCTCTAAGGTCTTGACCAACGGCCGGACAACTTGGATGGACGGATAACAAAGTGATAATATTAAGGGTTCCTTTTTTTATTTTGTGGCACGGAACCTTGTGGCGGCGCTGTCGTCGCGCCACAAGCGAAATACATCGAAGCCTAAATCGCGCTAAGTTCCGAATTAAAAACAGTATATATAGAATAGCTCTAAACTACCACTCGGAGCATCCCGACGACGAGATCACTTCCATGAATAGGTCGATCCCGTCCCCCCCCTCAATAGGAGAGGGAACCCGTTTAGTAAACACTAACACAAAACACACACTCAGACACTACTCTAGCACAGAACACTACTAGGGGCACACCGCGTTCGCCGGCGAACGCGAGGTCACAGATACACCCCGTACACGAGGTTCAACACCCGTGATACGGGGCGTTTCTAATTATTGCGACCCTTTAACAAAATTACGATAGTGATTCAAGCCGAGGTTCGTACCTCCTTCTGAGGGGCCCTTGAATCACATCAAGCCCCCCCCCCCCTAGCTTGAGGAGCCTCACTCCGAAAGCAGGGGTCGGGGTGCCTCGGGACGTTCACTCAATAGCTCGTAGGTCCTCGCTTACGAGCCTAAATTCGATGAAGCTGTAAAGGCCGCAGGGCCAACAGCATACACTTTAAGAAAAAAAAACCACTCGGAGCGTTGGCCGCTCCCCGGGCCGATCACCTTGCCCGGCGGGAGATCTTCCCTTTTCCTTAAACCTCCATAACCTTAAATACGAAATTTCATTCTGTTGCATGCAAAGAAGAATATAGATTCGTTGTTTTCTCATGGATTTTTTTTACGAAATGTGTATTGTTCGAAATATGTCGTAGGTATTAAATTTATAAAAAAAATCACCTCACCTTTACCATGCATGGCGATTATGGCAAACCCTCCCTCTATGGGGAGAGACACATTATGTCCAGCAGTTGACATTTGCGGGTTGATAAAAAAAGAGATAAATTCTATTCACTTGCCGGGTTTCGATTAACAGGTAACATCAGAACTGTCATGCCATAAGTAGTGTATGAGTGTAAACAAAGCCATTTTCTTTCTACTTCAGCTCGACTCGAGCTACAGCTTGGTGCATTGATACCAAGTACTCGTATGGTATTGGAAGCCACGGTATCTATATCGAAAAATATCGATCACAGACTATAACATTAAAAAAGAAATTAAAATAATTTATTATCAGATTAAATTTGTCCAATTTTGAGGTTCCGTACCCGGAGGGTAACCAACGGGACCCTATTACTAAGCCTCCGCTGTCCGTCCATCTGTTCGTCCGTCCGTCCGTCCGTCTGTCTGTCAGCGGGCTGTATCTCATGATCCGTAATAGGTAGACAGTTGAAATTTTCACAGAATGTATATTTCTGTTGCCGCTATAACTACAAATAATAAAAATAAAAATAAATTAAAAAAGGGAGCTCCCCTACTAGAAACGTGTTTTACGATGGCACGGAACCCTTCATGCGCGAGTCCGACTCGCACTTTGCCGGTTTTTGTTATATTATGAGACCTACATTTATGTTAGTAATAAAATATATTGTTTTTATAGAATAAGGGAGACAAACGGCCACGCAGTCCACCTGATGGAAAGTGAATGAATGATGAAAGTGTGGCCCATAGAATATCTATTCTCGATTAAGAATCAAAATGAATTGTCACCCCTGAAGACTAAGATGAAATGCCTCGTTTTCAGTAAAAAACGTCTCCAGTTCTCTCTACACTCACCATACGAAACACAGCAGCATCAAGCTGCTATTTCAAGCTATTCTATGAGGGCGTGGTTCTTCCCCGGTCGAGCCGACCTATTCGTGCTACAACCATAATATAGCTGCAGCATGGCTCTATCACGCTGGAAAATAGTAACAATAAGTATGTACATCGATGAATCGACCAAAGACGGCAGAGTCCATCCTTTCTTCTATCATCTTTAGGATTCCGCTGGTCCCCTAGGAACTCCCCGCAATCGAAGCATAATCGAGGCAGACTTTTTCGCATGATCGTGTAGAAATAATCTACGTTCATGGCTACAAACATGACTGATGCTCTGCAAAAACGTGGTAAACCTAATGGAGTCCGAAAGATGTTACTATATTGAAGTCTCAGGGAATTGTATTATAAAAAATGCAAAATACTGTATTTATAGAATACTCAGTATAGAGTACTTTAGGGGGTAATTATAAATAGAGTAATCATCAAATTTTAACACGTATCTGCTTTTTTTTAGCCTATATATTGCGAAGACAGTATAATTATTATTTGAGCTATATTTGAGACTAGCTGTACCCCGCGACTTCGCCCGCGTGTAATTTGGTTTTAATTTTTTTGCGCGGAACCCTAAATCTTTTTCCAAAATAAAAGTAGCCTAAGTAACTCCTTATAACATTAGCTATCTGCCAGGGAAAGTCCCGTCAAAATCGGTCCAGCCGTTTCGGAGATTAGCCGGAACAAACAGACAAAAAAACTTTACTACGAGTGAGTACTTTCGAGTTATTTACAACTGGCGCATCTATGAAGGAAAAAAACGCGAAGAAACCTGCTTGTCGAAGAAATTTATTATTTAAAAATATACGAATAACCTGCTTATTTGACTACAAGAAATTATAACGTCATTCTATTCCCATCTAATTACCTACATAAATTAAATTTGTTTCTCTAGTAATTTAGTTTAGTTAGAGTAGTTTCTGTAGTATTTTTTTAGGTGCAACTTGAGAGTAACTTAAATCTTTTTTCGGATGAAAGTAACGTTCGGTAAAATCGGTTTACACAACTTTAGCCATTGCAACTTGCACATAAACATACTTATATAATACAATATACTTAAATTTATTTCTTTTCTATTTTTATATAGTTCAATATCAATAGTAATTATTTATTTTATTGATAAGTGAAAAAATATCAATAAATAAAAATAACAATAAATATATAGGTAATACAAATAAATATTAATAGAATAGAATAATTTTTATTTAATACAGATTATTACATAATAGTCATTGAGTCATTTTTTTATTTACCACATAATACCACATTGAGTCATTTTTTTATTTACCACATAATTACCACATAATAGGTACATACTTTAACGGCGCGTAAAGTCTCACAAATTTTTTTTGTAGAAGACACCTTTTTTGTAGTTTGATACTTATTTTTATACGATTGTTATGAACAAAATTGAAACTTTTTAGTAGATTAATAAATTTTACTCACTGCATTTATCGCGTGCGAGTCTGTCGGTCGCCGTCAGCACAATGTGTTGTGATGTTGTGATGTAATACCACAGAATAAATAATAGTACTAACACTCATTGAAGTATTATGTACTACGTACACTAATACCTAATACTAAATAATACTATTGATTGTGCGTTCATTGCGCCGTGTCAATATTGGGGCAGGCACTTGTCGGGTAAGTGCCTTGTGTGGAAAACCATTTCTAGATTCAGTTTTGTCTGAGCGTTTTGCTTGCAATACCACAGAATAAATAACAGTACAACAAGTTATACAAAAAAAATTTAACGACACGCAATCACAAAGAAAGAAACATCTTTTTTTGAAGCTACATTATAAATAATTGCACCACATGAATATAATATAACATATTAATATTAATAATGAATATAATATATTAATATTAATGCAGCAAAGAATAGGCATCCGACTCAGCATTGTGCTGTAATAACCACAGCGCTGATATTCTGCCAGTGCCCTTTTTAAGAACTCACTAGAAGTCGCCAAACATGTTTTGTCTATTACTAAGTAAAAATTGAGAAAAAAGCAAGAATAAAATTGAAAATAATAATAAATAAACAATCAGCGTGTAATACGCGCGGTTTAAGTAAAACCTATTAATATTAATAAATATCAATATTTATTTCTGTTATTTATGTTTATTTTTATTGTTATTATTTATTTATTATAATTGGCTTATTAATATTTTCTAATTATATTATTAATAATATATTAATCAATAAAATATTAATAATGACTAGTACATATTTAACTATACAAAATAGAATAAAAATTAACATATGTATAGTGTATAATGTTTTAAAATTAAATATTTGTATATAATATACAGGGTGAAATTGAATTCATTGGCTTCCGTTGAACCTATTATTCTGCTCATATTGAGAAATATTTTACGGTAAATCAAATAAGAAATAACGCAGAAATAACCAAGAAACAACAAGGAAGTAAACAATAAGCAAAGTATCAAGACGTCGTGTCTTCAAGGCAAGAGTGAATAGGGTTTTAGTGCAATTTACACAGGTGCACTCTCTAGTCCCTCACTCTCAAAGTCCGATGGGACGGCAATTCGAGAAAAAACCCAAACTTATTTGTGGCCCGACCCTGGATTCGAACTCGGGACTACATCATCAGCAGTCGCGCTTACGACTACTATACCAACGAGGTATTCACTACTAGATATAAAGGCTTTTTCAAGATTCTCCCACCACCACACCACCCTGGGCAGGCGAATTCCTCATCACCAGACTTTTACTAATATTCCTGTTAACCTCTCCAAGTAAATTGAGAATGCTTGTGCCAGGAGAAGTTCATCCCAATAGTCGAATGGCGGATCCGAACCAACGAATTCTCAAGTAAGTATTCCCTTAACTATACTGTCGTTCAGTCTGTTGATTTTGGGTTGGTATTTTCAAACGATGTAGAAGTGGCGAAAAAACTATTCTATTTACAATAGATAGATGTAAGATGGTAAGTGGATGCTGTGGCCCATAGACATCTACATCTATCCTCAATTGAGAATAAAAATGCAGATGCCTTGTCACCTCTGAGGACTAAGCTGGAATGCCTCTTTTCCAGTAAAAAGGATCTACGGTTCTGTACACTCACCATACGAAACACAGGGGCTAAGCAACTATTTTACGCTGGCATTCCGTGAGGGCATGGTACTTCCCCGGTCGAGCTAACCCTTACGTGCAACTATAATATAGCTGCAGCGTGGCTCTGCCACGTGTGTAGATGGCTGAGGACCGTGCTCTGTGGCATTCCTCTGGAAAGGAAATTTAAGACGAGCGCTTGGACCCTCGGCTTCCAAGTTTTTTAGGTAGACTGACAAGATTATAGTGAGACAAAGTTACATTTCAACGTGGTAGAGCCATGCTGCAGCTATATTAAGGTTATAGCAGGAATGGGTCGGCTCGACCGGGGTAGGACCATGCTCTCACTGAATACCAGCGTAAAATAGCAGCTTAATGCTGCTGTGTGTTTGGTGAGTGTACAACCGGAGACCCTTTTTACTGGAAATGAGGCATTCCATCTTGGTCCTCAGGGGTGACAGCGCATCTGCATTTAGATTTTTAATCGAGGATAAATGTAGATGTCTATAGGCATCAGAATCCACTTACCATCAGGTGGGCTGTGTGCTCGTTTGTCATATTCTATAAAAAAAACCATCATAATTGTGAAATGCCGACAAGTGGACACAACTTATTTGGATGGTGCCTCTTTTTAAATTTACTTACCGTTTATTTTAGGCGAGCGCCGTCATAGAAATAACTTAGTCTCGCTAACAATCAATTAATTACTCGAGTAGCGTTATCTTATCTTTCATCGGCTGAACCTTGCGAATGTTTAAGAGGATGCTAACGACCATTGCGTTTACTATGTTTGTTTTCATTACTTTGCCCCATCATAATATGCTACTGATACTAAAACTTAATTATACTAACTATATTTAAGTTATAACTTGTTTAAATAAAGTTATAACGAACAAAAATGTGCCCAAATGGGACGATGGGAGCTGAAGAACTTATTATTCAAGCAGATTTATAGGGTTTGGTATTCAAAAAACGATTTAAAAACTTTTCGATTTTGAAAATAATACAACCTACATGAAACCATTCACATGGCAAGTCCGGACAAAAATGGTCATAGTTCTCTATATATCTATTTGTTCCCGGCAGTGCAACCCCAAGATTTACATGCCCGTAACGAACCTTCCCGGCCCGTAAACCACCATTGAAACTATCCTGAGGGTCGCCCGCGTAAACCAAGGGTACCACGAATCAAACTGTAGGCCTACAATAACTACCAACTGAAAAATAAGCGAGTGGTATGTCAGGATCGCCTACCCCGCAAAGGAAAACGTAAAGCTATAATAATAATGCATATTATGTCGTTTTGTTAAAGTTTAAAATAACATTACAAAGTTATAATGCAGCTAGTTTAAGGTCATTTTCTATGGAATTGTAACGAAATTTTTAGTAATGCAAGTGCATTTATAAGTTGGTCGACTATTACTCGATAACTAGTTAAGCCTACTTAGCTGTGATAGTTTAGTTGGTAGAGGGGGGGAGGCACATGACACTAATAAAAAAAATCTAAATATTTCGCAAATGGACCCGAGAATGAAAATGTCTATACCACCAATATTTTTGAAAGACCTATCTATCGATACCCCACACGATGGAATAAACGGATAAAAAGGTCCCAAAATAGAAAAATAAAATTTTTTTTTTTTTTAAAAACGTTACCCCCACACTAGGATTTTCTCCTGTATCGTGGAGGCAGTTTACAAACATAAATTGCACAAGGACAAACATCCAGACCCGGATATATATATTTACAGGCCATACAAATACTTGTTCCGTGCGGGATTCGAACCCGCGGCCCCCAGCGCAGCAACTCATTGCTAAGCCACTGCGCCACGGAGCCGTCAAAAAAATTCTTGATTATATATCACAGCTTTGTATGCTATGTCAATATCTTTAAGTATGCCAAATTATAGATTTGTAGCACCTAGGATCTCTGAGAAAACCGCGGAAACTATACGTGTTTCTTGTTAACTACAAAACCCTAAAAAAGTAAGTCTACTTACTATATCCGACTTTAATACCAGTCCAAAAAAGGAGGTTTGCATTTCGATGTATGTTTGGTTTTTGTATGTATGTTACGCAATATCTTCGTCAATTGTGAACCGATTTCAATAGTTCTTATTTTATTAAATAGCTTATAGGTTATATACAGGGTTATTTTGCAATAACCGGCCAAATTTGCAGAAGGTTCAGAATAAGTAATATAGGCGAATGGTGAAGAAAAATAATTTAAGAAAATATTAAACATTCTGTCCTTTTTATCTTTTAAATTCAAAATGCGTGGTAATGCACTATTTTAACTGATTTTACTGCGCACGCAAGGGTCGATCGGTAGGCATAAACGTTGTTGCCCATTAATCAGTCAATTTGAGATAGTTTCAAATAAAAGTAGAAGCCCTATTTACTCGTATTTTCAAAAACTACAATAACGGTATATCATTATTTATATATTTGAACTTAAGATTAAAATTTGGCTACTCTTTGAAAAATAACCTTGTAGGTAGGTATATACTTCAGGGTTGGTCCCATATTTTGGAGAAAAAAAATCAATTTTTTACAAAACTTGAATGTTTAATGTGTGTATATTTCTTCGTCCACTCAAAAGGGTCAAAAACTTATAATAAAAAGTAAAAGGCGACTACAAAGAACTAAAAAGAATAAAATCATTTCTGCATTACAGCATCTGAGTCGGGGCTTTTATTCTTTTATACCTGCACTGACCGTTAAGTCACTTAAGTCACTTGACGGTCCCGTTAAGTCACTTAATGGTCAGACATCGCAGAGTCTACTTCACCTGAGGATGCCTCGTGTAGAGGCGAAACACGTGTCGTATTATCGACGGTGGTGGATCTTTCCTAGTGTAGTGGTGTTGGGAGTAGTGGTGCTGGAATTAGTGGTGACGTAAATAGTGCACGGAATTGAGGGAGGGCTGGAGGCTCTTCGAACTGGGTATAAAACATCATTTTATATTATTAAGCGGTACAGTACTTTGGGATTATCCCGTCGACCTCTCAACGTTATTTTAATTAATTTATGGTTAACGATTATATACATACAATGTACGCGGCTATGCGACATCCGCACCGCACCTAATGTTACCGATATTGCAAGATTGGTGTAATGTTTTATTTTAATTTGGTTTATGAGCGTTGAGAGGTCGAGGGGATGATTCCAAAGTGCCCGCGGATCTCAGCAAATTGTTTTTTTAATATCTTTAATATAATGGATTTCCGCAAAGTAACGCCTGATTCTATTAATTATCTAACTCTTTTTAGTTTTTTTTAAAGTCTACTTACTTTTTAATTAATGCTAATTTTTTTGGAATCAGGTTTCGAATCCTTAATAGTAGGATACTTATACTAGCTGCAACAGCCACTTATCATTAGATGCACTGTCAGCTTGGCTATCACTCCAGTATTATACGAAGGCTGGCTAGTTTAGACAATTATTATTTAAAAGAGGAATAAACATAGACTTAGAATTACGCCAGTATATTCTAAGTCTATGGGAATAAAAAAAAAATTGACGTTTAATTTGTTCTTATATCTTACTAGTTTAATTAGGAAGGATAATACGTTCATTTAATGATATCTAACCTTCAAATAGGCTGTACGATATACGCTCCACCTACTGTAAGTTAATTGTACTATGCAAATGCAAGCAATAACTTGACAAAGTTTTACCGCAACTTGATGAACGGTATGGCAGCGCATAAAATACGAACAAACAAAAATTAATTTTTATAATATCTAATATAATATTATAAAAATTAAAGAAAATTTGTCATTAGATTAAATATTCTAAGGGCAGTCCGGCAACCAGTTGGGTAAAGAAGAAGGGTTTTTACTGATCAAACACTATCAAATGAAAAAAATACACTTACGTTTTATATATCAATTTTGTAAAATAAAAAAAAGTAAATTAATTTAAAAAAATTGGGCATGTTACTTACAAACCATTAGACCGGTGGTTTATTATTTAACTAATACCCAGCAAATAAAAAAGTATATTTTTCTACTTATTGCAGATGACCAATCTTATTCGACGGTCACCGCTTGGACTATAACCTTCATTCGAAACAACGTACATGGACAATAAATGAGACATTTGTATATTATATAAGTTCTTTTAGGAAGCGGCTGCAATCACGTAGTTTATTTAAAATAGTACTTATGTCACCTTGGACGTGCTTTTTGTCAAACCTAAACGGGCATTGCGGTTGGGACGTTGATTGGTATCTACCTACCTTTGATTGGTATCTAGCTACCAAAGTCCAAAACGCAGACACAAAACACGATCCGAAAGTCCGCGTCTTTCGAGCTGGAATCTTCACCAACGATATCCTAAATTAAATTATATCAAGATGTGAGGAATTAGCGACTTAACAGCCTCTCCTCGAAAACACCATTATTGTCTGCGTCTGAGATGTGATTCCTATTTTAAGATTTGGTGACTTTCATACATAGAGATTGAAACATTGCTCCAACGGAACCGGAGCTATTTATATGTCTTAGGGATGATTCTGGCTTGTAGAAAAAATGGTTATATCTCCTAAAGTATTAAGTCACCATTTTTTTCTTAAGTTACTAATTGTCACCATTTCCTCAATAAATATCTGCATAATAAAATTTAGGATATCATTGGGGAGGTTTCCACCTTGAAGAATGCGAATATACATTGATTCATCAAGTAGAAGAGCAACGTTTACTGCATTGATATGCGAGACTAACTTGCAAGTATATTTCTGTCCTAACTTTCATAGATCCCAAAGCTATGCTACTAAAAGTTCAGGCCGCTGCTGCTTTAAGTTATATCAGTTACTTCGGTTTTTACTTACGATGTCTTGGTTAAAGATGCTGTAACTCAGATAAACTTTCTAGCTAACGTAACCATTTAATGTCTTTAAATATTACCCTATGGTTTTTTTTATAGCAGAGGGTAAACTAGCATGCGACTCACCTGATGGTGAGTGACTACCGCCGTCCATAAACAACTGCAAGACCAGAAGAGAAATATTGGCACGGCCGGTGTATAAAGCATCACCAGAGCTGTCATCCGCATATCAATGAATGGTACCGGTTTGCAACATATCATTGATATGCAGAAGAAACAGCGTTGGTGATAACATGCAGCCTTGTGGAACACCAGCATTAATAGGCTTGTAATCGGAGCATACACCGTCTACTACGACCTTGATGCAAGAAAACTGGTAATCCAGTTGCACAATTTCTCGGGAAGCCCATAGGAAGGGAGCTTCGAAAGAAGCGCTTTGTGTCAAACCCGATCGAAGGCCTTCGCAATGTTCAAACTAACGGCCAATGCCTTCCCCTCGGACGCTATTGCCTCCGCCCATCTATGAGGTAGGTAAGCCAGAAGATCACCAGTTGAGCGACCACGACGGAAACCCTACTGGCGGTCACTAATCAGCTGGTGATCCTCAGGGTACCTCATGAGCTGGCAGTTTATGACGGTTTCCATTATTTTGGAGAACAAGGAGGTGATGGCGACAGGCCTGTAGTTGAACCGATCTGAGCGGTCGCCTTTTTTTAGAGATCGAGTGCACCAAAGCTGTCTTCCATGAGTTCGGGACTACGCCTAGGGAGTAGGAGTACCGGAAAAGACGCTTTAAAACCGGGGCCAACTCCGGAGCACATTTCTTCAGCACAATCAGGCCAACTCGACTTGTTGACATCAAGGAGCGGAGTGTTTTGCGCACTGAGCGCTGGTAAACAGCACATCCTGCATGGAGCATACACCGCGGGATGGTCGGCGGTGTGTTCCTCCCGTCATCATGAGTCGAGTTGGACGCAAAGAAGTTGGAGCCTGGCAGATCGGCGATTATTTCAATCATGCGCCCTATGGCGCATATCGAATGATCGCTAATCGATTATTCGTCATACGTAGGTACTATATATATATATATTATTAAAATAAAGATACTATAGATATTATTACTACTACGAATCGATTTTTTTTGTTGTCAACATTGTTATGTAGGTATATAATAGTATATAATATACAAGGTAGGTACACATGTTTTTTGCGAAAACCGTTTTCATACCACTATCATATTGTTTTCAGCCTGCGCTATTTCCGGCAGAGGTCGAATTTAGTGTAGGCACTACGGTCAGTCAACTGTGTGAAAAAGCAACCGCCGGTGGCTATCTGATAATGCTCCTGTGTTATTTTTATTCCATTATCACCACTTTACGAGTGCTGATAAGGTAGCAAAATTGGCACCTACAATTTTTCGACACAGAGTAATTGGTGGTAAGACAAAATTGCACTATTAGTGTTTGTATTGGATCAGTGTAATTAAAGAAAGACGTAGTTAGGTATACAAGTAAATTATTGAACCCGTAATTTAACTAATATAACGTGAATTTCATACAAATTATAAAACATTTAATTTAATTTAATTTAATAATTAAGTATAACTTTTTTTTTAGATCGCAAGTTTTAACAGTTCATGTGCGATATAGTTTTTATGCTGACCTGATATTAATACCACCGTCACAGCCTAACAAGAACATACAGTTAGTCATCGCGTTTGATGTTGTCGAAAAAGCCGACATAAATAATAAATTGCTAGGGTTGTCTGAACGGGAAGTAATAAAAAATAAAAAACTGATTTTATTTTATTTCACGTTTAAACAAATTAATGTGTATATGGAAACTGATGAAACTAATTCCTTATCTTTAAATGAGGGCGGATCCACAGTTTTTTACCGCACATGTAGTGCCATTTTAATTTATTTGCGTGACATTGTCTTTTCACGCAAATACAGGTGTACCAGGTGTACCCAGGTAGGCCAGGCAAACAGTCAAATACCTGCTTATTGAGTGGACTCATACTTTTCAACAAAGTTTCATGACGCATCAAACACTTCATGAAAAATGCGTCATGAGCTCTCGGACCAGTAGTAGTTACACTGTGCCACCGTGTAATGCCGATGTAAGAATATTCATCACCCCATATCGTCACATGAGTGTCGCAAGAAGGGACAGAGGTAAACAAACCAGAAGATGGCCAGCAGTATCCTCCTAGTTACAACTAAAAAAAAAAACTGCGGCTGCCAAACCGCCTGCCAACTATGGCAAATATCTCCTTATGAGACAATCTTTAAGGGCGTATATTCAGCGTTGGACTTATGATAGGCCGTAACGGTAACCCTCTCAGAAAAGAGAGGCCAATACCTATTGCCCTGAACTTTGCTAATTCGTTGATTTTTATTAACATGTTTAATAATAATAAAATATTTTATTTCTCACCAGACAGTAGATAGGTTGCATAATAGGTTTGTGTGAGATTGAGTAAGGTAACGAATACCTGTCATTACAGGTCATCAGGCCTTCGCCACCCTGGAGTAAAATTGACTAGGAAACATATATGTATATATATGCTAAAATATCTTGACTATCTGGACACCTGACAGCGTGTCAGTAAAGTTCAGAAAAGAAAAGAGCTATTTTTTATATAGAATAAGTGTGACAAACGAGCACACAGTCCACCTGATGGTAAATGGACGCTGTAGCCCATAGACACCTACATTTATTCTCGTTTAAGAATCAAAATGCAGATGCGCTGTCACTCCTGAGGACTAAGATGGAATACATCGTTTCTAGTAAAAAAGGTCTCCGGTTCTCCACACTCGCCATACGAAACACAGCACCATTGAGCTGCTATTTTACGCTGGTATTATGTGAGAGCGTGGTCCTTCCCGGTCGAGCTGACCCATTCGTGCTACAACCATAATATAGCAGCAGCATGGCTCTACCGGCAGTGAGTACATTTACACGGACCATATTCAGGATCGATAGGTATGTAGAACGTTCAAGGAACTGCTATGGAGCTTGGCATCTGCTCAGACCTCAACTCTTTTATAGGCGAAGCTGACAACCCCGAACGTCGTTTGTACCGAACTTGGCTTTCACTTTAATGTTTTCGGTGTGATCTTTATATTTATACTGTTAAAATTACTCTCAAATTCAGGGTTGCAAATTATCAAGGTAATAATGTTTCTTGATAATTATCTGCCAATTATCCAATAATTATTCGTTTTTTATCCAGCAATGTAATGTGTAGTAAAAGAATTTTAATAGTTATAAAGTTATAATTCTTTTATTTCAAAACAAAAAAATGCTCTTTGTTTGATACAATCAACAATATTTAAATTTAAACAAATTAAAATTATTTGGCATATTACCAAATAAGTTCGGTAAAATCAAATAGAAAATTAACAATAGAAATAAATACAGATTAGTTGAAATAAAAAACAAAACAAAAAACAAATTAGTGTTGCTTGTTATTGATTGATTGTAGAAATATTTTTATTTATCAACATTATTACAAATTAAATTAATCAATGGGAAATCATCCTCGTCATCTCATTTGTCGTTTCTTTATCTACACTTACTCGTGTTCGGATATACACTATCGACTCTATGCCAAAAAATTGACGCACAATATTACCCGCGTTCGAATACACGCTACGTTCGGACTTACGCACAATATCATACGCAGGAATAAACGTTATTATCATTTATAATTAATTAGCAGTACACAATTATCATGATAATTATCTTGATAGCTATCCCGTGCAACCCTGCTCAAATTATTTGAATAAAAGAATATTACTCTGTAACAACTTTACGTTGTGACACTTTACGAACATAAGTTACATAAGTAGCACAGTAAGCAGTTACAAGTAAATACTAAAGACTTCTATGTATACCTATTTAAGACGGGCACTACGATTTACAATTACATAGTAACTAATAACTATTACGAGGAGTTAATCTGTGCTACGGTACCATTACATTGTGCACTAAGTTACGGTCAATTACGGCGGGCGGATAGCTCGCACGGTAAATGTGCAAATAGGAAATAAAGTTGCATGCTTATCTGAAATAAACTTCAAATCACGTACGTATCAAATCATAATACAGTATATAAATAATGACATCGTTTTCTCGGTCACATTAAACAAAATCAGGGACAAATATGTGACAAACGAGCACACAGTCCACCTAATAGTAAGTGGTTGCTGTAGCCCACAGCGATTAGAAATCAAAACTCAGATGCTCTGTCATCCCTGGGGACTAACATGGAACGCCTCGTTCCAGTAAAATAGCAGCTTAACGCTGCTGTGTTTCGTATGGTGAGTGTAGAGAACCGGAGACCATTTTTACTGGAAATGAGGCATTCCATCTTAGTCGTCACGGGTGACAACGCATCTGCATTTTGATTTGTAATCGAGGATATATGTAGATGTCTATGGGCCGCATCAACCACTTACCATCAGGTGGACTGTGTGCTCGTTTGCCACCCTTATCGTATAAAAAAAATTAAAATGAATTTATTGAAAAAGTAGGTACATCATTACTCTGTGCAACCGTTATGTTAACACTTGTAAAGGGAATTATAAGTAAATTATCGTATCTTCATAGGCCTTTATCAGTATTTTAATGGCGGTGTAGCAGATAGCGGACGCCAAGCATAGTACCTAAATTGAATATTATTAACCATTGATAATAAATCTTATCATGTGTTACAAACCTTCAATTTATGCACTTTCATTGATTTAAGGCCGATTTTTCATTCTTCAGTTAAAAGTTTCCCGTCAAATATTCTATAACTATATAAGGTTGTCTAGAAGAAATCGCTTCCAGAGTGATAAGACCACCTATTGTTCTATCTATATTTTTTCGTTTTTATTTTTATTTTGATTTCGTCTTAATATGTATTGGTATACAATAAAGAATAATATATTGATTGATTAACGTGGTTGAATATAAAAGTGAAACATTTAACTACTTCGTTCGTACAACTTAATTTTTAATTTGTTTATGTTGTATTTTATCTTATGAATAGCTTTTATCTGAGGATTAAAAAGTCAGGACCTACAATATTTAAAATTTAATAAAAACATAAATGAGAAGGAAAAACAAACATAACCTTGAAATAAGTATATTTGAAAAGTGTACAACCAGCGCGTGTTGCCAGTGATGACATTTGGATCTGAGACGTTTTCCTTCACTGGTGGCCGCGTGAGGAAACTCAATGTCTTAAACTATGCTTAGAGTTTCTGTGTCTGATACAATTCATATTTCTTGAACCGACAACTGATGGTAAAGAAACGTTCTGGAGTGGCAGCTTCTTGCCGGTAAGCGAAGTGTAAGGCGATCGTACACTAGATGAAGTGAAGATATGGTAAGACATGTAGGAATGCGAAGGATGGACGTAGAGGCAGACTTTAAACAACTGAAAAGAATGAAATAATTTCACATTCTGAATTCGGGACTATAATTCTTTTTAATAGAATTAGGGTGACAAACGAGCACACAGTCCACCTGATGGTAAGTGGATGCTGCGGCCCGTAGACATCTACATCTATCCTCGATTAGGAATCAAAATGCAGATGCGTTACCCCTGAGGACTAAGATGGAATGCCTCGTTTCCAGTAAAAAGGGTCTCCGGTTCTCTGCACTCACCATACGAAACACAGCAGCACCTTCCCCGGTCGAGCCGACCCATTCGTGCTACAACCATAAGATAACTGCAGTATAGCTCTACCATGTAAAAGGTCTTCTATTCAATATGTTTTAACACCGACTCTAAAATTATTATATTCCTTTTAAGTGTCTAAAGTAAACTTCTACTTTTTATTTAAAGTAAAATGACGTACAGTGTGCGCCATTTAGATACACTGCATTGCACATTGTAAGAAAGGCCTTAAAACTTGTACGCCTGTCGCTAGACATTGCAGCCGTCCATATAACATTTAATAATCATTTCACAATAAATAATACATCAGTCGCCTTGACGAAGGTCGAATTTGCACAATACATACCCCGAAACATTGTATGTTGATTAACATAAGGATGTGTTTTTGGTAGTCATTTGCATTTTTATTAATTATGTTTTTTATCTTATATAATAAGGCTGACAAGCGAGTACACATCAAAATGCAGATGTTTTGTCGCTTCTGAGGACTAAGATGGAATGCCTCGTTTCCACTAATAAGTGTCTCCGGTTCTCTACACACAACATACGAAACACAGCAGCATTAAGCTGCTATTTTACGCTGGTATTCTGTGAGGACACCCACGGCAGTCGTTCACCACTGGTGTCTTGTTTACTAGTATAATTTTCTTGTTTTTATTATATTGCATGCCGTGGTTATTTTGAACTGAAATTTGTTTGAAGTCTCATCTCATTTTTCTTTCTTATTATATGAGAGTGTCACGCAACAGTCCACCTGATGGTAAGCTTACCAACTACGAACAAAGAATTCTACAGAATCCGTTGTCGCTCCAGCAGGGCTAGCATGGGCAGGAGACAATTTTATCCCCGTGGAAAGGAGAAAATGTTTATCCCCTCGCTTAGTTTTAGCCACCCTTCGAGCACGAGATAATATGGGAGATAGACTTAGATAGATTTTTTGTATGAATATAAACTTAAAACCCACGTCCAATGAACTAGGATAAAATTATTCCTTTCAAATGTCAAAAAAGCATAATTTTTTATCTTTCATTTGGCTCCATGCTACGGACGGGGGATATATGTCTACTCGTTATGTCAAACGGGGATATACTTCTCCCCGTTGCCGTGTTTTGGCATAAGGACAAGATAATTTTATCTCTTGTCAGTGGATATAATCGGGGGATAAATTTTTTGTCCCCAGCCCATGCTAGCCGTGCAGAGGACTGTGATCATATTGGTTCTCTTACAGCTCTTTTAGACTGGTACATAATAGTCGGTGCATTAATTACTAACGAAAGGAATCAGTAGAAGGGTATATGCCAGATAGATATATATATATATATATATATATATATATATATATATATACTCATTTCTGATATTCATATACTCTATAAGAAAATACAATAAAATAAAAGTAGGAAGGTACCTATTTTATAACTATTTCTACTTATCACATCAAAACATTTGTTTCGTTCATAGATAATAATAAAGCTCCGTTTACATTGAGGTATATAAGGTGTTAGGAAGTTTTTTTTACGCATTTTCTGCCAATGAGTCTGTGGCGGCGCTGTCGTCGCGCCCCAAGCGAAAATACATCGAAGCCTAAATCGCGCTATCAAAGTTCCGAAGCAAAAACAGTATATATAGAATAGCTCCGAACTACCACTTGGAGCGTTGGCCGCTCCCCGGGCAGCACACCTTGCCCGGCGGGAGATCTCCCCTTTTCCTTCCACCTGCTTACAAGTCCGTATGGGTAGGTACCAGCCCTCTTACCTATTTCTACCGCCAAGTAGCAGTGTTTGTTATGTTCCGCTCTGAAGGGTATACAGAGTCAATATAATCACAGGCTATGAGATAATCCATCTTTGTCCTCAGAGGTGACAACGCATCTGTAGCCTTCTTTGTTTCAAGTTGTTTGCAGGTATGCAATAACCACTTACCATCAGGTAGACTGTAACTTTATTTGTCATTTAATTTTTATTAAAAAAAACTAGCTGGTCCCGGCGGCGCGTTGCTGCCGCAGACGAATTTGGAAGAGTTATATTGTTTAATTAGGAATGATAATACATTCATTAAAATTGAATGACGGATAACTTTCAAATAAAATTTCACGGTACGAGACGCGCGCCATCTACTGTATGTTAGTTGTACTATGCCTATAACCTTCGTCTATTATTCGCGTAATATTTTACCGCAATCTGATGAACGGTATGGCAGCGTATAAAATACGATCAAATTAAAACGTAAATTTTTATATATTAGAAGATATATATTAAAAAAACTCTTTTGCCCCCGTATGTTTTTCGGCTGTTATATGTTTATTTGTCAGAGCCTTTGTGGCCTCCTGTCGCCTTAACATCTATACGCATTGTCTGAAGTATCATAATATCATTAGATATAAGATATATATATATAGGTATTATTAGATTCGTCTTCATTCCGGAAAAGCCATAGGCTATTATAGTAAAATGGCTGTATGGTCACCGCACCACGATGACGCATACGCAACGAACAACAACCAAAGAAGCTAAATCACGCTATCGGAGTTTCCGAATAATTCTGCTGTATTAACAAGCTCCGTTTAATATGACAGAATTTTTAACCTTACCTAGTTAGAAGGTCTCCCTTTTTTTTCGATATCCAAAACCATACCAGCACGACGCTCATGGGAAATAATATGATAATGGCTTGAAGCACATTCCTTTTAATTCTGACGGATATTGCCTTTTTTATATTTATTTTCTTTGTTTTAATAAGCATTTACTTGATCCTTTATTACAGATTCACAGTTTATAGTGTACTATAAGACCCCTTAACCCCTTAGGCTATTGATTAGATTCGTTGAGTAAAGAAAGCATGACACAAAAGGCTCGCATATCCCAAGTCGCCTCTTACGACATCCACGGGACGAAATGTGGTGGATTCTCTTACTCCGTCATCACACGAGTGTAGACAGTTACAAGCAAATAAAGAAGAATAAAATGCAAAAATTACCTTGCCAATTCAACAACCAAACGCTGAAGCCTATAGAAATAAATTTAAAATGAGAAATATGTGGAAGGACCGTTTTCAAAGCAGCTATGATTACAAAATTATCGTGGTAGAGCCATGCTGCAGCTATATCATATGTGTAGCACGTATGGGACTGATTGACTGGGGAAGGACGACGCTCTCACAGAATACCAGCGCAAAATAAAAGTTTAATGCAGCTGTGTTTCGTATGGTGAGTGTAGAGAACCGGAGACACCTTTTACTATAATTTACTATTCCATCTTAGTCCCCAGGGGCAGGCCTCTGTCACTCTTGCTACCTGCGTGAAATAATTACCTACAATCGCGAGGCGCCCCCGGGGAAGAACGCAGTCGAGGCTAGCGCGTTCAGGCGATTGAATGTTAAAGTTTTTTAACGCTGTTTACGTAAATAGTTTTTTGTAAATACTTGTTGAAATACTCATCGAAATAGTTTTTGTTTAGTGTTTAGTATATTTAATTGTAGGATAAAATAGTTGGAAAAGTTTTAATGTAATTTAAGAATAATATATATGTATATTACCTATCTATTTCATAAATTATAATGGCAAAACGTCGTTCCTACTATAATTGTTGCAGGGATGGGAATGGATGCTTAATTAGAAAACAAAAGGATTCAGATATATTATTTTTTAAGTTTCATTCATTCATTCATTACAGCCCTTCACAAGTCCACTGCTGAACATAGGCCTCCCCCACGGAATGCCACAAAGCACGGTCCCGAGCCACCTGCATCCATTGACTTCCTGCATGTCTTACCAGGTCGTCACTCCATCTAGTGGGGACGCCCTACACTCGCCTGCCGGTACGAGGCTGCCACCGAGAACCTTTCTTCCCCATCGGTTGTCGGTTCTTCGAGCTATATGGCCGGCCCATTGCCACTTCAGCTTACTAATCCTTTGGGCTATGTCGGTTACTCTGGTTCTACTGCGGATATCCTCATTTCTAAGTTTATCACGCAGAGAAACCCCGAGCATAGCCCTCTCCATAGCTCGCTGAGCGACCTTGAGCTTCCTCATACGGCCAGCAGTGAAGGACCACGTCTCAGTTCCGTATGTCATCGCTGGCAACACGCACTGGTTGTACAATTTAGTTTTGAGGTTTTGAGGTATGCCTGACGAGAAGATGGGTCGTAATCTCCCGAACGCTGCCCAGCCGAGTTGAATCCGTCGATTGACCTCTCGGTCGAAGTTGGACTTACCTAGTCGGACTATTTGTCCCAGGTAAACATATTCGTCAACAACTTCGAGCTTAGTGCTCCCAACAACTACCGGCATAGGTGTGACATGGACATTAAACATGATTTTTGTTTTGTCCATGTTCATCTTGAGACCTATCCGTTGGGAGTCATTGAGCATAGTGCTTAGGTCCTCCAGCGATTCTGCCATAAGGACTATATCGTCGGCAAATCGAAGGTGAGTGATGTACTCGCCATTGATGTTAATACCGTATCCTTTCCAGTTCAGTAGCTTGAAAACGTCTTCCAATACAGCGGTGAAGAGTTTCGGGGATATTACGTCACCCTGTCTTACACCTCTCTGCAGTTGGATAGGTTTCGTACTCTGGTTCTGTACTCGGATAGCCATCGTAGCCCTACTGTACAAACACTTCAGCACCTCGATATACCGACAGTCCACTTGGCACCGCTGAAGGGACTGCAGCACCGCCCAAATTTCGACGGAATCAAAGGCTTTCTCATAGTCCACATACGCAAGGCAAAGTGGCAGATTGTACTCGTCGGTCTTCTGTACAATTTGCCGAAGGGTATGTATGTGGTCTATGGTGCTAAAGCCTTTTCGGAAACCGGCTTGTTCGGGAGGCTGGAAGTCGTCGAGTCTGCATGCGAGACGATTCGTAATGACTCGAAAACAGCACGTAGACGCGGCTCAGAAGGGAAATCGGTCTGTAGTTCTTCAAGAGAGCGTTGTCGCCTTTCTTGAAGAACAAGACCACCGCACTTCTGCTCCACGCCTCCGGTGTAATGCCACCATGGAGGTCGGAATTATAGAGCTTCTGAAGGACTTCAAGCACCGGTTTTCCACACGCTTTCAGAAGCTCCGCTGTAATTCCATCCTCGCCTGGGGCCTTGCCGTTTTTAAGGTGCTGGAGAGCCATTCGAATCTCGCTCAGACTGACGTCCGGGATATCATCGGAATAGTGTCGGATAAGACTTGCTCTTGGATCGTTACTCACACTTGCGCGTGGCTCCAACGATGACGTGTACAGCTGCCCATAGAACCTCTCAATCTCACTCAAAACCTCAGGTGTCCCGGAAACGATGCCACAATCGGTCTTCAGCTTCGACAGTTGGCTCTTTCTGGCAGACAGATCTCTGGCAAAGACTTTGGAGCCCTGGTTCCGCTCGATCGCTTCTTCAATACGAGCTGTATTGAAGTTGCGCAAGTCCCGCCGCATGCATTTGGAGATCTGTCTGTTCAGTTGCCTGTATGCTGTCAAATCTGCTGAAGACTGCAGCTTCATCTCCCGTCTAACAACCATGAGATTAAGAGTTTGATCGGAGAGTTTTTGTGTTCGTATTTTTTAAGTTACCGTAGGATAATGAAAGGTGAATTTATTTAATTTTTTTTGTTAGATAGATAGGTACTTATAGTGAAAAAAGAATTAAGTAACAATTTAACTACAGAAGTACCTAACTACTTTATTACAAAACTAAGTTGAAATTTACTTCACTACCCAAGTACCTACTTACACACCTATACTTGTCTTTTATAATTAAAATATTTTAAGTTATAATAACACAAAATACTGAAATTAAAGCTTTGTTTACAAGATTTTTAACTAAGTAGAATACGATCACATTTCTGTTAGGAATCGTATTTCGGGTTTATTTGTTGTTTACACTATCTACCTATTTCTTCGGATCCAAGCATCGCGATTGATTTTATCTGATTAATAATAACTATGTAGGTTATTAAAACGTCGGCAGGCGGTCAACATCAAAAGGAGTGCATCTTCTGTACGTAGTACTATTATTTATTCTGTGTCAGGGGCGGCAACGCATGTTTTGCTTTGTACTTTGAACTTGTATTTTGATTCTTTATAGAGGAAAGATGCTGATGTCTGTGGGCCACAGCTTCTACTTACCATCAGGTGGAGTGTGTGCCCGTTTCACCCTTATTCTATAAAAAAATACAAAACATGCATGCCTTAGTTGATCCTAATTTAATCCATAACATAGTTTTTGATATATTATAACTGAAACTAAAACTTACAGCATCAAAGGTTTTTCTTCGGTCATTTTGAGAAAATAAACAAAAACAGTCTAAACACCGCTTAATTACGATCACTGATAAAACACTTTTGTACTCAACGATTTCTGCTATCGGATGTCGATTGAACACCTCTCGATTAATATATTATTACGGTTTGTTACAGAAAAACACTTGAATATATTTAAATCACTATATGTGCCACAAAACTATCACAATGAACGGTGACAAATCAATCACAGTGAACAAACTGCCACTTCCTCTTCACTCACAACCTTAAACTAACACGCACAACCGTATCTATTGCCGTCAGTCAAGTACAAGTCACAGGACGTATTAATTCGAGCCTATCGAAGTAAACGTTATCTAGAAAACTATTGAATATCGCCGGGCGCTCCTTAACTTTACATTAAGTATGGTAGATAAGGCCAAGCGCAAATACTACAGACTAAGCGATAAAATAAATACTGGCCGCTATCGATGTAGTGTTCGATAAATTGTCGAACACGAGGATTATTTTAAATATATGGTGTTTCCTAGACAAAAAAAAACTAAAAGATCCTCATATTGCTAAAATTAACCGCGTAGTGGCGGTGTAAGAATATATCCTATCCCAAATATCCCGAGGATGTCGTAAGAAGCGACATCAACAGTAGCATATTTCTGGTAACAATTCAAAATTATAAAAAAATGCAGTTGCCAATCCACCTGCCAAGCATGGCATCAATGGGCTTATAGGCTGTAATGGATGGATTGCTAAAATTGGCTTTTGGTATATTATAATATCACTATATTATAATACACTAAGATATTATGTTTTAATCCAGTTACCAACCTTAGTTCCTAGAAAATGTTTCTTTTAAAACTTATTGGCAAACTGCATTTTAGTCCCGATTCACAAAGGACGTAAAATCAATTCGTTATTCGCATTCCTTGTAGATCCTAGAGGAACCAACATAGGTAATTATGGCTGTAGGTGAGAGAAGCAATATTTTACAAGTCTAGTGCAATAAATTTGTATAATTGACCACCTGACTTGTTAATTATGTCTATATTATTAAACTGAAAATTAATGTAAATCAGAATGGATAGAGATAATGTGTCGGATATGAATGAACCCACCGATGGGCCGTTGCTCCCGTATGAAAAAGAATTTAAACTTATTGTGCCTCAATGATTGTACTTAAACTTTAGTTCCATTGCATTTGCATAGTTAAGGCATTCGTTTTCGCAAAAAATTATCCTGATATCGTTTCTATACAATGAAGGGAAATTAAGGTGCTCTTTTGCATAGTGTAAAGCGTTTTCTGTATCTACAATCATATCAATACGTTTACTAATTATGATAAATTAATTTAGACGAATTCTTGGCGAACGTTTCGCGCACATATGTGCGGCTATACTTTCTCTTCACCCTATGTGCTTTCACTGTGATTGTTATAGAGCTTCTCAATTTATTTGTTTGGACAGGAAATTTTTATAATGTTCACCACATTATAGCCGAAGGTAAAACGCACTGCTTTTACACTTAGCTTAACAAAAGACACATTATAATCGGAAGGAAAGACAGAAAGAAGAAAGCTAATTGATAATATTCTTATTCGAGAATTATCGAACGTTGTTGCAATTGACCTACGCAAGACACTATTATAATAGAAATTTGTCACACATCAGCATTAATATCAAATTGTATCACGTAATTTTATCTGTGCCAGCCATATTCATGCATAATATGTCAATATTTCCAGTTTCAATAGTTGAATTGATAGAAGAATTTATGTCAATAAAAATGAGAAATTAATAAAAACAAATACAAAGCTAAAGAAAATATTGAGGATGTAGCATAAGAATGACAACCAATACATACTGCAGGTTGTACGTAGGTCACTCAATAAGTTTTGAGATGCTCGAAATTTAAAAATGGTACGCACCCGTATATGTTTCTAAAAAGCAAATTTAGTTAAAAATAGAACTCCATAAGCCAATTGCTCAATATTAAAAAAAAACAAAGTTCTATTAATTTTCCTGCAACGCTTCCCGCGCTTTTCATTTAAAACGATGGATCTTAACCGTGAACATTTGCGCGCTATGATATATTATGATTTTAAATTTGGTTTAACCGAACAAATAAGTTTACAACGGTTACAATCAGCATTAGGTGACTCAGTTCTATCATTCGCAACAATTTTTAGGTGGTTTGCTGAATTCAAAAGGGGTAAAATTAATCTTAAAGGTGATCAAAGAACCGGGGCCCCGCAAACAGCAGTAACGGCAGAAAATGTATGGACTACTGAAATGTTGGTGCGAGAAGACCCACGAATCACATATACAGACATCGAAAAGATTGTAGGCATTATAGTTCGGGGAGCATTCATACCATCCTACATCAACATCTTGGAGTGAGGAAGCTTTGTTGTCGATGGATCCCCCGTTTGCTCTCCGAAAGTGAGCAAACGGGTCATGCGTCTACGTTTTGAAAACGGGGCATCTAGGCGTGTTTCAGAAATCGTTACTGGTGACGACACATAGATCTATTAATATGATCAGGAAAATAAAAGGCAATCATCGGTATGGATCTACTCAGAAGGACAGTTACCGACAAAACTGCAAAGACCTCGCAACGTCGGCAAAAAAATGGTGGCAAGTTTTTTTTGCGGAGCGGACATTTGTCGATGTCAATGCTGAAAAATTTTAGGTCAGTTAACTCTGAATGGTATACTACAGTTGCATCACTCAAAACTTTTCAAGCTGTGCGGGAGAGAAGACCAAAGACCGGGCTTCGGGGAATCATGCTGCATCACGATAACGCCTCTTCACATACCTCCCTTAGAACAAAAGCATTTATTGAGGAATCTGGTGTTGAAACTCTAAGTCACCCACCCTTTTTTTTTTTTTTTTTTGCGGATGGAAAATCATCTAATGACGCCTTTCGCTGTGGGTGGAGCGGAAGGGTGTCAGACTTTACTGACTAAAACCATCCGTGTTCCTTCAGTGCCCTTACGTTCCGGAGCCGCGGTATCTCTTTCGAACAGCCCGCAGCCCCGGCAGGCGTCGGCCCTTGCGGGCCCCTTCACGCTGCTGACAGCTCTTTGAGGCGCGCGTGGAACAAAACGCGCCGTCGACACGGCCTGTCGTCGTTAGACGGACGGACGGCGAGCTACCATTGCTCGCCGTCCACAGGTCCGCGCCTACGGTGGTCAGGGGCCACGACGTAGCCCCCGACGCCCGGGCGTCTCCGCGGCGGCCGGGAAGGAAAGCTGTTGCTCTTTCCTTCTCCCGCTCCGCCACCTCCTTCGCTAGCATCACTGCTTCGCAGAAGGTGGTGACGGCATCCATTCCGTCTCGCTCCGGACCATGGCTTCGACCAGGGCCGGACGCGAGAGGTCGCCGCCGCCTATCGCCGCTACGAGTACAAAGTCACCCACCCTACAACCCTGACTTAGCTCCTTGTGATTTCTTTTTGTTCCCAAGAGTCAAAGAAAAAATAAAAGGCAAGTTTTTTTCAAGCGCCGAAAAAGCCGTGGCTGCCTACGAAGAAGCGATTTCCGACCTGTCAGATCAAGACTGGCAAAAGTGTTTTCAGAGTTGGTTTAGGCGAATGGAACTTTGTATAGAGCATGATGGAGAATATTTTGAAAAGATGTAAAATAAATATTAATAGAATCTAGAATAATTTTTGTATATCTCAAAACTTATTGAGTGACCTACGTACCACGAACGGAATAGCTCGACTCGGGCACGGACCCGCTCTTATAGAATTCCTGCGTAAAATAGCAGCAGATGATGTGACCTTTCCAATCAAATCTACCCATTCGTGCTTCTTTTATATAGAATAAGAGTGACAAATAGGCACACAGAACACCAGATAGTAAGTGATTGCTGTGGCCCATGGATATCTAAATTTTTCCTCGATTAAGAATGAAAATGCTGATACGTTGTCACCCCTGACGACTAAGATTGAATGCCTCGTTACCCGTAAAAAGGGTCTCCGGTTTATACACTCACCATATGAAACACAGCGGCATTAAGCTGCTATTTCACGCTGGTATTCTGTGAGGGCGTGGTCTTTCTCCGGTCGAACCGAAAAATTGGTGGTGCAGTCATAATAAAGCTGTCACAGCTCCTACCCGTGCAAAAGGATGAGCACAATATGTTCCGACATTGTAAAATTATCACGATCGGAAGCAAGCATCTGACACGCGCACATTGTAGGGAATGAACGTCTCTTCATTGTAGGGAGTAGAGGCGTCTTAATTTTAATGCGTACCTCATCGGTACCGCGACCTCGGTCGTACACATGTCGTATATTAAGTGATAAATGTATACATTTTAATACTATGTAAGGCACGCAAAAATAGGCAACGAGGTCGTGAACTAGATGTTGATAGGAATTCTATGATGAACGTACACTCTAATGTTTTAAAATTGTAAAGTTGTATGTTTTTGTTGTTGTTTTTTTTAGTTTATCGTACATAATACACTGGTCACAAAAATTAAGGGATATAAAAAAATCTAAATTTTTAAAGGGAATTAAATTTCCGAAAAAAGCTTTTTAGTGAAATAATGAAAAAAACATTTTTGATGCCCGTAACCTTTTATAAGACGAGCAAAAATTTGGATCTTTTTTTTCGGTCGTTTCCTTAGGATCACTCCAGAACCAAACATGATAAAAAAATCATGGCCAGATCTGAAGACTAGACACTTGGAGCTACAATTTTCTTTTTTCTTTTTTTGCTGTACGATCTTTTTCCTCGAAGTTACAGCTTGTTGAAAATCACCCAAAAAATTATATCCCTTAATTTTTTTGACTAGTGTAGTTCAAAAATACCTAATATTACACTTATTCTACTTACTCTTTATATTTTATTTTTTTATAAAACTGAAGTGACAAGCGAATTTAATAGTCCACCTGATGGTAATAAGTGGCTACTGCGGTCTATGGACACCTGCAGCCTACTTCAAATTAAGAAGGCTACAGATAAGTTATCACCCCTGAGAACTAAGACGGAATGCCTCACAACCTGTAATTATACTGGCTCGCTGTACCCTTCTGACCGTGTAGTGGTGGTGTAAGAATATCCACTATCCCATATCGTCCCGTGGGTGTATAGACGACAGAGGGAAACGAACCAGAGATGAGCAGCAGCGTCTTCCTAATAGAACTAAAAATAAATAAACGCGGTTGCCAACCTGCCTGCCAAACGTGGCAACTATGGTGGACATTTCCTTACCTTAAACCTTCTCAGAAATGAGAGAAGACCTGAGCCCAAGAGGGATCCAAGAGCCCAAGGACGTATATAGGCTGTAACTTTACTTTTATACATAAAATATATCAAGACGGAATGAAAGCCTCCTTCTGTTTTTTATTCAATTAAAAATTAGTAATTACGACACCATTTGGATGCTTGGCGGTTCACCACTGTACGATTTCCTAGGAGTTCACTGCCTCGCACGACGACTTATGGACCTTCAAGAAACGAGGTAACTTCTTTTTTTTTTCTTTTTTTTAATAAATAATGGTGACAAACGAGCACACAGTCCACCTGATAGTAAGTGGTTGCTGTGACCCATAGACATCTACATCTATCTTCGTTTGCGAATTTAAATGCAGATGCGTTGTCAGCTGTGAGGACTAAGATAGAATGCCTCTTTTCCAGTAAAAAGGGTCTCCGGTTCTCTACACTCACCATACGAAACACAGCAGCGTTAAGCTGCTATTTTACGCTGGTATTCTATGAGAGCGTGGTCCTTCCCCGGTCGAGCCGACCCATTCGCATGTGTTGCAGTTGTTCTTGACACTTTCCATCAGGTGAACCGCTCGTTGTCCCAACTTCTATAAAAAAATACCGTTACCGTTACAGCCTATTAGAGTTTACTGCTGAACATAGGCCTCCCCCATAGATTGTCTCATAGGGGAGATATTTGCCATTGCGGGTTGGCAACCGCAGTTTGTTATTTTTTTGTCGTTATTAGGAAGACGCTGCTGCCCATCTCCTGACTTTTTTCCCTCTGTCATCTCTTACGACACGGTGTGATATTCTCTTTTAGATTATAATAATAGTAAGTCTTAAACAAATTAATAACTCGCATTGATCATGAGCTGTTATAAGCCTAGTTGGAATACTAGGTCATAGTTATTAAGTTACGTTTTGTCCTTGGTTCTTAATAAGTCTGCAAAATTTTTCACATTATTTAGACGTCCGGAAGTTGGCGAAAACTGAATTTAAAAATTCCATTACATCCGTACATACATATCCCTACATATATTTACTAGGTAGACTGCTAGAGTACAAGAATATTACTAGTAATAGTACTAGAGTATTACTAGACGGTTCCGTGGTGTAGTGCCTTAGCAATGAGTTGCGGCGTTGAGGCCCGCGAGTTCAAATCCCGCACGGAACAAGTATTTTATGGCCTACAAGTAATTGGTCCGGGTCTGGATGTTTGTCCTTGTAAAATTTATATATTATGTAAACTGCCTCCAATATACCGGAGAAAATACTAGTGTGGGGGTAAAGTTTTATAAAAAAAACGAAAAGAAAAGAAAAAAGGTGGTTGGACCTCCTTTCTGCCTAGAAGTCCGTCTGGTCTGGTCCTGTTGTGTTCCAGTCAGGGTATAGACCGTTACCGATATAGTTACAGCCTATCAAAAGTCCACTGCTGAACATAGCCCTCCCCCATAGATTGCCTCGTAGGGGGGGATATATGCTGTTGTTGCCGCGTAATTGCCGGTTGGCAACCGCAGTATTTCATAATTTTCAGTTGTTATGAACTTATTTATTTATTTATAGGAATAAATTCTTATCTTTATTATCAACAAGATGCTGTTGCCAATCTTTTGTTTCAATTTCCTCTGAAGCCTCTTACCACTCCACGGGTAGTGGATATTCTTACGCCTAATAATTGTATAATTAACAATAATTATAAAAATATATAAAAATAATAAATAAATATATTTAATTCTCACACAAACATCAAGTAAAAATAGATATTTTAATTGTTATGAGCAGGTTGCATAATATTTATATATAATATAAAAATCAATTGCTGTCCGTTAGCACATGAGTAAAGAAACCGTTAGTCCGCGAAAACTCAAAAAGGACTCAACCCATTTTGATTAAATTTTTTGTGTATGTTTGAATCTCTGATGGGGATCCATGATCCCTGGATGGTTTCAATTCACAATTGGACCCGGTAGGTGGCGCTGTTGTCGAGATCCAGAAATCATCCGTGCAAAGAATACAATGAATTTGGAGTCAATATGATGTATATGTTGTTCTTATGATTGCGAGATGTAATAAACTAAAACATTTCTTTCCAAACAAAAGATACGGCTTCTAGGGACCCCAAAACGTGCCCCAATCGATTGTCCCAAATTTTAGCATGTCTCTAACATGTTAAAATTTGGTAATAATCGAGTGATTTCGAAGGTTAAATGCAAAAATAACAAATACCATCCATATTTCATGTGATAATAGAACTGACAATTGATATGACATCGAAGTGCCTCGTTCCAGGCGCCATATTGGAAGATAAGACGATTTGTGTTAGCAAATAAAAGCGACTAACTGATCAGGATGTTGGCGGGTGCAATTGCTCATTACTTATCGCAAGTAAATATTTTGTCTGAACGTTTGTCATATTATTTGAGGCTGCGCTCATTCATAGGAAAGACCATTGTTTTGTTGTGATATCTTGATTTTTTTTATAGAATAAGGGTGTCAAACGAGCACACAGTTGACATGATGGTAAGTGGACGCCTTGGCCCATAGACATCTACTTTTGCCTCGATTAAGAATCAAGAGATATAATGCGTCGTTATCAGTAAAAATTAATGGCCTCCGGTTCTCTGCACTCATCATACGAAACACAGCATTAAGCTGCTATTTTACGTTGGTATATAATAAAAATTATGTACATAATAACGCGGCAGCGTGGTGATACCACGTATAAAATACGTTATTTAGTGTTACAACACAACTTCCGATTAATACGCAAAATATTATGTACTGCCAATTAAACACTCGCATGTTATGGTAAATATACGCTGTGTCGTGAAGTCATAAAATAATCTATCACCCCATTAAGTCCGCGGATCGTCTATGTGGTAGAGCCATGCTGCAGTTATATATATTACTGGTATAGTTGTAGCACGAATGGGTCGGCTCGACCGGGGAAGGACCACGCTCACAGAATACCAGCGTAAAATAGCAGCTTAACGCGGCTGTGTTTCGTATGTTGAGTGTAGAGAACCGGAGACCATTAATTTTTACTGGTAAAGAGTGAGTATGTGCTCGTTTGTCACGCTTATTCTATTAAAAAAAAACAACATATCAAAACAAAACAACTTTTACTGGAAACAAGGCATTCCATCTTAGTTCTCACGGGTGACAACGCATCTGAATTTTGATTCTATTTTTTTTTATTCATATAGGCTCATAAAAACATAAATATACAAAAAAAAAATTACTAATTTTAACAGATGGCAGTTTCTATCAATGTAAACATTATATATATAATTTATAGACATAAAAAAAAACAATAATAATTGAATATAATACAAGCGAACACTAATTTAAGTTATACTGTTGAGATTATTCTGTGTGTAACTTGATAGACTTTCAAATGACCATGGGTTTATGTCATTAATGTAATTGTCAATTGTATAATATGCTTTTCTAATCAAAGTGTTTTTACATACTTTTTAAATTTATGTAAAGGCAAGTCAATCATTGAATCAGGTATTTTGTTGAAAAATCGAATGCCTTGTGCCATAAATGAATTGTAAGTTTTCTTTAGTCTAAAAATTGGTATAACAAGTTTATTTTTATTTCTAGTATTAAAGTCATATATGTCACTATATTTATTATATGTACTTATGTATATTTTTCCTAACAAATAGTATATTAGAGTATATGTATTGAGAAGCAACAGTTAAAATGCCGTCATTTGATGTAGACGTTTATGAGCCACAGCAACCACTTACCATCAGGTGGACTGTGTGCTCGTTTTTCACCCTTATCCTATAAAAAAATGTCGTTACAGGCGAATATGGGAAATACCTATATGGCAATCTAGGTATTGCTAGGGGAATATTATAGCTTCCAATGACGGTACAACGTACAACCTCCCCGTTACGCCAGGCGTGTAACGCTCAGACCGATGATGTGGAGCAGCGTCAGAGACGAAAGACCGCTGATACTGCGATCGTCAATCTGTAGCCAAAAAAAAATTCCTACCTACGATGGAAAGGTCCGAGTCCAGCTGTAGAATTCTACGGCCTGATTTAGAAAATGTTGTTACTAAAAATAACAATTATAAAGTTTAAAGTCTCGCACACAATTTTTCTAACACGCGTCTATCTATCTATCTATCTAAATAACGGGATCTTTTGAAATTTTCACCAACTTGTAGACGGCCGATTGACTTAAAAATTTGCACTATAGAATGGAATAAAATAGAATAATTTTTTATTCAATATAGATTACATGTGTAATTCTTATTGAAAGTCATTTTTTACTTTACCACTGGTTCGAAAAAGAAACCTCTGTCCTGGGAAGAACCAGCAAGAAACCCAGCGGGACTTTTTTAAAAGTAAATTTTACATTAATGGTTGTGCAAACTATTTAAGTACAAAATTTATTTTAGAAACTGCTTGGAAGCGACCACCTCATTCCCAGGAGTTATTATCAACCAAGATATATTGTATATATACTACATTGTATAGTTACTATACAATGTAGTCCTAAGTTCTAAGCTAATTTTCCATTCCACCATTGTAAACAACAGTTATGTTTCTTTTATGCCAAACGAGCTAACACTGCAAGATCGTAAGTCTACTGCAGTCCATGAACACTGCAACTAATTTCAAAAAAGAATTTGTAACCTTCTATAATTAAAGTTGGCTGCAAGTGTTTATGAGCTGCAGAAGCCACTTACACTGCAGTGGACCGTAAGATCTCTGAAAAAGCCTGGTCACTACGTTACTCCACAGCTTCACTTACCATCAAGTCGACTGTATGCTTGTTTGTCACTATTACTTCATTAAAAAATATTCTTAAATAGTACATAAACAGTGCCAATGTTATTAAAGTTAGTACTTCCATTATCCACTCTGTAAGCTTGAAAATGGTACTAAAAATATAGTAAGTAACATGCTATAGGTCCTCAGATCAACTAGCAGCTCAGACCTCTTTTGGAACGAAGTTTCTTATCGGACAGTACAATTGGCGGATGGGGTCTAGGCGAGAAAAGTGTAAGATTTTTCCATCACGACCTTCTGACGTAGTGTAGACGGCCTTGGCGGCTATAAGGAAGTGAGATAGAATAATATCAATCTCCTCGCAATTCGCCTTATCTTGCCATGAAAGAAATATTATTTTATATTAAATGACGCTTTATTTTAATAGACGCTAGTAATACATTTATTTGTATTTGTTAATCAATAATATAATATGTTTATCAACAATAATATACTACGAAAGGAACTTCGTTCCAACCGAGTGTTCAGTGTGACACTCACATGTTTTTATCTCATGGGATGATAGTTAGTGCTTTGCAAACAATACTATTTACTAGAAACAGAATCCAATTTACAGACCCACTGTCTGTAAATTATTTTAATTTTATTCAAATATGTACCATATTATACAAAAACATACCTACTTATATAAAAATAATTAATGTATTATTATAAATATTGATAGTTATATAATATTATATGTGAATCACTTTCACTGCAATATATAAGAGATTTTATTAGAATAAAAGCATTTCTAACAAATTTATAGTTTAAAGAGCTCAAGATTGGTATTTCATTTGTCAAACTCTTTTCGCAAAATGAAGTAAGGCCAATGTTCAAAACAGTAATTAAAAAACCTGACTATGTAAAAAAAGGTTTACTGAAAAGAGGAACCTAACCCTTCTTCCGAGCCAGTTGAGGAAAAAAGTTAAGGTTTAATATAATTTAAAAAGTTAACTTGATGTTTATGAGCCACAGCAACCATTTACCATCAGGTGGACTGTGTGCTCGTTTTTCACCCTTATCCTATAAAAAAATGTCGTTACAGGCGAATATGGGAAATACCTATATGGCAATCTAGATATTGCTAGGGGAATATTATAGCTTCCAATGACGGTACAACGTACAACCTCCCCGTTACGCCAGGCGTGTAACGCTCAGACCGATGATGTGGAGCAGCGTCAGAGACGAAAGACCGCTGATACTGCGATCGTCAATCTGTAGCCAAAAAAAAATTCCTACCTACGATGGAAAGGTCCGAGTCCAGCTGTAGAATTCTACGGCCTGATTTAGAAAATGTTGTTACTAAAAATAACAATTATAAAGTTTAAAGTCTCGCACACAATTTTTCTAACACGCGTCTATCTATCTATCTATCTATCTAAATAACGGGATCTTTTGAAATTTTCACCAACTTGTAGACGGCCGATTGACTTAAAAATTTGCACTATAGAATGGAATAAAATAGAATAATTTTTTATTCAATATAGATTACATGTGTAATTCTTATTGAAAGTCATTTTTTACTTTACCACTGGTTCGAAAAAGAAACCTCTGTCCTGGGAAGAACCAGCAAGAAACCCAGCGGGACTTTTTTTTTTAAAAGTAAATTTTACATTAATGGTTGTGCAAACTATTTAAGTACAAAATTTATTTTAGAAACTGCTTGGAAGCGACCACCTCATTCCCAGGAGTTATTATCACTATATCTTGGTCTCTATATAACCACTATTATTAACCACTCGTATCAAGGGCCGATGACAATACAATAATTTAATAACTTTATCCTAGTATCCTAATCAGGATCACCAGGATTAAATAAAATAATTATCAAGATCATCACATGATCAGTACATGTTGTTTAAGTTTTTTTTTTAAACTCATATTGTTTAAATGACCGCTTTAGTATTCAAGTAGTTATTTGCTCACTAAGTGTACAATAAGGTCTTAATGTTTATTACAAAATGGTACTTAGTAGTAATTTTTAGGGCCGCGTTTTATACATTCGGAAATCCGTTTCGAAAAACCTTTTCGGAATATCGATTCGGGATTCCGTAAATACATCACACACTTACGTTTATTTTCCTTCGGAATAACAAGGCTCAGTTGAGAGACGACGAATATGGACGACGATTTTCTGATTGCGATTGGTTGTTACTGGTTGCATCCCTTTATACCCTTATATTGCAAGATAGTCAATATTATGTAAAAAGAGACAAATTACTAGCCCATTCATAGATTTTTTTTTTAAACTATCGGATGTCTATAAACTCTTTCTACGAATTATTAAGCAAAATAATAGGAAAGGTTACGAAAAGAGATACACATATAAGAATACATATAAAAACATACATAAACACATCTACACGCTTCAGTCGTGCGATGCACACTGGGCGCGTTCCGTACGGAATTTACGAATGTGTGATGCGACTAGTACAAAATTTTTGTAAGACTTGCGTTCGGAACGGCTTTGCGGGATTCCGAACGCACAGGCAATCATGCGGAATTTCGAATCGAAGAAAATTTCGAACGGAAAACTATTATACGTGTGTGATAGGTCCTTGATATGATATGGATTTGCTGCGTTCGAAATCCCGAATCGATATTCCGAAACAGTTTTCGAAACGAAATTCCGACTGTATCTGGCCGGCCTTACAGGCGTTAAGGTGTTGCAAAAAAAAAACTTTAAGTACACATTATTATTAATTATTAATAAAATATTAATAATTTTAATACATGTAATTATTTAACTAAACATTAAACAATTTTAAAAGAGAGCATGAAAGGTTATCATAATGTTTTCTTATATTTACGCGAAGACTACACATTAAATGAAACTAATTTTTACGGATTATATCGCGTTTAATTTAACTTTTTAATTCCCGACGTTTCGGGTGCTTTACAGCACCCATGGTCACGGGGGGGACTGAGGTGTTTGACGTCCCAATGTCATAGTTAGCCCGGCTACCTTCACTTTTTTAATATTAATTTTTGGTTCGATCTACGCAGAATGAACTTACAGTATCTTGAAGTCTAGCAGTGGTATACTTGGGTTTGGATTTAATTTTATTAATTATAGGATCCCAAGCAGATGGCAGCACCCATCCATCTTCTCTATTGAAATTAGGCTGTTTTTAATTTCAATAGCCTCGCGAATCATCCTAGGTAGGAGTCGGTGTTCTTTTGCGAGTCTATCAAATCTAATGTAATGGCGGGGACGATCTTGAACATGTTCAATAGTATAGTAGCCGGGCTAACTATGACATTGGGACGTCAAGCACTTCAGTCCCCCCCATGACCATGGGTGCTGTAAAGCACCCGAAACGTCGGGAATTAAAAAGTAAAATTAAACGCGATATAATCCGTAAAAATTAGTTTCATTTAATGAAAGGTTATTTCAAATTCTTGGTAGAAAAACATAAAATAAAAAAAATTGATTATTTAAAAATACATCTCTTCTTTGAAAACAATTTTCTACTACGAAATTTTTTAAATTTTTACAAAAACAACTTCTTTGTTTCCTTTTTAATAGAGGGTGGTAGTTTATTAGTATAATATGCCTCGAAAGTGATAAACCGCAAAGTCAATAAACAAAAAGCTATTGACATGATTTATACACGGATTTGTGTTTGGTGGGAATCTACTTATACAAACTAAATCGCTTCAGTTTCCGCTTATAAGCTGTCATGATCCAATCATAATATTTTACTATACAATGTAGTCCTAAGTTCTAAGCTAATTTTCCATTCCACCATTGTAAACAACAGTTATGTTTCTTTTATGCCAAACGAGCTATCACTGCAAGATCGTAAGTCTACTGCAGTCCATGAACACTGCAACTAATTTCAAAAAAGAATTTGTAACCTTCTATAATTAAAGTTGGCTGCAAGTGTTTATGAGCTGCAGAAGCCACTTACACTGCAGTGGACCGTAAGATCTCTGAAAAAGCCTGGTCACTACGCTACTCCACAGCTTCACTTACCATCAAGTCGACTGTATGCTTGTTTGTCACTATTACTTCATTAAAAAATATTCTTAAATAGTACATAAACAGTGCCAATGTTATTAAAGGTTAGTACTTCCATTATCCACTCTGTAAGCTTGAAAAATGGTACTAAAAATATAGTAAGTAACATGCTATAGGTCCTCAGATCAACTAGCAGCTCAGACCTCTTTTGGAACGAAGTTTCTTATCGGACGGTACGAATTTGGCGGATGGGGTCTAGGCGAGAAAAAGTGTAAGATTTTTCCATCACGACCCCTTCTGACGTAGTGTAGACGGCCTTGGCGGCTATAAGGAAGTGAGATAGAATAATATCAATCTCCCTCGCAATTCGCCTTATCTTGCCATGAAAGAAATATTATTTTATATTAAATGACGCTTTATTTTAATAGACGCTAGTAATACATTTATTTGTATTTGTTAATCAATAATATAATATGTTTATCAACAATAATATACTACGAAAGGAACTTCGTTCCAACCGAGTGTTCCAGTGTGACACTCACGCATGTTTTTTTATCTCATGGGATGATAGTTAGTGCTTTGCAAACAATACTATTTACTAGAAACAGAATCCAATTTACAGACCCACTGTCTGTAAATTATTTTAATTTTATTCAAATATGTACATATTATACAAAAACATACCTACTTATATAAAAATAATTAATGTATTATTATAAATATTGATAGTTATATAATATTATATGTGAATCACTTTCACTGCAATATATAAGAGATTTTATTAGAATAAAAGCATTTCTAACAAATTTATAGTTTAAAGAGCTTAAGATTGGTATTTCATTTGTCAAACTCTTTTCGCAAAATGAAGCAAGGCCAATGTTTAAAACAGTAATTAAAAACCCGACCCTTCTTCCGAGCCAGTTGAGGAAAAAAGTTAAGGTTTAATATAATTTAAAAAGTTAACTTATTTATTTTTTTTTTTATACTAGACAATATAATATGAATTAACTACTAAAAATATTCACAAACTAGCCCAGCAAGACAGAAAATCATTGTTTACAAGTTTTCAACCTATCACACAAGCAACATATAATTATGGCTTATTTAACTTAGCACTGGTACCGTTTTTCAAGTAAGCCGATTTTTATGGCTCATGATGATAATAAAAAATATGCTGAGTGTTGTGGAACACTCGGTTGGAATGAAGTTCCTTTCGTAGTATATTATTAATGATAAACATATTATATTATTGATTAACAAATACAAATAAATGAATTACTAGCATCTATAAAAATGAAGCATCATTTAAAATAATATTTCTTTCATGGCAAGATAAGAAAAAGTGCGAGGGAGATGTTATTAATCCATAATGAGATGTTATGAAACAATAATGATATTATTTCATCTCGCTCAGACTATAGACGGGGGTCGTGACGGAAAAATCTTACACTTTTTCTCGCCTAGCCCCCATCCGTCAAATTCGTACCGTGCGATAAGAAACTTCGTTCCAAAATGTACTTAGTAGGTACAATAAATTTATAAAACAAATGCTTTTAATTAAATAATTAGCATTCCATATGTTACAAGTTCTATTTTGAAATATGTTTGCTATGCAGTGCATGCTATATATTATATTTAAATTTAAATGTGTTGCATTACAAATTACAATGCTGTATTGTCGTGAGTATATTATTATTTATAATAACTTTATGCAACATTCTCTTCTTGGGTTTCAGGAAAGATTTAGCGGCTAAAGTAGATTAATAGCTATGAATTTGTTTATTTATTTAAAATCTTTATTGCACTTAAAATGTACAATTGGCGGACTTAATGCCTTTAGGCATTCTCTACCAGTCAACCTCAAGCTAAGCAGAGAAACTTAAGCAGATGCCATAAAAACATGAGAATATCTATATGTGAATGTAAATATAAAAATATACACACCATATGTGTAATTACAAAAATAAATATATATAACTACAAATAACCTAAATAATATACTCTATACCTGATACATAACATACATAATTTTTAAATAATACATACATTTTAAGCATACTTACATACGAACATATTATACAAAAACAACTTGAATAATTTATAATATCGAGCCACACATTAGCAGAAACGTTTAAATAAGAAAGTTAGTTGCTGGAAGAAGAAAGGTAGTGATCAGTCACCATTCTCTTAAAGGCTGCAACAGAGTCGGTTTCCTGATATGAGGAGGTAATTTATTCCATGAATTTATTGGTTGGTAAAACAGTTAAGGTTAATTTAATTATTTAAAAAATTTAAGCTAAATAAACAGCTAGGTACTCAGTTAAGACAGATTCAGATTCTAGTGTTTATTATTATTTAACTTGTTTTTAAAGTTTTTAAACAAAAAGGCTACCAGCATTTCTTTTGAAAGTACAAACTTCTAAAACCTTTTCTGAAATTTCAAACATGTATTATATATTGTAATGAACAAATATATAAATGTTTATTACAAGACTCATTCCTAATTTAATTATTGAAAAGTAAACTCAAAAAATGAGTACAAGTTGCATGTAAAATAAAGCTAAGGAAATTAAAAAATATGACTATCCTTTTTTAATTTTTTTTACAAGTAATTATTATTCACAAAATCTGTAGAAAACGGACATTAATTAAAATTGAGCATACTATTGTTAGCTTTTGTAAGTTTCCAGATTGAACTTCAGTTTATTTCTAAAAACTAAATTTTTACAAAATTAAAGGAAATAATTTGAATATTTCAGAAGATCAGAGGGTTCAGGAGATAGTGCATGTATATACAATTACCAAACACTCACCTGTTTACAGCCTGTGTTCCTTGATCCATTATATCGTTCTTGATTAAGCACCCGGGAGTTTCAGATTTGTCCGTAACGTATTGTACTTCTACATCCTCCAAAATCACAGCCCGATCTGCATTAGTTTGGTTCAACTTATCACTAGACAAACTTTTGGACCTATATCTAGAGTTTAATGGAACTAGTGTTTTATCACCGAATGTGCTACTCAAACCGTTCAATTTAGCATCCTTTCGAATATTATCGCTAATTAAATTAGATGACATTTCGCACAATCAAAACAAACACTGCGGATTAGTACGCGTACGTCAACGTCAAATCAACGTAATGTCAATCTTGACTTCGCCGCGCTACTGACGTTTGTAGGCAGAAATCAAACGTTTTGCTAGTGCCTCAACGTTGAATAAAATAAAGCTACTCGACCGAGTTGACAACATCATACCTCTCTGTTAAATATAAAACGGTATTTCAATTTTTTATTTATCCGTATAGCCTACTCGTGACATCATTACGTTTAAAAACCGAAATGTATTTCAATGTCGGATAGGAAGGAACACTTGGAACGCAAACGAGGGTGAAGGCGAAATCGAATCTATTGTGTAACGCAAATCGCTATCTACTTTGAATACAGTGCGAGCCGTCAATAAAACTAAACAATAGATAGGCTCACAATTCAATAGGAGTCATAATAATAAGAATAGGAAATAGTCAGTAAAATAAGTAAAAAATAGGAAGTATATATTATATAATAGGTACCTAACTATTTTTCACAAACTAATTTATAGGTGTGTACTATGGTCATATGTGTAATAATAAATAATAGTACATCTTTTATTTCTCTGTTAAATGTTAAATTATGATAAACATTATATCATGGGAAAATGTGAGATTTTTGTAATATTATTTTTATATTTTAAAAACAGTATACAAAAGTACAGTTCTTAAAATACAGAGCAAAGAACTTTTCGAGGCTAGGCAGGCTAGGTACCATTTAGCCATAAAAACGTGTTCAACGACACAAATACCTACGTAATATGAATTTTTTTTACCCTGTCCATGAACATGAACGACACCTTCGATCAAATAACACAACGATCTATGCTTGACACAAACTACACTACCCAGTACCCAAACAAGTAATTTACAATTTGTATGTGAATAGCACACAATAATAGAGATACTGACGCATAATAGAAGGTACAAGCTAATTACAGACAAGAGACGGATTATAAAAATTAGTAAGTTGAGTTCAGTTAAAACAATTTTATTTTCCAATACTTTTATGCGTAATATGGTTAGGTAGCTACGGTATACGGTTCGTTATCCGATAAATTTTCTGTTGTGTTACATTTTAGTAGCACATCAATATTCTAAGTCGTTAATTAAGTATCAGAAATAAGAAAAAATATTTAAAGACTAAGCATCTGAACTTCAAACTATGATTTACTCACGTTTTACGACCCCTTGTAAAACAAAACTGATTTTTATGGAGCAATTTATTTACATTAAAAAAACTTAACATTTGATCTAGAATTTTTTTTTTAATTTTTTACTGAGCGTTGGCAGTACAGAAATAGGTCTAAAATTAGTGGGGTCCAATGTACTAGCAGGTATAACTTTCAAAGCTCAAAATATCTGAAATGGCTAACAATTTTACGAAACAAAAAAAATACAATCAGTTTGTCAAACCCCTAGGAAAATAGTTACTAGAAAAGATATTTTAATTTAGGTTATATACATAAGAAATAAAAAATTCAAACCAAGTGAAATGAAATGAATTTATGAAAATGCTGTGGTAAAACGATTATTTTCACCAATTTATGTTACTTAATTTATTAAAATAATAGCATAATATGTTAGAAGAACATATTTTTAACCCTTACCCTTTAAAATTAAAAGTAAAATAGTTTTATTATTTTTCTATTAATATTTTAAAAGTACTATAAAACCACAATAAAAATCCGCGTTTTGATCAATTCAAATTGACAGCCGCAAGGCTTTCCAGGGGGGTTGCGTCGCTCGGCCCTCTGCCCGACGTTTGCCATGCATTGCATACGAGAATATAGTGTTACCGACCGACAAGTCTTAGTAATTTATAAAGTAAAATATTTTATTATTATTTTTGATGGCCGACTATATTTATTTTAGAGAAATTATGATTCAGACGTAATGGAAAATAAAAACAAGCTATTTTTACAAATAAAAGAAAACGAAAAATTTTGAGAATTTAGTTAAAAGTTTGGTAAATTTATCTTATACTAGCTAGTTGGTTATGCATGATTATACATAACAAGGGTTGCGTGCTTATTAGCTTATGGTTTAACTTCAGTTCAGGCAAAGTAATAAAATCCCAAGTGCTGATGAGATAATAACGGAAAAAGTTAAAAGTAAAGAGATTTTTTTTATTATTTTACTTTAGGTTGTCTTTTTAACTACAGGAGATAAAATGTGCAGTTAAAGAATGCCAAAAGATATGAGAATGATTGAAATTTTTTGAGCAGCTGTATTAATAAAAAAAAAGAGCTGGCCTTCAATAAAATGATATACTTTTCAAATTGTGTGTTGGAATTTAAAGCTCGAAAAAGTGCTCTAAGGCGATAATAAAATGTGCATAAATAAGGAAGTTAAAACAAGAATTATATCTACTGGTACTGGATATATCCAGCATCATATTGTTCTTGCCTATGGAGACATCCCACCGTACCTCTGCGGTTGTATGAAGCAAAGCGTAATTAAGTTTGCCAATGGTGAAAACAAACGGCGGAGCATTGTATGGTTGCGGCAAGGAAAGAAGAGGTGGAGCATGTAAAACTCATCGGAAATATGTCGTCTCAAGGAATACCAATGATAGCCGTAATTGCAGACGCATGTAGAGTAAACGTTCATACGGCACAAGCTACGATGCTTCCTATAACGCTTCGACAATTGGTGACCAGCACAGTAAAGTGGACCTGTACGATGGGGTAAAAAATTAATAAAAAAATAAAAAAAATATTCTGTCACATGTTCCCGATCAGAAAACAAAGGAAGTGAGCCACCAGATCATATGTCATTCAAGAAATTTTGTGTGTTCAACAGGTAAAAGGTCTTTGTCAGACCACGGACCTATGCTTACAAATGCTTGACCTTATATTACAGTTGCTGAAGTTCCTAGAACAGAAAAACTTTATTGAAAGGAGCACTGTTTTACAAAGTGCAAACTCGCTCTTGAAAACTAGAAGACACTTTGACAGCTTCGTGGTTTGCCAGAGTTTGCAAGCGGCTTGAAAATACCAACTGTGCTCTCCTTGTTAAGCAATTACTATGTGGCTATGATTTAAGCAATGTGCAATCTTTAAAAATTAGCAAAAGCAACGAGCGTAAAACGTCCCAAGAATTAGAAAGGGCTTTAAATGTAAACATAATATGTACATGACTGTAGTTTACATATATACCACAAATTTACATTTCTGGGTGCTAGTCCATACGGCAAATATGAACCTGGTTCTTTAGAAGTGAAATGCTCATGATCCGATTATAATATGGAACCCAAAGAAGCAATTAAACAAAAGAAAATTGACTTTTGGTTGTACAAATCTGACGTTTTCACAGCCAACACGAAAAGCAAATGGGACTACCAAGTTCAGGAACAATTACGAACTGGTCAAAATATGTATATTTGCCTGTGGATAGGTGACGGTAAAATTAAATTTAAATTCATAAAAAGACTACCAGTTTTGGAAGGAAAACGTGGAGGGAGGAACTTTTAGTAAAAGTCTACAATAACTGCTTACCGCCAGTGCTTGTTGATACGCGAGATATATGAATCTAAGATATCGTAGCTCACATACGACGACATACCGATGAAATAACGTGTAAAAGCAAACATTTACCTGTTTTATTTTTTATTTAAAAAAAATAGAATCCTCACTCACACATGCACATACCATCGGTACATGTACGGTAATACAGTCGCAAGCCTACTCGTGCTCGTGGCGTCCTATACAAATTATTTTGTAATATTGCTAAACCCGCACCCCACTCTCAAATTTGCAAATAATATGAACATTATTACCATGCCAGATACCAAATGCGATTGCAAAGTTACGCCAACTAACTTTACTTAATATTTGTAAAATTAATAATAATTCAAGTATCCTCATACCAATAAAGAAAGAAAACGGAGCGCTGCGTACATTTCAAGGGATTCTAAAACCAAGCCAATCCATGCTCACCTTATTGCAAGAACACGGACTCACGTACATGTATGCATCTAAAATCATTTGCAACCATTGACATGGGTGCATCCATGTGTGCATCCATCAGTAAACTTTTACGGCCTGATAAAGAAAAAAAGAATAAAGATGTACGCGAGAGTGCGTGTCAAGAAGTTGAGCATGGTTTTAGCTTCACTTAAAATGTACGCAGCGCTCCGTCTTTCTTCCTTTGTTGGTCTGATCAAGTATCAAGTTTAGTTAGGTATAATATATAAAATATAGCGGAAAACTGTTTCAATGTGTGCATGCGTAAGTCAGCTTGCAATTCGAATATCTAAATTCGAGCACGTCAAAAATGTAACTACCTACGTCCTTAATATCAATAGGTTTGAAATATTTTAAATATCTCCTGATAATATTTTATGGAATTCAAATTCTTTTTTAAAGACATATTTGTTTGAGTACCTAATGACTCGGCGACAGTAGAGGAGGAATTTAGTGACTTTGTAGTCAAGATTGGTGTCTTAAAGCCGTTGCAACATCTTGATCTGATTTCGTTAAATTATTGTCAAAATTTAATTGAAACTGAGTTGTGTAATTTTATCTTGCTCTTCAACTCCCTTGTTTTCAACTCTCGTAGTCGCTACATCAGGCTAGCGAATAGACAGAGAATTGAGATAGTTATGAAACAGATAGAATCCATCACCTCATTTCGTGCCGTGGCGGTGTCATAAAAGAAGATTTTTTTAATAGAATAAGGGTGACAAACGAGCACACAGTCCACCTGATGGTAAGTGGTTGCTGAGATCCATAGACATCTACATTTGTCCTCGATTAAGAATTAAAATGCAGATGCGTTGTCACTCCTGAGGACTAAGATGTTGTGTGCCTCGCTTCCATTAAAAAGGGTCTCCGGTTCTCTACATTCACCATACGAAACACAGCAACATTAAGCTGCTATTTTACGCTGTTATTCTGTGAGAGCGTGGTCCTACACCAGTCGAGCCGACCCATTCGTGCAACAACCATAATATAGCTGCAGCATGGCTCTACCACGTCTATAAGGTGATATAAGTGACGATGGTGCTGTGCCGTTTTGTTTATGCTGATATTTAATTTAACTAGCTGGTACGACTCCTATCCTGTCTGGGAGTAGGAACCACTCTCTTACTTATTTCTACCGCCAAATTGTAGTACATACTGTGTTTAAAGAGACAGTATAATTAATTCCATCCTAACTCCCAGGGTGACTACGCATCTATAACTTTCTTTGTTTGAAGTTGGCTCCAGATGTCCATGGACTGCAGTAGCCACTTATCATCAGGTAGACTGTCAGTTCGTTTATCACTTCAGTTTTATAAAAAAACCAACTGTCCACGAGGAGCAGCGAGAAAGCTACGAGATATCCTGGAATAGCGATCGCTAACCAACCTTCCAAGTGTAGTCATTACGCCAATTTATTTCTATAGTGAGATAAGAGGAATGGAATCGTAAAACCTATGTTTCTTCTCATGACGCATAACTTAAGTACGTCATTACGAGCAGTTTCTATTAGTCGATTGAAAATTTAGTTATGTAGGACCTGATAAAGGTAACGCTTTTCTAACATCAATCTTTCTTATCTTAATTAATCCCGCTGGGTTTCTTGCTGGTCCTTCTTAGGACATAGGTATTTTCCAAAACAGTGATAAGTAAAAAAAAATCAATAATTATTATATATTAGTAAACTGAAGTGGCAATGGGCCAACCATAATGCTCGGAAAACCGACAACTGATGAGTGAAAGTGGCAGCCTTGGTGTAAGATGGACCCTCACTAGATGGAGTAACGTAAAAGATGCAGGAAGTCGATGGCTGCTGATGGCTCAGGAGCCTACTTTCCGTCATTCCTCGACGGAGGCCTATGTTCAGCGGTGGATTTGTGAAGAGCTGTAATGATAATGATGAGATTATATTTTTACTTAAAACTGTTACTACATCATCATCATCAATGTCACAAAACACGATCCTTACTCACCTGAAAGGTACAAGGAGATAGGAATAATAATATTTTATTACTTAACTAGCTGTTCCCCGCGACTTCGCCCGCGTGTAATTTACTACGATTTCAACCCAAAAGAATTAGGGTTCCGCGAAAAAAAATTAAAATCCATATTTTTGAAAAAAAAATTGCAGTGAAAGTCCCGTCAAAATCGGTCTAGCCGTTTCGGAGATAACCCAAATTTTTATAAATTGTGTTTTTGTTATAAGTACCGTATATACTTTCATATGCATTTAGTAAAAAACTGTTATTTTGACATTACAAACAGACACTTCAATTTTATTTATTTGTATAGATGAAAAATATTTGATTCGAACTCACTCTCTTCTATGGAAAATTAGAGTACGTAAGTAAAAATTATGAGCGTTTCTTAATAAAGGAGGTAATGATATTGTTAATGAGATAATACCAGAATATACCCAGGATATTTATTATAAACAAGATATTCAGAAAATTACATACGTACAACCTACAGCCAAGCTAACAGTACATCTTATGGTAAAAGACTTGCAACTCATGGACGTGCTAGAGCCATGCTGCAGCTATATTGTGTTTGTAGCACAAATTGGTCAGCTTGACCAGGTAAGGACCTCGTTCCCACAGAATACCAATATATGCTACTGTTTCGTATGGTGAGTAGAAAACCGAACAACCTTTTTACTAGAAACGAGGCATTCCATCTTAACACTCAAGAGTGACAACGCATCTGCATTTTGATTCTTAACTGGGACATATGTAGATGTCGTATGGACCAGACCAGCATCCACTAACCATCAGGACGAGGACGACTATATGATAAATCGTTTGTCACCCTTATTCTACAAAAAAGTCACGTTGTAACTATTAAATTCTAAAGATAATACAGGTAAGAATTTTTCACTGTAATTATTTATTTTGTTCAATAAGCAAACGTCGTATTTAGTGGTAAATGGTATAAGGTATATTCTTCTTTCTAATAAAACTGATCGTTAAGCAACAAATTGTTTACATTGACTGACTTTTACGATTATTTATACAACTGTATTCAAGTCCTACAATGGTCACATTGATATATAAAAATATTTTATTATTTTTAGTCGAACAATAGGTTGAAAACGTTTTGACGTGGCAAATAGTTTCGATTTTTCGAACACAGTGATGGTGATGGCGTATATGATTTGACGAGTATACCACCTGATCCTAGCGCCATCACTAATGAAGAAGAAGACGCAGATGAGGACATGGAAACTGATACATTGTCACATGATATACCGGGAAATGTAGAAGTTCTATTGCGGAAAATTACTTGATGCGACCGCTGAGCCTCTGGGGTCTAAAGTTGTAGTACTGTTACTTCGAAAACTGGATATCGACCCATCAAACCACAAGATCTTCTTTGATAAATTGTTACTTTGCTCAACCGACACAATAATGAAGGGATTTTAAATCGAATCCATTACTTGTGACGAAAAGTGGATACTGTACGATAATCGGAAGCGCTCGTCGCAATGGCTGAACCCTGAAGACCCAGCCAAATCCTGCCCTAAACGAAAATTGACTCAGAAAAAGTTACTTGTGAGTGTTTGGTGGACTAGCGCCGGTGTCGTTCACTACAGCTTTCTAAAATCTGGCCAAACGATTACGGCAGATATATATTGTCAGCAACTGCAAACCATGAAGGAAGAACTAGCTGCTAAACTACCGAGATTGGTCAATCGCTCTAGGCCACTGCTGCTTCACGACAACGCAAGACGACACACTGCACAACAAACAACCACTAAGTTAGATGAGCTACAATTGGAATGTCTGCGACATCCACCGTACTCCCCGGACCTTGCTCCAACAGATTACCATTTTTTCCGGAATTTGGACAACTTCTTACAAGGAAAAAAATTTAACTCCGATGCGGCAGTCCAAACCGCCTTCACAGAGTTTATTGATTCTCGTCCCCATGGTTTTTTTAGTAAAGGGATCAATGAACTACCTATGAGATGACAAAAGTGCATAGATAACAACGGTGCGTACTTTTATTGATTAAATATATTTAACAAAAAAAAATTACTTTATATTCCTCCCGTACAAAACGCTAATTTCATTTATGTAAGGACCTAATACATACATATACATACATACATATCACTTTTGTTTCATCGCAGTGTTGCTCGATACTATTTACGGCAGGAAGTTTGAAAAAAGACCCTTCATAGTCGTTAGTCGAGGGTTTGGCCCAAGATGAGTTTTTTTTTTATAGGAGAGGGGGCAAACGAGCATGCGGCTCACCTGATGGTAAGTGACTACCGCCACCCATGAACAACCGCAACACCAGGGGAACCAGAGGAATCGCAGATGCGTTGCCGGCCTTTTAAAAAGGAGTAGGCTCTTTTCTTGAAGGATGACTCAACACAATATAGAAAAAAAGATTAAGGAACTGCTACGTTGTGTAATTTGCCACTCAAGAGTCCGCTGGGAGTGCAAGAAATGTCTACAAACACTTTGCCTCGAAGTCATGCTACGAAAAATTTATCACCTCTGTGACCAGTGTACTCAAAAACTACACCTCCCAAAATGCTTTAAAAATAACTTTTTTATAGTATTTTTCCTTTATGTGTTTTCATACTCCTCCTAGCATTAAAACATTAATAATATAAGAGATTAACGTTTTTCATTTACATTTAACTATTAATGGTGTGAGCATTATGTTAAGTTTTATTTTTTTGTTTGTATTTAAAAAATATCTTTTAATATTATTTCAACAAACTTTATTTATTTTGTATATGGCAATGTATGCGTAACGGACAAAAATTTGGGAGGTAGGGTGAAGTCGATGCTGTATACGAGACCGTGCGAGTTAAGGAATAAGATGAATTGCCTCACAGCCTCTGACGAACTGCTGTTTGACGGCAAAAATTGGTAACAGGGTGGTATTTACCCAGACGGATACCAAGAAACAGCCTAAAAAGGAAAGGGGCAAAAAAGAGTACTACTTCTAATCGTCTAGTAATTGACCACTGATTCCACTGACATAAAGCATTGCTATAGATGAAAGGAAGATTTATTGTGGCTTTCATATTTATTCACGTTTTCTTATAGTATTGATCGAGTCAAAAGATTTGGTAGGTATATTCTTTTCGTTTATGTAGTTTTCCATCCATTGACAATGGATGAAGGTGGCTCGGGACCGTGCTTTGTGGCATTCCGTGGGGGAGGCCTATGTTCAGCAGTGGAGTTGTGAAGGGCTGTAATGATGATGATGATGATGTAGTTTTACCGTGTAGTGGCGGTGTTATAATATCCACTACCCCATATCGCCCCGTGGGTGTCGTAAGAGGCGTCAGACGGAAACTGAAACAGGAGATGGGCAATAACAACTCAAAATAATAAAAAAACTTAAGTTGCCAACCTGCATGCCAAGCGCGGCAACTTTGGCAACTACCACCCTATGACGCAATCTATGGAGGAGGCCTACGTTCAGCAGTGGACTGTTATAGGCTGTAATGGACTGGTAATTGATGTAGTTTGAAATATAAGCGCGTACCTGACTAGATAATAAAACAGAAATAATTGATGTTTAAAAAATAAACAAATTGACAGCAGCATGCCCGCTGCGTATAGCAGCCGCCATTACTAACTAAATTTATTTGCACGGCATGTTGTAGCCAACAAAAATGGACGTGATCTGATTTTTGACGTCGAGAAATAAAATACGGATCCATTCATTGAATGTCAACAGTTACAAGTACATTGCAGTATAACTAAAAGTTTATCTTAAGATTTCTTCACTCTAACCGTGCAGTAGCAGTGTAAGAATAGCCACTACTCCATATCATCCCGTGGGTGTCGTGAGAGGCGACAAAAGGAAACTAATCCAGGAGATGGGCAGCAGTAGCTTTATAATAACAGTTGAATAAAAATAACGAACTGCGGTTGCCAACTCATTTGTAAAATATAAATGGGAAAAACATAGTTTATTTTAAAACTACAGTAAGGAATCCACATATATGTATATATACGTGGTAGAGCCTTGCTGCAGCTATATTACTAGTATAGTTGTAGCACGAATTGGTCGGCTTGATCGGGGAAGGACCGCGCTCCCACAGAATACCAGCGTAAAATAGCAGCTTAACACTGCTGTGTTTCGTATGGTGAGTGTAGAGAACTGGAGACCCATTTTACTGGAAAAGAGGCATTCCATCTTAGTCCTCACGGGTGACAACGCATCTGCATTTTGATTCTTTATTGAGGATAGATGTACCTAGATCTCTATGGGTCACAACAACCACTTACCATCAGGTGGACTGTGTGCTCGTTAGTCACCCTATGCTATAAAAAAAATTACATTTTATTTTTAAGAAGATTTTTTTTTTTGGTTAAAGAATTATAACATTAAACCCCTAATAGTAGGGTTGCAACCCTAGTTAGCGCGTACACTTGTTGCACTATACCTAAGCGTTAGCCTTAAATTTCATAGTACGTAATTTCATAGTAATTGATTTCGATAGCCGCTGGCAATGGGAATATTTACATAGCTGCCACGCTTGGCAGGCGGGTTGTAACCGCCGTTTTTTAATGTTTAGTTGTTATTGGGAAGACGTTGTTGCCCACCCACTATTATGGGTTAGTTGATATTAATACACTACAAAAATATTGAAAGGACTGGATTCCGTTCTGTTAAATAACATTGTAGTTGGTCATTAGCGGGACATAATATAGAAGTCGACGAGATAGAAGTGTGATATTAGTATATATAGAATTTTTTCTACTTACGTTGTTCAACTCAAAATGTTTAAATGCAAGTTGATTTATTTTAAAGTTATATATTATATATACATTGAAATATACCCAAATGAAATATACCCAAACTAAGATAGGGGAAAAAGTGTGGATTGTCTGGTACAGCATCTTCAATAAGTCCGCAAAGCCTTACGACTGGGGCCAAACACTTTTTGAGAGAGGTCACCTTTTTCGTTAACTTTTTGAGATAGTAATTCCGCCATGTTTTGGAAGTCACTGGATATTACTGGAATTTTTCTTGATCCTGTTGTTATCATAAGAAGTGTAAATGTAATAGGACGTTGATCCATAACTGATGGATTAATTTTTACACTTTAAACAAATTAGCCAGCGATTACCGAACATTGGCTGTTAGCAAAAAAACCATGGCTGATTCATCAAGAAGACAAAATTACCCGCATGCTCTGTGGCGTAAACAGTTACGACAATCTGTTAAAAATTCTTAAATTAATCTTTATGGAGCACGATATAATATTACGTCTGATTTGGCGTAAAGGATTGATTATGACTTTTAAATTGATAGCATGTAATGTAATTGGATAACGATTGTATAACAATTTTGCAAATTATTTTAAAATATCGTGCAATGGAGTATTAAATTGATGCAATACATGGTACGTATTTTACGTGGTAGAGCCACGCTGCAGCTATATTATGGGTGTAGCACGAATGGGTCGGCTCGATCGAAGAAGGACCACGCTCTCACAGAATACCAGCGTAAAATGACAGCTCAATGCTGCTGTGTTTTGTTTGGTGAGTGTAGAGAACCGGAACCCCTTTTTACTGGAAACGAGGCATTCCATCTTAGTTCTCAGGGATGATAATGCATCTGCATTTTGATTCTAAATCGAGGATAAATGTAGATGTCTATGGACCACAGTATCCATTTACCATCAGGTGGACTGTGTGCTCGTTTGTTACCCTTATTCTATATAAAAAAGAGGAAATCCTAAAAATCTGTACAGACAACAAGCCCTCTATAATGTCACACTTCTATCTCGTTACTTATATATTATGTCCCGTTCGTGACCACCTACAATGTTATTCACCATCATCAATTGGCATGAGTGCTCATACACCCTTATTCAATAAAAAATACGTATTATGATGTGAAAATATCTATATCATTATTATAACGTATGAAAAATTCTCCTTCGTATTTGAGAGGATGCCGAAATAAATATTTACAAGGTAATATTTGTAAAAATGTAAAAAATTTACTATATTTCAGATTCGTAGGTGCAATGTCTCTTAGGTACCTACACAATGAGCCAATCACTTTCCAAAACATCCGGGTGCGTTCTATTCAAGTTCTGCTACAGTTCAAATGTTAGATACGGAGTTTTAATAATAATAATAATGTTTAATTGCAGATATACTTATCCATACACATTTCTTAGCAATTTACATTAAAAAAATACTCGTATAATAATAATAATAAAATAAGGGTAAATAAATTATATCAATAGGACGAGAATAGAATAGAACAGAATAGATTTTTTTATTCAATATAGATTACATGTGTAATTCTTATTGAAAGTCATTTTTTACTTTACCACTGGTTCGAAAAAAAAACCTCTGTCCTGGGAAGAACCAGCAAGAAACCCAGCGGGACTTTTTTTCAGAGCAATCAGTAAAGATACTTAAATGTCCCACCCACATGCATTATTTATTAGGACCCAATGCCTCTGAATGGGACAATCAAGCCTATCTTGAAATATCCTCAAGACACCATTTGAGCTCTTCCGTAGTCTGCATAACATTGAGACGCAGTTCGCTTCCTTATGATGCCATAAAAATCATCAACACCTGCTTCAGCAAACATGCTTGAAGCACTACAGTGTCTAGGAAGGCCCATTAGCACCCTGAAGGCATTGTCATATTGAATTCGAAGCGCATTGTAGGTCCTCCGCGTATAGTCACACTGCAGACTGCAGGTGTAAAATGTTTGACAGTAAGCCTTGAATATTTTGACATCATTTGTACACCTAGCAAACCTGCGGGCAAGCATATTGCATCGGACCGCCACACCAACGCGCGTCGCTCTCTCTCGAGTCTCGATATCATTGTTGTCTGTCAGATATTCGTTAATAATGTGTCCCAAATATTTAAACTGATAAACTCTAACAATCAAGGGCTTCTTACTGTTAACACGAAACACCACTAACTCACTTTTCTTGGTGTTATATTTTATTGTTGGTTTTGTGTTTACTGGTTGCATTATTAACATCAATAGTTTCTTTTAATAGACCTGAGTTCGATGAAGCTAAAAGGCTCTTGGTTAACAGTACAAACATTACGACGATAGACTCTTAAGATAGGTTAATATTTTTATTATAATTATATTTTAAAAAATCCCGCTCGGTTTCTTGCTGCTTCTTCCCAGGACAGAGGTTTTGTTTCGAACCAGTGCAGTGGTAAAATTTAAAAATATTTTTCAGTAAGAATTACATTTAATCTATATTGAATAAAAAATATTCTGTTCTATTCTATTTTATCATACGTGGCAGAGCCACGCTGCAGCTATATTAGTTGTAGCACGAATAGGTAGACTCGACTAGGTAGGACCACGCTCTCACAGAATACCAGATAAATGTGTAGATGTCTATGGGCCACAGCATCCACTTACCTTCAGGTGGACTGTGTGCTCGTTTGTCACCCTTATCCTATTTAAAAAAATCATAAACGTGTTATTATATAGACAATTATTGTAAATAGTTCAGTCTGGAAGTAGGCGTGATATCATAACAACCTATTGATCCCAAGTTGTCATGATTAGGCGTCTGATATTTACAAGTAGCCACAATTTTACATCAACATGTTGATCACGATTTATCCTGACTAAGCTTTTGGATTTAGATTACTCGTAAACATGTTATGAAGTATTATGTTACAGAAGATATTTCCACTGTTTAATTGTTATTGTTAATCAAAGCAGTGTCATATTTTCAGTAAACAAACTTGTTTTGACCACCCTATAAAAGCAATGAGGGCATCCACACCTGACTTTTTCTGCTACCAGGGCGGCGCCATTTTAAATGAGGTGTAATATTTGACAGATTTGACATAGCGGGGAAGTTAATTTTTTTTTTGGAGTTTATGGCCTGGTAAAGGTCTAGCTTTAGGCCAAGTCTTAGGTATTTTTATTCGTTTTATTATAATTTCCCAAATGTTTATTTATCCTTCATAGCTTCTATCCTACAATGCTTCACAATATGTTGATGCGTCACATTGTGCAGCCCTTGGGAGATTTTGACGGCAACTTGAGTCAGCAGTCAGTTGACAGTTGGCGATGGTATCTCAAGGCGCCTAAGCAGATAGACACCTTATCTTGAGAATCACATCACCATCAGAGCACTTGTTTTACCTCTTCCACTAATAGTTCACATGCGCAGACACTTAATACACAAAATCGCACCACTTTTACATATCAAAATCCACTTCAAACCATTATTCAAACAATAATACAGGAGCAGCAAACCGCCGCTGATCAAGTTCCCGCCAAAACTCCGGGAAGTTAATTTATTCGAAAAATGTAAAGGTTAATGTTTCTTTCTGTACACTGTATTTTATATTACTTAGATTAAAAATAAATAAAGCAAACCACAGATGTTCATAAAAGTAGAAAAACTAAAAAAAAAAAGTTAAAATTGTGCAAAAAATTAAAGAGCAAAGCACTGAGGAATTGTTTTGTGTGTTAATATAATACTCTAAAAACTGATAAAGATTTATTTAAAAGTAACTTCTCAATTAAATGACATTGTGCAACATAAAACTTTACCTCAGTGTCAACTAGCGACATCTGGTGAGCGGAAGATTATTAGCCCTCATTAAAAACATTTAGAATTATATTCATTATAGTCCCATCCCCATCGTAGTAATGTAATCATAGTTAACGATGTTAGTATTGCACTGAATGAGTTTTAATTCATTATTGTAATGAAATAGTAATAAATGTCATCGAGACATAATTGTAGTTTTTAAAAACCTTCAGGAACGCTCTCGAAATCAAACAACTTAAACATATGTAATTGTCAAAGTGAGTATTAAAATATATGAACTAAATTTATACCAATTGTTAATTAAATGCTATTGAAATACAAAAATATTTATAATAATACAATTGTACCCTGGTTGTATACTATAAGTGTAATATATTATAGTATACAACCAGTGCGTGTTGCCAGTGATGATTTATGGATCTGAGACATGGTCCTTCCCTGCTGGCCGTATCAGGAAGCTCAAGGTCGCTCAGCGAGCTATGAAGAGGGCTATTCTCGGGGTTTCTTTGCGTGATTGACTTAGAAAAGAGGATATCCGCAGTAGAACCAGAGTAACCGACAAGCCCAACATAGACATAGACCTAGTAAGATATGCAGGATGTCGATGGCTACAGGTGATTCAGGACCGTGCTTTGTGGCATTCCTTGGGGGAGGCTCAGCAGTGGTCTTGTGAAGGGCTGTAATGATGATGAATGATGATGATTATAGTATATCCTAGTCATTTTAGCTAGAGATTTTATGTAAGCAATTTCTACCCGCACTTAAATAATTTTATATTAAAAATATACATTTGTAATTAATTTTATTGTATTCTATTGATATTTGTATTAAGTAATAGTTTTGTTTACCATGTATCACAAGCTTCGCTGTAGGTATGTCTATATAAGAAAAAAAATCATTGAGGGAATATCCACTTTTTAAGTTTCTTTTTAAATGATAATCTTCCAGTTAATATTAAAATCGACCTTTAATCCAAAAAATGTTTTCGTGAAAATTCTTATTTCTATGTCTAATATTTATATTTAATGAGATGAATATACAGAGAAAGGAAAAAGATAAATAAACAATTTATGTCTATAAATTATATAAAAAGGCCCTAGAATACTTCCTTGGGGAACACCAAAGTGATCTTACTGACTTACTGCACCGCCTCAGAGACCCAAAGTGGATCCTTGGCTTCCGACAATATACCTCCTAGATTCGGGGTTTGAGCGGGGGGTTAATGTGAAAAATGTAAAAAAGTATAGATTATGAAACAGACACCAAAGAGTGAACTTGTTTCAAATCAAAATGTTATCATTGTTGGGGCGTATAATTTTCAAATATTAGCAAACAAAGGCAAATGTTTTTAACGTAATAGAAAGTACAAACATTAAATATTAGAATTATTAGAATCAGGCGTTAATTTGCGGAAATCCATTATATTAAAGTTAGTAACAATATAATAAATAATAATAATAAAAGACCTTACTAAGAACTTATTGACTTATCAGTTAGCCTACAGTCTACTTCACCTGAGGATGCCTCGTGTAGAGGCGAAACACGTGTCGTATTATCGACGGTGGTGTGTCTTTCCTAGTGAAGTGGTGTTGGGACTTGGGAGTAGTGACGTTCGTATTAGTGGTGACGGGGATAGTATACGCAACTGCTCTTCAAACTAGGTAAGACACATCATTTTATTTCATTGAGCGGATATAGGCAAAGTAATTTTTACTAACTTTAACATTAAATATTATATTTTTATAACAGTAATTTTTCATAAAATCCAAACGTGCTAGATGGTTAATCTACTTTGGCGAGAGCTATACTGGTCCCTTGTTAAAATATTTCTTATCATTATTTCATTAATTCTTTACAGCCTATCACAATACTATAATATTATATATACAAGCGATTGCCACAGTTGTCACACTTGGCATGCGGGTTGGCGACCACAGTTTTTTTTTTAATTTTCTAGATATTTATAGGAAGACACTGCTGCCCATCTCATGGTTTTTTCCCTTTGTCGCCTCTTACGACACCCACGTGTATATGGGGTAGGAGATATACGGGGATATTCTTACATGGCCACCACTGGTAATTCCATTATTTAAATAAAAGTTTAGCCACAACAGATTGTTTTAATGTAGGCAGAAAAATACTTGTTACAAATGATATGTAGATAAGTAGGTATATACGTATATATGTATATATAATATCAGTTCTTTACCTACCGTTTTTTTTGACCGTTGATTTCGAAAAAAGGTGTGATAAACTTGTTGTTAATGTTATAAGTGCCATTATATTATCTTTACCGTATTAAGAGGAAATTTTACAAAAAATTTATATAATAATATAAATTATTAGTACGTAGTACTATTATTTATTCTGTGTTATTAGAAAGACAATAATACTTTAATGGCCTTACTTATGATCGATGATGATCATATCTCTATCTGTCTCTTTCTATTGTCATTTAGTGAAGGGAGAGAGAGAGAAAGAAAGAGAGATAGAGAGCAACTCAGCAATTCTTTGATTGACGTTGATTTGATAACTACGACCGTACTATATTTTCGAATTCTTTGTTAACCATATATACTTATGTTCGCTAACATGCATTGAGGCAGCGCGGGCATTTCCTTGCCCTAAAAACCTCTCAGAAATGAAAGGAGGCCAGTGCCCAACTGTGGGACGTATATAGACTGTAATATATGTTGCGTGAGAGTTTGCTATCATATATTATATTCCCTGGGAGTATCACGAGAAGGCCAGCAGCATCCTTGGGATAACAACTAAAAACCTATACATACAAATAAATAAAATTGAAGTGTCTGTTTGTAATGTCAAAATAACAGCTTTTTACTGAAATCATATGAAAGTATATATGTAATTATAACAAAAACACAATTTTTATAATTTATGTCTGTCTGACTGTCTGTTTGTTCCGGCTAATCTCCGAAATGGCTGAACCTATTTTAGCGGGACTTTCAGTGGCAGATAGTTGATATTATAATGAGTAACTTAAGTTACTTTTATTTCAGAAAAAGAATTAGGTTCCGCGCAAATAGTTAAAACCCATGAAATCCAAACGTAACAAATTCCACGCGGACGAAGTCGCGGGGTACAGTTAGTACATAAATGTAACTGCTAATGTTAGTGAAAATGAAAACTCTTTATTTTTCGGACTCGAATCAGAATTTGTAAAGAATGTGGTATGTCAAACGTTGAAATGTTTTTTAATTAGAATTAAATGGAGTTTTTTTTACATAGAATTTAAAATCAGGTTCCTCTGTCCGAATAACAAACTGCGAAATAAAATCGGCAGATGTTTTATTTTAAGTTATTTTAAAACGTCCCATGATACAAATACAAAAATCTTTATGAAAAATTAAATCATATAGACCCACAGCCCACAGGTAATCAAAGCGTGTTCTATAATAAAATTACACAACAAAAAATTATAAAATTATACATAATATTTATAACTTGTAAATTTTGCGTTGTAGGTATAATTTTATGTAGATGTGTCATTGTGTTGTAAAAACAGCCTAAGTGGTTCAACTATTTAAGGCAGAGACAGGCTAGTCCCACGCACATTATGACATCTGAATTCTGAACACTTGATTTTGTATGAAAACCTATGCATTAGAGACACACTTAAAGTATGCAACGCAATCACACGCGTCCGACGCAACGTCGATCTACGATGTCTAGATCGGCGTGGGAAGGTTGAGGGTTTTTTTATAGCATAAGGGTGACAAACGAGCACACAGTCCACCTGATAGTAAGTGGATGATGTGGCCCATAGACATCTACATTTATTCTCGATTAAGAATCAAAATGCAGATGCGTTGTCACCCCTGAGGACTAAGATGGAATGCCGCGTTTCCAGTAAAAAGGATCTCCGCAGCATTGAGTTGCTATTTTACGCTGGTATTCAGTGAGAGCGTGGTTCTATCCCGGTCGAGCCGACCCACTCGTGGTACAACCATAATTTATAGCTGTAGCGTGGCTCTACCACGTAAAAATATTTGTTGTCAAAATGAGATATGAACAGCTCATCAATTTAGTAAGGCGATACGAATGTATTTATAATATTAAATGTGTAGAATATCGTAATGCTAAATTACGTTATATTTATACAGTATGACAAGAGATAGCAAAACTACATGGTAAACCTAGTAAGTACGTATCCATCTACTGCTAAAATTTTTGTTATTTAACGTGAAAGGGAGATGTCGAAGCGCGAAATTAAAAAAAGTAGTTTTTTGTATTCTTATAATAGTTATGTTAAGATATGTATTATAGCTTAACATAACTATGTATTATATCGTGGAAATAATACATTGTATTATATACAGGGTTATTTTTCAAAGAGTAGCCAAATTTTAAACTTACGTTCAAATATATAAATAATGGTATACCATTATTGCACTTTTGAAAATACGTTTAAATAAGGTTTCTACTTTTATTTGAAATTATTCCAAATTGAATGTGATTTTTGGGCAACAACTACGAGTACGCGCGCTCCTCTGTGTGCGATTCAATTTACAACGTTTTTGACGACCGAGCGACCCTTACGAATGTGCGCGTGCGTAGTAAAATAGTAGGCGTTAGATATTTATGAATGACAATCAGTTAAAATAATGCATTACCAGGCATTTGGAATTTAAAAGATAAAAAGGACAGAATGTTTGACATTTTTTATAATTAATTTTTTTCATCATTTGCTTATAATACTTATTCTAAACCTTCTCTGTAAATTTGGCCGGTTATTGCAAAAAAACCCTGTATATTCATGTATTTGTATGCATTATAAAACATAAAATTTGGATATTTTCCTTTATGAAAATCCGGACTAAGTAAATCATTCTCAAACTCACTCTCAGAATCAGAAAAAATGGTATAAATTTCTACTAGTGTGCCCCCTAAGTAGTGACAAGAGTGCCTGACGCCAAACGTACGTTGTATACGTGGGTCAAGTGTGTATACCAACGTAGGAGCGTTGCATCGCATACGCTGCGTACGTGGCACCAGTCTGTGTCAGTTCGCACGTCGAAGTCGAATTTTTTGTCAACACTTACTGACAATAATTATGGATATAATTTGACAAATGATGTACTGACAACGATTTTGGCGCGATAATTCTGACTTTTTTGATGCAAATTATTTTTAAGATGAATCATTACCTAGGAATAAAAGTAATAAAAGTACATAGGTCTTTAGAATTTTCCATTAAAGTGTTAATGACGTAATTTAAATAATACGAGAATTCCGTGCGGTTTCTACTACCAACTATGATTTCGAACAGTAAAGAGACATAAAAAACATGTTCTAAATTTGTTGATGAACGAACTTCTGAATAATTACAAAACATCTTCATGGAATTATATATATGAACTGTAGACATGCTTGTTTGTAAGCCATCAAATAAAAATAAGAAATGTTGAGAATTCTGATCACAGGCATTCAAACGCAGTTGTTAAATCTACACGACTGATTTCCATAAATACTGTGAAAACAAGACGAATGATCGTTTGTTAGTATGACTTCCACTTAGCGTTTGTACATTTATATGTGCGCTTCATATACCCGTATAACAATGGCTTCGCTGAAATTACGCGTACAATACATCGTCTTTCCATTGTTGTTGCTCAAAGTGGACGAATTACATTAATAATGTCGTTTTAGTTGACGTCTGTCAGTTCCAGTTTAACGTATTTGTTTTTTTATATGACGTTGTTTAAGTATGAGAATGTTAAAATGTAACCTGTGGGGGCAGTGTAAAAAAATCATTAATTTGTCCCCCATTGCGTCCCGTGGGTGTCGTAGGAGACGCCTATAGGAAACGCTAAAATGGCTAAAAAGATATCATGGCTTCCGATAGATGGTAATATAACTATCCCGCTTATGGCCGAATACTCAAACGCTACTAAATTTTAAGATGTTGTTAAGTCTCATGGTGTCACACAGCACGAGACTTAACGGCATCTTAAAATTGAGCAGAGTTTGAGTATTTGGGCATTACATACATTATTATCATAAATATTGTCCGTAATTGAATGAGTAACTTTTACTTTACATTTTATTAGAAGTCACCAGTCATTATGTCAGAGGCCTTAATAAACATCTATTGTTTTACTCGCTTGCACTCGGTACGTTTACCGAATCTTAGAATAATAAACCCTATTTGTGTACTTTTAAACATCTACCCTCTGTATATCACACATGTACGTGTTAAGTGGTAGAGTCATGCTGCAGCTATATTACTGGTATAGTTGTAGCACGAATGGGTCGGCTCGACCGGGGAAGGACCACGCTCTCACAGAATACCAGCGTAAAATAACAGCTTAACGCTGCTGTGTTTCGTATGGTGAGTGTAGAGCACCGGAGACCCTTTTTACTGGAAACGGGGCATTCAATCTTAGTCCTCACGGGTGACAACGCATCTGCATTTTGAATCGTAATCGAGGATAGATGTAAATGTCTATGGGCCACAGCATTCACTTACTATCAGATTGACTGTGTGCTCGTTTGTCACCCAAACTCTATAAAAAAAATCATTTTGACATAACTTTGACAGGACTTCTAGGCAAAAATATTACTTTTTGCCTGGAAGTCCATCCGGATATGTCGGTCTCTTGCCTATTTCTGTTGTCGCCAAGCAGCAGTGCATGGTGCTGTTGGGTTCCGGTTTGAATAGAGTAAATAGATACAGTATAATTACAGACTAAGTATTTATTCATCATCATCCTCATTACAGCTTGTCAAAGGTTCAAACTTCTGAAGTTAAAATTGCTGAACATAGGCCTCCTTGCTTCATAGGGGGATGTTTACTATAGTTGCAAAGCTCGTGGAATGGCAACCGCAGTTTCTTATTATTCTGAGTTGTTATCAGGAAGATGCTGCTGCCCATCTCCTGTTTCATTGCCTCCTCTTCCTTCTTACGACACCCTCGGGATAATATATAATATCCCGGGATAAGGTAGTGGATATTCTTACGCCGCCACTACACGGCACGGAAGTTTTTATTACCACGTATTTATTAACTCGCTTGAATGAATGAATGTATGAAATGATGTCCCGGTTCGAATCCTGGGTCGGGCTAAAAATCAATTATTGGGTTTTTCTAACAAGAAATTCTTAATAACAGTTCGGAGTCAGGAAGTTGGTGGTGTTTCACTCCCGTGCCTCGGAAAGCACGTAAAGCCGTCGGTCCTGCGCCTGATCTCTCCGGTGGTGTCGAAATACTATCCCATCGAGCTATGAAAGTGAGGGAAAGAAAGGGAGAGAGTGCGCCTATGTTCGGGCATACACTCGAGCACAATAATTCTGTCCTACGCAGGTGGCTAGACTCCATTGAGACCGGCCACTGCGCCCGGAATTAGGTCTGGAGGACATTATTATTTGATATATGATTTTAAACTAATTTCCCGATGAGATAAGGACTTGATACTTTTAATATAGCTCACTGAGCTATATCTCTCTATCGCTCTCGTACGCACGGTCTGGCGTCGTGTGCCTTGCGATTGTCTTGCGAGTGTAGGTGTACGGAAAGAGCTAATAGACCGATTAACAATCAGCGTTGAAAAACGTTTCTTTTAGTATAGTGCTAAAATACGTTTCCTAATCGTTCATCGTTTGCGAACTACACAAGACTATAGCTCAGAACTGGATGACAATGATATATAAGTTCTTGTCTGTGTGTTTGTTTGTCTGTGCGGTACTTTTACAATCGATTTTGAACTAAATTCCCGATAAGATAAAGACATGAAACTTTTAACATAGCTCGGAACTGTGATGTACCGTGTGCTTGGCTTGAAGTGAAAATATTGAAGAGGCCTAAAATCTGGCGCAAGACACTGAAGCGACATGTCGGTCCCTTTCTAGTTCCACCGTTTTAATAACTTGTGTGGATGTTACAAATAGTAGTCATTATAATGATATACAATTGCACCAAGTTGACACAATTTTGGCGTAGATAGGAGGCGTTTTACATTTCATAAAATGGAGCAATTGAGTTCGAGTATAATGCCCTTTAGCACCAATATAAAAATAATTTTTACAATACTACTAATTTGTCACGTATTTGGGAAGTAAAGAAATGTTTTGTGGAAAGGTAGGTACTTACATATTATTGATCGGTGATATAAAGGGTCGTTTACACGCACGTTGGACAATTTTGAGGTATTAAACCGATTTTGAAGAAAGGTGGAGGGGGCCTATGTTCAGCAGTGGACTTGATGATGATGATGAAAGATTGCAAAATATTGTTCAAGACGAAAAGTGCTATATTAAGTTTCGGAATCTACAAAAAGAAAGTTATTATTTTTTTTGGACACATTTTTCTTTGTTCAGATATTATATTTGGGAAAATTTATTCTAACAACACATTTATTGGTATTATAACGACATCATATTAAATGTAGTAGGTTTTGAAAGAAGTTGTGCAAATAGGTCGAAATAATTTTGTTTAACGTTAGTAAAGTCACATTTATTGCGGTAAACAATTCCTCATACAATCCTTGTATTCCTTCTCGGCATTACCTCTTTCGGTATTTTAAGATATAGCTACTGTCTTTGTCATATTATAGTCAAAAGCTACATTTTTAAATCGATGACCTAAATTACTTTTGACTTTATAATCATTCTAGCTTACTCAAAACGAATTATAATGGAAAGATTAGCAAAAGTTAAGTTAAAATAATACCGTGCGCTGATGCATGATAGATGCGCTCACTTCCTGTTTTATCAGGTGGGTGTCGCAAGATAGTAAGGGTGGATATGAGAATGGCCAAAAAATTATATTTCGTCTTTGGCTTTCTTTGGCCAGAGTAACCGAGCAGAGATAGTATATTATTACAGGAGTCGCAGAAAGGAATAATAATACGCCTGATTACTTGTTATTTGCTTTACCACATTTACAGCACGAAAGAGCTCCTCAATCATTATTGCAATCGTTTAAATAATATCACACAATGGTTGTAGCCTATCCCTACTACCTATCAAAACTGAACCTAGCAACAGTTCGGATGTGCAAGAATTATACAATCCAAATACTTTTATAATATGAACATAAGTAAACCACTGTTATAAATATTACTGATAAGTCAATTGATTACAAATGTTTAGAAAATTAAATTACTTACATAATATTCTTTGCAAATCTTTCAAATTCTAAATTGAAAAAAAACTGAGAAAATTATCTTTTTTTTAATATAATAACGGTGACAAACGAGTACACAGTCCACCTGATGGTAAGTGGTTGCTGTGGCTCATAGACATCTACATCTATCTTCGTTTGCGAATTAAAATGCAGATGCGTCGTCAGCCGTGAGGACTAAGATACGAGGGTGATCCAAAAGTAATGATAATGAAAATAAAACACGGTAATTAAAGTTAAAATAATAATTTATTTTTCTACATAGTCTCCTAACAAATCAATACATTTAGTCCATCTTTTTCTAAACCCAGGATTCCTTTGAAAACAATTTTGTCTTGACCTCCCAAAACGCTTCAACAGCGGCCATTACTTCGCTATCGTCTTCGAATTTCTTGCCTCGGAGGCGTTCCTTTAGCCGAGGAAAGAGGTAGAAATCACTAGAGCTAGATCTGGCGAATAGGGAGGGTGTTCGAGCAGTTAGAATTCCGTTTCTTGTATGGCAGCTATCGAAACTGCGGCTTTGTGAGCCGGTGCGTTGTCTTGGTGAAACAGCACTCCAGCTCGCAGTTTGCCGCGTCTTTTTCCTTAATGGCCTCCCGTAATCTTCTTATTTGGTCTGCGTAGTAAGAGCCTCCCTTAGTGGCTCCCTTTCCAAATATTCCACCATAATTATGCCTTGAGCGTCCCAAAAACAGATGCCATAACCTTTCCCGCCGAACTTGAAACTTTGAATTTCTTTGGCGTCGGTGAGGAGGCTCGCTTCCAAGTCATCGATTGTTGTTTCGTTTCAGGATCAAAATGGTGGATCCAGGTCTCGTCCATAGTCACAAAACGGAACAAAAATTTTCATGATCTGCTTGGAACTTTTCGAGATTGACCTCGAAATGTCAACTCGATTTTCTTTTGCGCGTCGGTTAACATTCTGGGTACCCAACGCGCAGAGACCTTTTCATATGCAACTCGTTCGCAAGGATTCTTTGAACGCTGCCATATGAGATCCCTGTGACCTCAGATACATGGCTGATGGTCACTCGATCTGCCAACACAACATCTTCGACTTTTTCCACGTTGTCTTCAGTGAGGACGTGGATGGGCGTCCTCGCGATGTTCATCTTCAGTGGATGTTTTGCCCAGTTTAAACTCCTTGGCCCACCGTGCAACTGTAGAATATGGAGGAGCAGAGTCCTCAATGTTTCCACTAAGTCACTGTGTATGTCTTATGAAGACATTTTTTCAAACAGAGGTACTTGATGACAGCTCTAATTTCCTTTTTCTCCATGTTGATGTTATCTCTTTGACAGTTCTTATTCAAATGAATGTATCTCCCGGAAATCGTGATCTATTTATATGATTTTTTAGGCTGACGTAGTGAGTATATAAGCAAGCAAAATATTTTTTGGATTTTTATGCGGACCTGAAGTAACCGATTATCATTACTTTTGGATCACCCTCGTAGAATGCCTCTTTCCAGTAAAAGGGTCTCCGGTTCTCTACACTCACCATACGAAACACAGCAGCATTAAGCTGCTATTTTACGCTGGTATTCTGTGAGAGCGTGGTCCTTCCCGGTTGAGCCGACCCATTCGTGCTACAACTATACTATTAATATAGCCGCAGCATGGTTTCACCACGGTAAAATTATCTATGATAATTATTAAGACAATACAAGGACTTATAACCCATTTTATATTTGTAACTAAAAAATAACAATCTAAACAAAACGATAATTATACAATTATTATTTTAATGATTCATAAATAGGAATTATTTAACAATCACTGATAACAATATACATATAATATTATTAGAGTAGATCCGAATCCGGAATCATGAAATGGGGCATCAGTAATATCAATATCTTTGTGATAACAACTCTAAATGGTAAAAAAATTGTGTTTGCCGACCAACCTGCCAAGCGTAACAACTGACAAATATCCCTGGTATAAGGCACTCTATAGAGGAATATTATCTATGCTCTGCAGTGGACTTTCATAGGCTGTAATGGATAATGGAACTCCTTTTAAACACTTTTGATTAGTAAAAATTAAACTTGGTGATAGATGGTCTATCTAGACCTTGCATATTTATTAATATTAAGGCTTTGTTTTAAAAGTGTATACATAGCCCCTGAATAAATTACTGACTCTGTGGAGTAGCAACTGGTATCACTAAGGGTGTTGCCACACCAATCGTTCGACATCGATCGATGGTTGAACAACGATATATCGACCAATATCAATCGATCGAATTCGATCCATGTCGATCAATGGCATCGATCGACGATAGACGGTAACACCCTTACCTGTGTTTGTTACTCGTATTTGTTCCTCGTGTTTCCTTATAGGTTACCACTCTAATTGGCTTTTGTGAGGTACCGCGGTCATTAAATTTTTCTAAATATACTGAGAAATTAAAGTAAATATATTTATTTTCTTTAATTTTTCTCTGAAAGTTAGGTTTAGGTTTAAAGACATTTATTCTCATAAAGACATTATATACGCCACTTACATGAGAACATAGATAAAAGTAAATCTAAATAACAAAATTCGTTGTCGTACCCATGTTGTTGAAAAATAAACAACATTAAAAACAGCTATCGACGGGAAAAATCTATACAAATAAAAGAAAAGTTATAAAATAACAACAGTCACTCACAAATTCTGGGATTCACTATCACCTTAGCACCACAACATAAACAGACAAAGTTCTTTAGATGATACGAGTAGGTTATAAATGGCTCTTATGGCCCCCTTTTGCAAAATAAATATAGTTTCTAATTCAGTAGCCTTCCTCTACGGCAAAATCCAAAACAGCAGTGCTTGCAATGCTGTTCCGATCTGAAGGGCCTAGATATCCAGTATAATCACAGGTTGTAAGGCATTCCATCTCAGTTCTCGGAGGTGATAACGCATGAAGCCATTTTTGTTTCAAGTTGGCTGCATGTGCCCATGGACACTGCAGTAGCCACTCACCATCAGGTGGACTGTAAGTCCGTTTGTCACTTCAGCTTTATTAAAAAAAAACTGCTTGCCTCGTTGGTCTAGTGGTCGTAAACGCGGTTACTGGTCATGAGGTCCTGGGTACGAATCCCGAGTCGAGCCGATATCAGTTATTGGGTTTTTCTCAAGAAACTCTCAGCAGCAGCCCGGAGTCAGACAGCTGGCGGTGTTTCACCCCCGTGCCTAGGAAAACACGTATACCGTAGTTCCTGCACCTGATCTCTCTCCGGTCGTGTCAGTTACCGTCCCATCGGACTATGAGAAGTGAGGGAATAGAGAGCGCACCTGTGCTTGCGCATACACTCGGGCACTATAATCCTGTCCTGCGCAGATGGCTAGTCTTTGTTGAGACTGGCCGCCGTGACTGAAATTCGGTCTGGAGGACATTATTTATAAAAAAAAATCCCATAAGACAGCAAAATACGCTGCAGAGCTATCTGGTTGCTAGTTGAGATGTAGGTATGGGCACCCCACTAAAATTTATAACAACCGCTGAGCCCCGCGGTTTTGGTCACGTATCTAATAATTCAAAATCCGATGGAAAGTGAGTTGCGTAACATAACATAACGGCTTGCAATAAATTTGGCGCGTCCAACGCAACCGGCGGGGCGTTACATGAGTCCGGCGCTTGGTAGTGACCCACAAAAGTGGTACAATTCTTACTTGGTTGTGGCACGCGCGTGACTATATCCAGCTTACGGCTGGCTCGACGGTGGAGCTGTTGATTACCAACTCAACTTATGTCATACGTCGATGACGATGACGTCATGATTGTGACGTACTTGACGATGGCGAGGTGTCGTATAGAACTGATTTTTGATTCTGATAACACAAAGCGAGGACGCTATTACGCGGATGTAATTTTTAATTTATCAAACATTTAGGTTTCCCTGTGATGCGTTCCTTAATTGATGAGCATGTAGTAAATAAACACTTAGAATTGAGATGGAAGTTCAAAAAACCCCTATAATCATATTTTTTATTTCTTTTCAGAAGCAATATCTAGCGAGAAAAGACTTGCATACAAACCTTCACCCACTATTTTACCCCCTGCTGAAGGTTGGGTTTAAAAAAAGGTTCCCTATGTCTTTTCCTAAAGTTCAAGTTTTCTACGTACCAAATTTCACAAAAAATTGGTTCATTGATTTATCCGTGTAAACGTAACGGACAGACAGTTACTTTCACATTCATAATATTCGTATGGACTTAAGACGAACGCCCGACTTCTAAGTTACCACGGTTCGATGTTTTGAGTATAAGTATAACACAACGAAATCCACAAATAAACATATTATATCTTATGTTAAATACTTTTTTACTAGGTGGTATGATTCCATTTCTGCCAAGGAGTCTGTGTAAGTACCATCCTCTTATCTATTTCTATCACCAAGCAACATGTTATGTTGTGTATCCTGTGTTCCTGTCCGAAGGGTATAGAGATTCACTATAATTACAGGCTTGTAGGCATTCCATCTTAGTCCTCATTGGTAAACGCATCTGTATCCTTCTTTGATTTGGTTGCAGTTGTCTATGGGCTGCGGTAGACTGGTACACTTACCATGAGCTAGACTCACTGACCTCTATATACACAAGGCTAGACTGTATGTTCGTTTGTCACTTCACTTTTAAAAAAGTACCTTTATATATCAAAGTTTAAACGTTTTTTATTATTTAAAGTTATAATATAAAATAAATCAACGTTTTTATGTATGTTACTAAATTATAAACGGCTGAATACTGAACGTCTAAATTAAATATATTATACTAAATCTATGACTGATGGATGAAATTTGGCACAAATGCCCTCAATTAATATGTAATAATGTCAATTTTACACTTTTGGAAAGCGAAAATAAGTTGCATTTAAAAATTCAACACGAACTGGTTTTAATTTTAAATAATTTTCTATTCTTAATTATAAAACAATGAAAAAAAACTACACTGAACTGCCTTTACAATGCCAAAGGCTGACAAATAGTCTTACTTTTTGTCATAAAACATTATACGGATGACAAATCGAGGCTTCTCCGTTTTTAGATGGCGTTACCGCAATCGGCGTCCATTGAAGTGTAATAGAAAACAATAATCTTCCTCTTCCTCATCGCGTTCATTATATTAAATGTATTTTTAAAGTAGATCTTTTTTCGAACGGAAATAACGCTCAGTAAAATCTATAGTCGGTTTCCACAGATTCCGAATTCAAGTATAAATGCAGTGATTTTCGTGGATATCGTAATGTTACCGTAACAGCCTATCACAATTCACAAGTCCACTGCTGAACATAGGCCTCCCCCATAGATTGCCTCACATTTGTGCTATTTCTCATAGTTGCCACGCTTGGCAGGCGGATTGACAATTTATTGACTTTTTATATTTTTTAGTTGTTATTAGGAAGTCGCTGCTTTAAGACCCGTCTTAAGGTTTATTTTCCTATGTCGCCTCTTGAGACATTCACGGGACGAAATGGGGTAGTGGACACCGCCACTGCACGCTCACCACCGTCGTGAACAAAGGATATATTATATTATTACTACGTAGAGAACCACCATACTATTTTCAGACATTGTATTACCATTACAGCCTATAAAAGTCCACTGATGAACCACAGCTTAAAGATAAGGTCTAAACTGTGGCTGAACATAGACCTCCCCGATAGATTGCCTTTTAGGGGGGATTTTGCCATAGTTGCCAAGCTTGTCACGCGTTGGCAACTGCAGTTTTTTATAATTTTTAGTTGTTGTCAAGAAGACGCCGGTTTGTTTCCCTTTGTCGCCTCTTGAGACACCCACGGGACGATATGGGATAGTGGATATTCTTACACCGCCACTTCACGGCCAGACATTGTATTATTTCTTTTCTATTTTCATAATACAGCTTATCAAGTTCACTGCTAAACAGATAGGATATTTGATAGGAGAATTGGCCACCGGAGTGTAGATCAAAGATGGACATGTAAAGGCAGGCGTTTTGTTTTGTTTTATTCTTAGAGTATACATAAGCATAGCTTGCTTATGTATACGCTATTTATTTAACACGGCTAATAAATGCTATTCGAGCCATCCGAATCCTAACATGTTGATTAAGATCTCGGGGATTCGTTCCGACAAGCCTAGGTACTTAGTCCTGTAGCTGGCGACCGCAGAGCACCCAAGTAGGGTGTGAGCCACCATCTCTTCACAGATTCTTATGCAGGCTCTGCAAAGAGTCCGTGGCAGATTATATAGCAAAAAGATAATGTTTATTAAAAGACCCGTATCTAATTATAGCGCTTCTAATAGCTCTAATTTAAGTTTAAACGAAGTAGTGTTTTGGACATGCGGCTATTGACAATCGGTAATGCTTCCCTAACTTGCGATGATTTCATATTTTGATTGACGGCTCCGTAGCGCAGTGGCTTAGCAATGAGTTGCTGTGTTGGGGGCCGCGGGTTCGTATCCCGCACGGAACAAGTATTTGTATGGCCTGCAAATAATTGTCCCGGGTCTGGATGTTTGTCCTTGTGCAATTTATGTTTGTAAACTGCCTCCACGATACAGGAGAAAATACAGGGTAACGTTTAAAAAAGTATATGGTTAATCCACAATTGCGATTGTAGGTATTTTGTGACTTGATGTAGCATCGCACTTGAGATCTTACAAACTCAAACGAAGTGGAATTATTGATACTGGTTCACCTGCACTGCGTGCTGAGTCGTCCCAGGCTAGATCATCTGCAGCATCGTTGCCTTTGGAACCATTGTGGCCTTTTATCAATTAAATGTAATATTGACAACTTCACCTACCTTGTTTAGGAATTGAAAGTATTCATAGATAAGCCCAGAGTTCATGGTATTGCTGTTCAAGGCCTGTAAAACCGCCTAAAAATGCGCCTTGTAAAGTTGCAAGCTGTGTGCCGGCGTGAAATAGGTGCTGTCCCGCTCTGCTGAGCACGCCAAGCTTTTTAGAGGCTTTAAAGGCCAATTTAGCCTTACCTTACTAAGTTTTCCCTTCCTGCCGTTACTTGATTGAAAGTGTATTTAGGTAAAATTTGGGTAAACTCTAAAATATTTAGAATTTGAGAATACGACATAATCTAAAACATAAATGGCAAGAAGCAATTTTACGGATAAAATTTTTGCAATTATTTTCCTGAAGGCGTTTAGCTTTTGAACCACATTTACTTATTCCCAAATTAGTGCATGGTAGTGGTCTTGGTGGTTCTTTATTTGATGTGTGTGTTTTATGTATAGATATTTACTGATATCTCGTAAACGGCTAAACCGATTTAAATGATGGATTATTTAAATAAGCTATAACTCAAAGGTAGTCCCATTTAATTTTTAATAAAAAAATCAACCACTAAAAGGAGAAAAAGTTATGTATCTAACCATTACCTAACTATATTATACGACATTAAGGTTGTTACCTCATGCTTTTGATTGCATAATTCTCTCAAAAGTGTAAAAAATAAAGTCTTAATAAAAAGTAAAAACCGATTTTAAAAACTAAAAAGAATTTAAATAATTTCCACATATTAGTAGCTTAACCTAGCATCGACTTCAGAAGCGATTTATATTAAAATTATTCTTTTTAGTTTTAAGCTTTTTTTAAAGTCTTTTAAAAGTCCATTTTACTATTCAAACAGAAAAACATTAAAAGATAAAATTGATTCTTCTAATTGGTTGAATACTATAGGGCAATAATAGATTGATTATGTGCTAATGATGGAAAGTTAGAAATATAAATTTTAATGCTTAAATGAATTTATACTTATAAATTACTTAGTTATAATTTAATTATTTCCACGCTTCATGAGTTGACAGATCAACGGAACTTGACCTCATTTGCTACAAGCTACCATTTGACCTTCGGACTATCCAACCAAACTAAAGGCTGTCTAGCCAAAGGTCGAATTACACTTTGAATAAAAGAGCCCTTAATTAAGATGTGTACTACTCGATGACCAGGTAAATCACGTTACATGAATATATTATATGATTGGAGCAGGAAAATGTCCGAAATAATTGTGTACAACTCATCTTAGCATTATCAATACTCACATTCATGATAAATTGATCGAAAATAAATCGAATATGCGATATATAGCTTTTCGTATTATTTATATTATGGATAATGGATGATAAGGATTTTTACTTTAAGAGGATTGGATTTGGAAGATTAGATTTTGGCTTTGATAATCATAATATTATCAAATTTCACTTTTATAAGCCATAGTAGTTTTTTTTATAGGATTAGGGTGACAAACTAGCACACAGCCCACCTGATGGTAAGTATTTGCTGTAGCCCACAGACATCTACATCTAGCCTCGATTACGAATCAAAATGCAGATGCGTTGTCACCCGTGCGGACTAAGATGGAATGCCTCGTTTCCAGTAAAAAGGGTCTCCGGTTCTGTACACTCACCATGCGAAACACAACAGCGTTAAGCTGCTGTTTCGTATACACAGTATACGAAAATACACATAATATACTTTAAAACTTTTTATATAACTACTCTATTTCATAAAAGCTGACTGGCGTCAGGCTGTTAACAAAGCCTCAAAGAAGCATAAATATTTTTTTATGATTTAGATTTGAAACACTCTATATGTTTTTTTTTTATTTCTTCCCATTCTACTATTTACAAATAATATCCTCGAAAATACAATATCTGAATAAAAAAAATTGACAGTCCTAATGGGTTGTGTTGCCTAACGAATTACTAGGTATAACGTGGTAGAGCCATGCTGCAGCTATATTAGTAGTATAGTTGTAGCACGAATGGGTCGGCTCGACCGGGGAAGGACCACGCTCTCATAAAATACCAGCGTAAAATAGCAGCTTAACGCTACTGTGTTTTGTGTTGTGAGTGTAGAACCAGAGACCCTTTTTGCTGGAAACGGGGAATAAAAATTACTTGTTAGGTTTTTAATTTTATATTTGTATAAAATAAGTATAAAAGTCATATCTCGCTGACACTTTTTAGATGAATTTCTGTGCGGGCGTGTCTATTGTTTTCTGAGATAGGATTTTGCAAGACGTATGCCTATATAGACAGCAGTAGTATACGCCATGAGTGACATACTTTTTATAATGTTTATATTTGCCAATGCTCTATTACAAAAGTTGCCGTGTACACTTATAGGGATCTCTGCCGCACTAACATCTTCAAAAGTCTGCGCTTGAGGACGTAGGCAGCTTGAAACTTGGAGGTATGCTTTATGACCTGCTTCTATCGCTCCTGTAATATCTCCTTCGCGGTAGATATCCAAAGCTCCCCATTCCAGTAATCCGGGAGTCTGCTCCTTCGTCCATTTTCTCAAGGCAACGTAGTCGCCACATTTTGGAATAAACACGTCTTCGACATCACTCTCCTTGTAGTTAACTGGATTTGCTGCACATTCCCCAAATAATTTCATTAGCTGTTCTATAACTTCTTTTTTTGAATCTTGCTTGTCACCGTCGCACATTTTGGCTTTTAAATAACCTACCAAAGACGAGTACCGCTCTCTGCTTCCCGTTCCAGACAATCTCGGGCGTTCCATCGCCCAAACGATCGGCCCTCTAATGCTTAGAATATCACCGCTATAACCCTCATCCCTCCAAAAGTCAGTTTCGTATTGAATCATGAACTTTCTAACTCGACCAGGCAGCATTAACTTTGCGATCTCAGCTTCTCTTTCCGACAATAATATAGGCTCCACGTTGATGTTGCTTAGTTCGTCAGGTCTCACGGCCATCGCAAGGAGGTTACAAACGTAATTATTCTCCCCTTTTATCGTCTCTAAAATAACCTGCTCATCTGAATACGTCCGTATCTTCTTTATTGATTTTGCTTTTAGCGTGATATCAGCCACGCTCCGTTTCAATTTATAGGCAAGGCGTTTCCGACAGTATTTTAGAAGTTTCTCTCGAAACTTCGTGTTCTTGCCGTCCACGTGGTTCTTGCAAGTGTTGTTTCTGTAACACTGATGAAGATAGAACAGCACTGACACGGTATCTGGGGATGCTCCGCATACTAATCTGACTACGGTTCTCATAATTTCTCGTGACGTTGAAAAGAGTAGGGCGCCGCAGATGTGTTTCTCCATAGTCGTCTGATCGTAATACAGGAGCTTCTGTCGTTCGGATTCCGTTACGGGTTCCGTGACGCGGAACAGATTCTTCATACTCTCATCAATCAGTCTTTGATATTGATTCAATTCAAATTTTTCAAAGACGCCCAAATAATCGAAATCGTGGAAATTGTTCGTGCATTGAACGGTGTTTCCATTTGTATACTCGAAAAGCTTGTTCAGCGGTGACGGGATACTCTCTGGTGTTAAAATTTCATCGGGGATCGTAATGTTGAATTCCTTCGCATACATAACGAGGTAGCGTCGAGAAAAATGTTCGAAAAACTGCTGAGTTGATTCAACTGTACACTCCTCGGGAGTGTCGTCTTCATCATTGTAGAAAGATACGATGTCACACTTCGACATGCCCTTATTAGTGCCGACGACATCTATAATGACGACGTCCATGGTGTCCCCGAACTTTTGCTTCAACTTGTGCGCTGCTACAATACCGGGCAGGCTGCAACCCAGCACGATAACGTCCGCCTTGATGTTGCTTGTCTGAGTGCCGTCGGTCTCATATTTCTTAACCATAAATATTCTTTATAAATGTAAATTATTTAAAAAAAATCTAAAATTTATCCAAAAGTGTCAGAAAGACATTTCAAATGTGTCATAATCGTAGCCATAATAATATTTGACTTTTGTGAAAAAGGTTAAAATAACGCATAATTTAGGAGGCATGATCATAAATGCTTCTTTTAGAAGTTTTTTTAAAACTACGTGTAAATGAGTTAATAAAAATAATTTGAAATTAAAAATAATTATTCTACTATTAAGTAAATGTATTTTTACGTAAATGTAGACACACAGTTCACCTGATGGTAAGTGGTTGCTGTGCCCCATAGACATCTACATCTATCCTCAATTGAGGATCAAAATGAAGAATAGTTTTTACCCCTAAAGACTAAAATGGAAAGCCTCGTTCCCAGTGAAAAGTGAAAAAAGTGTATTAACAGGCAAGTATTTGACTTGTGGTTACCATTTTTTTTAAATATTTACAGCCTATCAAAAGTCTACTGCTTAACATGGGATTCTCCCATGCATTGCCTCACATATCATTAGGTACATTCTCTATTCTCTCACTCCATAGCCCGATGGGACGGCAATCTGACACGAACGTAGAGAGCTCAGGCGCAGGACCAACGGCTTTACGTGTTTTCTGAGGCACGAGGGTGAAGCACCACTTCCACTATCTGACTCAGGATTCAAACCTGAGATCTCATGATCAGCAACCGTCTTTACGACTACTAGACCAACGAGGCAGTCCCCACCACCTAGCATATCATGAAATGCGCTATAATATAATCTGCCGTTATATGACCGGTCTGATTTTATGATCTGCCGACGACATTGACATCGATAGGACCTCGATAAGGCTTACTTTGCATCACTGCAGTACCGAAAAAAGTGCCTAAAGCGCCATCTGTTAGCGGTGGATAGACAACTAATAAATCCGTCTACGCGACCGCAGTCACAGCAGCTAGAGATTCCGTGTCGCAACTATGATTAATTCGCGAGACATTTTTAGATTTCTTCTAACGTAAGGAGGTCATGCGTCATTTCGCAAGGATAACTCGTAGTTCATTGAAATTATATCAGTTTTCCTATACTCGAAAATGGCCAGTGTTATCAGCTTTCCTTTTCTATATAATAATGTTTTTTTTATAGAATAAGAGTAACAAACGAGCAAAGAGTCCTGATGGTACGTGGATGCTGGGGCCCATAGACATCTAAATTTATCCTCAATTAAGAATCAAAATGCCGATGCGTTGTCACCCCTCAGGACTAAGATAGAGATAAGATGAGGGTTCTCTACACTCACCATACGAAACACAGCAGCATTAAACTGATATTTTACGCTGGTATTCTGTGAGAGCGTGGTCCTTCCCCGGTGGAGCCGACCCACTCGTGCTACAATCATAATATAACTGCAGCGTGGCTCTACTACGTTCTTTTCTCTTTTTATTCCTTAATTAAATAACAATTTTGACTTTGACCTTGGCTTTATGACCGGAGTCGTTATGGAAGTAAAAAAAAATGCGGTATAGCCACGCTGCAGCTAATTTGAGACTGCAGCACAAATAGGGCATCCCGACCGGATAAAGCCGGGCTTTCACAGAATACCAACGTAATATAGCATAATGCAAGCATAGTGGTGCTTCCGTATGATGATGACGAGAACCAAAAACTCTTTTACTTGAATTTCCAATCGAGGAAATTTTCTCTAAAAAAAGGAATCGAGTAGTGCTGCTAAATGCCACTTAGCAGCTTTGGACTCAATGGAAAGGCGTGCTATGAGGCTTATTGGTGACCCAAATTTGGTTAAAACCAATCGTAGCAGCCTCGACCACAGGCGCAAAGTAGCCAGCCTTTCGGTTTTCTACAGGATGCATTTCGGAGAGTGTGCGCAGGAATTACATAATTTAATTCCTCCCTCTCCCTTCCACCATCGGACAACCAGACGTTCGGCTAGTCTCCACTCTTTCGTTGTTGACTTACCACGCATTCGAACCAAACGGTTCACTACGTCGTTCATCATGCGTACAGCAAAGGAGTGGAATAAGTTGCCAGCATCTGTCTTTCCATCCCATTACAGTGTGGATGTCTTTCAAGGCAAGAGTGAATAGGCTTTTGTTAAGTCAGTGCGTTTCACCATCTTAGGCTACATTTTAGGTGGGATTGTAGTTAAGCGCTGGCTTAGTATAATAAAAAAATCTTAGTCCTTAGGGTTGACAGCGCATTTGCATTTTGATTCTTAATCGAGCATATATGAAGGCTTTCATGGGCCGCATTATCCAACTAGCATCAGGTAGACTATGTGCTTGTTTGTCACCCTAAGAGTAAGTCCACACGGCGCGTTGCGTTGCGTTGCGTTGTCGCAACGCAAATATTTTGACGCATTACCGGCCACACAGGCGCTGCGTCATCGCAGCGTTGCTACAACGCAGTCGTAACGTTTCGTCGTCACAGCGGCGACACACAGTTGCGGCGAGCATTTTGTAAAAGCATCTCAGTCTATTTGGAAACATGGATCGAAAAAGACGTCTGGCATTGCTCCCATTACTACGTCACCGCTAAAATCGACGCAAATTCACAAGACGGTATTGGATCTGTCCCCAAGAAAAAACGAAATTAGCTTGCGTGCTATCAACGCACAAACAACTGAGCGCTGCCGCTCCGGCGTCGCAAGCAGTACACCCCTTCCCCTTCGTCTCGGGGGCTTTCAGTCAGTCGTGTGCGCGTTGCGTCAATGCAGCGCACCGTGTGTACACTATGGTTATTAGTATGTAAAACGACGCAGTGACAGCGCTACGTCAACGCAACGCTGACGCAACGCGCCGTGTGGACCTACCCTAAGCGGTAAAGAACATATTTTCTGCAAAGTGTACTTATTCGTAAAATTGTTGTACATGGACCACATTTCGTTTTATTTTAATACGTTTTTATTTATTTTATTTTATTAACACGCTTTCGTGTATGTCTGTTCGGGTAGAATTCAGTATTTGATTTTAATTTTAAGCTAATTTCACGATGAGCTAGAGCTAATATATATGTATCATATTATTAATAAATCTAGGAGCTGGAGACTTGAAATTTTGAACAACAGATGACAAAGTAAGAATATGTCAAAGTTAAAAAAAGTAGTGAAAAACAAAAAGAAGTTTTAGACTATATCTTTGATAGACTATTCAATTGAGATAGCAATTTTATGGGAATATGCCGGACAAAATATAGAAGTAAATAACACAATAATCACTGTAATTCTCAGTGAATCATCTCAATCGTAACGTAGTCGCGACGTCAGTGCCACGCCCCTGACTCGGAGAGGACAAGGTCATTAGCATTTGATGATACTATAACTCGACTACTTTATTATCATTACTCATAGTTGTAGTTGAAACTTTGTATTGCTTTCAATAAAATATGACTTTCTACATTGATTGACCTAGACATAACCTTGAGCTAGGTCAATTTAAGTACAATCGATGTTCGACTCAATTTTTTTTAATGATTTATAGAACTAGCGACCCGCCTCGGCTTCGCCTGAATAGGATCTATTAATTAACTTTTTCGGACAAAATACAACCTAGACCCTTCCTGGCATTACTCTACAGATATCAGACTGAAGCACACAAATTAAAACGCAGTCAATTTATTGAAAAATTAAAACAGTGAATAAAATTAAATTGTATAATATACAGCATGTAACATAAACCCTATTTTTTTTTGTTTATTTTTTTTTAAAAACGTTACCCCCACACTAGGATTTTCTCCTGTATCGTGGAGGCAGTTTACAAACATAAATTGCACAAGGACAAACATCCAGACCCGGGACAATTATTTGTAGGCCATACAAATACTTGTTCCGTGCGGGATACGAACCCGCGGCCCCCAGCGCAACAACTCATTGATAAGCCACTGCACCACGGAGCCGTCTGGTTCCGTTAAGTGCGTTATCAGAATCCGTATTCACAAGTGTAGAAAATAGAAATAACTTTATTTCAGAAAACTCGACCATAAAACAATAAAATTAAATGGAAATAAAATTTTATGTGCAAATTGTATGTGGTTTTATTACATCTACCTTGCACGCGCATCGGTAAAGCGGGGTTATTTTGATAATACTGCCAATGCGGAGGTAATAAAATCACATACAATTTGCAAATAAAAATTTATTAAAATTTAATTAAAAAATTATGGTCTAGTTGTAGTTAAGTTATTTCCATACGTTTGAATACGTATTCTGATACCGCACTTAACGGGAACCACAGGGGTTACATTTTGTATAAACTATATCCTATAGTGATCGCGAGCAATAGAACTTGTTATACAGATTTCGCACGACTGTCGCTAGGTGATTCCATGCCATAACACTCATTATGTCTGTCCGTTGCGAAATTAGATTGGGGCCATGAAAAGTGCGTTTTGAACTCTTAACCTTGTCATTACATAACCATCCTTGGCCTTGCCAGAATCCTTTAAATTTTTTAAGGCCGACTCTGATCTTTTCGTTGATAAATAAAGTGACCGATATGTGATTTTGTAAATATTGACCAATGCCGCCAGAACTCGTGTAATCTAAGTCTAAAAGTGTCTAAAGAATAAGGTTTTGTTATTATCATAATATGTAAATTTTCTAGGTGGTAGGACTTCTTTTCTACCTGAAGCCTTGCACTGCTGTGTTCCGGTCTGAAGGGTTTAAGTAAGTAAAGTAAAGTTACAGCCTATATACGTCCCACTGCTGGGCACAGGCCTCCTCTCATTTCTGAGAGGGTTTTAGTGCAAGGAAATGTGCGCCGCGCTGCCCCAATGCGTGTTGGCGAACTTCACACGTCTTTGAATTTTTTTTTGATTTCTCAGACATGCAGGTTTCCTCACGATGTTTTCCTTCACCGCCGAGCACGTGGTAAATCAGCACTTAAAATTGCAATTAACAATTTCATTGGTGCCGGCGGGGATCGAACCCGGGTTTAAAGAGCCAGTAAAACTACACAGGATATATAATAATACAGGATGTGAGGCATTCCATCTAAGTACTTAGTGGTGACAACGCATCTGAAGCCTTGTTTAAAGCTGGTTGCAGGTATCTATAGGCTGCTGTAGCTACTTACCATCAGGTGGACTGCAAGTTAGTTTGTCACTTCATTTAAAAAAAATACAAATGATTATTTAAAAGAATTTAATTATATAGGAATGTGATCATCAAATTTATGCATTTCATTTCCTTTTTCTGATTCAAATATATTTTTAGATGCTTTTGCGACAGATTTATTTTAAACAAAATTCCCTGTCGAACTGACCGTATCAAAAAGTTATGTCCTCCAGACCGAAATTCGGTCACGGCGGCCAGATCGACGGTGAATAGCCATCTGCGCAGGACAGGATTATAGAGCCCGACTCGGGCTGCCCGAGTGTATGCGCAAGCACAGGTGCACTCTCTGTTCCATCACTCTCATAGTCCGATGGGACGGTAATCCGAAACCACCGGAGAGAGATCAGGCGCAGTATCAATTACGAGCTTTCCGAGGCACGGTGGTGAAATACCGTCAACGACCTGACTCCGGGTTGCTACTGAGAATTTCTTTCCAGAAAAATTCCGATTTACGCTAGTACCCCGGGACATTTTGATCAGCAATCGCATGATGATCACTGGACTAACGAGACAGTCATCATGATAAGTATAATACGCACAAATGCAGTTTACTGAAATATTTCGTATACTGAGTGACGAGAGCTATAGCCAATTAGCAGTTTGGTATTGTGTCCATCAAAGGTGACTACGTAACGATTTCTACTACATAGTTAAAAAAAAAATTCTTCTGTATTTAAAAATCGGCTTGTGATCATTGAATTCATGCATTTCAATTAGTGTTTCAAATATCTTCTTTAGACGCTTTCGGGAAAAAGGTATAATTAACAACAAAAATTTAACTTAATAGAAAGTTACAGCCGACTTAAAAAAAAAAATTTAACAATCCGAACTTAGGTCTTTAATTCTGCTATACAATGTCTTAGTACCGACTTCTGAATGTGAAATTATTTTCTACAGACTTCAAAAAGGAGACGGTACTCAATTCAACTGTATGTTTTTTTTAATGTGTGTTACCTCATAACTTTTTATTCGGTGCTAAGACATTGTAAAGAAGAATTAAAGCCTTAACTTCGGATTGTTAAATTATTTTATTCTTTTTTGTTCTTTGAAGTCGGCTTTAACTTTCTATTAAGTTAATTTTTCGTTGTTAATTATTAGTTTTTCGCGCAAGCGTCTAAAGAAGATATTTGAAACAGGAAAAACGAATTGAAATGCGTGAATTCGATGATCACAAGCTGATTTTTAAAGACAGAAGAACTAACCAACTAAGTAATAACAAAAAATATACTTTTTTTTAATAGTTAATTTTTTGTCATTAGATATGTCTTTTAAAGTTTTTTTTCCCTTTAGAGTGGACTAATAAACGTCACAATTTCAATGTCATGTGAATAGTTTACCTAAAATTTTCATCCCCTATTTAACCACTCTTAAGGGTGGAATATTTTCTCCTTTTACCTATTTTATAAAAAAAGAATCATCAAAATCGGGTCACAATTGACGAAGATATCGCGTAACTACGTACATAAAAACATACATTTGAATATTATACTTTATTTTTTAGAACACGGCTAAAAACTGGGCGAGATAAAAACAACATGCATACAAAAGCATCACCACTGGAATTAATAGTATACACATAACAAAAAGGTAGTACAGTGTCTATTAATATATCTCTGACCCCATTAGCTTTTTTTACATTTTTAGAAACGCTAGATTTAATAAGAACGGTAAAAATATGCGCTTGTTTTGTGGCTTGCAAGTTTATCGATGTGGAATTGGTTATTTCAACAGTAAAATGTGGCTCGGATGTTAACGATAGTGCGAGTTTAATTTAAAATAATTTCTGTATATCAGCATTTGCGTCCACTATTAAAGTATTTTCCGTATTGCCACGCTTGGCTCGTGAATTGGCGAATATGGTACGCGGCAAACCTTCTTGGGCCTATTCTTTATCACCAAAATTGTGTAATAGTAGGCTTGTCAATGTTGTAAGTATCGACAAACAAATGTTAGTTTGTTTTGTCGATAGTCAACAACCTCTTAAGGTTGTTTTATGTGCACTTTTTTGTTATAATTTTTTTTACTATGTTACCATTTCCTGAAATTTGGACCGATTATAATACGGTTAAGAAGGTTCTTAAATGTATTTTACGATCATAGTCCACTACAAAGTGCTGCAATCGTGATTTAAATATGCAGGCCTTATCTATCAAAGGTTAAAATTTTTACCAAGTAAAAATTGTTTAGTAAGGATTATTAGGGTATACTACTAAAGAGTACATGATTGATAATAACCCCTGAGAATGAGGTCATACTAATTCTAAAATAATATATTGTAAATTAGTTATATTTAAAAAAAAATCCCGCTGGGATTCTTGATGGTCCTTCCCAGGATAGTGATTTTTTCCGATCCAGTGGTAAAGCTTAAATGACTTTTAATAAGTATTCTTGTAATCTGTATTGACTTAAAATGATTCTATTCTATTCTAATCATTTTTGGTTTTCCTACTTATGGTAAAAAAAATCTAGCTCATCATCTTCTTCGGTAATTTCATATTAATGTTAAGACCTTTAGTTTTAAGATACCGTAATAAATTATCATCATCACGTCTTATATGTTATTAACATTCATATTATGTAAACCATTTTTCGGTTCCCTTACAAAGATTTGATTACACACATAGTTTTTTGGTTACCTACTTATAATATTTTATTTAAAATTGTGATTTACATTCTATAAATACTAGGAACAAGCACAAGTTAGTTTTACCAGTTACTCGACTCAAAAGAGTCAGTAATTCCTTCATGGGGCAATGTATACGCTTCCACAACAAAGTCCCAGAAAATATGCAGGCCTTATCCATCAAAGTTTAAAATTTTTACCTTATTTATACGTCCATGTCCACAAGTAAGTGAATTTACAGCTAATATTAAACAAATTGAAACTATTTGATAATATAGGTACTTAAAAATTTGTTACTAATCTTAATATCGTAATTACCAACATGTTTGGCTTTATGTTACTGAGTTTTGATAAACAAAATTCAATAGGGTTGTCGAGTTCCTTGTCTATAATACTTATCGATGTTCTTTTCTACTCATATCTGTTAACAACCAAAGTCGCCAACAACAGATAATTATCAAATGTTTATTAATTAACAGATTTCCAACTGAACCTAGTCTAAAATTATGGCTATAAACACAAAAGTTGTGAATTGGCGTCCGAAACAAAATGATTATCTTTGTTCTAAACACTTCACAGACGACTGTTTTATTGGACAAGAGAAACGCACCACTTTGAAAAAGTGCAGTATACCCACAATATTTTCTGTTAGTACCAGTACCAGTAAGTATAAAAGTATTAGATTATTATTTCGAATGTTTTTTATTTCTTCTCTCCTTATTTTCCCCCAGACTCAAGGGTCATAGCCAAGTATAGAAAGGTCGCCGGATGATGACTTTGTGTTTACAAGACGTACATTTCTTAAATCTTTTTAAATATCACCAATTAATTATATCAAGGGAATAAATTTATATTGGGACTGCAAAATGGGCTTGGTAGCCCATGGTAAACGTAGGGCGACTCACATGGCTGGGCCAAGGTGGACTCTCTGAGTGGACTTGTCGAGCTCTTGGATGTGTGTTAGTAGGCTATGGCTAGAGGAAAGTCCTCTCTCTATATCGCTGTAGCCGAGGTGGAGTCGCAAGGGAAGAGGATTTTTGGTATGGCGATGCGTCACTCGACTATCCTCCGCGACTTTGGCGGGGGCTTGGTGCTTTCGAGTGTTCGTTTTTTCCTGGCTCCATAGCCTACACATATCGGGCTCGGGGAGTCCGTTGTGCAGGTGGAGTAAGATGCCTCGAAGGGCAGTGCGCCTTGTGTTCTTGGTGCGCCCTATCTGAGAAGGAAAAGGGGGTGGAGAAGTCCTCAACTAAGGAGGGCTTCTCGCTGGTGGGGTCGCGGATGTGTTTGAAAATATTTCCGTGGCCCTGCCAATGTGTGGCGAAGGTGGAGCACCATGGGGTCTTAGAAGGAGCGAGTCCGATATAATCCGTTTTGCGAAGCGGGTATGCATAGGCATTTCCTCATTTGAAACCCGGAACAATGTTCCGTTCTGTAGTTACGAATAAAAACGTAGATAGACCAAAGCAGCGTCGATCTTCGTTTTATATGAGGTATAAAGCTTGCGTCTAAGGCCTAGGTATTAATTGATACATTTATTTATTGTATGGCATTATATTAATATGATACATAAATAGAATAGACGTTACGGGTAGGCCTGGGTATAGAATTTTTATCGATATATTTTGTCACACTGTCTTATCTCTTTTGTTAGTTCTCTGGACGTTCACTTCTGCGCCAAAATGGCGAAAATTAAATCGCCACATTATGGCACGGTGTATAGCCAGTCCATATATAGAGGTCAATGACTTACACTGAGACATTGACAGTTGTGACATTATGAAATAAAACGTATATAAACTCTTTGGTACGAACTATCAACGTCAATAACCGGCTTCACTCGGGTGATTTCTGGATCTCGACAACAGCGCCACCTACTGGGTCCAATGTGAATCTAAACCATCTAGGGACCCATTCAAACACACACAAAAAAATTCAACAAAATCGGTCGAGCCGTTTTTGAATTTTAGCGAGACTAACCGACAGCAATTGATTTTTACTCGTATTTACGTGTTATATGCGTGTTCGTGAACTTCACATGTCTTCGAAATATATTTTTTTCTTATTTCTCAGACATGGAGGTTTCCTCACGATGTTTTCCTTCACCGCCTAGCACGTGGTAAATAGAGCTCTTAAAATTGCCATTAACAATTTCATTGGGCCGGCGGGGATCGAACCAGAGTTGCTCGCGTACTGTGAAATTAACAGCGAGCGCTAACCATCTTTATTTTCATTGTTCATGCTTCATGATTTATCCATGTTTATTTTTAATTAAATTTAATGTATTTGTAATACATATTATGAATAAATTATAGCTTTCTGCACACCTTTTCCATAGAAACTTTAACATTGTCAAATCTCACGCTCCTCGGTGGGCGCAACATATACTTAGAAAGGAGTACAAAGTTTTACCTTCGCGTATTAAAATACATTTATACAAGAGTTGCTCACTTAAAATTTTTGGATAATTTTTATAAGCTGTAATATTTACTTTTCTTGTTCAACAACAAATAAATCCCCTTTTGTAGAGGGGATTTTCCTTCAATCGTTACGTTTGGCACACAGATTAGCGATCACAGTGCCAGACGTTACGCATCTTTGAAATTGCTCAATCGCCATTCTAGATATTTTATTATGTATTTATCTATATTTTTTTATAGAACAAGGTTGACAAATGACCACACAGTCCACGTGATGGTATGTGGACAATACGGCCCTCTAAATATCTATCCTCGATTAAGAAGCGAAATGCAGATACGATGTCGCCCCTGAAATTAAGATAGAATGCCTCGTTTCCAGTAAAAAAGGTCTCCGGTTCTCTACAATTACCATACGAAACCTAGCAGCATTAAGATGCTATTTTACGCTGGTATTTTGTGAGAACGTGGTCCTTCCCCGGTCGAGCCGACCCATTGCCACAACCAGAATATACCACGTTAAAAAAAAAACTATGAAAACGTATCAAATTGCTGTTTCGTTCAACTGGCCACTTTTTAATAGCTATGGTTTCCTTTTTCAAAAAATTTCAAAATTAAGCATTCATTTGTTTTGTTTGGGTTTTATTTCTTTTTGCGATTTCGCTATATTTTATAACCAAGAACACCAAGACATTGTAGTGGCTGTGTAAGAATATCCACTACCCCATATCGTCCCGTGGGTGTCGTAAGAGGCGACAGAGGGAAACAAACCAGGAGAGGGGCAGCAGCATCTTCCTGATAACAATTAAAAATTAAAAAACTGCCAATGGCGGACACTAAAGCAAATATCCCTCCTAAGAGATAATCTATAGGGGAGGACTATGTTTAGCAGTAGACTTTTAATAGGCCGTAATGAAAATGGAATATCAAGAAAATTGTGTTAGTTTTGAAGATAAGTTCCGAGGTGGAAACAATGCGTCTCAAATGTCACGCAATGTCAATGACGAACTGTGGGTTATTAGTTCAATCAATTTTGTTCGGGAAACACCACAGAATACCAGCATAAATTATCAGCCTAACGCTGTTGTGTTTCGTAAGGTGAGTGTAGAGAACCGGAGACTTTTTTTACCTTAGTTTTTATCTTAGTCCTCACGGCTGAATTTTGATTCGCAAGCGAGGATAGATGTAGATGTCTATGGGCCACAGCAACCACTTACCATCAGGTGGACTTTGTGGTTATCGTATAAAAAAAAAGTTCGAAAAAACGGAAAATTTCAAGACCTCTCTCATGTTCGTTATTTACGACACCCAAGAGATAGATAAATTCTCTTCTCCAGCCACCGCATGGGACCCTGTTTGTTGAAAATGTGTAATTGTATGTGGTATCGATAGTGAATTTGAGAGTATTCGTGGTCGAAGGACCAAAGAAATGGGGATAAAGGACTTACTTGTATCCAGGCGCATCTGTTTCTCTGACAGTCACCGTAAACACCATCGAAAATGTTCACCACTTAAGGGCACGTACAATACAATAATCCTTTATTTATTTCTGCGAACGAACACTTGTTAATTGTTTGTTTAACTATAATTGCGCGGTGGATTATATTTCTTGAATCGCGAATTGTGACGGCACTCTTTTAATTTTAAGATATTATGCGAGAGTCAGGTGCACAGGCTTGTTGGCGATGCGTTCATCGATCACAGACTAACGCAAAAGGGGGTAGTAAGAAGATTCGACCAATATGAATGTGTGAGTAAATGAATGTAATAATTAAACCTGTGTGCTTATAAATGGCCAATCCAGTGCATATTAGATACTATCAGTAGCGTCAAGCGTGTCGAGATATATGTCAAAGTCAGATAAGTTAGATAAATCTGTTTAAATTTGTTGATATAATTGTGCCTTGGGAGATTGCTACAGACGTGACCGGATGATGTCCTTTTAACAGCTATCGAAAACAAAAGAATGAGATAGTAAACAAATAAGAACCGTCATTCTCAAGTACTGCAGCACAAGTCAAGCCTTTGAGAGGAGTTTGAGGATTTGGAGTATGACCCGAATATGTATTATGGACTTCTCGTTCCTTTGACTTGGAAATACTATTTGAGATATGAAGATTTCCTCGCAATCTTTCCTCATCGAGCTCACGGTAAATTAGCCGGCGAAACACAGTTCGAGGGATAAAATTCTAAAGTATTCCAGGACGTGAAGTCCGCCAACACGCTCTAGAGCAGCGGAGCGGAAAAACTATTCAATTATTACTCTTTTAGTAATGAAGGAAGGCCTCATTTTACTTTTTACTTTAACATCAATGACACAGACTAGGATGGATCTTGGGTTGCTTGTAAGCTTAGGGCAAGGCCATATTGTGATTGTAAGTGACTAATTTAGCACATAGATACTTACATCCAACTTCAAACAGAAAAGGCTGAGAATGAATTGTCACCTCTGTGGAAGAGGGAATATGCTATTGTCTGTTATTACATAGGCTGAAATTCAGAATGCTCCGTTGCTTGGCGGTAGAATGCGCAGAAAAGAAGTGCGTCCACCAGGGAACTGCATACTACTGGTCAAAAGCCCCCTCTCATTTCTGAGTATGAAAGAGTCACTTCTTTCTTCTTATTTATCAGCCCGTAAAAGTGCATTGTTGAACATGGGTATCTCCCGCGTTAGAAATCATTTGCCGCTAGGTTGGATTGATAATCGCAGTACCATACGTCTCGTATCTTTGACGCGCCCATCGTCGGTTTGTGTGTGTTTTTGCCTGGTGTAAACGAGATGGTAACACCGCCATCGAAAGCCATGAGATTTTTCTGACATTTCTCATAGTTGCCTTTTACGACATCTATCATTTATACGTGGTAGAGATCATTTATACACATTACAGCTATATTTTGGTTGTAACACGAATGAGTCGGCTCGAATGGGGGAGGACCACGCTTTCACAGAATAACAGCGTAAAATAGCAGCTTAATGCAGCTGTGTTTCTTATAGAGTGTAGAGAATCGGAGACCCTTTTTTTTCTGGAAACGGGGCATTCCATCTTAGTCCTCAGGGTGGCAACGTGTCTGCATTTGATTCTTATTCGAAGATAGATGTAGAAGTCTATGAGCCACAGTATCCACTAACCATCAGGTGGACTGTGTGTTTGTCATTCTTAGTCTATACGAAAATTCCGCGGGACGAAATTCAGTAATGGATTATCTAACGCCGCCACTACACAGTCTCAGTGACTCAAGGACAGACAGACAGAACGAAATGTTAAATATGGCTTAAAATTTTGTTTATCAGATATTCAAGTTTCATTGACGATCAGTTACTCAGTTTCGAGTATTTGATCAATGACCAGTGATATCTTTTTATTTATGTCAAATGATAAAACATTCTCGAAGTATTTATCGTATTCATAAAATTTAACAAAATCGTTATCGAGAAATGTCCATTGTACTTTGATTTTATTGAATTCGTCATATTGGAATTTTTTCGTTATTTTTTTAACCCTTGTTTTTTTGTATATTATTCAAAAATTATATGTGGTAATCACTAGCTATATTGTCTTTTTGTAAACTATAATTTGTTGGCCTAGTATAAATTTTTCTGATATGGGCAATTGTTGAATTAGCAATCCTTTAATGTCTCAGTAGTTCAGTTTAAAGAATTTCTGCTCTGTATATTGCTATAAATTAAGTTGAAAATTGCAAAAAACTTAAACAATTTGAAAATTTAAGGTCAGAAAAGACCATTTGAAACATTTTATTACCTACCTCCCTTTTTAGGTCTGATTACCAATCGAAACACTGTAACTTTGCCATTGTTGTTATTTTTAAAATACTTTGTTTTAAGTCTTTTAGTATTTAAGTCTTTTAGTACTCAATTACGGTTACAGCCTATTAAAAGTCCACAGCTGAATATAGGCCCCCCCAATAGGCACTTAGGCAATAGGCAACCGCATTTCTTAGGCAATAATTTTTCTTTAGGCATTTTAAGGCATTTTTAGGCAAAAATCAAATTAGGCAATAAGGAACCGCTTTTTTAACTTAATAGTTGAGACGCTGCAGCCCACCTCATGGTATGTTTCCCTCTGGCGCTTCTTACGACACCCACAGGACGATATGAAGTAGTGAATATTCTTACACCGCCACTATACGGTATATCACTCATTTACTACTCGTATATATATCTATAATCGATTAGAAAATTGAATACAGATTAAAATAAATATAATATGCATTATGTATTATATATTTTATTTAAATTTGAACTAAATATAGTATTTAGACGTTAAATTAATAACTCAGCGGCAGCGTTACTTGTTTACTAAATCTCTGCGTCTGACCGAATTCCAGGAGACCATGTTTTCCGCATTCGTTTTCCAAAATAATTCGATTAATGTATTTTGTTTATAGGAAATTTAATTTTTTTATTGATGCAGTTTTGGTTTAAGGAAAATTTGATGCTCTTTTTATACTACATGAAATGTTATCCTCAGTATATACACAACATAAAAATATCATCTTCAGTATTAAAAATGAAAAGAAAATAAATTAACAGTCTATATAATTCCCACTGGGCAAAGCCCCGTTTGCCAAGGGGTCGTAAACGTGACTACTGATTACGTAATCCCGGGTTCGAATCAGTCATTGGATTTCTCTGTACAAGCAACTCTCAATGATAGCCCGGAGTCAGGTGTTGGTCCTATGCCTGATCTCTCTCCGGTGAGGTTGCATTTTTGATTGCGGACTACCCCGCACGATATCCGATCGAATTATTTTCAACTGGAAAATTAGCTTTTTTTTTTAAAGAATAGGGGCAAATGAGCATTCGGCTCACCTGATGGTAAGTGATTACCGCAGCCCATGAACAACTGCAACACCAGGGGAATTCATAATTCATAATTCATAATTCATTTATTGCATGTCACAAAGTATAAAGTTGTTACAATATATTTACAGAGCATGTGACACCCTGTACGGGCGTAGCATATTTAGACGGAGTTTAAATGTTAATTAATATAGAATTAAATTAAATTACAATATTTACAGTACATAATCTATATATACATTATTATTAATTAATTCATTAAATATCAAACTAAATAATACACACATTTATTTTAAAATTAAATGTCAATAAATATTATTCATCTCAACTATTGGTCATTTTTCATTCATGCAAATAAGATTTAAAATTTTGATGAAAATGAATTGCAGGTGCGTTGCCGGCATTTTAGAAAGGAGTAAGCCCTTTTCTTGAAGATCCCTTAAGCCTTGTACGGACTAAGAGCCTGTCCAGAAAGCGCGTTTTACGCGCGTATCCACTCGCGCGTAGGCACTCGCGCGTTCTCGAGATACTAGAGCTACATACATGCCGTCCAGATGCTCTCGCGCGTTACCTCACACGCGCGTAAAACGCTTGCAATGAGCGGGACTCTCGACTCGCTCGTTTTACGCGCGTGCGCCGCGCGAGTCGAGATACTCCGGCGCCATTGCTGCGTCCAGTACTACGCGCGTGTCCGTGGCGAGTGGACGTATTCGGTTCAAAATGGAGCGTGATAACTTTGACACGGAACTTTTTATTGACGAAATTGAGAAAAGGGTAGCTATATGGGATATGGAATCATCAGATTATTCTAATAGAATCATTAAACGTAGGAACTGGGAAGAAATAGTAGAAATTTTTTGTGAAGCTGGTGATTCCGAGGAGAAAAAAAAAACTTTAGGTAAGTAAATAATATTTTATTAAATAATAATATTCCTTGCACATATTTTACATTAATAAACTATATCATTTTATCTTGCCAAGGAGTTTGTCTTCGTTAACAAAATAATCAGCAAATCTATCTCTTGTATTCAATGATCTCGCATTAGGCCTCACTGCCTCAGTGTTCAAATTAATCAGAGATGTTTCGTAAAGAGTGTGATCATACCTGTAGCCATCCCTTAACCTTACGTAGTTATGGAGAACACAACAAGCCTTAATGATATTTTCTGCAAATTCTATGTCTACATTCAACGGTCTATGAAATATTCTCCATTTATTTACTAAGATGCCAAAGCAACATTCAATGTAACGCCGGGCTCTGGATAAGCGATAGTTGAAAATTCTTTTTTTAGTTGTTAGAGATTTACCGCAATAAGGGCGCATTATATTTTCAGACAGACTAAACGCCTCATCTCCTACTATGACATGAGGTAAGGGGGTTGTATCTGTTTGCGATATTGGCTTTGGATCTGGGATATCTAAAGTTTTCTCGACAAGTTTTTTATATAAAATAGAGTCTCTAAAAATTGTGGAGTCATTACTTTTTCCATATGCGCCTATGTCCACTGCAATAAAACAATAATTTGCATCGCATACGGCCAACAAAACAGTTGAAAAGTAACTCTTATAGTTATAAAAAAGAGATCCAGAATCATTAGGTTTTATAATACGGATGTGCTTGCCGTCAATGGCGCCGATGCAATTTGGAAAATTTGTGTATTTTTGAAATTGTTTCGAAATTTCTTTCCATTCAGCCTTCGTTGGTTCTCTCATTACTATATTTTGCAGTTTGTTCCATATGACGTAACAGGTTTTCTGTACTATTTCGATAACTGTAGACTTTCCTAATCTGTAGGCATAATGCAGGTCCGCAAAATAACATCCTGTAGCCAAATATCTGAAAAGAAAGTTACATAAGAATTATTATTTTATTCTAATCTTTTTATTGTTTACAGGTACTTTATTGCAGAAGAAGTGGAAAGGGTTGCGTGATGGCTTTGTAAGAGAAATGAAGAAGAAGAAAACCACACCGTCTGGATCAGGAGCCTCCGGCAAAGCCAAATATATTTATTTTGAACGTTTGATGTTCCTCGAAAGATCGACACGGAATAAAAGAACTGAGAGCAACATCAACACCGCGTCTATTGCAGCTGAAGAACAAGAGTTTTCGGGCGATGGGGAAGATGTAATGAGACCTCCACGTAGTCAGGCGAAAAAGAAGAAAAACCTAAATGCGGCCGACGAAGAATTTCTCTCCATCATAAAAACAAATTTAGCATCTGGAAATCAGCCACAGACATCAAACCAAATGGAGTCAGATGATGACAAACTATTTTGTTTGTCCTTACACAAAGAGCTTCTTAAAGTACCAGAGGAAAACAGACTTCAAACAAAAATTGAATTAATGAAAGTACTTCAAGCTCAACAAGCTCTGTGTCTTAAACCTGCAGCTGCTCGTTCCGACTACCAACCTTCGACACAATGTCATTACAAACAGGAATGACACAACGTGAACAGACAGATTATTTTGGAGAAACAGGATATACCGCAACAGACCCTTCAACATCTTCGTTTCCACCTGCAACCTTTTCGACTTACAATCGAGGTTATTGCACTGCGTCACGACCACCAAAGACGTCTAGCTACAAAAACCCATCACCGGCATCTACACAAGATTCCAATGAATCTGAATTAATGGAACTATACGATAATTAAATTAAATGTTAGTACCTACCTATATTATATAAGAATGATTCCTAATTTTTGTTAATTTTGTTCAAATTCTTTATTTTTGTTAATTGGGTCTTAGTTTATAATTACTAAAGCAATAAAAAATATTACCTCAAAGTAATCACGAGTTTTTCTTCTGCAGAAACAGTATCCCGTACCACATAATTTTGACATGAGTCAAATCTTCTTTGATAATTTCTAGTAAATCATCAAACGATGCTACTGACATCCGAAAGTAGTTGAAAAACTTTTCACTATATTCTCTGAGTTTTGGGTATAAAGTTATATACATACTATGCGTCATTCTGTCACGTAGAATGGGATGCACGTTAAATCGTCGACTTTCTCTTCGTTTACAACGTCTCCATCGACGGTATGCAAGCCACAACACAACCGCTGTAGCCGAGTCCATGTTTATAACTGACCAAATCCGTCTCATCTCATGCGCGCGTAAGAACGCGCGTGATTTCGCCGCATCTGGACGCAATACAAATCAAAACGCGCGAGTGGACGCGCGCGTAAATCGCGCTTTCTGGACAGGCTCTAAGCGTTCCAATGTACGCGTGGTCTAGGTATGTTGAATACGCGTACAGGTGGATACGCGTTTCACCTTTATGTATTGCGGGATTATGAAAGCGTGGTGACAAGTCGCAAGTCGGCAAGCCACGCCAGTATCCGCCATGTCTCGAAACACAGCTGTCGTGTGCACCACCACTGCGGCACTTCTCATTGTGCAACCGAAAGCCGATGGTAAAAGATTCCACAAAGAGGTTGTACGAGGAAGAATACTCCTAGTAAAACGCATAGTGGTGGACCGCCAACCATCCAGATGGTGTAGGTGGTATCGTGAGTTTTGTCGCGATGTGCGTGCTTGAAATTTGGCGGCTGGAATTAATCCGAGCAAATTCCTCAGCTTGTGCCCCTATTGCCGCTATCATAACGCGGTGCCGGAAATCGAATTTTGATGGTAGCTCAGGACAATATTTTGTAGCTTTCGTTGTGAAAGGCAGTGTACTTATGAAGGGCTGGTAACGTCACGTTTGTATTAGGGTGCATGTATGAGTCTCTGCAAAAACCACTGTGAGAGACTGATAGACAGACATCGAGGTGATTCCATAATAGTTCCATTTCGATAATTTGAGCACAGAAACCTGTTACTTCACTGTAGTGCACACGAGCGAAGCCGCGGGATATAGCTAGCTAAAATACATAACAATAACATTTTTTTATCTTAAACCTGAAATATTTATCGACAGAACATACTTCAAATTTTTTTTTATAGAATAAGGGTGACAAACGAGCACACAGTCCACCTGATGGTAAGTGGTTGCTGTGGCCCATAGACATCTACATATATCTTCGTTTGCAAATTTAAATGCAGATCCATTGTCAGCCGTGAGGACTAAGATAGAATGCCTCTTTTCCAGTAAAAAAAAGGTCTCCGGTTCTCTACACTCACCATACGAAACACAGCAGCATTAAGCTGCTATTTTACGCTGGTATTCTGTGAGAGCGTGGTCCTTCCCCGGTCGAGCCGACCCATTCGTGCTACAACTATACTATTAATATAACTGAAGCATGGCTCTACCACGTAAAGATATCTAATTCGATCAAAATCTCTAAAACTTGAGATACTGTAATACACATATTTGAGTGCAGATGGACAGAATCAAGTTATAAGGGTTCCTTGTATGACAACGGAACCCTAAAATCTAAAGTAACAGTAACTTACAAATCCTACTGATTGACATGTTTTTATTAAGATTTTTGACTTGGATGCTTGTCCTTCAAGCCATGTCTTCATTTTTCTCAGTATCAAGCGATAATAATCCTTTATAGTATACTACATACTTCATAATATGTTGATGGGTCACATGGCGAACTTTTGGGAAATTTTGACGGCAACTTGAGCCAGCAGACAGTTCGTAATACTATCTCAAGGCGCCTAACCAGACAGACACCTTATTTTAAGATTCACATCACCATCGGAGCACTTGTTTCTCCGTTTCCACTAATAATTCACATGTTTGGACATTTAATACACAAAATCGCACCAATTTTACATATCAAAATCCACTTCAAATCATTATTTAAACAATAATACAGGAGCAGCAATCCGCCACCGGTCAAGTTCCCGCCAAAACCACTGCTTGACATATAATCACAGACTAACTTGTGCGTACATATGATTCGCGAGAGTAATAGAGCTACAAACATGATTTCTGTGACATATAGAAGCGATCTTCAGCCTGTGGTGCTACCAAGCTGTTTGGTAGTAGACTTCACGACTTTGATTTTACAGATCCCTTCATTTGATATTGGTGTCCCCTTTTTTAATTCCCCTTCCTCCTCAACGGGCAAACGTTTTCTATATCGCGCAATATGTTCTCGTAGCTGGCAGAGAATGCCTATCTAATCATAATCATATCATAAATATATATAAAAATCTAAAGAATTTTCTATCTATCTATCTATCTATGTTCTTTATTAGTTATCGAAGGCAATATTACAGTCTTACATCATAATATAATTTCTAAATATCGAGGTTCTTTGTTATTACGTTTCAAAATATGGGCCAGAATTGACGGATTTATCAGCGTGACAGTTTCTTCTCACAGTAGCGTTGGCTGTCTTTGTGCGTGTGTCGTAGAGACACGATTTTAGGCCTTTTACCAGCATTTGGGGAAAATATAATGAAGTTATTGTGATTGTAATAAATGTGATTGATTCCACTTTTTATTTTAGTATTTGGTACGTACAACATAATAGTTACTTGACCGAATTTAAAATGTGACTATTCGCATGGTCAACGATTACAATTAGTTCATAGAAATGCAATAAGTTATCTTCATTCTCATAATTTTCGTTTCAGCACCGATTCCTCTGAAAAACATTGTCTGGGAGTGCTCTATGAATATGATGAATAGTCGTGAAAACTGAAAAATTGGCCGCCCTTTTGAAAACTCTTGTTTTTGGATCAATTTCCTTAAAAATCAATACCTGAGTGTCCAAACGGTCTACGAATATGAATTCGTCGTCAAAACTGAAAAAGTGACCGCTATTTTTTTAAATCCTTCTTTTCAGACAAATTCCTTTAAAATCAATATCTAAGTGTCCAAGTGGTCTACAAATTTGGATTTATTGTGAAAATTGGAATAAGTTATCGCTGTTTTGAAGACTCTTGATTTTGGACCAATTTATTCAAATTTGGATTTCAGATACTCGGGAGCACATGAATCGTTGAGAATTGAGAAAAGGGTGCACAATATTCTAACATATCTGCACTGACGGATAGACAGCCAATTTAGCTGAGTGTGAAAAGAAGATACATGGTCGTACTGAATTACTTAAAATTTTAAAATAGTATAGCAATGTGGAATGAAAGAGTTTAGAAATAAATTATATCTCTTTTTAAAGAGCATATTCCATTCTTTACTATAGTTATACATATCTTGGCAGTAATTCATAATTCATAATTATTTATTTGCATAGAATGTAGGTAGATATTACAAAAGTATTATTAAAACATAAAAGTTCCGATACATTCTGCCTTAACGAGGCGTGCAAATTTTGACTAAATAGTTACAACACATTTTTTTACAATTATTGATGAATTTTAGTTTATTAATATAATATAAAAATGTCCTATTAAATAATAAAATAAATGTCAAAAGATTAATTACAAAAAACAATGTCACACAATCGTTTACAAATGTCACAATATAAATGTTCATATGTAAAAACAGTAAAAATAACCAACTAATAATTATTTTATAACTATCGAAGTCTTATTTTATTTATTCACACCAAAAAATTCAAGCAATTTAGATACAGATATATAAATATGTTATTTGTTTTGATTTTTATGATCAAGATACTCATTAACGGTATAAAAGCAATTAAGTAAGAGCCATTCATGAAGTTTGTTTTTTAACTTTGTCATTGGGAAATTTGTAAAGAATTAAAGATTTTAATCGCCATTATGTACGAATTTTTTTGAAAGAACATCAATTTATATTTTGGAAGGTATACTCTAATATTAGATTTTTCTCTTAAACTTCTATCTCTTAAAAAATTATTACTTGGGAAGTATTCAGGGAATTGCTTGACAAAAATCGACTTGTTTTATATACATACATGCGAGTGGTAGCACTTTCATTTCTTTAAATAATGACTTGCACGATTCCATGGAATGTGCTGCACAGATTGCTCGAATGTGTGGCCGAGGAAGGAAAAGGGGAGATCTCCCGCCGGGCAAGGTGATCGGCCCGGTGAGCGGCCAACGCTACAAATGCATTTTTTTTGGATGCTAAATACGCGTTCTATTTCAGAGCAGTTGCTCCATATCAGAAGTCCGTACTGCAATATCGATGAGACATAGCCATGATAGGCGTTTAACGCTGCTTTGGCAGATGCGGTATGCTCGAAGTCAGCGAAGCGCAAATACAAATCTGTTTAATTTGTCACATATCGATTGAACATGCATTTTCTAATTACAATTATTGTCAATAGTGATACCAAGAAATTTATAATAACCAACTTCTTGTAGCACTTTTTCATCGTGTGAAATTGAATTGAAATTTAAGAATGATCATTGTGTCATCAGCGAAAATAATCGTTTTAAGAGGAGTTGTTGTTGGTAGCTCATTAATATATGTATATTAGAAAGAGTAGAGGACCCAGAATACTTCCTTATTGTACACCATATTTGTTTAACCGATATTCAAACCGGATATGAACTTTTTTAAGGTTTTTGAGCTTTGTTATTTCAGTGCATTGTTGTCTTTGACACAGGTAACTTTTAAACCATTCATTTGCTTCCCCACGTATACAGTATCTTTCGAGTTTATTGAGAAGTATTCCGTGATGAACAAAGTCAAATGCTTTACTAATATCAAAACAAGACCTACCACCGGTGCGCCGTCATTAATGCATTCTGTAATAAACTTAACGAGTTGGAAGGTCGCTAATGTTGTGGATTTATTTATTACAAAATCATTTTGTGCGTTATTAATAATATAAAATTTTTCCATAAAATTATTAAGTCTCTTTAGTATTGTTTTTTCAAAAACTTTTGATAAAATGGGTACTATTGCAACAGGTCTGTAATTATTAATATCTTTAGTATCGCCTTTTTTTGCAGATGGGTTTTAGAACTGAATACTTGACATCTGCAGTAAAAATGACTTGGGCAAAAGATAAGTTTATAATATGACTAAGTATTGGTGCTATATTTATAGAACTTAGTTTTAATATTTCTGTCGGTAACTCATCATACCACACCGAAGTAGTGTTTCGAAGGGATAATATAATTTGATTAATTTCATCAGGAGTCGTGGGTCGTAAGAATATAGTAGAGTTACAAAATTGTTTACACATACAATTATTCGCCATATTCAGTTTGTCTTTATTTGTCGAATCTATGAAAAAATTATTAAACCCATTTGCAATGTCACATCCATCTACCAGTGTTCTTCCATTGTGAGTTATGGTGTCTATTTATCTACTAGTTCTTCTTTTAGTTACATTTATTTTTATGACATTCCATATAGCTTTACCTTTATTATTTGAGCCTAAGGTATATTTTTCATTTTGTATTTTATGCCTTTAAAATACATTTCCTAAGAATTTTGGAGTAACTAATATATCTAGATTTATTTAAATTTTTATTTGTTGCTGAAAGCAGATATTTATAATGTAGCTTTCCTTTTACTACACAAGATTTTTTATACCTCTTGAAAGCCTCTTGAACTTTTTGATTTTTCATAAGTTGTTTATTGAAATAATAAGGTATCGTTCCCATCTTATGAGGTTCTATTAAAATTTTTACTATTTTTTTTACTATTTTTACTATCCACTTATACTCATTACTATCTATAGACATGTTAATAGAATTACACAGGTAATCTATGTAATCGGTTGTTGAATTTACGTTACAGTATTTGTAATCAATGTCAATAAGCCTACAATTTTTGTGATTTTAAGTCAATATTTTATACATATTATTTAACATTTTTTCATTTAAAAACAAATTACTTAGTATAGGTAATAATTTTTTTCTATTTATTTGATAATAATTTTACAATATTTAAAGTGATATTTCACGGTATAAACATAAGCTATACAGCTTTACCGTATACCGATGCCATCAACAAACATATTAAAATAAACATTACTTTTGCGTAGTTTATACAAAACAACGCTAAGATTAGAATAATAAGGTAAAGTGGGAAATTTTTGAGATAACTAAACTTTGAACAAAAAATCATATTTCGTGGCAGATTGCGCGGAAACTATAAAATATATCTCTTTTGTATGTATTAGAGGTTGATAACAAATTTGTCAAGGATCATTTCGTACCTGCACACTTGTCATGTATAGTGTACTGTTTTCTTTAAAACTGAAAAAAACCGCGCTTCGGGACACTTTCTGGAGCACGGGGAGTGACGCTCACCCGGGAGGGGGAGGGAGAGTGGATAAAATTTAACTTGGCTCTATAGCGTACATATGGCGATAGATAAAAGTACTCCATTAATTTTGCCAATTTTTTAGCTAAAATGATTGAACTAATACTTCATCTAGACATATGATTTAAGATCACACTATAAATAATAGTACTGACGTAGCAATACATATTCTTTATATATATAATCGTTGATGCGTTTGTTAGTGATAGTGTAACTCCTGAACGCCTCTACCGATTGAGGTCATAATAGGTCGGGGAAAAAGTTTCTTCGTATTTTGTTTGTATAAAATTGAAGAAAAACCTCTTTGGTTGTTCTGTTTGTATCTGGCTAATTTTAATGTCAATACATGTAGAACATTAAGAAAAATAAAAATAGTAAAAACACTTTCCTGCCATTTCTCAGTTGTTTTTCTGTCCGACAAAATGAGTGAAGCTAACGAAGAAATTCGATACATTCTGAAGTTTTATTACAAAAAAGGGAAAAATGCAACTCAAGCCGCGAATAAAATTTGTGACGTTTATGGACCTAATGCAGTGTCAGTAAGAGTAGCACAAAGTTGGTTCAAGCGTTTTCAGTCCGGGAATTTTAATGTCAAAGATGCAGCTCGCTCTGGTCGCCCTCATACGTATAAAGTCAATGCTATTTTTGAAAAAGTGGAGCAAGATCGGCATATTAGTAGTTACGACATAGCCGAGGAATTGAAGATTGGCCACAAAACAGTTTTGACCGATTTGAAAAAGTCGGGCTTTACAAAAAGCTTCATGAACTTACCACACGAGCTCACTGAAAGAAACCTAATGAATCGTGTATTTACTCATTTGCGATTCTCTATTGAAACGTAATGAAAACGAACCATTTTTGAAAAGATTGATCACTGGTTATGAAAAGTGGATCACCTACGACAAGAACGTGCGAAAAAGATCATGGTCAAAGGGTAGTCAACCTCCACAGACTGCAGCGAAACCCGGATTAACACGCAATATGGTGATGCTGTGTGTATGGTGGAATTGGAAGGGCATTGTTTATTATGAGCTTTTACCGCCAGGCAAACATCGATTCAGATCTCTACTGCCAACAATTAAAGAACCTCAAGCAAGAAATTGAGAAAAAACGGCCGGAAATGATCAACAGAAAAGGAGTGGTTTTTCATCATGATAACGCCAGACCACACACATATTTGGCCCCTCAACAAAAATTGAGAGAGCTTGGTTGGGAAGTGTTAATGCATCCACCATATAGTCCTGACCTTGTACCCTCAGATTGTCACCTGTTTCGGTCTCTTCAGAATTATTTGGGTAGTGTTAGGTCAACATCAAGAGAGGACTGTCAAAACTACTTGTCCCATTTTTTTGATAAAAAATCCCAAGATTTCTACAGTAACGGGATTATGTTACTACCTTCAAGATGGCAACAAGTTATCGAACAAAATGGCACATATGTATTATAATTAAATGTAATGAAACTTTGAAAAAAACTGTCTTGAATTTGTATATAAAATACGAAGAAACTTTTCCCCGACCTTATCTTTACACAATATGTTTGTCGCAAACATGGTTCGTAATAAATTATATATTTTTGGACTCAAAATAACAAAAGCGCAACATAATAATATGGTTTGTTTTTTTTTGGTTTAGGTAGATTAGTTTAGTTTTGGTTTGGTTTAGAGTCAAAAATAAAACTACAATAAGGCGGCGCTGTGAAAGAGTTATTAAATTTATATTTACACTGAAAAAAGTCAGGATTGAATTCGGAGTAGAACTCAACGCAACATTGTAAGTGTAATTTATACCGAATATTTAATTATAGAAATATGTAAGTCCCAAAAAGATCAGTATTACTACAAAAACTATACCTACCTATAAGTAAAATATTACTTTAGAAAAAACATACCGGCGAATAAAATAAAATAAAGTGTATTCAAAACCGTCCTCTTAATCCGAGTCAATGACATCTTGTAGGAGATATTTCATATGTCACAGGCGCGAGGTGACCATGTTTACAGTCATTGAGATCAGGGATCAGGGATACATTTAATGGCTGTGTTTGTTTCTGTTTACGATATTAAAAATTCCGCGACTACGTTCTTTTACAATAAGTACATAAGCCGGTAGCTTTTCTAGATTTAAACAAAATGGTTGCGATGCCTGTAGTAATCTTACTCGGGCAATTACACTGAATGCTTTAGCCCCACACATGTTTGAAACTGGTTTTGCTTTTAAATTATGATTCAAGTTCAACTCTATATTTTTATTCGAAATTTTATATCCCTAGTCGTTACAACACGTTAATTTAAATAACTTATAAACTAGTTAGCATTAGCCATTTTATTGTTAACATAAAACAAATTCGCAACAAATGTGGGACGCCTTAGCTCGGCGAGTATAAACTTGGTAGTGCGAACGTGCGCCGGCGCACGTAGGCCACCCTCTCACACTGTTTCCATTCTTACTCGTGATTATTTTTCTCTAGTCGAAAGTCATATCTTTGAAGTGATTGCCGTGCCGATAATATAAGATAAAAGTGATGCTTTTTATCGGTATTCATGGCTTATTAATGTGATTCGAATGGGTATACTATTAGTCGGTTACCAAAGCCTTTTCCGCTAGTTAGAAGACTGCACTCATGTACTGTGTCAGATGAAGATATGATTGATAAGGAGATAAGATTATAGAAAAAAAAGAAAGGGTGTGTTTGAGGTTTAATATTATCATCATCATGACATTACAATCTATCGAAGTCCACTGCTGAAAACAGTCCTCCTCATAGTGCCTCCTATGAAGAATATTAAACATAGTTGCCACGCTTGGCAGTCGGTTTGGCAGCAGCAATTTTTTTCATTTTGTAGTTGTTATTAGGAAGTTGTTATTGCCCATCTCCTGGTTTGTTTTCCTCTGTCGGCTCTTACACCCACGGCTCGATATAAGGTAAAGAATGTTCCTACACCGCATTTCCCCCAAATATAACTGTTAAATGATTCACGCGATCAGCATGCTTTACGGAACAAACATATCATACTTCTAATCTCAAGCATATCTTGAGATTAGAAACAGGAAACTATCTAAATCGAACTAGTGTGGGATGCTACTTGCGTATACACTTTGGCGGCCTCCCATCTCAGGGGTACCTTGTTCAGAGCCGGAGCGGCATCAGAGGCAGCTGAACTGAGTAAGTGGCGCAAATATGAGTCTCTGAGAGATGACTACATATTTGTGCCATTTTCTGTAGAGACTATCGGTCCGTGGGGTCCACGTGCGATGAAGTTCTTAAAGGAACTCCATCCGCGGCTGGTTGTTGCTGCTGGTGATAAGAGGGCTGGCTCTTTTCTCGCTCAAAGGCTAAGTATAGCCATTCAGCGGGGAAACGCAGCCAGCGTTCTTGGCACGATACCGCGTGGAGTAGGACTGTTTGATAATTAAATTACTAGTTTTAGTTCTTTTTTTTATTATAGTTTTTAATATTGTATATAATAAAATATTGTATATTATGTTATGTAAATAAATGTATTTTCTATTAAAATATAACTTGATGAAGTGATAATTTTCTTATACATGCAATTACGATAGAACCTATTTGTAGATTAAGTACTTTCATAGGAAGTACTTTTTGAGGTATACTACTGTCTTCTAACGTCATAGCACGTTTTTCCAAAAACTCTAAAAATTCTACCATGGAAGGCATTTTCTCTGAGTCCCTATCTAACTGATAAGCACGGTTAGTAATTTGATCTAACTTTCTTGTAAATATGGAAATTAATATCATATCCCATTTATCGAAAGGTTGTTCAAATTTTGTAAAGCATGTAACTGCTGTTTAATTGGTAATACAAGTAACCTTATTGAGACAGCAGTGCCTTTTTGTATACTAGGCAAATCTAACAAAGTACCTATATGATTTGATTTTGATATAAGGCGCGCTTGATTGTCAAAGCGCTTATTAAGTAAATCTAATGCCTGAGAATACGAGTCATTAACTAAAGGCAAATTAACAATAATAGCCAATGCATCATCTGTCAAATATTTTCGTAAGTAAAATAGTTTTTGCACATCAGATCTGTTCTTATGGATTATTGCTACGAATAACTCATAAAAAAGTTTGAATTTTGTAAAGTCCTTACAATCAAAAACCGGAATGTCATTATTTGGCAATTTACAAGTAGAAACATTGTGGCTTTCCGACACCGTTTTTGTAGATAACATCTTAAGTGAAGAGTTGATTTTCGCCAAAATTGTGTAGTATTTGTCCTCAACTGCACCCACGTCTGCACGTGTTTAGTGTCTTCTTCATCTAAACTCAAAATGTCCAGTTGTACAGCCTCAAATCCTTTAAGAGCTGTAATCAGGTTTTCCTTTCGGGTCTCCAAAACATCGACCCCAGCAGCCGTTAGGGATATCGGATCATTTATAAAATTTTCAATCCTTTTTATGATTCCCTTCAATTGTCCTCTTTTTATCCTGAGGCGTTTTAGTTCATCCTTCGTGGAAGCGGTTATTGATGCTGCTTTCGGCATATTGTTAGATAAATATGTATAAAAACTGCAGAAAACCTTCTTGTTCGGGAGGCTGGAAGTCGTCGAGTTTGCATGCGAGACGATTCGTAATGACTCTCGAAAACAGCACGTAGACGCGGCTCAGAAGGAAATCGGTCTGTAGTTCTTCAAGAGGCGTTGTCGCCTTTCTTGAAGAACAAGACCACCGCACTTCTGCTCCACGCCTCCGGTGTAATACCACCATGGAGAACGGAATTATAGAGCTTCTGAAGGACTTTAAGTACTGATTTTCCTCCCGCTTTCAGAAGCTCCGCTGTAATTCTATCCTCTCCTGAGGCTTTGCCGTTTTTAAGGTGCTGAAGCGACATTCTAATCTCGCTCAGACTGACCTCAGGGATATCATCGGAATAGTGTCGGATAAGACTTGCTCTTGAATCGTTACTCACACTTGCGTGTGGCTCCAACGATGACGTGTACAGCTGCCCATAGAACCTCTCAATCTCACTCAAAATCTCAGGTGTCCCGGAAACGATGCTGCCACAATCGGTCTTCAGCTTCGACAGTTGGCTCTTTCTGGCAGACAGATCTCTGGCAAAGACTTTGGAGCCCTGGTTCCGCTCGATCGCTTCTTCAATACGAGCTGTATTGAAGTTCCGCCGCATGCATTTGGAGATCTGTCTGTTCAGTTGCCTGTATGCTGTCAAATCTGCTGAAGACTGCAGCTTCATCTCCCGTCTAACAACCATGAGATTAAGAGTGTGATCGGAGAGTTTTTGTGTTCTTCTGCGACGGGTCTTACAGAACTTAGCTCCGACCGCATGGACAGTTTCCACAAGCTTGTCATTCATATCGTCCACTTCATTGCCAAATTCTAGGCACTGAAAACGATTTTGTAACTCGAGCTGAAAGTTTTCGGGACTTTGGATTAGAGCACGAGGGGGACGGAGCGTTGACTTCATTAGACGTGACCTCTCCAACTTAACGTTTAGGTTCAGTGTGCCTCTCACCATTCGGTGATCGCTGCCAGTTTTCACCCTCGCGATCACTGAGACATCACTGAACAGTTGTCGTCTGGTCGTCATAATGAAGTCAATCTCATTTTCAGGTCAGGTCCACTTTCTGTGGGGCCGATTTTGGAAGAAAGAGTTCATCATAAAGAGTCCTCTTTCTCCATAAAGTCGGCCAGCTGCTGCTGCTGGGGTTCCGTTGCCCTATTCCGAATTTCCCTACTTTCCGCTCACCGCTCTCTCTTGTGCCTAGTTTTGCGTTGAAGTCTCCCATTAACACCGTATAGTGGGTTTTGGAGGAATGCATGGCTCTAGAGATATCCTCATACATTTGTCCACCTCCTCATTGGGGTGTGCCGAGGTTGGTGCGTAAACCTGTATGACCTTCAGCGAATACCGTTTGGAGATTCTGAGTATAGGGTACGCAACCCTCGTCGACACACTTCCGATCTTTACAACGTTGTTAACGAGAGACTTGTGGACGATAAATCCGACACCTCCTTGGGACAGATGGTCGCCCTCCCGGTGATAGAATAAGTTGCCGGATTCGAGGATTACCGTGTCCTCCCTCTGTTTCTGTTTAAGATATTAAAAATTCCGCGACTACGTTCTTTTACAATAAGCACATAAGCCGGTAGCTTTTCTAGATTTAAACAAAATGGTTGCGATGCCTGTAGTAATGTTACTCGGGCAATTACTCCGAATGCTTTAGCCCCACACATGTTTGAAACTGGTTTTGCTTTTAAATTATGATTCAAGTTCAACTCTATATTTTTATTCGAAATTTTATATCCCTAGTCGTTACAACACGTTAATTTAAATAACTTATAAACTAGTTAGCATTTGCCATTTTATTGTTAACATAAAACAAATTCGCAACAAATGTAGGACGCCTTAGCCCGGCGAGTATAAACTTGGTAGTGCGAACGTGCGCCGGCGCACGTAGGCCACCCTCTCGCACTGTTTCCATTCTTACTCGTGATTATTTTTCTCTAGTCGAAAGTCATATCTTTGAAGTGATTGCCGTGCCGATAATATAAGATAAAAGTGATGCTTTTTATCGGTATTCATGGCTTAGTAATGTGATTCGAATGGGTATACTATTAGTCGGTTACCAAAGCCTTTTCCGCTAGTTAGAAGACTGCACTCATGTACTGTGTCAGATGAAGATATGATTGATAAGGAGATAAGATTAAAGAAAAAAAAAGAAAGGGTGTGTTTGAGGTTTAATATTATCATCATTACAACCTATCGAAGTCCACTGCTAAAAACAGTCCTCCTCATAGAGTGTCTCATATGAAGAATATTAGACATAGTTGCCAGTCGGTTTGGCAGCAACAATTTTTTTCATTTTCTAGTTGTTATTAGGAAGTTGCTATTGCCCATCTCCTGGTTTGTTTTCCTCTGTCGCCTCTTACACCCACGGCTCGATATAAGGTAAAGAATGTTCCTACACCGCATTTCCCCCAAATATAACTGTTAAATTATTCACGCGATCAGCATGCTTCACGGAACAAACATATCATATTTCTAATGTCAAGCATATCTTGAGATTAGAAACAGGAAACCCTACCATTATCTAAATCGGATAGTCGTAATTCTCTAAATCGGATAGACGTAATTCTCTATCCAGATTTCATTCCTCAACGATCTCACAGATAACTACTTGCAAAAATCTTGCCTGTGATGAAATGCACCCGATAAATATTGACATCTAGTGATTTATTTGATAAGCTTATATCTTTGCGATGATTTTCACCATATGCAAACACAGTGTTTGTCAAATCTGCTATAAATATACAGTTTATTTGTAATGATTTTCATTATCATCATCATCGTCATTACAACCCATCGTAAGTCCACTGTTGAACATAGGCCAAAAAAACCACATAGCATAGTCCTAATCCACCTGCATCCATCGACTTCCTGCAACTTTTACCAGTTCGTCATTCCATCTAATGTGGGGCTGTTCCACACTCCGCTTACCGGTACGATGCTAACACTTAAAACCGTTCGCCTCCATCGGCTGTCAGTTCTTCGATTTGGCCTGTCCATTGAGCTATGTCGGTTAATCTGGTTCTCCTGCGGATCACATAACAAAGTCTATCACGCAGATAAACTCCGAACATAGCCCTCTCCATAGCCCGCCGAACCACTCAAACTCAAACGATATTTCAAACGACCAGCAGGGAAGTACAACGTTTCAGATCCATATGTTATCACATACACTCGTTATATACAATTCTTTCAAGTTTTTGTTTGTTGTTTACTTACTCTTATTTATTTTATTTTATTTTTATTTGCTTATAAATATTACAGCTGATATAAATAATATGATAATAACAAAAATAAAGGCCATTTACAAGTTTTCACTTATAGAACACTTAAATATATCAAGAGTATGTCCGAAGAGACATACGAGTATAGGGCAAATAACAGTACACTTAAGTAAAAACAACATTATCAAGAAGGAAAGAAGTTATTAGAAAGTGATCGCCTAAGTTGGAGAACGCTGGAATGAAATAAATCAATATCTGTGTTATGAATATTTGCTGCAGCATTAAAAGATCTTATGATCGAATAATAAACGAATTTTGCCTGTAATTACTTCATTTCACGTATGGTACAGATAAAAGTGTAGGTTTCCGCAAACCAGATGATGGAGTACGTATTTTAGTAGTTCAGGATAATTAACATTTCCGTTTACAATTTCAAAGAGGAAAGAGACATCTGTAATATTTCTTTGCTCATATAAAGGAAGCATATTCAAATGGCTGCTCACGAAAGCGCAATACAGAATTTGTAAAGTTTTTATGCTTTTAAAATCAGCCAATAACCCTAATATAAAACTCATCGCTTTGTTAGCCTTTGTAACAATATCATCAACTTGATTTTCAAACATCAATTTTAAGTCAAAAGTAACACCGAGATCTCTGATAGCTCTGGTTCTATTTAGAGAAGTGTTCAGTACAAACTAAACATATAAAATAATCTAATAATTTATTACTAAATTAATATTTTGTATGGCAACATTAAAGTGTAACTTTTTGTATTGATTTACTCTGGCAACTTTTTTCCTTCTTCTTCTGGCAACTTAGCCAGCGTGTGGTTGCTCTGTCCACTAAATTAAGTAAAAAACTCAGAAATAAACAGTTTTCAAATGTTATTGCATGTTTTTCTTATACATGCAATTGTGATAGAACCTATTTGTAGATTGAGTACTTTCATAGGAAGTACTTTTTTGAGGTATACTATTGTCTTCTAACGCCATAGCACGTTTTTCCAAAAACTCTAAAAATTCTACCATGGAAGGCATTTTCTCTGAGTCCCTATCTAACTGATAAGCACGGTTAGTCATTTGATCTAACTTTCTAAATATGGAAATTAATATCATATCCCATTTATCGAAAGGTTGTTTCAAATTTTTTAAAGCATGTAACTGCTGTTTAATCTATAACACAAATAACCTTATTGAAGCAGCAGTGCCTTTTTGTATACTAGGCAAATCTAACAAAGTACCTATATGATTTGATATAAGGCGCGCTTGATTGTCAAAGCGCTTATTAAGTAAATCTAATGCCTGAGAATACGAGTCATTAACTAAGGGCAAATTAACAATAATAGCCAATGCATCATCTGTCAAATATTTTCGTAAGTAAAATAGTTTTTGCACATCAAATAATACGCTGTTCTTATGGATTATTGCTTATTGCTATGAACAACTCATAAAAAAATTTGAATTTTGTAAAGTCCTTACCACCAAAAACCGGAATGTCAATATTTGGCAATTTACAAGTAGAAACATTGTGGCTTTCCGACACCGTTTTTGTAGATAAAATCTTGAGTGAAGAGTTGATTTTCGCCAAAATTGTGTAGTATTTGTCCTCAACTGCACCCACGTCTTTAGTGTCCTCTTCATTTAAACTCAAAATGTCCAGTTGTACAGCCTCAAATCCTTTATGAGCTGTAATCAGGTTTTCCTTTCGGGCCTCCAAAACATCGACCCCAGCAGCCGTTAGGGATATCGGATCATTTATAAAATTTTCAATCCTTTTTATGATTCCCTTCAATTGTCCTCTTTTTATCCTAAGGCGTTTTAGTTCATCCTTCGTGGAAGCGGTTATTGATGCTGCTTTCGGCATATTGTTAGGTAAATATGTATAAAAACTGCAGAAAACCTTCTTGTTTTGTTGGTTTACGTTTTTCACTGACAGTGACAGGATCTGTCAACTGAGCTGTCAAGACGAGACGGTGACACTCTCCCGCGCCCAACTTCACTTGGATCAGCTTACAGTCTAATGTCTGTCACACTCCAACTTATTATTTGAATTTGGAGCTAGCTTGAAAATATGCTTACCAATCTTGGTTTTGGAAAATTTACGATCAATCTCCTCGTTTGATCGGCTTCTTCTGTCCTCCAATGTTGTTCGATCTTTATAGAAGAACGAAAGTACCGGGCACGGCACGAAATATACCGGTATAGACCAAACACGCGGGAACGGCACATGAACGTTATGGAGATCGCGTACTCTACACTTTCCCCACGATGAAATTACTTAGAACTCGAAGAACCGCAATTGCATGTATAAGAAAAACATGCAATAACATTCGAAAACTGTTTATTTCTGGGTTTTTTTTTTTACTTAATTTAGTGGACAAAGCAACCACACGTTGGCTAGGTTGATAGAAGAAGAAGGAAAAAAGTTGCCAGAGTAAATCAATACAAAAAGTTACACTTTAATGTTGCCATACAAAATATTAATTTAGTAATAAATTATTAGATTATTTTATATGCTTAGTTTGTACTGAACAGAAGTATGGTGTAATTTATAATTTTAAATTATGAGATTAGGTTTACGAGTAAATAAACAGATAAAACATTTAGAAACATTCAAATCAAGTTTATTTTTAGAACGTTTTACTCTTTTACTAACTTACTCATTTATATTTAAATGTGGATGTTTTACACGACTTTTATGATGATATTTATCTTGTCCATGTAGAACTTAATACATTTTCGTTGATAGACATTGAGATGATTTAGCTTCTCCAATGATTCAACCATAATGACTATGACATCGTCAAATCAAAGACGAGTGATAAAAGCATAAAAACGTCTTTCAATGCATCGGTGAAAAGTTTCGCGGATGTGTCATATTTTATATTAAAATCAAGCCACACGATACATTGAGAGCGTCGAAAAATTTTGCTGCAGCCTTAGGCGCTGCGCAACCCTAGACACTTTTGTGTCTTGTGTGGGATACAAGCTACCAGTGAATATTTTATTTTGATGTAATCAATATGAAATCAGCCATGCCTTGCGCAGACGCAGACACTTTTTGTGTCCAATTCGTCGTTGACGCCGCAAAGGGGCGTCAACGACGAACTGGACGTTAACTTTGCGGCGTTAGCGACGAGTTGCTTCCACTTGACACATACCGACCGCCAATCAAAAAGAGTTCGGTGTAGGTAACTGGAAGCTTTAAGTCATCAGTTGAAGACACAAGCAACACAAAATTTCCTTACAATTATACGGCGCTGACATTGACGTGGTTGATTTGCCTGTAAATATTGACGGCGACGACATCTACGTCAACGTGTAATCAACACAACAAGCAAAGGTAATATTCCTCCATCGACATCCAAGGTGAAACTGACGGAAAACCAGCAACGAATTGTTACCAGTGTCCAGAAGTAGCAATCGGCGACTGTGTCCGATTGCAGCTACCGGACACAGCAACTACGGTTTACTGTGATGATGTGCCGTGTCGGTAACAAAAAGTGTCCACGTTTGCGCAGCGCCTTAAAATAACGCGTTGTTTCCCGAAAATATTTAACAGTTGTAGCCACTAAAGGTATGCAGCGTGAATAAAAGAAATATGCGTGAGTGTCATGGAACATTCGTTATTGATAAACGTATTATATTATTGATTAACAAATTCAAATAAATGCATTAATAGCGTCTATTAAAATGAAGCGACAAGAAAAAGTGCGAGGGAGATGGATATTATTCCATCTCGCTTCCTTATAGCCTCCAAGGCCGTCTACACTACGTCAGAAGAGGTCGTGACGAAAAAATCTTACGCTTTTTCTCGCCTAGCCCCCATCCGCCAAATACGTACCGTCCGATAAGGAACTTCGTTCCAACAAGCGAAGTGTCGTGCGACAGCCGATAAGAGAACGCAATATTTTCATTTGGAGTTTTAGTTGCCGTTTACAATTTGTGCATAATCATAATTCCAAGGATAAATGTAACCGTCTATGTGCCACAGCACTACTTAGCATCAGGAGGATTGTGCCCTCGTTTATCATCATTATTTCTACAAAAAACTTGTCCATTATCACCACGTCGAGTAGTAGAGATGATACCTTCACCCTGGTAATACTTTTCACACATCACCAGCCTGTGTGATTTGTATTCAGTTTTCTTAGATAGATTTTCCGACGTTAGTCGCTTGCCAGAGACTGCATTAATCGTCACGCTTGGCAGGCGGATTGGCGATAGCGGACCGGTCTAGATATTTTACGCCTGGCGTATACAAAATGGTTATATTACCATCTACCGGAAGCCATGGCTTCCTTTATCTTAAAGTCGCACCTTACAACCATCACGGGACCAAATGGGGTTTCGGATCCCTTACGCCGCCACAACACGACAACATAGGTAATTTTACATTCAACATAGGTAAATATTTTAAAAATAATTAATTGCACGTTATTTATTCACATCCTATAGTGGACGCGTACACTATAACGTTTCAAATTTTCTATTCCGAGTTCATAACTATATAGTTTAATCATACTGGCACGTTACGTTGGGTAGATAAGTAATGTACATATGTTCGAATTGCAAAACACATATTCTCTGAAGAATACCATTCACTAAATAAAATAACATGTTGTATTCTCCGCAAATTATATAACAATTATTAGGGACATAATTTACTAGACATCCCAATGTTTTGATCGAATTTTGAGGAATAATGTCTTCCAGAGTTCCGATCACGGCGGCCAGTATCAAAGGTGACTAGCCACCTGCGCAGGACAGGATTATAGTGCCCGAGTGTATGCACAAGCGTACACCGTTACTTTATCGTGATAACATTACACGTTTTACCGGAAGACAATGGACTCGGGTAACGTAGTAGTGCGAATCGAGCCGTCCCTCATTTAGAACGGACGACGCGACCGCACGCAGATTTGCATTCAGATACGGGATAGCCTTATAATATAATACTAAGTTAGCTATAGCTAGTTACTTTCGGATTCATTTCCGCTTGTTGTGATCTTTTAAAGAATGAAATGAATGAAATATACTTTATTGTACACCAGAAATAGATATGAGAGAAAAAAATACATAATTTATTTAAAGGTACAATTGGCGGCCTTATCGCTTAGAAGCGATCTCTACCAGGCAACCATTGCAGGGGATAAAGTGACCTGTGAGAAAGGGTAAGGGTGTACGTAGGTTGTTGGTAAATACACACGACATACATATGTATAATTATATAATCAATAAATACATACATACATACTAAAATAAATAAATAAATACATTTTAAATACAATAAATATAGACATACATATACGAGAGCAGAAAGAATTAAACAAGTAAGTGAAGTCAAAGCCTTAACGTAAGGAAAAAATGAGTAGGTAGTAATTTTTAGAGGAATGACTATTAAGGAGGAAAGAAATGCGCTTTGACAAGTTTTTTAAACTTTTCAATAGACTGCGCACTTCTAATGTGCAGCGGTAGGGATTTCCAGAGCCTAACAGCTTCAACAGGAAAGGATTTAGAATAGAAGGAAGTGTTATGAGATGGAATTTTTAGGGTGAGGTTTTTATCAGAGCGAAGAGAGCGACAGTGAGTATCACCAAGAAACTCAAACCGCGCTTTAAGGTAGATAGGGGAAGTGGGATTGAATAGTATAACAGTATAAAAGAGAAAGAATGTGAGTATTCCTGCGAAGAGGGATCGGAAGCCACTTGAGTTTTTCGCGATATTCGGAGACATGGTCATATTTTCGAAGTCCAAATATGAACCGTATGCAAAGATTCTGAATGCGCTCAAGTTTATTAATCGAGAATCGGTAAAAGAAGTGATTGTGCAAGCGCAATTTTGGTTGGTATGGGTAGAAAATTGCTTAATCTACGGAGAGATCCGACCGACGCAAACACTTTATTATGTTCGCTTGTATTAAGAGACAGTCAGACATTAATTATGTTATTTTGGCACATTATTGTAACCATGATAATAATTTTATTAAATATAATATATAGTAGGTATAAAAAGTATATAACTTTTAGATACTTTTTATACCTACTACTTTTTTATAAGAAAAGTGACAAATGAGTCTACACTTCACTTGATAAATGGTTACCGTAGCTCATGTGGACTTACATCTAACTTCAAACAATAAGTCCACGTATGGGTTGTCACCGCTGAGGATTAAAATGGAATACCTCACAACCTGTAATCATACTAGCTGTGTCCTTCAGACCGAATATCGGTCACGGCGGCAAGTCTCAAGAGTCCCAAGGGACGGTAATCTGACGCGACCGGAGAGAAATCAGGCGCGGGCGTAGGCCCCGGTTTTACCTGCTTTCCGAGGCGCGCAGCGTGAATCATTCAACAATTTCTTGACAGAAAAAACCCATAAACTGATTTTTGGTCCGACTCGGGATTCGAACCCAGGACATCGTGATCGGCAGTCGCACTACTATAATCACTAGACCAACGAGGCAGTAGTTGTTTAATATTAATTAATGGTAATCTACATTAACAAATATAGTGTAAAGTCATAATTCTATTCACTAACTCATACACACTCACATGCAAGATACACACACACACACACACACACACACACACACACACACACACACACATACACACATGCATATATACATATATCATAAACTTAACAATTTGTTAAAGTTCTTTTGTTAAATTAGTTTGTCAATTAATTCTTTTGCGCTTCCTCGGTTAGCACTTATTAATTAACTATAACTTCTTTTGACACCGTTTACTCCTAACTGTTGATATTGTCTTGCTGTAGTTAATACTTACTGTAATACAATGTTTCTTTTGTAATCTTAGGAAGAAGCGGGGTCTCCTAACACAAATATCATACTAAAAGGAGATTCCGGCCATTAGTAATGTTACTATGTAAAAGATACTGAATAAAGATTTTTCATTTTTTCAATCTATATATGATAGCAATAAACGAGTATAACCTAAATTAGCTGCTAAAAAAAAATTTGATTTACTTCACACTGTGTTTGTGTAACTGATCCTTTTCTAACAACATTTTTCATTTTTTTCAATTTTCATTTATTCTGAAAAACGAGATAGAATCTTATGTAAGAAGAGGGAAGGGGAGTTCGAGAAATCTTATGTATCCTTACATGGAGGTAGGGGGGGTCAAAAATCGCCAAAATCATCCTTACGTAATTAATGAATGGCTCCTTACCTATTCCTACCGTCTAGCAGTCTTACACCCCGTGCTGTGTTCAGGTGTAAAGGGTATAGAGAGCCAGCAGTAGTAAATACAGGCTGTGACGTATTCCATCTTAGGCCTCAGAGGTGATAACGCCTCTGTAGCTTTCTTTGTTTGAAGCTAATTGCAGGTGTTCAAACGCTGCATTGACTATTATGTGGACTGTTTGTCACTCCAAATCATTGAAAAAACTATTAGAGGGAAATATTTTAATCGACTGAGCCTGAAATTTTTAAGTAGCAAAATCACTCGTTATCTTCATTGTGAATTTAAATAATATAGCATTAAGTCAAAGTCGGTGTCAAATATTTTTATTTAAAATTACTTGACTTTGGTCCCTTGTATACGCAAGTAGCATCCCACACGAAGGCTTTATCGTGTGGGATGCTACTGCATATACACTAAGCCTCATCGGGGTACCGTTTAGAATCGGGCGACATCAGAGGCAGCTGAACTAAGTAAGTGGCGCAAGTTTGAGTCTCTGAGTGGTGACTACATATTTGTGCCATTTGCTGCTATCGGTCCGTGGGGTCCACCTGCAGTGAAGTTCGTAAAGGAACTGTATCCAAGACTGGATTGTTCGTCGCTGCTGGTGATAAGAGGGCTGGTTCATTTCTCGCTCAAAGGCTAAGTATAGCCATTCAGTGAAGAAACGCAGCCAGCGTTTTAGGCACGATATCACGGGGAGTAGAACTGTACGAGTATGATAATTTAAGTTTTTTATTATAGTCTTTTAACATTGTATATATTTCAATGTTATGTAAATGAATGTTTATTTAAAATTTGCTTTTACAAAGCACTTTTTGAAAGTCTAAAGACCTTGTGAGAAGAAGCGCAAGAAACTCACAAGTAGACTATTTTTCTTCCAACATATATATTTGATCCATATAAAATATATACATACTTATGTAACAAAAAGTCTAAGGAGGTCATTATGTACACGCATTCTAACTTTTAAGTAGTCACCTAATTTAATAATATCCTTTATTCTTAACGATTTTGCCACATGAAGCATCTCACAACTTCGAAAATCTTTCGTTCGTTTTGAAATTAAAAATGTAAAGTAATTAAAGATGTAAAACTAATAATATACTTTTGTAAATTAGAACCTAAATTATTAAATGTGACGTATCGACGTAATATACGTGGTGAGCCACGTATATTATGGTTGTAGCATGAATGGGTCGGCTCGACCGGGGTAGACCACTCTCAGAGACCAGCGTAAAATAGCAGCTTAACACTGCTGTGTTTCGTATGGCGAGTGTGAGTACCGGAGACCCTTTTACTGGAAACGAGGTATTCCATCTCAGTCCTCAGGGTGATAACGCATCTGCATTTTGATTCTTAATGAAGGATATATATAGATGTCTATGGGCCAGAGCTTCCACTTCCCATCAGGTGGACTGTGTGCTCGTTTGTCATCCTAATTCTATAAAAAATCGAATAGGTACTTAATTCTTTTAATTATTATGTGTTATTCATATTATTTAATAAATAAAATTAATTCTGGAAGTCTGCAGTTTGTGATCATATCCTAGACGGCCCCCGCCATTACATTAGATTTGATAAACCACAAATTCTCGCGAAAGAACATCGATTCCTGCCAAGGATGATACGTGCTATTGAAATTAAAAATCCTAATTTCAATAGAGAGGCTGAGTACTACCACCTGCTTGGGATCCTGTAATTAATAAAATTAAATTAAACCCAAGCATACCACTGCAAGACTTCAAGACACAGTTAGTTCATTCTGCGTAGATCGGACCAAAATTAATAATTAAAAGCTGAAGGTACTCGGATTAACTCTGACATCGGGACGTCAATCACCTCAGTCCCCGTGACCATGGGTGCTGTAAAGCACGAAACGTCGGGAATTAATAAAATAAGTTGATTAAACGCGATATAATCCGTAAAATTAGTTTTATTCAATAAAATTAATTCATCATAATATAATTAATTAATTAATAATAAAACTAAATTAGAATCATATAACGATTTATGTGTAAATCAGACCGCCACAGGACAGGCCTGGCTTAGTGTGGGGTCAACAGAAAATTTAAATAATGAAGTAAGCCGTAACAATATTGTGTGCTGCTGTTTTTTTTCTATGGATAAAAATTTTTGTAAAATTTTACTATGTAAGCGTCCATGCTTTATTGAAATAAATTTATTGTTATTTGTATAAGTGCTTTTTACATGCACTTTGAATATAAGCGTACGCAAATCAGTATTATTATCTTGTATTAAATAGTTATATATATATATATATATACCCAAAAAATGAGCCGCTAGTTTTATAGAATCTGTACTTTGGAACAGCGAGTTTAGATTTATTGACGTTAAAATTATGGATATCACTAATTTTTTCAAAGGTGTTAAGTCGTTTTTATGGTCTGTCCTCTTAAATCTCTATTTAGCCGTTACTAATTTGAATACGTTACACGACGTTATAAAAATAACCGTGAAAAAATATCTCTCACAATATTGTTTATTTTATGTGAACCGTTAATATTGCCTGAATCACAATATTAAGACAAGACCGCGAAGAACTGTGGAAAATTGGTCTATTCCAATAGCCCGCTATTATTCCTGATATTATCCATTGATCAGTTAAATCATTTCTAGAATACAAACCTCTATTTCATATTTCAGTGAAAACTGTTTCTTCTCGTGAAAACCAGCTTAATTTTAGCCGTAGTTTTAAACATTATTTTCTTCTGCGTCGTGATTTTTTTTTGTAGAGAAAGGGGGACAAACGAGCACACAGGCCACCTGATCGTAAGTGGATGCTGTGGCCTATTAGAAATCTACATCTATCCTCAATTAGGAATCAAAATGCAGAATTCGTTATCACCCCTGAGGACTAAGATGAAATGCATCGATTCCTATAAAAAGGTCTCTTCCAGTTCTCTACACTCACCATACAAAACACAGCAGCTTAAGGTGCTATTTTACGCTGGTCAATATGCTTTATATCTTTACCTTTTACATACATAAATTACATATAGACAAACATTGAGTAAACACGAGTTGTAAAAACAAATTTCCAAAGATGTTGTATTGTTTTATGGAAAATCCCTTGCACATTATTCCAAAACAATTTAAAAGATTTTCAATCAAGTAGTTTTTACTTCAATTATAGAGGAGGTTTATGACGCTTATAAGTCGATATTTTTTTATTATGATTTTTTTTATTGCTTTTAGGAAAACATACAGCTATTCACAATCAATGGTTTATATACGAGTACATATATGTAGAAATTAACCATGATTCAGTTTAGATGGAGTGACAACCTAGTAAGACATACAGGAAGTCAATGGATGCAGGTGGCTCAGGATCATGCTTAGAATCCTTTTAACAAAATTTAGAATCCTCAATAATACCCAGATCTTTTATAAGTTTAACATTAATTAGGATCTTATTATTATTGTCATAACATCACAGAGTTCTGATAAACACAGACAATCACCAGAGATTGAAACAAATATGTTCATAAGTCACTTGTATTCTATTGACTTAGTCTAAGCCTCATAATACTTTGCCCAATGAGAGCCACCTTTCACTGAGCTTATTGATACACAGCTGCCTTTTTTGACTGAGGGAGAAGACCCGTACGGGGACGGGTGCTCGGTCAGCTGGCGAACTCCGCTAGCGCACGACCGCACGGGGGCGACGGCGCAAGCGGAATGCCTTTTACACAGCTGCCACTCGAGAATGTTATTTATAGAAGTAAGCGAGCATTCAGTCTACGTGATTTTAAGTGAATTTTGTGGCCTATAAACATAAATCTGTCATCGGTTAAGAATCAAAATTCAGTTGCGTTGTCACTCCTGACGACTAATGGAATGCCTGTAAAAAGGATCTGTCTACACTCACTATACAGATCGTGTGTACCATATAGTGATATTTACAATGTTATTCTGAGCGAGTGTGGTCCTTTCCGGATCGAGCCTGCCCATTTGTATAGCCCATACTCGTAGACTCCAACGTGGCTCTACGCTCGCATTCGCACATATGGGTGGTCTGAATAGTTTCCGACCTAACAAAGATACAAGAAATTTTTTCTTATAATTTATTTTTATTTTCTACATAGTCTCCTTGTAACTCTACACACTTCCCAGCGATGCTCCCATCTCTCTAACCCGTCCAAATAGTACTCGGCGTTTTTGACTGCAAAATAATTGTTTACGAAGGTTTTTATCTCCTCATTTGACGAAAATCTCTGTTCTCCGAGCGCAATTTTTAGATCAGGGAACAAAAAGAAGTCGCTTGGGGCTAGATCTGGTAAGTAAGGTGGATGGTCAAGCAGTTCAAATCGTAATTCGTGGATTTTCGCCATGGCAACCGCTGAAGTGTGAGACGGCGCGTTGTCATGGTGAAATTCTTTTCTGCAAACCTTCAGTTTGTCAAGTAATGATGCGTAGTATGCTCCTAATGGTTTTCCTTTTGAAGATAATCGATAAAGATAACTCCCTGACTATCCCAAAAAACAGTCGCCATCGCTTTCCCAGCCGAAAAAACAGTTTTTTTTTTTTTGACGCCGGTTCCCCCTTTGCAGTCCACTGTTTTGACTGTATTTTTATTTCGGGCGTATAATGGTGTATCCAAGTTTTATCGACAGTAAGTAATCGGCGCCTAAACTCGGATTTATTGCGCCTAAGCTGCGCCAACAGAGCGTTGGAAATGTTCATTCGAACACGTTTTTGGTCTAACGCGAGCAAACGTGGCACCCAACGCGCAGACAGCTTTCTCATGCCTAAATATTGATTTAGTATGTGACAAAAACGTTCTTTGGACATTTTCCAAGCCTAGCCTCTGATTTCTCTCTCATTTTAATTCGGCGGTCGTCTAGCACCATTTGATGAACTTTAGCGATGTTATCGTCAGTAGTTGCAGTTTTTGGACGTCCCGAACGTTCATCGTCTCCCAAGCTCTCACGGTCACGTTTAAATTTAGCTGCCCAAAATTTGACTGTGGTAAATGATGGTGCAGAGTCCCCATACACAGAGTCCAACTCATCTTTGATTTGCGTAGGCGTATTGCCTTTTGAAAACCTAAATTTTATTCCATTTGAACAGAAACACTCACATCGACTCACTTAAACGACTGTCAAATAACAACTACGCGTCCAAAATGGCTGAAATTTTGGTGCGTAACTGTCAAAAGATGCACAACTACATTCACTAGCTTTTATTGACGAGTGCTGCCATCTTCACGTTGAGGTCGGAAACTTTTCAGACCACCCCGGTATATACCCTTGTGATTTGTTACACGAATCTTTCTCATGTCCACAGCTTCCGACGGTCAGCCGCAGAACATAATATTTTTCTCATTACCCTAATATACTTCCCTATTTGAATCGGATTTTGTTCACAATTTTATGGGTTTTAATGTTTGTAATTATTTTTCTGAAGTAAAAGTATCCTAAGTTACTCTTTATAACATCAGCTATTTGCCAGTGAAAGACCTGTCAAAATCGGTCCAGCCGTTTCGGAGATTAGTCGGAACAAACAGATAGACAGACAAAAAATTTTAAAATTGTTTTTGGAACGAAGTTCCTTATCGCACGGTACGAATTTGACGGATGGGGGCTAGGCGAGAAAAAGTGTAAGATTTTTCCACGATCCCCTTTCTATAGTGCGAGCGAGATGGAATAATATCCATCTCCCCTCGCACTTTTTCTTCTCTCTTGCCATGAAAGAAATATTATTTTAAATGACGCTTCATTTTAATAGACGTTAGTAATTCATTTATTGGTATTTGTTAATCAATAATATAATACGTTTATCAATAATAATATACTACGAAAAGCACTTCGTTCCAACCGAGTGTTCCACGACACTCACGCATGTTTTTTTGTCATAAGAACCGTATAATACTTTCATATGCATTTAGTAAAAAGCTGTTATTTTGACATTACAAACAGACATTCCAGTTTTATTTATTTGTATAGATTTTGAATATTATTAGACAAAATTTAATGATGCCTATGCCAGAAGTGTAGTAGTGTAAGAATATCTACTATCCTATATCGTCCCGTGGGAGTCGTAAGAGGCGACAAAGGGAAACAAAGCGGAAGAGGGACAGCAGCGTCTTCCTACTCGTAATAATAACCAAAAAATAAAAACATGCCAAGAATAGTAACTACGACAAATATCCCCTAGCAATATATGGGGGAATCCTATGTTCAGAGGTGGACTTTTGATAGGCTATAACGGTATGCAAGAAAAGGCTATATTATTGTTTACCTCTAAGCATAGATGTTCCATCAGCAACAAGTAGGTATCATACATAGGTTGTACAGAATATATATTATTTACAACAATATTGTATAAAAGTGCACACTTAGTGTATTAACTTATTATTTACTTATTTCTCTCAACTATCCTTCAATAGGCCTGCTGGACGAAAATTCAAAATGGAATAAGCAGTGCCTAACGTACTATGCATGTACATAATCTATTAATAAATTAAATAAATAAATAAATAAGTAAGAGCCAAAAAAACAAAATTCAATTCCAACTTACTGTTTCTATTGAAATAAAAGTTCGAAATTACTGTTCCTAAATATGGAAGTCAAATGTATTTAGAACCATAAACTAATGTACGCCAGTATATTCTAAGTCTATGTTTAGAACTTTACCGTCGACTAAAATAATATATACCGTAAACTGTACAGATATTAAAATTTTCAACACCCGTTTACAAATGGCCGCAATTCGCAACAATTTACGAGCGCTAATTATAGTCGGCGAGTTGGGAATAGATTGCTATTTTGTACAATCGTCAGCTGGCGGTCATGTGAGAGAGTCACGAGGACCAGGCAGTCGAAATAAACATGAGATGAATCTCGGGACGAGGGCAGTGTGGTGTGGACGTGACCGGTGGAGTGCGGACTCGCTAGTTAAACGTCACGTACAATCTTATCGAGGTGACTCAGTCAGCAGTTAACAATGTCTTCCTGGATGAGCCCAAAGTCGTATAACGGGTGATTTCAAGGTGCTGTTCCCGGCTTATTGATTATTCTGAGAAAATGGACAGTTTGGTGCAGCACAGAGTGAACACACACTGTTGTGGGTAAACAGAATCTGTCAAAAATGGCACGTATGCCAATTCTCAATCTCGTGTTAGTCCCTACGTTAACGTTTGACTGCCTCGTTGGTCCAATGGTCATAAACGCGGTCGCTGATCTTGAGGTTCCGGGTTTGAATCGGGCCAAAACCACTTATTGGGTTTTTCTGTCAAAATTCTTAGTAGTTCCGGAATCAGGAAGATGGCGGTATTTCACCCCGTACCTCGAAAAGCACGAAAAGCCTCTCTCACCGGTCGTGTCGGCTTACCGTTCCATCGGACTATGAGAGAAATTGAGCCACTCGGGCACTATAATTCTGTCCTGCGCAGGTGGCTAGTGTCCGCTGAGTCTGGCCGCCGTGAACGAAATTCAGTCTGGAGGATGTTATATACGAGGGGTGTTCAGTGTATTCTCGGTATGGTTATGTTAGAAAAAAGATATAATTCTGAAATATTTTTTATTTTTCAATATAGTCTTTACTTGTTCGTGAAAAAAGCATTTCTATTCCCTTGAAAAAATATTCTTCGTCCTGGCCTGAAAAATGCTCATTTATAGCGGACTTGAGCTCATTATCGCTATACCCGAAGGACTTTTTTAATAAAAAGTAGTCACTAGCTGCTAAATCTGGGCTGTGTGGTGGGTGGTAATAATAATAATTTCCTTAAACCCGCAGTCTCGTACAGCAGCGTTGGAGAACTGCGCCGTGTGAACCGGTGCGTTGTCATGAAGAATCAGCACTCCCTTGGTCAGCTTTCCCCTTCTCTTTTCTTTTATGGCTTCTCTCAAACGGCGTAAAGTGGCTGAGTATTCATCTTTTCACCTTTTCTTGTGTACTCGATCAATGGTATTCCTTTGGAAGCCCAATACACTCTGGCCATGAATTTACCGGCCGATGGAGTGACTTTGAACTTCTTGGGGAGGGGGGTCTGATCCCTTTTTAAGCCATTGCATAGACTCCTGTTTATTCTCAGGGTCATAGTGGTGAACCCACGTTTCATCTCCTATAACTTTTACTGAGTTTTCGATAGGTCACTCACTACAACCGTTAACCCGCGCCTGCTTTTGATGTGCAGTGAGCATTCGCGACACCCATCTTGCACTGACTTTTGTGAGACTGAGATAGTCATGCAATATGGTGTGTATGGTACCAACGGATAGGTTAGTAATTTCTGTTAACATCTTAATTCTTACTAGTGTTGTACTTCTAATACAAGTTTTTCAATAATTTTCACATTTTCTTCTGTAGCCGCTGTGATTGGCCCACCCGGGCCGGAGTCATCTTCGATGTTTTCCCTGCCTCTTTTGAATTCACTTGACCACTTCTGAACGGTTGACATTGAAGAAGCAGAGTCTTGGTAAACGGCCACCATATCTTCATGGATGTTTTTTGAGTTTTTCCTTGTTTAGTGAGGAATTTAATCACCGCACAGTGTTCGATTTTTTTCAACATTATCGAGTCAGTCATTCCCGTCATCTATGATCGAAGGTTACATAAGAAGTAATGAAGTTATCAAGACGAAATTTCATATTTATACCCTCAGGTAGTGTCGTTAGCAAATTTTTTTTTAATTACCCACATCATTCATCATTACAGCCCTTCACAAGTCCACTGCTGAACATAGGCCTCCCCAAGGAATGCCACAAAGCACGGTCCTGAGCCACCACATCCATCGGCTTCCTGCATGTCTTACCAGGTCGTCACTCCATCTAGTGGGGGCGCCTACCGTCCCGCCGGTACGAGGCCGCCACTCGAAACCTTTTTTCATCGGTTGTCGGTTCTTCGAGCTATATGGCCGGCCCATTGCCACTTCAGCTTACTAATCTGTTGGGCTATGTCGGTCACTCTGGTTCTACTGCGGATATCCTCATTTCTAAGTTTATCACGCAGTGAGACCCCGGCATAGCCCTCCATAGCTCGCTGAGCGACCTTGAGCTTCCTCATCCGGCCAGCAGTGAAGGACCACGTCTCAGTTCCGTAGGTCATCACTGGCAACACGCACTGGTTGTACAGCCTCGTTTTCAAGTTTTGAGGTATACCTGACGAGAAGATGTGCCGTAATTTCCGAACGCTGCCCAGCCGAGTTGAATCCGTCGATTGACCTCTCGGTCGAAGTTGGACTTACCTAGTCGGACTATTTGTCCCAGGTAAACATATTCGTCAACAACTTCGAGCTTAGTGCTCCCAACAACTACCGGCATAGGTGTGACATGGACATTAAACATGATCTTTGTTTTGTCCATGTTCATCTTAAGACCTATCCGTTGGGAGGCACTATTGAGGTCATTGAGCATAGTGCTTAGGTCCTCCAGCGATTCTGCCATAAGGACTATATCATCGGCAAATCGAAGGTGAGTGATGTACCGCCATTGATGTTAATGCCGTATCCTTTCCAGTCCAGAAGCTTGAAAACGTCTTCCAATGCAGCGGTGAAGAGTTTCGGGATATAACGTCACCCTGTCTTACACCTCTCTGCAGTTGGATAGGTTTTGTACTCTGGTTCTGTACTCGGATAGCCATCGTGGCCCTACTGTACAAGCACTTCAGCACTTCGATATACCGACAGTCAACTTGGCACCGCTGAAGGACTGCAGCACCGCCCAAATTTCGACGGAATCAAAGGCTTTCTCATAGTCCACATACGCCAGACATAGTGGCAAATTGTACCCTCGGACTTCTGTACAATTTGCCGAAGGGTATGTATGTGGTCTATGGTGCTAAAGCCTTTTCGGAAACCGGCTTGTTCGGGAGGCTGGAAGTCGTCGAGTCTGCGTGCGAGACGATTCGTAATGACCTCGAAAACAGCACGTAGACGCGGCTCAGAAGGAAATCGGTCTGTAGTTCTTCAAGAGAGCGTTGTCGCCTTTCTGAAGAACAAGACCACCGCACCTCTGCTCCACGCCTCCGGTGTAGTGCCACCATGTAGGACGGAATTAAAGAGCTTCTGAAGGACTTCAAGCACCGGTTTTCCACCCGCTTTCAGAAGCTCCGCTGTAATTCCATCCTCGCCTGGGGCCTGCCGTTTTAAGGTGCTGGAGAGCCATTCTAATTTCGCTCAGACTGACGTCCGGGATATCATCGGAATAGTGTCGGATAAGACTCGCTCTTGGATCGTTACTCACACTTGCGTGTGGCTCCAACGATGATGTGTACAGCCCCATAGAACCTCTCAATCTCACTCAAAATCTCAGGTGTCCGGAAACGACGCTGCCACACTCGGTCTTCAGCTTCGACAGTTGGCTCTTTCTGGCAGACAGATCTCTGGCAAAGACTTTGGAGCCCTGGTTCCGCTCGATCGCTTCTTCAATACGAGCTGTATTGAAGTTGCAAGTCCCGCCGCATGCATTTGGAGATCTGTCTGTTCAGTTGCCTGTATGCTATCAAATCTACTGAAGATTGCAGCTTCATTTCCCGTCTAACAGCCATGAGATTAAGAGTGTGATCGGAGAGTTTTTGTGTTTTTCTGCGGCGGGTCTTGCAGAACTTAACTCCGACCGCATGGACAGTTTCCACGAGCTTGTGATTCATATCGTCCACTGCATTGCATTCTAGGCACTGAAAACGGTTTTTTAACTCGAGCTGAAAGGTTTGGGACTTTGGATTAGAGCACGAGGGGGACGGAGCGTTTACTTCATTAGACGAGACCTCTCCAACTTAACGTTTAGGTTCAGTGTGCCTCTAACCATTCGGTGATCGCTACCAGTTTTCACCCTCGCGATCACTGAGACATCACTGAACAGTTGGCGTCTAGTCGTCATAATGAAGTCAATCTCATTTTGTCGAACCGTCGGGGCTCGACCAGGTCCACTTCCTGTGGGGCCGCTTCTGGAAGAAAGAGTTCATCATAAAGAGTCCTCTTTCTCCATGAAGTCGGCCAGCTGCTGGCCCCTTGGGTTCCGTTGCCTAATCCGAATTTCCTACTTTCAGCTCACCGTTCTCTTGTGCCTAGCTTTGCGTTGAAGTCTCCCATTAACACCGTATAGTGGGTTTTAGAGGAATGCATGGCTCTAGAGATATCCTCACATTTCTCCACCTCCTCATCGGGGTGTGCCGAAGTTGGTGCGTAAACCTGTATGACCTTCAGCGAATACCGTTTGGTGATTCTGAGTATAAGGTACGCAACCCTCGTCGACACACTCCCAATTTTTACAACGTTGTTAACGAGACTTGTGGACGATAAATCCGACACCTCCTTGGGACAGATGGTCGCCCTCCCGGTGATAGAACAAGTTGTTGATTCGAGGATTACCGTGTCCTCCCTCTCTTCGGACCTCGGATAATCCTATAATATTCCAGCGCAACTTGTCTATCTCTTCTTCAGCTCAGGATCTTCTCGTCAGTCCTCAGAGTGCGTGCGTTATAAGTTGCCAGGTCGAGTCGTCGTAGGTGGCAACCGAACCTCCACCGGAGATTCTTAGCACCCCCTGCCCCGCCGTTACCATGGTCGCCACCGTAGCCAGGAATAGCGGGGCCGCCGGGGACTGGGGGCCGTTTCTTCGTAACTTTCTTCATTGGGGGGATATTGCCGTAGTTGCCACGCTTGGCGAGCGGGTTGGCAACCGCAGTTTTTTATTATTTGCTGTTATCAGAAAGATGCTGCTGCCCATCTTCTGCCTCAGTTTCCTCTGTCGCCTCTTACGACACCCACGGAAGATATGGGGTAGTGGGTATTCTAACCCGCCACTACACGGGGGTGCCATTACCCACATTATTAGCAAATCACCCTAATACCGAGATTACATTGAACGCCCTCGTATTATACGTTAACTAAATTTTAAGCTTGTTTAAAGTCTACAGCTGATCATAGGTCTCCCCCATAGATTGTCTATATTTCCCATGGTTTCCAGGCTCGGCAAGCGGTTTGGCGACAGCGGTTTTTTTATTATTTTGAGTTATTATAAGGGAGTTGCTGCTGTTCATCTCCTGTTTCAAATTTTCTCTGTCACGTTTTACTACACCCACGGGATGATATGAAAGAAAGAAAGAAAGAAAGAAAGAAAGGTTTATTCTCCAAAATGACGCCATCATAGATAATATAAAAAAAACACATAATTTATAAATAATATTGGCTATACAATATAAATTACAACATACTACATATTACAAACTACACAATACCTATACTGTACGTGTCAAGGCGTCATCTGGGAACAGGAGCACACTCAGCATAATGCCATGAATTTTTTCCATGGCGCTGATTTTCAGTGTGTCCAACTAGTGACTTACTGAAGTCAGTGCTATATGTATACTCATTTTATTATGTTTTAAACAAAATTATGATGACAGAATTATGCACAACACGGGGAAAGAGACAGTAATTATTTTAAGTGAGAGGAGAAAGTAGCATTCAGGTCGAATGCCACTTCGACACAGCACGTCCTGTTTATGTTGCTTTCAGATGCTCTTAGAAGGTCTATACGGACGCTACAAAGGGAGATTATTAAGATACTATAAGGGCTATATACTACACTATGTAATTATTAAAGAATATAAAAGTATATAAGAAGACAAAGAATACAAAAGCCGCATTCAAGAGGACGATTTTGATGCTCCGTTGTTAATAATCTATGACGATGAGGTACGTAATCGTGCAAAGCGTTATAAACTTTGATCAAAGTTAATCTGACTTTGCAGTAATTGTGTTCTATATTTATTTTGAATGTGTGTACTGCTTTCAGATTTCGAAAAGGAGGCGGTATATCGTTCCAGCACTTGGATGCGGCGTATTTGAAACTTCCTCGGAAAGCGTGTGTGCGGTGACGAGGCACGACGAGTATTCCTCTAGTGCGTGTATTATAAGTTTTACATCACGTGACCATATGAGTTTGTCAGCAAGATAAGGAGGTGTTTTATCTTTTAATACCCGAATAGGAGAGTTGCCATGTGCAGTTTTCGGCGATATTCCATTTTAACATTTTGGCATTGTTAATGTAAGGGTGACGTGCGTGCGGGGCGGTATTGTAAAACTAAATCTTGCATGCATTTTGAACTCGTTGCACTAGACACCGCGACCGCGCTAAAAGTCTCGGACCATATACAATGTCCATATAATTAAATTTCGAAAGGACAAGTGTGTCACAATTTTACCCGAATATCCGAATTTAAAACTCCTTATTTGATAAAGAATCTTAAGTCTATAAAAGCAGTTTCTGCTAGTACTTATTATGTGGTTCTCAAACTGTAGTTTGTCATCCATTAGTAGGCCCAGATTGCGAATCTCATTTACACGTTCTACGATTTCCCCTCGAATTTGGATGCATGCCCCTCTTTCTGATATATTTTTTATTTGATTTTTAGAACCCATAATTAGTAGTTTAGATTTAGTTCCGTTTAGTACAAGGCAGTTTGAGTCGCACCACGCGGCTATACTTTCAAGGTCTTCGTTTATTTTATTAACGACTTCTTGAGTATCACGCGGATTACATGACATGTAGACTTGCAGATCATCTGCGTATAAATGGAATTTACAGTGCTTAATGTTTTTTACTAAGTCAGCACTGTAAACTGAAAACAATATTGGAGCCAGGTTCGATCCCTGGGGCGCACCGGCTTTGATTTTTTTTGATTGCGAACGTATTAATGTTCCTCGGTCATCGCTCAGTTCTACAGTTTGTAGTCGGTTTTTAAAATAACTAACGAACCATTGTACTGCGCTGCTACTGAATCCATAGTAATGAAGCTTTGATAAGAGAAGGGAAACGTTTATACAGTCAAATGCACGAGAAAAATCAAGTAATACTAGTATTGTGCCTTTTCCTTCATCTTGAGCGGTTAGTACATCGTCAGTAAGTTGGGCTAGGGCCGTCGTGGTGCTATGGTTCTTACGAAATCCCGACTGCATTTCCGGTAGAATTTTGTTTCTATCTAAATACATGTTTAGCTGTTCTGCGACAATTTTTTCAATAATTTTAGAGACACAGGGGAGAATACTGATGGGCCGAAGGTCTTTTCAGATAATGGATTTGAGTTCTTAGGTATGGGTTTAACTAACGCATGTTGCCATAATGTCGGATAGATTTTAGAGTTAATGGATTTGTTCACCATAGCAGTAATAGTTGATAGTGTTTTCGGTAGGGTCATACGGATCATATCAAGAGAAATCCCATCAATGCCTATGGCTTTAGATTTTAAACTTGTAATAACTTTTAGTACCTCTAGTTCATTTACCTCCTTTATCTCAAATATGTCATTAACGCAGCAGTGGAACTCAAAGTACGTTAAATATGACAACGAGACGTTTCTATTTCCAGGCACGTTTAAAAAATAGTCGTTTATTTTATTTGGATCATTAAACAAGTCTATTGGGATATTGTGTTTTGGTTTTATGTTAACATTGGACTTTATATGTTTCCACATTGAAATGGGGTTATTTATATTACGATTAACATAAAAATTATAGTAGGCTTGTTTTTCACTATATATTGCTTTATTGACGCAGCTTTTTAGATCCTTATAGTATTTAATATGTATGTCGTTCTTACTTTTTCTCATTTTAATGTATGCGTCATCACGTTTTTTCATCATCAATTTTATATTAAAGGTTAGCCACGGGAATTGCTGATGTTTAATAATTTTTTTTCTAAGAGGCGCGTGAATTTCAAATAGTGTAAGTATTGCTGTGTTAAATGGCACTACCTGACTATTTACATCCGCGATACTCTCAATTTCTTTCCAATTTATTGATGTAAGGTCCTTATGAAAATCTCCCTCGTCTATGTCAGAAATTCTCCTACTCATTATTGTTACTGGTGCCGGCTTTTTTTTACTTATATCAATTTGACATGTAATAAAAGCATGACTACTTAATTCACGTATAAGTTCTACAGTAACTGCGTTTACATTTATGTCGGTACATATTACGTCAATTAAAGTCTCGCTATATTCCGTAAAGTGGTTGGCTTAGTTACATGCTGTTTTAATTTGAAGCAAGTAAGAAAATTGTTTAGCTTTATAGTGGTATTATGCGTCATATTTAACATATTAATGTTGAAATCACCGAGAAGAAGTAAGTTTTGGCTCCATGAAAAAGTCCCCATAGTAACGGTAAGCGCGTCTATGAATGTATCGACATTCAGCCACGGCGGTCTATACGCGGTACCGACAACGAGTTGCTTTCCGCCGCTAGAGATCGAGATCCACATTTGTTCTACTAGCGGGGCCGGGGGGTGGGGCAGCTCGCGAACGCCGACGCCTCGCTTCACATAGAAGCCAACGCCGCCGCCGCGCGAGCGCACGTCGGGCGGACGCGGCGCGTGCCGCAGCCGGTAACCGGGCACCGCGGCCGCGCGCCCCTCTTCGCCCTCCCGCAGCCACGTCTCATTGATGGCCATGATATCGACACTATGCCGTTTCATTGCGACAATAAATTCGTCGTGCCGCGTTCCAAGGGACCCTGCATTTAAAAGACCAACTTTTATGTTACTTTTAGAAGCCATAATCGAATTTTAGATATACATATTTATTTGACATAAATGGTTCCGACGCAAAATTTAACTTTAGTTTGCTTCTTGTACAGACAAAATTAATTTTATGTGATTTTATAGAATGAATAATATTTATGGGGATATCACAAATTTTTAAATAGTTATCCATTGAGTAAATTTTCTTGTACCTTAATGTACTCGTATAGTAATTATTGTATGTATGTATTGCAGAACTTAAAGACAAAACACTAGTGAGTCTTTTCAATGCATTGATGTTAGGAATGTGTGCCGGAACTAACCAGGATATATTATTATTCCACATACGAGTATAGGCACAGTATATTTCATTTGACAGAAATAGAATCCAAAAATAGTTCTTAAATAAAAATACAAACACAATTATTAACAACTTACATAGAATTGAGCAATAGCAGAACATGATAATATAAAAAAAAAAAAAATTAAGATTAACTTTTATATTTTTTTTCCATTGCTTCCGATATCCCCAACTGAATTTGTTCCAAAAACCCTCTCGAGATCTGCTTCACTTTTTATGCGATAAGACGTTGTTCCGTGTTCTCGACGAGCATAAATTTTTCCCTCTTTTGACCATACGTAGCGCCAATCAAATCGCCGAGCGAATTCCTTAGTTCTAAAAAATACATTGCGGTTCAATTTAGTAAGCCGTTCGTTTATATAGAAGGCTCGTGTATTTTCGGAGCGGAGACCTAGACCATCGGTAGTTAAGGAGCGGCGCACGCGCGCGGCCTGCAGCAGAGTGTCCCGCGTGCCTGCGCGCCAGCCGCACGACTATGGGACGGGGCTTCGCTAGCTCACTTTGCTCGTCGCGCATAAGACCGACTCTCACACAACTCACTATATCGCGCTCTTCTAGGTTATGCCCAGCTTAGTAGCGCACGCAGTCACAATGTGTAGAACATTTTCTGCGCCCTCTTCTGGAATGCCTGCGACTTCGATATCATTGTACAGCAGCTCTTGGTCTCGATGATTTAAATCTGCTCTTAAGTCCGCAATAATCGTCTCGAGATCCTGAATTTTGCCGCAGACGTTTTTGGACTCAATTAGGGTTTGTTGTTCTTCAAGACGGATGTATTTGTTTTCTAATGTATCTAGGCGTTCTTCACACGATTTTATGGAATTACGCAAATCAAACATCTCCTGTCGAAAAGATCTAAATTCTTCCCTGGTTTCTCGCAGTTCTTCTCTAAATTTACGTAGTTCATGAGCTAGTTCCGACTCTTTGAGATCTTGCGCCTCAGGGCTTTGGGGTTTCTCTTCGCCTTGCTTAATAATATTCTCGAATTAAGTCCTCGCACAGGCGTGTTCTGATCTGACTTTCGGGGCATCCGTATTTTACAGTCGGACACAACCAAGTAGGTTGGACCTGCACACCTTCAGGAACTTTGACGCAGGCCCTGTGTGATTTTTTATCGCATTTAGGACACGTAACGCCCTCTACCGCCGCCATAAACTTACCGCACGCACTGCACTTCATCGCATTAGTTTAAGTTAATTGCAATGTAATGATGCAGATGAATATCACTAGGTGTCGCCGACTATATATTGTAATTGTCACTTTTTAGTTCGAGGGTAAATAGACGATGCACATTAAAGTTATTAATAAGGGTACCTCTTATATTTCACTTTTAGATGTTTTATTTCAGTTTTCTTTCACCACAATCCTTAAGCACACACAAATGATTAATTTATTAACCTATGCCAGTTTTTAAAGTACAGAAAAATGTTTCAAAACATCGATATCACAACTTTAGACGTAGATATTAATTTTATTTCGCGACAAGCTTTGCGTACTTCTAGTAGCACTGACATCCGCAACGTCACTAAGATATGGGGTAGTGAATTCTCTTATACCGTGATAAATTAAGATTTACAATTCTGTCTTCTTCTTTATTAACAGTCCATAATTAGTTACTTGTTAGACGTGGGCTTTTCCTATGGTATGTATTCCCTTAAGGGTAATCGCTATGCTCGGAAAATGGATCGGCGATCTAAGATTTATCAGCCATTCATTTTAATGACTACATTATGACCAAAGAAATCTAAAATGAGACGAAAATTATTTTAATCGCGGTTGTAATCATATAATATAATAAAATATAATAAATCGTATAAATGGCGATGCTATGATTGACTGCCTCTTTGGTATAGTGGTAGTAAACGCGGTTGCTGATTATGAAGTCCAGGGATTCGAATCCCAGGTCGGGTCAAAATCAGTTATTGGGTATTTCTATCAAGAAATTCTCAGTAGCAGCCTGGAATCAGGAAATTGGCGGTGTTTCACCCCCGTGCCTCGGAAAGTTCGTAAAGCTGTTGGTCCTACGCCTGACCTCTCTCCGGTGGTGTCGGATAACCGTCCCGTCGGACTATGAGAGTGAGAGAATAGAAAGTGCATTTCCGCTTGTGCATACACTTGGGTACTATAATCCTGTCCTGCGCAGATGGCTGGTATCCGTTGAGAGTAGCCGCCGTGACCGCAATTCGGTCTCGGGAAAGATATGGCGATGCGTTCGGATTCGATTCCTGTACAAAACAAATCTTAGGTATTTGTATGACCTACAAATATTTGCACCAGTTCATGATACAGGAGAAAAATAAGTGTAACTAGTCAGTTTATTCAGGAATGACAGGTATTGGCAAATACGGCCTGTGTTTGACCACATTCATGCGATATTATTGCGATATAGCCTTGCGTCGCCGTCACTCGGTTATGCAGTAATATCTGTCTTCTTAAGAAGGTAATGAGCGTTATATTATTGACCTGCATTTATGACACTACACGCAAAGCTTTCTCCGGTCATTCATATATATTAAATCTGCTTACTGGGTATCGAAAAAGTTTGAACCTCAATATATATCGTACTAAGCCTGGCCCTGCAAGTCCAAAATATGCGTGGACTGGATTTAAAGGTGTTGAAGTCTTAGGGCAATAAATGAGAAAAAGCCCCAATAAAATTTTAAACAATACAAATAATATTTCTTTTTCTATTACGCCATGTAGTGGGTATTGTAAGAGGCAGTTTTGAGGTATTCGTGACTAGAAGATGTGTCGTTATCTCCCAAACGCTGCCCGAGCTGGAGACGAGATGGATCCATCAATTGACCTAACACATATCCTATCTTTAGGAATCACAATGCAAATGCGTTGTTACTCATGAGGACCAAGATGGAATGCCTTGATTCCAGTAAAAAGGGTATCCGGTTATCCATATTTACTATACGAAACACATCAGGATGAAGCTTCTATTTTATGATGATATTTGTGAAGAGCGTGGTCCTTCCCCGGTCGAGCCGACCCATTCGTGCTACAACCATTATAGCTACAGCGTGGCTCTACTACGTATAAATTTGCTTTTAAATTACTCGTCGTAGGTTCAGAAGCTGCTATTTCGAGACCTTTAACAACGACTCGGAGACCATTGACTCAAAAAGTAAAGTATAATAAGATAAGCCGAACGCTGGAATCTTGCTCAAAAGGAAAGCGTGCCCTGTCAAAGGCCTTCGATATATTCCCTTGAGAAACAGTAATTTGTTCCCCATTTTTTCATATGTGTGTGACATACTAGAAGTTACCAGTATACAGTTGATCGATTTTGGCGGAAGCAATTCATCCGGTTGCTGAGGAAGCCATTCTTTTCTAGGTATGCCATAAGATGGTCGTTTAATATCGCTTCATAATCATGCAGGGTAATTGGCAGGGTCGGCTTAGCTGGCTTATTTTGGCTCACTCTGTACATTGGCCTACTTAAGAGATTTGGGCACTATTCCAGTCCTTAAGAGGGGTGGAACAAGCGTATCAATACGGGAGAAAACTCACCTTCACAAGCCTTTAGAACTATAGCTGGTATACCTTCTGCTTCACTAACTTTATTCAGACTTCACAAGGTTATATGAATCTCCTTACGTTTTTTGGACTCGACGGCCTTGTTGAAAGTCCTTTTGTTAAAGCTAAAGTACATGATTTGCATGCTTTTCGTGGCAAGACGACAGAAACTTGCCAAACTTGATCATAATACTGCATCTATTCGTTGTAGATTTTTTTTGTTAGTTGTGATGTTAATCATCTTTCAGTGGTAGCCGAATTCATTTAATTTTCTTCTCATTTCTTCGACGAATTTTTTCACTGACAAGGATCCACATAATCTGATGAAACCCAGATTTTTAAAGTAAAAATCTGTAAAGACTCAAATTTTCTCATCAGACGCCATAGCAAATTTATGAACTATTTGTATAGTATTCGCGCCACTTTGCAACTACCGCCTAACGCTTATGAGATTTGTTAATTATTACCCAATAAAAGTACTGCAAGGCCCATTTCCGGGTTTCCTATCTACCGCCTTTTATGCCTAGCTTGTGCAATCTTGTGTTAAACGGGGTGCTCACAAGCTCGTAAGACACGAAAACAACCGCACCGCCTATATCTCGCGTAATCGCTCCCGGCTTTATGTGGTTTAGATATTGAACTATACAAGAACATAATAAAGTATATAAATTAAGTAAATTAAGTCGTGTCGTGAGAAACAAGGAGCAGAGAGCTGTCCAAACTGAATCACACGATCAGAAGAGGAAGCAATGATAAGATCAATCAACGAATCATCAGTGTCAGTATTTCTATGAGTTGCCGCCAGTGGGAGAATGCAGAGTTCGACTTATTCAATGATTGCTCGAAGTTTTTGGGAGCGAAAAGTATTTTTTAACAGATCAGTGTTGAAATCACCCATTATCATGCGGTGTATGTACCCAGATCCAATGGTATCAAGAGCCGTCTCAAGTGAGGTAAAGTAATCTACAGAAGGAGGACAATACACAACACCTAAAATTGCCCTAGCACCCATAATGTTGAACTATATATGAACGCTATATTTCGCGATAATCTGTGAAGTTTATATGTGTGAAGATAGCTGGCATCCAACCAACGTGGCCGCAGCCCTTGAAGCACGAGGCAGATTAGTAGAAGTCCAGATGAGTGCACATGCATTCCTTCACATCCTTCCTGTAGCCCGAATTTAGGGACATTTGTAGTATCGCGAAATAGTAAATGACCGCCTCATACAGTACATATTTTACGTAAAATCATCCTTTTAATAACTCTGAACCAGCAGTTGGTCATAAGAGAATGATAGAAAAAAAAAAGATTTTTTTATTTTTTTAAACTTTTTTTTCTTTCATTGTATTGACACATTTCGATAATTTTTGATATAATTAATTTTCAACCCCTAGAAAGAACCTGGAATACATTTATAATTCCCGCTACTTTCGGGACCGAGATTTCCCGGTTCTAAACCCTTTATAGTCTATCTTATAGCAGTAATATTAGCCCTTTCTCTGTCCCATCATATATGAACAACAGGGAAACTGTTAATATATCTTATATAGTGGCCGCGTAACAGATTCCATCACCCCATATCTTTTCGTTGGTGTCGTAAAAAGGAAGCGACTATAGGAAATGGCGAAAAAATTAGAATAGATGGCGGTATCACCGCTTCGTTTACGCCAGACGTAAAATACTCAGACCGACGGGCAGTAGCGTCAAAGGTCTGCCAAGTGTGATGATCAAGACAAACCCTCCCTACAACAGGGTAAGCCATACGCAACATGTTGACCATGCCCGTCAGTGAACTTTTGACCATATCCAGTAGTGAACTTTTACGAGCTGATAAAAAACATAGAAATGTCTTATATAGAATATTTTATTAAATATTTATAAAAAACCAATTACATGTAAGTGTTTGTTACAACGTACTTCATAATTAAAGTAAGATAACTTATCTGTCAACTCGGTAATGGATTTAAATTACAGCTTTTAGTAAAATTGCCTCGAAGAACATTTATTATCGGCTCTTAGGCAAGTTTTGCAGGTGAGTTTATTTTAATATCTTGTAATTTGAATAGTTTGGGGTCTGTTATGTGTTTTGTGTCGTTATATGAGAGATTAGTAAGTATGTAATTTTTTTTAAATAATGGAATAAGGGTGACAAACGAGCACACTGTCCATCTGTTGGTAAGTGGATGCTGTAGCTCATAGATATCTTCATTTACCCCCGAGAACTAAGATGGAATACCTCATTTTAAGTAAACTCTGTTTCTCTACACTCACCATACGAAACACAGCAACATTAAGTTGTTTTTTTATGCTGGTATTCAGTGAGAGTGTAGCTGTAGTCCTACCCCGGTTGAGACGACATATTCGTGCTACAACCACAATATAGCTGCGGCGCGGCTCTACCACATATATACTACATATATAGGTAATAGCATGCTGTCACCTAGCATCTTTGTTCTTTCCGAGAGCGAGAGCGTGGTCCTTCTCCGGTCCGACCCATTCGTGCTACAACCATATGTTAAGGCCTGTATGTTTGTCCATTTATCCATACTAATATTATAAATGCGAAGGTGTGTTTGTTTGTTTGTTTGTTTGTTCGTTTGTTTGTCCTTCTTTCACGTCGCAACAGAGCGTCGGCATGGCATGATTTTTTGTATGGGGATAGTTCGGTGGCTGTAGAGTGACATAGGCTACTTTTTCCGCGGAAAACATCTCATTCCTGTGGAAAATCGAATATGTAGGAAAAGGTGAAAATGTTATTATACCACGGATCCCTATAATTTCCACAGATCTTCCTTTTCAATTCAAAAGGTTGCAGTTCCTATTAAGCTCAGTTTTGCAATGACAATTAATAAAGCGCAAGGGCAAACGTTACAGGTAGCGGGGTCAACTTAGAAAACCGTGCTTCTCTCATGGTCAGCTGTATGTAGCATGTTCGTGTGTCAAATGCCCAGCATCTCCACATTCTTTCCCCGAATGGAAAAACATATAACATTGTGTACAGTAGCGTCTTAAAATAGTGTTCAGTTAGTTTTTTCCAAAATTCCCGCAATCAATTAATCAGAATTTCACAGATCTTCCCTTTCAATTCAAAATTTCCTATTTAGCTCAGTTTCTTTTCAATTCCAAATGCTGCACCTCTGACGGACCTATTAAGCTCAGTTTCCTTTCAACTCAAAAGGCTGCATCTCTGACGGATCTTTTATTTGGCTCAGTTTCCTTTCAATTCAGAAAACTGCATCTCTGACGAATCAATTTAGCTCAGTTTCTTTTCAAAAGTCTGCATCCCTGACGGATAATTATGCTCAGTTTCCTTTAATTAAAAAAATATCTCATTTCCATTTGGAATAAACAGGCTATTTTCATGCTTTCCTATACGCTGCGTTTCAAAACATTTAAATAGGCTGACGAATCAGTTTTGCTCAGTTTCCTTTTAATGGCTGCATCTCTGACAAGTTGTTCACACAAGACAATGGATAGTTCATTTCCCACTGACCATGCGGGCGAAGCCGCGGGTAACAGCTAGTAATTTATATCTGTTAAACGTCTCTACCAACTGTCCGTTTGTCTTGACTGCATAAGAATATCCACTACCCCTTTTCGTTCTGCGAATGTTGTAAGAGCTTACAAAGGGAATCAAACTACAGATGGCCAGGAGCGTCTTCCTAATAAATAAAGAAGAAAAATAAATAAAAATCTTAGTTTGCCAACCCGTTTGCCAAGCGTGGCAACTATTGCAAATATCCCCCTCCAAGGTAAGATAAGGCAACCTATGGAGAGGTCAATGTACAGCGGTGGATTTTGATAAACTGTGATGATGATGATGATGAAACGTCTGTACTAAGCAGAATGAATTCCTAGTGTGAGGATAGTGTTTAGTGAATGCTGTGGGCATTCACTTATCATCAGGTGGACTGTGAACTCGCTTGTCACCCGCCCTTCTATTTAAAAATAAATAAAAGTATTAAGACGTAGTGATTATATGCTCTTTGATAAGTATTTTACAAAATAATCCAATTATTTTCCGATGACACAAAAACATAATTGACAACTCATCAACAATTCACAACAACTAAAGCCAAGTAAAATAAGTTAAAAACGCATCTGATTGTGTTGTTCACATAACCAGCGTTTAACTGAAATTTGCAGACGTCTCATTACGATGATAAAGAGACCAGCGTGTGGATATTTTGATTTATATAATACAAAAATGCGAAAATATTTTTATTTACGTTGTCAGACTGACAACCAAACTCCAATTGCTACTGTCATTATCAAGTTCACGATCTCTTGTGTGTGTAATTTGCATCTTCCAGTTCACGGGATGCTGGAACGCACGCACAGGGATGGATGAACGGGACGGATTGCTTCGTAGTTAATCGATACCCGGTATTCCGTACATTTATTTTTATAAACATGAGTTAACCCTTTTCGATTTCAATTTTATCCCGTTGGTAATTTCGACAATTGGCAAAATTGCACAATTGTAATTTTTTGATGAACTGAAAGAATGCAAACTTAAGTTTAAATGGCTAAGCATGAAAAACAACTAAAATAAATTAATTAAGATAACTAAAACTATTAAAAAAATTAAACCTCAGTTCAGCCGGTTCATCTTAAATTTATTATTAATACTCACATTAGCTATAACATATACATTACTTTACTTTTTACTTTTATACGCACTTAATTCCTTACCTTAAAACAACTTTTGGCTTATAGTTTACAGTGCAACTATTTCAGTTATGTGATAGTACTCTTTTACTGTCCTACTATTACAAAATGCATGCACATATAATAGTTTTTCAGAAACCTCCTACTTTGTATTTTTGATACAGCCTATATACCTACTCCACTTTTTATTGGAAACTAAGCATTCCATCTTAGTCTCAGGGATGACAACAAAGAATCAAAATTCAGATAATTTTGATTCTTAATCGAGGATAGATGTAGATGGTCACATCAACCACTTACCATCAGGTGGACTGTGTGCTCGTTTGTCACCCTTAATCTATTAAAAAAAACTCATGGTCCCTTATTTTTTCAATTTGTGTTACGAATCTCTAAAATATTCGCCTCCTACATGATACTACGTTATGTTTAAAAACCAGTCGCGGCACGAGAGAGCAGTTGCTTGACGTAAATGAAAGGTCTTCACAAAACATATCGCTTTAAGGAGTGAAATTAAAAGACTGAGCAATATTAAATTGACATAAAGGCACCGCGAAAAATGATATGCGGCATTCCTATGTCATTTGCGATCTTTGTATTGATTAACGAGCCTCTTTATATATTTTGACTTTTTTATAGTATAAGGGTGACAAACGAGCACACAGTCCTCCTTATGGTAAGTGGACTCAGTGGCCATAGACATCTTCATCTACCCTCGGTTAAGAATTACAATGCAGATCCGTTGCCATCCCTGAGGACTGAGATGGTCTGCCTCGTTTACAGTAAAAAGGGTCTCTGGTTCTCTACACTTACCATATGAAATACAGCAGCATTAATCTAATATTTTACGGTGGTATTCTGTAAGAGCGTAGTCCTTCCCCGGCCGAGCCGACCCATTCGTGCTACAACTATAGCAGCGTGGCTCTACCACGTCAAAAAACTGTAGTTTTGTATGTTTAGTTTTTGCTACCCGGTAACATTCATTGCTATGCAGACGATAACACTGGTGATGCTTTATACACCGGCCGTGCCAATATTTCTCGGGAAAACGTCGCCGAGTACCGGAAAAAACTTGTGTCTGAAGTCGAGTCTTTGCTGAACAAAGTCTCTGACTGGGGGCGACTAAATCTAGTCCAGTTCAATCCCCACAAGACACAAGTTTGCACGTTTACCGCTAAAAAGAACCCCTTTGTCGTATCTCCTCAGTTTCAAGACACTCCCCTTGTTGCATCCGCCAGTATTGGAATCCTCGGTGCCAACATATCGAGTGATGTGCAGTTTCGTGGTCACTCGGAAGAGAAGGCCAAATTGGCCTCTAAAAAGCTTGGCGTGCTCATCAGAGCGGGACAGTATTTCATGCCGGCACACCGCTTGCAACTTTACAAGGCGCAGGTTCGGCCCCACATGGAATACTGTTCCCATCTCTGGGCAGGGGCTCCCCAGTGCCAGCTCCTTCCACTTGACCGCATCCAGCGCAGAGCGACTCGAATCGTCGACGACCGAGTTCTTTCCGATCGGCTGGACTCACTGGCACTGCGTAGAGATGTTGCATCTTTTTGCGTATTCTATCGCATCTATCACGGGTAGTGCTCTGAGGAATTGTTCGAACTAATTCCAGCTGCTCAATTTCATCATCGCACATCGCGACAAAACTCGCGATATCATCCATACCATCTGGATGATTGGCGGTCCACCACTGTGCGATTTAGAAGAAGTTTTCTTCCTCGCACAACTTTCTTGTGGAATCGATTACCACCAGCGATTTTTCCGGACCGATAGGACTTAGAGACCTTCAAGAAAAGAGCCAATTCCTTTTTAAAAGGCCGGCAACGCATCTGCAATTCCCCTGGTGGTGCAGTTGTTCATGGGCGGCGGTAGTCACTTACCATCAGGTGAGCCGCATGCTCGTTTGCTCCCTTTCCTATAAAAAAAAAGAAAAAAAAAGGAGTAAGCTCGTTTCTTGAAGGTCCCTAAGTCGTATCGGTCCGGAAAAATCGCCGGTAGTAAACGATTCCACAAAGTAGTTGTACAAGGAAGAAAATCCTAATAAATCGTACAGTAGTGGACCGCCAAGTATCTAGATAATGTGGATGATAACGTAAGTTTTATCGCGATGTGCGTTGGTGAAATTTGGCGGCTGGAATTAATCCGAACCATTCCTCAGAACACTCCCGGTACTGCGATAGAAAATGCAAGTTTTAGTTTTCATCAGGTGGACATAAGAGCAGAGCAGAGAAGAGCTGCTGACGTTACCCTCGGGATAATATAGGATAGTGGGTTCTCTTACACCGCCACTAAACGGGTACCACTTAAATGGTTAATTAAAAGTTTCCCGCCATCACACAATATTGTGTCCAGTGCCCTTCAAGGTATTTTAGTCATTTCCTAAACTACCCAACACAAGCTAGCAGTTCATCTGATGATAAATTTTATAGATAATATCACAGAATCAAGTGGACACCAACCATCTCCAAAGAAATAATGTTTCAAATTTGTCGTCACCCCTAAGATGAAATCCCCCGAGGGCTATATATTAGGTCTCTAAAAAAGTAAATCTTTAATTTATATGAACATAGCAGTTTTACAAAGTAATTAATTGGTGAATTACAGCTGTTGCATTTACCATCCAACCCAATTTCTAATAAGTTTTTAGTAATTACTTCATCATTATTATTATCATCATTGCAGCACTTCAAAAGTCCACTTCTGAACATAGGCCTCTCCCAAGGAATGTCACAAAACACGGTGTCACTCTCTTACCAGGATGTCACTCCATCTAGTTGGGGGCCTTTTACTGGCACAAGGCTGCCATCCGAAAACCTTTCTTCCACATCTTTTATCGCTTCTTCGAGTATATGGCCGGTCTATTGCCACTTTAGTTTGATCCGTTGGCCTATTACTAGGTAAAATTTATTTAATATACATACCTCTAAACCAGACAAGATTTTTTTTATAAAACTTAAGTAACAAAAATATACTAACAGTCTACGTGACGGTAAGTGGCTACTGCAGTACATGGACACCTGCAACCAACTTCAACTAAGGCCTAAGATGGAATGCCTCACAGCCTATAATTATACTGGTTCTCTATACCCTTCAGTCTGGAACACAGCGGTGCAGGCTCTGCTATTTGGCCGCAGAAATAGTTAAGAGTGTGTTCTATAGATCATTTTGGTCGTGTTATATACACTGCGAGCACTGCTCAGTGCTCTCATTGGTGAATAATTCGTTCCGTTATGGACTACCAGTATATTGCCGCAGTATCCTAGGGAAATATATGACGTCATAAATCGCCGCCATTTGAGCACTGGCGCTTTCGAGGTAAGGTGCTCTTAGTACTTTGATCACATGATCAAAAAACATAACAGCATCTAGAGATTCAACAGCGTCCACGAATGATTGTTATTATTATTGATTAATATTGTTATTCAAAATAAACTCAGACATTAAGTTTTAAAAGCAACAACATTCAAATAATTTTTCTTGTTGAACAGAAAACGTATACATGATAAATATTATTATTTCAAAAGAGTGTCGAAAAATGGGGATGACAGTATACTGGACTGCGTTCCGTTTTAAACAGTAACTAGTATAGCAAACTAACAAGGAACGGCTTCACAGTATACTGAATTGACGTCAAAACTCGTCATATGACGACGTGAGTGAACGTAAGGGAATATGTGACGTCACGTGACGTGACGTCACATATTCCCTTACTCTCCGACATGAACGGAAAGAGATTAGGTGCAGGACCAACGGCTTTACGTGCTTGATGAGCAACTGGGCTGAAATAACGCCAACTTCACTATTCGTAGCGGCACTAAAGTCTAGCGGTGACCGTTATTGCGCATAAGTCGCGCTGATTGGCTTATTGCGTATAAGTCGCGCTGATTGGCTCGTGCGTATCGTTCGCACGCGCTGATTGGCTATCCAGTCGCATTCGTGCAATTCAATTCGTGCGCGTCCCCTCCAAGTTTCGTTCACCGCTAGACTTACGTGCCGCGACTTGTACTAATAACTGCTTTTGGCCCGAGCCGGGATTCACACCATTCGCAGTTGATCAGCAGTTCGCGTTTACGACCACTACGGCAGGACTAGGATTTTTTAACAATATTTTTTTACTTTCGTTCGTTTCTCTTCCAATATTCGTTTTGTGTTTTAATTATTTTATGTTTTTCATTTTATTTAAATTTTACTTTCATATGTGAGAATTCTTGTTCTATTACTGTGTGTTTTAGAAGTTAATTCTCTGTTATTTTTGTTTATTCCTAAATTTAATATGTGTGGCCAGAAATAGTACGCCTAAAGAAATGCATTTCTTTCTTTCTTTTCTTTCTCTATCATTTAAACCTAAACACTAAAGTGAATGCACTGCTATATAACTTTTTTATTTACATCGAATAAGGAATAGAATGAGCGTAGTCGTTAATATCATCAATCACACCACCATATCGGTAGGAAATGTATATTGTGTACATCGTTCTTAGGAATGGACGGAAGCAATTAGCGTCCGTTTAATGAGTGTACAAATATAAATAAGTCGCGCGCAGAAGGTTGCCGATAATCATCCCTCCCACTTCTGCCGAGCTCACTTCTGCCGAGCTCGTTCGCACTTGCTTCGATCGACGCGTGACGTCATAACGTTATCGTTAAGCCCTTAGTCCCATTTTACTGGTAATGAGGCATTCCATCTTAGTCTGCAGGGGTGACAAGCCACCTTGCATTTTGATACTTAATCGAGGATAGATGTATAATATGTCTATGGGTCACAGTTCACCGTGTAGTGGCGGTGTAAGAATATACCTTACTCCATATCGTCCCGTGGGTGTCATAAGAGGCGACAGAGGGAAACTAAAACAGGAGATGAGCAGCAGCATCTTCCTAATAACAACTCAAAATAATTAAAAAAAATACGGTTTGGCAACCGCCTGCCAAACACGGCAACTATGACAATATCGCCCGTATAAAAAAATCTACAGCGGAGTCCTATGTTCAGCATTGAACTTATATAGGCTGTAATGGATGGATGGGCCACAGCATCCACCTACCATCGGGTGATCCGTGTACATGTTTGTCACCCTTATTATATTAAAAAAAAATACATTGCGTGTGGTTTGAATTTGACTTGGTTTTATAATCAATTTACAAATACGACGGCTTTTTAATGCAGTGGCTAAGTGTTTAGTTGCCGCACTGCGGGGCCCGGTTTCCATTTCCCCACTAAACAAGTATTTGACACTAACTTTTTTTAAATGTAATTGTAATTGTTATTTTAGTACTGATTAACTGCCTGCATGTTTGAGAATCGAATATATTTCGAGGTCATGTGAAGTCATCGCCATCGTCATCACGCATTAGGGTAACGAGGCGGAATCTTTTCTGCTCCAAAACTCCTGTAGTGAGAGAGCGGCGGCGCGAACGGTCCAAACATAACAGAAGCCTGACTGGTATCGAAGTTTTGGTTTGTTCACGAACAAGATAAGGTTCGTGGAAGAGACCGATACCCGGGAACAATACCTTGCCCTGCGGAAGATTTCACCTTTGCCACCGACGGCCAAAAGAGCACATGCCTGCCTATGTTCCGTCGCTTTATATGGCGTTCAAAATAAATAACAAAATACTGTCAGAATTAAAAATTTTGAGAGCTTCAACACATTTCGCCGCAAATTTAAAGAGTTACTATTGGAAAAGGCTTATAGCGTAACAGAATTCATGACCAATGAAATCAAAATCAAATTATACTAATAAAATCTAAACAAAATATATTTTATACGATAAGCGTGACAAACGAGGACACAGTCCACCTGACATCTACATCTATCCTCGATTACGAATCAAAATTCAGACGCGTTGTCACCAGTGAGGACTAAGATGGAATGCCTCGTTTCCAGTAAAAAGGGTCTCCGGTTCTCTACACATACCATACGAAACACAGCATCGCTAAACTGCTATTTTACGCTGGTATTCTGTGAGAGCGTGGTTCTGCCCCGGTCGAGCCGACCCATTCGTGCTACAACTACTTATAAAATATATTAATAGTGAAATCATTTATTATATATTTATTAAAAATGTAATGCAAGGCGATGTAATCTAGTGTAACTAAAAAAGTGTGTGTAATGCATAGACTTAGAATATACTTACGCCAGTATATTCTATGTCTATGGTGTAATGTAATGAATGATATGACATTGTGATTTTTATATGTATGTAGTTTTTTATCTAATGTATATAATTTTGCATGTCATATGCCTAAATACAGAAGAACTTAATATATAATATTATAAAACACCTTTGTTTACTACACCTGTCGATTTCAATAGATAAGTTACCGTACTACTCCGAGAGTAATAACATTTTTAGCCGTACAAGAAAGCTCAAAAGCTTAAAAGCTCTAAGCTCTATTCCAGAAATAAAAGTTTATATGTTGTTAGTTGTTACATATTCTAGCAAGTTAAAATTATGAAAAGAGAAATATAAATGTAATTTTACGAATGTAAGGCCTGCACCTGCAATGGCCTCTGGTGTATTTTTATAGGCGCGACAGTAGGTAGTTAATTATCATCGTGAGCCGCATGCTCGTTTGCCCCCTCTTCTATAAAAAAAACAGGGAACGTCGGTAACGTCTTGTCACGTAGGTTGCGCCTGTTACGCCGCAGGGAGTCAGGAGGTCACATGCATTATTAATGTTACCTTATTGAGAATCGTGTGCGGTAAATACAAATTTTGTTAACAAAAGTAAGAAAATATAGAGTTCTGTGTTATTTTATACTTTAGTGCGCACTACATCACTATTTATTTATTTATTTAGGTAGACAAAACAGAATAACAACAAAATATGAACAACATGAACATAATAAGTGCAAAGTTACGATCTGGATGGTATTCCAAAACATGTGCACACAACATGATATCAGGTAGCAGTAACGAGTTCACAGCACACATCTTGCAACATATATGCATAACGAAATATCTTGTGGAAAATCAAGGAAATTTAAATCTTTATAAAAACATTGTACATTCACATTTGCATTTAAATTGTAAGCGTTGATTGCTTTATTTACAAAGTATATATAAAACGGATTTTTGAAATTGTTTTTTTTTATAGTATAAGGGTGATAAACGAGCACACAGTCCACCTGATGGTAAGTCGTTGCTGTGGCCCATAGACATCTATATCCATCCTCGATTACGAACCAAAATGCAGATGCGTTGCCAACCATGAGGACTAAGATGGAATGCCTCGTTTCCAGTAAAAAGGGTCTCCGGTTCTCTACACTCACCATACGAAGCGTCAAGCTGCTATTTTACGCTGGTATTCTGTGAGAGCGTGGTCCTACCCCGGTCGAGCCGACTCATTTCTGCTACAACTATACTACTAATATAGCTGCGGCGTGGGTCTACCACTTGAAAATTGTTTATTTTGTTATTATTTATGTCGATATTTTTGCTATTATTAATCAACTAGCGATCCGCCCCGGCTTCGCACGGTTGATTTCTGGATCTCGACAACACCGCCACCTACCGGGTCCAATTTTGAATCTAAAGCATACTCTAATCAACTTAATCACACACAAAACTTCATCAAAATCGGTCCAGCCGTTTAGGAGGAGTTCAGTCACATACGCACGGACAGAAGAATTATATAATATATAATATGCATATGTTATAAATATAAATCTTTCTTTTAAATTATTCTGTCTATTTATAAAAACTGTTTCAAAATCCGTTGCGTAGTTTAAAAGATCTAAGCGTACAGACGGCGGGAAGCGACTTTCTTTTATACAATGTATAAGAGATAAGTCTTATCACACACTATCTCTACAACCCATCATAAGTCCACTACTGAACATAGGTCTCCCATATAGATTGCTACAACGTACGGTCCTGAGCCACCTGCATACATCGACTACCTACATGTTTTACCAGGTCGTCACGCCATCTAGTGAGAGTCACCCAACATTGCGTTTGCCAGTAGAGGTCGCCACTCGAAAACCTTTCTTTTCTAGCGCTTATACGGGGGATGGATATAATATGTCATATTTGTCACGCTTGGCAAGCGTATATACACTTATTTTTGTTTGAAAACTTATTTTAAAAGGAATAAGGGCGATAAACAAACACAGTTCACCTGACGGCAAGTAGATACTGTGGACTAACGTGCATCTATCCTCGATTAAGAATAAAAATGTAGATGCGTTGTTACCCCTGGGTTACTAAAAAGATCTGTGCCATTGACCATACGAAATACAGCGTTATAATGCTGCTATTTTACGCTGGTATTCTGTAAGAGTGAATTCCTTCACTGATCGGACCTACCCATTTTTAACAACCTATCTATAACATAAAATGGAAGTAGCAAACTAATTTACATTACACCTGATGGTAAGTGGCTACTGCAGGTCTGCAGCTCATGGAGACCTGCCACTGACTTCAAATGAAGAAGGCTACAGTCTATACAGCTACAGTGTGGCTCTACCATAAGTAAATTATAGCTTAATTATAGGAATTTAATGCTAACAATAAAAATCATACGTGAGTGTCGGCGCAATAATTGTTCCGTAACTCTTTCGGAAATGAGAGGAGCCTTGTTGTGCCCAGCAGTAGGACGTATATAGGCTGCCTCTCTGGTCTCGAATCCCAGGTTGGGCCAAAATCAGTTATTGGGTTTTTCTGTCAAGAAATTCTCAGTAGTAGCCCGAAATCAGAAAGTTGGCGAAGTTTCACCTGTTCTGCGCCTGATCTCTCTCCGGTCGTATCGGATAACCATAACCGTCCCATCGGACTATGAGGAGGGAATAGAGAGTGCACTTATGCTTGCGCATACACTCGGCCACTATAATTCTGTCCTGCGCGCAGTTGGCTAGTCTCCTTCGAGACCTGCCGCCGTGACCGAAATCTGGTGAACATTATTATTATGGGGCATCTATATAGTATTCTCATCTGGTTGGGCTGTGTAAATATATAATTGTAAATGAAAATGATAAATATACATAAATATTAATAAAATAAAATAAATACATAAATAAATAAAAACCCAACCAGATGAAAGCCCTCGGCAGGGAGACAAAACGGCCGAGGGTTAGGGGGAAAAGGAAATAATTTACGTGGTAGAGCCATGCTGCAGCTATTTTATGGTTGTAGCACGAATGGATCGGCTCGACCTGGGAAGGACCACGCTCTCACAGAATACCAGCGTAAAATAGCAGCTTAATGCTGCTGTGTTTCGTATGGTGAGTGTAGAGAACCAGAGACCCTTTTTACTGGAAATGAGGCATTCCGTCGTAATCCTCAATGGTGACAACGCATTTGCATTTTGATTCTTAATCGAAGATAAATGTAGATGTCTACGGGCCACTGCATCCACTTACCATCAGGTGGACTGTGTGCTCGTGTGTCACCCCATTCTATATAAAAAAAAACCCCGGCGGACGATGCGGGCGGTATCGAGGAGCACCGTCTTCTACATTTGAGCATGGAGCGGTCCGTCACGGAGTCCCAGTCGCCTCAGATGACCCGAGAGGCTAACTGGGATTAACCCGTTCGCAGAAACGACTACAGGTATAATTTCGGTTGGCAGTCCACCCCACATGTCGGTCACCTCGTGAGCCAGGTCCAGATATTTTGTTCGCTTATCTGTTTCGGCGTTCGCGAGGTTCTCGTCATATGGAATGGTAATGTCGACCAAAAATATCCTTGACTGTGCCCGGTCCATCAGCACAATATCAGGCTTATTCGCAAAAATAGTCCTGTCTGTGATGATGGCCCGGTCCCAGTAGAGCCTGGCGTGATTATTTTCGAGCACGGCTTCCGGCAAGTACTTGTAATACGGCAATTTCCGGTCCACGAGACCGTATTTCAGAGCGAGCTCCTGGTGTAGAATTCTGGCTACTAGGTTGTGCCTGTGCAAGTATTCAGAGTTAAAAAGCGCCGAACAACCGGAGATGACATGCCTAAGTGACTCACCGGGATGGAGACAAGCTCGACAGATGTCGACGGTGCCATCCCTTAGGATGTATCTCCGATAGTTGTTGGTCTTAATAACCTGATCCTCTATCGCACAGACAAAACCCTCGGTTTCCCCAAAGTGGTCACCAAAACGTAGCCAGTGAAGGGAGGCAACTGTGTCTACGAAAGGCTCATGTAGAGCCTTGTAGAACCTCCCGTGGAGCTTTTTCTCCTTCCATACGGTCTCCCGGTTGGAAATGCTCTGTACTACCAGTTCTTGCCATTGCTCGTTGGCTAAGGATAGAGGATAAGGCCTTTATCGTACACGTCATAGTAGTGTGGAATTTTCTATCCAGGGCGTTAAGTTCAGTTTGAGTCCACCTAAGTACGCGAAAGGTATACATGAGTACAGGCATGACTCAACTGTTATATGCATGTGTCTTATTTACACCGGACAAAAGGCTGTTAAGCACTTTGGTCAAGCGTGCATAAAACACATCGCAAACGGACTGTTTCATACCCACCTCATCGATACCGATGTTCTGTGACATACCCAGGTATCGGTATGTTTCAGCCTCGGAAAGGGTCCTTAAGTTGATAGGCATAGATAAATCTATGCCCTCAGAATTAGCAACCCTTCCCCTTTCAACATGGAGGATCGCACACTTATCTGTCCCCAGCTCCATTCTAATAGAATTACTAAAATCACAAGTGATGTTTAGCAATTCTATAAGACAGGAGCGACTGGAGGCGAATAATTTGAGATCATCCATATAGAAAAGGTGGGTCACTTTTGTACCTCCTTTCCGAAGCTGAAATCCTCCCGGAGTCCTCCAGTAAGCTACTGAGAGGGTTCAGGAGAGGCAAACCAGATTGGACTCAAACAATTGCCCTGGAAGATACCCCTTCTTATCCTTATGCGGCTTTCCGCATCCATCATCCGCTCGCCTAGACGACAAAGGATTGTACTCCACTGCCTCATACACTGCCCGATGAAATCTCTAACTGTACAGTCAACCTTGTACAGCTCGAGGACCCTCTTCAGCCATGTATGGGGCACCGATTCGAATGCCTTTCTATAGTCTATCCAGGCGGCGGAAAAGTTCCGACGGTTGCGTTTAATCACTTTGCCAATGACTGCGTCAATGAGGAGTGGTTCCTTGGTTCCACAACCACCGCCCCAACATCCATTTTGAGCACGCAACATAACCTGATTTAAATCCAGGTGACGAATGATTCCCGTACTCAAAATGGATGTGTCTTATATATGGTGGGTAGACACCTAATGGGGCGGTATTTGCTCGGGTCTGTGGAATCCCGGTCTTTAGGAACCAAATGTGTGATCCCAGTAGTGAAGAGGCTCGAAAGTGACTTCTGGTCGAGAGGCTTTTGAAACTGTCAGGCGAGCACAGCGTGACACACCACGAACCCCTTCAGCCAGTAGTGATGCAGCCCGTCGAGTCCCGGACTTTTCCAGTCCGGGGCCCATCGGACCGCATCAGCTACGTCATCCGGCGGTATTATGACGGAGTCCATGGGCGTAACACTCGCACACTGACTCGCCACAACTTCCGTTCAAGGGCCCTCGCTGTGGTTTACGGGCTCTGACAGGCCGCGCCATAATGAGACAGTGTCGGCCTGATTCGGTGCTGCGTCCGTTCCACGTACGATTGGTCGCTCCAATGATTCATAGAGCCTCTTCTGATCACTCTGGAAGAAACGATTTTGGTTGAACCGTGTCGACCTCTCGGTATATCGCCGAATGCGCTTTCCCCAAGCAGCGATTCTCTGCTTCAGGTCGTCTATGCGCTCCGTTAGTTTTTGCGTTACATCCGGCTGGGACAAACTGACATTTGTCCCAGCAAACACCATCCTGACGGTGCGCACAATTGTTGGCCTCTTATTATTATTATAGACTGCGACTGTATTATTTAACTATACTTCATTAGGATACAGTTATATTTGAATATCGTGGAGTCTGTATAAATTGCTTAAGGACACACACCTGGAGTAATTATTTGCGGGATTCGAACCGGCGCGGCGGCCCTGCAGCGCCGCGACTAAACGCTTAGCAACAGCGCTACGAAGCCGTCATATCGATAGATTATTTCATTTGTTAAGTTTAATCCTTGAATGATACTAATTATACGGATTTGTTCGCGTTTCATTTTGACTTTTTTTAATTCCCGACGTTTCAAGTGCTTTACAGCACTTGAAACGTCGGGAATTACAGTTAGCCCGGCTACCTTAAATTTTTGAATATTAATTTTTGGTCCGATCTTAAGCACCCGAAACGTCGAGAATAAAAAAAGTTAAAATTAAAGGCGATAAAATCCGTAAAATTAGTTTCATTTAATGTGTAGTATTCGTGTAAATAAAAGAAATCATTAAGTTCAATCCTGCGATCCGTTACGCGGCACACTCAAATCAATTTAACTGTCGGCGTTACCCATCAAGAAGATTAGCATGTGATCGGATGTATATAAATAATAGATTGGCTATGTCGTCTTTTTGTGGTCTCATCCCATAATGAATATATGCCGCGATCGCTAATTACGATCAATATTAAATAGAAACACAACAACAACAACAGTTTGCTATTACTCGTATCTATTTTTTATTATTTAAGAAAGAAGAAAGAAAGAAAAACGTTTATTTGGCTCGTACACAGTGGCGTAGCGTGCCTTAGACGGGCCCTGTGCCAAATGAAGGGTAAAGATTTTTCACAAAAGGAACAAAAACGCTCGCATTGAATTAAATAATTATATATTGAGTATAAGCTATTCATCATCGTCATCATCATTACAGCCCTTCACAAGTCTACAGCTGAACATAGGCCTCCCTCAAGGAATGTCACAAAGCACGGTACTGAGTCACCTGCATCCATCGACTTCCTGCATGTCTTACCAGGTCGTCACTCCATCTAGTGGGCGGTCGCCCTAAAGTTCGCCTACCGGTACGAGGCTGGCACTCGAGAACCTTTTTTCCCCTTCGGATGTCGGTTCTTCGAGCTATATGGCCGGCCCCTTTGCCACTTCAGCTTACTAATCGGGCTATGTCGGTCACTCTGATTCTACTGCGGATATCCTGATTTCTAAGTTTATCACGCGAAGAAACCCCGAGCATAGCACTCTCCATAACTCTCTGAGCGATCTTGAGCGTCCCCATACGGCCAGAAGTGAAGGACCACGTCTCAGATCCATAGGTCATCTCTGGCAACACGCAATGGTTATACAATCTCGTTTTCAGGTTTTGAGGTGGACTCGACGAGAGGATGTGTCGTAATTTCCCGAAAGCTGGCCAGCCGAGTTGAATCCGTCAATTGACCTCTCGGTCGAAGTTGAACTTACCTAGTCGGACTATTTGTCCAACAACTTCGAGCTTAGTGCTCCAAACTACTACCGGCATAGGTGTGACATGAACATTACACATGATCTTTGTTTTGTCCATGTTCATCTTAAGACCTATCCGTTGGGAGACACCATTGAGGTCATTGAGCATAATGCTTAGGTCCTCCAGCGATTCTGCCATATGTAATATATCGTCGGCAAATCGAAGGTGAGTGATGTACTCGCCATTAATGTTAATACCGTATCCTTTCCAATTCAGTAGCTTGAAAACGTCTTCCAATGCAACGGTGAAGAGTTTCGGGGATATAACGTCACCCTGTCGTACACCTCTCTGCAGTTGGATAGGTTTCCTACTCTGGTTCTGTACTCAGACAGCCATCGTAGCACTACTGTACAAACACTTCAGCACTTCGATATACCGTCGTCAACTTGGCACCGCTGAAGGAACTGTAGCACCACCCAAATTTCGACGGAATCAATGGTTTTCTCATAGTCCACATACGCAAGACATAGTGGCAGATTGTACTCTTCGGTCTTCTGTACAATTTGCTGAAGGGTATGTATGTGGTCTATGGTACTAAAGCCTTTTCGGAAACCGGCTTGTTGGGGAGGCTGAAACTCGTCAAGTTTGCGTGCGAGACGATTCTCAATGACTCTCGAAAAGAGCACGTAGACGCGGCTCAGAAGGTAAATCGGTCTGTAGTTCTGCAAGAGAGCGTTGTGGCCTTTCTTGAAAGAACAAGAGCACCGCACTTCTGCTCCACGCCTCCGGAGTGGTCCCACCATGGAGGACGGAATTAAAGAGCTTCTGAAGGATTTCAAGTACCGGTTTTCCACCCGCTTTCAGAAGCTCCGCTGTAATTCCATCCTCGCCTGGGGCCTTGCCGTTTTAAAGGTGCTGGAGGACCATTCTAATCTCGCTCAGACTGACATACGGAATATCATCGGAATAGTGTCGGATAAGACTTGCTCTTGGATCTTTACTCACACTTGCGTGTGGCTCCAACGATGACGTGTATAGCTGCCCATAGAACTTCTCAATCTCACTCAAAATCTCAGGTGTCCCGGAAACGATGCTGCCACACTCTGTCTTCAGCTTTGACAGTTGGTTCTTTCTGGAAAATACTTTGGAGCCTTGGTTCCGCTCGATCGCTTCTTCAATACAAGCTGTATTGTAGTTGCGTAAATCCCACCGCATGCATTTGGAGATCTGTCTATTCAGTTGCCTGTATGCTGTCAAATCTGTTGAAGACTGCAGCTTCATTTCCCGTCTAACAGCCATGCGATTAAGAGTGTGATCGGAGAGTTTTTGTGTTGTTCTGCGGCGGCTCTTGCAGAACTTAGCTCCGACCGCATGGACAGTTTCCACGAGCTTATCATTTATATCGTACACTTCATTGCAGTCTTCTAGGCACTGAAAACCGTTTTGTAACTCGAGCTGAAAGGTTTCAGAACTTTGGATTAGAGAACGAGGGGGACGGAGCGTTGACTTCATTAGACGAGACCTCTTCAACTTAACGTTTAAGTTCAGTATGCCTCTAACCATTAGGTGATCGCTACCAGTTTCACCCTCGCGATCACTGAGACATCACTGAACAGTTGTCGTCTGGTCGTCATAATGAAGTCAATCTCATTTTTTGTCGAACCGTCGGGGCTCGACCAGGTCCACTTCCTGTGGGGCCGCTTCTGGAAGAAAGAGTTCATCATAAAGAGTCCCTCTTTCTCCATGAAGTCGGCCAGCTGCTGGCCCCTATAGTAAGTTAATTGTACTATGACTATAATCTTCACGCAAGTGCAAGCAATAAGTTAACAAAGTTTTATCGCAATCTGAGGAACGGTATGACAGCGCATAAAATATGAACAAACAAACGTAAATTTTTATATAATAGATATGTGTTACAAACTTTTCTCTGCTTCTTCGTTAATGTGTTACAAATGTTTTATTTTATTTAACTTAATGTAATTAAATTAAATAAAACATTCATTGTTTATGAACATAATGTCAAACACAGGCACGACTACGGATCTTACGGCGCCACGATTTGAAAGCGGATTCGCTTAGATCTCAACGAGATACGCCGAAAAGTAAGAATAAAATTTTATACCAAGATATCGATACTCAAAAATTCCTTTTTTTACACAGGAATATTGACCCGAAGTTAGTTCTGCAACGGCTTCAGCGCTGTGGAAAGTGCAGTCCCTTCGCCCTTGCGTAGCAAATCGCAGGCACCCATGTGCCTGCTATTTGCTACAGCGGGTGGGGGCTGCTCTCCCTCCGCACCTACGGCTTTACAAAAACACTCTAGGGTAGGGCAGACAAGACTACGTGGAGTCGGGGCGTGCTGATTCGCTTTTAGTATTCGATTTTTGATTATCGATATCTCGAAACTAAGCGAGATATCGAAAAATTTTATTGTTACTTTTCGGCGTATCTCGTCGAGATCTATGCGAATCCGCCTTCAAATCGTGGCGCCGTAGGAACCGTAGAAGCCCCGAAACATAATAGGTCGGGGAAAAAGTTTCTTCGTATTTTGTTTGTATAAAATTGAAGAAAAATCTCTTCGGTTGTACTGTTTGTATCTGCCTGTTTTAATATCAATACATATAGGGCATTAAGAAAAAGAAAAATAAAAAGTAAAAAACACTTTCCCGCTATTTATCAATTGTTATTCTGTCCGCCAAAATGAGTGAATCTAACGAAGGAATTCGATACATTCTGAAGTTTTATTACAAAAAAGGGAAAAATGCAACTAAAGCCACGAAAAAAAAATTGTGATGTTTATGGACCAAATGCAGTGTCAGTAAGAATAGCACAAAGTTGGTTCAAGCGTTTTCAATCCGGGAATTTTGATGTCAAAGCTCGCTCTGGTCGCCCTCATACGGATAAAGTCGATGCCATTTTTAATAAGTGGAACAAGATCGGCATATTAGTAGTTACGACATAGCCGAGGAATTGAGGATTGACCATAAAACAGTTGTGACCCATTTGAAAAAGTCTGGCTTTACAAAAATGCTCGATATTAACCTAATGAATTGTGTACTCATTTGCGATTCTGATGTTGAAAAGTAATTAAACCGAACCACTTTCGAAAAGATTGATCACTGGTGATGAAAAGTGGATCACCTACAACAAGAACGTGCGAAAAAGATCAAAGGGTAGTCAAGCTCCACAGACTGTAGCGAAATCCGGATTAACACGCAATAAGGTGATGCTGAGTGTATGGTGGAATTGGAAGGGCATCGTTTATTATGAGCTTTTACCGCCGTGCAAAACCATCGACTCGGATCTGTACTGCCAACTACTAATGAGACTCAAGCAAGACATTGAGAATAAACGGCCGAAAATGATCAACAGAAAAGGAGTGGTCTTTCATCACGATAACGCCAGACCAACACACATTTTTGGCCACTCAGCAAAAATTGAGAGAGCTTGGTTGGGAAGTGTTAATGAATCCACCATATAGTCCTGACTTTGCACCCTCAGATTTTCCCCTGTTTCGGTCTCTTCAGAATTCTTTGGGTAGTGTTAGGTTAACATCGAGAGAGGACTGTCAAAACTACAATTCTACAGCAACGGGATTATGTAACTACCTACAAGATGGCAACAAGTAATCGAACAAAATGACACAATATATATTATAATGAAATGTAATTAAACGTTGAAAAAAAAATGGCTTGAATTTGTATATAAAATACGAAGAAAATTTACCCCCGGCCTTATATAATAGTCTGTGCTCAAACAGTCGCACAGAGTAGAGATTGTCGCTAAATATAAGTACTATTTAATTTTGTGTGATTTCAAATGTTCCTTTTTCAATAATCTGTGGAGTATACACTCCAAGAAAAGTCTAAAAGTCAAGGCAAAAATGCGTTTATTACATATTTTGTATACAGTTCAGTTTAATGTGAAATACAGCCTGCTTAATACATAAACTTAAAAAAAAATGTATTTCGACCACCAGGCGACCACTAGTCACATAAAGATGTTTATGCTTGTGTTAAGGCCTTGATCGAATAGCAAGCTTTATTGCGGTCTTGGAAGCTCGTCGGTGAAACTCATTAGTGGATTATTGCAAAACTGCGGTTTTGTGTGCTGACGAGCGAAGCTCACGTCTCGCCGGCGTTGTATGAAATTTGGCACGTTGCTACGTAGTAATAATTCTTTGACGTCGCTATTTATTTATTCTTTATTGAATTCCTTAAAACAAAAAATACAAAGAGCGAACTTAATGTCTTGAGGCATAATCTTCCAGTCGACACATGGAGTGGTGAGAATTTGACGTAGGTGTAGCAATATAGAATAAAAAATAAAATATAAATGATAATTAATTACGTAATATAAACATTTTACTTTATACAAATATATATATGCACAGAAGTAAAGCAAAGTTACAGCTACAGCCTACGTCCCAATGCTGGGCACAGGCCTCCTCTCACTTCTGAGAGGGTTAAATATCTGATTTCCTTTAGATATTTTTAATGTTCTGAACTTGTTGTTGATAACCCTGTAGTGGCAGTGTTGGAAATTATAATAACCACATCCCTATATTGTCCCGTTGTTAAATTAGTATAGATTGATGTTTACGTGGTAGAGCTACGCTGCAGCTATATTAGTTGTAGCACGAATGAGTCGGCTCAACCGGGGAAGTAGGTACCACGCTTTCACAGAATACCAGCGTAAAATACCAGCTTAACGCTGCTGTGTTTCGTATGGTGAGTGTAGAGAACCGGATACCCCTTTTACTGGAAACGAGGCATTCTATCTTAGACAACGCATCTGCATTTTGATTCGTAGTTGAGGATGGATGTAGATGTCTATGGGCCACAGCAACTACTTACCATGAGGTGGACTGTGTGCCCGTTTGTCACCCTTATCCTATAAAAAAGAGGGAAATTGAAACAAAAGATGGGCAACAGCATCTTCCTAATAACAATCCAAAATTATTAAAAAACTGCGGTTGCCAATCCGCCAGCCGAGAGTGGCAACTATGGCAAAATTTCCTAAGGCACTGGACTTTTTCAGGTTGTGATGGATTAATCTAATCATACAGCTTACATTTATAGTTACATTTATATATTACAATAATAATAGTTGAATAAAAGATTGGTTGCACAGCGGTGTCGCTGTTTGTTATCCCAAATAAAGAGAAAAAAATACTCTCTATTGAAGATATACATATTTATATACATACATAATTAGTAAATACAAATAATTATGAATAAATACGTCTGTTTAACAACACATACCCATGACACGGATGATTCGTGTAAGAAGCGTTGTCTTTAAAAGATGATTACATAGTTGAAAAGACTTATTGGGTGCTTTTCTGATGTCATCGGGCAAGGAGTAACAAACTATAAAATATAACTGTTTGGTTTGCCAGTGTATCAGGAATGATGAGCAGCGAATAAAATCGCCGTGATCTTTACCGCAATCTAATGGCTCGTTCATGGATTGGGATCTTTGAAGAACAAAATTTTCTTCCATCTCATAAGGATGGCTCATTCCCAGTAGTATGGCATACGAGTATATAGGTCGTAACTTTACTTTACTTCCAAACAATGAAATTAATTAAAATAGTGACAAATGACGATATTTTGACGCATTTTCATTATTTTTACAATCACATCAAAGTTTTGATCATATTAAAAATGGTTTGTGTTTATACCAGTTGAAATTTTCGGGCCCCTGCAACTAACTTCAAACAAAGAATGCCGCAGATGGGTTGGTATCCCTCAGGACTAAGATGTAATCCTTAACAGTCTGTAATTGTACTGACTCCCAACTATACTCTTCAAATCGAAACACAACAATGCAGGAAAAACCAAAGACGCGTATCCTTTGTAAGGACTAACATGAAATACCTGTAGCTATTCTAGGTGTAATGCATTTAATCTACTGGAATCTCAGTGAATCTTCTGAAAGCTGAAACCCTCTAATAACACTCTTCATGATAGTGCTATATTGGCACGTCGAGCAAAGGCGTGGTGAACTTATTTAAGATCATAATTGACTGTTTTTTAACATTTGATTTAAATATTAGTCTCATTGATAATCGTCGATTATTGCTAACATAAATTAGGTATTAATTATATCTACACCCGTCACTTTCTTTTGTCATTTTGTGAAAAGAGAGAGATCAACTTTATGCATTTCTTAAATTAACTTCGATTTTATGGGTAAGGCCGTAACTATCTTAATTGAATTCCTTTATTTATTTTTATTGTTCTAAGCTTGTAGTTGTTATTAACCGTGTAGTGGCAGGAATTAAGTTGGAATTACCACCACACTATATCAACGCCGCTATATTTCCCTTTGTCGCCTCTGACACCTATGTCGTAAGAGGCGACAGATGGAAATTTAAACAGAAGATCTAAAAAACTAAACAGCATCTTTCTGATAACAACGCAAAATTATTAAAAAACTGTCAACCCGCCTGCAGAGCGTAGCAACTACGGCAAAATTCCCCCTATGAAGCAATCTATAGGGGAGGCCTATATTCAGAGTTATTTTGTACATTTACTGCATCGACGGCGATATAATTGCGATGATAAGTAAGAGCAAACATATAAAATAATTTGGCATACTTCTACTGCGTTTTGACGTGTATCCAGTAGCGACGTGGTCACTGTCCGCTCGCGGCGGTTTGTCTTCTTGACCTGGGAGTGGGAGTTCTGGCAAATGACACAGCTTCGTGATGGGCCGTTTCAGGATTCCGTTTTTAGTTTTTCCCGTTTTTATTTCTTTGTGAGGCTGTAATGGATTAATCTAATCTTTCGTCATGCAGCTTAAAATATTTAAAGTTACATTTAGGATTATACGTGGTAGAGCCACGCTGCTGCTATATTATGGTTGTAGCACAAATGGATCTGCTCGACCGGTGAAAGACCACGCTCTCACAGAATACTAGCGTGAAATAGCAGCTCAATGCTGCTGTGTTTCGTATAGTGAGTGTAGAGAACCGAAGACCCCTTTTTACTTGAGACGAGGCATTCCATCATAGTTCTCAGGACAGACAACGTATCTGCATTTTGATTCTTAACTGAGGATAGACGTAGAGGTGGACTGTGTGCTCCTTTGCCACCCTTATTCATTAAGAAAACTTTTGCATATTAGAATAATAATAGTTGTGGTGCTACTGTTTCTTATCCCTGGTAAAGAGAAAAAGACCGCTTCATTGAAGATTTCCTCTACTGTGTCATTGTAAATGTTTGCGTAAACAAAGTTGACGATTGAACTTGACATTGAACAAGCCGGTTTCCGAAAACACTTTAACGCAATAGACATACCAACAGACTCTGCGGAGCATTGTACAGCAGACTGAAGAGTGAAATCTGTAGTTGTAGTAGTTGAAAATAAGCTTCACCAGTTATCTGTGATTTTATAGAATAAGGGTGACAAACGAGCACACATTCCACCTATTATATAGTAATTAATAGTAAGTGGAAGCTGTGTCCTATAGACATCTACAGCTGTCTTCGATTAAGAATCTAAATGCAAAATGCATTGTCACCCCATGAGAATAAAAATAGAATGCCTCTTTACCAGTAAAAGGGGCCTCCGGTTCTCTACACCTACTATACGAAACTGCAGCATTAAGCTGCTTTTTCACGCTGGTATTTCGTGATAGCGTGGTCTGTCCCCAGTCGAATCGACCCATTCCTGCTATAATTATATAGCCGCAGCATGGCTAGACCACGTATAAGATTTATGTAAACATAAGTATAAAATAAATGTTGCACCTCATTATGAAATTACACATACCAAATGACGTCCAACGTAATGCTCGATTCATCACAACTTGTGACGCGGCGCTTCGTAATACTATTGGCTGTTTCTTTTTGCTAATTTGGTTAGCACATTTACTTGGCGTATTGCTGAATAGTAACGTGAATGAATCCATCAACTCATTTTGTCCCATGGGTGTCGTAAGCGTAGATGGCGGTGTAACCATACCGCTTACGCTAGGCCTAAAACTTACCGTTCGGAGACGGGTAGAGCAGCATCAAAATTAGAAATGTCCGATTTCTTCGGTTTCTGTTTTTTACGCTCTCACAAAATACCAGCGTGAAATAGCAGTTTCATACTGATATATTTCGTATGGTAGTGTAGAGAACCGGAGACCCTTTTTACTGGAAACGAAGCATTCCATCTTAGTCCTCAGACAGCGTGATAGTGACAGCGCATCTGCATTTTGATTCTTAATAGAGGGTAGGTGTAGATGTCAGTAGGCCACAGCATCTACTTGCCAGTTATTCTATAAGAAACGCGTGACGATTCAGACTAATCCTTCCTAAAATAAACGAAGCCTATGTCTAGCAGTGGACTATTACGGGCTGATAAATAGGAAGACCGTGTATCCATGTATCCATGTCATATCATGCCGTGGGTGTCGTAAGAGGCGACAGAGGGAAACAAATCAGGATGGGCAGCAGCGTTTTCCTCATAATCACCAAAAATAAAAATAAACTGTGTTGCCAACCCGCTTGTTAAGCGTGGCAATCTATGGAGGAAGCCTATGGCCTATTCGGCATTTGACTTTAATAGGCTGTAACGATAACGGTAAATAGGAAGAAGATTTACATGGCCCCAACCGATGTAGTTCCGCGACAGTACAATATTTGACACGCAGGGTGGAAAGGATTTCCAGTAATTGATTTAGGAAAATGACTGCAGTTTCATAATGATTTAGCGTTTTTAACAATTAAATAAATTTAATGATTGTGTAAAAAGATTTCCTTGTGGCTTAATGATAAAAGCACTTTTATGAGCGCAGGATAACTTCAAGATAAAGCCTATCAAGGCCCGCCGTCATTTTCATACTTAGTATTTTCATATTAGAAAAAAATGACATTTGTGGCAATGGAAGTATAGAGGGTTTTGAAAAAGGCCTTAAAAGTATCCAGATAGTGGTGGTATCACCTCGTAGTATCTCCTTCTTCTTCATCGTCAGCCCGTAACACCCCATTACTTGGCATGGACCTGTCCCGTCGTAGGACAGATTTGACTTAATCGTAATGCTTGGCAGGCGGATTAATGAGTTCAGAACGTCCCGCACCTATAACACTGTTTCCGATCGTCAGTCTTGATAATAAACCTTGAAATATACCACCTAGTTCGTAGTTCAAAGAGTAATGATTCACATAACAAGAAAGCATTCGTGATTCTGTAACAGAATTTAGGACTACCTCATGCAAATTTCATTCATCACCATTACAGCCCATCGAAAGTCCACTGATCGTAGGGAATAAAAAAGCCGGCCAAGTGCGAGTCGGACTCGCGCATGAAGGGTTCCGTACCATCGTAAAACACGTTTCTAGTAGTGGAGCCCCTTTAATTTTCAATTTATTTTTATTTTTATTATTTGTTGTTATAGCGGCAACAGAAATACATATTCTGTAAAAATTTAACTGTCTACCTATTACGGATAATGAGATACAGCCCGCTGACAGACAGACGGACGGACGGACTGACGGACAGCGGAGGCTTAGTAATAGGGTCCCGTTGGTTACCCTTCGGGTTGTTATTATTTTGAGCTGTTATTAGAAATATACTGCTGCCTATCTCCTGGTTCAGTTTCCCTCCGTCGCCTTTAACGACAACCACGAAATGATATGGGATAGTGGATTTTCTAAAGTTGCAACTAACTGGAGAATTTTTGTTTTAGAAGAGAATCCATTTTATCCGCACCAGTCCATAATTCTTATGATAACGGCCTAATTAATTTGATCAGTAATCTTGTTTTTATTGTACATTACAATAACATTAGCCGACACGCAACGGCGTGCCTACGTGATCGCGGCGAGATCAGGTCGCTGCACCCATTGCAAATATCAAATCTACAGAGATCAGCGATCCCAACCTACTGCCGGCTTCAAAACGAATATTAACCTCTAACACAACCAAGCAGAGTCCGTATTTCAACGTTACGCGAATTCGACATGAGTTCTTCCCGATGTTCGCGGTGAGTTTCGCATTCCTGTAATTGGTGCCTTCCCACTTCGCCCCTCACTCGTAAGTCATTCGATCGTAACGGCCTGTGCGAGAGTACAACCATTTATGTCATCTGGTCAATTAGCGTGGGCCATTATTGACTCGTCGCTTGCCGCAGCCGCTGTTGGTTTTGGCAAAAGCTTTTTTGATAGAGCCTTATTTTGGTAACTGTAAGAAATTGACTTGAATATGTTTAAAGTATATTAATTATATTATAATCACTTTATATTATATCTATATTAATTCTAGATTGAGATAATGCAAAATAAAATGGGCGTTACTCGACGCCCGGCAGACGACAAACATCATAGTTGATGATAAAATGTATAATTAATGAAAACCAATAAAGAAATATGGAATAAAATAAGCTTAAAAGTAATCACCTAATTCGTTATAGGCTCAACTTGTATAGCTGTGTATTACAAAATGAAATTTCGATTTCTAATTTCGCGTAGAGCGTTTCTTTGTTACTCGGATTCTACTCCGGATATCCACATTAAGAAGTCTATCACGCAAAAAAACTCGCATATCTCTCTCTATAGCTTGCTGACCGACCTAAGGCTTGAATCTTGGCCATTACTGAAGGACCACGTCCTTGTTTTTATATTTCGTGACCGTCTCAGATCCATAGGACACCACTGACAACACACTAGTTGTACACTCGTATCTCCCAAACGCTGCCCGAGCTGGAGTCGAGATGGATCCGTCAATGACCTCACACACATCCTTTGAATGATAATAAAAATCTTAATCCCTTATTCCTTTAAATTCAATCAAAATTGGCTACACTTACAAGTTGTCCAAACATTGAGAGTTTCTTTCACAAATGTTAAACAGTAGAGATGTAAAGGATCCCTTTGAAAGGGCAAGGCCGCAAAATTAGTCGCAAATTTATTGTAAGTAGCGTTTCTTTTATAGAATAAGGATGACAAACTGCACCACAGCCAATAGACATCTACATCTATCCTCGATTAGGAATCATAATGCAGATGCGTTGTCATGCAGATGTCAAGATGGAGTGCATCGTTTCCAGTGAAAAGGGTCTCCGGTTCTCTACACTCACCATACGAAAAACAGCACTATTAATCTGCTATTTTACGCTGGTATACTTTGAAAGCGTGGTGCTTCCTCGTTCAAGCCGACCCATTCGTGATACAACAATAATATAGTTGCAGCCGTGGCTTTGCCACACATAAAACTGTTCAGTGTTCTAAGAAATCGCACTTAATCATCTTATAAAGTTAGAATTAAACTAGTCAAAGTACGACAAGTGATAATTAGTATTTATTTTGTATTTATTGATAGTACGAAGACTTAATGCACCTGAAATCACTGTATACTTGCCTGCTAAAGGTCGATCAATTAAAACTTTGGTATGCTTACTAAAGAGTCTCGGTTTTGTCTTAAACCTGATTATAGTAAGAAAAAAGGATGGAAACGAGACCGTGAGAGAGTTAAAGATGTTAAAAATTAACTAGCTATAATCCGCGTAATAAAATAAATTACGTGGGAGAGCCATTCTGCAGCTACATTAGTAGTATAGTTGTAGCACGAATGCGTCGGCTCGACCGGGGAAGAACCACGCTCTGACAGTACCAGCGTAAAATAGCAGCTCAACGCTGTTGTGTTTCGTATGGTGAGTGTAGAGAACTGGAGAGCCTTGTTACTGGAAACGAGGTATTCCATCTTAGTCTTCATGGTTGACAAGGCATCTGCATTTTAATTCGTAATCGAAGATAGATGTAGATGTCTATGGGCCACAGCAACTATTTACCATCAGGTGGACGGTGTGCTCGTTTGTCACCCTTATCCTATAAAATAAACAAAATGTGTCTTACCTATTTTGAAGAGCTGCCACCTTACCTCAATTGCGAGAACTGTCCCCGTCACCACTAATCCCAACACCACTACTCCCAACACCACAACTCTTAACACCGCTACTCCCAACACCACCACACTAGGAAAGACACACAGGCATCCTCAGGTGAAATAGACTCTGCGGTGGCAGATCATTAAGACATAGAAAGCCTCGTTTGGAGTTACATCAGTTTAATTATAAAATCGCATTCGCGAAAATAACCGACATAGCCCAAAACTGGTACGATTTAGGGACCTCTAAGAAAGGAGCCTACTCCTTTTTTTATACAATAAGGGTGATAAACGAGCACGTAGTTCACCTAATGGTAAGTGGACGCTGTGGCCCATAAACATCTACTTTTATCCTCTATTAAGAATCAAAAGGCGAATGTGTTGTCACCCCTGAGGACTAAGATGGAATGCCTCGTTTCCGGTAAAAAGGGTCTCCGGTTCTCTACACTCACCATACGAAACACAGCAGCATTAACCCTTTCCCAGTCCCATGAATCATATATGAACATTTCTATTGTTTAACTATTGTGTCTGTTTCGCAGTCATGGAAACTGTTAAGCTACTATTTTACGCTGGTATTCTGTAAGAGCGTGGTACCTACCTACCTCGGTCGAGCCGACCCATTCGTGCTACAACCATAATATGCAGCGTGGCTCTATCGCGTAAAATAATCCTTTTAAAAGGCCGGCAACGCGCCCACAATGTTTATGTCATCGATATATATGTACTACGTACTAGATTTGGCATTCCGAACATTCACTATGTTCAAATGAACTGTACTGCAATCCGTACACCTTTAGTGTCATTTAGTGTGGCTTCAAAAAAAGTTTAAAGCTGAACGTAATTAATAATTCAGTAGTCAAATAATATTACAATAGAAAAAATAAATTTCTTCATTTATATGCCACGCTTTCTACAATCATAGACTAAAATCTACTATCTCCCGCGCATGCGCGAAAACAGAGTAGTGCACATTTTTTGTTTGGAATAGCTTCTCTAGTACGTAGTACATAGAACTCAATGGTTTATGTTATATATGTTGTATTATATTTGCAGTTTATAAAGTTGTATCCACTGTTGTATAGATAACTCGTATTTAAAAAAGTAAAGTAAAGTTACAGCCTATATACGTCCCACTGCTGGGCACAGGCCTCCTCTCATTTCTAGGAGGGTTTTAGGGCAAGGTAATGTCTGTCGCGCTGCCCCAATGCGTGTTGGCGAACTTCACATGTTTTCGAAATATTTTTTTTTAATTTCTCAGACATGGTTTCCTCACGATGTTTTCCTTCACCGCCGAGCACGTGGTAAATCAGCACTTAAAATTGCAATTAACAATTTCATTGGTGCCAGCGGGGATCGAACCCGGGATGCTCGCGTACTGTGTAACTTACAGCGAGCGCTAACCATCTGAGCTACCACGGCTCTTACTCGTATTTTAACTCTAGTTAAATGGCAAATCCATTAAGAGTTGGCATGTCAGTTCACGTTATTTATAAATTAAAGGAATTCAGGAGTAATCAGAGACAACCGTGTACCCTAGTGCTAATTCCACATTATGCAATCCGGGTTCGATCCCCGCCTTCACTTATAATTGACAATTGTAATTTTAAGTGATGATTTTCCACATGGTTGGCGATAAAGTAAAACATCGAAATAAAATATTTAGTCTGAGAAATGAATTTTTCGATAACGTGTGAACTGCTATATAAACCTGTGACGGCGCTCTCGTCACGCCACAAGGGAAATACATCGAAGCCTAAATCGCGCTATCAAAGTTCCGAAGTAAAAGCAGTATATATAAAATAGCTCCGAACTACCACTCAGAGATAGCCCTGAGTCAGGTGGAGCTGTAAGAGCCGCATAGGCTAATAGCACTTACATCAACGAAAATAGTTTAGTACTCGGAGCGTTGGCCGCTCCCCGGGCAGAACACCTTGCACGGCGGGAGATTCCCCTTTTCCTTTCACGGCCACAACCCTTTCAGAAATAAGAGGCAGCCTTATGCCCAGCAGTGGAACGTATTCTGGCTGGCACTTTCATTTGATTTAGCATACTATATTTAGAACCCAGGTTGCTCGTGTAATGTGTAATTTACAGCAAGCGCTTAAGCGCTTAGCCTCAAAGCTACAGCGGCTTTAATTTTAAGTGACGATTTACTACGTGCTCGGCGGTGAAGAAACACATCGTGAGGAAATTAAAAAAAAATTTAAAGAGGCGGGGTGGACACTTGCCCTTACCCCAAAACCCTCTCAGAAATTATATGAGGCTTACACTCAGGTATGGGACGCCTATAATAATAACCTTTATTGATTTCTCCCACAAACGGTACATTGCATAATTTATCTGTTAGAAACATAATTTTTTTATAAAAACAAAAGGGTACATAAATTTGTGGGAGACGGGAGTCCAAACTAGGATACCCTGTGTTATGGAACTCCGGGCTCTCCCTTTAAATAGGCTGTAAAGGCTGTAACCAGATAAAGACATTGGCCGACACAATCGGCCAGGAGTTTGTCATTATATTGATATGCAAACCGACGCGTTGTCATTCCTTTATTGATTGTTGGGAAAAAATCATAAAGTTAAACAAAATTAAAGCTTGTTTACTGTTAGTAACGACGTCATTACGAAGTATAATTTTCGTAAGATTCCATTAATCACAAGGTAATAGCAATAGAGGGTATGTTGTTATTGAGTCATAATAACTTTAACATAACTTGGCTTAGATATAGTCAAGTAAAATAAAAAAATATATGTATATTTTTTTTAAATAGGTATACTGTTGTATACTTATTAAAAAAATATATGTGTATGTTTTTTCTTATATTCTTTCATTGTCATCCGATTCTGAGCTATATTCATTTCTAATTATCAATAATTATTACTAATTTATTTCAAATTCAAATACACCCATTTTGATACACTTAAAGTTAAACTAAGGGTAAGTAGACATAAATTATTTATAAATGTCGTGTTGGTGGCGTAAGAGAATACTTTGTCCCGTGTGTAGAGACGACTATGGGATATGCTAAAAAGAGACTTCCGATAAATGGCAGTATAACTATCTCGTTTACACACCAGACGCAAAAATACCCAGACCGGAGACAGGGAGCAGAATAGAATAGAATAGAAAATAATAAATTTATTTGCAACTATACAATTTGGCATGAGATGGGCAACATGAAAGCTTCGCGACACCTGGCAGTGCGGTCATCAAGCCGTCTACTACGGTTGACGATTAAGGTAAATCCCAATAATAAGAGAGGCAGCTGAGGACTTTTACGCGGTGATTTTGGTCACCTAAAGTCATTACAAATCGCGGCACGTAAGTCTAGCGCTGAACGAAACGTGGAGGGGACGCGCACGAATTGAAATGCACGATTGCGACTGGAGAGCCAATCAGCGCGTGCGAACGAAACGCACGAGCTAATCAGTGAGACTTATACGCAATAAGCCAATCAGCGCGACTTATGCGCAATAACGGTCACCGCTAGACTTTCGTGCCGCTACTAATATTCAACAGTTGCTTACCACGTCACGTTTGGGAGTATTATTATTAGCTTGGTCGCCTAGCAGTAAAGAAGGCATTACCTTATTAAAAGTGATCGTCTAGCACATGAACCAACACAGCATAAATACCAACACATTAAATGTAAACTCTAAATAATGCTAGTTTCCCCCCTATTTACTTGTGATTACTATTGCATAACTTCATTCATCAACTGGAAATAAAGGACGTTATGTCACTTAGGACGGAAAGGACGATTGTATTAAAAATCAAGTTTCAATTGTACAAAAAGTCAGATCCGTGTATTATTCATAATGATTTGCCACAAACAACTTGTAAAAAACCAACGTAGAACATACTTGACAGTGTAATAATTACCCCGAAAGTCACTGTTTTTTTTTCTGGTGCATGATGCATGAAACTTGGTGATTATATTCTCTTTGATAATGAAGTTGTAATTGAATGTCGAACTAATTATGACAGCGCCGTTCGTGAACCATGCGATGTGCCGCAAGTTAGTCTAGACGTCTAGTTCAACGCACTCTAAGTTTAGGAGTATATTCTTTAATAAAATATTCGTAAAACAACTAGTGTACAAGAACGCTTCTATAGTCTACCGTAACGTAAATTATGCGAAGTTACCGTTACCGTCACAGTCTATCAACAGTCCACTGCTGAACATAAACCTCCCCTACAGATTGCCTCATAGGGTGACACTATAGTTGCCACACTTAGCATAAGGGGTTAGCAAACGCAGTATTTTTTTTAATTTTTAGATGTTATTTGGAAGTCGCTGCATCTCCTAGTTTGTTTCCCTAAATCATGCACATTATCTGTAAAATCTTTCAGTCAGTAATACATAAATAATGATGCTGCCCGTTACATTTCATCATCATCATTACAGCCCTTCACAAGTCCACTTCTGAACATAGGCCTCCCCCAAGGAATGCCACAAAGCACGATCCTGAGCCACCTGCGTCCATCGACTTCCTGCATGTCTTACCAGGTCGTACACTTCACCTACCGGTACGAGGCTGCCACTCGAGAACCTCTTTTTCCCATCGGTTGTCGGTTCTTCGAGCTATATGGTCGGCCCATTGCCACTTCAGCTTACTAATCCGTTACATTTATTTTTATTGAATAACTTCAAACGTCAATCAATTATCTTGGTTTAAAAGAGTGACAAATGAACTTACTAGTCCACCTGATGGTAAGTGGCTACTGAAGCCTATGGACATCCGTAATCAACTTCAAACAAAGACTAGAGATGCGTTGCTCTGTGGACCAAGGTGAAATACCAATTTTCATTTTTTGTTTTAATTATTACATGTTTTTTATTTTATTCAATTCTTACTCAGATAAATTAGATTTCTTGTTTTATTACTGTGTTTTAGAAGTTAATTCTCTGTTATTTTTGTTTATACCTAAATTTAATACGTGTGCGCCTAATTCCGGAAAATAAATGCATTTTCTCCTTATTTTTCTTTTGTTTTCATACTGGCTCTCCTACCCATAAAACTAGAATACTCCAGAGGGTACCTACATTATCCTCGTCATTAAGTATATCTAAATTTTCATATACATCATTCAACTCTTCTTTTCCTTCGTATTCGAAATCCAGGATAGCGAGGTTTGTGTGCTCGATTATCTATACAAATAAATAAAATCGAAATGTCCGTTTGTAATGTTAAAATAACAGCTTTTTACTAAATGCATATGAAAGCTTATACGATACAGACGAAAATTTTATAAAAACCATTTTTAAAATTTTCGTCTGTCTATCTGTCTGTCTGTTAGTTCCGGCTAATCTCCGAAATGGCTGCATCGATTTAGACCGGACTCACTGGCAGATAGCTTATGTTATAAGGAGTAACTTAGGCTAATTTTATTTTAGAAAAGGAATTAGGGTTCCGCGAAAAAATAAATCCCATGAAATCCAATCGTAAATAACACGCGGGCGAAGTCGCGGGGTTATTTTATTTTAGTAAGGGAACAGCTAGTCCCTTACTAAAATAAAATGGCCCACCGCTTGCTTCCTGTTTTGTCACTTTTCAAACGTAGAACATACTCACAACTTTCTTCTACTAGCATCACAGCAACAAGACGATGTGTTGGTTTTTTCTTTATAGGATAAGGGTGACACACGAGCACACAGTCCACCGGATGGTAAGTGGATGCTGCGACCTGTAGACATCTATTGTCACGCCTAAGGACTAAGATGGAATGCCACGTTTCCAGTAAAAAGGGTCTCCGGTTCTCTATTCACCATGCGAAACACAATAGAATTAAGCTCCTAATTTACGCTGGTATTTTAGAGCGTGGTCCCCCGGTCAAGCCGACCCATTCGTGCTACGACCATAGTATAGCTCTGCAGTTTGGCTCTACCGTATAAAATCGTGAAATATATAAATCGGGACCAATTTTAGCTCCACAACAAGTAACCTATGCATTATTAGTTATCGATTAAATCGGTCTAAAATATATATCGGTCAAAAAGTGTATTCTTGTTGCTATCGTGTCGTACAACAAACTTTTTTTAATTTAATTACTTTCATCCATCCATTCCATCCATTACAGCCTTTAAGAATCCACTGCTGAACATAGATTTCCCCCATAGATTGCCTCATAGCGATTTGCCATAGTTGCCACGCTTGTCGGGCGATTTGGCAACCGCAGTTTTTTATAATTTTTAGTTGTTATCAAGACAATGCCCATCTTCTGTTTCAGTTTCTCTCTCTCGCCTCTTACGACACCCATGGGACGATATGAGGTAGTGCATATTCTATCACTGCTACTACACAGCTAATTTGTTTAATTACACATAGGACACATATGAGCTCACAGCCGACCTTTTGAAATAGTCACTTCAGTCTATTTTTGATCAAGAACCAGAATAAACATACGTATATTGACAGAATGCATTTATAGATCGCTTGGTTACTGGTGATTGACCGCGAAGCATAGGGGTTTACGCATTTAGCTACTAGTCGACGAGTCCAGGATCGGATTAGTGTTAGGTTTAAAAAAACAAGTTTTTTAATAGAATAGTGTCAAGCGAGTAAAAAGTCCATCTGATTGTAGTGGATGCTTTGGCCCATATACATCTGCATCTGCTGTTCTCGATAAGAATCAAATTGCATATGTGTTGTCACACCTGAGGACCAAGATGGAAAGCCTCGTTTCCGGTAAAAATTGTCTTCGGTTCTCTACACTCACCATACGAAACTAATATGAAATTAAGTTGCTATTTTACGCTGGTATTTCCCCGGTTGAGCCAATCCATTCGTGTTAAAACCAAATTATGTCTGCGGAATTTCTCTACCACTAAAATAATCAAAATCAGACCGGGTAAAAGGATTAACTCTAAGGCCCCATACCCATCAATGCACATGCAATGATGATGATATCGATGCAGTCTTGACGGCACTTTAATAACATAACTTATATTTTAATATTGTCGAAAAAAATATAGGTTAGTCCGTACTCATCCTAAGACTCATCCTATAAGGTATTCCTATGCATGTTATTTGAAAAAAACTGCTATGTATTGTTCGCTAAATAAACTAATAACATGTTCGCTAAAATACTTTGTTATTAACATATTTATTGACTGTGGTCGTAATTAAAAACCCACATTCTTTACGGCCAGTTTTGTCTTTACGTGACAATTTTATGACCACCGTATAATCGTAAATTTGCACTAAACAAAACATTAAATTAAGTTCATGGCTTTAGATGTTAAATTTCATCATTATTCATTACAACATTACAACCACACAAGCCCACCTTTAACAGTAAAACATTACCTATCAAATGATATAAGTTAATGCTGCTGTGTTTCGGATGGTGCGTGTGAAGAATCGGTGATAATTTTTACTGGAAACGAGGCATTACATCTTAGCTCTCAGGAGTGACAACGCATCTGCATTTTGATTCTTAATAGAGTATAAATGTAAATGTCTATGTGCCACAGCAACCACTTAACATCAAGTGGACTGTCTGCTCGGTTGTCACCCTTATTTTATATTTAAAAAAAAACTATTACTTAAGAAGGACTCGGCATTCTCTATAACATTATCGTTTTAGGAGGGTTCTTACATTTATTACTAAAATATAGTGATTATATACTCTTTGTTAATTACAACTAGCAATTGTCAACATAAACCTTGGAAAAATTATTTATTTGTACTAACCGTACCTTATCAGTTCTATGTTAATCTCGACACGTAACGTGAAAGGCCTAATGGAAGGTAAAACAAAATGCTAAGAGCTTTGACGACTTAACACCCTTATCTTCCTATATTGTCAATAGCGTATCTAATTCTTTTTTTTTTTTTTTTTTTATAGGATAGGGTGACAAACGAGCACACAGTCCACCTGATGGTAAGTGGTTACTGTGACCCATAAACATCTACATCTATCTTCAACAAAGAATCAAAATGCAGATGCGTTGTCACCCGTGAGGACTAAGATGGAATGCCTTTCCAGTAAAAGGGTCTCCGGTTCTCTACACTCACCATACGAAACACAGCAGTGTTAAGCTGCTGTTTTACGCTGGTATTCTGTGAGAGCGTGGTCCTTCCCGGTCGAGCCGACCCATTCGTGCTACAACTATACTACTAATATAGCTGCAGCATGGCTCTACCACGTAAAAGTTTTCGTGGACACATTAGGAGTTCTTAGAAATGTGTAAGTTCGTAACGTACACGTTTCTTAGAACTATTTTTGTAAATTAGACCATCTTTTTTAAATTAGTACATTGTTATTTCTTTATCGCCATCACGTGTACACTGTACAGACCTTCTGGAGTTTATTACCGCTACCGTTACAGCCTATTAAAGTCCTCCCTCACAGATTGCCTCATAAGGGGAATATTTGCCACAGTAGCCACGCTTGGCAAGTGGGTTGGCAACCGCAGTTTTTTTTTTTATTATATTATGAAGATGCTGCTGCCCATCTCCAGATTTGTTTCCCTCTGTCGCCTCTTACGACACCCAGTGGATGATATGGGGTAGTGGATATTCTTACACCGTCACTACACGGCTGGAGTTCGTATGGCCTACAAGTAATTGTTCCAGGTGTGGGTGATTAACCTTGTGCAATTTATGTATGGAAGCCGTCTCCGCGGTATAGGAGAAAGTTCTACTGTGCGAGTAATATATTCAACACCAGAGGAATTGCAGATGTGCCGCCGCCCTTTTAGAAAGGCATAGGCACTTTTTTATGAGGTCCCTAGTACTATCGGTCCAGGAACACTTATTCACTATATGACACTATAGTACATATAGTCTGTCACTCCATCAAGTCCGGGGTTAGTTCTTATCATAACTAACAAAACGAGCCCAAACTCGGCACCTAGTTATACTCGTCCAGGAGTTCCAGCAGTAGTCACCGAAGTACACCATCAAGTCTCTCCATCAAGCCTGGGGTTAGTCTCATAATAACTAACAAAACGAGCCCAAACTCGGCACACCTAGTTCTACTCGTCGAGAAGTTCCAGTAGCTGTCACCGAAGTACACCATCAGGTCTCTCCATCAAGCCCGGAGGTTAGGTCTCACCATAACTAACAAAACGAGCCCAAACTCGGCACACCTAGTTCTACTCGTCCAGGTATTCCAGCAGTAGTCACCTAGTTGACAATGAATCTGCTATTTGATCCTTAATCGATGATAGTTGTAGGTATTTATGGCATCCACTTATATTCAGGTAGACTGTATGTTCGACAGGGGTGACACTACCATATAAAAATATTTTTGAAGTATCTTAAAAAGACTGTCCAAAATATTCAATTCCTTTAATAATAAAAATCCCAGCGTTTCTCTCGTTCCTTTTCCTTGATCTCCTTCCACAGACAATATATATTCGGTAAGCAGGTACAGGCTCATGCAAATGTGCAAAACAAATTACGAAAATATATAACACCGTTATGTACAACAACACCTAGATTCTCTAATTGTAGTAATTAAAGGTAATATGATATGGGTAAGTTAATTGACCATGGATGGTTGATGTCCTGACTGAAGATGGTATGTGACTCTCGACTAGCACGTTTTTCCGTATTGATTTCTTATTATCATAATGTAATGTAATAGCGGCCTAACACTCACATAACTAATAACTACTTTTTTAAAGGTCTATGCTTTCATGCATTCATATAATAATGTCACGTCAATAAACGTGAAATTATTAGACTATATTAGTCTTATCTATGGTTTCTTACATGTCTTAAATAAAAAAATAGTTTTATCGCAAGTAATTTGAGAATTCGAGCACTTAAATTGTAAAAGCTTTACATTCCTTATGTCTCCTTAAAGTGATCAGTCGAACTGAAATGAATCACGACTTTCTTTGTTACGTTATCGTGTCGAGAGTGTTAGCGGCCTTATTGACAATTGTTGATTATCGCTTACTTAAAATAACCATAGACTATCTGTATACCTGTCTCTTTCTATTGCCATTTAGTGAAAAGAGAGAGAGCAACTTTAAGCACTTCTTAAATTGACGTCGATTTTATGAGGTTTTTGTAATAGAATAAGGGTTACAAGCGAGTATACAGTCCACCTCATGGAAAGTGAATGCTGTTACCGATAAACATCTACATCTTTCCTCGATTAAGAATCAAAATCCAGATGCGTTGTCACCCCTGAGGACTGAGAGGGAATGCCTCGTTTCTAGTAAAAAGAGGTCTCCGGTTCTCCACACTCAACATATGAAACACAGCAGCATTAAGCTGCTATTTTACACTGGTATTCCGCGAGAGCATGGTCCTTTCCGGTCGAGCTGACCAATTCGTGGTCAAGGTCTGTTTGTTTCTTGAAATGTTTATTGAAGCTACAATATACAATTAAAATATATTAATGGAATATTCTGTAGAGACTTTTCTCTTGTCAAAGTCTTTAAGGGAAGCGGGGGCTGTCATATACTCCGCTTACTAGGACGAGGCTGCCTCTCGAGAACCTTTCTATCGTAATATTACATACTCTATCATGCAGAGAAGCTCCGAGCATAATCCTCCTCATAGCTCGCTGAGCGACTTTACCCTTTCGCATACGGCCAGCAGTGAAAGACCAGATATTAGTTCTTTATATCATCACTGGCAATGCTCTAGTTATATATATATTGGTGTATATAATATGCAGAAATTGCTATATTTGGCGTACCTTAGTGATTATCGTACATAATGATACTAGAATAGAATAAAATATAATATATATTTGTTTTCTCATCACAAACAGGTACAGAATTATTGACGACAAACATGTTAAACTATAAACGTAATGAACCCTAGTTTCCGAGAGAATGGTGTAATAAAGGTCACCAGGTCCCACCTGTCGGATTATGCATCTTTAAATTACACGTTTGTAAAATATATTGAAGAGATCTTTAATTTCATTGAATAAGTTATGAGAAAATCAATATTTAATAAAAATAAAGATTAACACGACAGATCAAATTTATGTCATGATATAAATACATATTATATTTTGGATTAAAGTGTATACATCACAGAACACAATTACTCTCTACCAAGAGGTATACATATAAATAATATAATTTGAAATAAAGAGTTTTTAAAGATATATTATTATGTGTGTGAGATTCGTAAGTTAAAGATTTGAGGCAGATTATTGTTTTTTTTTACATTTGTGTTTAAATATGTGTTGTATATTCTATACTGAGTTATATATTCTAGGTTCAAATTATAAACCGTGAACAGTATTTATGCAAAAGTCACAGAAATGCAAAAATAACAGTATTTAAGCACATAGTCCACCTGATGGTAGGTGAGTGCTGTGGTCCATACATATTCTACATCGATGCTCGATTAAAAATCAAAATGCAGATGCGTTGTCACCCCTGAGGTTAAAGGTAAAAGGGTTTCCGTTTGTCTACACTCACCATACGAAACACAGTAGCATTACGGATCAATGTGGACGTGAGTCAAACCACGCGTCTTTTAAATTCGCATTCAGTTGCGCAAATCTTGTTCTCATGAATTATTTAAAAGTAAACGACCTCGTCGTTGCGGGTTTCTGGGATTTCTCTGCTTCCACGAATCTTAGTTCTGATTATCCATTGGTGTATATTGTCGAGAAATATTAGAAATAGTAGCAACGCTGCTAATACTACTAACTCCGGTTAACTATACCAAGTTTAAATGTCGTTGCCATGTTTGTACAGTCGCGCCAGTTTTACGCCAGTAGTCGAATGACGGATTCAAACCCACGACTTTTGAGTTTCGCGTTTGTTGTAACCCCTTAATCTGTTCAAAAGCAATACAAACAATAATACTGACAAAATAATATAACCTTTATAGGCAAACCCGACAACTCCGAAAGTCGTTTGTACTGAACTTGGCCACCTTTTACATTTTATGTTTTTGGTGGAGTACAGTTAATCTTTGAAAATAGTTTTATCCTTTTATTACTCTAAAGAAATACATGACTCTAAGGCTGAGATCTATAGATCGTACTTTGACTTTGCTCAGACTTAGCTTACAAAAAACTTAGCTGAGTATATGCTTAGCATAATCTTTGATTCTGAATTTATAGTTGTATCGGGCTAAGATTAAGCTATGCTTATGCTAAGGCCCAGACAGTCCAAATATTAATGGATGCTTCTTTCCACGCATTATGTTTTTGACTTTACTGTATAAAATTATATATTTATTTAAAATCGAAAACAGTCCAAATTGTATTTCATAAATAAGTTATTATTACATGAAATAGAAAACGGGCGTATGAGAACGGGAACGGATGAGATGAATGCAAAATCAGAAAAAAATAAAAAATAAGATTTCATAAAAAAATTAAAATAACATTTCATTCATCTCATACGTGGTAGAGCCATGCTGCAGCTATATTATGGTTGTAGCACGAATGGGTCGGCTCGACCGGGGAAGGACCACGCTCTCACAGAATACCAGCGTAAAATAGCGGCTTAATGCTGCTGTGTTTCGTGTGGTGAGTGTAGAGAACCGGAGACCCTTTTTACTGGAAACGAGGCATTCCATCGTAGTCCTCAAGGGTGACAACGCATTTGCATTTTGATTCTTAATCGAAGATAAATGTAGATGTCTATGGGCCACTGCATCCACTTACCATCAGGTGGTCTGTGTGTTCGTTTGTCACCCCATTCTATAAAAAAAAAAAAATTTAAGAAATTCGAAATAAGATTGAAATTACGTAAATAGTAAATGGATTAATGCTATTTAAAACTAGAAGACGGCTTAAATCTACCTATTTATTGTTATAATTAATTAGAGTAACATAAAAACAACAATTTAAAATGAATACGGTAGTTTTAAATAATATCCTGAGTTTAACGTAAGTCGTCGATATCGTTAACTTAGGCTTTGCTAAGCGCGCACTCAGTACGACTTCGAAGTTAGCTCTATAAATACCGACATTGTCTTAGCTCGAAAGTAAAGTCTGAGCAAAGTCAAAGTACGGTCTATAGATCTCAGTCTTAGTGTTAATACGTTAACGATACACAGTTTTCTATTTTTCATTTAAGCTATAAGAATTTATCGATATCGATAATTTTGTAGTTTTCAGATTTTTTGCTTTGTTTATGCCTAATGGTCTATTATATACTACTATAGCCCGTCAAGTCCCCTGCTGAACATAGGTCCCCCATAGATTGCCACAAATACGATCTCCGGCCACCTGCATCCATCGATTGCCTCAAAAGTTTGTTAGAGAAATATTGCTACGATTGAATGAAACAAAATTGCACCGAATGACGTCATAGTTACAATCAAAACCCTTCATCCAATTGGCTTCTATTCCGTGGTTGAGTGGATATCGTAAGAGGCAACTATGGGATATGTCTGAAAGAAGGAGAGAGAGAAATAAGAGAAAGAGAGAGAGTCCAATAAACGTTATCTGTATATTTTTAAATAATAAAAATGTAAAGGAATTTTTGGCGGGAACTTTGCCTTTTTGCCTGCATGTTTCATCAAGTCGTCACTCCACGATCTACCTTGATGCCAAATGTTAAATTTTTTCTAATTAACCTAAAAGTGGCCTAGGTGTTTAACGAGTGAGTCAGTGAGTGATAAAAATGGCACTTTTCAGACCCTAATAACTCAAGGACTATAATAGGTTTATTTATGAATTTAAGATTTAAGATATTCAAAGAGAAAGAATTATAGATATTCTAGATATTCATTATTAGGTATGCAAAATTACAAGTGATTAGTATTAGATTTTTAGTTATCAGAGTTTCGAATGTGGCTCGAAATGGTTGGTAGGAATACGCACTGCCGATGCGTCGCCCTTATCTTTCCCGACCTTGCGTCTAGACATGTATGAATCCTATACTAGATTATATATCTATATGTATTATGTATTCTATATTATATCAATAATAATATTTATATTTAGTCAATAAAGGCATTATTCGACGTAGTCATAAAAAGATAACGCCACCTCTTCTAAACATATGACGAAAGGTAAATTCCACTAGAAATTCACTAAAGTTCAGCTTTGTTATCAGCTCTCGATATTAAGAGATTGTCTACAACAAGTCATAGGGAATGAATAAACTAAAGTAAAGTTACAGCCTATACGTCCCACTGCTGGACACAGGCCTCCTCTCATTTCTGAGAGGGTTTTAGGGCAAGAAAATATCCGCCGCGCTGCCCCAATGCGTGTTGGCGAACTTCACATGTCTTCGAAATAGATTTTTTTTTGATTTCTCAGACATGCAGGTTTCCTCACGATGTTTTCCTTCACCGCCGAGCACGTGGTAAATCAGCACTTAAAATTGCAATTAACAATTTCATTGGTGCCGGCGGGGATCGAACCCGGGTTGCTCGCGTACTGTGTAACTTACAGCGAACGCTAACCATCTGAGCTACCACGATGAATGAATCTGAATAATTTTAACACGCAATTTATAATTTGAATTAATTGGCGTTATATTAGCGTATAAAAGCCAATAATAATAATAATGTCCTCCAGACCGAATTTCGGTCTCGGCGGCCAGTCTCAACGGAGACTAGCCATCTGCGCAGGACAGGATTATAATGCCCAAGTGTATGCGCAAGCACAGGTGCGCTCTCTATTCCCGCCCTCTCATAGTCCGATGGGACGGTAATTCGACACGACCGGAGAGAGATCCGGTGCAGGACCAACGGCATTACGTGCTTTTCGAGGCACGGGGGTGAATCACCGCCAACTTCCTAACTTCGGGCTGCTACTGAGAATTTATTGACTGAAAACCCAATAATTGATTTTGGCCCGACCCGGGATTCGAACCCGGGACCCTATGATTAGCAATCTCTTTTACGACCACTAGACCAACGAGGCAGTCGATTATATAAAAGCCAATATAATGATAATTAATAGAATCAGGGGTTACTTTGCAGAAATCCATAACATTGAAGATTCTGAATGACGCTGCCCCGTGCTACAGGGGCCCCGAACGTGTGTAAGCAAAAATTCGTAAAATGATATCCACAATCTCACTTCAACTCTTAGGTCGTACTTCCCGAGAAAAAAATCATACCATAAAAAGTGTCCAACGTGACTAAAGAACAAGTTTTCATTTCAAAAATTAAGAAAGTCAAAAAAGGATATTTATAGTCAATATATAAATATTTTAATTCAATGCGACCATTTTTATTCCTTTTGTGAAAAAAAAAATTACCCTTCATTTGGGCCCCCAACAAATTTTGATACCGGGCCTGTCTAAGGTATGCTACGCCACTGCCTACATTACTCTAAGAAAGACACCACCGTCGATAATACGACACGTGTTTCGCCTCTAAACCGCTTAGTGGTCAGCCACCGCAGAGTCTATTTCACCTGAGAATACTTCGTCGCAATTGAGGGAAGGAGGTACTCTTTAAACTAGGTAATCATACATCATTTTATTTTATTACTCGGATCTTAGCTAATTCATTTTTAACATCTTTAATTCATTTCTTTAATTCAATATAATGATATACTTCTGGGTGATTTCTGGCAAGAAACCATTAACACAGAAACAATATCAAGTTGTTTTTGCTAAAGATTAACTCAAACACAGAGACATTATGACTTGTCCTTACCATCTCCTATAATGTAGTCTGTGCACTAAGATCGGAAAAGTAGTGTATAGTGGAAAAGTAGTGTATTGTATCGGTAGAGTGTCAGAAATACAGTGGGTTTCAGACTGGGTGACTATGGAAACTGTTGGAAATATCTCACGTCCTCGGAAATGTATCATGTCTTCTTTCTTTCTTTTCTAATGGTCTGACTTAATGTTCTAATGATGCCAGTAAAAATCTCAAGAATTTGAAAAAATGATTTTACTATATTAATAACAGTTCTGAAAATATATAAAATATGAACTGCACACACACCTTTCAAGGATATAAAAACATATAAAACTTTCATTCATTCATTTTCAATTAATGTACACAGACTATAGAAGACATTTCCTGATTTTACATTTTTAAGATGGTACTTAGAAAAATGTCGAAGAGGAATTAGTCGGCGGCCTTTTCAGCTTAAGTGGCAAAGGGCGACAGCCCCCCATGATCCCTCCATGATTGATGTTGGTGTCAAAAAAGCGGCACATCGCGGGAGTGTCCGGTTGTCTATAATACAAATGTCGAGTTTGAAACTGGCTTCCTATTTCATTAATGCAAGCTGATGCTAACACGCTTACAATCTTCTTAGAAACGGTTTGCCTCAAATTGAATGCGCTGTCATTTGTAATTCTAGATGATCCAGTAGCTGTAGCCAGGGCTCGGAACCGGTTTAAAAGAGCGGTTAATTTCGATTAATTACCGGTAAATATATCGCTCCTTCAATTACCGGTTAAACAAGTAACCGGTTTTAACTAACCTAAACGGTAAAGGTTACTGGTTACTTACCGGTTTTGACACCCAAATTAACCGGTTAATTCCGTAAAACGTAAAAGTAATTATGAATGGGATAGGTACATTATGTTGTGAGGTGCTTATGCCGTGTCGCCGCATGCGGGCATACTTATGGTCAATTATCTGTCTTTAAGCGACACGTTCTTTCACTCGCGATCAGAGTGTCTAGTGGGAGTTTGGCATTAACGAAAATGTTAAAGTATTAGAGAAGTATTCGCGCAAAAAGAGCCGGTGGAAAGGCAGTTATTGTGTTTGGTTTATTCGTTAAGACTGGACTTGTCGCATACGAAGAAAATAATTCATTTTGTGTATCGGTTGTTTATTTATGATGTAAATAGAATTTGTTCCATGTTTACGTTTTAACAGTGAGCCACGCGGCAGCTTTTGATGTCACACGGATGGGCCGGCCCCAACCAGGGTAATACCACGACCTCGCAGGATACCATGAATGGTAGCGGAATCAAACAAAAACTACCCTAGGAGGGTACCAACACCCCTGGTGACGGAGAATCCTCGCTGAGCATCCACACCAAGCTGCCCTACTCTTCCTGAGCGTGGTGCCCCTCCTTCGTGCCCCGCGTATACGGGGACGAAGGGAGGGGGACAGCCGACCTTTCTTTTTAACCGAGACTCAGGTGTCCTTATGTCGCTTAAAGGCTGATACTTCATATCTCTCATAGACCTACCTGGGTACAAATTAGAACACTCCCTCTGGAGAGTTTGCGTATGCGTCAGAGAAGACATCTGTTTTCAACTCCTCGGCAGTCTTGAAGGTACGGACCTGTCCATCCTATGGCTGCGCGTAGACGGCGACGACTATCCCCGTGTCTACGGGTGCCTCTATAGGTCCCATAGCGGTAATGCTGAAACAGACCGACTCATTGAACACGTCCAAATGGCTACAGATTCTTTGCTACAGCAGAGATCGTTATCCTTGGCAATTTTAACGCCCACCACGTCGAATGGCTCGGTTTACATTTAACCGATCATGCGGGGAGATCTGTTTATGACTTTGCCTTGGCATATGGTTTTACACAGCTGGTTACTTCGCCTACTCGGATTTCAGATGTGGAGGATTATGCACCTTCCCTATTGGACCTTCTGCTGATCTCTCAACCGGATGGATATCAGGTTTCTGAAGACGCCCCTCTTGACTCCCAGGACCATTGTCTTGTCCGGAGTGTGGTGCCACTCACGCTCCCCTTGCAGTTGCGTTCTGCAGACTGCCGCCGTGTTTGCATTACAGGTCGGCGGATTGGGACGGAATGCGGTCTTTCTTTGCATCCTACCGTTGGGTGCGGGTTTACTTCTCGCTGAATACTCCCAGGGTTGTTGCTGATTCTGTTGCTGATGTGGTACTTCAGGATATGGAACTTTTATTCCAACTTCTGTGGTGCCTATCGGAGCAGATCTCAGTAAAATAGCATCACAATATACCGGGCATAGACTGACGCATCAACATCTCGGGATGTAAATACCAGCGCTCTTAAAAAGAAGTATAATTCCGCCTCCAGGTCCTTCAAAATAGTCATTGCCAAGGCAAGGTCAGAGCAAATCGGCAGAATTGGCGAGAAGCTAGTTCGCCTTCCTTCGGGAACCCGTGCATTCTGGTCTCTTGCCAAGGCTGTCTAACGGAACTTCTGTCAGCCATCTCTTCCATCTCAGCACAGAGAGGGACTCACTGGCCCATGCCGCAAAGGAGAAAGCCGATCTGTTAATCTTCCTCTCGACTCGAACTCGACTCTCGATGACGGGGGGAACACACCGCCGACCATCCCGCGATGTGATTGCTCTATGCCGGATGTGCGGTTTACACAGCGCAAGGTTCGCAAAGCAATCCTCTCCCTGAACGTCAACAAGACGAGTGGGACTTATGGAGTCCCACCCATTGTGCTGAACACGTGTGCTCCGAAGTTGGCACCGGTTTTAACGCGTCTTTTCCGATACTCCTACTCCTAAGGTGTAGTTTCGAATTCATGGAAGACAGCTTTGGTCCACCCAATCCCTTAAAAGCCGTCCGCTCCTCCTTCTTCTCAAAAATAATGGAATCTATTGTAAACGGTTTTTGTCGGGGTCGATCAGCTGGTGATCTTCTGGTTTACCTAACTCATAGATGGGCGTAGGTAGTAGAGTCTAAAGGGAAGGCATTGGCCGTTAGTTTGGACATAGCGAAGGCCTTCGATCGGTTCTGGCACAAAGCGCTTCTTTCGAAGCTCTATTCCTATGGGCTTCCGAGAAATTGTGCAATTGGATCAACAGTTTCCTTGCTGATCGGAGCATCAAGGTTGTAGTAGACGGTGTATGCTCTGATTATAAGCCTATTAAGGCTGATGTTCCACAAGGCTGCGTGCTATCATCAACGCTATTTCTTCTGCATATAAATGATATGTTGCAAACTGGTAACTTTCATTGCTATGTGGACGACAGCACTGGTGATGCTTTATATACAAGCCGTGCCAATATTTCTCGGGAAAACGTTGCCGAGTACCAGAACAAACTTATGTCTGAAGTCGAGTCTGCGCGTTTATCGCTAAAAAGAACCCCTTTGTCGTACCTTCACAGTTTCAAGGCACTCCTTTGCTGCCTTAGCTAGCCTCGGAATCGTCGGCGACATATTGAATAGTGTGCAGTTTCGTGGTCACTTGGAAGGGAAGGCAAATTGGCCTCTAAAAAGCTTAACGTGCTCAGCAGAGCGGGGCAGTATTTCATGTCGGCACATCGCTTGCAACTTTACAAAGTGCAAATTCGGCTTCACATGGAATACTGTTCTCATCTCTAGGCCTGGACACCCCAGTGCCAGCTCCTTCCATTTGACCGCATCCAGCGCAGAGCGGTTCGAATCGTTGACGTCCGAGTTCTTTCTGATCGCGTCGATTCACTGGCACTGCGTAGGGATGTTGCATCCCTTCGCATTTTCTATCACATCTACCACAGGGAGTACTCTGAGGTTTGAATAATTCCAGCCGCCATATTTCACGAACGCACATCGCGTCAAAATTCACAATACCATCCTTTCCATCTGGATGCTTGACGGTCCACCACTCTGTGTTTTACTAGGAGTTTTCTTCCTTTTTTTATAGGATAGGGTGACAAACAAGCACACAGTCCACCTGATGGTAAGTGGTTGCTGTGGCCCTTAGATATCTACACATATCCTCGTTTGCGAATCAAAATGCAGATACGTTGTCACCCGTGAGGACTAAGATGGAATGCCTCTCTTCCAGTAAAAAGGGTCTCCGGTTCTCTAAACTCACCATACGAAACACAGCAATGTAAAGCTGCTATTTTACGCTAATATTCTGTGAGAACGTGGTCCTTCTTCGGTAGAGCCAGCCCATTCGTGCTACAGCTATACTACTAATATAGCTGCAGCATGGCTCTACCACGTATAAAACTAATAATTCCTTAAATAATTCCTTGCTCAACTTCTCTGTGGAATTGTTTACCACCGGCGATTTTTCCGGACCGATACGACTTAGGGACCTTCAAGAAAAAAAGCTTACTCCTTCTAAAAGGCCGGCAACGCACCCAACTTTCATAATATGTATTTGGTAAAAATCTGTTATTTTGACATTACAAACAGATACTTCAATTTTATTTATTTAAATAGATTTAATTCCATATTGGTTCGCGTAGTGTATATTTTCTTTGATATTGGGAAACGATGAAAGGTTGTAAAAAATTCAATAGTTGTAAAAAATATATTATTTTGATCTTGAGGCGTGAGGAAGTTTGGTTGCACTTTTAATCATTCTCTTTTATAATTCAATACAAGATCGTAAATATCAGTGTGATTTATACTGTTGAGTATCTAGTTCATTGGGAGTTATTAATAATTACTGTTAGTAAATGACAGGAATTTTCAGTATATGTATTTCGTGACAGTCGACAGCAAAATATAGCCGATTTTAATAATAATGATTTGTTAGATTCAAATTATTATCTTTCTTTATTAACTTCTGTATCAGTAAAGTCAATTTCTTCTATGTGGTTACCTTCTACTCTATTTAAAAAAACTAATATTTTAGTAGCCTCTTGTACGTATACAACATATTAAGATATGCTTCAGTTCCTCATTAAAGAGATGTGAAAATGGTAATTTATTTTTATTAATATATATAATAACAATTTTTTATCGTGTAAAGACACGACTTCTAATTAAACTTTATTTACCTCAGAGTGGTAATTATTAGTTTTGCAAAGACCGAGATAGAGGTTGGTTCTAATCACGAGCTTCTAAATCTAAAAAATCTGGTGATCTGCCTCACTTGAGTCCTAAAAATAACAAATACTGTAAAATATAATTTCATCAACTTTTAAAAAAATCGTGTTTTCTGTTAAGAAAGTTCATCATTTATTGCGATATATTACTAAAACTAAAGGCATTGAATTAAAGATGCAAAGCGTAATTTTAGTAGAAAACTTTCAATATAATTAAAGTCAATATAAATATATAAGGTCAAATTAAACATGATATCGAAACTTAATTTTAAAGTGGAGATAACGCATAATTAATTGAAACAAAACTTATCTCTGTTATTTATAATACGGTAATTGCTGAAAGATGAAAAAATATGAGGGATGTCGTTATAAGGAAGTCGCGTTGATGCAATGAATATATCGTACGTGCGTCTAAAAACTTCGTGAATTCAACAGAGCGCAGCAGTACAAAGTTGAATACAAGCGGGATAAGGAGAGGGCGGGACATTACAAAGCTTGGTTTTAACCGGTTAATTGTTACTACCTAAACCTAAATTTGAAAAACCGGTATTCCACAAAACCGGTTTGTTGAATACCGGTTTAAATTCTAAACCGGTTTTGGGAATCAATGACCGAAACCGGTTTCGAATTTAAACCGGTTTCAAGCCCTGGCTGTAGCTACCGCCACGCGCGGGCAACTGTTTGTAAATTACGCAGAAACAATAAACAAGATATTTGTTTAAAAATATGTTTTGTTTAAGTTCCAAACATATCGCGATAAATAATACATAATAACAATTATTTTATTTATTGATTAAATAAACAATGTCACAATGAAATATTTGAACAACAATGATTTAAAACACAATCTTAATATTTTTTTATAGTATAAGGGTAAGCACACAGTTCATCTGATAGTGAGTGGATGCTGTCTCATAGACATCTCCATTTATCCTCTATTAAGGATGAAAATGCAGAGGCGTTGCGTAAGATGGAATGCCTCGTTTCTAGTAAAAAGGGTCCCCGGTCCTCTACACTTGCCATACGAAACACAGCAGCATTGAGCAGCTATTTCACGCTGCTCAATGCTACGCTAATTTAAGGCTGGTAATAATTGTGACAACAACAACTTTTACCACAGCTTGAACAACATTTACCACAGCTTATGTAGAAAAATTGATATAATTGGACAATTTTAAATAAAATACAAACTCTATTCAGTCATATAAATATTTCGGTTATCAACTTCTTTATCGACATAGTGAAGAAATTTAGTACGTTATTTTAAAAAACGTCACGTTTTCTTGTAACATTTCACCGTCGATGCTGCATGAGTAATAAAATAAAAGAAGAATGATATGTCGTAAAGAAGTTTCAGTTCTTACGTATGTACACAATTAAACGCACAAATTTGTTTCTTTCTCCAGGATTCCGTCCTCTTCCTAACTCTGCCGCCAAGCAGCAGTGCAAACACTGTTACAGAGAGCCAATATTATTACAGGCTGCGAGGCATTGCATCTTAATCCTCAGAGGTGACAACACATCTGTAACCTTCGTAGTACGGTAGGCACTTATCATCCTTCGTAAATCAGGTGGAATGCAAATACGATACTGTATACTGAAACTAACCTAACTTCGGAGGTATTGAGTTATAACATACATGAAAATAAAATCTACCGTGGAATAGATAACTTCTTCAATTATTTCTTATATTTACGCGAAGATTACACATTAAATGAAACTAATTTTTACGGATTTTATCGCGTTTAACTTAACTTTTTAATTCCCGACGTTTCGGGTGCTGTAAAGCACCCGATAATTAAACGCGATAAAATCCGTAAAAATTAGTTTCATTTAACCTCTTCAATTTTAAAGTAGGAGACTAACAAGCTCAGAATCCACCTAATGGTAGAGTGGGCCACACACCTTCATTTATCCTCGATGTACAATCAAAATGCAGATGCGTTGTCCCTCTATTCTAGGTTTTGCATAAGACTTAGAGACAAATTTTTGTTAGGTTTTATTTAATCTAAAATTTTTCATAATGTTTTCAACATTCTAAACTAATAGAGCATGAGCAGTCTCGCTCGGTGTTCCCAGTTTTTGCTATTGCTTGTCTATAATATAAAATTTTATTTTCGCTTGTGGCGCTGTCGTCGCGTATTTCGAATACATCGAAGCATAAATCGCGCTATCAAAGTTCCGAAGTAAAACTCGGAACGTTGGCCGCTCCCGGGCAGAACACCTTGCCCGGCGGAGATTTCCCCTTTTCCTTCCACCGGCCACATACTTTACCAAATATGTCACCAGCTCTCCGGCCAATTGGGATATTGCAAGTGTATTTATTACGGTAAAAAGGAATGAATGAAGATTAAGTGTGGTATCTAAAGAAATTATGCGTCAACATTAAATATTGTAATACCTCACCAATGCTGTTGTTAGTTGCAATTTGAAGCGTGAATTTACTAGTTGCTTGGAGAAGATGAAAATGTAAGGTAATTGGAAACCTACATATTTGAGAAATTACATATGGTAGGGTTTTGCTGAGTCCTTCAAAATGCACCGGGACATCGGATCAGTCTCTTCTCTGTGCCATTACCTTTCATAATTGATTTTGTTAAAAAAAATAACTAAATGTTATTAAATACTGAGATCAATAAGAGACTGAGCGCTTAGTCCCCTGATAACCGTGGTAGCTCGGGGCCTAAGCGCTCGTTGTAAATTTCACAGTTCGTTACAACCTGGGTTTGATCCCCGCCGGCATCAATGAATTTTTAACTACAATTATAAGTGCTGATTTACCATGCTCGGCGGTAAAGGAAAACATCGTGAGCAACCTGTTTGTCTAAGAAACTAAAAAGACATTTCGAAGACATGAAAAGGCAACAACAAAGATATCGAATATGCGACAGCGCGGTTGACACCCCATGCCCTAAATCCCTCTCAGAAATAAGAGGAGGCCTGTTGCAAGGAGTAGGACAACTCTGTAACTTTTTTTAATAGAATAAAGGTGACATACGAGTACACAGTCCATCCGATGGTAAGTGGATTCTGTGGCCTATAGACATCTACATTTATCCTCGATTAAGAATCAAAATGCAGATGCGTTGTCACCCCTGAGGACTAACATGGAATGCCTCATTTCCAGCAAAAACGGTCTCCAGTTCTCTACACTCACCTTACGAAACACAGCAGCATTAAGCTGCTATTTTACGCTGGTATTCCGTGGGAGCGTGTTCCTATCCCGGTCGAGACGATCTATTCCTGCTTCAACCATAATATAGCTTCAGCATGGCTCTACCATGTATACACCAGTAACTTTATTTTTACTTGCGATCCGCCTCAGCTTCACCAGGGTGGGATCTATTAACGTGGTGTCATTTAGACGTTTTTAAGGTAATCATCAACGACCAATTATTTAATAAATTTTTCCATTTCACAAAAAAATATCTCCAAGATTTTCGGATTAAAATAGCTAAGATCACTCCTGGCATTGCTCTTTATCTGTTCGTGAAGTATCATTAGAATCGGTTCAGCTATTCCAAAGATTAGTTGGACAGACAGACGAAAATTATTAAAATGGTTATTCAAGTCTTAATAGTATGCAAATAACTCCCTGAGCTTGATAAAAGGCAGTCGTTTCGATATTACAGACAGATACTTCAGTTTTATTTATATCTTGTTTAGATTTATAGACTAAATATTGTTAAAATTGAAATGTTTATTAAATGTAAAAATCATAATTAGACATCTGAACGTAGGACTTTCTCACAGTAAAAACTAAAAAAACCTTATCGTAACCGCCACGTCGCATCGCCTCACAGCATTGACGTTATTCCCCGTACCTCCGTAGCAGGTCTAGAAATTTAAAATCGGACATGCTACATATTATGATCTATATGATCGTAATATATCATGTTACATAATATATTAAGGTAGGGTCTGCCTTCGAATTTATTTCATATTTTATAGTGGATCGTATCAGTATCGTTGACAATAGCAGAGGTTGATATACCTACTTATGTGGTAGAGATACAGGTATACACCTTTATGACCTGCCAAAATAGATAAATATTGATATTATATGAAAATAACAGTAAATGACGTTTTAGTTTTCATACTCAGTTATGTGTATATTTTAATGAATAAAATTGTAATTTAATTTAAAACGTAAAGCGACCAATTTTTGAAACAATATTTCAAATTAAATGATACAGTAATTTGACTGCAGAGTAAAAAATAATTAAATTAAACGCGATAATATTCTTAAAGGTTGCCGAGTGTTTGTGAAACTTTGAGGTATCTTTAATTACCTATGTAAACTAATACTTACTCTGTGGTTGGTGTTTATTATTGGTATGTTGTACACAGACATCATAGTTGTATTATAGAATTTAAATTTACTTGGTTTCTAAATTAGGTTCTGAGACATGTTTCCACAAAATGGGTGCAAAATTTACAAATTCAAAATATAAAATATTTAATGCACATACAAGTAATATGGACATAAACTACAAAGAAATTAATTTCACAAAATGGGTACAGATAATAAATATTGTGGGGTGAGTTTTTAAGCAATTTTTCTGAATTGTTCAACATTTAAATGACATAATTGGAATCGATTATTTACGTTTCTAATTTAACATTAGCCCACATACATACAATAATTTTTAAATAGATCAAAATTTAAGTACGAGTTGTGTGCTTGTGACGATTTCACTATAATTAAACTGTTTTTTTAACTATTCTGTATAACTTTTCAGTATACTATACTATAGTGTTTGTTTGATATTAGTGCGCCCACAGTCGTTCCACCCATTATCGATTTCCTTGTTTTCTTTATCGGGCGGTCGTTTTGCAGTACTTAACTATACTTAATAATTTTCCATAAGAAAGTACTAACTTGTGCTTTGATTTATGTAATGCATAAAAATAAAGTATGATACGGTCGAGTCGACTCACTCTCACTGCAACCATAATATAGCTGCATCATAGCTCTACCACGTTTAAAAAAGGCTACTGGTTGAATGTAACTCAAAACTTTTTTGTAATTAGCGCTTCTAAACATTCTAATGTGTTTTAATAATAAAGAGATCAACAGTCTTAGAATCATAACACAGTCTTTGTAAGGATAAGATGTAAAATTGATAATCATATTCGATTCTTTCTAGCCTTGTATTACCAATAACAAATCTCACGCGTGCTATTTTTAGTTACCTTATACGGTGATGATTTTACAAATAAAACGTGTGGAAAATTTCTCTATTTGATAACACTATTGCGATATGATCCACAAGCGTATATAGTGAAGGTTCAGTCAATAACATGCAGGACTTAATGGCGTATTTTTTTTATAAATTTGTAGAGTCCGTTTGTGTAGGTCTTTCTCTACCTGTCGCTTAACTGGAGGGATCCCATTACTGCGTTCGGGTAAGAGAGTTGGCTGGAGAGAGAACTTGCCGAAATTCAGCAAAAGTATTATTTTAGTTCATGAGTCGATTCGATTTTATCTTTTCGAAGTGTAGCGTCACCTGTAGCCCTCTTTGCTTGAGGTAGTAGTTGTTACAGTAGCCATTAACTATTAGATAGACAGCAAGTAGACATGTGTCATTCATTCATTTCTAGTGAACCGATAATTCAAGTATTGATTCGTCTTACGAACCGGGTCATTCGGATCGATCATTCAAATGGATCATTTCAAGTTTCAGTACTCTGTGATCTGTGAGACCCGTTCGATAGTGTCAGTCGTCGGATATTACTATACTGTTTGGTCGTAGGTCCTGTCAATTGTTTGATCCGGAACGTTCAAAAAATGTAATTGCAATCATCAATACTTTGATGCGACCCGGGTCAAATGAACGAATCATTCACGATTGACACATGTCTAACAGCAAGTCTGTCACACACAATTTTATAAATACAGTGGAATTACGTAATGTGTGCACTCGGTGGTAGTATCCTTCTCTAGTTCGTTTGGCTTCTCTAGTCCCTCTTACATATTTCTGCCGCTAAATAGCACTAAAAAGCACTGCGCTTATTGCGTTCTGGTTTGAAGGATACAAAGCGCCAGTATAATGAGGCGATCCATCTTAGTCTTTAGAGGTGACAACGCATCTGTAGCCTTCATTGTTTGAAGTAGGCTGCAGGTGCCGATGAACCGCAGGAGCCACTTGTACTACTTAAAAAAATGGAATATAGCTAGATATTGTTTAAAAAACAACAAAATGCAATTGTCGTGGTAGCTCAGATGGTTAGCGCTGGCTGTAAGTTACACAGTACGCGAGCAACCGGGTTCGATCCCGCCGGCACCAATGAAATTGTTTATTGCAATTTTAACCACGTGCTCGGCGGTGAAGGAAAACATCCTGAGGAAACCTGCATGTCTGAGGAATAACAAAAAATATATTTCAAAGACATGAAGTTCGCCAACACGCATTGGGGCAGCGCGGCGGACATTTCCTTGCCTAAAACCCTCTCAGAAATGAAAGGAGGCCTGTGCCCAGCAGTGGGACGTATATAGGCTGTAACTTTACTTTACTTTTGCAATTGTGAACAACGATTGTAGATTGTTTGGTTTGGAATCATCTCAATGAAAAATCTATTGAGATGGTTCTGTATTTTGTAATTTCTCTTCAACATAGCCAGTATATTCTCATTTTCCATAGTTGGCACGCTTGGCAGGCGGGTTGGCAACCGCAGTTTTTTATTATTTTAAGTTTTTATCAGGAACATTCTGCTGCCCATCCCTTGCCCTCTGTTGCCTCTTACTACTACCGCGGCAAGTTATATAAATATATGGGTTAGTGAATTCTCTTACGTTACGTAAAATGTGCCCGTTATATTTTCGGCTTTTAGGTAGGACTAGCTAATACCCGTGAACTCATCCGCGTTGCTTACACACATCACTGAACACGTGGTGCTTATAAAAACGCTTCTTAAAACTTTAATACCTTTATATTAAACTAGCTGTTCCTAGTTTAATATATTTTATTATGATTGGATTTTATGGGTTTTAACTTTTTTGCGCAGAACCCGATTCTTTTTCTGAAATAAAAGTAGCCTAAGTTACGCCTTATAACATCAGCTATCTGCCAGTGAAAGTCCCGTCAAAGTCGGTCCAGCCATTTCGGAGATTAGCCGGAACAAACAGACAGACAGACGGACAGACAGTCAGACGGACAGACAGACAGACAGACAGACAAAAAATTTAAAAATTGTTATTTTGTTGTAAGTACCGTATATAGTTTCATATGCATTTAGTAAAAAGCTGTTATTTTAACATTACAAACAGACACTTCTATTTTATTTATTTGTATAGATGTATAGATGAAGATAACGCAATATTTTTTATTTAGATAAAGACCAAGTGTTTTAGAAATAAAACGTAGAAAACCTAAATGAAATCTATCCAGCAGTTTTTCCGTGACGCGCGTACAACTGCAAACCTCTATCATTTTATTTATATGTATACTTTAATATGCATTTAGTTAAAATTTGTTATTTTGACATAACAAACAGACACTTCAATTTTATTTATTTGTATAGATAATGTCAATAAGACCGCATTTTGCTCTTCTGTCTAAACTGTAACTATAGGGACGGAGAGAAAAAGGAATAAGTAGTTGTTATAACATTTTCGGGGTATTTAATTTTTTTTTTAAATCTTTTTATAGAATAAGGGTGATAACCGAGCACAAAATCCATCTGATGGTAAGTGGATATTGTGACCCATAGACATTTACATCTATCCTCAATTAAGTATTAAAATGCAGATGCGTTGTCACCCCTGAGGACTAAGATGGAATGTCTCGTTATCAGTAAAAAGGGTCTCCGGTACTCTACACTCACCATATGAAATACAGCAGCATGCAGTGGCGAAGCTAGGGCTCCAAACTAGGGCAAGCCAAAGATATGGTTTTGTTGTTTTTAGCAGTTTTATAAAAATTTACCTTTTCTCTTTTTCCGATTTTACCTTTTCCTCGCCGATTAGCACTTTAACACACTTCAATTCATCACAAGGAACACTATTATCCTTCATTTTCGCTAAAAATCTATAAAAAAGCATAAATTTTTAACTCGCAATATTTATTCGCTCACGTAAACACACGGAGTAAACATTGAAATGTGAAGTGAACTTGCAAAGGTATCGCCCGCGCTTGACTAATGACTAACTTCACACTAAAAGCCGGACTTTTCGCTACATACAAATTGCTATATAAACAATCGTAGTTATATTTCATTATAGAACATTTTGCCACAGGTTAAAAAGGGAGCGATCGTCTTCTCGAAAGCCCGGTAAAAGCCCACGCGTGCGAGAGAGACGACAAATTTTTATGACAACCTAATCGCGCAGTTTTGCCGCGTGTTGACGTTATAAGGCCTGTGTAGAACAGGTCAGTGACAGCGAAAGAGAAGCGCGCGGGAAATTTGAAATAGTTTGAAACAGTTTACCAGTTATTTTATTAGTTGATGTTATTGATTGAGCAGTTTGATAGGGCAAGCCCGGCTTCTCGGCTTCTATGGAGGCTTCGCTACCGGCAGCATGAAGCTGCTATTTCACGCTGGTATTTTGTGAGAGCGGTAGCCAACCCGCCTGCTAAGCGTGGCAACTATAGCAAAATCCTCCCGATGAGGCAATCTATGGGAGAGGCCTATGTTCAGCAGCGGACTTTTATAGGCTGTAATGGATGGATGGATTTTATTAAAGCGTAGTTCTTCCCCGTTCGAGCCGACAAATATGTGCTGCAGCTATAATACAAATGTAGCGTGGCTCTCTCGCGTAAAGTTTGTTTACTTGTTTGCAAATTACTTAGAATTCCAGTTAATCATGTTATTTATTTGCCGAAATTCAGCCATCAATTATACAGAATCAGTGGGTTTGTTTTTCCTTATTTAATTGTATTCTTATGTTTGACTTAGCAACCACGTATGTTAGATATTAGCTTACCCACCCACTGTTACCTCGCTCATCACTAGTGCAGTCCAATAACTACACAGCTGAACATAAGCTACCCTCGTACTTTGCAAAAAAGCAAGGCCTTGAACTTCCCGTATAAATAGCCTGCGCATGCGTTGCATAAGACCGTCCCTCTATCTAGTGACTGGTCACTCTAAACTGCACTAAACTAATTTAGGTCTGATTTTCCAATTGACAGATAAAAGATATCCATCAAAAAAAATGTAAGTAACCTGACTAAATATAAAAGTGAAACAATTTAATTATTTTAATAAAACAACTGTAATTATTCTTTTGCTTGTGTTTAATTTTATCCTATGAATAAATTTTATCTAAGTAAAATAATGCCTTAATAATTAAAAAATAAACACAAAGAAAGAATGTGACGGTTCAATATTATTAAATAAATAACTAAGATTTCGAACGCAAAACTTGAATAATAATAATAATGTCCTCCAGACCGAATTTCGGTCACGGCGTCCTGTCTCAACGGAGATTAGCCATTAGATGTATACGCAAGCACAAATGCCCCTTTCTATTTCCACAGTCTCATATTCCGATGGGACGGTACTCCGACCCAACAGGACCAGAACAAAACGAACGGCTTTCCGAAGCTCGGGGCATAGTAACACCGCCAACTACCTGACTCCGGGCTCTTACTAAGAATTTCTTGTCAGAAAAACTCAATTGGTAAATATTATACGTTTTAAGATTTCTAGATTCGGATTCTACACTTTGTGTGTGTGTGCGTGTTTCGTCTCGAAAACCACGGGAACAAATGGGATCGTATCTGGGTTGAAGAGTTTTATGTGCCCCAATAAAAGATAAGGTGCAATCTGTTTGTGCTAGATTTTCTATCTTTCCCAAAGACAACTCATTCAAAGGATACGCTATTTTCATAAGTATCTTATTCTACATCATTGTTTACCCAGTTTAAGACTGCTCACGTGACGTTATCAATAAATAAATAAGTTTAACGAGTAAATCACACTTTAATAAAGATTGCTCTTCTTAATCAGTGCAAACTCATTATCAATTGATTATTAATCTTAATAATTATTTCATTTATTTCATCGTGATTCATAAAAGTCTTTGGGCTGATTTTTCAATCATCAAATAAAAGTGATCCATCAAATAAATGATAACCTGACTGAATATAAGAGTATTACAGCCTATATACGTCCCACTTGGTACAGGCCTACTTTTATAACTGAGAGGGTTTTAGGGCAAGGAAATGTCCACCGCGCTAACCTAATACGTGTTGGCGGACTTCACATGTCTTCGAAATATTATATAATTTCTCAGACATGCAAGTTTCCTCATGATGTTTTCCTTCACCGCCGAGCACGTAGTCGTAGAGAGCTGTGGTAGCTCAGGGGCTATGCGATTTCAAGAACATTCAAGTGAGCAAACCGAGTTCGATCCCCGCCGGCACCAATATAATTTTTATTTGCAATTTTAAGTGCTGATTTACCACGTGCTCGAATGTGAAAGTAAAACAATTGAAGTGTTTTATCCATATAACTGTAATTTTTTATTTATTTATGTTTTATTTTATCCTGTGAATTACTTTTAAGTGAAGGTTGAAAAATTTGAACTTAAAAACGTTACCATTCTTCTCTACATAAGGCGACTCTACACAATACAACTCACTCTACATAACTCAACTCAGTTAAAAATAGAGAAAATTCTTTTATATTTCGTATGGGAGAGGTGAATTATAATGAATATTCTGTAGATTAAGGTCAGTTCCTTATTTTTTTTTTTTATAAACAATGGAAAAATGATTGAAACAAAAACATTTCTATGTAAAAATACAAGTGGAGTTAAAATTACCGGAACTAAATTTTTTAATTAATTTGCTTTTTACACGTAATTAAAGAATAACCTTAATCATAGAATAAATTCAAAATGACTCTACTGCATAGTATCTATTCTATTCGTGTATATATAGGTGTGTATACTGTATAGGTATAGAAAATATTTTTATTATTTCTCAATATCAGTTATATATCACCTATTAATATATCATCTGTGTCTGATGTAGTTCCTGTCAAAGAAATGATTTTAGAATTTAATAATTTTTCTCGATAAAATGTTTTGGAGGTGTGCCGAGAACGCGCCTCAAATACCTACCCTTAGTCGAAAATCGGCCAACGTCAACGGCGCCTCAAAACACTTATCACTAGCGGCGTCGGCGTCAACGACAGCTGGCTTATCGCATGCACCGCAGCGTGGTGGGGATTCGATTTGCCAGTCTTATATTTCTGAACGCGGCACGTTCAGTCTCACACAGCTCAGTGCGCGCTCTCGACGAATCGTAATCATGTGTAATGTTTGTACTCGTGAGGTGGCGCCGGTGGTCGAAACGCCGCCCGCAAAGCCGAGCCGCACGTTGGAACGCATGAAGAGGAAACACAACATCACCACCGACCCCAACGATGAAGAGAAGCAAAAGGAGGTTGCCTACCAGCCCGACCTCCTCGCTGTCTCCACGCAGTTTTCGAAAATCGCCTATGACATCTTCAAGCAGGGATTGGTCCGGCTGCAGGAAACGAAAGCTTTCGTGTGAGTACCAGTGGAAATTAAGTTTCTTTTTTGTTTCGAAATTGTTGCTAGTGTCATCACCATAAAATTACACGTCACGTTTTCCGAATATCTTCGATATTACGTAGTGTTTGTTCAGTTGATTCTATCAAACTGTATTTTTATTTTCTTAACTTTCTTTGAAATAAATATCTATGCATTTAATGAAAGTTATTCAATGCATTTTACGTAATTAAATTATTAATGTTTCTCGGTTTTCCAGTTGAATAGAACCGTGTTCTAACTGTTGAATCCGTTCATTAATTAAAAAATTGGTTCAATTATTTAGAACTGCTATTGCATAGACTTTTTATATAAAAATATGGACGTAAAAAGGTATCACGAGCATATTATTGTCTCATTGACATTATTTTAAAAATAGTTTACGTGTTAACAAATGCTATTGGCCTTGTACCAAAAATAATAAAAAACTTTTTATTTTTGCCGCATTCACTCATACTCTGTCAACTTATGTCTGTAATCCGTCCTTGAAATGTCTTTGTTCTGAAATTAAAATTGCTTAATCGAAAAAAAAATAACTATGTTAGGCACCCAATAAAGATATTGAAATAAAACAACAACGTAATGAGATGAAAATGATGTTAAAGGTCGAGTAAAACTTCTAAGGTCCTTGACTAAATTTATGCATGAATAAAAACTTACATTTTTCAATTCAATCCGCAAACCTATATCTCTAAAATATATAGTAGGCGAGACTACTAAATTTAATTATGACGTGAGGCTGATCATAAAGGCTCTAAGCCAACGAATTATATTATACGTGGTAGAGCCATGCTGCAGGTACATTATGGTAGCAGAAAGAATGTATCGACTCGACCGAGGAAGGACCACCCTCCCACAGAATAACAGCGTGAAATAGCAGCTTAATGCTGCTGTGTTTCGTATGGTGAGTGTAGAGAACCGGAGACCTCTTTTACTGGAAACGAGGCATTCCATCTTAGTCCTCAGGGGCTTTTTTATAGAATAAGGGTGACAAACGAGCACACAGTCCACCTGATGGTAAGTGGTTGCTGTGACCCATAGACATCTACATCTATCTTCGTTTGCGAATTTAAATGCAGATGCGTTGTCAGCCGTGAGGACGAAGATAGAATGCCTCTTTTCCAGTAAAAAGGGTCTCCGGTTCTCTACACTCACCATACGAAACACAGCAGGATTAAGCTGCTATTTTACGCTGGTATTGAGAGCGTAGTCCTTTCCCGGTCGAGCCGACCCATTCGTGCTACAAGTATACTATTAATATAGCTGCAGCATGGCTCTACCACGTAAATACACACGTAACACATCCGCATTTTGATTCTCAATCGGATGTAGATGTCTTCGTGTCACAACATCAACTTACCATCAGGCGAACTGTGCGCTCGTTTGTCACCCTTTTCTATAAAAAACACCAAACAATGCTGAAAAACTGGATTTACAACATCATGATCTGTTGCAGCCTTTTACAATTCCACAACAGAACATATCTTAATACGTGGTAGAGCCACGCTGCAGCTATATTATGTTTGTAGTACGAATGGGTCGGCCCGATCGGGGAAAAATAACAGCGTGAAATAGCAGCTTAATACTGCCGTGTTTGGTATGGTGAGTGTAGGGAACCGGAGAGATTTTACAGGAAACGAGGCATTCCATCTCAGTCCTCAGGGGTGACAACACATCTGCATTTTGATTCTTAATTAAGGATAAATGTAAATGTTTATGGGTCACAGCATCCACTTACCATCAGGTGGACTGTGTGCTCGTTTGTCACCCTTATTCTATAAAAAAAAAACATAGGCTTCCCCCAAGTAATGCCACAAAGAACACGGTACATCCATCCATCGACTTCACGTCGTCACTCCATCTATTGAAAATATAAAAATATTTTTTTGTTCGTATTTTATGCGCTGTCATTCATCAGATTGCGGTAAAACTTTGTCAACATATTACTTGCACTTCCGCGAAGGTTATAGACATAGTACAATTAACTTACAGTAGGTGGCGCGCGTATCGTACCGACAAATTTATTTTAAAGTTATTGAGCATTAAATTTTAATGAATGTATTATCATTCCTATTTAAACAATATAACTCTTCCAAATTTAAAACAATATTTCCACAATTATTTCTTCTGCGGCAGCAAGGCGCCAGACCGCCACCAACCAGCTAGTTGATAATAAAACATACTGCTAACAGAAACTTTCAATCCTATCACTCAGAGAATTAGGCCTCCTCTCACTTCTTTCACATCCATAAATCGACGCAAACATGCTCGTTGGTAAAGGCTACTCTTAATCGGCCATCTTCATTATATCGCCTGTTTGGTCGATAAGCTTCCGTCTTAGGCATCGTTTGCCGATTCAGCCTCTCACTACTGCAACATAAATTTACTCTGTTACTCTCGAATCATATTATATGTTTTTTCGCCATCTGCATACAGCTAATATTCTCGAAAACATTATATTCGAAATAAAAAAGTTGGCAGATTAAACTCTACCATCATGGTAGAGTTTGACACTCAGTAAACAATTTACACACATCCGACTACTCTTTCTGTATCCACTTTTTTTTTGTCTGCGCCGCAGACAGTTATAAACTTTAATTCATACGAATATATTTTTATATTATCTGCATTATAAATAAAAATGCATAGATACCTTTTGGTTTATAATAATTTTATAGTCTGTACTTCCGGTGCAATTTAAATATAAGTACTGTACGTTCGTTACGAACAAGTTCAAATAGTTAAATCTTAACGGGCACGCAACCTTTTGTACCAACCATAATTATTGTATTAGAAATATAGCTACTTGTAATAGTACTGAGGAGCTTTATTTAATCTTCCTTGTTCTGTTCTAAACAGTTAGTTAGATCCTTTATCGTATAAACAAATCCGCAATTCATTATATAGTTTTTAAATATGTTCTAGTATATTATAATACCGACAGAGGCTTGACGCGACAGACGGATACAAACAAGGAGACTGATAGTCGTTTCCTAATAACAGCTAGAAAATTCAATAAAAGCTGCGGTCAACCCGCCTGTCAAGTGTAGAAACTAGAAACTACGGGAAATATCCTCCTTATGGGGAAATATATGGAGAGGCCTATGTTCAGCTGTGGAATTTGATAGGCTGTAATCAATGAATGTATTAATATTATCATAATTAGTTAAGAATTTAATTCAAAATACTAAAAATTAAAACTATTTTTTGTGTTTCACGTAATCTAAGCACGTGTTCGCCTTTGAATGTTAATCAGTCGTGTAGATAAAGTGCATGAAGAACTCAAGGTCTTAACTTTTACTAATGTCTTAGAACTAGTAAAAATTAAAACGTATATGTACCAGTTTACACTAGCAATAGTTTACACTGTCAACTATATAGTAATAGTTTACACTGCCGGTTCTTCCAATAACGTATAACCAATACTTATAATTAAGGGTTGTAGGGGTTTTATAAATGACTAATCTAGATAAATAAAATCAATTGCCGCATGTATGAAAAACCATTACTTGAGAACGGCTGGACCGATTTTGAGAATTTTTTTGTGTGTTTGAGTGGATCGCTGGATGGTTTAGATTCACAATTGAACCCGGTAGGTGGCGCTGTTGTCAAGATCTAAAAATCACTCGTGCGAAGCCGAGGCAACAAATGCCAACCCTGCCTGTACGCGGTGCAACCTGCTGACTAACAAACGTGGCGTTAAAAAGCGAATAATGGCAGAAAATCCATCCAGTATGAATATAATATAAGCCCATGTTTCACAACCTGTCGATAGACAACTTTATGACTATTGCGACGGCTTTACTAGGCTAGTGAACACTAACATAAAGACCGCAAATCTAATCAAGGCAAAGCTTCAATATAATTCAATGCATCCGGCGCATTTTCAAAAAAGCCTATGTCCAACTGCGGCCTTCAAGTGTATATAATCTTTTTGTAAAGAGTAAAGTTACAACCTTTGTACGACACAGGTTTAGACGGCTCTAATTCGTGCTGGCGGACTTCACATGTCATTGAAATATTTGCTTTATTAGACAAGCAGATTTCAATATTTCCCTTCACCACTGAAGATGTGGTAAATCGGCACCTACAATTGCATTTAACAATTTCATTGGTAACAATGTAGTAATGTACGTGAGGGTAATATGGTCGTCTTAAGCTTTACCGCCCTATAAAACCAAAACTAGAAGGAGGACGGAGACAAAACACAAAGTCGTATCCTATAACTGATATATTAAGAAAAAAAGAGCAAACAAGCTGTCGCAATAATTAGGAACACTTCGAAAATTAACTTAAAAATATTAACTATACTACACAATACTAAAATCGACTAAAATATTTACTATAAAGTCAACTGTAAAAATGTCGTCGATAAAGCAGCAACTTTTTGACCCTTTATTATTTGGTTGACCGATCCATGCAAACAAGGCTGTAGTTGTTATGAGAAAGTGACCATATTAACTGGATGACCATATAACCCTCACATACAATTCCATGAGTATACTCATTTTTTGTAGTGATGGTAAATATTCTAAAATATAAAACATTCGATCATTCTCGATGCACAAAATGCATTTCGTTTTATCCAACTGCTTCAAAAGTAAGGTTATGTTCTTCAAGTGTTTGTCTGTATGTTGTCATGAGAAGACATACGTGTATGTCTTCTCTTTTCCTTTTCTTATTTTTCTAGTCTACACCACTTGACGGATTGTAAAATGCAAGTTGCCGTGAAATTCGTCTTCATTCGTAAACATCGACGTAGCTAGAAAGAGGCACAGGAAGACACGGTCCTTCTCAAAATTCCATGGCTTCAATTACACAAGAGAATATATTCAACGTTGTTTAAAAAATACATATACAACACTTGCATACCGTAACTCGCTTGAAGCGCATTCTGACTGCCATTTTATTAGTCAACAATAGATCTCTACAAGCGACTTTTTTATTATATTTTACTCGTTGAGTTCTATTATTTTTGTGTGCAGAGTAGATTTTGTAAAGACACTTTTTTTAGAGATTCATAAAACATATTTCCTAAGGTATGAATTGTCATCGCATTACCAAAATAAAATTGAAGTTAAATCGGATTTACTGTTCGATGTACTTTTTTTAAAAATATGAATGAAGAAGCTATTTTGTAGAGAATTAGCTAAAATAGCTGGAATTTCGATGCAGTTTGAATTTTAGAAAACGAATTTATCTACGAACTAACTCCTGTCACTCAGGTTAACCTTTTACAGGAGCTACTAGGGACACATTTAAATAAAGAGTTTTCAATTTCAATTATAGATTTGGCTGTTCCTGAATATTAGATATTATTCATAATATCTGATCTATACGAGAGATCATTCTAAGAGAACTTTCTGATGATGATTTATATTAAGAATTACGGGCGGAATTTAATTTCACTATAATGTCCAGCTGATCTTACATAATAGGTACATTTCAATCGTGCAGACAGTATATTGTGGCGTAATTGAAAAGTCAAAATTGTACACGAATAAGCCTTGTTAGCTTATAGCGTTTGTATCATCTAATATGTGCATATTAATATAATATGTGAGAAAATGGGAATGCAACATTGAAGTACAACACTTACGTACGTAGTACTTACATAATTATTATCTCAAGCAGAAAGCAAGTACACATATGTATTAAAAAAAATCATTATATATATTCCCTCCGTTACTGTTACCGTTACAGGGGACAATGCATATTCTTGCACCGCCACTACACCGTCACCGTCACGGTTCTTTTCGAAGAATAACAAAATTCTTGTTGCCAATAATTACATAATTCAGTTTTAGTTCTATAAAGCCTATTGTGGTATCTACAAGGAAATGTTAACGCTTTATCGGAACTATGTTACGACTACACTCAATGTGCCGTCATATTATATCTATATCATAAATTTTATATCGGGAAACGTTTTACAAAGAACATATATTTATTGTACGGCTACGATAATTCTCCGATACATAAAGCTGTAATCAATCCAAGACATTTTATTTATGACACTAGTTTTGAATAACAGAACGACTTTGATGTTAGGAGAGATTAAAGTACTACCTACGAGTATTATTACTATATAGTATATATACTCGTATATTAATAATGTAGTAGTAATTAAAAGTAAAAGTTTGTAAAAAAATTATAATCTTTGCTTGTAATAAAATTCAATTCGCTTTTATTCCCGCCTTTTAGTCTTGACATTGACAGCTATATTTTTGTAAAAAGAAAAAGGCTTAACGCCATACAGCCTTGTATTTTTACGATAGTCATTCTTGTCATTGATTTATCAACAAGTGTCTTATCTCATAATGTTAAAGCCGTTCGTGAAATGATATAAACCTCCTGTTTATTGAGATCCGATACACGAGGAATATACTGTGTTAATATTTTAAATATGTATTATTATTATATTCAACATCATCATCATCATAATTACAGCCCTAAAAAGTCCACTACCATATGAATCCGCCAAGGAATGCCACAAACCACAGCCCTGAGGCACCTGCACCCATCGACTTCCTACATAATATCTTACCAAGTCGTCACTCCATCTAGTGGGGAGGCTACACTTCATTGCTGGTCCTTCAGTGCTGGCTATATGAGGTAGCTCAAGGTCGCTCAGCGAGCTATGGAGAAGGCTATGCACGGGTTTTCTCTGCGTGATAGACTTAGAAATGAGGATATCCGCAGTGGAACCGCCGCAATGGGCCGGCCTAGCTCGAAAAACCGACGACTGATAGGAAAGAAAGATTCTCGAGTGGCAACCTCGTACCTGTAAACGAAGTTATCATATTAAGCTATAAAAATTGTAATCTATTTTTCTAAATAAAACTAACAATCATTTAGATAGTAAAGAGTTAATATGTTTGGCAATGCAAACCTATTTGATATCTAAAAAGCGTGTATCAGCCGAGGTCGCCTTCACTACCGTTACACCTCGGTTAGATGACGAGACATCTCTAAATGTATCCGGTTCAAGTCGTTTATCAGACACGGCCACAGCCCTGTAGACAATATATTGCAATTATACTTTTATGAATCGAAATATAAATTTATTTTAATATTAATAGTATTTTTTTTTATTCTAATAAGTATTTAGTAAATCATGCTAACCCTAAAATGATTGAGCTAATAATAATTTATGACGGTAGGCGATTGGCGGATTCAAAACCACGACTTTTTAGTTTCGCATGCCGTATCCTCAACCTAATCTAATACCGCTAAATGTCAGTAGCAGTTAGTCAATTTTATTTAATAAAATTAAAATGATAAACGAACTTACAGTTCCCTTGAGGGTAAGTTGCGGCTTGAGGATATTGAGATAGAGATGGAATACCTCAAGAACTTGTTTTTATACTGACGCTCCACGCCCTTCAGACCGAAACAAAAGAATTGACAACTCTGTAGCGCAGTGGCTTAGTAATGAGTTACGACATTGAGGGCCGCGGGTTCGAAAAAAAAATCTAAACGGACTTCTAGGCAGAAAAGGAGTCCTGCAATCTAGTAAGACGTGCTTTTGATGTCCCACTGATCGCCGAAGTCAATATGGCGATAAGTTTTCGACTAGAAAGGGATATCATTAACCGCAAAAACAATAGTATTTATGCCGCAGCTACGTGCTGAAGAAGAATACTCCTTTATAGATAACGTAAAATAAAGTATGAATTTGTCCCACTGCTGAGCACACCACATCACGCTGCCCAAATGCATGTCGAAGGTATCCTCGATATATTTTTTTTTATTTCTTCCTTCGGCGCCGATAAATCAGCACTTCAAATTACAATTAACAATTTATTGGCCGGCGAAAATCGAACTCTGGTTAGTCGAGTTCTGTGAAATTTTAAAGATGGCGCTTATTCTAAGATGCCGCGGCATTCGATAATGCCCGATAACAAACGAGGTGTTAAAAAGCGAATGATGGCTTGATGACTGAATATCCATCCAGTATGTATGGCCAATCTCATGTTTCATAAGCTGGCGATGGACAACTTCATGACTATAGCGACGGCTCTGCGTTCTTTAAGCCCGCCCCTCTCAAGCAAATCTAATCAAGACAAAGCTTTCACATAATTCAATGCAACAGTATTTTTACAAAGTCTTATGTTCAACGGTGACCTTGAAGTGTATATAATATTTTTGTAAAGAGTAAAGTAACAACCTTTATACGGCACATGCCTTATTCGATTCATCCGATAATGCCCAAGTGACAAAGTCAATGATCTTTTGATTACTTGTTATAAAATCTTGCTTTACTAGTATTGCACCTAGTGATAAGCGGCGATAAAGCGCTAGATGCTATTGCACTGTCTTAGGGTAAGAAAAGCCTATTCATTCTTGCTTCGAAAGACAGACGCCGGCAAATCATTCCACTCCTTTGCTGTACGCATTACAAAGCACGAAGCAAACCATTTAGTTCGACCGCGTGGGATATCGACACAAAGGGTGAAGACCCGCCAACCGTCTGTTTATCCGATGGGGGAAAGGGGAGGGAGGAATTAAGTCATGTAATTCCTGCGTACACTCTCTGGAATTTAACCTTTCTAAACTACGGTTTTTAAACATCCTTTCTATCTTATATTGTTCAGGACTATCAGATTCGGGAAGGTAGAGACAAATACAACTTGTAGCACAGTGGTTAAGCGATTGGTTGGAGCACTACGGAGGCAAGGTTTGAATCCCAAACGGGATAAGTGTTTGTCTGGCCTACAGATAATAATTGTTCCTATTAAATTTATGTACGTAAAACGTCTCCACGATACAGTAGAAATACCTAGTGTAGGTGTAACGCTTTTGAAAAAAGAAAATGATAAAAAGTATTTTCGCGAATTACAAAGAGACCCGCGTATCAGATCCCCGCCGGCACCAATGAAATTGTTAATTGTAATTTTAAGTGCTGATACCTGCACGTCTGAGAAATCAAAAAAATATTTCGAAGACATGTGAAGTTCGCCAACACGCATTGGAGCAGCGCGGCGGACATTTCCTTGCCCTAAAACCCTCCCAGAAATGAGAGGAGGCCTGTGCCCAGCAGTGGGACGTATATAGGCTGTAACTTTACTTTTACTTTACTTTACTTCGGATCAGAAGTAAAATGAAAATAATTTCATTCATTCGATCATTAGATCAAAAGTCCACTGCAGAACATAGGCCACCCCATAGTTTGCCTAATTACTAATAAGGTAAAATTAAATACATAATTATATTCATACGCCGTACGGCATGATTTTGTATTGTACAATATAATTATTTTTGAAATTGAATTTTAATAGAGTCAAGAAACTCCTTAGAGGAACTGTCTTGATAATTAAAGAGTAATAATACTATGCAAATCCGAAACAAAAGCATTGATTTATATTCTTGTTTTACCCAAGAGCACTGCCTGTGAAAACAATAAGTCACGGATTCACACAGCCGATTGCCTTTCGCGTCTGGCACCAATGGTCCAAGGTCTCCTATCTCCGAACTGAGCAGAAATGCTCGGCTACTCAAACGTCACTAATCAAGATTAATAAGAGTTTGTTGCTTTAATGCATTGTGTTGAATTTTCATAGTTTTTTTTTTTCATTTGTGATACATATAAGAATATAGGTACCTATATAAATATGACATACGTATTAACAAGAAATTAATACTCAATGTCCGATTTATGATATGATGCCCTATACATTTAATTCATTTTGAGTTTGTATTGAGACGCATGCCTGCAGGGAGTCGATGGATGCAGGTGGCTCAGGGCCTTGCTTTGCAGCAATCTATAGAGAATACTTATTTCCAGCAGTGGAATTGTGGTAGGCTGTAATCAAAATCAAAATCAAAATCAAAAATTGTTTATTGCTTGAAACTCTGATTTGTTTCGAGATGGAGAAACGTCAGAATTTTTTTTCGTCTTTATAGGTTCATTAAATTTTATAAATTCACTAGCGACCCGTCCCGCCTTGCTTGGATCTACTAATATGGCGTTAATTAAATTTAATTTAAAATTATTATCAAAGACCATTTATTTTATAAATTTTTCGAATTCTCAAAAAAATCTCCAAGTTATTCGGATAAAGTCGGTTTAGCCATTCCGTAGATTAGCCCGGATAGACAGAGAGAGAAAAATTTAAAATGGTTATTCATGTCTTAATAACATGCAAATAATCCCCTCAGCTCAATAAACGTCCAGTTATCTCATTGTTACAGACTGACACATAAATTCTATATATTTGTATATGGCAACTTTTCTTTCTACTTTTTATACTTAAAATCAGCTCATTACGATTTTACTAATTGTAAATGGGTCATGTTCTTTTTTATATATCGGCTTTGGTAATAAATAAAAAAAACATGGGTTTTTAAAATACATTAAGTAACAATATTTTACTAAAGATATAACAACGTAAACATAATAATAAACGCAGCTTTGAAGTAAATTGCCCAGATTGAGACAATGAACATACGACATAATACATGCATAAACATTCACGCCTGTCACCCAGAGGGGTAGGCAGAGACTACGGACTTCCATTTGGCACGATCCTGACACACTTCTCTCGCCTCCTTTACATCCATATATCTACGCATAGGTACACGCTCGTCGGTTAAGGGTACTCCTAATCTGGCCCATTTGCAATATATCGCCAATTCGGTCGATAAACCTTCGTCTAGGGCGTCCCTTCCCGATTCTTCCGTTCACTTCTGCAGCATAAATTTGCTTTGTCACTCTTTCCTCGTTCATTCTTTCTACATGACCAAACCACCGAAGCATGATGAACATACGAAATTGATCAAATAAAATTTAAATGCGTCATTCCATCAATCGTGTAGCAAGATACTGTCACATCTGTCTGTGTATACGATAAGATAAGAAATCTCACTTTACGCAGCTTGAAGTTGTATAGAGTGAAATTTTTTACAAAGCTATTCACTATAAAACGGGGCTTTGTGCCTTTTCTTCAATATAATAATCAAAACATATCGATAAATGCATCTGAATCACCTCCTTCCTAATACGTTCCATTATTAAAATGATTCATTGTTTTTCGCAGCTTCAACTCTTTCAGATATATTTTCTTCCCGTGCAGGCTCTTGTGTGCGTAAAATTATTGTTGTCTAACTAAAATTAAACTATATAATACTTGATAAAACACTGAATGAAACTAGTTCTGTTACGGATTTTATCACGTTTAATTGACTTAATTTTATTTACCCGACGTTTCGAGTACTTTTTATCACCCTTGGTTGAGGGGAGAGTAAAGTGTTCAAAGTTCCAATATCATAGCTATTGACGGCTATCTTAAACTTAAAACTATTAATTTTCGGTCCAATCTATGCAGAAAGAAGTCATTCAATGTGTAGTGTTCGCGTAAATGTAATATATTATTATTGATAAAACTTAAGTGTTGCTGTTGAAATAATATCATCAGGAAACTCTTATATTTTGTGAGAAGAACTGTCACTACGTTGTATTTTTCAGCCATAATCCTTTAAACGTCTTTTGTTGCCAAAGTAATATTATCTTTCGATACGGATATTATATCTACCTGTATCTCTAAGAAGGTGATTAACGAAACAAGTCGCTAAGCGATGTGGAAAAAAATTAGGATTAAGAGTGCTTGATAGTGGGACAAAGTTGATGTAAAAGCATATCTTCATGATTTTTATTTAAGACTAGCTGTTCCCCGCGACTTCGCGGACTGACTCCGCGTGGAATTTATTACGATTGGATTTCATGGGTATTAATTTTTTTGCACGGAACCCTAATTATTTTTCTATTAAAAAATAAAAGTACTTCTTTTAAAATCAGCTATCAGCCAGTGAAAGTCCCGTCAAAATCGGTCCAGCCGTTTCAGAGATTAGCCGAACAAACAGATAGACAGATAGACAGACAGACAGACAAAAATTTTAAAAATTGCTTTATTGTTATTAGTATCGTATATACTTTCATATGCATTTATTAAAAAGCTGTTATTTTTACATTACAAACAGACACTTCAATTTTATTTATTTGTATAGATTGCATTGATTTTATTCATGTCTTTGACGTAGCAGTTTTGTAATAAGGTAGTTAAAGAGGAGACAGGGCCTTTATATCAGTAGTTAGTGCTTACGTTTAGTCCACTTCCCGGAGAGGGAGACTGCTACCATATGCGTCATAATTGTGAAAAGGTGCTGCTTGTAAAGACTGGTCTCCTCCGGATAGTAATGCATTCATAAACTCCAAATTTTTAAGCGTACTTTTTGAGTACATTATGGAACATGCTTCAGTTACTGATGAGTTTGTTGTCGTTTTCAATTCTGTATAAACTATGGTAGGCAAAAAAATACCAAAAATAAAATATACCTGCGGAGATTTTTTTCGCCGTTTGTTATCCGATCAGAGGAATCTCATATGAAACAATAGTAGATTTATAAAAGTGACATTCGGCAAACGAAACTGTCGTTGCTTTAGTCGAAAAACTTATTTTTTTTTTCTTACGCTTGTAGAAATAACATATCTACTACCGAGTTAGCTAACAGGAGTAGTCCACATCGGCCAAAAGAACATAATCAATTAGTTTCAAGATAAAGGCCTATCTACTATCTTTGAGTACAGGATACACGTATATGAGAAAGTAATTCTACGCTACGAGTACTTTTATAACTAATCTGTACTAATATTATACATATGAAAATTTACGAAGATATTTGGATGTTTGTTATTCAATCCCGTATAAACTTAATCGATTTAGACACCTATATGCCGTGATTTTCCGTTTCCACGCGAACAAAACCCGTGAGTAAAAAGCTAGTATACGAATGAAATATAAAATCACATCGTGGGCGTTTTTATATTTACGGATGTTACCGAAATTATTACATAAATTACGATATTTCCTTTTTTTTTCTTTATCAATTCCGTCTTTTTTTATCAGTTTAGTGACCGGCAGTCTCTACGCCGCCGGAACTAGAAAACTTGATATATTATGCAATAACGGTAGAGTTCATAGAACAGCGGAAGTATTTAAACTTCTGTTATTATGGACTTGAAATTGACGAAGGCCATATTTTCTTTTTTATTTTAAAAACAAAACACGTCGGTGGTATGTATCATCTTCGGATTAGGCTTGAGTTGATGTATAGGTATACATTTATTTATTGATTTAGCCAAACTTATCACTAGCATTACAGGCTCTTACAACCTAATGCGCTAGTCTAAACATTTTACTATAGCATATAATTTTTGTTACATATTATAAATAATGCCGCATTTGTAAATTCACACTGAGAACATATGAATATGTCTATATCCTCGTGTAGTAGGTTAAGTAGACTATAAAAAAAAATAGCAGCCATACTTATCACTAACATTACAGGCCCTTATGACCTAATGCGTTAGTGTAAACATTTTACTATATAATTTTTGTTACATATTATAAATAATGCCGCCTTTGTAAATTCACACTGAGAACATATGAATATGTCTATATCCTCGTGTAGTAGGTTAAGTAGACTATTACAAAAATGGCAACCAAACTTATCACTAACATTACAGGCCCTTATGACCTAATGCGGAAGTGTAAACATTTTACTATACCATTTTAATTATTGTAACATATTATAAATAATCCCGCCTATGTGAATTCACCCTGAGAACATAAAATACTTCCTCGAGTAGAAGGTTAAGTAGGCTATAAAAATAAAAATAAATTTAAATAAATTTTATTTGCAAATTGTATGATAGCCGTGGTAGCTCAGCAGCTAAGCGCTCGCTGTAAATTTCACAGTACGCGAGCAACCCCGGTTCGATCCCCGCCAGCAACAATAAAATTGTTAATTGCAATTTTACGTTTTGATTTACCACGTGCTTGGCGGTAAAGGAAAACATCTTGAGGAAATCGACATGTCTGAGAAATAAGAAAAAATATTTCGCCAACACGCATTGTGGCAGCGCGGCGCCCCAATGCGTGTTGCGCGCACATCGGTAGCGTGGGGTCTTTGACAATACTCTTCCCCGCCCAATGTAGAGGTAATACAAAAAATCTGCAAATAAAAATTTATTTGAGTTTTATTTAATTTTTTTATGGTAGAGTTTTCTGAAGTAAAGTTATTTCTATAGATTTGAATACTGATTCTGATTACAAACTTCACGGGAACCACTGGGTTTTTGTTACATGTTGACTACCCTCCAAGAAATAAGTTGAAAACGTACGGTGTAACAGCGTATGCGATATATAATTTGAGCGGCTGGTTTTTACACTTAGGCCCGTATTAATAAACGTTACTCAACGACGAACTCAAGTACGTAATCATTTGATACGCCCTCATTACGAAATCAGCATCTCAAGATCGTTGCTAATTAATAAACACATAAAAACAGTATCTCAAAACGCTGTACTTAAAAATACTGTTCTGTGACTTGCACTCATGTATACACACTTGAGAGTCGAGTTTCGTTTATTAATCAGTGTTGCACTCAGCTGATATCGTAGACCTAAACCGCATCTTGAGATATGTTTATTAATAAGATCATAACCTCAAGATTGTACTCAAGTGCGTGTGCTTGAGCTGAGTAACATTTATTAATACGGACCTAACACTTGCAATTTCTACTTAAAAAACGCTACCCCACACTAGAATTTTCTCCTGTATAATTGGGGCAGTTTACAAACATAAATTGCACAAGGACAAACATCCAGACTCGGAACAATTATTTACATTTTCCGTATGGTATATACGTGGTAGAGCCATGCTGCAGCTATAGTAATAGTATAGTTGTAGCACGAATGAGTGGGCTTGATCAGAGTATGACCAGGCTCTCACAGAATACCAGCTTAAAATAGCAGCTTTTTACTGACCATTTTTACTGAAAACGAGGCATTCCATCTTAGTCCTCACGGGTGACAACGCATCTGCATTTTGATTCTTTATTGAGGATAGATGTAGATGTCTATGGGTCACAGCAGCCACTTACCATAAGGTGGACTGTGTGTTCGTATGTCACCCTATCCTATAAAAAAATGGGAAAGCTAAACCACTGCGCCACGAAGCCGTTTTGCTTGAAGCTCACCCATTAGAACTTTAGATAAAACGTTGGTATAAGTTCATTCTCATTCTTCATCAGTCTGCAGTCGGCAGTCAACTGCTGGATATAGAGATATTTCCCGTTGTAGGGTGGATATACTTATTCATCACGCATGGCAGGCGATCGCATCATTCTTGTTGATCCCGATCAATAGACGAGATCAGAAGTGAGAGAACTATAAATACAGCTACGCAAAATATATCAGCTATTGATCCCACGATTGAAGCCAAAATTAGCCTTAATGACATTAAAGCAATTAAAAGTGAAGAAAACATTCTAATTTTCGCAATGCTTTTAGGTCTCTATAATATGTTTTATTTAATAGTTCTTCCTATATTAAGTACTAGCTGTTCCCCGCGACTTCGCCTGCGTGGAATTTTTTTGCGCGGAACCCTAAAATAAAAGTAGCCTAAGTTACTCCTATAACATCAGCTATCTGCCAATGAAAGTTCCATCCAAATCAGTTCAAAGGTTTTCACGTGATGCGTGTTCACGCCAAAATAGCTTGCAGATGACAGATTTTTTTCAGACTTACTTAACATTTATCGTTATGTTTTGGCCAATTTACACAATATTTTTATGAATTATAGCCTAATTATGTATTATTCTGATGTGTGAGCTATATTACTGTAAAGTTTCATTAAACTCCATTCAGTAGTTTTTGCGTGAAAGCGTAACAAACATCCATACATCCTCACAAACTTTCACATTTATAATATTAATAAGATTCCAAAATTTAGTTACAGATTAAAACAATAGTATAAGTTCACGGTTTTTATTTAATTTTTAGTGAGTTCTATATTATGGTTGTAGTACGAATGGGTCTTCTTGATCAGAGTATGACCAGGCTCTCACAGAATACCAGCTTAAAATAGCAGCTTTTTACTGACCATTTTTACTGAAAACGAGGCATTCCATCTTAGGCCTCACGGCTGACAACGCATCTGCATTTAAATTTGCAAACGAAGATAGATGTAGATGTCTATGGGTCACAGCAGCCACTTACCATTAGGTGGACTGTGTGTTCGTATGTCACCCTATCCTATAAAAAAATGGGAAAGCTAAACCACTGCGCCACGAAGCCGTTTTGCTTGAAGCACACCCATTATAATCTTTAGATAAAACATTGCTATAAGTTCATTCTCATTCTTCATCAGTCTGCAGTCAACTGCTGGATATAGAGATATTTCCCGTTGTAGGGTGGATATGCTTAATCATCACGCCTGGCAGGCGATCGCATCATTCTTGTTGATCCCGATCAATAGACGAGAGAACTATAAATACAGCTACGCAAAATATATCAGCTATTGATCCCATGATTGAAGCCAAAATGAGCCTTAATGACATTAAAGCAATTAAAAGTGAAGAAAACATTCTAATTTTCGCAATGCTTTTAGGTCTCTATAATATGTTTTATTTAATAGTTCTTCCTATATTAAGTACTAGCTGTTCCCCGCGACTTTGCCCGCGTGGAATTTTTTGCGCGGAACCCTAAAATAAAAGTAGCTTAAGTTACTCCTTATAACATCAGCTATCTGCCAATGAAAGTTCTATTCAAATCAGTTCAAATGTTTTCACGTGATGCGTGTTCACGCCAAAATAGCTTGCAGATGACAGATTTTTTTCAGACTTACTTAACATTTATCGTTATGTTTTGGCCAATTTACACAATATTTTTATGAATTATAGCCTAATTATGTATTATTCGAGTAAGCAAGACAATCCGCTTTCAAAAGTGGATATTTCGGATGTAGGCTTTTTGCCAGCGCACTTGCGTCATATACATTCACATTATCGTCACTTTATATATTGCCGTGTGGTGAATTGAGGCAAATTTCTGCTATTTCCATCTCACCGCTATGTTCCTCTTGAGAAAACAGTAAAGTAGGACGTTACGAAACTAAATTGTCTCATTTATGTATTTTGCCGTGTGGTGGCGAAGAGACTCCATCAATCCATTTTGTCCCGTGGGTGGAAATGGATGGTAAGTCCTATGTTCAGTAGTGGATTTTCAATTGGCTGTTACAGTAACAGTTACCTCATAATAGTATTTTGCAACGTTGTCACACTTTTAGATTTCAGAGTTTTCAAAATACAAAGTTACTTAGGGCGGCTTCGACCAAACTTACATAAGTTTTATCTTGCGAATAAAACCACTAACTGCTCTAGAGTTAGATTACTTTTCCTTTTACCAAATCTGACCCCCGGTTTAACTGTCTATCCGAGAGTAAATCGCTATACCGCCAAAATTCATGGAGTAACCCAGGTATCCCAGATTATTTTAATGACGGCCGCTACATTTTAACAGTTGTTTTCGTATGCTTTTTTAAGAGGGTCTATGTGGAATGGCAGAAAAATCTCATGGCTTCTAATAGATCGCGGTAAAAACATATCATTTACGTCAGACGTAAAATATCTAGACCGAAGATGGGCAGCAGAGTCAAAGGTGCGAAACGTCTAGTACTAAGATCCTCGATTCGAATACCAAGCTACCTGTACAGCAGATGATTTTTACGATAAGGCCGATTAACAAGAACTATAACCAACCAAATGCGAAGTATTGTAAAGAATAATGGTGGCCTGTTGACCTACTGGCGGTGTCACCCATTTGAAAAAGTCTGGCTATACAAAAAAAGCTCGATATTTAGGAATCACACGAGCTCACGGAAAGAAACCTATTGAACCGTGTACTCATTTGCGATTCTCTATTGAAACGTAATGAAACCGAACCATTTTTGAAAAGATTGATCACTGATGATGAAAAATGGATCACCTACGACAAGAACGTACGAAAAAGATCATTGTCAAAGGGTAGTCAAGCTCCACAGACTGTAGCGACACGCGAATAAACACGCAATAAGGTGATGCTGTGTGTATGGTGGGATTGGAAGGACATCGTTTATTATGAGCTTTTACCGCCGGGCAAAACCATCGATCCGGATCTCTACTACCAACAACTAATGAGACTCAAGCAAGAAATTGAAAAAAAATGGCCGGAATTGATCAACAGAAAAGGAGTGGTTTTTCATCATGATAACGGCAGACCACACACATATTTGGCCACTCAGCAAAAATTGAGAGAGCTTGGTTGGGAAGTGTTAATGCATCCAACATATAGTCTTGACCTTGCACCCCCAGATTTTCACCTGTTTCGGTTCTCTTCAGAATTATTTGGGTAGTGTTATGTTAACATCAAGCGAGGACTGTCAAAACTATTTGTCGCATTTTATTGATCAAAAATCCCAAGATTTCTACAGCAACGGGATTATGTCACTACCTACAAGATGGCAACAAGTTATCAACAAGTTTAATTACATTTATATAAGTAGTATATAAATGTAATTAAACTTTGAAAAAAATGTCTTGAATTTGTATATAAAATACGAAGAAACTTTTTGGGGAATTATTAACCGGACGAATAAATAATATATGGATGACTGTTAATGAGATACTTTAATACTAAACCGAGTGGTGTTAAATTATGTTTGCGAAAAATTTACTTAATTGGCGATAATTATGAATGACTAAAAATACGTAAAATTACCTACTAATTGTGGGAAAAAGTTATTCTAAGCTAGCAACTAAAATTTCAAGTGTCCGAATTAAATACTAAATTGGGCGAAAAAAATACTGAGTGGGCCCTTGGGCCACGCTAAAGCCGCGTAAATTATAATAATATAAAATATAATGTTGAAAGAATTTAGCTTATTGATTTAAAAAATTCAAAAAGTATAAGTTAAAAGTAGTTTTGACTAACATTCTTAGTCAACATAGGCTTATAATTATTGTTTCCTAAATTAGTCTAGTAAGATAGTTATATTACTAGATCGTGCTCATATCATCTCGATGAAATTTGTTCGCTTAAGAATTATTATACTGATCGTTTTGAAACTCGTAACTCAAATTCATATTTTCAAGCCGCCGTTTTCAATATTTGTGTTCGCCCTCAGTCTTTCTCCCATTTAGTATTTCAGTGCGCCATAATCAGTATTTTGACACCCTTAATTTGAATTTATATTCAGTCGTTTAAATATCACCCAAACTTTTTCTCTGACCTTTTAAATACATAAAACCTATTCAATCATATAAAGATTTCAGTTATCATAACGTTACTTTAAATCAATATTGTAGAAGTATAGTCTTTCGGTAAAAAACACCTAAATCTAATAAATTTTTTGAATTTATTTAATTTGTATATAAAATACGAAGAAACTTTTCCCCCGGCCTTTTATATACAATAGCCAACTAAAATGTTATACTATTGTTAAACATAAACACTAAATCAAATAAAAATTATTTGTTTAAGCATTTATTTATTTAGCATCATGCTTAAAATATATTAAGTATTACTGAAGTTCGTCTATATCGGCAAGATGGAAGTCAACTTACCTACAGTTGTTTTATTTTTAAATGTAAATATTATGCGGCCATTAATAATAATAAAGAAAATATTCTTTAAAACTATTGAATTTTATAGTTAGTTTAGTACAATGCAGTTTGCACTGAATTACTTATATTGAATATATATTTACCACGGCAAACAAATTTATCCCATGTAGTAGCGGTGTATGTATACTCGCTACTCCATACCGTTCGGAGGTGTCGTAAGAAGCGACAGAGGGAAACAAACCAGCATATGGGCAGCAGCGACATCCTTATTACATAGTTGGTATGCTTGGCAGGCGGGCACGGTTTTTTATAATTTTGAGTTGATACCAGGAAGGTGACGCTTGCACCACATAGGGACAAAATGCTGTACATAATTAATATTAATAAATTACATAAGAATTAAAACAAACTAAAACAACGGCAATGATCATATGCTATGATGGTCCTCGTGAGAATACTATGTCATGATCATGAAATTATTGTATTTAATATATCTGCAAAATTTCAGATTATTCAGACGTCCGGAAATGGGTTAAAAATGTGTTATAAAATTTTATTACATTAATTCTTGCGAGCATACATACATACATATTTACATACATAGGTACATACAGGTCAAGCTGATAAAAGTCTTTAAAATCGATGATACCGATTTCTTCATCACGTACGGCCAAATTCAAAGAACAGTTAATTTACAAAAATCGTCACTCATGGATACGGTTTGCTCTTTTTAATATTCCACGCCGACTCTTTCGAACATTTTTTTTAATCTTTCACGTCAGCTACTTAATGAGGTCTGTACAATCCCAATAAGGGTCCGGTTAATTATGTTTTTAGATTTCGTAATCATTGCATTTTATTTTTAAAATATAAAAACACTGCTCTGTGTATATGGATACCTGGATATGACAACGACGTAAATAATCTTAACGATAAGTTAAAGATAATATTTATATATGCATAAGAGATATATCTATATCTATATCTGTTGGAAGTCACGAGATTTTTCTGGCTTATCCTTAAGGCATTGCACAAACGTAGACACTTTTTGTTACCGACACGGTACACCATCACATCACAGGAAACCGTAGTTGCTGTGTCCGGTAGCGGCAATCGGACACAGTCGCCGGTTGCTACATCTGGTCACTGGTAACAATTCGTTGCTTGTTTTCCGTCAGTTTCACGATGGATACGTCGACGTAGACGTTGTCGCTGTCCATATTTACAGGCCAATCAAGCACGTCAATGTCAGCGCCGTACAATTGTAAGGAATGTTGCTTGTGTCTTCAACTGACTACTTTTAGTTTCCAGTTACCTACACCGAACACTTTTAATTGGCGATCGGTATGTGTCAAGTGGAAGCAACTGGACAGAAAAAGTGTCTGCGTCTACACAGAGAACGGCTGATTTCATATTGATTATATGAAAATAAAATATTCACTGGTAGCTTGTATCCCACACAAGACACAAAAGTGTTTACGTTTGCGCAGCGCCTTAGCTGGCATCCATGACACTCGCGAGACGACACGGAGTTATAGATTTTTTGCGCCACCATCGCTGGACCACAATGATCGAAAACAAAGTGAAAATAACTTGTCTATGATATTTATGAGACTTTAATACTTGGGTGATGCGGGGTATAAAACTGAAATAATTTTAATACAAATCCTAAAGACAAATCCTTTAGACGTCCGATAGCGCAGAATCTCGATGAGATTTTCGTATTTACTGAACGGTGTGGGTTAACTCCCTTACTTTCGTGCTTGGCACCAGTGCAGTGTGCATTGTATTTATAACTGTAATGTTCTATCTAGTGACTTCTGATCACAGAAGAAATGTAATTAATAAAATGAAACGTTACTTTGCGAAAATTCATTATTATATGTAATAATATGTATAAGTACATCGAAAAGTGTCGTAAGTTTTTTTTTGTATAATTTATTATAAAAGAAGAGGAAAGAAAGTTATATCATTTAAAAGGTTACTGGCCAAAAATGTGCACGATTCATGTGTGTCTTTACGTTTACGTTTCTCATCATCATCATTACAACCCGTTGCAAGTCAGTTGCTGAACATAGGTCTCCTCCATAGATAAAGTGTGGTCCTGAGCCACCTGCTTCCTTATGGTCGTCACCTATTGAGGGGGAGTCGCCCAACACACTTTCTTACATACTGCACACTAAATAATGATAATTATATTATTAATAACTTAAACGCAAAAAAAGTATTTCTTCCAATACGGATAAATTTAAAATTAATCCAAGTATTTGCCTAGATTGCAGAAAAACTTTAGAAGAAACTATGGGTACTACGTTTTTTGCGCAAATACATCCTCGGAAACTATTTTAATGCGCTCATAGACAATATAATAGGGCATCCGTATTAGTTTCCCAAGATACCATATTTAGACCTCGTTCTATCGGTTGCTTTTTTATTTACACATTTTCTTTATCTTATCGAAGGTAAAGTTAAAGGCATATCAAAGATACAGCTAGCATAATAATAAAGGAGAATGAATAATGAAATCATCTTCCTGTTTATGAAAGCTCTGTTTGTTTATTACACTACTCCTAATAAGGATAAAAATGCGCTAACAGAATTTTTAATAAACAACTTTTAGAATTATACTTTTTCAATTATCATCATTATTATTACCATTAAACCCTAAGTCCACTACTGAACATAGACCTCCCCTAAGAATGCATCATTAGGAGGATATTTGACATAGTTGCTACGCTTGGTAGAAGGGTTGGCAACCGCAGTTTTTTATTTTCTAGTTGTCATTAGGAAGACGCTGCTGCCTCTTTTTGCTCTGTCGCGTCCTGCGACGCCCACGGGACGGTATGGGGTAGTAGATATTCTTACACCGTCACTACACGGTTGTTAAGAAAATTATAATGTCTTGATATTTTTTAAATGTTATAAGAATGTCCAAGCCAATTAATGATTGACCACTATGTAGCAAGTACAAAGAATACACTGAGCCTTCGTCGTTTGCACACATACTCACTTGAAATATAAAACTTCTTGTAGAATCTTTTCTAATCTGATAACATTAGCAAGAGACTCATACGTGGTAGAGCCATGCTGCAGCTATAGTAATAGTATAGTTGTAGCAAGAATGGGTCGGCTCTATCGGGGAAGGACCACGCTCTCACAGAATACCAGCGTAAAATAGCAGCTTGTTGCTGCTGTGTTTTGTATGGTGAGTGTAGAGAACTGGAGACCCTTTTTACTGGAAAAGAGGTATTCCATCTTAGTCCTCACGGATGTAGATGTATATGAGACACAGCAACCACTTACTATCAGGTGGACTGTGTGCTCGTTTGTCACCCTTACTCTATAAAAAAAAGACTCGGGAAATTACCTCAGCATGCCACGTTACTTCTTTAAATAGTTTAAATAGCAATTTAAAAAAATACCGAGTATTTTGTAAGAGCGTGGTCCGTGACCGGTCGAGCCGACCCATTCGTGCTACAACCATAATATAGCTGCAGCATGGTTCTACCGCGTACAAATGCGTGAGGATTGAATAAAACTAAAAGTATTAAGATGTTTAAACGGTATATATTGCTGTATTTCGATCCATCATTTTCATTTATATCAAGGTCTTAGAGTTTCGCGTCATCTACTCATAGAGGCTCGGTTTATGGTTCGATCAAGTTCACTCAGGTTCGACTAAGGTATTTAAACGAATTTTAAGTCATCTCTATTCGGATGTTCAGTTTATGGTTAAGAATCGCGACTGAATCCGAGTTAGTACATAATTTCTATAAAAACTTAATAAAACGTCGTCATAAGGTCCAAAATTGCGTAGCGCCCACGACGATTAAGACCGCTTAGAAATCCCTTAGAATCTTAAAATATTTTTAAAAAATTATTGATTTAAGTAATCAAAATAATGAGCAAGCAAATTACGAATATTGATGTTATGAATGTATTTGAGTGATTCCCAAGCATATAGATTAAGTAATTTCGTTGTAATTTCAACTATAGTGATTTTTTAGAGGTGTTTTCGCAAATAATTATGATCGAGTCAAAATTATACAATCATGTTTTTGAACAAGCAAATTCAAGATAAAGACATGAATTTACCTATATCAAAATTCCAGTTTCGTTAGTCGTGTCATAATCCTATACTATTCGATGAAAGGAGGTGCATTTTCTCGCGGTGTCGCCTTAAATCGAGTTCGGGAGGAAACGTTTGTAATTGGACGATTGGACGAACATGTTGTGCCGGCATCCCGATTTTCATTCTACATATTTCATACATTATACTAACTTATTCATTTACATAATATATATTGTATAATAGACGAAAGTTTATCGACCAAATTGGCGACATATTGAAGATGGATTAGATTAAGGGTACCCTTAACCGACGAGCATAATGCGTACGTATATGGATGTAAAGAATGCGAGAGAGGTATGTCAGAATCTTGCCAAATATAAGTCCATAGTCTCTGCCTACACCTCAGGGTGACAAGCGTGAGGGTTTATGTATTATGCATAATTATATTATAATTACATACAGAATTTCGAAAGAAACTATCACTTTGTATCCGAGACTAATGAACGCTTTCTGCTTATCTGATTTTTGTAATTCTTTCATTAAACCCTTGGCTACGTGCAGAGAAGCACGTAACCTCCTCCACCGTAGTGTTTACACTCGCCAATCGTGTTATTGTAATCTACACCCGCGTCTGCAATCTCACATGGGAAAATGGCTTCTAGGTACGAACGATAAGATGAAACAAAAGCGATAATTGAATTCCGCTTTGACGCGTTCAAAGCAACCGACCATCGCATTTCACATGGCGTGGAAAACGTGTAACTTGATGCAATCCAAGGGTTCAAATGTTGATTTCACTATTACGTACGTACCTAGTTGGTATTATTTATAATCTATATTGATTAAAAATAATTTAAGCTATTCTTTTCTAAAGGATACAAGAATTAAACCAATTTAAAAAACGTGGTAGTGACCCTTGTTACAGCTATATTGTGGTTGCAGCACGAATGGGTCGACTTAACTGGGTAAGGACTACTCTCTCACAAAAATAGCAGCTTAATGCTGTTGTGTTTCGTATGGTGAGGACAGGGAACCGGAGACCCTTTTTACTAGAAATGAGGCATTCCACCCTAGTCCTCAGGGGTGACAACACCTCTGCAATTTGATCCTCAACGTGGATAGATATAGATGTCAATGGGCCAACACTTACCATCAGGTGGACTGTGTGTTCATTTGTCACCTTTATTCTATAAAAAAAAACAAGAACACTAAGAACAGAAACAACTAAGGAACACAAGGGTGCACCAAAATATTTAAAAGGTGGAATTCGGGATACTAACCATTATTTGTAGTGCGTGTTGCGTCAGACTTTCTTTGTAGGTATGTTAATAAAGCCGGGGACAATATCGCCGTCAGATTGTGTAAACAAAATCGCTTGTTGCTGCTATCAATATAAATAGGAATTCAAATGATGTAAATATTTACTCTAAGATACAAGATATAGATACAAGTGCAAAACTTTTACAATAATTAAAAATAAATTTCTGTTATAACCTTTCAAAAGTTCGCTGAAGGAGGCCTATATCCCCATAGACAGCCTCATAAGGGGAATATTTGCCATAGTTGCCATGCTTAGCAGGCGGGTTGGCAATCGAAGTTATTTACCTGGTTCGTTTTCCTCTGTCGCCTCTTACGACATCCACGAGACGATATAGAAAATATTTTTACATCGCAACTACGCGGACGATAGCGTTTTCATTGTTTGCATCAATATCGACAACCACATGAATCATTGGCCGCTCTCCAGTTGAATACCTTGCCTAAAAGCATACATGAACGCGCGAAATCGTATGAGGAACTTGTAGAAACAAACACCACTTGTCCATAATCAGATCAATGCGTCAGAACGTCAGATAACGTATCGGTCGTTATCCTGATCAGAACAACACCCTCACGTGATTTAGATTGACACTAGTGACGCGTAGGACTGTTACTTAAATTTTGTATTTTTCTATATAAAACTAGAGTAAATAATTTCTGGGAAATTGCACTCCCCCTCCCCCCTCCCCCCAGTGCAAATTGCACCGATATTTCGTCTACTATTCAATTTAAAGAAATGATTAAAATTTCTATGCCTGCGCCTTTTTGAGACCTATTAGTACTTTCCTGTCAAAGAATCCATCTCAATAGGGGTCACTCTCACCCCTGTTTCCACCGCAAAGTAACCGCGCGTCCACTGCTCCAAATGTAATACATCAAAATTAATTTTTGTTTGTTCGTAATATATGCGCTGCCATACCGTTCATCAGATTGCGGTAAAACTTTGTCAACATATTACTTGCACTTCCGCGAAGGTTATAGGCATAGTACAATTAATTTACAGTAGGTGGCGCGCGTATCTTACCGACCAATATATTTGCAAGTAACAGTTAGTTAGTGATAAAATATATATTATATGAGATCTTAAAATTCAAAGCATTCTTACAAGATTTCTAAAGTAAACGCCAACCATGTAGCAACCGTATCGGCTTATCGGTAATGTAACTTACGTGTTAATTCTACTCAATATAGAGTACAGTGCCGTTCGGTCTCACGAACGAAACCGTTTTAGACGGCCAAGCACGATAATGCCCCAGTAATGTTTTACCCGCTTGAATGCGCAGCTTCGAGGTGCGGCAGACTCTTTTTTTGATCCAGTTCCTCTAATTCTACTAAAACAATTAACAATATTGCTTTTGTAGATTCTCTTGCCCCAAAAAATAATAAATACGTACTCATAAGTTTTCTTGTATTTAATATAATACAAGAACAGCAAGTATATTAACATACATACTTTTATTTTTACATATCATTCGATTTCATTAAATGTTTGGTATTCGGCTTTTACTTAAAAACAGGTGTGGCCGACAAGTAATGACTTCTGTGAAATTTCACGATCGCAATTTAAACTTTCATGTAGTTGAAATTGTATCAATACTGCACGAACACTGATGTAATTAAAAAGATTATTATAGTAAATAGTAGTCATATCCATCACCTCGAAATATCGAAAAAATCTTATAGATCCCGATAAATCATTATCTACTATTTATGCGAATTGTAAGATATCCAGACCGACGCGTCAAAGGCGTCAACGTTTAGTCTACTAACGCTTGACTGCAACGATAATTAATTCACCAGCCAATCGTGGCGATTACGAAAAATCGTTTCTACAACGGAGAGTCTCATGTCGAGCAGGAATCAACGAGTCGGTAGAAAAAAAAGACCCCAAAAATATTAAGGAAAAATTAGTTGAAGATATAGCTTCACACGAAGTAGGGCATTCTATTTGCACGTGATGTGATAGTTTTTCCTGATAATCTAAATTTTTATCAACCATTGTTTCACATGTGTTCTATGAATAGAGAATCACAGTTCAAACCTGCAATATTATATATCAACGTTACTGCAAAATGTAAGTTTAGTGGATTTCAGTGAGTTAGATTTTCTCCATTCAAAACTCGTTTATAAATAGAATAAAGAAGTAAATCTTTATCTGGGCGAGTTCTACAATCATGATGGATTACTTGATCGTAAATATTTCGTTTAATACAAAGTTTTCTATAATAATAAATGAATTGTATTTATAACCTACGCCTTTATAATATTGATTACATATTTACTTTAGCCTTTTTTACCGATATAAAGGAGGTACTCAATTCGACTGTATTTTTTTTATGTGTGTTACCTCATAACTTTTTCCTAGGTGAACCGATTTTGATGATTTTTTCTTATTTGAAAGCTGGTGCTTCTCATGTGGTCCCATATAAATTTTATCAAGGTCTGACCAGTAGTTTTTAGTTATCCTTAATAATTTATATTGAAGTCGGTTGTACAAAATTTTTAATTTTACCACTTGTTACTAACGTTAAAGAAATAACATCGACTAATATGGAACACCTCATAACATCTTTTACTCTCTTAACTCTTAAAACCGGAAGACATCAGTGAAATCACTGTTAATTATGATTACTGACATAGGTATGAGGGTGTTACTAACCCAGAGAAACTTCTAGGCAGAAAAGGAGTCCTACCAGCTAGTGAAAAATTAATTAGAAATTATGATGTCGTAACACATTAGGATAGATAGAAAGAACGAAATTCCTTATAACACAGCGGAACCCTTGAAATAAATATATCTTAAGAATATTAAATACTAAAGGAGAAACCTCTGCGATGATAAAAGTAGTCGCATTTACCGCTTCCTACCAAGGAAATTAAAAAAAAATCCCGTGTAGTGGCGGGTTAGAATACCCACTACCCCATATCTTCCCGTGGGTGTCGTAAGAGGCGACAGAGGGAAACTGAGGCAGAAGATGGACAGCAGCATCTTTCTGATCACAGCAAATAACAATAAAAAAATTGCGGTTGCCAACCCGCTCGCCAAGCGTGGCAACTACGGCAATATACCCCCCAATGAAGAAAGTTACGAAGAGACGGCCCCCAGTCCCCGGCGGCCCCGCTATTCCTGGCTACGGTGGCGACCATGGTAACGGCAGGGCAGGGGGTGCTAAGAATCTCCGGTGGAGGTTCGGTTGCCACCTACGACGACTCGACCTGGCAACTTATAACGCACGCACTCTGAGGACTGACGAGAAGATCCTGGAGCTGTAAGAAGAGATAGACAAGTTGCGCTGGAATAATATAGGATTATCCGAGGTCCGAAGAGAGGGGGAGGACACGGTAATCCTCGAATCCGGCAACTTGTTCTATCACCGGGAGGGCGACCATCTGTCCCAAGGAGGTGTCGGATTTATCGTCCACAAGTCTCTCGTTAACAACGTTGTAAAGATTGGGAGTGTGTCGACGAGGGTTGCGTACCTTATACTCAGAATCACCAAACGGTATTCGCTAAAGGTCATACAGGTTTACGCACCAACCTCGGCACACCCCGATGAGGAGGTAGAGAAAATGTATGAGGATATTTCTAGAGCTATGCATTCTTCCAAAACCCACTATACGGTGTTAATGGGAGACTTCAACGCAAAGCTAGGCATAAGAGAGAACGGTGAGCTGAAAGTAGGGAAATTCGGATTAGGGCAACGGAACCCAAGGGGCCAGCAGCTGGCCGACTTCATGGAGAGAGAGGGACTTTTTATGATGAACTCTTTCTTCCAGAAGCGGCCCCACAGGAAGTGGACCTGGTCGGTTCGACAAAAAATGAGATTGACTTCATTATGACGACCAGACGACAACTGTTCAGTGATGTCTCTGTGATCGCGAGGGTGAAAACTGGTAGCGATCACCGAATGGTTAGAGGCACACTGAACCTAAACGTTAAGTTGGAGAGGTGTCGTCTAATGAAGTCAACGCTCCGTCCCCCTCGTGCTCTAATCCAAAGTCCCGAAACCTTTCAGCTCGAGTTACAAAACAGTTTTCAGTGCCTAGAAGATTGCAATGCAGTGGACGATATGAATGACAAGCACGTGGAAACTATCAATGCGGTTGGAACTAAGTTTTGTAAGACCCACCGCAGAAGAACACAAAAACTCTCCGATCACACTCTTAATCTCATGGCTGTTAGACGGGAAATGAAGCTGCAATATTCAGTCGATTTGATAGCAACTTTAATACTGCTCGTATTGAAGAAGCGATCGAGCGGAACCAGGGCTCAAAGTCTGTCTGTCTGCCAGAAAGAGCCAACTGTCGAAGCTGAAGACCGAGTGTGGCAGCGTCGTTTCCGGGACACCTGAGATTTCGAGTGAGATTGAGAGGTTCTATGGGCAGCTGTACACATCATCGTTGGAGCCAGACGCAAGTGTGAGTAACGATCCAAGAGCAAGTCTTATCCGACACTATTACGATGATATTCCGGACGTCAGTCTGAGCGAGATTAGAATGGCTCTCCAGCACCTTAAAAACGGCAAGGCCCCAGGCGAGGATGGAATTACAGCGGAGCTTCTGAAAGCGGGTGGAAAACCGGTACTTGAAGTCCTTCAGAAGCTCTTTAATTCCGTTCTCCATGGTGGCACTACACCGGAGGCGTGGAGCAGAAGTGCGGTGCTCTTGTTCTTTAAGAAAGGCGACAACGCTCTCTTGAAGAACTACAGACCTATTTCCCTTCTGAGCCGCGTCTACGTGCTGTTTTCGAGGGTCATTACGAATCGTCTCGCATGCAGACTCGACGACTTCCAGCCTCCCGAACAAGCCGGTTTCCGAAAAGGCTTTAGCACCATAGACCACATACATACCCTTCGGCAAATTGTACAGAAGTCCGAAGAGTACAATTTGCCACTATGTCTGGCGTATGTGGACTATGAGAAAGCCTTTGATTCCGTCGAAATTTGGGCGGTGCTGCAGTCCCTTCAGCGGTGCCAAGTTGACTGTCGGTATATCGAGGTGCTGAAGTGTTTGTACAGTAGGGCTACGATGGCTATCCGAGTACAGAACCAGAGTACGAAACCTATCCAACTGCAGAGAGGTGTAAGACAGGGTGACGTTATATCCCCGAAACTCTTCACCGCTGCATTGGAAGACGTTTTCAAGCTACTGGACTGGAAAGGATACGGTATTAACATCAACGGCGAGTACATCACTCACCTTCGATTTGCCGACGATATAGTCCTTATGGCAGAATCGCTGGAGGACCTAAGCATTATGCTCAATGACCTCAATAGTGTCTCCCAACGGATAGATCTTAAGATGAACATGGACAAAACAAAGATCATGTTTAATGTCCATGTCACACCTATGCCGGTAGTTGTTGGGAGCACTAAGCTCGAAGTTGTTGACGAGTATGTTTACCTGGGACAAATAGTCCGACTAGGTAAGTCCAACTTCGACCGAGAGGTCAATCGACGGATTCAACTCAGCTGGGCAGAGTTCGGGAAATTACGGCACATCTTCTCGTCAGGTATACCTCAAAACTTGAAAACTAGACTGTACAACCAGTGCGTGTTGCCAGTGATGACCTATGGAACTGAGACGTGGTCCTTCACTGCTGGCCGTATGAGGAAGCTCAAGGTCGCTCAGCGAGCTATGGAGAGGGCTATGCTCGGGGTTTCTCTGCGTGATAAACTTAGAAACGAGGATATCCGCAGTAGAACCAGAGTGACCGACATAGCCCAACGGATTAGTAAGCTGAAGTGGCAATGGGCCGGCCATATAGCTCGAAGAACCGATAACCGATGGGGAAAAAAGGTTCTCGAGTGGCGGCCTCGTACCGGCGGACGAAGTGTAGGGCGTCCCCAACTAGATGGAGTGACGACCTGGTAAGACATGCAGGAAGTCGATGGATACAGGTGGCTCAGGACCGTTCTTTGTGGCATTCCTTGGGGGAGGCCTATGTTCAGCAGTGGACTTGTGATGGGCTGTAATGATGATGAAATGATGAACCAAGGAAATGCAAATACAAGGTCATTACACATAAATTATAATTTACACGTCGGATTTCTGTGTCACAATAAGCTTGACGACGCGATTACACGCTGCCGCTTGCATAATAGAGGCGTTCCCCTTACGGTTTAAACAAGTGTATAATGTACATTGTAACGTCGAATGTCTCCACCTTAAGGATTCCCGTCACAGTTGCATAGCGAAGGTTAATGGGAATCACTATTATACATACAAATAAGTTTCACACGCTTTTTTACTTCCATGGTGTCTAAGTAGCAACATGTCATCCATACTAAAGATTTAAAATTACTGTGAAAGTTATATTACGAGTATACATACATTAATTCTCACGTCTGTCACACAGAGGGGTAGGCAGAGACTACGAACTTCCATGTAGCACGATTTCGATACACCTTTCTCGCCTCCTACACATCTATATAATATCTAATCATATATGCTTTCAATGCATCGCCAATTTGGTCGTTAAGCTTGCGTCTAGGGTAGCTCTTGCGACTCTGCCACTCACTTCTGCACCATAAATCTGCTTTATTACTCTTTCCACATTCTTTTACGTGACCAAACTACCGAATTATTCTTTTCTAAATACTGGTCACATCTTGCAAACCACTCTTTTCTCTTATCACACAATTCCTCACCCTAAAATTCAGAGGTACCCCTAATGTCTTCCAGACCGAATTCCGGTCACGGCAGTCAGTCTAACGGAGACTAGTCATCTGCGAAGGACAGAATTATAGTGCTCAAGTGTATGCGCAAGCACAGGTGCCCTCTTTATTCCCTTACTCTTATAGTCCGATGGGACGGGAATCCGACACGAGCGGAGAGAGTCACCCCTAACATATTTCATAATGAACGCATTTCTAAAAAATTAAGTTTTCTCTAATGCTTCTTCTGCCACCAGCTTTCACTACCAAACATTAAGGTTTAAGGGCTAAGACTAACACAGCATTGTGAATTGTCGTACGTGCCTTCTTTTACACATTTTAACTTTTCACAATCGAGGGCAGATCCCCATTCACTCAGTGTCCTGCATATAAGTTAGTAATAAAACAGCGTGTAATTATGACTAACTGACGCACTGCCTCGTTGGTATAGTGGTCGTAAGCGCGACTGCTGATCATGAAGTCCCGGGTTCGAACCCCGGGTGGGGCCAAAATAAGTTATTGGGTTTTTCTGTAACAAAATTCTCACTAGCAGCCCGGAGTCACGATATTGGCGCTGTTTCAACCCCGCGCCTCGGAGAACACGTAAATCCGTTGATTGTGCGTCTGATCTCTCTCCGGTAGTGTTCGATTGCAGTCCCATCGGACTTTAAGGGTGAGGGAATAGAGAGTGCACCTGTTTGCACACACGTATGCACTATAGTCTTGACCTGTGCTGAAGGCTACTCTCAGTTGAGACTGGCCGCCGTGACAGAGATTTGGTCTGAATGTATTGTATGCCTTTGTAGAGCCTTGGTAGCTCAAAATTTAGCGCTCACCATAAATTTCATAGTACGTAGGCAAACTAAGTTTAATCACCGCCAGCACCAAGTAAATTAATAATTAACTTGCACTTGTTTAAGTAACAAAATATTTTGAGACGTACTGGAGCAGCGTGGTGGTGGACAAACTATAACACTCTCAAGAACGAGAAGAAATCTGTTCCCAAGCGTATACTGGCTGAAACTTGAAACTTTATACACAGTTTAAAACATATGTTCTTTATAGACATTTTTAAACGATCTCAACTACAACTACAAAGAATTTTAAAAAAGTAAATAATTTTAATTAGCACCGTATAGGAAATACTCAAGCTGAAAATATTTTTTATGTTATATGTCAGTCTCATAGAAACTTTACCTTTGAACAATAAAAAAAAAACAAAGCAAATAAAAAAATCGACAATCTTAAAAACTGTTGTCTATGAATAGCCAAATCATAATTTTTTTTTTAATAGAATAAGGGTGACAAACGAGCACACAGTCCACCTGATGGTAAGTGGCTGCTGCGGCCCATAGACATCTACATCTGTCCTCGATTACAAATCAAAACGCAGATGCGTTGTCACCCGTGAGGGCTAAGATGGAATGCCTCGTTTCCAGTAAAAAGGGTCTCCGGTTCTCTACACTCACCATACGAAACACAGCAGCGTTAAACTGCTCTATTTCACGTTGGTATTCTGTGAGAGCGTGGTCCTTCCCCGGTCGAGCCGACCCATTCGTGCTACAACTATACTACTAATATAGCTGCAGCATGGCTCTACCACGTAAAAAAAAGCTTGGTCAGATACGAGTACATACTAATATCACAACTAATATTACGGTTATAAATATAAAATAAAATATTGGAATAGTGATGTTTTCTAGTGTTTGAAAAACTATCCATAAATTTCTTGCAAGTAATAACAATAAAAAGCAAGCAGTTATATAGACATGAATAACAATATATTTATTTTCTCCGATTGTCAGACGCGTATTGCAGAACGAAATGGTATAAATTTATAGAAGTTATAACAAACTTTTTACTTTAATTGTATAATGAATGTTTTATGCCAAAATAAATAAACATTGAATAAAACTAATTTTACGAATTTTATCGCGTTTAATTTTACTATTTTGATTCCCGACGTTTCTGGTGCTTTATAGCACCCATGGTCACGGGGGGGACTGAGGTGTTTGACGTCCCAGTGTCATAGTTAGCCCGGCTACCTTCAGTTTTTTGAATATTAATTTTTGGTTCGATCTACGCAGAATGAGCTTACAGTATCTTGAAGTCTAGCAGTGGTATACTTGGGTTTGGATTTAATTTTGTTAATTATTTATAATTGGTTCAATTAAAAATTTTGTACAACCGACTTCAACATAAATATAATTTATAGTTGATTTTTTAAAACCGCTGAACAACCTTTGACAGTGGTAGAGCCACACGGCAGCTTTTGCTGTCGCACGGATGGGCCGGCTCGAACCGGGGTGGTACCACGACCTCACAGAATACCAGCGTGAAGTAGAAGTTTACTTCTGCATTTCGGTGAGTGCAGGTGGCCGGAGGCCCAATTCTCTCCCATCAACATGGTAGCGGAATTAAACGGAAGATTACCCCAGGAGGGTACCAGCATCCCTGGAGAATCCCTCGCTGAGCATCCACGCGCAAGCTACCCTACTTTTTCAGAGCGTGGGTGCTCAGGCTGCCCCGCGTATTCTGGGAGGGGGGGGGGACGAAATTCCGCTCAAGATGAAACCTGCGGGGCAGGTGCAAGCGGAGCAATAAGACAAAGGCAACCCCTGCCACGCTTTCCGTGAATTTCTGCAATATCAGGGGACTTCATTCAAACCTTAACGCCGTCCACTACCAACTGGAGACGGCAAAGTCGGCCTTGCTCTTTCTAACCGAGACACAGGTGTCCTCTCCGGCTTATACTTCGTATCTTTCCCACCCGGGGTACGGGTTCCTATATAGGTCCCATAGCGGTAATGCCGACACAGACCGACTCATCGACCACGCCCAAATGGCTGCCGACTCCGTGCTACAACAGGTCCCATCCGCAGAGATCGTGATGCTCGGTGATTTTAACGTCCACCACGCTGAATGGCTTGGTTCCCGTTTAACTGATCATGCATGTAGATCTGTTTATGACTTTTCCTTGGCATATGGTCTGACACAACTGGTTACTTCGCCTACGCGGATCCCAGATGTGGAGGATCATGTACCTTCCCTGTTGGACCTTCTGCTGACCTCTCATCCGGACGGATATCAGGTCTCCGTCAGTATGCCGCCAGTATGGTTTCCGTCGAGGTCGCTCAGCTGGTGATCTTCTAGGTTACCTAACTTATAGATGGGCGGAGGCAGTGGAATCCAAGGGGGAGGCGTTGGCCGTTACTTTGGACATAGCGAAAGCCTTCGATCGGGTCTGGCGCAAAGCGCTTCTTTCGAAGCTCCCTTCCTATGGGCTTCCCGAGAAATTGTGAAAATGGATCACCAGTTTTCTTGCAGATCGGAGCATCAAGGTCGTAGTAGACGGTGCATGCTCCGATTACAAGCCCATTAACGCTGGTGTTCCACAAGGCTGCGTGCTATCACCAACGTTGTTTCTTCTGCATATCAATGATATGTTGCAAACCGGTAACATTCATTGCTATGCAGACGACAGCACTGGTGATGCTTTATACACCGGCCGTGCCAATATTTCTCGGGAAAACGTCGCCGAGTACCGGAACAAACTTGTGTCTGAAGTCGAGACTTTGTTGAAAAAAGTCTCGGATTGGGGGTGACTAAATCTAGTCCAGTTCAATCCCCAGAAGACACAAGTTTGCCTTGTTGCCTCAGCCAGTATTGGAATCCTCGGTGTCGACACATCGAGTGATGTGCAGTTTCGTGGTCACTTGGAAGAGAAGGCCAAATTGGCCTCTAAAAAGGTTGGCGTGCTCAGCAGAGCGGGACAGTATTTCATGCCGGCACACCGCCTGCAACTTTACAAGGCGCAGGTTCGGCCCCACATGGAATACTGTTCCCATCTCTGGGCAGGAGCTCCCCAGTGCCAGCTCCTTCCACTTGACCGCATCCAGCGCAAAGCGGTTCGAATCGTCGACGACCGAGTTCTTTCCGATCGGCTGGACTCACTGGCACTGCGTAGAGATGTTGCATCTATTTGCGAATTGTATCGCATCTATCATGGGGAGTGATTTGAGGAATTGTTCGGACTAATTCCAGCCGCTCAATTTCACCATCGCACATCGCGACAAAACTCACGATACCATCTATACCATCTGGATGATTGGCGGTCCACCACTGTGCGATTTAGAAGAAGTTTTCTTCCTCGCACAACTTCCTTGTTGAATCGATTACCACCAGCGATTTTTCCGCACCGATACGACTTAGGGACCTTCAAGAAAAGAGCCTACTCCTTTTTAAAAGGCCGGCATCGCGTCTGCAATTCCCCCGGTGTTGCAGTTGTTCATGGGCGGCGGTAGTCACTTACAATCAGGTTTGTGACGTTTGCCCCCTCTCCTATAAAAAAAAACCAATTTCGATAAAATTTAAAATGGGACCACCTCGGTTCAGGCATCTTCGAGTAATCGGTGAACATACATAAAAAAAAACAAAGATTCCGACGAATTGTAAACCTCCTCATTTTTGAAGTCGGTTGAAAATCATTTTTAAAGAATCGCAATAACGAAAATTATGTTTCAAAAAAACTATTGATCGGCGAAATTTACGTATTACATTGTAACGTAATTTTATTTTTACAAGTGGTGGAGCCACGCTGCATCTACGCCAGGGAAGGACCACACTCTCACAGAATACCAGCGTAAAATAGTAGCTTTATGCTATGTTTCGTATAGTGAATGTAGAGAACCGGAGACCCTTTTTACTGGACACGAGGCATTCCATCTTAGTCCTCAATGGTGACGACGCATCCGAATTTTAATTCTTAATTAAGGATAGATGTAGATGTCTATCGGATATAGCATCCACTTAGCATCAGGTGGATTGTGTGCTCGTTTGTCAACCATATACTATAAAAAATGTTGTTAATTTATTATACACGAGTGCTCTATTGCAAACAACAGTTACGCTGTTAGAAAATTCCATCGCTTGCAACGTGACAAACCCACAACCCACAATGACATTGTTGGCAAAGTCTGCAACACGTGTTCCCGCCTTTTATAATCTGCATACGTCTATGCTTCACCGCGTTTACATTTGTTGCATTTGTTGGGGTGGGTGACGTACTGCATATTTGAAGACGTTACACAATTTACTTGAACATACTCTCGTTTATTTTGTTTTCATTCATTAATATTAATTATGCGTAGTTTTAACAAAAGCAGGCTGAATATTCATTAGGAAAATTCAAAGCAGTTTACACTTCCTTGTCTTTTGTTTTATGAACTGTCCTCTCGACTTTATTCTCATAAAGTGTAACATGACATAATATAGTTATTGCATTCAAATCTATCTATGATAATAAGACTACAAAATGGTCGGTTCTTATATTAAATTGATAGTTAATAGCAGGTGGTTGTAATATAAATTAATTACGATAAAATTAATAAAATTTCATTTTGATGTACGTATAGTATAAACGTAACTATAGGCAATCGTAATACTACCCAATTATGATGTATTAATCAATATTATTACGATATTGGTTAATACTGAGTAGTATTACAGTTTAACTAGGAACTTTTTCTGCTGTAGATGATGACAGTCAGCTATCTGTCATCATCTACAGCAAAAAATAACAATAAAAATTTGAGTTTTTAGAATCATGTTGGTGTAAAGAGGAATATTTTCCAATGTAACCTGTAAACGTTGCAGTTGATATTGGCAATACCTATTGACCGATTGACGAGGTTTTGGCGACTGAATGCGGAAAATCCATTCAACTTTAGCATTTTTCAATGAATTCTCCGCCCAAAAACAAACAAAACCAGCAGCAACGTCATTTTTTAACTCAGTTCAACGTTTACGTTTGATATCGTTGTATTGTGAAAATGTCATTATCAATTTTGTAAGCCAATGTCTTTTGCACAATGTCTTTTTATTAACTCGATCTGTATGCATAAAGGAATGCATTTATTAACAATGAGAAATTTAGCACGGTATTAAAAAACAAAAATGTACCTGTTTTTGTAACGTTTTCTTGTAACGTTTTACTGTCGGGGTTGCACGAGTATACTATTATTTAACCTACTTATGTAAAATATAAAATACAAGTGGTAAAATAAAAAAAATTGTACAACCGACTTCAATATAAATATAATTTATTGTTGATTTTTTAAAAACCGCTCGACCGATTTCGATAAAAATTAAATGGTACCACTTGGGAAGTATACCATTTGAAACAAGAAAGAATTTTCCAAATCGGTTCAGGCGTCTTCGAGTAATCGGTGTAGATACATACATTAAAAAAAGATTGCGACGAATTGTAAACCTCTCCTCCTTTTTGAAGTCGGTTGAAAAGAAGAATGATATGTCGTAAGGAAGTTTCACTTCGTACGTGTGTACACAATTACACGCACGATTTTCTTTTGTTATGCTGATTAACTTTATTAAGTGACATTCATTACCTATAAATCTATTCCTTTTGCCTTTTCAATTTTGATTAAGAATATTATATAATTATATCATTTTCCTTTCTAATAATGTCATAAAAGAATAACTACGAAGTTTCTTTCGCCGTTTCTTTTTCGGACAGTGAAACCACATTTCGTAACGGTAGTAGATTAAAACATTTGTTTGACTTTCTTACGTCGAAAAATAAAGTTTTCATGTCATGTCTATGTAATAGAATTTGATAATTCGGATTTCATACACTTAACGACTTCTGAATAATCTGAAATTTCTCAGACATATTAAGAACCGATGACAATGGTTATTTTATCACTCAAAGGCTAAGTATAGCCATTCAGCGAGGAAACGCAGCCAGCGTTCTTGGCACTATACCGCGGGGAGTAGGACTGTATGATAAATTAAGTTTTTAGTTTTAGTTTTTTGCTATGTATAATAGTTTTTTAATATTGTATATATTATATATTTCAATGTAATGTAAATAACTGTTATCAAATTAAAAAAAAATTAATGACTTCATGAATATGATCTAGTATTTTCAATAAGAGAACCGTGTTAGCTTAGGGGCTAAGCGCTCGCTGTAAATTTCACAGTACGCGAGCAACCCGAGCTCGGTCCCCGCCAGCACCAATGAAATTGTTAATTATAATTTTAAGTGCAGCTTTACCACGTACTTCGCGGTGAAGTAAAACATCGTGAGGAAACCTGCATGTCTGAGAAATAAGAAAACAAGTGGTAAAATTAATAATTTTGTACAACCGACTTCAATATAAATTAATAAGTATAACTCAAAAACTACTGGTCAGATTATATGGGACCACATGAGAAGCACCAGCTTTCAAATAAAAAAAGAATCATCGAAATCGGTTTACCTAGAAAAAAGTTATGAGGTAACACATAAAAAAACATGCAGCCAATTGAGTACCTCCTACTTTTGAAGTCTGTTAAAAAATTCGAAGACATCTGAAGTTTGCCAACACGCATTGGGGCAGCGCGGCGGACATTTCCTTGCGCTAAACCCTCTCAGAAATGAGAGGAGGCCTGTGCCCAGCTGTGGGACATGACTGTAGGCTGTAACTTTTATTTTCAATAGGATTATGACAGCTCAGTATCATGCCTGTTATTTACTATTAGAATTACCATTACAGCCTATCTACCAACAGATTGCCTCATATGGATATATTATAGTTGCCACGCTTGGCAAGCGGGATGGCAACCGCGTTTGTTAAAGTTTTCTAAAATTTCAATATTATTTAACACGCTTTTAATAACTTGACCTGTATGTACATATGTACGAATGTAATGGAATTTTATAGGTAATTCAGTTTTCACCCACTTCCGGACGTCTGAACAATCTAAAATTTCGCGGACCGATGATAATACAATAATTTCATGACTATGACCTAGTATTCTCACTAAAATTATCACAGCTCATCAATACGTGTTGTTTAAGCGTAGTAACATTATTTAATCTGTGGTTTAAGTTAGCTATTATTATTTAACATGCTTTTAATTGAACCAAACCAAAAGCAAACAACTCAACTTAATATATGAACACACACTAACGTACAGATATGCATCTAAAATTGCAACCATCAACAAGTGTATATGTGTGCGTGTAATGAATTTTTACGAGCGGATAAAGAAAGGAAGAAGAAGAAAGATGTGTGCGTGATTGCATGTCAAGAAGTTGAGCATGGTTTTCCGTCAATTGAAATGTACGCAACGCTCCGTCTTATTATCTTGGACTGAAGCCATGTCATGTCGCTTACAAACTCCATCTTTTATTCTATAATTGCATTTAAAGTATCTTTAGTTGCAAATGCAGTCCACACGGAATGAGGGCACGACGGTAATTTCTGAGAAATTTACTCGTACTAGTGTTCACTTTTAGGAGCATGTGTAGTCATTAACACATCCATACTCGTATAATTGTACATTGTACATGTTTAATACAATGCTAAATTATAGCCGTGTGCGTATTAATAACATTAACCTTCTCTTTCTCGCATCGACTTTCTATATTAACTTTTTGAATTCCAATAAATTTCACTCTGTATTTCGTACACGTGATTTAGAAATATGTGATTATTTTGTAATAATTTAAAAGAAAGTGACTTAATATTATTGAAATTATCTTAGATAATTATGAAAAATTTTATAGCATTAATAATTATTATATACTCGTATAATTAATGTAGTTTAATTAAATTCTGTTCATATCAAGCATTTTATCAAATAAAAACCCCCTAGTCAAACCCATTGTTCTCCGAAATAAATTAAAAATATTTTTTAAATTATTGAAATTGTGAAAAAATTTACTTCCATAGAGTATTTAAACGAATTAGCTGGTTTTTTACTATTCACAGATACTCAACATATTATATAAATAAGTTATAAAACCAGCACCTTGTCCTTATTACGAACTACATGAAAACTATTTAGATTTATTTAGTGCACAACGCGTTTAAAAAGTGTCAGTGTCCATTATCCAAAATTAACCTGAAAAGAAGATTTAAAGCCCCGATACAGGATGTGAAATTATTTTTTTAAAGTTGTCTAAATAATTACATTAAAAACTTTATCCTCGGTTTTTCCACCCTTAGTGGTGGAATATATAAGACTACTCCTGCACGGCTAACATGAGCTGGGGACAAAAAAATTTATCCCCCGATTATATCCAGTGACAAGAGATAAAATTATCTTGTCCTTATGCCAAAGCACGGCAACGGGGATAAGTATATCCCCATTTGACATAACGAGTAGACATATATACCCCGTCCGTAGAATGGAGCCAAATCAAAGATAAAAAAAATTGAAAATTTGACATTTGAAAGGGACAATTTTATCTTTGTTCATTGGACGTGTGTTGAAGTTTATATTCATACAAATAATCTATCTAAGTCTAAGTCTATCTCCCATTTTATCTACTGTTGATATTATATCCACCGGTGTGCCCATTTTCGAAGGGTGGATAAAACTAAGCGAGGGGATAATTTCTACTTTCCCCGGGATAAAATTGTCTCTTGCCCATGCTAGCCATGCTGAAGTATAATCTAATTAATCATCAAAATCGGTAAAAAATTTATGAAGATATCACATAACATGCCTACATAAAAATACATAAACTCATATGGAAAACCTTCTTTTTTTGTATAAGGCAATTTTTTTTAATAGAATAAGGATGACAAACGAGCACACAGTCCACCTGATGGTAAGTGGTTGCTGTGGTCCATAGACATCTACATCTATCTACGTTTGCGAATTTAAATGCAGATGCGTTGTCAGCCGTGAGGACTAAGATAGAATGCCTCTTTTCCAGTAAAAAGGGTCTCCAGTTCTCTACACTCACCATACGAAACACAGCAGCATTAAGCTGCTATTTTACGCTGGTTTTCTGTGAGAGCGTGTTCCTTCCCCGATCGAGCCGACCCATTCGTGCTACAACTATACTATTAATATAACTGCAGCATGGCTCTACCACGTAAAATTAACTAAAGTATAATTAAAAATTATATTATATCAACAAAGGTTATCAACGATATAATACTTTATGCATTTTATTCTTCAATATACACTTAATAAGTTACGATATTTCGCCATCAAGCTAATAATAAAATATAGTTAGAGTTTTGAACTTTCCAATAATACCAAAACAGTGGACGCTTAAAGACAGTGTAACGTCCACTATACAAGCTGTTTATAACGGTCCTCTAAATAACGCACTTAACACACCGCAATCTTAAAAGTATGCCTTTACATAAATATCTCTTCCAAGGAAACGCCTTAAGAAAAAAATATATAATTCAATCCATAATCTTATTTACTGTCCGACAAAGAGTTAATTTTCATTTAGCTGTTCGAATCGAAAGTCACTTTGCAAAGATCATATTATTAAAATAAATCTATATTTTCACTTGTATATTTTTTTATTTAGAAAGTCCTACTGATGAGCACAGCTCCTTTTTTGTGTTTATCAAAACACACCACAACTTCCTTACATGTATAAAAGTATTTTTGTAGTTACGTATATACGTAGTTACATATGATATTTTTACATATAGCTCACTTAGTGATTGCCAAGTACATGAAACGCTCTGTTAAGTCTAATGTATTATCCATCGGTGTCGCATTAAACGATTACGAATTGAACAATCGCTTGTTATAATGCAGTTTAAACTTTGTTTTTAAGCCATACATTATATTTTATTATGCATTAAAAAAAAGTTTTAATAAAATTTTATTTTACTACATGATAGAAGTGCGTCTGGGCAGGTTTTCTTTATAGGATAAAGGTGACAAACGATCACACAGTCCACCTGGTAAGTGGTTGGTGTGGTCCATAGACATCTACTTCTTCTTGATTACGAATCAAAATGCAGATGCGTTGTCACCTCTGAAGACTAAGATGGGATGCCTCGTTTAAAGTGAAAAGGTTCCAGTGAAAGGTATATATACATATTTCTCTTTTCTCTTTCCCTCTTATATATTTCTGGTGCCAAATAGCAGTGTCTGTACTGCTGTGTTCCGGTTTGAAGGGTAGCACAGAGGATAATTGCAGTCTGTGAGGCAGTCAATCTTATTTTTATTATAGGATAGGGTGACAAACGAGCACACAGTCCACCTGATGGTAAGTGGTTGCTGCGACCCATAGACATCTACACCTAACCTCAATAAAGAATCAAAATGCAGATGCGTGACAACGGTGACAACCCGTAAGGACTAAGATAGAATGCCTCTTTTCCAGTAAAAAGGGTCTCCGGTTTTTTTTTATAGGAGAGGGGGCAAACGAGCATGCGGTTCACCTGATGTTAAGTGACTACCGCCGCCCATGAACAACTGTAACACCAGGGGAATTGCAGATGCGTTGCCGGCCTTTTAAAAAGGAGTAGGCTCTTTTCTTGAAGGTCCCTAAGTCGTATCGGTCCGGAAAAATCGCTGGTGGTAATCGGTTCCACAAGGAAGTAGTGCGAGGAAGAAAACATCTTCTAAATCGCACAGTGGTGGACCGCCAATCATCCAGATGGTATGGATGGTATCGCGAGTTTTGTCGCGATGTGCGATGGTGAAATTGAGCGGCTGGAATTAGTCCGGTTCTCTGCACTCACCATACGAAACTCAGCAGCATTAAGCTGCTATTTTACGCTGGTATTCTGTGAGAGCATGGTCCTTCTCCGGTCGAGCCGACCCATTCGTGCTACAACTATATAGTTAATATAGCTGCAGCATGGCTCTACCACGTTTGGTTCTATGGTTCATTTAAACACTCACATACTGTATACAAGATCTTTAAAACATCCTGTTATTATGATACTCAGCTTAACTGATAAATAGGTAACAAGTTAATAGTTATTTAACTACGTACATACACTTAATAATATTGTCTTATAGTAAACTTTAATGTACCTATGATAAATGTATGGTTCATATAAACAATCATATATTCTATACAAGATTATTTATACATCCTGTTATTTTGATAATGAGCTTAACTGATAAATAGGAAACTAGGTAATATACATTTGTATATTTATTTGAACTTCGTACATACACTACTCGTATTATTATCTATTCTGTGCATATGTCACAGTCAAAATTCATAACCGGTCAAAACCACTTTTGACTGCAAAAATCGGGCAAAAATGGTTTTGACCGATGCCCTTAGTCAAAAACCGGATTGACTGATGTTTGTAGTCAAAAGTGGTTTTAACCAACGTTCTTAGTCAAAAGTGGTGTTGTCTGATTTAAACTTCAGACAAACGGTCAAAACTCGCAATATCAGTAACAGTAGGTTAAGGTGCGGCTGGGGTGGCCCTTGAGCCACCCTAAAGCCGCGTACATTATAATGATATAAAATATAATATTGAAGAAGTTGAACGTTTTAATTCCAGAAATTCAAAAAGTATAAGTCAAAAGAAGTTTTGACTAACATTCTTGGTCGAAACCTCTTTTAACTGATGTAATTTGGTCAAATTCACTATTACCCAGTATTTTTGCAGTTAAAAGTGGATTTGAACAACGGCCTTAGTCAAAACTACTTTTGACTGCAAAAATCAGTTAAAAGTGGTACTGAAAAACGTCCTTAGTCAAAACTACTTTTGCCTGATTTTTTACAGTCTAAAGTGGTTTTGACCGGTTATGACTTTTGACTGTAACACATACACTTAAAAAGATTGGCATAAAGCAAACTGTAATGTACCTGCTATATAGTAATTTGTTATTTACCACATTTTAAGCGGGGAAGGAAAACACCATAAACACCTGCATCTCTAAGAAATTTAAAAAAAAATGATTTCAAAGACATGTCAAGTTCGCCAAGACGCATTGGGGCAGCACAACGAACAATTCCTTGCCCTAAAATTCTCTCATCTCAGTAATGAGAGGACGTGCCCAGGAGTGGGAGGTATAAATTATATAGGCTGTAATACTTTAAGTTACCTAGTATATTCTACTGTTTATCTTTATCATCATCATCATCATCACAAGTCCACTGCTGAATATAGGCCTCCCCTAAGGAATGTCACAAAGCAGGCCCTGAGCCACCTGCATCCATCGACTTCCTCCAATCTTGCCAGGTCGTCACTCCATCTAGTGGCGGCCGCCCTAAGCTTCGCTTACCGGTAAGAGGTTGCTACTCGAGAACCTTTAATGATCTAGCCCGTAATTATTACATCTTAGTTCTCAGTGGCGACACCGCATCTGTTGCCTTCGTTTCAAGTTAGTTAAGCCGCGTTTAAAGTTGCAGGTGTCCATTAGCTGCAGTAGAACTTACCATCAGCTAGAGCACTAACAAGTTAGCGTATTTGCCTATGTTCTCGAATTATTAAGAGCTTGCAAGAAGTTTAGACATGTATTATAGTACTACTCACACACGTATATTCCAACACACACTCACCCACTCACACACTTACACCTACACCAACATACGCGCACACACATAACATAAGGGGAGGAACTGGTTCCTGAAACACAGTTACACTAGTTCAGGGGCCACGGAATCAATGAACTTATGTAAAAAGGTTGTTATTAAATAAATAAACACCTAAAATAAATAAATAAAACATATATTTTTATTGAAGTCTTCTGATCTAAGTATTTGTATGTACTACCTAAGTTTGGAAAATTTTTGTTCTGGCTTAAGTAAGTAAATGTTTCCAAGTACAGTAAAGAAAATAAAGTTCAAATTCAGACATGTTCTAATCTATTTTGGTCCCTGGTAAAATTTTCAGCATACCTCGGTAGTCAGAACATATAGGTACTTTTATTAATAAATTCTCAGACTGACTGGAATTTCAAAAAATTTTCTCCATTTACAATAGATCCTATTTAAAGTTGTTATTTATTTAAAACCCATAAGTAGATCTGCATTTTCAAATATAATGCAATACAGTTCACTTTATCAAGCTTTTCGGATGTTAAAAATCCCGTTGTACAAGTTGTCAATCTATTTAATTATTTCGATAAAATAACGGTTCCAATCCGGAAACCAGTTTCGTTCTCGGCTTTTATTCACTTATAGTCAAAGATTCAATCTTATTTATTTCATATTAGTTTAAAAGGATTATTGACAACCGAGCTCTTTAAACGTGTCTAATTAATATTTAGATTCATTGTTACAATGTCAATGAATTACAGTTCATTTTATTAGATAGATTTTATTTATTCGTTTTTTCGTTTAGCCTAAGTCCTTAACAAACCAGAGATGGGCGTGGAAACCTCCAAAATTGGGACAATTTCTGTAAATGTTGATCCCCGTTACCCATCGATTGATATTATTGTTTCAAACAAAGTTCTGGCAAAAATACTTATCTTCTTATTTTTCGACTACGATGTTGCAATGTTATCATATTTCGCGTTCTTGCTGTTTAAAGAAACGTTTTTTGCAACAAAATGGGTGTTACCATACAAGCTGAACATTAATAAACATAATACGTTTGCAAACTTTGATACCGAAATAAAATTTTAAATTAAAATCATACCGAATTCCGTTTTCTTTTTCGTCTGAAAAGAATATCAGCCAGCCAGCCTTTAGTGGACATACTAGTAAATTAATAATTAATTATTATCATAAACAAAAAAACTTTATCGGTGTTAGCATCTAGGGTTAAAGAAAAAAAAAGGGAAAGTTTTTTAATTATAGGGACAAACAAGCTAAAAGTCCACCTGATGGTATGAGGCTACTGACACTTTGAGACACCTACAACAAAGGCAAGTGTTCCGAACTTTTTATATGCGTAAATGCTCAACATAATTCATCCTTGTCCGGGTAGATAGTGTTGGACTCACACCGACTAAAAGTCTGTTCCACCTTCACGGAATATTGGCAGAGCATCGGGAACGCTTTCGCACACAATTCGCGTCTTATCAGCGCCGGCCGACCCATGGCGACCACTCCTTCCCCATTTTCGTTTCAATTAAAGCGCCCTCTCGGCCTCCAACTACACCTGCACAACGGACCGCTCCCGAGTTCGATACGAGGCAGCCATGGGACCAGGCTAAACGAGCACTCGGAAACACCAACCTTTCTGACCCCAGTAGTAGAGTTGGACGACAAAGTTTCGGCTGCGGAGGGTAGAGAAAGCGGCGCCTCGCTAACTGACACTCACCTCGCGACCAAGCGGGGACCTGTTCGGTGGAGGTACATAGTTTCAAAACCCTTAGCTACCACAACTGTTTGTACCACGTATCTTTTTATTTGTTTATTACGTGTAAGGTGATATTTTAACCAAGGTAACATATATATAGTTATTTATTTTTGTTAGCTAGTGTTATACCAGTTCACAAAGACACAGGTTGACTGTCGGAGAACGCCAACCGGCAATGGTTACCGAATAATACATGGTTATTTGTTGCCGTAATTTATAAATGTGAAACAAATAAAGAATAAATATTTATAAATATAATACGTGGTAGAGCCATGCTGCAGCTATATTAGTAGTATAGTTGTAGCACGAATGGATCAGCTCGACCGGGGAAGGACCACGCTCTCACAGAACACCAGCGTAAAATAGCAGCTTAACACTGCTGTGTTTCGTATGATGAGTGTAGAGAACCGGAGACCGATTTTACTGGAAAAGAGGCATTCCATCTTAGTCCTCACGGGTGACAACGCATCTGCATTTTGATTCTTTATTGAAGATAGATGTAGATGTCTATGGGTCACAGCAACCACTTACCATCAGGTGGACTGTGTGATCGTTTGTCACCTATCCTATAAAAAAATACTGCCGATTCAATCGACGCAATAAATTGTGGATAATGAAAGAACAAAACAAATTAATCTGGAAGTAAAACTTACCTACCGATTGTCGCCGATAAGGCAAAGTACGCGTAATAAAAGGAACCCGCGTTCATTCCGATAACCGCACTCGCCAGACCACATTCGATATACAGTTATTTTTTTTTTAAATCATAGCGTTCAAAATGTGAAATATGCCCAAATTAACGGTCTACAGACCAGCGTAAACTGTAATTGGCTTTGATATCAATTTATTAGTGCGGCACATTGACATTGCCATCTTGACCCTTAAGAAATGACTGATACATTTTCGATAATAACTTACGTAATAACAGCTCACAATTATTGTTTATATTATATCGGTATATACTTTTATATTGTTTATATTATATATTATATAGGCGTTTTCAAAACTTTTGACTTTGTTAAAATCTACAGATATGGTACGAGGTTTTCAGAGTCCCGTTCACAGGGCATGTTCTTCGGACATGAATACAGGACGCGTTGTAGAGTTGGAACTAGAGTTGGAGAAAGACTGGCATAACAAAAATCGTAAAATACAAATCATAGATAAAGTTAAATAACATATTAATAAATTTCAATTAAAGACAATTCTGAAGGAAAAAAAAATATTTTAAGTAGGTACCTATCTTTATATATATATAATTCTTCTGTCCGTGTTTATGTGACTGAACTCCTAAACGCCTGGACTGATTTTGTTGAAATTTAGTGTGTGTGATTAAGTTGATTCGAGAATAGTTTAGATTCACAATTGGACCCGGTAGGTAGCGCTGTTGTCGAGAGCCAGAAACCACCCGTGCGACGCCGGGGCGGATCGCTAGTTATGTATAATTTTGTTAATTTTTCATAATAATTGTAACATTTAAGTTGGTTTTAAATTAAACCAGTTTTTAAATGATAGGCCTATTTTCTCCCTATGAGTCCATCTAGTTCTAGTCTACTATGTTTTAGTAGAGTCAACATTTTTACAGGCCTTCCATTGCAGGCCATCCATTGCATCTTAGTCCTTAGAGTTGACGAAACATCGCCTTTTTTTGTTTTAATTTGCAGGTATCCTACATCATAAGCTACAGTAACTACTAACATACATGCGGAATGTTTGCTCAATTTAATGTTATAAAAATACGTAGGAACCAATGATTAATGACAAAAACGTCATAACGCAATATTTAGCAACAAATTATTGCACGGTTAAAACAGTACGAGCAGACGATAGCAGCGCGTGCGGCCTCGGACTGCATGGCATTACAAATTACAATGGCAATTGTAACATATCGCGATACACCACGAAATTTTATTAGTATGCAATGGTATGCAATTACTTCATTTACTTCCATCGTCTTCGAAACACTTAAAACAAATAAATTAATTTCAATCTCTCTGTCTGTTCCTCGGTCGGTTTTTTTTCTTTGTTTGCCTTAAATAACAAATTGTAACAACAACAACAACTGTTCCATAACTTTAAAAAACGAATTTTTTAAGGTCGAAATGTTATTTAGATATATTAAGCAGACAAAGGTCTTAAACATACTGTCTAGTCTGACGTGTATTTTGTTCACAAAATTCTTCACAATATGCCGATGAGTTACATTGCGATATTTTTGGGAGATTTCGAATACAGGCGTAACTCAGTGCTGCGCGGCTAAGCAGATAAAAATTTGAGATCTATATCACCAGCGAAGCACTTGTCACATCATTTTCACTAATAGTTCACAGGTAGTACATAGTTCATAGTTCAATATCTAGGTATTTAATACACAAAATAGCACCACTAATTCGTATTAAAACCAACTTCATACCATTATAAGGCAGCGATACGTAAGTCAAATTCCCGCCAAAAAACCTGTAACCTATTGTAGATAACACATGTTTTGGCAAGAACTTGACCGTCGGCGGATTGTTGCTACTGTTTTTTCGTTTAAATAATAGTTCTGATACTTACATATGGTAATTAATGCGATTTTGTGTATTACATGTCTGCGCATGTGAAATATACGACGAAACAAGTGCTACGATGTTGATATAAACCTTAAGTTATTAGGTGCCATTAGAACTTGAGATACTGTCCTCATCGACCGTCTGCTGGCTTAAGTTATCGTTGAAATCTCTTCAAGACTCCGCAATGTGATTCATATTGTGGGAAAATTTTTGAATAAAAGATTTTAAAGGTTAATTTTATATTACTTCACAATGGCAAAAGTACAACCGTAGGAGTCCATAACGAAAGTGAAAAAAAAACATACATAAAGAGTATGAGGGAGAACTTAGGATACAACGGATTAGCGTTGTTATACTTATTATAAGCCAGTGCTTTCCCGCTTACCTGGTGGAAAGTGGTGATGCTATCCTATTTGTAAATCGCACTGTAAAATACACTAGTATTAAAAGCCTATTTCACACTTGCCTCTCTATTTACTCTTGACTTATCATTATGTAATAGTTTGAAGTGAGTTTTAATACGTATAGGTATAAGTACCTAGTGTGATTTTTATATATATTTTTATAGATATTTTAAAGCGTTAGCTATTTCATTTAATCGATAATTTCTTATTACTTCACACTGGCTAAAGTCAAATAAAATCTTTCTATTATTAATATCGTAATATCGTTACATTTTTAATAACTGCTTCGTTTATCTAGTAGTTGTAAACGTGATTACTAATCATGAGGTCCTGGGTTCGAATCCCGGGTCGGGTCAAAGTCAGTCTTTAGATTTTTCTGTCAAGAAATTCTCATTAGCAGCCCGCAGTCAGGAGGTTGGCAGTGTTTCACCCTCCTCGCCTAGCTCACTGCCTTGGACATCACGTAAGTCCTGCGCCTCTTCTCTCTTCGGTCGTGTCGGTTTGCCGTCCCATAGGACTATGAGATAGAAGGAATAGAGAGTGCGCCTGAGCTTATGCACACACTAGGGCACTATACTCCTGTTCTGCGCAGATGGTTAGTCTCCGTTGAGACAGGCCGCCGTTACCGATATTCGGTCTGGAGGACATCATCATTATACATATTAAACAAACAAACAAATAAGTTAAGAAAGATAAATATTTCCATTGTTTTCGTTCTAGAGATAACTTTTACATTTACCTAAATATATTGACTTTATGGCGCCACGGAATACATGGTGATAAGGGCGTTGACGTATTAAGTAACCTCATATTATCAGTAATTTAACAGTATTATATTTAACAGTATTATATATATTTTATTATTAGTTTTATCCATTATAATCTATCAAAATTCTACTGCTTAACATAGGCCTCTCCCATTGATTGCCTTAGAGGCGGGATATTTGCCATAGTTGCCACGTTTGGCTGGCAGGTTGTCAAGTATTTTATTGAAACGAAGTTCCTTATCGCATGGTACGGACTTGGCGAATGGAGGCTAGGCGAAAAAAAGTGTAAGATGTTTCCGTCACGACCTTTTCTATAGTGTAAACGGCCTTGGGGGCTATAAGGAAGCGAGATGGAATAATATCCATCTCCTTCGCACTTTTTCTTATCTTGCCATTAAATAAATATTATTTTATTTTAAATGAAGCTTCATTTTAATAGACGCTCGTAGTTCATTTATTTGTATTTGTTAATCAATAATAATATACTACGAAAGGAACTTCGTTCCAACCGAGTGTTCCACGACACTCACGCATGTTTTTATTGTTGTTGGGTTGTTATGGCCGTTCCTCTCTTGCGCCTCTTACGATACCCACGGACTGATATTGATTGGTTTAGGTTTAGTTTCTTAGGCTGCCATTACTCGTCAATATAAAATAATATAATATACTTTTACTACATACATATACATAATAGCTTTTAGCATAAACACTCACGCCTGTCACCCAGAGGGGTAGGCAGAGACTACGGACTTCCATTTGGCACGATCCTGGCACACCTCTCTCGCCTCCTTTACATCCATATATCTACGCATACACGCTCGTCGGTTAAGGGTACTCTAATCTGGCCCATTTTCAATATATCGCCAATTTGGTCGATAAACCTTCGTCTAGGGCGTCCCTTTCCGACTCTGCCGTTCACTTCTGCAGCATAAATTTGCTTTGTCACTCTTTCTTCGTTCATTCTTTCTACATGACCAAACCACCGAAGCATTCCTTTCTTAATCCTGGTCACAACGTCATCTTGCAAACCACACTTTTCTCTTATCACACTATTTCTCACCCTGTCATTCAGATTCAGCCCTAGCATACTCCTTAATGACCGCATTTCTACAGCATTTATTCTACTCTCATGCTTCTTCTGCCAGACCCAACTTTCACTACCATACATTAAAGTAGGGACTAACACAGCATTATGAATTGCCAAACGTGCCTTTTTTGACACATTTTGACTCTTCATAATAGCGTGTAGAGCCCCATTCACTCTATTTCCTGCGTTCACTCGTCGTTCTATATCCTTATCATATCTACCATCCCTGCTAAATAAACATCCCAAATATACAAACTCATCCACTTGCTCAATCAACTCCTTCTATTCTTATTTCACATATCGTTTTACTTTCTTCTCTTTCAAAACCATTTTACTACATACACGGCAATATATCTTTATTTACGTACTAGCCGTTCCCCGCGACTTCGCCCGCGTAATTTAGGTTTTAGTATTGTTGCGCGGAACCCTAATTATTTTCTAAAATATAAGTAGCCTAAGTTACTCCTTATAACATGAGCTATCTACCAGTGAAAGTCCCGTCAAAATCTGTCCAGCTTTTTCGGAGATTAGCCGGAACATACAGACACACAGATCAAAATCGGTCCAGCTGTTTCGGAGATTAGCCGGAACAAACAGACACACAGACAGACAAACATTTTAAAATGGTTATTCATGTCTGTTAATGGTATGCAAATTTCACGTGGTAGAGCCATGCTGCAGCTATATTAGTAGTATAGTTGAAGTACGAATGGATTGGCTCGACCGGGGAAGACCACGCTCTCACTGAATACCAGCGTAAAATAGCTGCTAAATGCTGCTGTGTTTCGTATGGTGAGTGTAGAGAACCGGAGACCCCTTTTACTGGAACCGAGGCCTTCCATCTTAGTTCTCAGGGGTGACAACGCCTCTGCATTTTGATTCTTAATCGAGGATAAATGTAGATGTCTATGGGCTACAGCATCCACTTACCATCAGGCGGACTGTGTACTCGTTTGTCACTCTTATTCTATTAAAAAAAAACCGCATAAATTATTTCAGACGCCACTGATAGAGATTTAAAATGCAAAATGGCTATCTGTAATCATTCAAGATGCTTCACAATAAACATGATTACACCATATCTACGGAGAAGGTGATTCGTCACACATACGACTCTTGAGTCTAGTGCGTGCGATTTCTACAGACAAAAAGTAAACAAATAGTATATGTACGTCATTGTTGCCTTACGATTGTGGCGGATGACGCTTAGTTATACAACGAGCTAAGACCATTGCTACGGCGCTAACATGCGGTATGATGAACTCCAAAAATAATTATCACAGCTACAATATCATCATCATCATTACAGCCCATCACATTTCTGAACATAGATCTCCCCCAAGGAATGCCACAAAGCACGGTCCTGAGCAGTGGCGAAGCTAGGGCTCCAAACTAGGGCAAGCCCAAGATATGATTTGTTGTTTTTAGCAGTTTTATAAAAATACACCAATCTTGATCTGTCTCCACTCTTCAGTTTCATATTCAGTGCTGTCGAGGACGTGTTTAACAAAGCACACCGAAGGCATACTACTGCTAGATAGATTGTATAGCATATCAGCAATTGCATACCTTCGGTGGCTTTGAAAAAAAAAAGATATTTACATACAATAAAATATATGAACAAAAGAAAAGCATGAACAAAGTACAAACAGACTATGTACAAAATTAAAAAAAAATTATTATCTAAATCGAATCGTCTCTCTTTCTTAAGGACATATTTGATTACGTCCGCGTAAAATGTTGGTGAACGTTTTAATTGTACCAATAACTGTTTTCAATTGCGATAATTGATAAATCTGAAAGACGCTCTTGACCTTGTGTATTTCTCAAATAAGTTTAGATGCGCTTCAGAGATGAGAAAGCACGTTCCGCGGAGGAACTTGTGGCTGGAATAGTTACGACAAGATAAGCTAACTTTAAAAGCTGGGAAAGGCCTCTTCAAGACTATTTTCGTTTATAAAGTCAATGAGTTCGAAAACATCTTGCGGTCTTTAAATTCAGGAAGAATACAATGAAATCAATTGGTTTTCAATGTTTGTTTATCAAAATGGTTTGCGTAATTTTCAAATAATGAATCTAATGCCTCTAAATAAAAATCTGGACGATATTTTTCGAATAGTTTGTTGTTGAACAATTGGAAAAATTTTAATTTGAAAATTTCAGAATATCGGCCATTAATTTCTGAAGATATGTTATCAATTATTTCAACAAAAGTCAGCAGCAAACGAGGAGCAGAGTTATTTTGCAATGTGTTTTCATAAATGTGATCAAAATACACAGATCAGGTGTTGGTTTCGGCGTGGATATGAGCTGTTTATTCTCAACAAAGTTTAAAGATTTTACCTTTTCCTCGCCGATTAACACTTTAACACACTTCAATTCATCACAAGGAACACTATTATCCTCAATTTTCACTAAAATCTTTAAAAGGCCTAAATTTTCAACTCGCAATATTCATTCGCTCAAGTAAACACAGAGTAAAATTGAAATGTGAAGTGAACTTGCAAACGTATCGCCTGCGTATTTGTAACCGACTAACGTCACACCAGCCCGGCAGGCTTCATACTAATTGCTATATAAACAATCGTAGTTATATTTCATTATAGAACATTTTGACACAGGTTAGAAAGGGAGCGATCGTCTTCTCGAAAGCCCGGTAAAAAGCTCACGCGTGCTAGAGAGACGAATAATCGCTCAACTCAACTCCTTTTTTATGACAGCAGTATCGCGCAGTTTTGCCGCGACCGGGGTCCATCCATATTGCTTTGCTTTTTGACAGTCAATTGCGTGTTCGCTTTTAGACAGAGAGAACACGAATCAGTGTATTTCGAATTGCCAAGTGTTAACTAATTACATAATAAGGCTACGAAGTCATGACCTGTGTAGAACAGAGGAGCGCGCGGGAAATTTGAAATAGTTTGAAACAGTTTACGAGTTATTTTATCAGTTGATATTATTGATTGAGCAGTTTGATAGGGCAAGCCCGGCTTCTCGGCTTCTATGGAGGCTCCGCTACCGGTCCTGAGCCACCTGCATCCATCGACTTCCTGCATGTCTTACTAGGTTGTCACTCTATCTAGTCGTATCTTCTGCCCTACACTTTGCATACCAGTACGAGGCTTCCACTCGAAAACCTTTCTTTCCCATCGTTTATCGGTTCTTCGAGCTATATGGTCAGCCCATTGCCACTTCATCTTACTGATCCATTGAGCTATGTCGGTTATTCGGGTACTACTGCGGATATCGTCATCACGAAGTGTATCACGCAGAATAACTCGGAGCATAGCCACAGCTCGCTAAACGAACTTAAGTTTCTCATACAGCCAGCAGTGAGCGATCACGCCTCCGATCCATTTGTCATCACTGGCAACATGAGCTGTTTATAAAATCATGTTTTCAAGTTCTGAATTATTTAGATATGACGAGAAGATATCTCAATTAATAGTATACTTATAGAAACATGCTTATAATTTTTTATTCTCAACTAGCTGTCCCTCGCGCCATCGCCCGCGTGGAATTTACTACAATTTCATAGGTTTTAATTTTTTTTTTCGCGGAACCCTAATTTTTTTAATAAAAGTAGCCTAAGTTACTCCTTAAATCATCAGCTATCTGCCAGTAAAAGACCCGTCAAAATCGGTCCAGCCGTTTCGGAGATTAGCCAGAACAAACAGACAGACAGATAGACAAAAAATTTAAAAATTGTTTTTTTTTGTTATTAGTACCGTATGTAATTTCATATGCATTTAGTAAAAAGCTGTTATTTTAAAATTACAAACAGACACTTCAATTTTATTTATTTGTAGTATAGATGTATAGATATGGAAGATGTATAGACTAGCGACCCGTCTAGGCTTTGCCTGGATGAAATCTATTAATATGGCATCATTGAGACTAAAGATAATTATCAAGGACCATTTATACAATAAATTTTTCAAATTCTGGAAGATTTTCGAATAAAATAGATTTCCCAAAAAATCCTTTAAAATAATATAGTCTAGATCTCGCCTGGCATTGCTTTCTATCTGTACGTCAAGTTTCATTACAATCGTTTCAGCCATTCTGAAGATTAGCCCAACAGAACCTAAAGATAGACAGACAAAATAAAAAATAAAAATATTATTCATGTCTTAAATAATCCCCTTAGTTCAATATAAGGCAGTTACATATTTCCATATTAGAGACAGACACTTCAATTTCATTTATATGTGTGTGTAGATTACAATACTTATTTTACGAATGATGCTAAAGTTCACCGTTATTTTAAATATATGTTTGTAAACAAAGAGATAAATCTTGAACGCCTAAAAGTTTTAAATATAATCATAAACGAAGGCAGAGAATTGTCATGCATTAATTGATCATTTATCATGTCACGTCGCCCGCATCGGTATCACATTCCAATGAATTTTAACTAAGTATACAATTGTAACAATATACAATATCAGTTTGAGACAGTAAATCATAATCAACCTGATTCGACAATTTTTCCATGACATTGTTCTGGCAATTTATCTATTACAAAATATTTATAGTTGACAAAGATAAGTGTAATAGTCCACTGAAGTATTATCAATGTATACCTGTTTCTTCTAATATTTTGATGTAATTTACATAAGGTAATAAACGAACGTACATTCCCAACCAAACGTTCCTAACCAAAAGTAATCTTTCAAAGTTAAAGTTAAAGTTACAGCCTACTGCGTCCCACTTCTGGGTACAAGTCTTCTCTCATTTCTGAGGAAAGTCTAGGCTAGGAAAAGTCCGCCGCACTGCTTCAATACGTGTTTGTGAACTTCACATGCCTTTGATTTTTTTTTCTAATTGAATTTCTAAGACATGCAGGTTTCTTAGCGATGTTTTTCTTCACCGTAGAGGACGAACATCTTTTGCTCATAAAATAACATATACATTGTATACCTGTCTCTCAGGGGGGTAGGTAGAGACTACGGACTTCGATTTGGCACGATCCTGACACACCTGATAAAAACTTATTATTTCTAGCTTCGACGATTTGGTCTCACACATACTAATAGTAGCTTTAAAGTTTTTCTCGAATGCCAGAGCTCGAAACAAAGATAAAAAGCAATTCTTTGTGATTTTAGACTTAAAAAAGGGAGAATTTTTCAATTCGACTGTATGTTACACATTACTCGATATCTTCATCAATTGTGAACCGTTTGTAATTTTTTTTAATTAATTAGGTTATACATCAAGGGTAGTAGAAAATATTCCCTAAGGGTTGGTAAATAAATTAAGCTCTGAATGTAACTATATAGACGACAAATTCTAGTTGCTACCTTGAGCTTGTGATAATCCACTCAAAAGAATAAAAAAATTAAACTTTTTAAAGGAAGAAAAAAAATAATTTTCACATTACAGCTTCTGAAATCGTGGCTTTATTTTTTTCTATACACTACGTCTTAGCACCCACTAAGAGATTTTTTTTTAGTTCTTAGAAGACGGCTTTTACTTTTATGTTAATTTTAGTAGAAAAGCGAGATTTTCTTTGAATCGATTCATATTAAGTAATGTGGTGGTAATTATACGTGGTAGAGTCATGCTGCAGTTATATTAACTGTATAGTTGTAGCACGAATGGGTCGGCTCGACCGGGGAAGGACCACGCTCTCACAGAATACCAACGTGAAATAGCAGCTTAACACTGCTGTGTTTCGTATGGTGAGTGTAGAGAACCGGAGACCCTTTTTACTGGAAAAGAGGCATTCCATCTTAGTCCTCACGGCTGACAACGCATCTACATTTTGTTTCGCAAATAAGGATAGATGTAGATGTCTATGGCCACAGCAACCACTTACTATCAGGTGGACTGTGTGGTCGCTTGTCACCCTTATCTTATCTAAAAAAATGTATTTTTTTTAATTTACAAACTTTTCGTCCAACCTTGAATATATACTCGTAGTTTCATAAGATTTAAATAAATAGATAATAGACGAATATGTATATAACTGTGAATGATGATGGTAAAATTCGCCTTTATGAAAATACTACGACTATCACAATCTCGAGGTCTAATAACATAGTCTCAATTCACCATTTTGCCATTTTATATTTTTTAAACCACCAAACAGAATGTTTATTTCCGCACCTGCCGGTAATATTAAGATTCGCAGATTATAAAACGAAAGGTCAAATTATAAAATAAAACAAACTTTTTATCTGAGTCTACATTGAAATAAGCTTTCCTGTTCCTGCAAATCTACTAAGCGACTTCTGTGTTCTAGTTAAGAGATAAATGGACGTGGGCTGATAGCTAATTTTTTACTCTAATATTTAAAAAAAAGTTATAGTGTAGTATATTTACGCTAATAAACATACAACGGTTAGAGGACATTTGCTAATATGATCGCAAACATGGCAGTCGTTAATGGTCTACTGATACACGCTTCATTTATATAACGTAAGCAAAATCGTTATAAAGTATTAACTACAATTTGCTGTCTCCGCGGTTTGCAAACATTAGTTTCACGATTTGCAAATAGTTGAGAAATATTTCTTCAATATCTTAGTTACGTTGCACTGAACAAATAAGGCACCTAACAAAATAATACTTTATTTCATAACTAGCTGTTCCCCGCGACTTCGCCCGCGTGTAATTTAGGGTTTTAATTATGTTGCGCGGAACCCTAATTATTTTTCTAAAATATAAATAGCCTAAGTTACTCCTTATAGCATCAGCTATCTGCCAGTGAAAGTCCCGTCGAAATCGGTCCAGCCGTTTCGGAGATTAGCCGGAACAAACAGACAGACAGACAGACAATTTTTTTAAAAATTGTGTTTTTGTTATAAGTACCGTATATATTTTCATATGCATTTAGTAAAAAGCTGTTATTTTGACGTTACAAACAGACACTTCAATTTTATTTATTTGTATAGATAAGGAATTTTAAATTGGTTACAGCCATTTCAAAAACTTTTAGTCAAAAAAGCCGTGTCGTGAGCCGTGGTAACTAGGGACTAAGCGCTTGCCGTAAATTTCACAATGCGCGAAAAACTCGGGTTCGATCCCGCCGGCACTAATGGAATTGTTAATAGCAATTTAATTGCTGATTTATCACGAGTTCGACGGTAAAAAAAACATCGTGAGAAAACGTGCATGTCTAAGAAATTAAAAAAATATTTTCAAAGACACGTGAAGTTCACCAACACCTTGGCGCAGCGCGGTAAACACTTCCTTGCTCGGAAACCCTCTCAAAAATGAGAAGAGGACTGAGTGGGACGTCTGTAATTTTACTTTACTTTTACTTAGAAATCATCATATTTAGTAGTATAGTTGGAGCACGAATGGGTCGGCTCGACCGGGGAAGGACCACGTTCTCACAGAATTCCAGCGTAAAATAGCAGCTTAACGCTGCTGTGTTTCGTATGGTGAGTGTAGAGAACCAGAGACCCTTTTTACTGGAAATGAGGTATGCCATCTTAGTCCTGACGGGTGACAACGCATCTGCATTTTGATTTGTAATCGAGGATAGATATAGATGTCTATGGGCTGCAGCAACCACTTACCATCAAGTCGACCGTGTGCTCGTTTGTCACCCTAATTCTATAAAAAAAATCTATATTTACTCTTTTTAAAAAAAATATTACCAAAACGTATTGGGGCAGTGCGGTAGACACTTCCTTGCCCTAAAATCCTCAGAAATAAGAGCAGGCCCGTGTCCAAGAGTAGGGTGTGTATAGACTGTAAATAATTCGCGTTTAACTCCCGATTGACTGATTTTGTTAATTAGCTTTTACCAGTTTTAAGTGAAGTCTTTACACATTCTAATAATAGAATTATCTTTGCAGTATCGCGACAAAAACTCCCCAGCCATTCCACATAGCGCTGGCTGTACTGGTGGTGTTGGTGTGGTTGACGAGACCAGGCTCTGGAAGTAACCTGCGAGGCTGGAAAGGGCTCTACGTCGCTGCCGTGGCAACGCATCTCGGTGCTCAGATATGGATGACACTAATTTCTGGTAAGTTTAATGTTGCTATATTCTTACTTGAAATTTATTTAAGAATAATATATTTTGTGTGACAGGTACACATCTTAGTAATTATTAATAAACTAAAATACAAAAGAAGTTGAAAAAGTTTACGAATATATTAAAAACCATAATGTGGGCTATGTATAGGGTTTCCAAACGTACTACGTACTATATTTTCAGTAGGTGTACTATATGCTGTTACGAAAATATATAGTATGCCAAAAGTGATATAATTTGAGTCTAACAAAATATATTTTCTTGCACATGCAGATAGTGGTAGAGCCATGCTGCAGCTATATTAGTAGTATAGTTGTAGTACGAATGGGTCGGCTCGACCGGGAAGGACCACGCTCTCACAGAATACCAGCGTAAAATAGCAGCTTAACACTGCTGTGTTTCGTATGGTGAGTGTAGAGAACCGAGACCCTTTTACTGGAAAAGAGGCATTCCATCTTTGTCCTCACGGGTGACAACACATCTGCAATTTGATTCTTTATTGAAGATAGATGTAGATGTCTATGGGTCACAGCAACCACTTACCATCAGGTGGACTGTGTGCTCGTTTGTCACCCTATCCTATTAAAAAAAAAGAAGATAGATATGCAAAAAACATGAACACTTGCAACATTTTTTGATGTTTTCCTAGAATACTATATTTTTATATCACACTATAAATTTTAACACTGTTGTTTGTAAAATAATATATTTCAAGCAAACAAGCAAGAAATAACAAATAGTTGGTCATAATTATGGATGGGTAATCTAAAAAAGACATATAAATAAAATTGAATTGTCTATGTGTAATATCAATATAACTGACACCTTTTAAGCTTAGGACATTATCAGCATGCTATTAAAATGAAAAACGTTTGCAAACATTTTGTCTATCTGTCTTCGGAATTGCTGAACCGATTGTGATCAAGCTTCACGAAAAGATCAGAGAGCGAAATGAGAGAGAGATCAATGCCAGGAGTGATCTAGGCTATATTTTATCCAAAGAACGTGCAGATTTTTGTAGAATCGAAAAATTGATGAAATGTTTAAAATGCGGCAGGCTTAGCCTGTATATATTATACGGCATAACCAAGAAATAAACATTGATGTCCACTTCGACAGAATCACAAAGTTCTTGACCAAGCTCAAAAAACTTACTACTTTATAGGCACATACTTTTAAGCCCGTATTAAATGTATTATCAAATTTTGGAACGAAGTTCCTTATCGCACGGTATGAATTTGGCGGATGGGGGCTAGGCGAGAAAAAGTGTAAGATTTTTCCGTCACGACCCCTTCTATAGTGCGAGCGAGATGGAATAATATCCATCTCCCTCGCACTTTTTTTATCTTGCCATGAAAGAAATATTATTTTAAATAACGCTTCATTTTAATAGATGCTAGTAATTCATTTATTTGTATTTGTTAATCAATTATTTAATACTTATATCAATAATAATATACTACGAAAGTAACTTCGTTCTAACCGAGTGTTCCACGACACTAACGCATGTTTTTTATTTTTATTTGTAATATTGCTTAACTTTACCTTTATATTATTGTTTAACGTAAACGCTGATCATGTGGTTCCGGGCGGGTAATTGGATTTTTGTGTGAAGAAATTTTCAGTAGGAGCCCGAGGTTAGGGAGTAGGTGGTGATTCACCCCCATGCCTAGGAAAGCACATAAAGCCGTAGAGGTCCTGCTCCTGATCTCTCTCCGATCGTTTCAGGTTGCCGGCCCATTGGGCTATTAGAGTGAGAGAATGTAGAGTGCACCATATTTAAATGAACGCTGTAGTTACAACTCAATATTTTATCCTACTCGAGAGTAGGTACTCGGTGATTATACTATAGTTATTCTATTTCACGATGAAGTTTTGACTTTGGTTGTTGTTAGCTGTGCACATACACATTGTGTATGTGCACGTAGTGCGCGTAGGCTGCGGGCGTTAAGTAGTAGCGCTCGCGAGGCCTACGCACACTAACACAATGTGTATGTGCACAGCTAACAACAACCTAAGTCAAAACTTCATCGCGAAATAGAATAACTTATACAAAGTTTACGGTGTAAATTAAGAGCTTACGTAATGTCTCAATGCATTTTATCGTCAGTAAATATTATATATCATCGTCAGTGAATATGATAATAATCACTGACTGCTTTGATAAAAATTATAAGATTTATTTTCTTTTTCTGGCAATCTGTAAGATGCGTAAAGATTTAGATGAGTTTACAAAAATACCTTAGAACTTTTTTTCTTAAACATCGCAAGGACTTTACGCATAGATCGGTAGACAACAATAACTGTTTTGGTAGAAGTATATATTTACATGAACATACAGTATGTATTCTATGAAAGTAAGAAAAATGCTGGATTTGTTGGTGCTTTTTGCACATATTCATAAAAAATATTTCGTCACTCTCAAATAATAGTATTTGCGTAAAATGTATTTTTGTAACAGTGTAGTATAGATATAGTACGTGCAGGGCTAGCATGGGCAGGAGACCATTTTATCCCCGGGGAAAGGAGAAAATGTTTATCCACTCGCTTAGTTTTATCCACTCTTAGAGTATGGGCACACCGGTGGATATATCCACAGTAGATAAAATGGAGATAGACTTAGACTTAGATAGATTTTTTGTATGTATATAAACTTCAACCCACGTCCAATGAACTAGGATAAAATTGTCCCTTTCAAATGTCAAAAAGCATAATTTTTATCTTTCATTTGGCTCTATGCTACAGACGGCGGATATATATCTACTCGTTATGTCAAACGGGGATATACTTCTGCCCGTTTGACATAACAAGATAATTTTATCTCTTGTCAGTGGATATAATCAGATGATATAATTTTTGTCCCCGCCCATGCTAGCCGGGCTGGTGAGACTTATAGAAGTCGCTAGATGCAGGTGCTTCAGGACCATGTTTTGTGACATACCCTGTGGGAGGCCTTTGTTCAGCAGTGGACTTATGAAGGGCTATAATAAAAATGAAATGATATAGTACGCCTAATGAAAATATAGTACAATACTTTAATCTTGCTGTTTTGTCACACCATTTATATACGTCATTAAATAAGTTGTCGCAACGCGAACCGATTGAACATGATCGAAGTTACGAATCGGCGGTACATGGAAAAACTTTTGTAAGTTTATTTGTACTGTCGGATGTTATTAAATAACTATACTTTAAAAAAAAAATATGTTTATGTGGTACGGTTGGCTATATTAATGGTGGCGCTTACCGCGCCTCAGAGACGCCGTTGATATTGAAAAGTCAAATTTGTACATTAGTGCATATCATGTGTGTGACCGGCATTACATCTAAATAAACAAACATCTAAAAAAAATAAACGATTGATTTCACTGGAATACGACCACTTGCATTTCAGTTTCTTTCTTATCTATAATTACATATGTTTTATTTAACCTATTTTCCGTCACTGACCTTGTGTTGACTTGGATTTAAGATATTAGGAAGAACGCCAGTTTTCTTATTATTCTCCTTTTAAGTAAACCTACTTAATTTTCTCATTAACGGGTCATCGCCCTATCTTCGTGTTGTCTACAACCTTGGATGAATTCTGGGAACTTTAAAGCACAAAAACAAGATGGCGATGCATCTCACGAGCTACAATTTTTCAATACGTATGCATTTCGCATTTTAGCGATTTGTTTCATTACACGAAAACAGAAATTAGATATTTTAGAATAAGTATCGCCGTACCCGGTTATAAACAAATTTTATTCTTATAATTTTTACCATGATATCGCCGTAAATTTCACAAACCAAATTAGATTCCCGCCGGCACCAACAAAATTGTTACATACAATTTTATGTGCTCATTTACCCAGTGCTCAGAGGTATAGGTAAACATCGTGAGGAAACGTACATATCCGTGGAATAATATTTGAAATCTGTTTCTATTTATAAAATATAATTAAATCATCCTTAATGCATGCCGCGATAGCTTATACTTAGAAAAATAACTTAGTTTTTTATCATAGAATAGAAATTTTGCAACATAATGTTACTGTGTACCGTTTGTCTTCTTAATTATTAGTGATTCTAAATAAATATATTTTATAGATTAAAGGTGACAAATGAGTACTCCGTCCACCTGATGGTAAGTGGATGCTGTGGCCCATAGACACCTACATCTATCCTCGATTATGAATCAAAATGCGTTGTCAGGTTGTCACCCTTGAGGACTAAGATAGAATATCTTGCTACTACTAAAAAGGCCTTCGGTTCTCTACCCTCACCATACGAAACACAACAGCATTAAGCTGCTACTTTTTTTTGGTATTCCGTGAGAGCGTGTCGATCCTCTGTAGAGCCGACCCATTACAGCCAACCAAAATATAATAGATGCAGCCTGGCCCTATCATGTTAAGAACAAAATACTAAACGATGACAAATCATTATTTCTTTACTTCCATTTTATCTAATCTTATTCCTCAAAACCAAGCAGGAATAACAAGTCGTAGTCTGTCAACAAACATTATCAGTATTTAGCTTTAATAATCATTTCTCAATCACTATCACAATTAGGTTAATAATACACTTGAGTCAAGTATTGTTCTTGTTTCGTATCACACGGTCAATCGGACGACACACTCGACACATTAGTAAGAGTCTAGTCTAGATAAAGTGCTTACAAAGGCACATATATTATCTGGGACTTCGCAATTCACGGATGCGCGACTTTTGTTACTTATCGTTACAGCCTATTAAAGTCCACTGCTGAACATAGGCCTCCCCCATAGACTGCCTCATAGAAAAGATATTTGCGATAGTTGCCCCGCTTGGCAAGCGGGTTGGCTACAGCAGTTTTTATTTTGTTACTTACCGTTGCGCAAACGTTACTATCCTCTGAAAGATTCTTTACTAATCCCAAAGAAAGCTGTCATGACTTACCATCTCCTGCATATAATTGCAAGTTAACATGACCGTGTAGTGCAGAAATAATCCATCCCACAAAGTGGTCAAAATAATGATCCAAAAGCTCTTTTTTTAGTTTAATCAACCATCTTTAATCCACCTACCAAATTAAGGCAAATCGTCCCTAGGCCTCCCATAGCCCATGCCCAGCCCCAAGTTCACTTACTTTAACGAGCTGGTGACCAAAAAGAGGATAATGATGGCTTGAGAAAATCTCTGCTTCTTTTATAGAATTAGGGTGACAATCGAGCGCACAGTCCACCTGATGGTAAGTGAATTCTGTGCCCCATAGATATTTACATCTATCCTCAATTAAGAATCAAAATGCAGATGTGCTGTCACCCCTGAGGACCGAGATGGAATGCCTCGTTTCCAGTAAAAAGGGTCTTCGGTTCTCTACACTCACCATACGAAACACAGCGGCATTAAGCTGCTATTTTAAGCTGATATTCAGTGAGAGTGTAGTCCTACCCCGGTTGAGTCGACCCATTCGTGCTGCAACCACAATATAACTGCGGCGTGGCTCTACCACATATATACTAAATATATAGGTAATAAGCATGCTGTCACCTAGCATCTTTCTTCTTTCCTCCCCAATATGTATTCATTCACCACGCCGTGCGGTCGGCGTATGGCCAATCGGATCGATTAGCTCTATTAATCTTATTTTTATAGCTGGCTACAAAGTTTATTGTCTTTCATTAAATTACCGACACAACATTGTATGTAACGTCTTGACTTGAAAAGCCAAAAAAATTTTCACGTGTCTGATTGCATCTCTGTAACTTTGTTTCGAGTCACGTACCAATGCAATGAATTGCAAGGAATATACGACAAAAAATACATTATTACGAGTATAACAGGAAATGCTTCAATTTTCTTCGGAATCATTTTGTTTTGGACATGGTAATTTCTTTGAACTTCGTGCAATATGATGTTACGTAATGCAATGTAATTATTTCCCGCCCAAAAAATATAAAAATATTAATATGTTGGTACACATGTCATGCATGCTATTTTTCAGATATGGCTCTTATTTCAATAAATGTAATAACCTTTTTTTCCTTTAAAACTACATAGCGCATTGCAGAAATTATTTTGTAATTACGCATTAATTACGGGTGTTTAAGTTTTATCAGTTCAAAGTATATATATGAGGTCAGCCATAATTTATTTAGTGATTTCAGAGGTAAATTGTCAGTTTAAAAATTTTTGAATGGTTAAATAATAAAACTTAAAACTACCGTTATTAACACACAATTTTATAATTTTGACTTGTTTATATGTATACATATATATGTAAGTATTTTTTCAAATTTTGTTTTTCTCACTTTCAAACGTTAGAATAATCTGGAATTTACCAAACTTATTACGCCGGACTGATAACAATACTGTTAGAAATTATTCTCAAAATTATTTAAATAAAAGAATATTACTCGTATCAGAAATTACTCTGGAGGTTAATTGTTAAAAATAATAAGTGTGACAGCGGATGTTCAACTTGCTCTCTTGCTTACGCAATTAATCATTATCAGGAATAAGACAGCGTACTACAGTACACATTCAGTATAGAGCAAATACAGTTCGACCAACCGTAATATGTCCCCGTCACAATCACACATTGGTGTAACGTGAAAGACATAATTACTTAATAACACCAAAGTATGCAAACCAACAGCAACACTACCAATCTCAATGTAACACAGGGCAGCCTCTCAGCAACACGATCTTCCTTGCTTACACTAGAAGAACCACTACAACGAACAAAACCAAGCCACTTGTCTTACTTAGGCAGAATCTCAGTGTAGAAGTAATGTTTTAGCCCAACGGGCATAATAACGAAAGTGAGACTCGTAGAATTACAGACTGATCCCTGTTAGTCGCCTGCGCGATACTTTATACTGCTAGAAAGAGTGGGATTCACCTTCAATTCTTCTTATTTTCCTTTATTATTTCACCCTCATTTCTAACTATACAATAATTGCAAGACCATGGCCTAGTATTCTCACTAAGATCATCAGCTCATGACCATGCGTCATAAATCTATCCTAATACTAAATCATGATCGTTCTGATCTAAATTAAAAAAAAAAACATGCAAATGTATCCTATGGTATCACATGAAATTAACCCTTTCGCTGTCATGTGCACTACATATAGGTCATTGCTATTGTCTTACTATTGTGTCTGAAAACTGGACAGTGAAAGTGTTAAGTATGAAATCACAATAATAATGTCCTCCAGATCGAATTTCGATCCTGCGCAAAATATGATTATATTTAAATGCACGAGTGTGTGTACAAGAACAGGAGCACTCTCTGTTACCTCACTCTCGTATTCTGATTGGATGGCAATTCGACACTACCGGGTCAGTCACAGGATCAACGGCTTTACGTATTTTCCGACACACGGGGGTGAATCACCGTAAACTTTCTGACTCCGGTCTGCTACTAAGAATTTCTTAACAGAAAAACCCAATAACTGATTTTGGCCCGACCTGGGATTCGAACCTATGACCAAAAATCAACAGTCGCGCTTACGATCACTGAACAAACGAGGCAATCGAATTAACCACATATGCAATCAGTCAGTGGTCAATAGCGTCCGTTCAAATATGGACTCTATATAAAAAACCCTAAAAACTATTTTCTCCAAACAGTAATGCAAATTACTGGAAAAAAGGTTTTGAAAAGTAGACCCATAAAATTCCTTTTTATCTTCGCTCAACGGATATTTCCGTCGTGCAAGGGTAACAAGTTGAAAGTTTTATTGCATTGGATCCCAATAACGTTTATTTACTCCTGATTCAATACAACGTTCACTTCGTAGGTAACTTGTTTATGTAAATTACAATTGCCGGCAAACAACTTGAGCATGCGCGATAAACGATACTACATATTACGGTGTCATTTGAGGAACGTATGAGGCGCGGCGGCGCTTATCCATACAAATCAATCGTATTAAGTGCTCATGTTGTTTGCCGATATTTCCTACGCCGTCGAGCACGTGGAAAATCAGCACTTTAAATTGCAATTATTTCATTGGTGCCAGCGGGACCCGGGTTGAATGAAATTGCAATGAATAGTTTAAATGTAATGTTTCAACGTGAATTTCACAGTACGCGAGCGTACTGTGAAATTCACGGCGAGCGCTGAGCCCCTGAGCTACTGCGGTTCAAATTACAAGTACGAATAGTAAAAATCATTTTCAAATAATATACATAGAAGACTCTTACTGATTTTTTAAGATACTTGCGAAAATGAGGGGTTTGGCATTTTTTTGGTAAAGCTTTGGGCGGCGATATTTCCATTTATACGCCAATGTCGGGGATTTTATACTCGTACTATATGGATGACAAACGAGCACACAGTCCGTCTGATGGTCATCTACATCTATAGTCGATTAAGAATCAAAATGCGGGTACGTTGTCACCCCTGAGGACTAAGATGGAATGCCTCGTTTCCAGTAAAAACGTGTGTAGAAACATGTAGCTTGTCATCCTTGTCATATAAAAAAAGGGTCTCTGGTTCTCTACATTCACCATACGAAACACAGCAGCAACATTTTAAACTGGTATTTTGTGAGATTCCCTGGCCGACAAGAATCATTAATTCATTATCAATCATCACTTCTCTTTAATGAACGGATTTTTAAACATAATCGGGCCTTACTCATAAAAACCGACATCAATTTATAAAGTTGCTCTCTCTCTCTCTCTTTTCACAAAATGACAATAGAAAGAGATAAATATAGAGAAATTAATACTTAATTTAGCTAAGCCATAATCAACGATTTTAAGTAAGGCCGTAAGAGATTTACTGTATCTGTCTCTCCTCACACTTAGTCAATGACCCAATTCGCAATTTGTCTGCCCACGAGCCAATTGACTCTCTCGCTCTATCATTCTTCCGGGTGCTATTGATTTGACCTTTGAAATGAAGTGCTTGCAGTATACAAGCATTGCATAGTAAAAAGACTAGAGTAATATGACAAGATGTAGTATAGAAAGAAAAACAAAATTAATAATACAACCAACCTCCAATAAAAGAATAAGCCACTGTAATAGAAAGAACGTGGATCGTAAAATACATATAAAAGCAGAAAAAAACGCTTGAATAAAAATATTACATATGAAATTGCAACCAGCTACACAAGGTCTCCGATGTATATTCCGTATGATGAAATGATTAAAAACAAGTGGTAAAATTAAAATTTTCGTACAACCGAATTCAATAGAAATATTTTATTGTTGATTTTTTTTAAACTTCTCGATCGATTTTATGAAATTTAAATGGGACCACCTAGGAAGTATATTCTTTGAAACAAAAAAGAATTTTCCAAATCGGTTTAGGCGTCTTCGAGTAATCGGTGAACATACATAAAAAAAAGATTCCGACGAATTGTAAACCTCCTCCTTTTTGAAGTCGGTTGAAAATACATTAGCATACTTCGATAGATTAACGGCCAAATACTCATTCAATTTTAAGACGCCGTTAAGCCTTATGACTTAAAGTGACAAAGACAGCACGAGACTTAACGGCATCTTAAAATTGAGCAGCGTTTGAGTGTTTGAGCATGAGCACCACAAAATTTAATTCTTCGATTTCCTTGCAGGGGTTGTTTTATACTTCACGCTGCCACGTCACGAATTCGGGCGCGTCCAGACGGTGCTGTTCCCCGTGTACTACGCCTTCAACGCCGTGGTCAGCCTGCTGGCTCTGCTCGCGTACTTCCGCACGCAATGTCTAACGCACTTCCAACACACGTCCTGGATACAGGTCAGTTTTTAGTTTTTTATTGTAACATATTTAATTGCAGTCATAACGCCTTCAGGTACAGAACAACACGCTTCTGTACAGCAGTTAATTGCTTTAATACGGCACGCACCTTCGTTATAATTATATAATTACTAGCGATCCGCCTCGGCTTCGCACGTGTGATTTATGGATCTCGACAATAGCACCACCTACCGGGTCCAAATCCGGTCCGGAGTCCAGATCCAGGGCCGGTCCTATCATAGGACGAACGGAGCGACCGCTCCAGGCGCCAAGTCCCAGGAGGCGCCTCAGTCAAATTTTATAATAGCATAGTTACCTACATAATAGAAAAATACAATCTTTTAATTTATTTAGGTAACAATTTTGCACGCTCCTTAGAAACTTAGTCTGTGTTCCGTTTCTTTGCTCATGTGCCTTATTGGTGGAAATTTGCTCGCTTTTCAATATTTTGGTTTCGAACGTGTGGCTAGTTGGCATGTGCGTATGGCGTTATTAGCTGAGACAAGCGCGGCATTCTCCAGCGCTTATTTGTATTTTTTCATTATGTGATTCAAAGTCAAGGGCCCTCGTAAGGTACGAACCTCGGCTTGAACCATTATCGCAATGTGGGAGACAGGTCGCAAAACTAAAAACGCTCCGTATCACGGGTATTGTACCTCGTGTACGGGGTGTGTCTGTGACCTCGCGTTCGCCGGCGAAGGCGGTGTGCTCTAGTTTTCTGTACTAGTGTCGTGTCTCAATGTGTGTGTGTGTGTTAGTGTTAGATAGACGGATTCCCTCTCCTGTGGAGGGGGGGTGGGATCGACCTATTCATAGAAGTGATCTCGTCGTCGAGATCAAGAAGAACGTTCTTGGGGCGTCTCCTGTGGGGGGCAGCATTCCTCTCTGGGGAGTACGAGCCCGCCTCGGTCACCAACGGATTGTTATGATCTTTGATCGAATTGAAGCATCTTAAGGATATTTTCATAAGATACGACTGGATGGTAGGCATGACGAGGTCGCAGTGGAGATCCGCGTTCCTCACATAATATGGAGCTCCTGTGATTCGTCGCAGGAATAGGTTTTGGACAACTTGTAGTTGCCGGAGTTGATAGTGGGGAAAATGGGTGAAGGACACACTTGCGTATGTCATAATGGGGCGTACGCAGGTTTTGTAAAGATGCAGTTTTTGTCTTAAGGACAGCTTACTGCGTTTTTAAGTTAGGCTGAATAGACGAAATATTACAAATTTCGCCTTATTTTTAACCGCTTTAATGTGACGAGTGAAGCTCATCTTACTATCTAATGTTACTCCCAGGTATTTAACCTTTCTATCCCAAAGAATTGGGACATTGTAAAGGGAGATTCCTGTCTTGTGTCGTTTCAGTCTCAAGAGTGTGTTTTTATAGCGAGCTTTCGTGTTGAACATGATAGCCCTGCTTTTATCGGGATTGAATTCGATTCTCCATTTCCTGCATGCTTGCACGTGCACGCACAACTGGTATATAATAGGGGTAAGCAAGGGGGGCGCCATAATTCGATCTCGCTCCATCCTAAAACTTGCCCCGGGCCGGCACTGTCCGGATCTAAACCATCTAGGGACCTAATCAAACACACACAAAAAATTTCATCAAAATCGGTCGTGCCGTTTTTGAGTTTTAGCAAGACTAACGGATATCAATTGATTTTTATATATAGAGATATATAATTTTCGGGTTAGTATATCATGTTGTGTTGTGTAGTGTTGTCGTTGTCAGTATAAATTGTCTGTATGGAAAAATTTTGCGCGCCATTAAAGCAATCCGGATAAGTTACTTCTTTAATTATTATTGAGTATTTAACCTTAGTAAAAGCATATTTCATCTGTTGCTGTCTCAACAGCATTACAAAACGGATCTTACCTTGTATGGGAGCTTGAACACAGTGAACTTATGAAAGAGAAAATAAATAAAGATAATATAAGACACCGCACTTGAAGATTGCACATTGATTTTATTATTAATTTAAATAAAAATGTACTTCAATTATGAAAATTGAGGTCATTCGAACATCGGATAGCTCAAGGGCTGGCCATTTATCTGAGTTTGAACAACTCGAGATAATCCCTTAAATAAGAGATAATCCAAATCTAAATTGTTAATAGCAAATTTTTTGGTGTCCGCGTTTTCAACGTGATCGATGGTAAGGAAATATAGCATGGGGAAACATACATGTCTAAGAAATTAAAAATATTTCGAGGATATGTAAATGCATGCATGCATGTTCCCATGCATGCTCATTTCTGAGAGTGTTGCATGTTTAGCACTGCAGTAGGATTGTGTAACTATGAGGTAATCGTTTGACTTTGATTACGTTGTGTTGTGTGAAATTTACACTGTGTAATTGTGTATATGTATCAGTATAGATTATAAGCTAATGTTTTTAATATCGTATTTTAGTTTACAAAATATTATCATGGTGAAAAGACATAACGCAGTTGCGGAATGATTTCCACCAGAGTTACGCAGTTACTTTAGTGGAAATGTGAATTAAAATATAGATTGACTAGTACCTAGATAACATTTCAGTAAATTCTGATCAATATTTATGGCCGATACAAGTGCATGCAAATAAAAATGACATTAACGGTTGCATTTAAAACGCCCTCATAAATTGGCGCCAATGTTTCACCTTGCTCTTTTCACTGCGATTTATATATTGACCTTAATATGTATTAATAAATTAACAGTTAAATGCGTTAATCAAGCAGGCACTACCAAACATATTCTGATGTTATTTCCGTTACTAAATAGTCACAATAAAATAAGACTAAAACTGAAATATTGAGGAGAGATGAACTCAATGTCTAATGATCTCGTGTTCAGTGCTAACATACAAAGGCAAACATTAAAAATGACCTTAATTATAATTGAAATTGAATCTCATTTTGATGTTTTTATTTATTACACGTGATAAAAAAAAAACTAAAAGTAATGGTGCTTGGCGCCAAAAAGCCGTGTTACCTACCTATCTACTCGCAAATAGTTTTAATTGCATTACAATAATGTCGTGACTTCAAATCTTTTCACTGACCTTTATTTGAAGGCTATCCTTTTACAGTTTTTTTTCTCACTAAGTAATCACTAATTGTAAAATATTAATTATTATTGGATGCGTGTAATTTTGCCAATGCCTTTTTGACGCGCAAAAAGTAATGATTCATTTTTAGAACAGCAATCTTGTCAAGGTCTGAAGATGCTTGAAAGCTCAATAATAGTACAGTAGTAGTAAATATCAGTAGGTAACTTTTTCAAATACATATTTAATTAATGATTGCACAGATAATTTTTATTACATTTACTTCCGTGTATCAAGTAAAATGAATGAAATAAAATTATTTCACGATCCTTGACACAAACACAAAAACCTTGACACTTTTTTCTTCGTACGATTACTTTGTAAAATTAGCTATCAATAGCGGTTTTTCGGACTGATACGATTTAGGGACCTCTAAAGGCCTCTACACACCAAACCCGATGGCCCGCCGGCTTTGCCCGATTTGTTTTGCGATAATCGTGCCAGCGGGCTCAACTCTTACAATGTTCTAATGCCGCCGGTCTAACCCGCCGGGTAAAGCCGGCGGGCCGGCGGGTTTGGTATGTAGAGGCTTTAAGAAAAGAGCCTACTCCTTTTTAAAAGGCCGGCAACGCATCTACAACTCTTTTGGTGTTGCCTATCTCTCTATCAACGCTTACCTATCTTAGATTTAGATACCACACAAAATCTTAGTTTCTTAAGTTTCAAGGATCTTTTATGAAACATGACTACGTATATATCCTACGATTTTACGGATCAATAAGCTGAAGTGGCAATGGGCCGGGCATATAGCTCGTAGGATCGACAATCGACGGGAAAGAAAGGTTCTTGAGTAGCATAGGGCGGTGTCCCACTAGATGGAGTAAGGACCTGGTAACACATGTAGAAAGTTGATGTACGTACGTGGCTAAGGACCGTGTTTTTACCGTGTTGGCATTTTTTTTTATAGAATAAGGGTGACAAACGAGCACACAGTCCACCTGATGGTAAGTGGTTGCTGTGGCCCATAGACATCTACATCTATCTTCGTTTGCGAATTTAAATGCAGATGCGTTGTCACCCGTGAGGACTAAGATGGGATGCCTCTTTTCCAGTAAAAAGGGTCTCCGGTTCTCTACACTCACCATACGAAACACAGCAGTGTTAAGCTGCTATTTTACGCTGGTATTCTGTGAGAGCGTGGTCCTTCCCCGGTCGAGCCGGCCCATTCGTGCTACAACTATACTATTAATATAGCTGCAGCATGGCTCTACCACGTATAAAAATTCTTGGAGGTGGCCTATATTCAGGAGTAAAAGTGTGAGAGGCTGTAGGGCTGTATTAAAAAACCTTACGACTTTGACTGGTGATTTACATGGCCTCGTGGGTCCACCGATCAGCAGTGCGATTGTGTAACTCTGGTGGAAATCGTGGTTGACTTCGTTTTGACGTTTGACTTTTGGTTTCGTTGTATTGTGTAAATATAACAATATCGATTTTAAGCCGATGCCTTTATATCTGTATTTTAGGTTACATAATAATTTCATATATTTTAGGTTCACAAAAAGCACAAACGCGCACTGCTAATCGCATAATAATCCACATATTACATTACTTTGAGTATTGACATGAATTGAGATTTGAGATTTCTGTAGGTATTGGTAAGTTAGAACAAATACCGTCAATGTACAGAAAACAAATGCGTATTTTTGTTAGGAAATATTATTAACATTTTGTATCAAATAGTGAATACAAAATAAAAGCTTATGCCATCCGTACAAACTTTATGAACCAAAAAGTAATTTAAATATACCTATTTAAGAAGAATGCATATTACATGGTGGCTATTACCGCTTATTTGATAGATTGCCACAGTTGTATAATTACAAAAAGTAGTTTATTATTAGTGTAAGGTTTAAACTAGAATCTGTTTTTTTTATAGAATAAGGGGGCGAAACGAGCACAAAGTCTAGCTGATGGTAAGTGGATGCTGTGGCCCATAGACATCTACATTTATCCTCGATTAAGAATCAAAATGTAGATGCGTTGCCATCCCCGAAGACTAAGATGGAATGCCTAGTTTCTAGTAAAAAGGGTCTCCCGTTCTCTACACTCACCATACGAAACACAGCAGCATGGAGCTGCTATTTTACGCTGGCATTCTGTGAGAGCGTGGTCCTTCCCGTCGAGCCTACCCATTCGTGCTACAATCATATAGCTGCAGCATGGCTCTACCACGTATATGTTTCACGAAAGAAGTCCCGCGGAGATATGAGAACTAAAAAGTAAAGTCTATGCGTGGTAGAGCAATGCTGCAGCTAGCTATATTAGAGTTGTAGTACAAATAAGTCTGCTCGACCTGAAAATTACCACGCTTTCACAGAATACTAGCGTAAAATAGCAGCTTTATGTGTGAGTTCTTAATTGAGCATAGTTGTAGATGTCTATGGGCCACAGCATCCAGTTACAATCAGGTGGACTCACTTAAATGAAACTAATTTTACTGATTACATACCCACACCCCCGCCCCGTGACATGAGTGCTGTAAAACACCTGAGACGTCGGGAATTAAAAAGTTAAAATTAAACGCTACAAAATCCTTAATTTAGCTAAAATTAGTTTAATTTAATGTGTAGTGTTCGCGTAAATATAACAAATCATTAGGTGGACTCACTAAAATTCAGGTGGACGCTGTGTGCTCATGTCACATTTATTCTATTAAAATAAAATTAAAATAAAGAATGAAATTTGACAGCAAATGTCAAATTTCGGCGCCAGGGCTAATAGACTCCTTTATAACGTACTAAGTTATAACGTAGATGGAGGACGATACTAAGTCTATGAATTAGCAATGCTCTACTTATACCATAGTTTAAGCTGAAGTCTATCAAGACATCACTTTTTTGTTATAAGACGCGAAAAAATCTGCCTATTAAAAAAACAATTGACATGTTGGCTCTTAGAAAATAATTTTTATATTAATATAAATATAATGAAACATTGGTATAATAGTGTTAATATAGGCAATAATAAGATATTAATGTAATTTTATCATTGACATTTGCATGTGTACTATAACTACTATTGCGCTATAACTTCTTGTTCTATTATTTATTCTGTGCTATAACTATTAAATTATGTATTGCGCAGATAATAACATCCGACTATATGCGGGTAGTAATTGGGTATATTTCCGTTGTTGCAGCTAGCACTCCTGCTAGCAGTGTTCAGTATAGAGGCTTACGTACGACTGCGCCTGGTGCAGCCAATGCTGCGCGCCAAGCACGTGAAGACGCAGATGGAGGAAGCGGCGGGAGGCGGCCAAGAGGTAACATCATCTTTCTTTATCGACCCGTGAAAATCCACTGATTGACATGGGCCTGTAGTAGGGGTAGGTAACTCGACTTTCACTGCTTCTTTGGCCTAGTGGTTATCAACGCGATTGCTAATCATGAAGTCCCGGGTTTGAATCCCGGGTGGGGCCAAAATTAGTTATTGGGATTTTCTGTCAAAAAATTCTCGGCAGCAGCCCGGAGCCAGGAAGTTGGCGGTGTTTCGACCTCGTGCCTCGGAAAGCACGTAAGGCTTTGTTCCTGCGCCTGACCTCTCGGACCGTGCCGGTCCTGTTAGATTACCGTCCCATCGGACTATGAGAATGAAGAAATAGAGTGTGCGCCTGTGCTTTCGTATACGGACACTATAATCCTGTTTTGCGCAGATGGTTAGTGTCCAGCTGGCTTTGGACTGGCCGCCGTGACCGAAATTTGGTGAAAGACTACAATATTATAGTCAAAGTCAAAGACAAAATATTTTATTCAAAATTGGCGCTTACTAAACATTTTCGAAAGTTTATACTGTCTATACTCTTTTTGATTACTATACTGAACTGGAGACTGGTGAGTAACGCATGGGATAAGCCAAGGAGATTCCATGCTCTGTGGAATAAGCGCTTGCCGTAAAAGGGAACAGTCGCGTAAAGGGGAGAAAATCTGCATGTGTAAGACATATAAATAATTTCGAAGGACATATGGGATTCGCCAACTCGCACTGACCCTAAAACTCTCAAAAATTAAAGATGGTCTATGCTTATTTATTGTATTTTTATTTTAAAAAATACTAATTAAAAAAGGCAAATAGTCCATATGGTCCGTATCAAATTATTTACAATAATTTAGTTTAATTAATTTAGGCCATTACAATAATTATGTGGACAGTGCAATCCGTAACCATTTTTGTTTCCCTTGAAATTCCTAAAAAGTTCTGAATTTAATAATAACCGATTGTATAATTTGTTAATACTACGCAACTTGCATACTAACAATTTCGACCGTGAAATCTGTGTCCACAATCATTTGGATCGCGATTATGTGCCGACCTCGGCAAGGGCGTCCGGGCCCTGCAGCTAACGTGGTAAGTGACACCGACATTGATGAAGTGATCCAACGCAAACACATTCATGGTCACGGTTAAGTCTTAAATAAAGTTCATGGCAACGCGGTAGTGTCGTAGAAAACATCCGTTGCCGCCTTTTTATCTATGACATAGAAATTAAAAGAGGAAAGATGACAGATCTAATTAAATCACAGTGGATTATGTGTAGTTAATATTTAAATAAATAAAATGCTACAGTTAGAGCCTATCAAAAGTTCACTGCTCCCCATAGATTGCCTAATATGGGAGATATAGTTGCCACGCTCGGCAGGCGGGTTGACAACCGCAGTATTTTTTAATTCTTTTTAGGAAACACTGCCGCCCATATCCTAGTTTGTTTCCTCTGTCGCCTCTTAAGACACCCACGAGGTGTCGTTCTCTGCCGCCATAATAAGCGACAGACACAAATAAACAAATACGTTTATAAAATTAAAGAAATAAATATTTCTATGGTAAGTGGATGTTGTGGCCCAAGGACATCTATATCTATCCTCGATTAAGGATCAAAACAAAATGCAAATGCATTGTTACACTTAAGATCGCATTACCAATAGAAGCGGTTAGAGGGCCTATGGATGATGCATCCTTGGAAATGCTTATGTCCAATATATTACATAGGAACATTGAATTGGCAAAATACCCACTACCCTATATAGTTTTGTAGGCGTCGTAAGAGGCGACAGACGGAAACTGAAACAGGAGAAGGCTGCATAATTTTCCTGATAACAGCTCAAAGTTATAAAAGCCAAGCGTGGCAACTATAGCAAAATTGTGGCCTATATTCAGCCGTGGACCGTTACAGGCTAGGATGGATAGACTAAACTAAATAAAAATATTCGAGTCAATGGTCTCAAGGCTTAACTCAAATTTTAATCAGGAATCAAATTTATAATTATTAAATCTGAAACCTGACCTAATTTAATAACGTTGTTACTATATTCACTGCATTTCTGAAAAAATGATATGGATATAAAACGCAATGAAATAACACCCAAACCACAAATATGAAAGATATGTAAAAGAAATTAATAGGTTTTCGATTGAAGCAGATGTCGCATAAAAGTACTAATATAATTGATAAACATTTCGCCAGCGTTCTTGTGGCTTGTGATAATAGAGACACCTGTTGATGTGTGCGTGTCGAACATTATCATTCTGTTACACGTGTCGCGGTGTCGCGTCATTGAACTCAACGATCATATACATAACTATTTATATACCATTTCTATTTTTCTCTTTGAATAAACGTATTACATTATTTACTTACGTTTTATATTATTTGTCATGAATCATGATATACATAATGAGTACCTAAACGAAGCTCATGTATACGTAGGTATATCCTCGTCCTGCCCAATCAAAAATTCAACTTACCAAATTCTGCCCGCTGTCATTTTAAAAAGACTATAATTATGTTTAAAGTAGTTACTGCCCAGAACAACTAAGGTGAAAAAAAATCTTAAAGTTGTGGTATACATATTTTTTGGCATTTTATTAACTAAACCTTATTGATTTATGGAATTTTGAAGTCAATATCTTTTGTTCATTATAGAGGACATTGGTAGAATTTTCCGGTAAAAGGAATAATCAATTCATCCACGCATAAATTTTGTCTTTGTCTTGTATACGATTACCTTTTTGAACACGATCTTTTTTATAGGATAAGGGTGACAAAGGAGCACACAGTCCACCTGATGGTACGTGGTTATTGTAGCCCATAGACATCTACATTTATCCTGGATTACGAATTATAATGCAGATGCGTTGTCACCCGTGAGGACTAAGGTGGAATGCCTCGTTTCCAGTAAAAGGGTCTCAGGTTCTGTACACTCACCATACGAAACACTATTTTACGCTGGTATTCTGTGAGAGCGTGGTCCTTCCCGGTTGAGCCGACCCATTCGTGCTACAACTATAATGTAGCTGCAGCATGGCTCTACCACGTCATGGTCGCATTTCTTACAATTTGTCATTAGTTTTCGCTTCTAGTGTAAAATTGTCATCGAAGACAAATTTCAATGAATTTCGTAACTGCTGGTATGAATTACGAGGCATGTGTTCAGACACGTTTGAAAATTCCATCTCTCCGTCCAATACATACGAACAATAGGAAGTTGATGTTCGCCATCATCAAGCTCACAGCAATGTACGTTTTCAGCTCTGATAGAGTAAGATTCAAGTTGTGGTCCGTCAATTTAACAGCATTTTGATTTTTCTTATCGATATATATGGTTAATAATTCGTCGTCGATATATTTTCTTAAATAATCTAATTTAGAAAAACTATCTGTATCATTCGACACGTATGATGGTTCTGCTAAAGTAGGGAGACTTGGATGGAATTTTTGTTGAGTCCATTCTCTATATGTGGATCCAGATGTAGATGGTGTGTCTCTGTGTCGCACACGCTGCCAACGTCCACGTCTATGTGAAACACCACGAGTACCTCGTCCAGAAGTTCCGCGTGATCGTCCTCTTCTAATGAAAGAAGTACTTAAATCGGGTACTCATTCTTCACCAGATTTCAAAGATGTTGTGTCACTTTCAGGTTCTCCTGAAAGTGTAGTTATAAATCCTGAATCGCCACAATCTTCTTCTGAAGGTAGGAAAGTCACCGATGTCTGAATCTTCCAATAAATTTGCAATAACTTCATCTCTTAGCCATGTGAAAAAAAAAACTTAATGTTACCGTATCAATTTTGTAAACAAATTTCAAACATCCAGGTTAATGAATGACATCAAAACATAAATAAAAAAAATCATAAAAACCCGGTAAAGTTGTAAGAAATTAAATTAACCACTCCTAACTGAATTTAAGACCATCTGGCAACTTGATATCCTGGCAACCTAGTAATGAATTGACAAAACCTGAACAAATAAAACTCCTCCTATTCATTCATACCGCCATCGTATCATTTTAGAACTTTTTTCATCATCATTGAACAGCTAAGCCTTTGACGCGGTTCGAATCCCGCACGGAATAAGTGTTTGTGTGGTCTACAAATAATTGTTCCCGTATGAATATTTGTTCATGTGCAATTTATGTATGTATGTAATTACCGCGTGTATGGGCGGTGTAAGAATATCCACTACCCCATATCAACCCGTGGGTGTCGTAAGAGGCGATAGAGAAGCAAATCAGGAGATGGGCAGCAGCGTCTTCTAATAACGACTAATAATAAAAGCTGCGGTTGCCAACCCGCTTGGCAAGCGTGGCAACTATGGCAACAACCCCTATGAGGAATCTAGGAGGCCTATGTTCAGCAGTGGGCTTTAATAGGCTGTAAATGTAATTTATGTATGTAAAACGCCTCCACGATACAAGAGAAAATGTTACTGTAGAGGTAAATTTTAAAAAAGAAAAAAAATCACTCCAGAAGTCCAGGAGAAATAATAAAAATATATAAAATATTACATTATTTTAATTATTTTGTAACTTGTTACAGGTCGGACGCTTAGTGCTGGGCGAGCTAGCTCACTGTCCCCGCTATCTCCGTGTCTTGAAGACGTTCCGCGCCTATCACTCCACCATAGCAATGGGCACTATGATAGCTCTCGGCTGCTCGTTTTATTCCACTATGATCCTCGTTGACTCCATGTGCCATTAGAAAAGAAGCAGTTATATAACATTGAGGGAAACTTATAATTTAAAAAAAATAAAAACCCAAAAAGTCACAACGTTTTATAATTTCCTTATCAGTGACGTTCATGCTATTTGTATCGTTTCGTGGATTCATGTTGTTTTTCGTAGTGAAAAAGAGCAAGATGTAAGTAAATAAATTAACATCATTATACTCGTAACAATTTCATCATCGATAGTTGTTCCATGGTCGTTAATGTAATGTCTTTGTATATCATTAAAAGTAAAAGACAAATGAAATTTGTAACAAAAGAATTGCATAATATTAAATCTTGGAGTATAAAATAACCGGAAATAAAATAAAATATTTTAATCTATCGTACTCTTGCACTGATAGGACTTTATGTTTTAAACTTAGGAATCTAATTTGTTTAGATTTCTGCCTATGGTGTTTGCTTCAATAAACTCTTGTTAATTTTGAATCATGTTGTCGTATTTCTTTATCAAAGTGTCTGTTTTTTATTTATGACATTATAAAACAAATTTTAAAAATATATACCTATAACGAAAGTGCTCGATTAGTAAAACTGATATCTATGTTAATGGTGCATTTCACAAATGTAATTATATATTTTACTATTTAGATCCAAACTCAGGCTGTGAAGTCTGTATTTGATATTATATTTTAGCTAGTTAGTGTTTTTTAAATAATTTATTGGTGAGAGTGATCTGCAAAGCGCTGGTCGCGTGGTGTATTCCTCATGGAACACGTGCTTACATCGTTTGAAATTGTATTGTTGTGATAATAAAGATTTGTCGATTATTAATGCACTTACAAATAAAATAGATTATTTATAATAACTACTAGTTAGTCAAAATATGTTTATCTATTCGAATACGATATTTTAGGGCACATGCAATCTTGCCAATTGTATTCTTAAAATATTTAATATCGTTTAGCGGCCCTTAACAACTGAAACTGAACTCAAAAGCTGCCGACAAATTCAAGTAGTCTGTTTTCCTTATTCTTACAGGAATGCCATAAAGTTAGTGTTAAATAGATAGGAGTTAAGATTTTTTATCGATAGTTCTTAAACGTTCTAAAACAAGAATTTACGAAACTAACAATGCTTGTTGTTTTAATACTAGCACGTTCGAAGAAACCAAAGGTTTTATAAATGTCATTAATCACCCTGAACACTGTTTAATAAATAGAAAATTGCCGAGTGCCGGCCGTCGTTGATTACAGTCGGTGATTGTTAATAGTTTTATTTTATTGTTGTGCAGCAAGATCTAGTCAGCAATAAATCGATTGTGCTCGTAAAGTCGTGGTAAATTGCATTACGTTCCAATGAAGTTGGACCTTACACCCCTTTTGATCGCCATTATCTGCGACGTGCGGTCAAGTAGCTTGCCAATACGGCCGGAACTGTAAAAATAATATGTTAGTTGTTATAAATTGTATTGTATTATATAATTGTAACAATATTTAATCATTAGTTAGTTTTTTTACTACAATGATCTGAATGCTATCGTGTAAGATATCGTTATTTATTCGAGAGAATGATGAAAATGTCAAAAGTGTGAAATAAACGTTCTAAAATAATTTGAATATTTACCTTCATTTTTGATTTTTATTCAATCCACTACATATATTTGTCATTTTTCACAAAATCCATCACCCCATTTCACCCCATGAGTGTCGTAAGCTCGTAATCAACTATGTGAAATGCCAGAAAAATCTAATGCTTCCGATTTCAATAAAATACTCAGATCGGCGACAGTCAAAGGATCCTTGCCAAGCGTGACGATTGAGCCAATTACTCCCTACAACAGGAGAGGCACATGTCCAACTTTTACGGGCTGATGGTAAAGAGGAAAAATCACAAATAGGTCAAGTAAGTGTTGGGCTTGAACTCGGACTCCGCTCATGCGCTGTGCGTGTATGAAATTGAATATTTTGTAAAGTTTGGATGATACAGTATTCAATAAAGTTTTTATTGAAAATATTCAGTGGGGAAAATATTCAGATATGCCTAGTTTTTAAGGATGAATTAAGAAAAAAGTTTAATCATTCAAAGTGACTAAACTTTAAACTAAATAGCCTTTGAGGCTACCATTGCTCACAAAGAATATAAATATTGGTAAATTTTGGCCTGGTTAGCACTTAGTGACCCTGCTGCCTGACAGACGAGGCTCTGGGCCTACTGACAACGTTAAATCCATCCAAAGTGCGAGGACATCGGCGCCACAGAAAACATAATTGAGTATTTGAAGTTTTATTAGGAAAACGCTGTTTCCCATGTCCCGGTTTGTTTTCCTCTGCCGCCTCTTACGACACCCTCGTGACGATATGGGATAGTGGATATTCTTACACTGCCTGCTTCCATGTTTTGTTTAGGTGGCTTGAGATACTACCCTAACTGTTTACTAGGTTTCGCTGTCATCAAAATCTCCCAAGGACTTCGCAATGTGACGCATCAGCATATTGTGAAGAGTATTTGTAAACAAAATTATACAACTCAGGTGAGGCTGTATGGTATAAGATCTTTGCCTGTTTTATATGGCGAATCGTAGCAAAAACCAGCAAAAACAATCTATACTTCAGGGAGTTTTAGCGGAAATTAGAGCGTTGCCGGATTTTTACTCCTATTTTATCATAAAAATAATAGTTTGAAGTGATTTAGTGCGTGGAAGTGGTCTGATTTTGTGTATTAAATAAATGGCGCATATGAACTATTAGTGGAAACGATGTAACAAGGATGTAACTTCGATGGTGATTTGTCTCTGGGTTGTTTTATCTGCCTTGGGGCATTCATAAATTATCGCCATCAACTGTTCACGGCGTTAAGTTCGTCGTAAGTCGTCAAAATCTTCCATAAAAACTTCGCAATGCATGACTAATAATGATTACAAATCAGACTAGGCTGTATGGTTTAAGAATTTTGCTTGCTTTTTGAATTTAACAACAAATGCACTATGGTTTACAGCTGATATGTGTTAGGTGTCAAAAATGGCCTTACGTGTTTGTATTCTATTTGTATTTGAATATCTTTTTTCAATATCTAAACGATGATATTTGAATTATGTACACTGTCTAACGCAAAGATTGCTACGATAAGCGGGCTGCTTGCACCTCTTAGTAATCATGTTGTTGATAAATAGACCGCAGGAAAGTGTAACGATGAAGTGCGTTCAAAGGAGTAATTTGCACACGAAAATGATTTTAGATCGGTGTAAAACAGTCGTAATATTGTCAAGTGTTGTGTGTACGCTCGCAGTGGTCATATCGCTTCACAGGTTGCTTAGCTATGAAATTAAACTTATTAAACCTTTCTCTCCGATCCCCGCGGGTTTATATGGCAACTACTTAGAGCCTATCGTTGATGAATCCCCTCCTACTGTTTTAAAAGGTGTTGATAAGGCTCGTGATGCAGAAGCAGTAGGATCACTTAATGCTGCATTAGAAATGAAGAAAAACGGTAAGACTGATAAAGCATTAAAACTCTTCCAACACGCCTTTGCTCTTTCCCCAAAACATGCAGACATTTTAAATCATTATGGCGAATTTTTAGAAGATACAAAGAAAGATGTAGTTAAGGCTGATCAGTTGTATACTTTAGCATTATCAAATTTTCCCGACCATACAGATGCTTTGGTAAATAGGCAGCGCACTGCAAGTATTGTTGAAAACATGGACAGAGAAATGCTACGAAAAATTGACGAGAAACGAGATGCTCTACTGTCGATACCAGAAAACAATTCTGCATTAATGAGAGCCAAGAAAGAAGCATACTTCCAACACATTTACCATACAGTTGGTATAGAAGGCAATACCATGAGTTTGCAACAAACTCGAAGTATTTTAGAAACAAGAATAGCGGTGGCAGGGAAGAGTATAGATGAACACAATGAGATTTTAGGTTTAGATGCAGCTATGAAATACATAAATTCCACATTACTGTACCGTTTAAGAGACATCACCATAGGAGATATTCTTGAGATACATAAAAGAGTTCTAGGACATGTGGACCCAGTAGAAGGTGGTCATTTTAGGAGAACTCAGGTGTATGTCGGTGGCCATATACCACCAGGGCCATCTGAAATTCAACGACTAATGACACAGTTCCTTGATTGGTTAAATTCTGAAGATGCAATGGACTTGCATCCAGTTAGGTGAGTATTTAAAAAATAATTAAAAAGAATATTTGGGTTGGGTTTAGAATCAAGTCGCCTGAATTTGAGGAGTCTGTCACTGTGGGGGGATCAAGGGGGCTTATCTGAAGTGCCCCCATGCAATTTTAGCTGCTGGAGCTGCGTCGAAATATTTAATATAATTTTCTAAAAATATTCATAAATCACTAATTAATACCTGAAACGGAACTTTTGACATTGACAGTAGTCAGTAACAGATATAGTCGACCAAAGAGAATATAATCACTACGTTTATACTCGACTTCGCAACTCGCTTCATAAGCGTCATTCCGTTGCTTCTGAGTTTACGTGAATGTGCTCCTTATTGTTATTATCTGTCTCCTGTTTTTCGACGACTTCGCTACCCCTCTGGAGACCGATTGCTTGCTATTTTACGACGTTTTTGGAAATGGTGGAAGTAATAAAATATGTTTACTTATTAAAGTAATTATAAAAGTTAACATTTTGGTGTTTTATTTGGTGCAAGAGCTAGCGAAGCGAGCTCGGGACTTGGGGCACCCTGACTCGGACAGGTTAGGTCAGAAGGGGATAGCGAGCGAACAGACCCCTCCATCCCCTTCGTGTTTTTTTTTTATAAACCATCCAGAAATAGGTGCCCCGCTTAGCGGGGCTCCGTCGACTACACTTTGGTATTACTTCGGCGGAGGGGGGACGCCCTCCCTATTAAAGCGATTTTTCTCAGAAATCATTCAATAAAAATTTTAATCTTCAACATTTAATATAAAAAAAATAGGCACGTCCGGCAGGGGAAAAAGGTGGGGGCGAATCTACCCCCCCCACCTCTTTCCCACCGCCCCACCCCTATTAAGGCGACTTGATTCTAAACCTTAACCGAATATTTAATCATTTTAACATCATCATCATCATTACAACCCATCACATGTACACTGCTGAACATAAGCCTCTCTCAAAGAATGCCCTAAGCATGTTGCTGAATCCTGGCACACCTGTATATATTGACTTAGCAGATTGTCACACCATCTAGTAGGGGGTTGTCCTACACTGGCTTTATTTAATGGCATGAGGCTGCCACTAGAGGACTTTTTAATAAAAATTAAAATAATATACCAAACAAAAACTTATGCCCCTTGCATACTAATATAACAAATAATTATTATATCATCACGTTACAAAGATTTCCGCCATTTGAGAAGCTGTCGTATTGTGAGAAAAAAATTCCTAAAGTTTAAAAATTTTTTACGTAATCATAATTATGTTATTTTACCATAGATAATGTACGAATTTCACTCCTAGGTCGTTCCGTTTTATGTTCAGATCAAGTGACAGCGGATTTTAATGATTTTCAGTTTATATATTTCATAGTTGAAAAAAAAATAAAAAAAAAATATTCAAAAAACTGAAGGTAGCCAGGCTAACTATGACATTGGGACGTCAAACACCTCAGTCCCCCTGTGACCATGGGTGCTATAAAGCACCCGAAACGTTGGGAATTAAAATAGTAAATTAAACGCGATAAAATCCGTGAAAATAGTTTTATTCAATGTGTAGTGTTCGCGTAAATATAAGAAATCATTATGTATTTTATATGTTTATAAAATTCAATAAATACTTTTAAACATTTGATTTATTTTTCCTTTTATGTTATCCTATTACATTATACACTACACCAACATAATATTAAAAAATAACACAACTCAACAAGGAGCAAGGAGAACCTAGGATGCAAGCGAGCGAAGCGAGCTTGGACCTTGGGAGCACCCGACTCGGACAGGTTAGGTTCGAAGGGAAGGTTCCCCTTCGTGTTAGGTTGTTACTTTAAACCCTTCAGATAGAAATGGAAGGGATCCGTCTATTACGCTTTGTTAAAATATTTAGATTTTACTATGACGTGGACTTAAGATTTATTTTACATTTTTTTTTGACCTTGACCTTTGACATAAGCCTCGAAAATGTCCTTGTCCTCAGAGTTTGTTATAAGATAGTATAATGATTTCTTATATTTACGCGAACACTACACGTTGAATAAAACTACTTTTACGGATTTTATCGCGTTACATTAACTTATTTTATTAACTTCAAAATTCGTAAAACGAAACGTCGAGAAGTTAATAAAATAATAATAAAATAAAATAATTAATTATTTATCTGCGGCAATAAGAGGTTCCCACTAGATGCACATAATATACACACACACACACAACATAACCCTGACATATACAGGGTTATTTTGCAATAACCGGCCAAATTTGCAGAGAAGGTTCAAAATAAGTAATATAGGCAAATGGCGCAGAAAAATTAGTTAAAAAATATCAATGAATTATTGAGATTTTTTGTGTGAATGAGACCCTTTTATTTTTAAATTCATAATGTGGTAATGCATATATATATATATATATATATATATATATATATATATATATATATATATATATATATATATATATATATATATATATATATATATACATATATATATATATTCATTATATTATATTATATATATATATATAGAGAGAGAGAGACGGAGGGAAAAATCAGGAGATGGACAGCAGCGTCTTCTTAATAACGACTAAAAATAAAAAACAGCGGCTGCCAACCCACTTGCCAAGCGTGGCAACTATGGCAAATATGTTCTCCACCTATGAGGCAATCTATGTTCAACAGTGGACGTTTGATAGGCTATAACGGCTATAATGGTAAAAAATTATTAAATGTGTAATTTATAGGTATGCAGCCCTAGCACACTACAAGTTGGTGTACATCCACCCGTTTGTGGACGGCAACGGCCGGACCTCACGCTTACTGATGAACCTGTTGCTGATGCAGGCGGGCTTTCCGCCAGTTATCATCACCAAGCAGCATCGCCATCTCTATTACCAGCATTTACAGACTGCCAATGAAGGCGACGTGAGACCCTTTGTCAGGTAGGTTTAGTTAACAATGTCCTCCTCCTGACTGGTCGTGATTACAGCAACATCTTCCGAATAGTTGAAAGCCGTTCCACACACGAAATTCCTCTTAATATTATTTCTTCGACTTCCTGAAGGCGTGTTTCGTTGTCGGAAAGGGAATATTTACCGACGAAACATATATCTTAACACTTGGAAAAATATTATCAAAGATTTGAGAGATCTCGCTACCACACTCAATTTTAACGAGTACTCAAATCAATTTGACATGGAATTTGACAGCTAAAACGAGTTGAGTAACGTTTCAGTATACCATTTTTAATTGAGTGGTGTTTAAGCGCAACTCAATTTGAGACACACTTTAAGAGATGCTTATTGCATTTGAGAATACGAATATAGAGTTTAGGAGTTGCTCTAATCGTAAAAAGATGTTAAAAATTTGAGGGACGTTTCTGTATTCGGCAATAAGTCTGATTCATCTTTACACAATTACTGCCTAGTTTTGGTGACGGTAAAATCCTTCAAACACGTGGTAGAGCCTCGCCGCAGCTATATTATGGCTGCAGCACGAATGGATCGGCTCGACCGTGGAAGGACCACGCTCTCACAGAATACCAACGTGAAATAGCAGCTTAACGCTGCTGTGTTTCGTATGGTGAGTGTAGAGAACCGGAGACGCAGATGGAATGCCTCGTTTCCGTTTTTACTGGAAACGAGGCATTTCATCTTAGCCCTCACGGATGACAACGCATTTGCATTTTGTTTCACAATCGAGGATAGATGTAGATATCTATGGGCCACAGCAACCACTTACCATCAGGTGGACTGCTCATTTGTTACCCTTATCCTATAAAAAAATATATGTTTGTAGTTGTCTAATAATTCAATAAAAAATATTGTGTCTACAAAATTTAAAATAAGTTTTTAATTATAATCAAACTAGCTTTTGCCCGCGACTCCGTCCGCGTGGAGTTCGGTTATATCGCGCCCATGTGTGAAAAAGAGTCTGCTGGTACAAGCCACAATTATAACTGGATGTCGCGGGCAAAAGCTAGTAAACTACAAAACTTCTTTATACACCACAATTTTTGCTAATCTATTACTGTGTGCCAAAATTATCAGCCTACCGGGCGAGCTTACGCGTGAGCAAGCCACATAAAATTGCCCGTGTGAAAAACAATTTTCTCTCAAGTCTATGCCCGCAAATTTTAATGTCTGCCCTTGTGATTTGTTTATGGCCATTGCAAAGCAGACTTTGAGGGGAAACTGTATTCGTTTGAATTTAAAGGGAAGATCATTCGGGATCAAGGGAATTCTTGGTAATTTCCCCTTGCGCACATCCAGTTATAATTGTGGCTTCCACTACATTGCGATGTAACGCTTTTACTTTTAGTCTGGTTCCGTTGCACAGTTGAGGAGGTTTTAAATTTCGCAACAACATAACAGGAGTACCCACGCGCAGAATAAGCTTATGATGTGGAAGACCCGATGGTTTCAGTGAATTAAGAAATTCGACAGGGTAGTTAATTGCGTCATCTGTGTTGACCACAGAGTCTATTGACGTGTACACCATTTCTTCCCCCTCAAAAGACGTTAACAGTATATCGTTAATTGCCGCTGCTTGGTCGTTTTTCGGTGTTAGTATGGCACGTTCACACAACCATTCCATTGGCTTATCGTGGATATAAGCAATATCTGGGTAAATTATGGATATTAACTCCTGTAACGTAAATACAACTGTGCACAAAATATCAGGGATGGTTATCATTCCGTCATTTATCGGGTAATCACCGTTGCCGATTTCAAGTAGGACATTCACAAATCCACCAGCAGACTCTTTTTCTCCTAAGTGTACCCGCATATTTTTCGAGAGCTTGAGGATTTTAATTAGAGGTCATAAAGTGGATCTCTTAAGACACGCCTTAACTTCATCTGCTGTAGTTCCTTTTGGCACTACTGGTAGAGTCTGTCTAAAATCTCCAGCCAGCAAAACCGTTACACCACCCATTAACTTCTTATTTCCTCTTATATCTTGTAGAGTTCTGTTTAAAGCCTCCACGCCACCCTTATGAGCCATGGTTATTTCATCCCACACTATCATTTTCGTATGTTTTAATACTTCAGCAAAATTACTTTCGATATATTACAAATGGGAGTATCAGCTGTTGTTAAATTGAGTGGTAACTTGAAGGTAGCATGAGCAGTTCGTCAAGCAGTGTAGCTGCGATCCCAGAAGAAGCCACAGCCATAGCAATTCCGCGAGTACTTCAAACTTTTGCTAATAGCGAATTTATGAGGAATGTTTTGCCTGTTCCACCGGGAGCATCTAAAAAGAATATTCCACCCTCATTTGATTCAATTTTTGTGTTAATTTGATTGTAAACTGCTTTTTGTTCGTCATTCAGTGATCCTTCATTATTTTTAACTGTGTTTTCTAATGATGCTAAGTCGTAACTTGTCTCTTTAAGAAACTCTCTATTTTCAAATTGTTGTTCTTTGCTTGGCTGAGGTAACCCATACTCTTTTAGTAGCCGACCACCCAATGCTAATACGGCATCTTCTATTACCGGAAGGCATTTGTTAAATACCACATCTGTTATGTGCTCTACATTCATATCTCCCTGACTTTCTAATTGCCTTTTAAAATCTTCAGATAGGTATTCTTTGAATTTCTCCCAAAGGCTTAAAGGGTCTCATAGTTGGTAGAACACTAAAATAATCGTAAAAAGATCCCGAATCATTTGCGATGATTGGCAAAGTGCTGCCTCTTCCATTGCTGATCATCTTCAAGCAAGCCGAGAGCTTTGCACGCTGATTGGAACGTGGAATATACATGACCATCTACAGTTTTTAACGCTTCAAACGAAATTGGGCCCCGGATCTCATGAAGAGCATGCGAAGATTATAGCATTCTGTATTGTTCGGATGCACAGTATAAACCCTGTCCAGAACGTGCTCTTTTTTGACCCTTGGCCAGCCTTCAACGTTTGCTCTCTTTCTCCTTTGGCACTTTCTTTTATCCCAAACGTAGTATGCAGGTACTTCTAGGTAGAGCAATGTTTTTGCAAAGTTATCCACTTTACACAAATCGAAAAAGGATAGGAGTGTGGTTGTTGGAGGACTATTCACTCTTTAACTCAGATTTTGCTCATTAAAATATTGCCGCGTGTTGATGTTCGAGGTCACGACCTGTGTATATTGTATAACAGAGGAGCGCGCGAAATTTGAAATAGTTTGAAACAGTTTACGAGTTATTTTATTAGTTGATATTATTGATTGAGCAGTTTGATAGGGCAAGCCTGGCTTCTCGGCTTCTATGGAGGCTTCGCTACCGATCGGCTGAATATTCATTTGCTGTTGAATAATTATCGCCATTTCTGTCGTGGGTCATAAATGAAAACCTAGGCCAATCATTTACGACAAATCTAACAATTTGTGAACGCACCACCATCGCATTTTCTTGGGTTCCGTACATAAAAATGAAAGAGCACGAAACAAACAGGCGCCGTCACCTATAATGGGGACGACAGTATGTTCTTCCATTTTTCCTTTAATATTAAGAGTTTCTGTAGTCATTTTTTCAGTGAGAAAAAATACTTCTATCAGCAATACCTAATCACAAAGCAAATCGAATTCCAAGTTTGAACAGTGGTTGTAAGAAAGACAAAATCAAGCAACTAATCCGAAACACGAAGCAAATCTTAAACCGTAAGCAAGCAAACAAAGTCGAAGTCTAGTCAAATACGTTGAGATATAATTTTTTTCACAAATCACTAACAAACAATGCGTGACCTTCAACTATCAATTACCCACTGAGACTCAAAACAAAAAAAGCCATGCACGCGCCGAACGTCGTCGGGTATCACTTGACTCTCCTGAACACTGCCGAAGGTGTTAGGAATCATGTCGGTCACTATAACCGGACACAATTTAGTAAAAATGGGTCACAATAAGCGACATGTCACTATAAGCGAAGTCATTATATCCGACTTTATTATAAAGAATTTTATATGAAAACCAAACTTCGCTTGTAATTACTTCATAATAAGCGGTTGGTTAATATAGGCGGAGTCATAATAACCGGATTCTACTGTACGTTATTTACGACCCAAAAACCTTAGGAATGACACCCAAGTCACCCAACACATGATGATTTTTACATACAAACATACATCCCATCCATCCTTCCATCCATGTTGGTTTCAAACCATAATCGAAGCCATTTTCGTAATTAACGTCCTAAAAAACCATAAAACGTCACCCATATTGACATTTCAACCACATCGTACCCCCACAGGGGATGATGGTAAGTATTTCCCGTCTGCTACGTTGGATTTTGAAATAGTTGTTGTTTTCGTAATCAGCGACCCGATAAACCATAAAAACGATACCCATGTTGATTTTCAGAATTTGTCACCCCTTTTCCACCTTTTAGTAGTTGAATTCTGAAAGAGCCTGAAACACTTGTTTACTCATTTATTGATAGGAGTACTCTTGTTAAGTTTCGAATAAAATAGTTTAACTAATCTTGTTTCCTCATACAAACTTTCAACCCCTTTTTCACCCCTTAGGGGTTGAATTTTCAAAAACCCTAGGACACGTAATTGATTATTTCTAATCGTTAACCTAAAAACAAAGTTTCAGGCTTCTAGCTCTAAAAACGACGGACTTCCATACAAAATTTTAACCTCTTTTTCACTCCCTTAGGGGGCGAATTTTCAAAAATCCTTTTTTAGCGGATGCCTACGTCATTACAACTGTCTGTATGCCAAATTTCAGCGAAATCCGTTTAGTAGTTTCGGCTGTGCGTTTATAGATGTGTCAGTCAGGTTTGCCTTTTATATATATATATATATATATATATATATATATATATATATTATAATAGAATAGAAGAAGACTAGCGATCCGCCCGTAATCAGCATATTTACATAATCTCTAAATAGTATGAAACAAAGTCGCTTCCCGCCGTCTGTACGCCTAGATCGTTTAAACTACGCAACGGATTTTGCTGCGGTTTTCATCAATAGACAGAATGATTCAAGTGAAAGGTTTATATGATTTATACATGTATATTATATGTAATATAATTCTTCTGTCCGTTGTATGTGACCGAACTCCTCCTAAACGGCTGGACCGATTTTGATGAAATTTTGTGTATGTGATTAAGTTGATTAGGTAGACAATGGTTTAGATTCACAATTGGACCCGGTAGGTGTCGTTGTTTTCGAGATTCAGAAATCAACCGTGCGAAGCCGGAGTGGATCTCTAGTATCGTTATAAATTATAACCTATGTGTTATTCTGATGTATAAGCTATATTATTGGAAAATTTCATCAAAATCCGTTCAGTAGTTTTTGCGTGGGAGAGTAACAAACATCCATCCATACATCCTCACATACCTTACAAACTTTCACGTTTATAACATTAGCAGGATATAAAAGGGCGCCAAAGGAATCACTCGCCCGGGGCGCTTAGATGGTTAGGGCCGGCCCTGTGTATATTTTTTTATAATTATAGTAATTGAACCCCCAATACATTTGGATACTATATAACTGAGATTCGAGACTCTTACTGCTTAGCCAAAAAATATTAATACATTCAGAGGGGATTCTTTTTATATGTCAAACAGACAACAAAAATGACTGCCAAACCCGACTGCCCTAGGAGGAGGGTAATGTTTTTCGAGAGTATGTATGTATGTCTATTTCTTTGGCACGCTCTGTAGCCTAAACGGCTTGATGGATTTTAACATATGAGGTGTCGTTAGATTAATCTTAATTGTAGGTGTGATGTAGGTTATATAATATTTATGTACTGCATCTGCAAATACAAAAACGGGAGGGGAAGATTCTTTTTAAGCAGTCGGGTTTTTTTTAATTACTGTTTTAATCATTTTGCTTCTTTATGTATAATCAAATATACATATGTATGTATAATCAAATAGAGCCGTGGTAGCTCAGATGGTTAGCGCTCGCTGTAAGTTTCACAGAACGCGAGCAACCCGGTTCGATCTCGCCGGCGCCAATGAAATTGTTAATTGCAATTTTAAGTGCAGATTTACCACGTGCTCGGCGGTGAAGGAAAACGTCGTGAGGAAATCTGCATGTCTGAGAAATACAAAATATTTCGAAGACATGTGAAGTCCGCCAACACGCATTGTGGCAGCGCGGCGGACGTTTCCTTGCTCTAAAACCCTCTCAGGAATGAGAAGTGGCCTGTGCCCAGCAGTGGGACATACATGTATAGGCTGTAACTTTACTTTTTTTTACTTTTATGTATAATCAACTAGTTCTATCTTTGAAATATTTGGCATTTCAGATTTATAGCGCAGTGTACCGAGCGGACTTTGAACCTTTATCTGTGGGCGACGAGTGAATATAGTCATATGGTGAAGGCGATAGGGGAGCCTCACATCCTCACCGGTGAGGGCTTTGAAGATGACCTGCTGTGACACACAAGTGCGTTTAGCTTTAACAATACTATCTGATAGAGTTTAACTCCCACCTACTCCCTAATTTTTCCTGTTAAATAATCGTGAATATGTACTGTTATGTGAATATATACTTAATTTATTAATATTGTATTGTACATTTTTTGGTAATGTAGGTAAATATTCAATTGTTATAAATTATTACAGCTCTCAAGAAATTCTGATCTGTGTTACTGTAGCTTTAATCATAGATTACTATTATACATTTGTTATGATAGTTGACAGTTGACACTCATGTCAATAAGGGCAACCACGTCTGCCACCAGGGCGGCGCCAATTAGGAATGAGGTGAAATATTTCACAGATTTCATTGCGGGAGAAGTTAATTTGTTAAAGTTAAAAATTAAATCGAATAAAAGTTGTTTCTTTCTGAATTATAAGTTATCTATATAAATAAAATGATGGAGGTTTGCATTGTGCGCGCATCACGGAAAAACTACCGGATAGATTTCAATTAGGGTTTCTAAGTTTTATTTCTTAAACACTTGGCCCTTATCTAAATAAAAATATTGCGATATCTTCATTTAATATAAAGTTATTAAAGTTTTAAGAAACAACGATTTTTATAAGCACTACGTGTTTAGTGACGTGTTTTCTTGCCGCGGAGAAGTGGGGCAAGCGGTGTAGTGCGCATGCGTAGGAGAGGGGAAGTCTCTTCTACCTCTGCCTCATGATAAAGTTAGGGCCAACCGCACATTATTTGTTTGCGATAGTGGTTCAAGCCGAGGTCCGTACCTCCTTCTGAGCCCCCCCTAGCTAGAGGAGCCTCACTCCGAAAGCAGGGGCCGGGGTGCCCCGGGACTGGAGTCGGCAGAATCGTTGCACTCAATAGCTCGTAGGTCCTCGATTACGAGCCTATTTCGATGAAGCTGTAAAGGCCGCAGGGCCAACGGCATACACTTTCAGAAAAAAACGCATTATTTGCGCGAGCGACTTGATGCTGTTCAGTTGTACCTTGATCAATTGCTCCCCGTAGTTTCCTATAGTTTTCTCAGTATTTTTTTTACCGTTAAATAACAAATTTTCATATAATTCGTTCTCTTACAGTCGTATTTATATATTTATTGTTATTACTAACGCGGACGAAGTCGCGGGTATCAGCTAGTATTTTATATTAATTAGATTAAAAATGGATAAACCAAGCTACGGATATTTCTAAAAGTAGAAGAATTAAAAAAAAAGTTAAAAAGAATACAGCACTGAGGCATTGTCTTGTGTATATGTATACATACACTAGAAAAAAAAAAACTTATATTTAAATCGCAACTTTTCAATGATGATGCCACTGTGTAATCTGCGTAACAAATAAGTTCGCCTTAGTCCAAACTAGCGACATCTTGTGAGCGTAAGATTATTTGCCCTCATTGAAATACTTTTCATGAGTTGTCAAAACGAAAATATCAGAAATTGTATGAGAATACTTGTAAATAACAAATCAAACAGTGAAACAACTTGTAGTGAGAATATACATCTTATTTGAATATTTATAAATAACATAATAGCGTGGTAGCTCAGGGCTGAGCTAAGCGCTCACAGTATGCGAGCTGCCCGGGTTCGATCCCCACGGGCAACAATGAAATTTTTAATTGCAATTAAATTGATGAATTACCACGAGCTCGGTGGTGAAGAAAACATCGTGAGGAAACCAGCATGTCTGAAAAATTAAAACAAAATATTACGAAGACCAACACGCACTAGGGCAGCGCTGTATGCCATTTCCTTGCCTTAAAACCATCTCAGAAATGAGTGGTGGTCTCTGTGCCTCATATTGGCTGTAATTTTACTTTAAAACACCATAAATCTATTTTACTTAAGACAGAAAACCGTCTAATATCTGAGGTACTACTAAAAGTAACGAAACGTAAATAGTTACCGTTACAGCCTATAAATGTCCACTGCCGAACATAAGCCTCGCATAGAAGAGGGGGAGATTTGCCATAGTTGCCACGCATGGCAGGTAGGTTGGCTACGGCAGTTTTCATTTTTAGTTGTTATTAGGAAGGCGCTGCTGCATGCTCCTGGTTTGTTCCCTCTGTCGTCTCTTACGACTCCTACGAAATGATATATATATGAGCAAGTGGATATTCTTATACCGCCCCTACACGGTAAAGTGTATGATGTAATAGTTAATGAACAAATAAACAAAACAATGTTTAATACCTATTAGTTGATACATCGTTGGTTGATATTATAATATATGACGAAAGATAAAGTTTTTCGTTTTAAAAATTATGTATTATTAGTTTGCAGAAATTTAATTCAACACTTACGTATCAAAATCTACTTCAAACCATTATTTAAACGATTATACAGGAGCAGCAATCCACTGGCGCTATAGTTACCGCCCAAAATTTGTAACAAATGTTGTGGTTCAAAACCATATAGTCTCTGTCACAGTAAAACTCTTCACCATCGTGTTTTCTCCGTCACTCCTATCACTGATTCAATCAAATGAAAGGGAAGCCACGTAGCTATCTACTGTTACGTTACACCGGCTGGTTGGCTAGGCTCTGCAAAATTCGTAGAATATTGTGAACGCGCCCCATGAAGCCACTGTAGTTTTAAAGAGAACTAGAATGGAACTTGGAACACGGTCATAAAGTTAGATCAGGTATAGGTATAGAATATTTGAATAGTAATAAAAATACAACTATTAAAATAGAACCGAATTAATTATCAAATCGCGTAGTCACATTACAAGACGTTCTAATGTTCCAAGTATACGAGATTATCGACGTGACAAACTACGAACGAACGAATCACGAGTCACGATGATGGCAAAATAACAACTTAGTCTACTTGACACAGATTTATAAGTTAGATCTTCCACTCTCCAAAAACAACTTCGATAATAAGGTAAAATACTTAAAACGATAGATTTTAGGATAAAATTGCCTGCAGGCGGGCAAATACTGACTATTTATTGAAGAATTGTTTAAAAATAAATCAAGTGCTTTCCTATATTGCACAGTTTACCGGTGCTTAAAAATAGATTTTTATTTCATAAGTTAAATATGAATCCATATTTCACTGTTATCACAGTTCGTTTGTACGAGTGTTATAAAATGGTATGTAAATATTCTAATTATAATCTTATATATAAATATAAGATGCAAAAATATATAAAAATTGTATGACCTTATTGTTTGTCTCATTTTGAATATTGTTTAAATTACATAAGTTGAGTTGTTATAAACATTTATAATTTATAATAGTAAGCCCTCTTGTCTATGTAAGACATATTTGTAAATATGGTTTCTGTATTTAAATGTGTATTTATTACATATTGTATAAAGAGTTTAAACTATTGTAAATAACAAATAAAAACAAGTATTGAACATTATGTCCAAGCAGCGTCCTCAATTATTAACGATAAATCGACAACCGTTTTTTTAATACCATAATATTTCATCATCATCGTTATAATAATTCTTTTTACAGCACCTCACAAATTCACTATCGAACGAGGAATGCCACAAAGCACGCTCATTACGGTTGATTTACCGCGCCGTATTTAACTTTTTGCTCTAGGTTTTTATAGCAAATGTTGCTCTAGTGTTTCATTTATTTACATTTATATTGTTTTTTATTTGAAGTAAAATAGTTACAATTTTTAAGGTATAATTTAGTGGCTGAAATACCGTTTCCTCAACTTTTTAATAGCGAAGTCTCTATTATATCCCTACGTTTTAATTTGATTAATTATATTTTTAAGCATCCCATACAAAACCTGAAGTAATTACTATTTCCTTTTGACTATCAATTTGCATAGTTATAAATGAAAAACATTGCGAATATTGATATCATATACAAAGTTACGGGTCGCTAAATTTTCAAAACAATTATCTTTTTTTTTTTTCGATTTTGAATTATGTTTCACAATAAATAAAATCTAATAGCATTTAGTGCATTTGTAATAGCGAGGAATTCATTTCTATTTTGATTGACTAGTAATATGCATTTTTTTTAAATAATAAAACATATTTTTTTATCAGAAGTTTAATAACGATTCCCTCTCTGTGGTGATGTCCTAGGCAAGTGCCTTGTTGTAAATCCATCACAGTCGATTTACAACAAGGCACTGGCCTAGGGCATCACCACAGAGAGGGCATCGGTTATTAAACTTCTGATAACATATGTTTTATTATTTAGCCTTGTATCGGTAAGCGAAAGTGTAGGGCGGCGCCTATTAGATGGAGTGAAGACCTGATAAGGCTGTTATATATAGTATATACTTTAGTGTAACCAAAGAAATGTACATTCCCAAGTCTGCTGTTGTAGCTTCCCATAGTGTACGATGGTACATGGTATGGTAGTGTACACCTATGTAACACTATTGAAACGATTGTTATTATTCGGCAATGCCACACCCAATTTCAATTCGAAAGTAATTGTTTCTTTTTTCTTCATTTAGATAAAACGTTATTCCTCTAGCATTTCTCCGGTATCGTGGAAGCATTTTTAATACCTACATAAATTTCACATTGGGAAACCTCCAGACCCGGAACAACAAAAATTTTGAAACTAAATATTAATAGTTCTTGCCAAATACTTCTTTCTCGGTACTGGGACTAAGTCGCCTTTTTATTTATACATCTACTTTGTTTGTTTACATCATAAATATTTGCGAACACAAGCAAGAACACAAGCACACGCTACGACATCTAACGCGATAAGTAGTATGCCGTGTGGCGGCGCTGTCGTCGCGCCACAAGCGAAATACATCGAAGCCTAAATCGCGCTATCAAAGTTCCGAATTAAAAACAGTATATATAGAATAGCTCCGAACCACCACTCGGAGCGTTGGCCGCTCCCCGGGCCGATCACCTTGCCCGGCGGGAGATCTCCCCTTTTCCTTCCACCCGACACACACGTTTACCTACAATAGATTTATACATTTTCAGTCATTCTGATGACCATTCTGATGATCATTCTGATCACCCTGGAAGAATCGCAAGAACATCGCATGAACAACGGTTTGTACGCTACGTACGTCTGCTAGATTTTCGACGTTGGGTCGCCATTTATATCTTCATATATATATGATAATATAAATAGTGATTATGATCACAATATAAGTTTAGTTTGTACATTTGACTCATATGTACAAACTACACCTAACATAAGGATAACTAATAACGGTCTAATTGCCGCCATATTGATTATTGATAGCGGCCGTGCGAAGTGGTGGTAGGTTCTCCTTTGCGTCTATGACAAAAAGTTAAAAAAATCAGATTAAAATTAAATTCACATAAAAATATTTTATGGTTCTTTACAGCTACATATTTATTTATCTATGCTTTACAGTGGAATCGGATAATTTTTCTGCCCTATTGCTCTAATTACGCTGAGTTACCTTGGACACACCAAAACAACTTTGTATTTAAACTATGTATTGTTTGTAAAATTTAAAACATTCTGTGATAACTCGTCTTACGTTTATTGTTAAGGTTATAACATTTTAACATCGTAACTACCTTACCGTACTTCATTCAGTTTTTTTTTTTTTGTATCCGAAAAAATCATTCACAAAATTGCTGCAAAAACTCGTGACACCTTAAGAAACTGCTTACGTGAGAAATTAAAAAGTATGATTATTAATATAACATCATGAAATTGGTGGAAAAACTTGTATTGTACCATTTCACCCGGAGTGTCTGAAGGCATTAACTTCCTTTTTTTTTAAACATCCATAGCAATGTGAATGATTTTTTTGGACTATAATCATGACGCGAAGATAGCATTGTTGTCTTCCAAAATAATTTCGGTCTAATGGTTTATAGATAGTCTCAGGTTTAAAGTGACACGATACAAGTCCCTCAGCCGCAACGCTGTGGCCTTCGCAAAATTTGATATTTCCTTTCAAATTTTTTTTACTTTACTTTTTAATTCTTTTTTTTTATAGCATAGGTTGACAAACGAGCACACAGTCCACCTGATGGTAAGTGGGTACTGTGGCCCATAGACATCTACATTTATCCTCAATTAAGAATCAAAATGCAGGTGCGTTGTCACCCCTGAGGACTAAGATGGAATGCCTCGTTTCCAGTAAAAAGGGTCTCCGGTTCTCTACACTCACCATACGAAACACAGCAGCATTAAGCTGCTATTTTACGCTGGTATTCTGTGAGAGCGTGGTCCTTCACCGGTCGAGCCGACCCATTCGCGCTACAACCATAATATAGTTTTAATATAATATATGTTTTATATATATATATTTAATATATTATAGTAATAATTATAGTTTTTCCACGATACTTTTTTTATTGAAACAGACTAGCTGAAACCTGAGACTAATTTATTAACTGCTTTTTGTAATGATCATGTTTAATTGTATTGCGTGCATTTTATGATAATAGTACAAATGTCTATCTATACCATACATTATAATAAAGCTATTGCAAAGGTGTAAAGTTTGGTTTTATTTATTACCTCCTCTCCAATCGAACGCTGCGTTATCGTATATTTTGACACGCCCTAGCGGTCCGAGGTTCATATCACAGGCCAAAATAGAACAGCACTTTTACATGGTAGAGCCATGCTGCAGCTATATTACGGTTGTAGCACGAATGGGTCGTCTCGACCGGGGACGGACCACGCTCTCACAGAATACCAGCGTAAAATAGCAGCTTAACGTAGTTGCATTTCGTATGGTGAGCGTAGAGAACCAGATACCCCTTTTACTGGAAACGAGGCATTCCATCGTAGTCCTCAGGGGCGACGACGCATCTGAATTTTAATTCTTAACCGAAGATAAAGGTAGATGTCTATGGGCCACAGTGTCCACTTACCATCAGGTGGGCTGTTTGTTCGTCTGTTACCCGCATTCTATATTACATATTGTATAGGTACATAAAGGATTGGATTTTTAAATGAAACAAATCAGTCAATTTCGATTAATTTATTATAATGTGCGATGTTAAAATATGTTTATTATAATAAAGCATTTCAACTAGGACGATCCGCCGCCGCGCCTCATATCCCCCACTTGTCCATTTAACACAACACATCTATACAAAACTAAATTCATTCCAAGGCAAAAACTGAGTCTCCTCTGAATTACAAATATTAAAATATATACGTATAATATTAAGGAGAGATTTCGTTCAGTACAATAAAACTTCGGCGTAAGCAGCCCCTCTGATACAGAGGACCGATTCGTTTTACATTATTTAACAACAAGCATCTATCTAATTAACTTCGTAAGCCGTAGTATACACGCCCGTTAACTTCGCCGTCGCATTCAGACGCCATCTTCGTTTAAAGCGCGAATAAGTTTATGAATTAGTAATTTGTTCGCCAAAATTCCAGTTTATTTTTTAGTGAGAATGGAGCTGACATCTAACGTACCCCCCAATTATATTTCAGTTTGAAGCGTTTTAAGCAATCCGCTACCAAAATATCGACCATAGATTATTACATATATATTTGAATACAGGCTATTGCTACCAGTATTTTTGCAATGAAATTTCACACGCATGCTTTCTTCAATGTATTTAAATTTGCAAACGGCAATAACAATGAGACGTTATGTTAGTTATTAAAATGTAATCCTCTGTAAATGTTAAAGCAAGTATATATTATATTATTAAATCTTCATTTCACTAAGACACGACGGAGGCCATTTAAAAAAAAAACAAGCACATTTAAAGGTAACTTCAAGAAACCAAATTATTAAAATCAGACATTAAGAAAGTTGTGATAATTTTATATAGCACCTGTATTATTTTTTATTGAACTATGCCAATTTGCAAATGTAGGAATTATTGATATAATATATTATGCAACACAATAACCGATTTAAAATCGCATGAACTATTTATGATTTTGTAAAAATTAAACACACGTAAAGCTAGGTATATATTTCTCTTTGAAGTTCAGTGATTTAATACACTACTGTCAAGAAATCGTTCGTTTGTTAATACTGTTAATATCAAAATTCTCATTTAATAATCTCATGCATTGTCAAAATTAAACTGAAGAAAAATAAAATTGTGTTGGTTGATCGTCAAAAAAGTTTTATCAAACAATCCAAATATCTCAACATAACGACAACATAATAGGCGTTCTAAAATTAGTTTCTTAACATTTTCATTTTTTTTACAAAATTATAAGTTTTTCAATTTTTGTTCGTATATAAATTAATGTGTGTGTAGAGATTTATTTCACCGATGCGCGTTACGCGATACACATACCGAAACACTTACTTTAACCATTCAAATAGTCTCTCGGACATCATTTCTTTATAAAATAACATAAAATAAGTTATACTTTTTCCGATTTTTCATTTTCTGAAACGATGTTTCCTCAATCTCAAATCGGTAAATGTGGTATTTCCTTGCTTATATATTTTTTATTATGTAATTCTAAAGTAAATGAAAATAACTAAAAATCATAATCTCAAACAAAGTCAAACAATCAATTTACAAAAATCAGTCACTCGAGCTTATTTTCCCTTTCCGTTCACGCCAATGTTCAATACACCAATAAATAAAACCGATAAAAATGGCGTTACATGACAATACAACATATTATAAATAGCTTGTATAAGTATAGGTCTAATGTCAAAACTGAATTCATATGACCGTCACTTTTATAGTCTAGGTTTACTAAACTTACTCTAATGTAGGTATTTTAAAAGGACGTGTTTAGACACCGCTATTTAATATTTGCAGCAATGTTAATATAAAAGTTAACATTATATGAATACACAAATTTTAACTAAAATTACCGATTAAGATTCAATTTTCTTTAGATCAAACGAAATATCACCACGACGTATTTTAATATATTTTTATCTATTATTTAGTGGCTACATATTAACATTTAGATCTATTAAAGTATACCTTACAATAGGCAGTAATTGAAGGCTGCAGCCTGGCAACACTTGACGATTCGTCAAATGTGAAGCCGAGGATGGTTATCACAATTGGCTTATTTGCTGTTTTAGAATCTCACGGCTCATTCGGCTTTCCCTTTTTTATTTTAACCCTTTAATACTAATATCAATAACTCAATATTTATATATAATATATTACGTGGTTTATCGAATTCTAAGCCAATTTGATTTACAATCATAAATACACCTCACTGTAGTTAAATCGCAACTTCCTGAGAACGACAGCAAATTTGTTATCTCACCATAGTTCGCCCCTGTAAGCCAAGAGATTCTAAAGTTCACAAAATAAATAAAATAACTCGCTAATAAATACTTATTTAATTGCGAATATTATTAAGCACTGGCAAACCCATGATGTATTTTAAAAGGAATATGGGTATCATCTAACATAAAATTTATTACTTCAATATAATTTTATATCACACATCGTAGACGAGTAAGTTACATAATTCTCAGTTATTTACGAGTCTCATCATGAAATTACAATCTACGTACATAGAATTGAACGACAATAACAAGCGACTTATTAAGCCAAAGATATGTCAAACGCATCAGTGAACTGTTGCAGCTAACAAATATTTTGAATATATGTTAATCACAAAGCAGCGCAAAAGACTGGAGTCAACTCAATTTTATTCGTCGCATATATATTTCTAACAACCTCACAACATCACGAGTATTAATTAATTAATTAATTTGATACACGACATACTACTCATGCGGCTAAAGAATGGGGTTAGAAATGGCGGCTCGCCGAGCTCCGAGGTTCGTGCTGTCAACATACACGGTACGTAAAGCGAAAGAGTTTTAAACGTTAAATCGTTATATTACAAATAACGATATTATATTAATTAAACCGTTATGTTAATATATTGTTTTATAGTATTTGGTAATTTTTAGTTACTGGAAAATACAGTGAACATATATAAAATTATGTACTTAAATTATTTATTAGTTTAAAATTAAAATAGAGATGTAAATCAATTAACAAATAATATTTTTGGTAATTTAATAATTGTTACTCCATAAAAGAAAAGATTGAACATTTATGTTTTGTTACTCGGACCTGAAATTAGAAGCACAAAAACGCTTATCGGAACGAATAAATGACGTTATTTTTTTGTGGTTATTACCGATGGGTGTGAGTACAGACATCGGCTGTGTGTAAGCGAGAGGTGAATACATGAGACGCCATTTATAAACCCATTCTTTATCTGCGCGAGTAATACTAATTTTGTCACACAAACAATGCACACATCACTGGGAATTATGAGGCCACCGTAGTGTAATTTTGTACTCGACCAAACTTTTAATGCAATATATCTACAATTACAGAAGTAGGCCTTCAGCGAATTAAATGCATTACAGTTAGAAAATTAAAAAACAATGTTACATTACGAAATACAAAATACAAAATATAAGAAACGAATTGGCGTTTGTGGAATATTATAGGCTCGCACTTGTCTACACAATATAAAGTTTACATGACAAGTAATTTTAACAGCTCTATTTATGACAGTTCTTTAATAAAATATTAGTATTTTTAAATGAAAACGGTCGATTTATTTCTAGAGATAAAACCAAATGAAAATCGATTTTGAATTGAATCGAAGCCCAAAGTTTCAGAACATCGATTATCATTCGATTTATACAAAGAACAGCTCATGACAAATCAACTGGACAGTGTTGTGCAGAAATGATCCAAGCCATAAACTTTATAAAATAATGATATAGAGACTCTTTTTCCAGTTTATTTCCAAGTATGAAACACTTCTGAAAAATAACCAGTAATCTCAAAATCTACATTCAACTTTCTTTAAAATGATATAACATAACATGATATACTAGGGCTTCCGCCACAAGAAAAATGCATTTATCTTTCAAATCTGAATAACTTTATGTTTTGTGGGTTGACACATTTATGTACAACACGGTCCAACTGAACAAACAAATCACTCGGTGTATGTCATTCGCATATATTTCGGAAGGGCACTAACTCCTTCCAAGCTTCCAACACAACTTACAACAAACAGTCTACATTCCATAACAAAACGACGGCACTTGTTACATCGACAATGTCTTTGTATACAAATCTTTAAGTTATATCTATTAAGGTATATATTTCTATATCGAAATAACGCCCCTGCAGTTTCGAGGAAGGAACACAAAAACCGATTTTGAATCTCCGGTGCCAATGTGTTTTCTATTTTTTTTTCTATGCGATTACAATTTTAAGTTAAAATTGGACACATAGGCCAGCTACATGCAAATTACGACTTATAAAAAAATTGTTAATCTCAGAAGAATTTTTTTTTTTTATTTGATGAGATGCGATGTGATTTGGTGTAAAATGAAAACAAATCAGAATTGCATGACTTAATTCCTCCCTCTCCATTCCATTATCAGACCACCGGAAACTAGGCTGGTCTCCACCCCTTATTGTCGACATACCACGCATTCGAAACAAACGGTTCACTTCGTCGTTCATAATGCGTACAGCAAAGGAGTGGAATAATTTGCCAGAATCTGTTTTTCCAACCGATTCGATTATAATGTGCGCTTTACAATCTTCGGCTGCGTCACCACTTACTATCAGGTGGTTGTCAAGAAGCTGGATAAAAGCGATCATTGAAAATTCCAAAAGAAACATCAATTTAGAATATCAGATCAACAAAGAAAGATAGACAGAGCATTCTGTACATTTTAAGTGACACTGAAGCCAACCCAAAATATGCTCAATACTTGATCCGCACTTACGCACACATCTTTTATTATCAGTCTATACAACTCGATCGCTGGATGAACATATAATATGCATTTACAACTGTATTATTGGTTGCAAAATATTTTAAATGTATATGTGTGCGGGTTTATACAATAAGTTGAGCATGATTTTGCCTTAGTTTTGGTGTTACTTTGAAATGTATAGAATGTTCAATCTTTTTTGTTTGTTTTAAATTTATAATTTACAATTTTTGAGTACTGCCCGTAAGTCTTTACAGGTGTTCGTTATAGTTTCACTTGCGAATTCAAACAACATGCTATGTTTATATTGGACAATGTTGGTTACAAATACTAAGGTAATTTTTTCTGATTTAAAATTAAAATTAAATTTTAATTTTTTAATTCATTACGAGATGTGATAGTATTTACTTTAAGCTATTAATAAATAATGATTGTTAAAAGTAGGCACGTAGACAGTAAAACTATTTTTACATATTTTGTTGATATAATTTCATTTGTTTTAAATTCCCGCCGTTTCAGGCGTTCGGAATCTCCCGTGATCAGGCACCCGAAACGTCGGGAAAAAAAAAAAAGTAAAATTAAACGCGATAAAATCAGTAAAAATAGTTTTATTAAACGCGTAGTGTTCGCGTAAATATAAAAAATTATTAGGCATCCGGAGATTCAATTAGACCATCGTAATCGAGCTGAACTGCACGGGCTCACGACGGATATCTCACACTCTCAATATATAAACCTTACCGACACAATCAACGGGATCAAGGTCAAAAGCAAAAGGGCTACGAATTTACACAGTTAACTATCCAGAAGTGAGCGTAGTTAAAGTCGGTCGGTGTTCCGATAGTTTTAGGGCTAAAATAATGAGGGCAGTCTCAAAGTACACTTGAAGTGCGCTCACTCCAGCGCTGATGGGATGCGGGCGCGCTAGTGCGGCTGCATGCGGCGCGAGACGTGCTCCTCGTGCTGCATCTTGGAGCGGAACTCGGCCACCAGGTCGCGCGACTGCGCCAGCACCACCAGCTGCTCGTTCAGCAGCGCCTCCCACTGCGCCGCGTACGCTGCAACACGCACCAACCACCACCGCTTACTGCCTCACTCCTTACAGAACACTTCTCTACGAACGTTACTCAGCTCAAGTACACGCACTTAAGTACAATCTTGAGGTTATGATCTTATTAATAAACATATCTCAAGATGCGGTTTACGTTACGATATCAGCTGAGTGTCACACTGATTAATAAACGAAACTCAACTCTCAAGTGTGTATACTTGAGTGCAAGTCACAGAATAGTACTCCTAAGTACAGCGTTTTGAGATACTGTTTTTATGTGTTTATTAATTAGCAACGATCTTGAGATGCTGATTTCGTAATGAAGGCGTATCAAATGATTACGCACTTGAGTTCGTCGTTGAATAACGTTTATTAATACGGGCCTAAGTGTGCTAACACTCCTTTATAAATCCATAAATTGCCCTATTAGAGGAACATTTGCCATAGTTGCCACTCTTAGCAAGTGAGCTGGCAACCGCAGTTTTTTATTTTAAGTAGTCATTTAAAAAAACACTACTGCCCGTATCCTGAATTGTTTTCCTTCTGTCACCTCTTACAACACATACGGGATGATATGGGATAGTGGATATTCTTACACCACCACTACACGATAACTGCAACACACACACACACATACACACATATTTAATGCTGATCTCCATTCCAAACTAAGTATTTTTTAATCTTTTACACAGCCATATCCTTGAAAAGCCAGTAACTAAAATTATTCATAAGAAAGCTTTTGAAAAAATAATAATGTCCGCCAGACCAAATTGCTTCTTCCATTTACAATACAACAAATATTTAAATATTAAAGATTGTAAAAGGGCATTTCATTCACAGAATTGTTATAAGCATTAAAAACTAAATTTAATAACAAAAATTACCGCATTATTGTTATAAATATAAAAGCAATAAGTTAGTCCTTACCATTCCCCTACTAAAAATTATTATTATTAAATATTGATATTAAATATTAATATATAACAAATGTTCCACAAATCATGATTTTCTTTTTTAAACCTATTAACTACTTTCACTACAAGAAAGCAGAAAAAATAATATAAATAATGAATCTTAAGGTAAACATATTTAATCTTTTATTTTAGTGCTTCTTAAAATAACAACATAGAAAATTAGGTCATAAAAATAATAAAAAAATGACCGTAATTTATTACAAACATCATAAAACCATTCGACCATTTAATTTTGAGATGCTTAAAAATTTTACTAAGCAACTAAGAAACACATGAGGATTTTGTGTTTTCTTGTCTGTCCGTGTGTGTATGTGACTAAATCCATTAATACATTGATACTTTTACATGGAATATAACCAAAATGTACGAGTATCTCTCAAATATTTGATAATTATAATAAAATTTTCAGCAATCTTCAAACCTCTATAGATGTGGAAGTGAATTCTTAAAACAGTCCAGCCTTATTCTAACATCACGGCTGCAGTTTATTTTTTATAAAATTAAAGATAAAAAATTATATCATAATGTAAAAGTGTATATTATGAGATCGAAAACAACGTCAGATTCTTTTAATTATATTATTTAAATACACCTTATATAAAGTCATGTTAAAGTATGAAATGGTTTAATAGTTTAACTGCAAATTATTACAATGTTTCTAATATTTCGGCGATGGTTTACGACTTGAGTTAAATTCAAAATGACGTACTCACGAGCTTTTTCGAAACAATTTTATTTACTTGCGCTATTTAAAAATGATGATTATTATATCTCTATCATCAATATGAGAAAATTTATTGATGATAGTGATTTGGGATTGGCCTTGAACTTATTCATCTCATTTATGTGGGACTTATAACGAAAAAAAAAATGTGCCAACTGTGTTACTTGGGTGGGCGATAAGCTAAACCCATATTTTTTTGGCTAAAAGTGGTTTCAGTAGCTCGCTGCTCATTAGACTCTGCCTACCCTCTCGAGCATTACAGATGTGGCGTTAAAGATTCAATCTCAATTTTTTTTATTTCAATTTAAAGTAAATCTTAAAATTCTTACCCTGAGTAACATTTTGGTATATTTAATACATGATATACATGTTACCAGAGGCTAGGCACAACTCAAGTGTTCAAATTATATTTACAACCTTATGGTTATTAACCGACTTCAAAAAAGGAGGAGGTACTCAAATTTCGGCGACGAGGTTCGCCACCCGTCACGTTCTTTCTCCCGGAGGGGCGAAAAGTGGATTGCGGAGGCCCGTCTGGCTACGCTGAATGTGTGTGGAGCAATGAATGATAAGATGGATGAAGTATGCGAAATGATGAATGATAGAGGAATAGATGTGTTATGTGTAAATGAGACGAAACGAAAGGGGAAGGATGCCACTGCACATGGCATGTATACCGCTTACTGGTCTGGTGTAGACGAGACCGAGCGGGCATGCCAGGGAGTCGGTGTCATCCTTTCAGAAAGAATGGGTCAATGTGTGAAAGAGTATGAATGTGTAAGCCCAAGGCTGCTATGGATACAAATGAAAGTGGGCTTAAAGAAGTTGTTTGTGCTAGGGGTGTACGCCCCAGATATGTCTAAACCCACTTATATCCGAGAGCAATTTTGGGACATAGTGAGGATGGAGTTGATGAAATGTAAAGTAAATGAAAATATTATGTTAGGAGATTTTAATGGAAGGGTTGGGGTGAAGAGGTCTGGTTATGAAAGGATATTAGGAACGTTTGGCGATGAAAGTATAAATGAGAATGGTGAAAGCCTCCTCACCGTATGTGTGGAAAAGAATCTTTTTGTGACGAACACTTTCTTTCGCCATAAGAGGATTCACATGTATACATGGGAAAGAGGTGATGATAGAAGCATGATAGATTTCATAATTGTGGATAAAAGAATGAGGAGCGCAGTGGTAGATACAAGGGTTTATCGGGGGTCCAACGTAGGGACGGATCATTACTTGGTCTCATGCCGAATTAATGGTCTATTCAAGCGTTGGCGGCATCGGACATCTGCGTCTACCACTGCGTTACAGCGTATAAGAATAGAGAGGTTACAAGATGAAGGTGTGAAAGAGAAGTTCAAATGTAGACTGAGAGAAAATATAAGTGGCATGGATGAATTGTGTATGAATGATTTAGACCTGGAGACTGTGTGTTATAATGTCAAGAAAGGTTTGGTGGATGCAGCCACCGAAGTATGTGGTGTAAGTAAGAGAACGAATGAAAGGAAAAATAATACGCTGTGGTGGGATTATGAGGTACGGATGGAAGTTGAAGCAAAGAAGAGAGCATGCCTAGATTTACTAGCAACGAAAGCTGGTAATTCTAGCGGTATGATTGATGAGATAAAAAGAAAAAAGGCAGACTTTAGACGTATAAATAAAAGAGTAAAAGAAGTTGTTGAAAGGAAAAAGCAAGAAAGAACGGATAAGAATGATAGAAGGATATCTGATAACTTCCAGGCAAATATTAAAATGTTCTGGAAACTTGTAAGAACTGCCAGGGAAAATTCAAAACAGCCTAGAATGAATGCTATACGAGACGAGAATGGCTGTATGCTGAATGATGAAGTTTCTAATTTAAATAGATGGAAGGAATACTTTGAAAGCGTGTTTATGAATGAAGAGTCGTCTGAATTAAGTGAAATAGAAATTCCAAAAGAAGTGGTGAGAGGTAGGGAGATAAGTGTAGATGAAATAATGAAAGCAATGAAAAGCATGAAAGCAGGTAAGGCAGCCGGATATGATAGAGTATCACTCGAAATGCTAAGGGCTGAAGAGGGAGTGGTGGCAGGCCTGCTGTACACCTTGTTTAATTTATGTTGGAAACTGAAGCGGGTACCGGAAGACTGGTGCAAAGCCGTTATAGTCCCAATATATAAGGGAAAAGGGTCACAGCAGGACTGTAAAACTACTGTAGATTAGCTTGCTTAGCATTGTGGGTAAACTGTATGCTAAGGTGTTAATTGAAAAAGTTATGGAAGAAACTGATGGAAAAATTTGGAATGTGCAAGCTGGATTTAGAAAGGGGATGGGGTGTACGGATCAAGTCTTTTCCATGCGCATGATTGCGGAGAAGTTTTTGGCCAAAAATCAGAAAGTTTTTTGTGCGTTCATGGACTTGGAAAAGGCTTATGATAGAGCGGACAGGAATGTGTTATGGCAAACACTTAACTCATTTGGTTTGAGCGCTGGTTTGATACAGGCATTAAGGTCTCTTTATAGGGACTCTAGTGCTTGTGTCAGGATCAATGGGGTCTACTCGGACTGGTTTGGCATTCAAAAAGGTGTCAGACAGGGCTGTGTAGCTTCCCCGTGGCTGTTTAACCTATTTATGGACAGTTGTTTGCAAACTTTGAAAGTTGAAGAATGTGGGTTGAGAATGGGTGAGTTAACTGTCAAATGCCTTTTGTACGCCGATGATCAAGTCATATTTGCATCGTCGGCGGTCGAGTTGCAAATGATGGTTACTTTAATGAACTGGTCATTAAAAGAAAGGGGTATGAAAGTGAACGCAAGTAAGACGAAAGTGAACGCAAGTAAGACGAAAGTGATGGTTTTTGAAAGAGAAGTAAGTAAAACGTTATGTGAAATAAGAATAGAAGGGGAGATGATTGAGTAAGTGGATGGGTTTGTATATTTGGGATGTTTATTTAGCAGGGATGGTAGATATGATAAGGATATAGAAGGATGAGTGAACGCAGGAAATAGAGTGAATAGCGTGTAGACTATTATGAAGAGTCAGAATGTGTCAAAAAAGGCACGTTTGGCAATTCATAATGCTGTGTTAGTACCTACTTTAATGTATGGTAGTGAAAGTTGGGTCTGGCAGAAGAAGCATGAGAGTAGAATAAATGCGGTAATTAAGGAGTATGCTAGGGCTGAATCTGAATGACAGGGTGAGAAATAGTGTGATAAGAGAAAAGTGTGGTTTGCAAGATGACGTTGTGACCAGGATTAAGAAAGGAATGCTTCGGTGGTTTGGTCATGTAGAAAGAATGAACGAGGAAAGAGTGACAAAGCAAATTTATGCTGCAGAAGTGAATGGAAGAGTCGGGAAGGGACGCCCTAGACGAAGGTTTATCGACCAAATTGGCGATATATTGAAAATGGGCCAGATTAGGAGTACCCTTAACTGACGAGCGTGTATGCGTAGATATATAGATGTAAAGGAGGCGAGAGAAGTGTGTCAGGATCGTGCCAAATGGAAGTCCGTAGTCTCTGCCTACCCCTCTGGGTGACAGGCGTGAGTGTTTATGTTATTATTATGTACTCAAATCGACTGTATGTTTTTTTATGTATGTTACCTCTGAACTTTTTTCTAGGTGAACCGATTTTGATGATTCTTTTTTTATTTGTAAGCTGTTGCTTCTCATGTGGTCCCATGTAAAATTTTGAGTTATCCTTAATAATGCGTTTAAGTTAAAATTTCATTTGGTGATGGCGTAAGAAAACCCTATTTCGTTCCGTGGGTGGGTGTCTTAAAGGCGACTATGCCAAATGCCGGAATGATCTCCTAGTCTCCGACAGATGGCGCCATAACCATTGCCCGTTATTATAACCACGGCCACTTGCTTAGAGCGATGATTTCGGCGAATTCTCTTTAAAACTAGAAAAGTCTATATTTGCCATTACGGCAATTTTTAACTTTTCTTTTCGTCATCGACTAAAATTGTATGGGAATTGAACTATGTCGATATTACTTCAATATGATATGATTAAAAGAAGAATAATATAAATAGTTTCAAATGACCCTTAAGCAACTTTCAAAGCTTGCACATAGTAAATATGTACGTTTAAGATCTTGATAGTACTAATATCGAAAATTTTAAGTAGCGGTAAGAACCAATTTGTTAAAAACGTTGTTTTAAAAAGGTTTGAAGACTAGAAAATACTGTTAGGCTAGATTCCGTCACTGTAAATGTATTTCCGAACGACGACACGAAAAAACTCCTAGTACGTCATTGTATGTGGTGTGAGCTATGGCATTGGCAGAAGCGATGAGAGCGGTTTATTTAGTGCGATTGCGACGGGATCGAACCTATGTTCCTGCGCACGCGAGGGCTGGGCGTGCTGTGGGGCCCGCGGGACCGCTTGCGCCAGTGCGACAGCCCTGCCACATGCACGCATGCTTTACACACATATGCACACATGCCCTCTAACTTACTCATGCCTTGTATGAAAATGACACATTACAACATACACAATAACTGCATGTAAAAGATATGTTACATGTGTAGATTATATTTGTACAGTCGAGTTCTTTAACTATATTATGTAGTAAGGGCAAGGATCTAATATTATTACATATTGCAATATGGTATAAAGCAGCCTTCTGAACAAAATATCTCGATACTGATAGATTTGATAATATCTCAAGCATCTGAATAATATTATATTTAAAATAAATGTATATTTGAACAGTTAAGACGTCATAAAAATATTATGTCATACAAAAGTTAATACTATAGAGGTTCTTTTTTCGGAACTAACGAAAATCGGACGCCTAAAGAGCCTTGCTCCTGCGTTTTTGTTCATTTAAATAGTTTAAAAAGGATTTTGATACGTAAGAGTATCAAAATCAAACTCTTCTTCACTTCACTTCACTTTAAAGGTTTGAGACAATATTGTCATAGACTGTCTGTAGACACGCTGTCGTTAAAATCTGTAAGAATCTTCACTATTTGATGCAGCAACATATTGTAAAGAAAGTTAACGTGTTTATATTTTGGTTACTGTATTACAGCGTTTGATGTATTCTTTGGCTGAAGGCCTTGTAGCCAATGCTATAATAAATAAACAAAAAAATCTATAGCTCATGTAATGTGAAAACGATAATACGACGTTGGTAGTTCGTCAAATTTACTTGAGGTTTTATTTCTAATCAACTCTCAGATCGACATCGTAAACTTAACTAAACTTGATCAATAAGCTGTATAAAAATTGCAGAGCGTTACGATATATTGAACTCCTGCCCGTGCTCATATATTTAATGAACTCGATTGTACCACTCAAATTATTTTATCTACATCATTAGACTATAGCTCCAGACAAATAAGTTGAGCGCTAGGCGACTTTGATAAGTTTTCGCTTTGATACAAGTAGCGTGTAAATCAAAACTTAACAAAGGATAAAGTCAAGAAGAACTAATTATTTGCCAAATATCGTTTATCATCCTCTAGCGATGGGCGTTGAATGGACGATCTAGTTAATTCGACCATCGACGTACTGTGAACGAATAGACGGTTTACGACCAATCAATGGACTAGTCGAATCCGTAGACGGCTGAATTGAAACTCCATAACGTTCATTTCGACTAGCAACGCGAGAACGTGGTCGGATAATATTAGTTCATACTAAGTTCGTTGAAATGACATAATTGCGCAAACAAATTAGAACTCTAAATATAGACAGCGTAAGAGTATAAATATCAGTTTGTTATTGTGTTAGCTAAAGAAAAGAATGCCGTCATGGTATCATCGCGTGTACAAAAGAGAAGGGCGACTTAATACATCATGTCGTTACACTAGTCTACGGTCTACGTATGTAACTATGTCGAGCCATAGATGTTGTCGAGAAGTTTAAATATTAAACGTCTTCAAAACCAAGTTAACGCGTAAACTAGTCGACATTTGAGTTGATCGACTAGTCGATGAACGAGAATGGACGGTCTAGTTTCGTTAACGACAAATACGTCGACGATCCATCGCTATCGCCGTCACGAATAAATCGAAAAATTGACCACTCAGCGCTCAAATTATTTGTCGCTAACTATATACCTTTTATTAGGGGAGCAACTAAAACGTTTAATAATAAAAAATAAAAACAAGAATGCTAAGTATGAATCAGAAATGGCGCTCACAGTCCTGGTCGTAGTCGACGTCGCGTGTGATGGCAAGTAGTTGGGTGCAGCGCTGTAACGCGTGCTGCATGTAGTCGCAGATCGCCTTGTGGTTGTCCAGCACTTCTTCCTCTGTACGCTGCAGTTCGTCGATCGCCTCGTGGAAGGTGTACATCTCTGCAGACATGTCGCCCTCCTGTGACATTAAGGGAAATAGAAAATTAATATTTAATGCTGCTGTGTTTTGTGTGGTGAAAGTAGACAACTGGAGACCCTCTTTACTGGTAAATGTAGATGTCGATGGGCCACAGCATCCACTTACCATCAGGTGGACTGTGCGCTCGTTTGTCATCAATATTATAGTCTCATGTCCATCTTTAGATTCTTATACAGGCAAATGAAAGAGAAGGATTATATTGTACATGATAGTTAGATCAATTATTTGTCATTCAATATATAATTTAAGCTCAAAATTATTCAGAGATAATTTTGAGCTAAAATTCAAAATCCATAATGTCAAAATTTGAGTATAGGCCATCATCATCATCATCATCATTACAGCCCTTCAACAAGTCCACTGCTGAACATAGGCCTCCCCAAAGAATTCCACTAAGTCCGGTCATGAGACGCGTGCATCCACCGACTTCCTGAATGTCTTACCAGCTCGTCACTCCATATAGTGTTGGATCGCCCCACACTTCGCCTACTGCTACGAGGCTGCCACTCGAGAACCTTGCTTCCCCATCGGTTGTCGGTTCTTCGAGCTATATGGCCGGCCCATTGCCACTTCAGCTTACTAATCCGTTGGGCTATATCGGTCACTCTGGTTCTACTGCGGATATCCTCATTTCCGGTCTATCACGCAGAGAAACACCGAGCATCCCCCTCTCCATAGCTTGCTGAGCGACCTTGAGCTTCCTCACCCGGCCAGCAGTATAAAGGACCACGTCTAGGCCATACAAACATTCAAATATATACGAGCGATATACGGAACAAAACGTTCAAAATCTTAATCTACTACTTGTTACCTAGAGACAACAAGTCGCTCAGTATAGTTTGTTACGCTCACATGACAAGTTGCATTAGTGCGGCAAAAATTTGGGTAAAAGAAAAATATTTTCGAAGAACATATGCCGAATTGTGCAATGCGGTATTGCAATTCTTGTTATGATAAAACGAGTGAGCTTGACTTTAGTTTATTATCGAAAATATTTTAATATTTACCCAATAATTAGAATAAACTGAATTATTTTATGAGTCTAGAACGTTACGTTACGTTGAGCGAGCAGAGGTGCGCCAGTTCGTGATGTGGTGTGATGTGATGTGGTGTGATATGGTGTGATGTGGTGTGATGTGGTGTGGTGTGGTGTGGTGTGGTGTGGTGTGGTGTGGTGTGGTGTGGTGTGGTGTGGTGTGGTGTAGTGTGATGTGATGTAATGTGGTGTGTTGTGGTATGATGCGGTGAGATGCGGTGCGATGCGGTGTGATGCGGTGTGATGTGGTGTGATGTGGTGTGATGTGGTGTGATGTGGTGTGATGTGGTGTGATGCGGTGTGATGCGGTGTGATGCGATGTGGTGCGGTGTGATGCGGTGTGGTGTGGTGTGTGTATGTGGTACATATGAGATGTGTTACATGATGCGGTACGTACGTTGAGCGAACGCAGGTGCGCCAGTTCGTGTCCGGGCGGCTCCATGTCCACGTCGATGTCGCGGTCGGCGGGCGGCGACTCTCCTCGCCCGCGACTGCCCTCAGACGTGCCCAGCTCCTTCACCCTACACACGCACAAACAAACATTCGTCATTTATTCATACGTACTCGGCTACCGTGCTAGCGAACAGACTAAGCGCTCGCTGTAAATTTCACAGTACGCGAGCAGGTTAGGGTTCGAACGCCACAGGCATCAACGGTAGAAAATGAAATTGTTCATTTCATATTCCACGTGCTCAAAGGGGAAGAAAAACAGCGAGAAAACCAAATTGTCAGAAAAATTTACAAAAAAATATTTCGTGGACATAATATAAAGTCTTAAATTGTTGTAAAAAATGAGAGGATCCTCTGCCCAGGAAGGGGACTTATATAAAAGGTAACTTTATTTATTGATACGTACTAAGCGGTCAGACTCCAGCAAGAATACACTTATACGGACCAAACCATACATTTTACATCCAAATCCATGTGCTGCAAACTGCATTAGCGTAGTTAGAGAGGAGCAAAGATTGGCACAGCCAATCAACTCGTCGCCCACCTTTGAAATTTACTGAGGAGAGATCTCATTGAGGGGAGTCATGAACTCATGAGGAACTGCAGGCTTGTAGCCCACTTAACATCAGGTGAACTGTTAGTTTGTCGGTTACGCTCAAACAATAAAAATGTTATTTCATAACATAGATAAAAGCCGAAAATCAAACGAAACATTGTAAATATAATTATGTTTCACTAAATAAGCCGAAGATTTAAGGCTTTCTAATATCCAATCGGCCTTATCCTCTATAATATGTACTGATTGAGCAATAATTGTACGTAATATTTCCTATATTAATACGAACATTCACTTTAGTCGAAATAAGGATGATACAAAGCGTACTACCAACTAATCAAATAAATTTTGATGTATCACTAACTTTTTCTATCGAACTCCAATTTTCACCCCTTTTTATACAGGATTATTTTGCAATAACCGGCCAAAGAGTCATGTCTAGTTTTGACCTAAAAATTTTCTAACGCGTCTAGTGATGTAAAATATCTTAAAAATTGCATTTCTTTTGCTTATTCCGTATCGCATAATTGAATTATCAAATTAAGCCAGGAAAAAAAGTAATGTTACTATGTTTATCATTCTCAATAGACTGTTGGAGACGGAACGTGTTTTACAATGGCAAAAAGGCCCAGAAGTCATGCCGAAAATATATAAAAAAACTGAATGACATGATGAAAAAAATTAATGAATGCCAGGCTGTCATTCGTTTGACGTTTTGCAGTTTTGCAGTCGTCCGTTTGCTCTTGCTACGTATTGTACTGTGCGATTTTGGATTTTCTGACACCCTTACAACTTTTGCATTTTCCACGGTCTTCAATACCTAATATACGAATACCGATTGAGTGCTTTTTATTTTGATCTAAGACGTTATCGCTCTTGTCGGAAAGCGTTATGGAGCCTTCTACGAGATTGCTTTGTATAAACTGTAACATATGTGTTAATACGCTTCAGCGTTATCGGCTTGACCAAGCGTGGTGATTAATGCTCATGCCTTCTCTGTATGAGAAGAGGCCTTTGCCCAGCAGTGGAGCAGTATTAATGGTAGACCTTATCTGACAGCTGTTATAACCTCAAAAACGTATTTACTTAAAAACATTTTTCCCTGACCTCTAAATGAAAAGATGACAAGTTATTATGTTAGTATAAACAATAATTGTTTTTATACAACACTAGTTGTAGGTAGACGCGACCTGTAAAACGAATCAAGTGACAGGTCAATCAATGTATGGAAAGTGGCCATGATACTTTGCAGAGAAGGTTTAGAATAAGTAATATAGCTAAATGGTGAAGAAAAATTTATTTAAAAATCTCAAACTTTCTGTCCTTTTTATCTTTTAATTTGAATATACGTGGTAATGCATTATTTTAACTGATTTTCATTCATAAATATCTAACGCCTACTATTTTACTACGCACGCGCACATTCGTAAGGGTCGCTCGGTCGGCAAAAACGTTGTAAATTGAATCGCACACAGAGGAGCGCGCGTACACGCGTGTGCGCGCTCCTCTGTGTGCGATGAGATGTTGTCCAAAAATCACATTCAATTTGGAATAATTTCAAATAAAAGTAGAAGCCTTATTTACTCGTATTTTCAAAAGTGCAATAACTTAAGTTTAAAATTAGGCTACTTAACATTAGGAAAAATAACCCTGCATTTTTCAAAGAGTTCACTATTTAATCACACACACAATCTCCCGAACAAAACCTTATTAAACGCAATACCACAATACTTTGAACAATGAATTAAAATAACAAGGGCATTGATTTATTCTATTGACGCAATATAAAATTTTGATCGTTTCGAATTACGCGCTTGTGGCACTCCTTTTCACGCTAGACTTGTTAAAATTAAAACAACTTAATTATAAAAGCTCATTAAGTTGTGCTTATTTAATAGATTTTAATCTTAACAAATTACGATGTATGATATATATTTGTATTGAGAAATAATTATTTAAGTATATCAAGCGTGAAAATATCACTATTATTTAGAGAAACAGAACGCGTCATATTGTGAAGTTTTTGGGGGATTTTAATAGCAGTTTGAGCCAGCAGCCAGAGTCGATGATTAGATAATATCATTACCTTACTCTATAAATAAAACATATTACCTTATTCTATAAATAAAACATAGTATAGATAGAGAGAGAGAGAGAGAGAGAGAGAGAGAGAGAGAGAGAGAGAGAGTGAGAGTGACCTGTCGGCGTATCGCAGCGTGTTGAGCGAGTGCTCGCAGGAGGACATGGCGGGCGAGATCATGGCGATCATGCAGGTGCGCGACTTGTCGCCGATGAAGCTGTCGCGCAGCACCTGCGTCAGCTTGGACACGCGGAACGGCAGGTGGTTGTTGCCCTTCATGCCCAGCGCGCGGATGCACTCCTTCAGCGCCAGCAGCGACTTGTTGATCTCCGCGCTCTCCATCCCTGCGCACCGCAACCGCTCTCTTACACAAACGTACACCGCCAATACTGTCTCCTCGGCTGATGCTGGCTCGAGCCAAATTCAGTTATTGAGTTTCTTTATTTATTTTTTTGCAAGATGTTTTTACCGCTTAAATTAGTTTACCACCCAATTTCGTCACATGGATGTCGTAAGAGGCAACTATATGAATGGTTTCCAATACAGGATGGTACACCGTCTCAAAAAAGCCAAATGTAAAACACCCAGGCTGGATAAAAATGCGAGACATTTTTAAATTCTGACCGCCAATCCATCAAACAATTGATAACGCCAAACCCTACTTGCAATGGAAGAGGACAATGTCAAGTAGTGGAATTTAGCAACCTCATAAAAAAAAGGACAAAGTAAGTTTCTTTCCTTGCTTCTTCGTTCTTATTCTTAATCTTCCATACTTACATTTTTGATTAAAAAACCACAACCTCGAAAAAAAAACGATTTAAAAATAAACAATTTAAAAAGGGTAAAGGAATCGGCATGCCACAGTAACCCTCTCAGAAATGAGGGTAGGCCCGTGTCCAGCGCCATTGAGACGTATGTATATTATGTGTTTTGTAAATTCAACATAAATGATTAGGTTAAGCAAATTCGGCCACGGAAACTATAATGCCAACATGTTGGTGTCTCGTTGGTCTAGTGGTAGTAAACGTGATTTTTGATCATAAGGTCCTAGGTTCGAATCTTAGGTCAGAAATCGGCCAAATCAAGAAATACTCAGTAGCAGCCCGAAGTCAAGAAATTAGTCATGATTCAACCCCGTGCCTCGGAAAGCACGTAAAGCTGTTGGTCACGCGCCTGATCTCTCTCCGGTCTTGTCGTTTACCGTCCAATTGGACTATGAGAGTGAGGGAATAGAGAGTGCACCTGTGCTTGCGCATTCACTTGGGCAATGTAATTCTGTCCCGCGCAGATGGCTAGTCTCGGTTGAGGCTGGCCGCCGTGACCGAAATAAGGTCTGGAGGATATTATTTTTAATGCTAACACGTCGGACAGTTATCAACTGCATGTGTTGGGACAGTTATCAACTGCATGTGTTGGTGCTATGTCGTAGTCGTTTTGGCGTCGTGTGGTCTCACTCACTTGTCTGCCTGATATAGAGGTGTCTGCGCTGCGCCCATTGTCCACTAGGTGACCGTACCACGATTTGGAAATGGGTGAAAGCTTGTGTCCAGTAGCAGTGAGATGTATGTATTTTGTAGCAACTTTAACTTAATAAATGATTAGCCGAAACAAATTCGGTCACGAGAACCACAATTCCAACACGTCGAACAGTGTTAACAACAGCACGTGTCGGTGTCGGTGTCGTGTCGGCGTCGTGTGCGCGTCGTGTCGGCGTCGTGTCGGTGTCGTGTCGTGTCGGTGTCGTGTCGGAGTCGGCGTCGTGTCGGTGTCGTGCGGTGTGCGGCGGCACTCACGCGTCTGGCGGTTGGCGGAGGAGGTGTCGGCGCCGCGCTCGTTGCCGGCGAGGTCGATGAGCGAGAACTTGCCGTGCACGCGGTGCATGCCGGGCGACCGCACCACGATTTGGAACACGGCGTGCGACCGCGACGAGTTCGAGTTGGCCGACGTCTGCGCACACACAACACAAATATACACCAATTATTATTATCCTTTACAACTGAATAAAATACAATTCAATATTATACCGTTACCGTTTTTTTTTTTTACTTATTATAAGCCAGTGCTTGACTACAGCCTTAGATGGTAAATCACACTGTCCTAGCGTAACAAAAGCCTATTCACTCTTGCCTTGAAGACCATATTGTATTCGGACGGAAAGATTATTCCACTCCTTTGCTGTACGCATTACAAAAGACGAAGCAAACCGTTTGGTTCTAATGCGTGCAATATCGATAACAAAGGGATGAAGACCCGCCGACCGCCTGGTTGTCCAATGGAGGGAGGAATTAAAGCGTGTAATTCCTGCGCACACTCACCGAAATGCATTCTATAGAATACCGAAAGACTGGCTACTCTGCGCCTGTGCTCGAGGCTGACAAGATTGGTTTCAACCAAATCAAGGTCACCAATGAGCCTCTTAGCACGTCTCTCCACCGAGTCCAACACTGCCAGGTGGCATTTTGCAGCACCAGCCCATATGTGACAGCAGTACTCCATGCACGACCGGACTTGCGCTTTATATAAGGTAAGAAGCTGCCACGGCGTGAAGTACCGCAGCACCCTTACGTGGACACCAAGTTTCCTTGCGGCTGCTTTAGCTCTGGACTCAATGAACCGCCCATAGTTAAGGTTCGGAGAAAATACACACTTTACAGCTTAAAGTCCACTGCTGAACATAGGCCTCCCCCATAAATTGCCTCATAGGGCTTACATTTGCATTAGTTGCCACACTTGGCATGCGAGTTAGAAACCGCAGTTTATTTTTTATTCTTAGCCGTTATTAGAAAGATGTTGCTACCCATCTCCTGATTTGTTTCCCTCTGTCGCCTCTTACAACACCCATGAGACGATATGGGGTTAGTGGATATTCTTACACCGCACCAATAGTTATTCAAAATCATTTAAGTTTTAACACTGGTTTGGAAAAAAATATTACAGCCTTTCAGAAGTCCACTGCTCAGCATAGATCTTCTCCAAGGAACACTATATAACACGGACCTGAGCCACCTGCATTCATCGCCTTCCTACATATCTTACCAAGTCATCACTCCATCTAATGGGGGGCCGCTCTACATTTTGGAACTCGAGAACCTTTCTTTCCAATCGATGGTTAATTTTTCGAGTTATATGGCTAAACCTATTGTTGAAGCGCCTGCGCCTTCTTTCTGAGCAACGAATTAAACAACGTACTCGTAGTAATTACGTTAGTAGATGACGTTAGTTTTAAACAGGTTATTTGGCCGTTCAATATTTTATGACCCTCTCAACTGTTGTGAGATAAATACAATCGTCCAAGACTACATTCAAGTTACATTATTTTAAAAATCCCTCGTCAGTTTAATGATCTGATGTATGATATCATAACATACGAAGATAAAAACGCTATATTATGTATTTTACGTACATATTTCACTAGGTGATAAGACTTCTTTGGTCTAGTAGTCCGTCTACGTAGGTACCAAACACTTACATATTTCTGTCGCCAAATAGCAATATCTGTAATGCTATGTTCCGGCTGAAGAGTATAGAAACGCAATATATTACAAATTGCGCGGCATTTCATCACAATCCTCATAGGTGACAATGCATCTGCAGCCTTCTTTTTTTTAAATTGCATGCAGTGGTTCATGGTCCGCGGTAGCTACTTACCATCAGGTGGACTGTAAGTTCGTTTTTCACTTCAATTTTATAACAAAACTGAGAGACCACACACCTGTCCAGAAGTCCGCGCCGCGTTGCCGTGCTGTATGAGACGCAACACCTCGTCCACGTTGTCGACCACCTTCTCCGTTAGCCCCACGATCTGCACTTGCTGTTTACCATCCTCCAGTACGCGTAACTTTGCCTTGTCCGCCAACAAGTCGAACACCTGCAAAGAGCACAGACGTTGAGGTTTATTACTTTTTTTACTTAACACATTAGTAGTATTATACTTGCCGTTTGATGGAGTCGCAAGATTATTAAATAGGGTGATCATTTATTCTCGTAGGTTACGAAGAAGGCGGCTATAGAATTACTAAAAAGATCTTATGGCTTCCAATAGATGGTGTTAAGCACTTACACTAGAATAAAACACCCAGATCGACGATGGGTATCAGCGTCAAATGTGCTCAAGTCTGATACTAAGATCGTCGATTCGCCTGACAAGCGTGGTAGTTAAGACAAAGCTGGAGCATATACAATAAATAAAATATATATTACATTAAAAAAAACAACATGTGACAACTTCTATAGGTACTTGTTCATTACCACGGTTCGTACCTATACGTTAGCATAGCTGATTTGGTCGTCGATCAAAAAGGGAAAGTATCCGCCAGCCCTACAGTCGTAAAGAGCGCTCGATGTTTCTTGCGATGATTAACTTGTGTATAAATTCAGAGTTCTTCGGAAACTTCGTTAGCGTGATTTAACCCGCGCTCGTTGATTATCCAATTGCTCATGCGCGGCAGTAACAGCGTCGCAATAGAACTGTGTCAACAATTTTGGTTCTGGTGGCAGAAAAACAGAAGCCAACGTGGCTCATTGTGACAGTCGCTATAGAACTGTGTCTTGTGCTTTTGGACATACCTTCCCGGAATAGATCTCGAAGAAGGAGGCGGACACGATGAGGTTGAGCGGCTTGTACTTGGGCGACTTGAGGTAAGTGAACACGTCCGCGCCGCCATAGCGTAAATGCCTTTTTTGCAGTCTTGAGTTTTGCCCTGTAAACATTTTTAAATTATTCCCACATTATTTCAAAGTTTTTTCGTTTGCTCACACATACCTCGATAGTTAATTTATCATTATCTTAGTACAGTAGCATAGCAAACATTTGTCACTTTTAACAGGCATAGTGCTCACTCAGTATAAACATAAATATTTTTTATTCAATATAGATTTTAAGTAATATACTTATTGAGTTATTTTAAGTTTAATTTACCATGAGTTCGGAAAATAACTTTGTTCTGGGAAGAACCGGCCAAAAAACCCAGCGGCTAATAGCTTGGTAGATAGATCAACCACTTCAATATTTATTTCATACATTTTTTATAGTTTTACTTCCTATAGACCAGTGATTCCCAACCAGTGGTCCGCAAGAGCTTAAATATTAAATAACACATTTATTTTCTCGTCACGCGGGCAGTGTAACACCGCACGTCACGTTAGTAAGCACCTACTAGCTTTTACAATAAATACACAAATAATACTGTTAATGAACGCTTCTTTTCAGTTTATTATATTATTATGTTAAAAGTTGTGATTATAATTTATTGTTAAATTAACACAGTTTTTTCTTTCATCTTGTGGTCCCTGGTAACTACAAAAAAATCAAAATGGTCCCTGGTCAAAAAAAGGTTAGGAAACCCAGCTATAGACAAACGTGGAATTTTGTTTTAAAAGCATATAGATACATGAATGCCCTATGAATGAATTAATGACTCTGGAGTTAAGTGACTGGTATTACTAATTTGTGTCTGTTTCCCAGTATTTATAGTATATATTTTACTTATTTTATTAAAACGACTTACGTTTTGCGTAAAAGACAAACATATTTAAATAGTATTATTTTTAAAATGATTAAAATTAAATTATCGTTGATCTTTGGTAGTTGTTTTGTAAAACAAAATATTCCAATTTTTCCAGAAAAGTTAAGTTCAAAAAAACAAATGATGACCTGGAAGTCTCCACCCATTGTGTGCGTCTTGCCGGAGCCGGTCTGTCCGTACGCGAAGCACGTGGCCATGCCGCCCTCGAAGATCGTCTGCACCAGCGGCTTGGCCGTGTATCTGCGCACGCCATTACATAGCTTCCATTAAGTAAACACCAGCGTCAAAGGTCAGTTTTTTTTTTTATAGAATAAGGGTGACAAACGAGCACACAGCCCACCTGATGGTAAGTGGATGCTGTGACCCATAGACATCTATATGTTTCCTAAAAAACCAAAAAGCAGATGCGTCCACTGAAGACTAAAATGGAATGCCTCGTTTACAGTAAAAAGGGTCTCTGGTTCTCTACACTCACCATACGGAACACAGCAGCATTGAGTTGCTATTTTACGCTAGTATTCTGTGAGTGCGTGGTCCTACCCCGCTCGAGCCGACCAATTCGTGATACAACCATAATATAGCTACAGCGTGTTCTACCAAGTAAATTTGGTCCTGCGAACGTCCATCCGCCTGCCAAGCGTGACGATTGAAACAGATCCTCCCCACATCGAGAAGGGCCCATGTCGAGCAAAGCAAATAAAGAAGAAGAATTAACCTAAGTTCACTCTGCGTGCAAGTAATCGAAGAACTGATGTACGCACCTAAAATCTGTTTCATCACGATTTTAGCAAATGATAAAAATCTTCTAAGACTGACATGCGGATTGGTTCTGGTACAATACGTTCCGCAGTTTACGCTGCTCCCCGTCTTCGGTTAATTTTACGTCTGACGTATACGTGATAGGTTATGCTACAGTCGGAAGCAAAATCTTTGTAGCAATTTCCTTAGTCGCCTCTTACCCATGGGACAAAATAGGAAATGTTATATTAAAATACTAGCTGGCCCGGCAGACGTTATCCTGCCCTTTCTTGTGGGCGGCGTGATGAGATTCAATTTCACACACACACCCTTTTCTATAGATTTATTATGCGTACAGCTAAATCCTCTTTAGAACAAATAGAACCATCAGCAGCCATAATGACAATAAACTCAAAAAAAAGGAAAACAACCCTTTATTTTTAATCTTCCGTAAGCGGATAAAAAGTTGCCTATATGTTATACACGGTCATTTACTACCTACGTACAAAATTACATGGAAATTCGTCTGGCAGTTTTTGCGTGAATTGTGAACACACAATTTTTCTACATATTTATTATATGTATAGATATGTATAGATTTTGGTAGAACCATGGGACGATAGGGGGTGATAGATTCTCTTCATGGGAAATACCAGAAAAATGCAAAATACTCAGACCGGTGGTGGACAGCAGCGTTAAAGGTGCTCAGGTCTAGTACTGTCAACGTCCATCCGCCTGCCAAGCGTGATTATTATGGCAAACCTCCCTACAACTATAGAGGCTCACGTCCAGTATTGAACTTTTATAGGCCGATAAAGATGTATATTAAATATAAATATCAAATTGAAAACAGACATTATACACAAAAATATACTCGTATAACACCTAAGTACACGGCAATACGACATCCGAGCGATCGAACTCTAATGGTTAAGGGTACGGACTACGAAAGTAAAAACTCGTGGGTTCGAATTTACCATGCGACTACTGTCGAGAGTCATTTCTAACACAAGAATTTAAGCTTAACGGGAGAGGTTAATGGTATTATTTTTTTTAAATGAAAAACACAGACAAAAACGCTGTACTACTATTATTTACAATTAAAAAAAAATATAGAAAATACTGCACTCACTTATAAACAACTTCATTCGTGCACGAGTCGTCGAAGGCGTAGTCGAATCGGAATTTCTGGTTCTCGAGGTATTTCGTTAGGTCCACTTTGTTTTTAGGCTCGTGAACTATCATCTGGTCCTTTGTCGGAACACTGATCACGTCCACCTGGATACAGAAATATAAAATACATGTTCCTATTTTATTAACAACATAATCTAGGTTAGCTAAACAAGCGGTGCTAAAATCGAGCAAATGCGCGGATTTATTACAAAATATCACCAGGAAACAAGTTTTTGATAATTTTTTTTTATACAAGCAAAGTATCATACTATTTTATACAGACTAAGCGTGACAAACGAGCACACAGCCCACCTGATGGTAAGTGTAATTATTTGGCCCATAGACATTTACATCTATTCTCGATTAAGAATCAAGATTTAAGTAGTATTCGTTGTCATCCCTGAGGACTAAGATAGAATGCCTCATTACCAGTGAAAAGGGTTTTCTGTTCCCAACTCTCACTGTACGAAACGCAGTAAGTAGCATTAGGCTGCTATTTCACGCTGGTATTCTGTGAAAGCTTGGTCTTTCCTGGGTCGAGCTGACGTAGCTCTACCATGTGTATTGGTAGTACCAAGTGGCTATTGCAGCTTATGGACACATGCAATACAATATTAATATTTCAAACAAAGTATGCTATGTCACATCTGCCTACTAAAATGGAATTACTCACAGCGTGTAATCATACTGGCTCTCTATACCCTTCAGACTGGAACACAGGTGTGCACGCACTGCTGCTTGGCGGCAGAAATAGATAAGAGGATGTTACCTACCCAGACGGACACTTAGGCAGAAAATGAGCCCCATCACGTAGAGCTAGACCGTGGCGCAGTGGTTCAGCAATGGGCACGGAACAAGTATTTGTATGGCATACAAATAATTGTTCTGGGTCTGGATGTTTGTCCTTGTTATGTATGTAAACTGCCCCCACGATACAGGAGAAAATCATAATGTGGTATGGTAATATCATTTTTTTTTTGAAAAAGAAAGAAAAAAGAAAAAGTTAACAAACAAAGGGTTACAATATGGCTCCGACAGAATATCAGCGCTGCGGTAACTCGGTTACTGTAGCATTATGCTTAGTCGCTGGCTTTTTTGTTGCTGCTATGCATTTTTTTTTTTTCAAATATTTAGGTAAATTTTTTTTGATGTTCTAAAAGTGCAGCAATAAATAAATATGTTCTTTCTTTATTTCTTTCAATGTGCGCACCTCCTTTTGGCGATCTCCTTCTTGTTGAGCGGGCGCTTGCGCACGCAGACGGTGATCTGGTGGTCCTCCACCGGCTCGCTGCCCACCAGCGGCCTGAACTCGATGCTGCTCTGGTAGTCGCGGATCATCGCCAGGAACTCCCAGTTCGGGTTGCCCGGGTCCATGTTCATCAGCGCCTCCTGCGGTGTGCACATACAACCGGTACAAATGGGTATATAACATCATTGTTAAAATATTCCCACATCATTTTTTTTTATAGAATAAGGGTGACAAAGGAGCACACAGTCCACCTGATGGTAAGTGGGTGCTGTGGCCCATAGACATTTACATCTATCTTCATTTGCGAATTTAAATGCAGATGCGTTGTCAGCCGTGAGGACTAAGATAGAATGCCTCTTTTCCAGTAAAAAGTGTCTCCGGTTCTCTACACTCACCATACGAAACACATCAGCATTAAGCTGCTATTTTACGCTGGTATTCTGTGAGAGCGTGGTCCTTCCCCGGTCGAGCCGACCCATTCGTGCTACAACAGCACTATTAATATAGCTGCAGCATGGCTCTACCACGTAAAATAAAAATTAAATACATTTAGCAAAGACTTTTATGTATACTACTATACGGGCACTATGGTATTACTACATTGCGCACTAAGTTACGGTAAATTCTCCGTAACTTCTATAGTCGACTGTGAACGGAAGAGTAGACTAGTTCTTTGTGGTAAACCGCGTACGTTGTTTTCGACAATTTAACACCGATTTTATTTAATGTTACTAAGAAAACGCTGTGATTAGGTATGTAACTTTATTTCGTATTTGCCTAAAACAGTAGGTAACTGTCGTAAATCAAAATACAACTGCGTGGCATATTTACCGTGCCAGCTACTCTAGTCTACATAGATATCTTTGACATTAAATTAAGTAATGTTTTAAAACTAGGTCGATATTTTTTATTTAATACTAGCGATCCGCCCCGGCTTCACACGGGTGATGTCTAGATTCTCGACAACAGCGTCACCTAACGCTGTTGTCGAGATACAGAAACCACCCGAATCAATCGAGTCCAATTGTGAATCTAAACCATCCAAGGACCCACTCAAACACACGCCAAAAATTTTATCAAAATCGGTCGAACTATTTTCGAGTTTTAGCGAGACTAACGGACAGGAACTGATTTTTATATATAGTTTAAAATTATATTTTTAGATTTTTGTATTCAAAGTATAAGTATAACTCCGGGCTTAGACTCTCGCCTCGCGCCTCGCCTCGTACCTCGCCTCGCAGCTCGCGTGTTGTTGCGAGGTAACGAGTGCCTGTTTACACTTTCGCGATGCGTTCAGTTTGCGTTGAGCCAGCAACGATGGAAGACATCGAAATAATAGCGGAATCAATACTTGCCCTTAATAAGTATTTATCGATGCTTGACTATTTTAAAAAAGAAGGAAATGAAAAAAATACGTCGTTGAGGAAGAATTGGGTATTTTTATGCATGATATGTTTTGGATCCCAAATTATTCGTTCCGCCTGATACGAGTTCCAAGAACTGCAGCTTTTCTTTTGCGACCAGTCCATTTTTAATTGAAGTTGAACGTAAACCCAACAAAACAACACAACCTGCACGGAAGGGCGCCGTAAACTAACTGAAACGAGACGAGAGCGCGAGTGTAAACACCACGCTCGCGCCCCTGCGAGGCCCTTTGCCTCGTGCCCAAAAAACCGCCTCCGACGCGAGCGCCGCGAGTGGCGAGGCGAGCTGCGAGGCGACCCACGAGTTAGCGTTTACACTCGCACCTCGTGTCTCGCCTAGCGACTCGCCTCGCCGCTCGCGCGAGTGTAAACGGGGTATAAAATAATTATTTGACTGTAAAACTATGACGCCATTACACTATATTCTCATACAATTTAAAAAATGTTTGTTTTTACAAGTCTTAAAAAATTATTTCAGTAGGATTAAGTTTCAAATACCCTACAAATACGAGAGTCTTATGTCAACCCTAAGATATTGACCTTTAAACCCGTTTCAGGTATCGATCCATAAATAATCCAATACTAGAAATGGGTTATATTCGATATATATATCACATTTCTTGAACTTCACACTTAGTCTAGTCAAGTTTACTTTGAGCCCAGAATATCTTTAATGCTTCTTATCTTGGTCTTCCTCGAGGCGAATGTTTGTCTGCTCATAAAGAAAACATGCCTGCACATGGTTACCTTCTCCTGCTTGAGCTCGGCCTGTAGTATACATAGAAGTCTTTGGCTGAAAAGGAAAAAATGCCTGTACGTTGGTTACCTTCTCCTCCTTAAGCTCGGCCTGCCGCTGTCGCCGCTTCTCGCGGTTCTCCTTGAGGCGCTCCACCTCCTTGACGACGTTGGACCTGCGCACGGCGCCCGACGCCACGGCGTGCGGCACGGACGCCGCGCTCGCCGTCGCCGCCGTGCGCGTCACTACGCCCACGCCGCCGCCGCCGCCGCCGCCGCCGCCGAACTGCAACACGTATAACCGATATCATCATCATGTCTAGCCACTTGTGGCATTAACGCCTTCCAATGATCGCACCACGCAACCAGTATACTTTTTTATAGAATTAATGAGCACACAGTGCACCTGCTGATGGTAAGTGGAAGCTGTGGCCCATAGACATCGACATTTATCCTCGATTAAGAATCAAAATGCAGTTATGTTGTCACCACTAACGACTAAGATGGAATGCCTCGTTTCCATTAAACAGGGTCTCCGGTTCTCTACACTCACCATACGAAACACAGCAGCATTTAGCAGCAGACCCCGTACGAGCAGACCCATTCGTGCTACAACCATAATATAGCTGCAGTGGCACTACCACGTTCAAAAATGATACGTCGTTATCCTGGCAGATTAGACAGCATAGAAATATTTCTGGTGGCAATATCTCTGGACCATCTGTATTTATCGGCTTACTAAATATCCAAGTAGTTGTTACACCTTATGTGAATCAAAACCTAGACTGAACATACGAGTGATGGTTAGGAGCATTACAAGTGCGAGGGTATTGATTCTGCGCTCACCAAACCATCTCTGCTTAGCGTGGTGAGTATTGCCAAGTATTATAAGTTAGCAGGCCAGTTGGCACATGGAAAAGGCTTATATTCAGCAGTGGATCGAGAAATATATTTCGAATAATCGATAACTGATTGGGATGCAAAGTTCTCGAGTGGACGAAAGGTTTTTGAGTGGAAGACTTCTAGACTTGTAGTGATGAATGCAGGTGACCCGTGATCGCGTCACGGTCTTCAATTTTAAAGCTAATTAAAGGACTTAATAGTCATTATGGTTTTGTGATAAAAATTATTGAAAGGATGTGAGGATCTGGCACAAGGAAGGAACCTCTTTGATATTTTGAATCCGTCTTTGTCTTTGCGAGGCTGAAGGAGGCTGAGGTCCTTGCGGCAGACTTTGCAGCACGGACGCGGCGCTGGGAGTGGTGACAGCCCGTGAGCGACCGCCCGACGCTGGCGTCTGCAAGGAAGTGGACGTGGAGTGGGAAGAGGGAAGGGATAGTCTGGAGTTTAGGTATATATGATGTAAGAATGTACGAATTTTATTTTTTTTATTACAAACAAGTTGCCAAGTACTAGTTTTCATATATTTTAAGGGTATTTTACAAACATGAATTGAATGACTGGTGACTTCATGACGGATAGGTGCTGCAAACCATTCGAAACGTCAGGAGTTTTAAATGAATTTAAATAAATATAATCAAATCTGAAAATTATTTTTGTGTATAGTATTAGTTTCATTTAGTTCACCTTTAGCAAATCCTTTGCATAGCCAATGTTCCTGGCTGTGAGGTCGAAAATAATTCTTTTTCACACTTTCTTGTCAATCAATCAACCCACATGCCTCTAGTCTTAGGTGTATATTTTAAAAATAAACCACTTTTTCTAGATTCAAGTCTTGTAGCTAAATAACTTGATGATTTTAAGCATTTAATGGTCTCATCCGGCTCAAAGGACCATGTGACAGACATTGGAACTGAAGTTTATATTATAATTTTGGTTCTTGCTCTAATACACCAAATTTATTTCTACACATAAAACAACTTGTACAAATGAACACTACCGGAATAGAAGGAAGGAACGGTGTCACTTCAATATTACAATTTTGATTTTTTTAGTAAAACTGTGGCTACTGTAGCACTTGAACAACTGCAGCCAAATTCGAACAAGGAAGTCTACAAATGCGTTGTCGCCTCTGGACTAAGATTGAATTGAATGCCTCCCAGGCTGTAATTATTGAATTGACTCTTCATATCCTTCAGACCGAAGCACAGCAGTGCATGGACTGCTGATTGGCGGTAAAAAAGATAAGAGGGTGGAAGTTTCCCAAATGGAAAAGGGCAGAAAAGGAGTTCTACCACCTAGTAAATTGTAATCGACATTTGTCTTGTATGTAAGTATTTGTTTTCGTGTATAACTGTACTGTGGCACTATATTATATTGATGACTGCCTACAGCTTTCAAAATATAACACCGTGGTCGAAATCGGCCAGGAAACATCATCACATACAATTGTCATGCCAGTTCAAGAGATTATAGGGTACTAAAAACGGAACGGCGGCATTGTCATGGTACCGCAATAGCTTATACAAACCGAACAACTTTTTTAAAGCCTAAATCACGCTATAAAAGTTTCTGAACGACTCTGAATTACATAAAACAAGGTCCTTACTAATATCCGTAGCATTAGCCCCTCCTAAGGCTAAACTCTTTACTCTATGGTATGTCTCCTTTTTCTTTCGAAGGCAACTCAGGGACTAGTTGGTAGTAGTTTTCGACTTTTAGAGAGCGTTAGATGAGGTGTGAATTGTAATAATACATGAACGTGTGTTCAGGGTGCCTACAAAATCTGTACGTGATTGAATATATATCGAGGATTTATAAAGTCCGCTGAAGCATCGTAGCGGACTCTGCTCAACTCTAACTCTCTCAGGAATGATTGGAGGCTTGTCAGCAGGGAAATGTCCCACAATAACTCACCTGCTGTGTGACCCGCGCGTTGGCGGGAGGCTGCAGCTGTGGCTGTGGCTGTGGCTGCGGCTGTGGCGGCGGCACGTTCTCTGTGCCGCGCCGCCCGGTCGTGTCGCCGCCGTGCCCGTTCGTGTAGCCGCCGGCATTCGACACTCGCATCTGGTTGTTGCGCGTCACACGCGACGGCGCTGCAATCGCGAAACATATGTATTTAATTTCGATCGATTGAATAAAGTAGTGGTGAAACGATTTCAATTACGATTAATCGTAATCGACGATTATCGACATTTCACGATCAATCGTATTCGTAGATTATCATTGCGGTTATTTATGACTTATTTTCAAAGGAATTTATTCCAATAGTTAATCTAGAGCAAAAAAAATCTTTCAATTAAACCATCGTCCGAAAAGTTATTTTTCACTGCTGGCCTGAAAAGCTTCAATCAGTAGTAAAATCCCTTAAATTAGATTATTAATTCTTCAGCAAACATTAATTTAATTAGTTTATGGTAAAAAGTATTATTTATGTTCCTTTAACGATAATAGTATGTTTTATTTAAAAAAATCAATAATCGTAATCGTCGATTATTAAGCGTAATAATCGTAATCGGAATCGTAATTGCTAAGTGGTAAATGATAATCGTTTCAACACCAAATTTAACACTATTTTTACTCGTCATGCCAAAAGCTTACAATAAAATTCTCTAAAGTATATTATAAATGTATATAATAAGACGCTTCGTCATCCAGAGTAGTAACATATTTATACATTAGGTATTAGTATCAATATTTCAACAGTTGCGAGGATGCAAATCAAAAAGTGCAAAAGCCGAACAATTCTAAAGTACATTGTGCATCAAACAGCTGTTCGTCAGTCTTACGTGACTTTTTCTCTTCTTGGATTTCTTCTTGGACCTTTTCGGCGGGTGTTTCCACTTTTTCAAACGCCTCTCGCGTAGGCGAATTGCATTCGGCCGAGTCGGCGACTCGTTTCCGGCAGCGGAGCCACGAGCAGCACATATTTGGCAATTACTTCAGTTTCAGTTTCTTTTGGTAATGAATTTTTGTCATTGAATGTTGTTACTACGTCATCAGTCTTTTGAATCAGTTGAGTTCTTTTTAAATGTGGTATTATTTCAAATTTGGAACAGAAAGTCGTTTCAGTTGACGTGTACACCCGTGACAGACGGATAGATGAAAATGGCGGCTACATGCGTTGGCGCAAGGCGATCCTGTGCTTGCTCTGTACGCCATATTAGGATCTCTTTCTGTACTCAAGGCAATGAACCATGACGCACGCGAGCCGGGCACGGTCCTACGTGAAGGTAAGACTACATGTTCGAGGTATTAACTTGATATGTTATACGCGCTTCGAGAACACATTTGTTTTCGATATCAAAACTATTATACTTAAGTTGTTCTTCAATGCTACCACAATTTCAAACGAAATGCAACAAAATGATCTAAAATAAAGGATAAGAGAACGTTCGTCAAGCGGCGACGCAAACAAGACCGGCTGTGTAACTGAAATATATCGTTAAGCAATTATTAGAATTGGTCGATGACCACGCGACACACTCACTGACGGCGACGATTTAATATAAACAATGTTGAAAATGTTGGATTGTACACTCTGTCTCCTAAAATATTTTAATAAATCATATAAACATATACTTTTTATAAGCACGTAAAAGAAGAACTATAATTATTTATTCCCAACAAAAATTACTTTTTAGTCTTGAGAATGAAATGAAAATTTCTAACAAATCCGAGGACAGATCTACGACAAGTGCGTTCCAACTTTTCCTCATCGGCCAGGAGGAACTATTATTAATTTATTATAGATAGAAAACATTTACGTTAGATAGTGTTTTTGATGTAATATTTAATTGATCCAAGTTTGACCTCTTTCGAAATACATTATAATTCAACCTGCGTCAGAAAATCGGACTGTATTAAAACAGACGACGTCGCAAACTAAGAGTAGTACTACTACTCGGACATTTGCCGGCGGCTCATGTCCCTATGAAAATGAAAATGTAGTCTGACGTCACTAGACAGACCGGTCGATAGTGTGGAATATGAATGATGAGCTTCAGAACGCGTTTTACTATACAGCCTATACAGTCTTTAGGCAGCCGTTACACAAAACGACACGAGTTAAAATGAAGGTTATGATGTCAAGTAATTTTTCTAAAAGTGAAACTCGTTTTCATAGGCTACACTGTATCGAGCGCGTAGCAAAACATAAATTTTACAGATATCTCGAACTTGAATTTTGTGTAATATTAATATGCTTAAATTAAATGTAATTAATTATATTAAAAATGTTATTTTTGAAAACACTAGTGATTATGCATTTTTTTGTCTCTGCCAAAAATAATTCATTTATATTTATGATCAATCATCAGTCAAGAACACGATACAGTGCATGTTTCCAACTTTAATTACACTAACAAATTTACAAGTAATAAATGTTCTATTAAACGACCAATGGAGTTGATTATCTATATTTTTATATCTATGCATATAATAAAAGCGTACACAGATTTATGGTGTTTATGTTTGTGCGTTTGTGCTCTGTGCACGCGTGCCATAATTACAGCCTATCCAATAATAGAATAGAATATATTTTTTGAATATAGATTATAAGTATTTGTAATCTATATTCAAAAAAATAATGATTGAAAATAATTTTTTTTTTTACTTTTAACACTGGTTCTGATAAAACCTTTGTCCTGCGAAGAACCACCAGGAAACAGTGCTGAACATAGGCCTCCCTCATAGATTGTCCCATAGATAAAGTTGCAAGCAGGCAGGCAGGTAACCGCAGTTTCTTATTATGTTTAGTTGTAAGATGCTGCTGCCCATCTCCTGTTTCAGTTCCGCTGTCGTCTCTTACGTCACCAAATGGAGATATGGGGTAGTGGGTTCCCTTACGCCGCCAATTCACGGCAAGCCTAAACCAATTTAGATGTGATTTTCAGTGATATGATGAGATAAGCTTGTGCTAACATTTCGTGTTTGTTTCATTAAAATCAGTTGCCAAATGAAAAAGACATATAATTTAAGATATAACGATTAAAGTGAGTCGCGCGCACTCGTCATGACGCGTGCACAAGCCGGAAGAAAAAGTGTTGCTCGACTCCTTTAATCGGCGTGCGCTAACCAAACGATTGGATATATGTAAATGAATATAGGGAACTAATTTGGTTATAATGTAATACATTCCTATTGGTTCTCGGATTCAGCTGTTTTTCGCACGGCAGCTATACTTGTGCAAATTAACTAAGGGAGGTCTTATATTTTTGAAGAATATAAGCTCTTTTCTTCCGCTGGCGATATTTTTGTAAATCAGCCTATGTTTTAAGATAAACTTACATCTACTCAATCTGTATTTGTTCAGTGGTTCTTTAATTATAAACCTTAATTTTTATTAATTTAAGATTTTTTATTTCTTTAAGATGTTTTTATAATAAGTGTGTTATTTAAGATTAATAAGTAGTAGGTGGTATGACTCTTTTTTCTATTAGTCTGTCGAGATAGGTACCACGCTCTTACTTATTTCTGCCCCCAAATAACAGTGTTTCCACTGCTGTGTTCCGGTACGAAAGATATAGAGAGCCAGCATAATAACTGGCTATGAGACATTCCATCTTAGCCCTCAGAGGTGACAACGCATCTGTAGCCTTCTTCGTTTGAAGTTGGTTGCAGGTACCCACGGACTGCAGTACCCACTTACCATCAGGTGGACTGTTAGTTTGTCATTTCAGTTTTATAAACAAAAAACAGTTATTTTTCCTATTATACAACACAGGTTCACTTGTATAATATATATTAGAAGAATGGGTAGATAATACAAATTTTCGGCACGGCAAGTACCTATGATATCATTAAGAAAGCTTTTATACTAAATCAAAATATATTATTATCTAATATATAAAAATTAATTTTTGTTTGTTCGTAGTTTATGCGCTGCCATACCGTTCATCAGATTGCGGTTAAACTTTGACAAACTTATTGCTTGCACTTGCGCGAAGGTGGCGCGCGTATCTTACCAACGAATTTATTTGAAAGTTATATATCATTCAATTTCAATTATTGTATTATTATTACTTAGTCATTATACAATATAACTCTTCCAAATTTAAAACGATATTTTCACAATTATTTCTTCTGCGGCAGCAAGCGCGCCGGGTACCAGGTAGTAGATAGAGTATAATTTATATTTTGTTTTGCAGCTTACGTAGCTTTAGGTTAAACAGTTTCTATTCGAAGAAATATGGAGGAAGCGATCTTATTGCCTTTCTTCAAAGTTTTATGGAATAAGGATGTAAAATTGTAATATTTTTATATTAAAAATACAATGAATACAACTATTTTAATATTCTAAAATGTTCGATTTTCCTCATACGCTATAAAACCTACATACCTATCCTTATTATATATTAGGGGTTAATCTATTCGGCCTAGAAATATGGATAAATCGATAATACGACTACCTAAAGAGTACACCATAGATAACACAATATATGGATGTTTGGGTTTCAAGTCAAATCAATAGGAGAGTCAAAGTGTCAAATTACCATCCTATTTATATATCTATACAAGTCAATAAAATTGAAGTGTCTGTCTGTAAAATAGCCTTATAGACAGACATGAGTAAACATTTTTAATCTTCGGAATGGCTGAACAGATTTTAATGAAACTTTACGAACAGCTAGAGAGCAATGCCAGGAGTGATATATTTTATCCGAAAAATATGGAATTTGTAAAATTGATAAAATAAATGTTCGTTCTTTGATGATTATCTTAAATGTAAATAACGACACATCAATAGATCCCAGCCAGTCAGTGCCGAGTAATGGCAAAGATTGATAGACGAGTCGGGGTTGTTTCTCTGAGTTTCGCCATCATTGATCGAATTTCTTCACAATAGACATCTGCTATTATTGATATACCATATCTTAAAAGATCATGAGGTGACCACCAAACAGACTTTTCTATGGGTGAGCTTCGCTTTAAAGCACTGTTCCGGTATTTGAACTTGTTTAGCCGTAACGTTTATCGCTTGCGATTATTGTAGAAAATTCACTTGTGATCACACGTCACAAATCTGTCCAAAATCTCTTAATTTCTATACCTACTCATCAAATGGCGTCTCTATGCACATCAGGCATGGGCGTGGCATGAGACACCCATTTCTCGAGTTTCTTTATTTTACCTATTAGGTGCATTGGAAATTGAATCAATATTGTATTTTCTTTCTTTGATTTATGAACTGAAGCGAGTACTGGAAGACTGGTGCAAAGCCGTTATTGACCCACTGAATAAGTCAACTGTATGCCAATGTGTTCATTTAAAGAGTTATATAATTAACTGATGATAGAATTTAGGATGTGCAAGCCGAATATAAAAAGGGCATGGTGTGTACAGTTCAGATGTTTTCTATGCGCATGATCGCAGACAAGTTTAGTCAAAAATCATAAAGTTTTCTGTGCATTTTTAGACTTGTAAAAGGCCTATGACAGAGTAGACAGGTTATGGCAAACGGCATTAAAACATTAAATTTGTTAATAGGGACACAACACACTAGGCCTATGTTGGATGGATTGGTGAAAATTCATTTGAAGAATATTTGACACCGGCGAGAAAAAAAAGTTTACTATATACTGACTGGTGATGAAACAAGACTATATAACAATGATATCGAAACAAAGCGACAGTCGACTGCATGGTGCTTTAAAGATGAGTACCAATGCAATAGCGTCATGCGCGAAGTACACAGAAACAAAATAATGGTCGACTCGTTTTCTTGCAACACGAGTCACATTGCTAATGTGGTGCTAGAAAATCAACACACGGTTGATAATACGCCCTTATATCAGTTTGGGTATTTTAAGCTAGTAATAAATTGCGGAATAAAATCTCCCAAAGTTATTCCCCATGGCTATTTTGCAGTCAGCGATCGCATCTCCGTCTGGCCAGATTTTTCTGTTACGTTTTCTACATCAACCATTTCGACATCGATAGGATGGCATCGATTAATGTCGTGTTATTTGGATTTAAGATACTCAAAGATCATTCATTTATTTTATAAATTTTTCGTATTTACAAAAAAAATCATGTTTTTCGGATAAAATATGCCTATATCCCTCTTGTCATTGCTCTCTATCTGTTCGTAAAGTTTAATCACAATCGGTTAAGCCATTGCGAAGATTAGCCCAGACAGACAGACGGATTTCTTTAAAATGGTTATTTATGTCTTAATGTCATAGAAATAACCGTAAGCGTGAATAATATCATAGAAATAACCGTTACCGAATACGTGAGCTTAATTTATTATAATATTACAGACAGACACTTCACTTTATTTATACATAGATAAATGTATAAAAGAGTCCAAGATTAATTAACTTTTTCAACAGTAATTCGCACACGAATAACGATCATTTTCGGATCAACACGTCAAATTGAGTCATAATTCACAGACGCCCGTAAACGAAAAATAATTGGCGTAACATACACGCGATAAGTTTAAAATTAACTTAAATGTACGTTTTTTGCTTTTAATAACCCGCTCGCAGCCTAATCTGAAATACGTAGCATACGCTAGAAATTTGTAAATAATAGTCATAAGGCACAAGCCTACGCTTCGGCTAAATTTCGTTTTAATTATACTCTTCGCGTGACTGCCGTCAGGGTGACACATTCATAATAGTTACATTGTAATGTGATTTAAAAAGATGGCGTAGGTTTATGAAGAGCCCATTCTCCTTAATTTCTTTATTTTTATTTTTGAAAAACGGTACCACACTAGGATTTACTCCTGTATAGTGGAAGCAGTTTATATACACGAATTTCACAAAGACAAACATCCAGACCCGAAACAATTTATTTAGGCCATACAAATACTTGTTCCGTGCGGGATTCGAATCCGCAGCCTTCATCGCCGCAACACATTGCTTAACGCTGCACCACGGAACCCAAATAATTCTCATTTAATTCAGTTTTTAATAAATTATCTGAGGACGTGAATATTATTGCCAGTGTTTTCTTGAACCCTACATAGCGCTTTAAAAGTGGTAGTGTCACGAATAACGATATAGATTTTTAAATACAAGTAACAAACGAGGAAAAATGAGTAAGAGTGACAAACGAGCATACAGCTCACCTATTCGTAAGTGGATGCTGTGACCCATCTATACTTGTTTACGCATTATCACCCCTGTGGACTACGATCGAATGCCTCGTTAGTCGTTACCAGTAAAAACGGACTGCGGTTCTCTACACTCATCAAACGGAACACAGCTGCGCAATGCTTATTTCACGCTTGTATTCTCTACAAGCATCCTTCACCGTGTATAATTTCCCGGTCATGTTGAACCATTCGTACTATAGTTATATTTTAGCCGTAACGTGGCTTTACCACTTAAAATATAACACCATACAGGTGTAATACAAGACTCGTTCTAGTCATAGGTGTATAGTGTATGAAGTCTAGGATTCCTTTTATGCCCATAAGTCCGGCTGGTTAGGTATCACCATCTTAGCTATTCTTACCACCAAGTAGCAGTGCGTGCCAGAACATAATAATGTTCTGGTCTAAAGGGTAAAGAGAGCCATATGTACAATTACAGACTGTGACATTCCATTCTGGTCCTCGAATGTGACAGCGCATCTGTAGCCTTCTTTGTTTGAAGTTGCTTTAGGTACAATATTAATATTTTCCCTGGGTGCTTTGTCGTAAAAATTACGTCGGTCGTTCGCCGTGGCCCACGCACCTGAGCTTGATTCATACAGAGCATTGCACTCCTTAGCATTACCTTTTGGGGGGTCATCACAATATCTGCGAAGTCTCTCAAAAACAATAGTCATGTGGGTCGAAAATTATATTAAGAAAATTTAAGGCTCGGTACAGATTAAAGATATTTTAATAATAAAGATACTATGAATGTCATATATTATGGTAATTAGAAATAGAAAGCATTTGAAGATATTTTGTATTCTATGTAAAATAACAGTCTTCGTAAGTCCCACAGGGCACACTAGGCACAGGCCTTTTCTTTCTGAGAGGGTCTATCGCATAGATCAAATGGGACATAATAACGAATTATTTTTAGTTTTTCAGATATTCTATTTTAAAACTGTCGGGAGTTAACAAACTGCTGGATATATTACAGTGTCACAAATGTCCATGCAAATATTTAGGAACTCGCTCTTTTTATTTCCACTTCTCTATTAAGTCAGTGTGACAAACGAGCTCACAGCCCACCTGATGGTAAGTGGATGCTGTGGCTCATAGACATCTACATCTATCCTTTATTAAAGAATCAAAATGCAGATGAGTTGTCACCCTTAAGGACTAATATGGGATGCCTCGTTTCCAGTAAAAAAAGTTTCCGGTTCTCTACACTCACCAAACGAAACACAGCAGCATTAAGCTGCTATTTTACGCCGGTATTCTGTGAGAGCGTGGTCCTTCCCCGGTCGAGCCGATTCCGCTGCTGCTGATAGCTGCAGCATGGCTCTACCGGTTAATATCTCTGAAATCATTGAGGTCAGGGATAGAGCGAAAGTTTGGTGGTGATTTGATCATTACGAAATTAAGTAGGTAGCTTGGTCCTTTACGTTTTACGTTGGTATTCTGTAGCGGCGTTCTCCTTCGATCTAATCCATTGCCGCAACCAGTATACAGGTGACGTATCTCTACCGCGTCTTTTGGTGCAATCACCGGTTAGCAATAGTTATAAACGTTGAACTTGAAATTTTATATAGACCTATGTTGCCAATGTTTAGTGATTGTTTTTAAAATTATCTTGTAACTATAAAAGATAGGTAATGTGCAATTTATAAAATTGTAGCACAGGTTTGGAACCGCCAAATATGCGTCTTCTTCCCTCAAAAACAATTACGTAAAATTTTACATTACGTGTATTTTAAAGAGGCGTGGTAGCTCAGAGGCTAATCGCATGCAGTAAATTTTGCAGTATGCGCGCAACCCGGGTTCGATCACTGTAGGTACCAATGAAATTGTTAATTGCAATTTTAAGCCCACGGCGGGAAAACATCGTGAGGAAACCTGCATGTTTGGGGATTAAAATATTTCAAACATATATGAAGCCTACCGACACAGCAATGATGCGTTGCGACGGACTAATTGCTCCATAACCTTCTTAGAAGAGGAGGCCTCTATCCAGTAATGAAACGTATAAGGCTTCAATAACTTCACGATATCTACCTAGATACCTACCTATGTTTACTAGAATTACACTTCAAAGTAGTTTAATAACTAAGACAACAATTACAATAAATATTAACAAATTCAGTTGTTAAATGTCAATGTTAACTTTAAAAAGTACTTGTAAATTCTTATTCGATATGAAAAGCACCAATAAGTATGCAAAAACCGAATTTGGATAATGCAAGTCGCAGCGCATCGTTTCAATCGAAGGCAATCTAGTAGCTTAAAAGGGAGAACAGCCCTTTTTATCGGCATTGCAGAATGACTCCAGTATAGGCCATCAGTATACATTTGTAGCACGAAATTAAATTCCCAGTTCTCAGTTTACACGAATACAATGTCTAAACCAACAGAAATAAAGTTCAAATTGAGCACGACAGGCAGGGGGAGAGTGCACTTACTGGCAACGCTAGGGGCGCGCCGTAGCAAATGCTTCTGAACGCATCTCTCGTACAACACTGGCATGATGAGGACACAAAAAAAAAACTAAACACTGACAAAATCTACGGTAATATAAATCACCGAACTATTTCGTGTTCCATTTGCGATCGGATGGTTTGAATTTAGAACGGCGGTACCAGGCGGCGGTGTGGTACACGGCCGTCCGCGCACTGTCCGCGCGCGCCCCGTCTGCCTACACTTATACGCTGCTTTGTAACTAAACGGAGTGCGGACTGACCGCCCCGTGGAAAATTCAACCCCATAATGCGCTATCATTTCATATGCCATCGCTTTTAATTATTTAAAAAAAAAGTGGCAACGTATGCACCCGGGAATACATGCCGCACGAAAGGAAGACAAGGACATCCGGCGGAATATGTTGAAAATAAACTGAGTAATAGTAAAGGTCGCATTTATTAAACATAAATGCATAGTCAAGTATCGTTAAGTAAAAAGTCGTTAAGGTTTTTTGTCGCTGACAAAAAGTTGTAGTGGAGACGGGTCACATTTAATATTTATTATTTACCAAAATAATAGATAACAATGCAATGGAGAAGCAAATTGTAATTAATGTGGATGCATATACAGATCGTCACGTGTATTTAAAGTTATAGTAGTACATTATGGGTGCTTTTTATAAGCAGTAACTAGCGGTCCACCCCGGTTTCGCACGGGTGATTTCTGGATCTCGACAACAGCGCCACCTACCGGGTCCAATTGTGAGTCTAAACCATTCTCGAATCCACTTAATCACACACACAAAATTTCATCAAAATTGGTCCAGTCATATAGTTAGTAGTAGTCCAGAGTTCAGTCACATACACACGGACAGAAGAATTATGTATACAGACATAAAGATAAAGATATACGGCTATAGTCACTCATGTCTTAATGTCAATAGCTTACTTTATGTAAGTTTTAAAATGAACCTTTTCTAAAGAATTGTATAATAATGTTCTTCAGACCAAATATCAGTCACCGCGGCCCGTCTCAACGGAGCACTTCACAAGCACAGGTGCACTCTCAATTCCCTTACTCTCATGGTCCGATGCGACGGTAATCAAACACGACCGGAGAGGAGAGATGAGAATAGAATAGAATAGAATCATTTTTATTCAATATAGATTACAAGAATATTTATTGAAAGTCATTTAAACTTTACCACTTGTTCGGAAAAAACCAACGGCTTTACATGCTTTCCAAATTCTTTTCTTCTTGACTTCAGGCTGCTACTGAGAATTTCTTGAAATTTTTTTCTTAAAAAAATTCAATAACTGTTTATTTTTGGCCCGAGACCTCATGATCATTAGCCGCATTTAAGACAAACAAGAACAATGAAAAGAAAACATTAAGCAGTCAGAAAAAATATTGGACACGACTATTGTGACGTGTGAATTGTACAAAATACCGTTATGTTTTCTTACGGAAGACTAGACAAGTTTTGAAACAACACTAGACTTAAGTTTTTGTAGTTAACTTTAACTTTAAAATAATACTTACACCAAAGCAAAACTATTACGTCTTAATTATTTTAATTAATGAAGATCGAAACCATGTTTTGTGGTAGTCTTTGAGGATGGTTGAAGTTCAGCAGAGGACTTAACGATGATTGTTTTAATACAGATCATCATTTATTTACCGTGTGTAAAAGAACCAATACCCACTACCCAATATGGTCCCGTAGGTGTCGTAAGAGGCAACAGGGATAAATGAAACAGCCCGGCTAGCATGGGCGGGGGACAAAAATTTTATCCCCCGATTATGTCCACTGACAAGAGACAAAATTATCTTGTTATGTCAAACGGGGAGAAGTATATCCCCGTTTGACATAACGAGTAGACATATATCCCCCGTCCGTAGCATAGAGCCAAATGAAAGATAAAAAATTATGCTTTTTTGACATTTGAAAGGGACAATTTTATCCTAGTTCATTGGACGTGGGTTTGAGTTTATATTCATACAAAAAATCTATCTAAGTCTAAGTCTATCTCCCATTTTATCTACTGTGGATATTATATCCACCGGTGTGCCCATGCTCGAAGGGTGGATAAAACTAAACGAGGGTAAAAACATTTTCTCCTTTCCCCGGGGATAAAATTGTCACCTGCCCATGCTAGCCCTGCAGGAGATGGGCAGCAGCATGTTCCTGATAACAACTAAAAGTAATAAACATCAGCCAACCCACCTGCCAAGCGTGACAACTATGGCAAGATCTTTCCTATAAGGCAATCTATGGGAGAGGCCTATGTTCATCAGTGGACTTTTATAGACTGTAATGGATGAATGAATGGAAGAGATTCCTTTACCTCATTTCGCTCCAAGGTTGTCGTTATTTTTTTTTATAGGAAAGGGTGACAAACGAGCACACAGTCCACGTGATGGTAAGTGGTTGCTGTGACCCATAGACATGTACATCTATCCTCAATAAATAATCAAAATGCAGATGCGTTGTCCCCCGTAAGGACTATGATGGAATACCTCTTTTCCAGTAAAAAGGGTCTCCGGTTCTCTACACTCACCATACGAAACACAGCAGTGTTAAGCTGCTATTTTACGCTGGTATTCTGTGAGAAGGTGGTCCTTACCCGGTCTAGCCGACCCATTCGTGCTACAACTATACTACTAATATAGCTGCAGCATGGCTCTACCACGTAAAAACGTTAGAGGCGACTATGGCAAATGCCAAAAATCAGTGTTTTGAAAGATGTCGATGTAACTATCTCTTTACGCCGGGGCCGGTTACGTGATGCAACGTCAAAGGTGATCACGTCTGGTAATGTAATCGTACATCCGCCTGACAAACAAGACGACTAAGGCAAATCCTCCTTACAACGGAAGAGGCCCAGATCTTCCAGTTTACCTCTTTTATAGAGTAGGGGTAACAAACAAGTGCCCAGTCCACCTGGATGGTAAATGGATCTTGTGGTCAATAGACATCTACATCTATCCTCAATTAAGAATCAAAATGCCTAAACGTTGTCACTCCTGAGGATTAAGATGGAATGCCACGTTTCCAGTAAAAAGGTCCGGTTCTCTACGCTCACGCGCATACGAAACATAGCAGCATTAAGCTAATATTTTACACTGGTATACTGAGCGTGGGCCATCCTCCATCGAGCTGATCCATTCATGCTACAACCATAATATAACTGCAGCGTGGCTCTATTACGTAAAACACTCAACTGACTCAACCTGTACAGGCTGATGAAGAACCATTTATTAACTGCAAAACAACACTTACCTATATTATATATATGTTTATAACCGTTAGTTAGAACTAGAATAACTAAAACTGACATACTATATACTCTTTCGTATCCCATTCAAAAGGTGGTTCCAACACCCACTTCCCACCGCACGTGTCGTGCATAACTCACCTGGGACTGCACTGCATACCATAGACAAAGTGCTCATTGTACATAGTAAAGGTTCATCATTTCCTTTACGGGGGGGGGTCGCACGTGAAGCGTCCGCGGTGGGCGGGGATAATAAATTGATTACGAGGCGCGCTCTAATCGTGTGAACGAACTGAGATAACAATGCGCGAATGAAGCAAATTTGCAAACAAAACGCATTTCGCGAATGAGGGCTAATAATCTTACACTCACCAGATGTCGCAGTTGCGACTGAGGTGAACTTATTTGTTACGCAGAAGGTCACACAGTGTCATTATTGTTGAATAGTTGCGATTTAGTTATAATTTTTCGATTTCTACTGTATGTATTTTATATGTGTGCATTTATTTTTATACGTGGTAGAGCCATGCTGCAGCTATATTAGTAGTATAGTTGTAGCACGAATGGATCGGCTCGACCAGGGAAGGACTACGCTCTCACAGAATACCAGCGTAAAATAGCAGCTTAACACTGCTGTTTTTCGTATGGTGAGTGTAGAGAACCGGCGACCCTTTTTACTGGAAAAGAGGCATTCCATCTTAGTACTCACGGGTGACAACGCATCTGCATTTTGATTATTTATCGAGGATAGATGTAGATGTCTATGGGTCACAGCAACCACTTACCATCAGGTTGACTGTGTGCTCATTTGTCACCCTACTATCCTAGGTTTGACCAAGGCCTTTCGGCAAACCCCGAAATAAATTCATATTTCGGCCTTTGACTAAAGTATTTTTAGTCAAACCTAGAAGTACCTAACTTTTTAGTCAAACGTCGGAAGCAAAATAATCTGTTTCGGGCTTTGCCTTGTCGATCCTAGAAGCGACTAAGGCAAATTCGGTCAAACTTCGATTCGTATTCATTTGTGGCTAAAGATGAGACACATACACAACGAATTGAGTCGCAGTGGAGAGCAGTCAAAATATTTTTAAGAAAACAAAATTATAACAATTCACATAACATTGTTTCATTTACCATTATCATAGCAGAGTTTAGGGCAACATGACTTTACAGATAAGATAGGTCGAAGCTGTTCTAAAACCACATCACCACGCCCCGACTCCACGTAGTCTTGTCGTAGGCGCGGAGAGAGAGCAGCCCCCGCGCGCCGTAGCAAATCGTAGGCACCTGTGGGAGCCGTAGCGGCTGAGGTTGGACCAATAAGTTAAAGCTACGGAGGTGAGCAAGGGTACCTGCGATTTGCTACGAAGGGGCTGCACTTCCCGTAGCGACGAAACCGTTGCAGAAGTAACTTTGGGTCAATATTCCTGTGTAAGAAAGTGAGGTGAGATTCTTATAATATTGAAACAATGAACATTAAAATAAAAAATCTTTTATTATACTTTATCTGACAAACTAACACATTCCAATACCTAATTGAGGTCTGACTGGTCAAACCCGATTTCATGAAATTGAGTTTCGGCGTTTGACTGTCCAAATTGGTCTCTCCTAGGTTATACAAAAATTCGTTAGTCTAAGGCAGAAAAACGTCATTTATTTGGACTTTCACTAACTTTTTATACATTTTTAATTCTTCTCAACTTTTAGGAATATCCGTAGTTTGGTTTATCCATTTATAATCTAATAATTATAAAATATAACTAATATTTCAGATAGAAACATTAATCTCTACACTTTTCTAACAAATAACTTCCCCCACTATGTAATCTGTCAAATGTCATTTCTAATTGGCGCTGCCCTGGTGGCAGTAAGAGGCGTGGATGCCTCCATAGTCATTATCATTTAATATTCTCAGTGTGGGACGCCCTGTGACTATATAGAGCGACGACTTACGCAAGGTGGTTGGTAGAAAGTGGATGTGTGTAGCCGAAGACGACTGGGTTAAGTAGCGTCTTGGGGGAGGCGTGTGTCAAGCAGGCGCAGGCTGATGATCATGATGATTCTCGGTAGCTGGTGGACTTAAAATTTGGGACGTGGAAACGAAACAGAATCAAAATTAATTCTTCACTTATTGTTAGTTCACAACAAGAACCTAATCTTTTATGTTACATAAAAATTACACATATTATCATTTTCTATGTCCCATAACATTATTTCTGTATGTCTCTTTTCATCCAGGCTTTTTACGGTTTCAATCGGGGCCAATTTTCATCAAATGACCTTTCTTCTGTTGTCAAGTATTAAAATGTGGGCACCCTTAGGTCATTCCGTTATAATAGTTATCATTTTATTGTATTTTTTTAATAAATTATATGGAAAACAAGAGTTGTCTTTATGTCGCATTGGCTGCCCTTGGTCGCTGTCGCTATGTACCTACCATTTCATATTATAATACAGATGGATTGAGAAATTACTATATTTTAATTTATAGGACAAAGCCCCGTAATCGATTCGCGGCTTTGTCCTATAAAAAAATATATAGAACAAAACAATTCAGAATTTGTATGCGGTCCATAATTGGCCACCGAAAATATGATCATGTTTCCAAATTCCGCGAAAAACTCAAGTGTCTTCCGATCCGTCTTCGCAGGAATACTCAACAACCTAAACTTAAAAATCCTTTTATTCTAAATCCTTTTCTATTGAAGCTGTTCAGCTCTGGAACTCCTTACCGCTTCATATTAGGCGTGCGCAATCTCTTGAAAGATTTAATAGACTTATCAAAGCGCACTTCTTTCCTCCCTAAAATAGTCATTCCTTTATATCTTCTTTAAATTCATTTTCATTTTATTTTACTTATTGTTTACTTTTTGTGTTTGTATATGTATTTGTATATTTATGTAATTTATAAGCATATATTATGTATGTATATCATCAAATATTTTTCTATGTTTTGCGTACCTCACCCTTTCTCACTGGTCATTATATTATGCTCTTTAATGTGGTTCATAATGCTCTTTAATGTGGCCCGTAAGAGATCACTTTTAAGCGATAAGGCCGCCAGTTGTACCTTTGTATGTTTTTGTTTCATTTTTATTTTATTTTCATGTTTAATATTATATTATATATTGAAATATTTCATAAATTTATTAAATCAATTCCTAGTGCTTTAAGATTCCATGAAACAAGTGAAATTAGTATAATTTTATTATATAAATGTATATATTATAATATTATTTAAATGTCGGTCGTATATATATAATCCCATATCATTCCCGTGGCTGTCGTAAGAGTCGACTTAAAGAAACGCCCGAAATATCTTGTGCCATTCGATAGATGGCGGTATATCCATCTTGTGATTATACCAGATGGACAATACCCATACTGGTGACAAAAAGCTGTATCAGATGTGAGACGTCTAGTGATGCGAACGCCAATTCGCCTGCAAAGCGTGGCGATTAAGCAAAGCGAACCACAAATTTTTCCTTATTATAGTAGAGGTCCATGTATGGTTGTCAGATGGTCGGTAATATCCCGACAAACATTTTGTCACATTTTTTTATAAAATATGGGTGACCAACGAGCACACAGCCCACCTGATAGTAATTGGATGCAGTGACCCATAAGCACTTATACATATATCCTCAATTAATAATCAAAATGCAGATGCGTTGTCATCCCTGAGAACTATAAGATAGAATCCCTCATTTTCAGTAAAAAGGATTCCAGTAAAACACAACAGTATTAAGCTGCTATTTCACGTTGGGATTCTTTAGTCGAGCCAACGCATTTGTGCTGCATTCATAATATAGCTGCAGCGTAGCTCTACCACGTATAAAACATATAAGTAAAAAGATATTACACCCAATATATTATACGTAAAAAGATACTTCCGAAGGATTCAAATTGATAAAGTCAATGGTAACATAAAATGTTCTAACATAATTTAAACTTTTAATAAAAATTTAAAAGTAACGTGTCGGGCTAAACTGCTAAAAGACAGTGTATCGAAGAATTAAAGTCACAACTTCAGAAACTATCGTGTGGGAATTATTTTATTGGAACGAAGTTCCTTATCGGACGGTATGAATTTGGCGGATGGAGGCTAGGCGAGAAAACGTGAAGATTTTTCCGTCACGAAGCCTTCTGACGTAGTGTAGACGGCCTGGACGGCTATAAAACTTCCTCGTTTTTTAAACTCAGTTAAAATACTTGTGATTGCGATGAAATTAAGTTCATTCAGATAAATTGTTTAAGAGATTAATTGACTCAAAATTGTTACAGTTACCGTTACCGTTACAGCCTATCTATCAAACGTCCACTGCTGAACATAGGCCTCCTTCATAGATTGCCTCATATGCCAAAGTTGTCACGCTTGGCGGGCGGGTTGGATACCGCAGTTTCTTTCTGTTGTTATTAGAAAGACGGTGCTGCCCATCACCTAGTTTATTTTCCTCTGTCACCTCATACGACACCCACGGGACGATATAGGGTAGTAGATATTCTTACACCACCACCGCACGGTCTCGATTATGTTTTTAAATTTATTGTTGTTCGATCACAACCCCAAATCCTCGACATTATGAATATTCTCATGATCAGAAATGGACTATTTGCGGGCCGATACGAAATAACAGTTAATAGCACTGTTTGCTTAAACGTCCGGCATTCAAAGAACAGCAAACGTTAATGTTTTCTTAAACGTTGGAAGCAAACGATACACGTCTGACAACAAATATAATATCTTATAAGTAGTTTACTACTAAATAGCTAGGTCGGTCCTCCTTCCAACATTTCCCTTCCACAGTCGTGAGCACGGACAAAACAGCATACATTAAGTGTGACACAAACGCAAACGCAAACGGCCTTGCGACGGCACAATGTCAAGACCATACAAACCGGGACGGCGGGCGGCGGTCGTCCGCGCGACCTCCGCTCATTGTGAGGCAGAAGAACGCTTAGCGTGGAACACATACATAATATTATTGAGCTAAAAAACATTTTGTACGCCCTTGAACTGTGGAGCTAATGTTACGATTGTTCAGGTGCTAAAATTGTAGCAATAGTTGTCGCCACGCAAACTTTTTTTTTAATTTATTTAATGGTTTCCGCCAGCGCTTTGTCATTGAGCATACTTTTTAAATGTAATGATAATGAGCTTTGCGACGTGGTGGCGGTGTGAGAGAAACAATTACCCTGTTTCTTCTGTGGGTTTGGAAAGAAGCGAGTGTGGTTAACGCCAAATAGATTTCATGGCCTCCGATAGATGGCGGTATACGTTTATCAATGTCATCAAATACCTGCTTAGGTGGAGGGCAGCGTCAAAGGTTTAAAGCATCTGGTATTGCGATCGTCAAACCTGCGAAGCGTCCAAACCCTACCTACAATAAGAGAAACATGTGGGCTGTTACGAATTCATTAGAAGAAAGAAGTGAACACAATTTCTTGCTTATTTATCGATTATTATATATTAAAGGAAAACACCGCGAGGTATCTGCAATTCATAGAAATAAAAATAAGGATATATTTAAAAACTGCAACAGCGTGACGATGAACGCTAAGACTTCTTACCGAATCCTAGACCTAAATAACATATGCGTAAGTAAACCTTTTCGAATAATTTATATGCTATTAATGCTATTAATATATTATATAATCGTTGGCGCGTCCGCTAGATAATCGTTGCATCGTCGGCGTTTTGTTAAAACTAAAGACGATGGTACATAGCTATGCTAGGATCCGATATGTTACGCTGTAGTTAAGTTATCAACAAATTCTATATTCATAGACTAAAATATCTCATATTCACAACACATGTTAGTTTAGTCACAGAATAGAGAATAGTTGGTTTAGTGCCAAAAAAAATCTGAACCCGACATCTGTGTGAATTCAGAGTGAAACTCATCGCGCTCTAACTATCGGAAAGGGCAGAACAAATTCTGGTATGTTTTATATCCATTTTGAGATTGTATTGAAATTTTGTTAAAATGGAATTTTGTAATATTGGCAATAAAAAACCAATATTTTTGTTGGTAGTATTATCAAAAGGAAAAAAAATATCTGTTGTGCCTAGAGATATAATTCACATTACATACACCATACACGTAAGTAGGTAAAAATACTCTTTGGAAATATTTTATTTAATCCCGCTCAATAATAAATAAAATAATTTTGTCTTATGGGTGTCGAAAGAGGCTATTATAGAATATGCCAAAAAGATCTCATGGCTTTCGGTTATTAGCGGTATAAACTTTTTTTACGCTTGGCGTAAAATATCTAAACCGGCAACGGGGAGCAGCGTCAAAGGCGTGAAAGTACTGGCACTGCCATAGTCACTCTGCCTGCGTATGCGTGACGATCGTGTAACGATTAAGGTAAATTCCTACCTACAACAAGAGAGGTCTACGAGAAGCAGTGAACTTTTACGGACTGATGAAAAAGAATATTAATAACAAATATATGTCATTATCTTGCAGCTGTGGAGAAGGATAAAAAATGCTTAAATAGGTTGTCAATGTGCCATCATATACATATCACCCGATCACAACAATGCTTGTAATATAAATCTTTAAACTAATCAAACTTCTACTGAATATCAAGGATTTTTGCGACTGTAAAATTCAAACAGATGGATCGTATATTTAGATTCACTTAGCACTTGTACGCGAATTGCTTATAGGCCGCCGGCCTTAATTAATTGAGCCAAGTAGGTCGATACGATCACTGCCAATATTCAAATGGTCGTAAACATCGTAAACTTCTATCATCTGAAGATTCTTTATAAATATGCGTTATAAATAAGCCGCCTAGCTCTGCGATTTAATATTTCGTATACACGAAAACTTTTTATCATATAACATTAATCCGTCTCTTCACTGAGAGGTCCATGTCCAATGCTGGACTTTTACGGGCTGCCGATGAATAAAATGATGTACATTATTTACTAAGGATTATGCATGAACTAAAGCCTATTTTCCAGTCCACTTTAACATGTCATATATTGAAAATATTAAAGTAATATAATATTTTTAACCGTTACCGTTACAGACTATCAAAAGTCCTATGCTGAAAAAAGGCCTCCCCCATAGATTACCTCATAACAAATGTCCATCACACTTGCAATAGTTGCTACGCATGGCAGGCGGATTAGCAACCGCAATTTTTAAATTTTTTATGAAACAAAAAAAACAGGCGATGGGCACTTGCGCTGGCTCGGCTGCCGTGACCGAAATACGGTCTGGCCGACAATATAGATGGTCGGGAATAACTTTTAACAATGTAATCTTTATAGACGTTCAGTTTGATTGCATCAACACAATGCGCTAAGCAACAATAGACTGCCTACGTTTGCCCGGTGCCTGATTCACGCAGGTATTCAAACCATATATGGAGGTTAGGAGGTAACAATCGATTGAAGTTACGTTATTGCAAGGGAAATAATACATGATGGTAGTCGTGGCACAATAGGATTAGCTCGATAGAGGAAGGATCATGCCCTCGCAGAATACCAAAATTTTTTTTGGCAAGAGACGAAATCAAGTCCTTTTTCCTAGTGATGAGATATTTCATAGAAATTCTTAGAGGTGATAGTGAATTCGGAAAGTACGAGATTGGGTCATAGGTTTCAAAAATAGAATATATACCGCCATACGAGGGGGCGACACTGAAAGTTTTTAGAACTGGCCACTTGTAAACGATATAATAAAAAATAAGTTCAAATTTTGAAAATGGAACTCTTTGCCAATATTATTGTGTATGTATTTTATTAATTAGTCATTTGTTTACGATTTGGCGGCAAATTGAAAATTGTCTGTGTCACGTCAGCATGAATATAACGCGAGAAAATTTTCGTACAATGATTTTTTATGACTTTCGATGTCATTTAAGTCAACAAGAAAGTTATAATATACTTCGATTGGCCTTTCACGATGAAGCCCCATCTCGTGCCAATGTTTACAACTGGTTTAATGAGTTTAAACGTGGTCGCACTAATCTCACCGATGATCTGCGTGAGGGACGGCCTTCTACGGCAACAACTGAAGATAACATCAGTGTTGAGCGGCGTATGATAGAGACTGACAAAAGAGTGACTTATTAGCAGATTCGGACAAGCTTAGACATCGGTGTGAGTCAAGTGCACAAAATCTTCCATGAACATTTAGCGATCAGGAAGCTTTGTTCCCGGTGGATACCTCATAATTTGACAGAGGCCCAAAAACTCCGTTGTGTTGATTGGTGTCGTGAAATGGTTCAAAGCTTTAACGGAGGTAACTCAAATGCTGTGTTCGACATACTTACGGGTGACGAAAGCTGGATTTATTGTTATGATCCTGAAACTAAGAGACAGTCTGCTGTCTGGGTGTTTCCTTCCGAGGAGTTGCCAACTAAAGTGAAGAGAGTTCGAAGCGTGGGAAAAAAGATGGTGGCCTCGTTCTTCGTAAGGACAGTTCATTACGCAACAATTGTTTTAGATGATCGAAAAACAGTTACTGCAGAATGGTACACTAACAATTGTTTGCCACTTGTCTTGGAAAAAGTTCGGGAGAAACGACCTCGCAGTAGGATCCTCCTTCACCACGACAACGCCTCGTCGCACACCGCCAAGTAAACAATCGACTACTTGGCGACGTCAGACGTGGAATTACTGGGTTACCCGCCCTATAGCCCCGACCTCGCACCTTGCGATTTTTATTTATTTCCGAAAATAAAAGAAAAACTTCGAGGAAAACGTTTTATGGACGCCGAGGAAGCTGTGGCTGCGTTTCAAAATGCAGTGGAAGAGACCCCTAAGGAAGAGTGGGCAAAGTGCTTTTCTCAGTGGTTCCATCGGATGCAGCGATGTATTGATGTAAATGGACGCTATTTTGAAAAGATATAATAAAACTAATAACTTGCTAGTTTGTTCAGTTTTTGATTTTCTAAGAACTTTCAGTGTCACCCTCGTAACACGTTAATCGTATGCATCTTGTCCTTTTGACGGACGTTGTTCTTCCCTTACCGGTAGGTGGCGCGATTAGATTCATTTCGGACTTTTTATAGTGTTAATATAAAATGGCTCAACTGCAGCGCCACTTATTGGGTCCAGAATTTGTGATTTTATTTTTTGCTCTAAGCCTATTTTGGCTTAGGTTTATTATTGCGTATATGAAAAATTTGGGTCCAATAATAAATAATGTGTTCATTACTTTGCATATAGCTGCAAAGTAATGAACTTGTGTTTATTACTTTGCATCTAATGTGGTTGTAGCACGAATCGGTCGGAAGGACCACGCTCTCAGAAAATACCAGCGTAAAATGGCAGCACAATGCTGCTGTGTTTCGAATGGTGTGTTTACAAAACCGGAGGCCCTTTTTACTGTAAATGAGGCAATCTATCTTAGTGGTCTTCTTTCCTAGGATAGATTAAGTCTTTGGGCCACAGCATCCACTTACATCAAGTGGACTGTGTGCTCTTTTGTCACACTTATTCCATTAAAAGAGCATGATTACAGCTCAACCTATCGGATCTAAGCATAGCTATGAACCATCATCAGGACAAAACAAATATATTGTGTGAATATGACCTTGATAAGTCTTTATGATGTGGCAACAGTAAGAGAATCCATAACTCCACTTGTGCCTTGGGTGCCGTGTGCGGCAACTATAGGAAATGGATGGAACAGACCATCGTCAAAGATGCAAGACGACTATTAATAGAATGGGTAATTCACCTGCCAAGCCTATCGCCTATGGGAAATCCTCGTTACAAAAGGAGAAGTCTTTTTCCAGCAGTAGTCACTTCATCATCAACATTACAGCCCTTCACAAGTCCATTGCTGTACATAGGCCTCGACCAAGGAACGCCACTAAGGAAGTTCTGAGCCACCTGCATTAATCGACTTCCTGCATGTCTTACCAGGTCGTCACTCCATCTAGTTGGGGGTCGCCCTACACTTCGTCTACCGGTCCGAGGCTGCCACTCGAGAACCTTTCTTCCCCATCGGTTGTCGTTTCTTCGAGCTATATGGCCGGCCCATTGCCACTTCAGCCGTTCATCTGTTGGGCTATGTCGGTCACTCTGGTTCTATTGCGGATATCCTTAATTTTTAAGTTTATCACCCCATAGCTCGCTGAGCAACCTTGAGCTTCCTCATACGTGGTCTTTTATATGCTGATAAAGAAGCAGTAGGAAAATATTAAGAAAGAGTAAAGATTTATGTCTTTCTATCGAAAGGCGGACTCATTCAGAAAATCCTAACAGTACGACCTAATAAAAATCTGCATACAAACATCAAAACGCGTCTACCTGTTCCGCGTTCGGCCAACAGATGACCCGAGACCGTTGACCCCGCCCGTTCGTATTACGTGCACGTGCGAATATTAGCGATGTCCTATCAACAAACGACCGGCCGACCTCCTTATCTAATATAATATGAACGACAAAGAAGGCGCACCGCCCGCAACGTGCAAGCGGGTGAATCATCGCGTGACGAATCAAAGACGTCTAACTGGCCTCGATTTCGAAGTTTTGCCAATATTTATAAAGTACAGCAGGTCCGTATTCGTAAGTCAGTTATACGAAATAGTAACGCTTCCCATTTATTTACGGTTTATATATTTTTTTATTGTGTAGAGGCGGTGTAAGAATATCGACTACCCCATATCATCCCGTGGATGTCGTAAGAGGCGACAGAGGGAAACTGCGATTGCCAAACCAATTGCCAAGCGTGGCAACTATTTTTTATAGGAGGGGCAAACGAGCATGCGGCTCACCTGATGGTAGTGACTACCGCCGCCCATGAACAACTGCAACACCAGGGAACCAGAGAATTGCAGATGCGTTGCCGGCCTTTAAAAGGAGTAGGCTCTTTTCTTGAAGGTCCCTAAGTCGTATCGGTCCGGAAAAATCGCTGGTGGCAAATATCACCTCTATGAAGCAATCTATGTTCAGCAGTGGATTTTAATAGGCTGTAACGGTAACCTATTTTTTACCTTACTGCCCCAGAAGTAGGGTAATATTTTTCGAGAGTATGTGTGTATGTCTATTTCTTTGAAACGCTCTATAGCCTAAACGGCAAGATGGTTTTAAAATGTGAGGTGTCGTTAGATTAATCTTAATTGTGGGTGTAACATAGGGTATAATTTTTTCCTTTTCAGTTACGCAGTCGGGTTTTTTTAAATTACTGTTTTAACCTTTTAGCTTGTAATATTCTACAAATTTTATCTGCGCACCCTACTTATCGAGACATTGACCGTGCTTTGTGGCATTCCTTAGGGCTTAGTGGATGCCTATGTTCAGCAGTGGACTTGTGAAAAGCTGTAATGATGATGATGACAATGACACTACTTATCCATGTAAATCTAAATCGGTTACGGATTAAGAAAGGGAAGGATTAAAAAGGCGACTAACGGGATATTTGGTTAGTGATTGAGAACGATGGGCTATAGTCATAAACACATTACTTTTTACAATTTTCTATCTAAACCCATTATTTCTGGCTAAACGTGGCGCATGGTCCGAGTATCTCGCTGCTCTTTGGACTCTGCCTACCTTTTCGGAGATTACAGGCGTAACGCTATGTATTTATATTACGTATGTACTTTTTGAGCAGATTGAGAAGAAAAAATGTTTTTGCATTTATGTTATTTTTCATCCGAATTATATCGTAAGAAATGATTTAGTCTATTAAATCTTTTTAAGAAGTTATTAAATCTAATAAATTCAAAATTAGCTTAGACTATTGAAATGATGTAGCTGTAGATTTTGTTCATAATTACGCTTCTATATTGTTAAAGAGTTCGTTGGCTGCTGTAACCAATTACAGTCAGATGGACTATAAGTTCCTTAGTTAGTTTAATTTAAAAACAACTGGTAAAATTAAAACTTTTGTACAACCGACTTCAATATAAATTATTAATGATAACTCAAAAACTACTGGTCAGACCTTGATCATCAGCTCAGCACCAGCTTTCAAATAAAAAAAGAATCATCGAAATCGGTTCACCAAGAAAAAGTTATGAGGTAAACCACATAAAAAACATACAGTTGAATTGAATACCTCCTCCTTTTTGAAGTCGGCAGAAAAGCTAGTAATGAATTTCATTAGTCATAAAATTCAAAATACGATTAACTTATGTAATATAACATAGAACATTATATCAATAGAAAATAATAACGTATTTACCCACAGAAATCTCAATGAATTTACCATACAATGCCTTACCTAGACACCTAGGTATTCCGTGGGAACAGAATCTGTCATGCGTATAGGGCTTCGACCCCAGGACACTTAGACTGAGACGAAACTGTGTAACGTCAAATTCATATAAATGCATTTTAATATAAGAACTTTGAATATGTTTAATTTTACTACATCTGTATCTTTTATGACTAGTGGGGAATTCGTTACCCAACTTGTTTTGGGATTCAGCATAGGTACACAGCAAAAAATTTAAGGTTTTTAAGTTGAATTTGATAGCCGCTGGCAACCAACCGGCACCAATGAAATTGTTAATTATCTTACATCTTACAGATAATTGATTTACCACGTGGTTGCGGTGAAGGAAAACTTCTAGACTCCTTCATATGTCTGTGCTCCACGGCAATTTTTCAATTTTGCTAAAACGAGGAAGTCCACAAGTACCGACTAGAGATGGGAAGAAAAGTTCTCGTACCGCCAATCGCAGTTTAGAACGATCCACATAGATGAAGTGACAGCCTGATGAGGCATATTATGGCAATATTGGAAAAGGCCTGTACGAATTGTTCTGTCTTGTCTATTTTTTGGACTTGTGAAGGGTGGTACAAATAACATAGTTATAGTCTCTATAAATTTTCACATTATAAATATTATAAGAATAAGGAATAAGCATTTTACAAGGATTTATTATTATGTATCCTCACTGTGAATAAAGGAAATTCGCAAATAGGCGTAAAAGTTCCACGTGCTTGGAATTCATCCACGACCTAGATAAATTACGATCGCTATTTATCAAATAAATAGGTTAAGGAAATATATAACGTAACATAACTGTCTTAAAAAGACAGGCACGCATAAACAATTCTTGATAAACACGAATTTATAACTAAAAACTTTGAGCAAATATTTTTATCTCCCTGGATGACGAAGTAACTTTAACTTATTATATTTTGATAATAAGCATAGTAAAATAAAGCTCTCTGTGTTTAAGAAATAAAACAAACCCCACATACCTTTCGTCGCAACCGGTATGGACTGCCGCGTCATATCCTAAAAGAAAAACAGATTATTAATATACATCCTCAAGTAAAATATGTAAGCAAAAGTAAAGTTAACGTTAAGCCAAAAATTGAGAAGAAAAAAACAACTGTACACACAAGGAAACGCAAGAGTCATTAACTAAGCGGATGGTGCAAATAATAAAGATAATCACTTTGAAAGTAGAGGCTTATTTTACAAAAGCTAATACAAGAAAACCACAAAGTAGCGTAGAAAATGTACATTGCTATGTAGACGGAAAAACTGTCAAGTTATCAATATACCCGCATCGAGAATTCATAAAAAAAGAGAAACTAAAAAAACGGAGCCTTACGCATGCGGGTTTGTTTTACTGCTCGAAGTAATTTTCAGTTACTACAATTTACTATCACAACATTAAATCCTTATCTAAACAAGCTATAATAACTATTCAAATAAATTCATACCAAAATATACTAAACATACACTTTTTACAGAAATGATGATAGGAAAAAATAAATAGATTTCTATGCCGTATAAAACAAAGTTGTAATATCTTTATTGACTTTTGTATCGATACTGTCTCCAAACGTTCTCTTGAATGTACTGATACTGAGTATCGTTTCATAGTGCAGGTAAACCTTGTTAAAGAGGTAGAGTATCCTGATTTTTACTAATTAGGGTAGCAAACGAGCACGCAGTCCAAATGATGTTAACTGGTAAGTGGACGTCGTGGGACATAGATTCCTACTTCACTGGTCAAAAATCAAAATGCAGATACGTTGTCAACATCGAGAACAAATATGGAACGTCTTGTTACCAGTAAAAATAGTTTCCCGGTTTTCGTCACTCACCATACGAAACACAGCGGCATTACGCTGCTATTTTAAGGTGGTATTTCTATGTTTACGAAAACACTCCTGTGATATTGGGATATTCTGTTACAGAAGCGGACATATCATAAGCTCCTCGTAAGAAGTGGTATTCAAATCCGATTGTCCGGCATTACTTTCGCATTGACTTTTAAATCATTTCAAGTCATAAAAGTTAAGTAAACAAATATGAAGTAGGTACTATTGTTTCTTCAGAAGGGGCAAACGAGCATGCGGCTCAAAATGTAAGTGTCGACCAACAGTGTTCATGTACGTCCATTTATATTTGTTTGAAATTATATAAATAACTTAAAGCCATTCATTTTCTAATACAACGACTGACTTAGGTCTATTCACTCTTGTCTAGAAGTGACACTCACATAGTTAAGCAGATAGGAAGACAGATGTAGGCAAACTATTACACTCCTTTGCTGTACGCATTATGAACTACAAAGCAAACCGTTTAGTTCGAATTCAGTTCATGAATGTCAAAAACAAGGGGTCGGGAACCGTCTAGCGTCTGGATGTGCGTTGGTGGACAGTCTCATACTCTGACAGCCAGTTGCCAGGAAGAAGTAACGGCTCCAATTTGACAATTTACTCAGCAGTGAAATGTTCATTTTCTTTACATTAGATAGAATGTGAATCGTGTAATCCACAGAGCCATAGAATAAGTGAGCTCGCGGACCGTTTTTTTTTAAATACTAGCGATGCTGTTAACATTAATAATATTCCCTTTAACCTCCTTGGTAAAAACTGTCGCGTTTCCTGTCGTGTTACCTATTCTTGCTGCAGCCATAACACAGATACTACGCTAAAAGGGTTATTTTCTCATTATTTGATATTTCATTAAAAAAAACGCTACATCCGTAAATATAAAGATCATCTTGATATGTGGAACAGATATGTGTAATGAACCACATTATTAATTATACCACAAGTGGCATAGCGCGGACGATGTTATTAATAAGTTCTATCCAATCAGCTGCAAAGAGGTCACACATGTAGAGCAATTTACAAAAATCTCCTACGAATTCCCAAAGCGCACGATCATTGCTAATATAGCGAATATATCTAACGATAAATTTGTTCACAAAAATCACTAATGGAATTCTTTTCCTGTTCGAATTATTGTCGAAATGATTTTGCTTTTGTATTTCGATTCCCGTCGGCATCACTGACATTCTTTTTTCCTTTGGTTATGAACTCGTATGATTATTACTTCTGGCATAAATGAGGTAAAAATTATTTACATATTAACAAATTAAAAATTACAGTTGAAAAATATTTCATTTGTTTTACTTTCATATTCTATCAAGTTATGATTTATTTGATGTGTAACTTTTATCTGATGATTAAAAATTCAGCCCTAAATGATATAATAATGTGTAATGTAAATTCTTTACAATGTGTTGATGCGTCACATTGCGATTGGGAGGTTATATGACAGTTTATATGGTACAGTTTCTTTACTCATGTGGTTTAACCAAGCAGACAATTGATGACGATAATATCTCTATGCGCCAAAACTGACACAATAACTTGAGGTTTGTGTCACCATCGGAGCACATATTTAATCGCTTCTGTCGTAGGCATTCACTTTTACGTGACATCCCCTTCAAGCCCTTGTAGAGTAACAATTAATTTGAGGTTACATTTCTGTCAAAACTCCTTTTCTTAATTAGTTGCCTAATTGCAATGTTAAGTCCTGACTTACTACCACATGCTCAGCGAAGAACGAAAACATCGTGAGAAATCCTAAATTAAAATTAAACGAGATAAAAAATGGAAAGTTAGTTTCATTTCATCATTTCTCAAGTTTGAATATACACAGACAATTCTAATTGAAAAAATAATATGTCGTATCGTACGTAATCCCTTAATCCTATAGTCCAACATTACTTTACAGTAGATTACGAGACCAATATTTAATACAATCAATAACTCCAATATAGCGTTTTTCGCAGGTATAATATATAAAATTTAATTTCGCACATCGCTAACTGCAAATTAATATGAAATTCAAAACAAATATTTAATAAATTTAAGTATCTACGGGCTTGCTTATAATCGTTGATTATAGCTTACTTAAATAATTAAGTAATAATTATCTCGATACCTATGTATTTGTATTGTCATTTAGTGAAGAGAGGGAAATAGAAATTTTAAGCATATCTGAATAATTGACGTAGATTTTATGAGTCTTACTGGTCAAAATACCCGACCACTGTATCTTGAGTACTAGTTTTTTTTTTAGAATAATTGTGAATCAAAACGCAGATGCGTTGTCACCTCTGAGGACTATGATGGAATGCCTCGTTTCCAGTAAAGGACATTACAAGCTTGCGTTTGTTTCCATTGTTTACAATATGAATATCTCTTCTTATTTGAGTTGCATGTGTTTTATGTGCATACAATACACTTATATAAATATATTGTGAGGCGCCGGTTCTCTACACCCACCATACGAAACACAGCAAGCTGCTGTTTTACGCTGGTATTCTGTGTTTCGAATGTAATGTTTATATAAAAACAGTAATTACTAGTTTTCGGATCCGGGCGTTTTGTCTGTATTTCTTCACACACTTCAAGAACAGATTAACCTAATCAAATGTATATAATTTACTTACTTTTTTGGTTTATGTGTTATATTTATAAGGCTTAAATGTGAGTGTTGTGATAAAAATGATCTAATAACTATTAAGGCCAATTTAGAATAAAAATGTTTTGACTTTGGACTGAGGACACATGTGTACTTCTTTTTTTGTTCGTAGAGTTTAAATATTATTTCTAATCTCGTGCTTAACTCACAACCTTTAATGGTATTTGGAAATTCTTAACATGATCTTTGGCCACAATCTTCACCGATATGACCGTTATTATATTATTTTAACTGAAACAAGAGATGGGCAGCAGTAACTTCTTAATAACAATCCAAAATTCAAAAAACACTGTTGATGGCAACCCGACTGACAAGCGTAACAACTACGGTAAAATCCCCCAATGAGGCACTCTAAGGGGGAGGCCTATGTTCAGTAGTGGACTTGTACAGGCTGGAATCAAAGTGTATATCATCCATTTACATTTTATATTAATACCATTAATACACAATAATTTATTCATAACTAGCTGGTACCCGGCGCGATGCTGCCGTAGAAGATATAATTGTGGAAATATAATTTTAACTTTAGAAGAGTTATTTTGTTTTATTCTAATGATAATACATTCATTGAAGTATGAATGATATGTAACTTTCAAATCAATTCATCGGTACGATACGCGCACCACCTACTGTAAGTTAATTGTACTATGCCTATAGCCTTCACGGAAGTGCAAGCAATATGTTGACAAAGTTTTACAAACAAATACTATATTTTATATATTACACGAATAATTTACTTCTAAGAAAATGATATTACAAGTAAAGGCGACTGATACGCTTTCATAGATTCTGGGCCCAGATTGCAAAAAGGTGAAAGTGGTATCAAATAATAGTTTATATATTATCAAAACATCACTGAAAATTCTGTGGATTTTGGCAATCTGAGAACAGAGTTATAAGAGATTTAGTAAAAGTGAGGTTATGCAACAAGTTGGCAGAAACCTATACTAAACAGCTGATTTTAAAGTGCGATTGCTATTTTGTTTTATTAGACAGTAGTTTACTATATTAACTGTAGTATTTATTGTATTGTATTGAGTGGGAGGATAATAGGAAACTTACAAATACATTGAAAGATAGGGAAGGTTAGGAGATGATGTTTAAAAAAACTGCTCTTTTAAATTATCTTTCATTCGTCTTCAATTATAATTAGAATATCATCCAAGAATTGTGCAGGTGGTACTATATTATCTTGGTACCTAGCCCAACTAAAGTACCATATTATAGACATTACATGCGCAGCAGCCCACAGTTCGTTTGACTACGATGCAGTTACAATAATGTTGAAGTATTGCTTCCTACCTCTTCGAGAGCTGTCGACTAAAATGTAAACAAAATAAGTTTTTCGATAACAACAACGGGAAACACACTCAAAACGTACTAAACGATACGAGACGAGTGATCATAGATTTATTAGTAGTCAGGCAGGACCTGTCACTGTCAGCACAGATTAAAAATACAGTTGACAAACACAAGTAATAAATCGAACTGTAAGATCGATGAGATGAGAATCGATTTTAAGATTTAATTTTATTATGTTGATATTTTATTTTTAAACTGTTGACACTATGTTAATTGTAATGTATATAATTACTTTGATTGAATCAATCATCTGGTGTAAGATGTTTTTATTTTTAATTGTTAAAAGTCATTCACATTAATCAATTAAAGTAATCGATTTCCATTTTACTTGTGACATAAACTTATTTTTAAGATTTCTCGTCTTCCAGATTGTAAATTTGGCTAGATTTTTATATTTTGGAATAGAAAATATAACGCTTTTTAAACCATATTTCAACTTATTACAAATTGGGCAGAAATCCCCGTCTCCTTTATTGCTTTTTGACATAATTGGCCTCGAAATAGTAATTGAATATATTTAAGAGCTTTTATTTAACTTGCAATGTTTGTTTGTTAGGGTCAAATCTTGCAACTGAGTTTTAAAGCAGTTACATAAACAAGAATACAATGTGTAACTTGATATTAAATTATTAGGTAATTAAATAAGTAGGTAATTCTAAGAAAGAAAAAAATGTTTTTCATAAAACAGATAAATCTCGCGACAAGCTTTTACATCATATAAATTGTGAAATGTAATAAATTGATGGGTTTGATTTAATTTAAAGTTTATTTTCTTCTTTTAAGAGCATTTCAATAATAGCTTGTTTTTAAAAATGTTTTGCTATTACTTTATTTTTACTTAAAAATAAAATTAAAAAAAAAACTGCAATGGCTCCTTTTTAATTCTCTAATGTTCACTATTGTGAGTAAACCGTTGCACATAATATTTTAACAATACTGGCCAGTTGGTCACAGCAGTTTTATCGCGGATTAGAAGCGGTATAGTTCACAGGTGTAATCCCAACTCGATCCATTGTGCAATGAATATAAACAATCAAGTAACATCGTTGTACAAAATCTTCACCGATATGACCGTTATTATATTATTTTAACTGAAACAAGAGATGGGCAGCAGTAACTTTGATAACAATCCAAAATTAAAAAAAACTGTTGATGGCAACCTGACTGACAAGCGTGACAACTACGGTAAATCCCCAATGAGGCACTCTAAGGGGAGGCCTATGTTCGAAGTGGACTTGTACAGGCTGGAATCAAAGTGTAAATCATCCATCTATAATATAATTTTTATACACAATTTGGCCTTCATCAATTTACATTTTATATTAATACCATTAATACACAATATTTTATTCATAACTAGTTGGTACCCGGCGCGATGCTGCCGTAGAAGATATAATTGTGGAAATATAATTTTAACTTTAGAAGAGTTATTTTGTTTTATTCTAATGATAATACATTCATTGAAGTATGAATGATATGTAACTTTCAAATCAATTCATCGGTACGATACGCGCACCACCTACTGTAAGTTAATTGTACTATGCCTATAGCCTTCACGGAAGTGCAAGCAATATGTTGACAAAGTTTTACAAACAAATACTATTTTTTATATATTACACGAATAGTTTACTTCTAAGAAAATTATATTACAAGTAAAGGCGACTGATACGCTTTCATAGATTCTGGGCCCAGATTGTAAAAGGTGAAAGTGGTATCAAATAATAGTTTATATATTATCAAAACATCACTGAAAATTCTGTGGGCTTTGGCAATCTGAGAACAGAGTTATAAGAGATTTAGTAAAAGTGAGGTTATGCAACAAGTTGGCAGAAACCTATACTAAACAGCTGATTTTAAAGTGCGATTGCTATTTTGTTTTATTAGACAGTAATTTACTATATTTATTGTAGTATTTATTGTATTGTATTGAGTGGGAGGATAATAGGAAACTTACAAATACATTGAAAGATAGGGAAGGTTAGGAGATGATGTTTAAAAACTGCTCTTTTAAATTATCTTTCATTCGTCTTCAATTATAATTAGAATATCATCCAAGAATTGTGCAGATGGTACTATATTATCTTGGTACGTAGCCCAACTAAAGTACCATATTATAGACATTACATGCGCAGCAGCCCACAGTTCGTTTGACTACGATGCAGTTACAATAATGTTGAAGTATTGCTTCCTACCTCTTCGAGAGCTGTCGACTAAAATGTAAACAAAATAAGTTTTCGATAACAACATCGGAAACACACTCAAAACGCAACCGTACTAAACGATACGAGACGAGTGATCATAGATTTATTAGTTAGTAGTCAGGCAGGACCTGTCACTGTCAGCACAGATTAAAAATACAGTTGACAAGTAATAAATCGAACTGTAAGATCGATGAGATGAGAATCGATTTTAAGATTTAATTTTATTATGTTGATATTTTATTTTTAAACTGTTAACACTATGTTAATTGTAATGTATATAATTATTTTGATTGAATCATCTGGTGTAAGTTGTTTTTATTTTAATAGTTAAAAGTCATTCACATTAATCGATTAAAGTAATCGATTTCCTATTTTACTTGTGACATAAACTTATTTTTAAGATTTCTCGTCTTCCAGATTGTAAATTTGGCATTAATAATATATTATATTAGGAATAGAAAATATAACGCCTTTTTAAACCATAATTTAACATATTACAAATTGGGCCCAGAAATCCCCGTCTCCTTTATTGCTTTTTGACATAATTGGCCTCGAAATAGTAATTGAATATATTTAAGAGCTTTTATTTAACTTGCAATGTTTGTTTGTTAGGGTCAAATCTTGCAACTGAATTTTAAAGCAGTTACATAAACAAGAATACAATGTGTAACTTGAAATTGAGATAAGTAGGTAATTCTAAGAAAGAAAAAAATGTTTTTTATAAAACAGATAAATCTGGCGACAAGCTTTTACATCATATAAATTGTGAAATGTAATAAATTGATGGGTTTGATTTAATTTAAAGTTTATTTTCTTCTTTTAAGAGCATTTCAATAAAAGCTTGTTTTTAAAAATGTTTTGCTATTACTTTATTTTTACTTAATAATAAAATTTAAAAAAACTGCAATGGCTCCTTTTTAATTCTCTGATGTTCACTACTGTGAGTAAACCGTTGAACATAATATTTTAACAATACTGGCCAGTTGGTCACAGCAGTTGTATCGCGGATTGGAAGCGGTATAGTTCACAGGTGTAATCCCAACTCGATCCATTGTGCAATGAATATAAACAATCAAGTAACACATCGTTGTACAAAATCACCGAGTATATACAGGAAATAGAACTTGACACATGAATGCGCGGAAGCAAACTCGTTGTTGTCACAAGAGAAGCTGCAGAACGAACGGTTGGAATGAGCGCGTGAAATACACGTGTGAACCCATAGTATCTGTGTCAATGCGTGGCGTAGGTAATATAATTCACTACCTCATATCATCCCGTGAGTATCGTGAGAGGCGACTGAGGGTAATGTAATAGAAGATGGACAGCGACATCTTCCTGATAATAATTAAATAATAATTATAACCAGTTTCCAACTCGCCTGGCAAGCGCAACAACTATGCCAAATGTTTGGCAGTGAACTTATAATGACCTGCAACGCATGCATGAATAGAGTATTAATAAGGATTTGTAACGGCGTTGCCACGTGGCCTTGGCTCTCTGATACTTGATTCAAATCCTACGTGCGACCAACATTTGAACTAAAACCCAACTGAATAGTTTTCGGGCCCGGTTGTTTAGTGACAATGTTAATCAGAAATTGATCCACTTACAACAATGCATCAGCATTAACAGTTTTTGTGATTGTATATTTTCTATCTCTATCATTCCTAGTAAAAGCTTAGCTCGACATACATATATGTACGTGTTCATTCATATATTCAATACAACCTATAAAAGTCGACTGCTGAAAGGGGGATATTTGCCATAGTTATGCAATTGGCTGGCTACTGCAGTTTCTTTCTGTTGTTATCAGGATGACGCCACTGTCCATCCCCTGGTTTGTTTCCCTCTGTCGCCTCTTACTACACCCACAGGACGATATGGGGTAGTGGATATTCTTATACCCCCACTAATTACCGTTTACACGTTCTATTATACATACATACAGATTATTAAATAGTAACTAATTGAAAATATCTTTTTTTTATTTACCAAAGGTTCGGAAAATACCCTATATATATATATATATATATATATATATATATATATATAATATAAAACTGTGATTGAGCATAAGGATCACCTGATGGTGAGTGATCACCGCCGCCCATTAACATCTGCAACACCAGACGCAGAAAGAAGTACCTTAAAAAAAGCGTTGGTCTTTTTCCATTCTTTAATTTTTTTTTATTCCTTGACATTATGAAAAGACCTTTTATAAAATAAAATTTTAAACTCGTTGATTGACAAACATGGAATATTTTCTGGAATATTGTTGCGTGTTGTGCGTATACAATGCCCCACAAAAATATGAATTACTAAGCCTGTTGAATCGAGTAACTGGCATTACAAACTTGCGTTTGTTTCTATTGTTTACAGCATGAATATATTAAGCCACTTGTGTTTTATGTACATACATTTCATTAACATAAATATATGTATTGTAAGGGTAAATTTAATTATATATTTAATTCTGAGGGAATATAAGGGATATTGTATGTATGTTATCTAATATATAAAAAATAATTTTTGTTTGTTCGTATTTTATGCACTGCCGTACCGTTCATCAGATTGCGGTAAAACTTTGTCAACTTATTACTTGCACTTGCGCGAAGGTTAGGCATAGTACAATTAACTTACACTAGGTGGCGCGCGTATCATACCGACTTTATTTTCGACTTCAATGAGTGTATTATCATTCCTAATTAAACAACTTTAAAACTCTTACAAATTAAAAAATATGTTTCCACAATTATTTCTTCTGCGGCAGCAACACGCCGGGTACCAGCTAGACTAATATATAAAAATTAATTTTTGTTTGTTCATATTTTATGCGCTACTATATTTTATGCGTACCGTTCATCAGACTGCGGTAAAACTTTGTCAACATATTGCTTGCACTTCCGCGAAGGTTATAGGCATAGTACAATTAACTTACAATAGGTGGCGCGCGAATCGTACCGATAAATTTATTTGAAAGTTATATATTATTCAATTTCAATGATTGTATTATCATTCCTATTTAAACAATATAACTCTTCCAAAATTAAAACCAACTAGTATGTTATAAAATGTCCTTCCTCTACAAAATAGAAACAGATTGAATAGCAAAATTCCATAATGCATCATGCTATGAAAATTAAACGTTAATAGAAGTTTAAAAGAAGTCGGTGTTAAGACATAAGTAGTGTATAGAAGATATATCTGGAAACTATTTTATTCTTTTTAGTTCTTTCGGCTTTTCCATTTAATTAAAAGTAAACATTTTTGACCCTTTTGAGTTGACTAAGAAATATCACAAGCTCAAGTTAACGACTAGAATGTCGTCTAAATAGTTACTAAAATTTCATCCTTAGGGGTTATTTAATATTAGGGGTAGAATATTTTCTGCAAAAACCTAAGTCCAACTCTAAAGGACAACCAGTGAAGTACAACCTATTTAATAAAAAAATTAATTGAAAATCAGTTCACGATGGACGAATACCGTTACCGTTACAGCCTATTATAGGCCACAACTGAACATAGGCCTCCCCATAGATTTACTATATTTGCCATAGTTGCCACGCTTGGCAAGCGTGGCTACTATGAGTAAATCTATGGTTATTAAGAAGACGCTGCTGATTTCTTGATTCTCCTGATTTGTTTCCCTCTGTCTCCTCTTACTACACCCACGGGATGATATGGGATAGTGAATATTCTCATACTTACTTCTCACGTACATACAAAAACATAACGCCTCCTTTTTGCAGTCGAGTAAAAAATAAATAAACTAATGTTTCTGTTTCGAAAACATAATTAAGACATCTAGACTTTTTTAGAGCATATACTGCAGACAATACAGTTAATAACCTATTATGTATAATACCTTAATTAAGATCGTAAATGCAAGAGTGCATCGTGCAGAGGAGCGTGGATACGTTCGTGCAAATATAGTGCTGAGCGCACAAATTTGTGCTGAGGTGTTTTGAGCACAATGTGTACATTCAAATCCAAATTTGTAACGTAGCAACATATTATACAGTAGGCTTATCCTTTCAACACTTACAAATAATTAAAATGGCCTGTTTTAAAGGTCGCAGTCGTTTACAGAAGCAGACGAACCATTCTCTTTATGTAAATGCAAGTATTTTTTGTGTTTATATTACAGTGCAAACTAGTCGCCGCATTGCAAAGTAGACCCACGGCTGTTACCGAACGTGTATTTTTTTTTTTTGCAAGATAACAGTTATGTGCGACAATGAAGGATCAATATGGCGTGGGATGTTGAATCACAGACTGACTGATATCACTCGCGGCGTCGAAATATATCGTAGATTTATTTATTTATTTATAGAATAAGGGTGACAAACGAGCACACAGTCCACCTGATGGTAAGTGGATGCTGTGGCCCATAGACATCTGCATTTATCCTCAATTTAGAAATAAAATGCAAATGCTTTGTCACCCCTGAGGACTTAGGTGGAATGCCTCATTTCCAGTAAAAAGGGTCTCCGGTTCTCTACTCTCACCATACGAAACACAGCAGCGTTAAGCTGCTATTTTACGCTGGTATTCTGTGAGGGCGTGGCCCTTCCCCGATCGAGCCAACCCATTCGTGCTACAACCATAATATAGGTGCAGCGTGGCTCTACCACGTAAATTTTGGATTTCATAAACAAACTAACGTTGAAATTATATTTCATAAACAAAAGTACGTAGAAATAAAAATAAAAAGATTTTATAAATAAAGCCAAAATTAAAGTGTGCAATTGTAAGACTGCTATTATATACTACGCAACAAAGAAACTAATATCGTATTGCGTTTTTGTTGCGCCACCGGAGCCGAGCACGACAGATCGTGGTGTAGCTGTAGATAGTTGTGGGCGTGACAAGAGCGCAAGCCGACAGACACCATAACAAGCCGTACGTGGATAGCAACGTAATGGTAAAAGTGCGGAGTGTGGTAAACAAAGACATACAGAAGGTCCATTCAACACGACACGTCGTGTCGCATATTCACGCATAGACGATTCACGATGGACTCGCTATTATTTGATAATTTTTTTTTTAAAGTGACATACAAATTCACAGTCCAGCTGATAGTAAGTGGTAACCCATGGACACTTGTAACGATTTCAAATAAAGAAGGCTACAGATCCGTTGTCACCTCTGAGGACCGTCTGACATATGTCATCCGAGGACTACGATGGAATGCCTCGCAGCCTGTTATTATTCTGGCTCTCTAAATACGCCTTTAGATTGGAATACAGCTGTGGACGAACGGGCGCTTCGCGGCAGATATAGTTAAGAGAGGATTACCTCCCCCGTCTTACCTATTTCTGTAGCTAAACAGCAGTGCGTGCACCTCTGGGTTCCGGACTAAAGGATATAGAGTCAATTTTTTTTTTAAATAGAATAAGGTTGACAAACGAGCACACAGTCCACCTGATGGTAAGTGGTTGCTGTGGCCCATAGACATCTACATCTATCTTCGTTTGCGAATTTAAATGCAGATGCGTTGTCAGCAGTGAGGACTAAGATAGAATGCCTCTTTTCCAGTAAAAAGGGTCTCCGGTTCTCTACACTCAACATACGAAACACAGCAGCATTAAGCTGCTATTTTACTCTGGTATTCTGTGAGAACGTGGTTCCTCCTCGGTCGAGCCGACCCATTCGTGCTACATCTATACTATTAATATAGCTGCAGCAAAAAGCCAGCCAATTTAATGAAAGGTTATTTGCGGCATTCCATCTCAGTCCATCCACAAATGACATTATGTTAGACGGACTCCTAGTCAGAAGAAAATGTCCCCCTCCATGATGTTAGATATATCAGTTTACTGCGTGTAAAATAATTTAGTTGTATGAAGGAAACGACGCGTTGTGCTGAATGGAACGACTGTACTTATTCTGTGAAATTGTAGGTGGTACGTGCTTCGGGCGTACCGAGCGTGAGTTGCGCACGGGCAGCGTGTGTCCCGCGTCCGCGCCTCCCTCGCCCCCATCGCCATCCGCGCTCTCCCGCAGGAAGCCGCCGTCGTCCGACGACGAGCCCGACGGCTCCTTCGCACCACCGACAACGTGCATATGATCAGACAACAACGCCACACTTACCGCTGCAGTCCGGTCTCAGTACGAGGTGAAACGTGTGGAAAATCGATGGGCGGTGTCCCGCTGTAAAGTCGCCCAACCATCTATTGTCGCTCCGTCATGTCCGTCAATCGAATGGTGCTAAATGGACAGACAGGTCTCACGTGTTTGTACAGTGACCTTTCTACTTGCCTGCTGCGTTATGATCTGCGTGAGAGGTGTTGCCATGACAAAGGTGCAATTTGTATAATGACCAGGTACTCGCTAAAATATGATCGCTACGTGCTGCAAATGATCACCTGCCAACTGATGGTGTATGGGAACATTTCTACATTTTTCCTCACAACGTCACACAGGATGACTTCCGTGCTTGATGATGTGCGTGGAGTTGCAGCAGCTCGTTCGTTCACAAAAACTAAGTCTTCCCTAAACTCATCTTCGATGACACTGTGTTGATATTTTATGACAATAAAACTAGGACGCTGAGACAGGCAGCACATTCGGCTTTCGCGAATCAGTCGGTGCAACTGTGGCGTCGATTAGCAACATGCTTCCCGACACAAACAAAGAGAGTCATCGCGGCTTGGTACGCGGTTCAACCGCCTACGCTAATCGATAAAAAATGGCTTCTGCTACATTTTGACGCGAAATTAATTATTAACGAGCGCAGAGAGCGTTATCACTAACGTATTTATCGTATCAATGAAGAAATAACAGCTGATATAACAGTATATGTACGTATATTATCCATCCGTTGAAAGGTTTAACGTTGCGAAGCAACAAATCGCAACTGCGGACTTTCGCTTTAAAATCGGACCGCTCCGACCTTTGCAACGGTCGGTGGAAAGGTGCAACAATTTATTGCACTTAATTTTCTAATAAACACCGACGTGTACTGCGGTAAATGGATGCGAGGTCACGCGTAATTAACTGCCATGTTAGTGGGTACGAATTCAATGTCGCAAACTAATGAAACATTGAAGCAGACTGAGGTATTCGACGTCACGCCTAACTTAACGCTACAACTGCAAGCCTTCAAGATACTATAGCTCATTCTGCGTAGATTGGACCAAAAATTAATAATTTTAAACTGAAGGTAGCAGTGGTTAACTACGACATTGGGAAGTCGAACACCTCAATCTCCCCGTGGCCACGGTTGCTGTAAAGTACTCGAAACATCAGTAATATAACATTAGTTGATTATACGTGATAAAATCCGTAAAAAAACTAGTTTCATTTAAATCGAAGCAGACTGTTAAAACGAAAGTGAACGACTGTTAACAATGTGATAGACTGGGTACTTAATCTTAGTTGGTTGGACGTGCCAATAACGGTAGAAGCTGCAAGCAAACGTGTGTACAAGTCCGGACGTAAATTGGCAAATTGTTTTACTACAAGCAAGCAAGCGCGAGCGTCGTGTTCATTGACCCTGATTGAAATAGACCAACGGCCGTACTTGCGAACGTGAAACGAAATTCGCCATGTTTCCTACTTTCAGTTTACATTCTTAAAACGATGCTAAAATATGGCATGTTATAATAATCGTAAGTAAAAGATGGTTACTTGACGTCATTAAATGAAACTAATTTTACGGATTTTTATCGCGTTTAATTTTAACTTTTTAATTCCCACATTTCCGGTGTTTTACAGCACCCATGGTCACGGGGTGCTTTACGTCCCGATGTCATAGTTAACCCGGCTCTACCTTCAGCTTTAGAATATTAATTTAGGTCCGATCTATGCAGAACGAGCTTACAAAAAATAAAATTAGTTTCATTTACTAAATATAAGAAATCATTATATAACTTGATTATTATTTAATTAAAACTTAGCTATTAATTTGTTAACTCCTATAAAATAACATTTATCGCTTGAATTATGCAAGTGACGTAAAGTTTGGGTTAAATGTATTGTGAACTGCGCTAAACGCTAGCTGCACTCCTATCTGATAAGGTGACGTTAATGAAATTTAAATCTGAAATTGTTGACCTAACGTAATCCAAGCGAAGAAATGGACGTCACTTCTGACACGTAAATGCACTGTGAAATCTTTAACTAAATATTATTTAAAAATATTTTTGTGTTGTAATTTTATACGTATGCACAAACTTGTGTAAAACTCCACCTCAAATATCATAACTTATAACATTGTCTTCAACTTAATTCGTACTGTAAAATCTCGTCCCAGTAAGATTTGATCGAGAGGTGTATTGTAGCTTACCCTGGCCAGCTTGTTAGGCATGGACTGCAAGTGCGAGGTGTGGTGCCGCACGCCGGCGAGCTCCGGGTTGAGCGCGAGTATGGCATCGATCTCCACTTCCTTCCCCTTGGTCTCGCCGCGCTCGTACCACTCCACTGTCACCGACCGTGTCTCCAAGTTCACCCCGGATACGATCGCCGAGTGAATACGGCCTGTCGAGGAAAATCGTTTTTAGAAATATTTTATTTTTATACTTAAATACTAAGTTCAATTATAGAATTGCAACATTTGACTCGAACATTAATGGGCATCTAATCATCATCAATAATAAATAAAACTAATTTTACTCTTGGTTACAGTCTTGGTCACACCTGGTTTAAATTTATACGCGATAAAATCTTTACAATTAGTTTTATTCAGTATGCACTATTCACATAAAATATAAATCACTACTCATCATCTCTTACGTGGTAGAGCGTTGCTGCAGCTATGTTAGTGGTATAGTTGTAGCACGGATGGGTCGGCTCGACCGGGGAAGGATCACGCTCTCACAGAATAACACCGTAAAATAGCTGCTTAAAGCTGCTGTGTTTAGTATGGTGCGTATTGAGAAGCGAAGACCCTTTTTATTGGAAACGAATCATTTAATCTTAGTCCTCATACAGGTGACAACGCATCTGCATTTTGATTCGTAATCGAGGATAGATTTAGATGTCTATGGGCCACAGCAACCACTTACCATCAGGTGGACTGTGTGCTTCTTTGTCACCCTTATCCTATAAAAAAAAGAAAAATATATCTTCTCAATGCCTTTCTGATATAAGATAATTGTAATCTAAATTTTGTTGAATTTTTTTTTTGTTAAATTCAACTTTTATAGTATTAAGTAAGGCTAAACTATTTTCCATTTATTACTTAATTTAGTTAGTAAACTTCAAAAGGTTTAAGCGAAATTGTATTTCCGTAACATATGTAATAGGTGCGTACAGAACTATATTATGTAATAGCTGTGCGTAAAAATGTAAAACTAAAGTTATTATATTTATTATACATTCTTCATCTTCATCATCACTAGCCCGTAAAAATACACTGCTGGACAGGGGCCAGTCCCAATGTAGAGATGGTGTGTTTTAATTTGGCCGGCATCGGCAGATAAGACTATCGCAGTGCCACATAGACTATCGCAGTGCCACAATGGTCTCACATTTGACGTCGCTGCCCGCCGCCAGTCTGTTTATTTCGCGTCTGCCGTAAACAAGATGGTTAAAACGCCATCTTACCAAGCCATTAGGTCTTTCTGATATTTCTTATAGTCGTTCCGTACGGTACCCACGAGACGAAATGGAGTGATTTATTTGTTTGGCCTTTATTTATTTTTATTTATTTTATTTTATTCGTATAGTTAGATTGTTATTGTGTAAGTCTTACACAATAACAATCTTAAATAACAGAAAAGTTTCTTAAGTGTAGTGACTACTTACTAGTAAACACAGCATGCAATATAACAATAACTTAAGTGGGTTTTGATTTTACTAAATAAAGTTAACAATTTTAAAAGAAAAAAAACTTTGTTTATCCGTATGGTAAAAGAGAACACAAGTTGGTTGCACGATATTAAGTACTAGTCATACTGTCGATAATCTTTTTACGGAAACTGTAAGCGGAATCAAAGTTTACATCAACTCTGTGTTTGTAGCTATTTAGCAGCTTACACAGTATGGGTAACGGAGAGTTGGAGCCAAGAACGGTTCTGGGTGTTGGTGGTCTCAGTGGTGCTATCAGATATTGCGGATATCTTGAAGGCGCGCTAAAATCAAATGAGTTCAGTAACTGTGGACAACTAATTCTATTGTTGAGAATTTTATACCAAAACAACAAGTCTGTTAGCTCCCTACGTTTATCTAAGGATAACATTTTGAAAAATTTTAGCCTATCCGCATATGAGAAATCTCTCTTTGCTTTACCAATTAATCGTGCCAAATGCCACAGAAACCGCTTCTGAATACGCTCAATGCGTAGATTGTGAACCGCAAAGTGTGGACGCCAGGCAACAGAACAGTACTGGAGTGTGCTAAGAACGAGACTATCAAAAGGTCTGTTAAACCGGAATGGTCATTTGGGCAAAATCACTAAAACTTTTGCTAAATACTTAGTGCTCATTTAGTGCTAATTTAGTGCTGCAAATTTAAATTTCACGCCAAAATAGCTTGATCAAAAATTAGAAAACTGCTAGCTTTAAATTAAGCTAGCAGTGTTCTACCTATTAAAACGATAACCGCTTAATACAGCACCAAATAGAAGCATCAATAATTTAGTACTCATTTAGTGCTGCCGATATACGAAAAAGGATTTGAGAAATTATTATTTTTAAATACCGTAAACTACAACTTTGACATCTTTAGCAGAGTATGTGATGAAACATTGACATCCAAGTGGATTATCACGTATTGATATAAGATAATAAATTAGTGCTCATTTAGTGCTGTCGATATACGAAAAAGGATTTGAGAAATTATTATTTTTAAATACCGTAAACTGCTACTTCGACATTTTTAGCAGAGTATTCTACTAGTTTCATCACATACTCTGCTAAAGATGTCAAAGTAGCAGTTTTAATCTAAAATTATTAGGAGTAATTTATCAGTAAAGGTTTAGACTTAAACATTAACGCAAGAGTGATGACATTTAGAAACAGTTTTTTACATATCGCAGCTAGGCAAGCGATTAAGGAAACCTTACCATCATGCAGATAACCGATTATTTGAAGCCCTCATAGTCCATGCACCACTATTTAAAGTAAGGCGGGGTTTTTCATTATAACCCAATTTGTTAGACATCTAAACCCTTGATACACTTTTAGTAGGTAACTCAAGCAGTAATCTATATTAACAGAGAATATCCGAAACTGAGGATACAAACTCATGAAATATCCAAGAAATATCACTAGTGTTTTCATCGCTTATTTGTACAGCTGAAAAGGTTTCCGAAATGGTCAATCAGCTTGAACCATACATGTAGATTTTTGTTACAGTCAAGCATGTATCACTTATGTCTGCTTGATGTTTGGATCAAACATCCGTTTAAAGAAAATAATTCTAATAACCAAAGTCAAACAATTATTAACTTGATGTTAACCGAACGCGGCCAATGCAGCCGGTATGAAAATTTATTAAAAGTAATGTAATTAAACATTTTAAAGGCATTCTTTGTTTACCCAGCTGATTCAAAGTATATTTATTAAAACTTAAAAAACTTTAAATATAAATTTACGACACAAAGGCCGTAAACGTGAATGTTTACATTTCAATAAGTAACAGCCGCAGCTGAACACAGACTTCTTATTTAACATGTTTGAGACCGTTTACCGTGAGGAAAAAATAGGGTGTAATAGGTGAACAAAGTAAGTCTATGAGAGTAAATAATCTAAGGTTTATGGCATAAAAAAATCCCGGGTTCGAATTCAGGGTCGAGCAAAAATCAGTTTTTGGGTATTTCTGTAAAAAATTCTCAGTAGAAATTCGTTGATCCCACGCCTGATATCTCTCCGGTTGTGATGTGTGATTTTTATTATTTTTATTCCACCAGGTGGTAGGCCTCCTTTTCTGCCTAGAAGTCCGTCTGGGTAGGCCACTTTCTAACCTATTTCTGCCGCCAAACAGTAGTGTTCCGGTCTTAAGGATATAGAGAGCCAGTATAATTACATTGTGTCAGTTATTCCATGTTTGTCCCAAGAGGTGACAACGCATTCGTAGCCTTCTGTTTTTTTTTTTGTTTGAACTTTACTGCAGATGTGTATGAACTGCAGTAGTCACTCACCATCAAATGGACTATAAGTTCGTTAGTCACTTCATTTTTATGAAAAAAAACAGTAATATAAGCATATGGTATACTATTAATTTTAAGTAAACGCTATTTAGCAACTGGTTTAAGGTCAAGGGCGTTACAGATTCTTTGATACTTACCACGCGTGAAGTAGAATGCACATGATTAATTTTTTTAACTTTTTTATCGTTTTTTAATTTTCGTATACTATGTTTATTTTACAAAATTGAAAGTTTACTTCTTAAAAATAAATTTGAATACAGGCTTCCCTATTTGTTGTTAGTACTTTATTTACATTGCACTCTGTGTTTTTTTCTCACGGTAAAAAAGTCTGCCGGTATATCAATACATATGTAACTAAGCAGTCTCCATATTAAAAATTAACATAATTTTTAAGCAAACGATGTAAATTAAATTTCTGAATAAATTAAAAGTCTTACTTGGCTAATAAACTATTGACAATTTTTTTAAAGACAAAAATATATTCACTGGTTTTTCAATGGAGCTTTTCATCGTCTTATTACAAAAGGTAGATTACATAAAGTAGTATTAGGTTGAAACTGAAACGAAAGAAGTCCCGTAGAAATATGCGAACTAAAATGTAATGTATGGAATTTGACAGTAAATGTGAAATTTTGCGAAGACCGCTTTGCACCGCGGATAGTGGACTTCTTTAATGAGAAAGACACTTCTTCAACAATAGTTAAAACCTGATAATATCGACAAACCACGTTTTGTAATAAGCCCCTTTTACTACGGGTTACGGTTCTATTACTATATCGTTATCTACACAGTAATAGCCTTAAATAGTTTTTAAAGAGCATGTCTTATATTATGAAAGAGACTTATTAATGGTTGAATACTACAAATATCGTGTTTCATGGCGGCTCAGTTCATATTAGTTGCATGCGATCTTAAAGCTTATCAACTGATCCACTATTCGTTCACGAGGTCACGTTTCATATAAATTATAATTATGTTGTTTTCCAAACAATTTTAAATAGTCAATTGAACATTAGAAACATTGATTTAAGAGGACTATGGAGCAATGAGTCTGCTGCGCTGCTCTTCTTAGAAAACACTCACTTCATTCATTCTGTCTTGCACTTGACTTATAGACCTTATATTTCGTTCGGAAATCATGTCTCTAAGCTATACCAGGAACTATTATATAATCTGCTCCGTTTCATGCATAATACGTCAGAAATAAAGCATTTTCGATACTTTTTTTATTCAGATTTATAAAGTAATTATAGTTAAGGAAAATAACGTATCAAAATACGTTAAAATAAGGATGGTCACCCTACGCAAATACCAAATTAATTTATAAACTATTATAATAGGCTATGGTAAACGAAAGGCAGTCGTTGAATGAACTGAATGAGAATGAATAATGAAGATATGTAATACCTAATCAAAACAAGAAATTTAAAATCAATAAGTACTGCCTTTCTCAAAAACAAAATATCCATACCGCACCTTAAACAGGGGCACCGACATAAGTGCGAGATTTGGTACTTTAATTGGCAATCCGCCTGCCAAGCATGACGATAAAAGCAACTTCTCACTACAACGGGAGCAAAAATACTAAGGGAGAGGGATCTCCCTTAGTATTTTCGCAGTAGTAGACTTTTACGGGCTGATAAAAAAGAATAATAGATGAAACTAAGTTTTACGGATTTTATCGATTATCGCGTATATTAACTCATTTCAAATTCCCGACGTTTCGAGTTCTTTACAGCACCCTCTAATACTTTACTCGATACTTTAAGTTACTCAAAAATCCGTTAAAAATCACTTTCATTTAAATAAGTAGCGTTCGCGTAAACATAAGAAATCATTAAGAATAATAATAATTTAAATAAAGTAAATAAAAAATAAGATAAATAAATCTATTGCCATTAATTTATTGTAAGCGCTGATTCAAGATTCAAGTTTGCGACCCGGCCGCGCTCAGCTTATGTAGTATAGCCGCTCGAGACAGGCCGAGACGTCTGGACTGGATACAACCTAACAAGATACCTCGCCGCGTCGGCACAGCCCTGGTGCCGCCGTGCAGCCGTGCTTCAATTTGCATACTGAAAAGCCCCGCACAAAAGGACAATACGGACGTCTGGTAACATTCCCCCTAATTACAGCTAAATACGTCTAGACACATAAGATAGACGTAAAATTCTATAAGGATTAAATAGAAATTAGGGAGACATTTCACGAATAATAAACACAAAATAAATGTCTTAAGGAGGGAAGTGGAGCATAGTATAGTCATCAAGGTACTTGTGAATTCACAGGTCGAGGAACTCGAGCCGAGTCAGTACTTTAGCTAATAACCCATACATTTTTAGAGAAAAGTAACTAAGCAGTTTTAGGTGCAGATTTACCACGAGCACGCGATGAAGGTAAAAATCGTGAGCAAACCTGCATGTCTGAGGAATAAGGCAAATAATCATTTGACACGTGAAGTCCACTAACGCACATTGGCACAGCACGGCGGATCGTTCCTTGCCCTAAACTCTCTCTGAAATAAGAGGCATGTGCCCAGAAGTGGGACATATATACGAGTAGAGTTTACTTTACTTTTTACGCTACGAACAATAACTACAAGTAGGCACCTCCCATTTGCCATCAACGACGACGATAAAAATCTAAAAGGCACTCAAAACCAACGCGCCGCGATTTCTCTCGCTTCTATCCTCTCTAGGTAGTAACTTTTGACGATGGCTCCTACTGAAACTCTCGACATCTGTGCCTTGAAACGGCGCTAAATGTTTATATGACGCAGAGAGTAGGGTTGCTTTGTAAGACACAAAGATTAAAATATTTACAGAGATATTAGAGTACTGACTCTATTTTAACGAGACTTTATATATAGCATTATAAGAAACATCTCGTTTTTTAACTAAAGTGACAAATCAACTGCAGTCCACGTGATGATAGGCATCCTTGCCTTGCTAAGTGAAAGCTAAGAAGTAACAAGTGCGTTGTTAAGTTGCAAAGGACTAAGATGCAATTTGATAACACACAAAGGGTTCATAAAGTTAAAAATAAAGTCCTCACAAAAGCCACGCAGCGTTTATTTGTCGATTGATCACTACTATTCAGTTCTTTATGTATTTTTTTTAATTTAAATATTTAAATTGTAGGTACGTACATATTTTATTGTATCTAGTACATAGTACAGCATAAACTGTTATGTTTTTTTTTATAGAATAAGGGTGACACACGAGCACACAGTCCACCTGATGGTAAGTGGTTGCTGTGGCCCATAGACATCTACACCTATCTTCGTTTGCGAATTTAAATTCAGATGCGTTGTCAGCCGTGAGGACTAAGATAGAATGCCTCTTTTCCAGTAAAAAGGGTCTTCGGTTCTCTACACTCACCATACGAAACACAGCAGCATTAAGCTGCTATTTTACGCTGGTATTCTGTGAGAGCGTGGTCCTTCCCCGGTCGAGCCGACCCATTCGTGCTACAACTATACTATTAATATAGCTGCAGCATGGCACGTGGTACATAAAATATTTATTACCCATATACATTTTTTTTGCTTAATTTTTTGAAAAGTTTGCCTATTGATTGGAGACTTAAAAGGTACACTTTTACTGTAGCGACCCTAAAGGGTCAGTATTTTGGCTATGAATGAATAAATGAATTCAAATGTTAGTGCTAAGTATTAGAAAAATGCTAGGCTAGTACCTAACTTGTGAGAGACTTGTAGTCACCCGGCTATATGTATAGCTCAAGCTATAATATGTAACTTCGGCGTCCGTAGGTACCAGTCGTCGGATTTTGACAATGGTATCAATCGATTTGTCATAATTGCACGGATAACAGACTATATTACGTCAGCGTAAAATAAATATGGTGATACAATAATCATAATAAAAATAAGCAAATATATCATCGAGAATGGTATCGCATGTTCGCATAAAAGGTATTAATGAGTATAGCCAAAATATATTATGCAGTATATATGTATATGAAATATTACGCCTTTTATTAATTACTAGCAGGCCGTTCCGGCTTTGCTCGGGTTGAACAAATATATCTTAAATGTTAGGTAGGTATAATTAATTTTAAAACTTCATGGTATAACACATCTTGTTCCATTTTTTTGACGGTTTTCAAATAAATTGTTTCTTTGTTCTTTGGATTTTTTGACCTAGAGCTAGAAAGACTAACAAGCCGATTCCACGTCGACCGCCAATATAATTATTACATCACGCGAGAGTTTTGTTATAAAAATGGTTACTGTGAGTTATCCTTAGAACATAGACATAATATGCTGTCGCGGACTTTTTTTTAGAACTTTTCAAGAGGAAAAACTCAGACTTACAGTATTTTCGTGCAACTTCAACTAGTGATGCAGCGCACGGAAGTTCTCAAGAGGCACCAGTTTTTCCCACTTAGTTGACAAACATCATAATAAATTTTAGCCATAATATATGTATACACACACATAATATATAGCCTATGTCTATCTGGAATAATGTACCTTTCAAATGGTGAAATATTTTTTCAAATAGGTGCAGTAATTCCCAAGATTACCCTCCATATACGAAATTCGCACTCTCCATATAATATACATTTTTTTAATAATTAATTTTTTTTATAAAACTGAAACTGTGACTGTGACAAACAAACTTCAGTCCAACTGATGATAAGTGGCTATTGCGGTTCATGAACACCTGCAGCCAACTTCAAGCAAAGGCTACAGATGCGACCTCTGAGTACTAAGATGGAAAGACCGGAACCGTAGTAACTATTATCTAATCTGTGCCGGAACACAGTAGCGCCAGCATTGCTATTTGGCAGCAATAATAGGTAAGAGGGTAATACCCATCCAGACGCAGGAAACTTCTTAATTTTCGAGACAGGAATACATTTTTAAAATAATGAAAAAAATATAAGATACAGAGAATTTAACAAATATTATGTCTTCAAATAACACTCTGTCATAACTTTGCAAGAATATATCGTAGTCCTAACACCCGGCAATCAGGCACAAGGTCACTGACCTCCGATAACCGAATGTGGTAAAGTCAGTCCTGTCTATCCATGTACAGCGAGGGGAGAGCCGGTGTAAGCATCACAGCCGTGACACAGCACAACGTCTATTAAAAGGCCTAAACAAAGCAGACTTATATAAACAGTCAGCCGCAATAGCCATCGGTGAACGTAAACAAAACGGTCTACAACATCCTTATTACTAAGAAGTAATAACTAAGTAATTATCACTGGATATTTCTGGAGGACCCCGAAATTAAATATATAGTTATTACGTCACGCCTTATGCCTTAGGCACTAGTAAGACCCAAATAGGCATTTTTAATAGAAATTTTAGTCATTATTATGGCAGCGGGAAAAAAAATTACATGTAATTCTTGAACATAATATACTCAGAAAACTGTTGTTTCCAAAATACATTTTTTTATAAATCTTGATAGAATAGAATCATTTTTTATTCAATATTTAGATTACAAGTAATTTTTAATAAAAGTCATTTTTTTACTTTACCACTGATTCGGAAAAAACCTTTGTCCTATGAAAAACCAGCAAGAAAGATAAAAGATATAAAAAATAGTTAACTAATCTCCTAAAATGATCAATTAACAAAAAATCAGTAGGTATGTACCTATATTATTTTATTCTATACCTTGTCCACTTACGTTGATAAAATTAATAACAATAACGTATCATATTTGAATACAGAAGATTGTTGTTTTTATATTCGATTACTCAACTTATTTTTAAGTATGAAGTCAATTGTTTTATATTTTATAAGCGTCATCTCATCGCGCTTCTATTTCTTTTCATTGCAATCACACAGTATACAACTCATTAGCTGTTGTCAGCGTCCAATCCAATCTCAAACCCTACACTTTTGGCAAATATAACTTTGCAATAGTAGGTCTATTGTGACGTTAAATATAAAAAGGATGATTTACCGCTTGGTAAAAGTGAGAATGTCTGGATTGTTAATGAATCATAAAATAAGCACACAGAGGATTTGCCATAATTGCCACTTTTGGCACGCGTTGCTTCTCATCACACGTGCGAGTAATGAGTATATTATATTAGGCCTAAGTGGGATAGTTATACTAGCTAACGGAAATCCTAACATTTTTCTAGCATTTTTATAGTCGCCTCTTACGCCCCTTACATCCACGGAACAAAAGGGAATATTCTCTTACGTCACCTCCACACAGCAACTAACGTCGCCTAGTCATTCGAAATTCAAAACTTACTGCAGCACAGTGATAAACCAAATCTATACAATGTACTGGCCTGATAGACAACCAATAAAAGAACCCGCAAATTCGCCATACACAAAGGCGGGTCGGGTATTGAGCTAACAGACATAGCCATGGTTACGTCCAACAAGCGATGAAAGTGGAACGAAACGACCGAATAAAATGAGCAAAAACACCGTTATCTGTGACGCGGCGATTGATGATCGGATAGTTTGTAAACGTACAGATAAGAAATAAGTGTACAAGCGCAATCAAAGTACGACAAAAGTGACAAAGATTCATTCTTCAAAGTAAAGAAAGAGATGCGGCGACCTTAACGAGGTGGTAATGTAGAAAAACATGGCTTCGCTCTTCAACCGCAAAATGTAATGAAATCGCTACCAGTAGAAACTTATCGTAGGCGAGTAGAAAGTTTATCAGAAACAACATTTTATAGAATCTTATAATATTATGTTTACTTTATACCCATAAAAACTGTGATCAACACCAAATAATACATCAAATCATTGAACAATTTTTATGTTCGTTTAAATATTATTAATTAAGTTAAAACAGTTTATTATGTATTCTTACATAATATTTTATACATGGTAGAACCACGCTGCAGCTTTATTCTTGGTTGTATTAATGAAGGAATATGTTTCGGCCGGGGAAAGACCATGCTCTCACAGAATACCGCGTAAAATAACAGTTCAATGCTGCTGTTTGGTATGGTGAGTATTGAGATCCGAAGAGCCTTTTCACCGGTAACGAGGCGTTCCATCTTAGCCCTATAGGGTGCCAACGCATCTGTATTTTGATTCTTAATTGAGGATATATGTACAGTATGGTCTATAGGCCACGGTATCCACTTACCATAAAGGTGGGCTATGTGTTTTATTCCATAAAAAAAAACTTCTAATAACATAATCGTAAAGACATATATATACATAATAGCTGATACCCGCGACTTCGTCCGCGTTTCTATATATATTAACAAAGGAAAAAACATCAAAAAGACAAAATTTCTTTGTAAACAATGTTATTCGTTGCTCCGTTTGTAGCTATAAATTATCTGTTAGTAAGGCGAGAGCAAACGACGTACAGTTGACCGTGTGAAAAAACTCGTATAAAAATCGTTGTTTCTTAAAACTTTAATAACTTTAATATTAAATTAAAATATCGCAATATGTTTTTTTAGTAAATGGCCAAGTGCTAAGAAATAAAACTTAGAAAACCTAATTCAAATCTATCCAGTAGTTTTTCCGTGATGCGCGTACAACTGCAAACCTTATCAATTTGTTTATTATAGATTATATGTTTTTAAAATACCCAAGTAAACCTAAACGCAGGGAATTTAGCCGTTACTTTATAGTACTCCTAGATTGTGTAGTCGATCGAGCGAAGTCGACCAACTACATTCATAGAAGAAAATGTGGTGATGAATCATTCTCTTACTGCGTCATCAACATGTCAATAACAATGTAACAGAGTATAAATATCCCGCGTTGTATCATATAATCACTACCCCGTTTCGTCCAGTGGGTATCGTAAGACGCGATAGAGGGAAACAACCAGGAGATGGGTAGTGTGAGCAACACATGCAATTTTCACGTAGACCTAACACTACGTAATAATGCATTTGTTGTGCAATAATATTATGACTACCAAACAAAGCCTCGTACACGAGAACTCGTCTTATTCCAGTTTATTATCATGTATATTTTTACACAAGCGCAGCCGTTTCAGAATAGAACTCCTAGATTAGCCTCAGTCGACTGACGACATTCATGGGGAAAATGTGGTGATCAATCCTTTGACGAATCCCTTAATGCGTGATCAACACGTCAATAATAATGTAACGGAATATAAATCTCCCGACATCCCTGACAAGCTAATTTTCATTTTCAATAGACTGGTCGCGGAAGGAACGCCGCACTGTTGGTATCGGTGAGTTATGAGTTTCACGATTCCCTTATCACAATATATTTAAAAAAATACAGTTACAAGTAATACATAAAAGATTTATTACCCATATACATTTTTTTTGCTTAATTTTTGAAAAGTTTGCCTATTGATTGGAGACTTAAAGGTACACTTTACTGTAGCGACCCTAAAGGCTATTTTGGCTATGAATGAATAAATGAATTCAAATGTTAGTGCTAAGTATTAGAACAAATGCTAGGCTAACTTGTGAGAGACTAGTCACCCGGACTCCTCCGCGGATAAAGCTATCATATGTAACTTCGGCGTCCGTAGGTACCAGTCGTCGGATTTTGACAATGGTATCAATCGATTTGTCATAATTGCACGGATAACAGACTATATTACGTCAGCGTAAAATAAATATGGTGAAACAATAATCATAATAAAAATAAGCAAATATATCATCGAGTATGGTATCGCATGTTCGCATAAAAGGTATTAATGAGTATAGCCAAAATATATTATGCAGTATATATGTATAAGAAATATTACGCCTTTTATTAATTACTAGCAGGCCGTTCCGGCTTTGCTCGGGGTAGAACAAATATATCTCTTATTAGGTAGGTATAATTAATTTTAGAACTTCATGGTATAACACATTTTTTGTTCCATTTTTTTGAGGGTTTTCAAATAAATTGTTTCTTTGTTCTTTCAATTTTTTGACCTAGAACTAGAAAGACCAACAAGCCGATTCCACGTCGACCGCCAATATAATTATTACATCACGCAAGAGTTTTGTTATAAAAATAGTTACTCTGAGTTATCCTTAGAACATAGTCATAATATGCTGTCGCGGACTTTTTTTTACAACTTTTCAAGAGGAAAAACTCAGCATTACAGTATTTTCGTGCAACTTCAACTAGTGATGCAGCGCACGGAAGCTCTCAAGAGGCACCAGTTTTTCCCACTTAGATGACAAACATCATAACAAATTTTAGCCATAATATATGTATACACATTACACATTACACACACATAATATATAGCATATGTCTATCTGGAATAATGTACCTTTCAAATGGTGAAAGACTTTTTCAAATAGGTGCAGTAATTCCCGAGATTTCCCCTTTATATACAAAATTCGCACTCTCTCCATATAATATACATTTTTTTAATTTTTTTTTTTATAAAACTGAAACTGTGACTGTGACAAACAAACTTCAGTCCAACTGATGATAAGTGGCTATTGCGGTTCATGGACACCTGTAGCCAACTTCAAGCAAAGAAGGCTACAGATGCGACCTCTGAGTACTAAGATGGAAAGACCGGAACCGTAGTAACTATTATCTTATCTGTGTCGAAATACAGCAGCGCAAACATTGCTATTTGGCAGCAATAATATGTAATAGGGTAATACCCATCCAGACGCAGGAAACTTCTTAATTTTTGAGACAGGAATACATTTTTAAAATAATGAAAAAATATAAGATACAGAGAATTTAACAAACATTATGTCTTCAAATAACACTCCGTCATAAGTTTGCAAGAATATATCGTAGTCCGTCCTAACACCCGGCAATCAGGCACAAGGTCAATGACCTCCGATAACCGGGTGTGGTAAAGTCAGTCCTGTCTATCCATGTACAGCGAGGGGAGAGCCGGTGTAAGCATCACAGCCGTGACACAGCACAACGTCTATTAAAAGGCCTAAACAAAGCAGACTTATATAAACAGTCAGCCGCGATAGCCATCGGTGAACATAAACAAAACGGTCTACAACATCCTTATTACTAAGAAGTAATAACTAAGTAATTACCACTGGATATTTCTGGAGGACCCCGAAATTAAATATATAGTTATTACGTCACGCCTTATGCCTTAGGCACTAGTAAGACCCAAATAAGCATTGTTAATACAAATTTTAGTCATTATTATGGCAGCGGGAAAAAATTTATATGTAATTCTTGAACATAGTATACTCAGAAAACTGTTGTTTCCAAAATACATTTTTTTTAAATCTTGATAGAATAGAATCATTTTTTATTGAATATTTAGATTACAAGTAATTTTTAATAAAAGTCATTTTTTTACTTTACCACTGGTTCGGAAAAAAACCTTTGTCCTATGAAAAACCAGCAAGAAAGATAAAAGATATAAAAAATAGTTCACTAACCTCCTAAAATGATCAATTAGCAAAAAATCAGTAGGTATGTACCTATATTATTTTATTCTATACCTTGTCAACTTACGTTGATAAAATTAATATCATATTTGAATACAGAAGATTGTTATTTTTATATTCGATTACTCAACTTATTTTTAAGTATGAAGTCAATTGTTTTATATTTTATAAACGTCATCTCATCGCGCTTCTATTTCTTTTCATTGCAATCACACAGTATACAACTCATTAGCTGTTGTCAGCGTCCAATCCAATCTTAAAACCTACACTTTTGGTAAATATAACTTTGCAATAGTAGGTCTATTGTGACGTTAATTATAAAAAGGATGATTTACCGCTTGGTAAAAGTAAGAATGTCTGGATTGTTAATGAATCATAAAATAAGCACACAGAGGATTTGCCATAATTGCCACTTTTGGCGCACGCGTTGCTTCTCATCACACGTGTGAGTAATGAGTATATTATATTAGGCCTAAGTGGGATAGTTATACTAGCTAACAGAAATCCTAACATTTTTCTAGCATTTTTAAAGTCGCGTCTTACACCCTTACACCCACTCTTACGTCACCTCCACACAGCAACTAACGTCGCCTAGTCATTCGAAATTCAAAACTTACTGCAGCACAGTGATAAACCAAATCTATACAATGTACTGGCCTGATAGACAACCAATAAAAGAACCCGCAAATTCGCCAGACACAAAGGCGGGTCGGGTATTGAACAAACAGACATAGCCATGGTTACGTCCAACAAGCGATGAAAGTGGAACGAAACGACCGAATAAAATGAGCAAAAACACCGTTATCTGTGACGCGACGATTGATGATCGGATAGTTTGTAAACGTACAGATAAGAAATAAGTGCACAAGCGCAATCAAAGTACGACAAAAGTGATAAAGATTCATTCTTCAAAGAAGTAAAGAAAGAGATGCGGCGACCTTAACGAGGTGGTAATGTAGAAAAATATGGCTTCGGTCTTCAACCGCAAAATGTAATGAAATCGCTACCAGTAGAAACTTATCGTAGGCGAGTAGAAAGTTTATCAGAAACAACATTTTATAGAATCTTATAATATAATGCTTAGTTTATACCCATAAAAACTGTGATCAACACCAAATAATACATCAAATCATTGAACAATTTTTATGTTCGTTTAAATATTATTAATTAAGTTAAAACAGTTTATTGTGTATTCTTACATAATATTTTATACATGGTAGAACCACGCTGTAGCTTTATTCTTGGTTGTATGAATAAAGGAATATGTCTCGACCGGGGAAAGACCATGCTCACAGAATACCGCAAAATAACAGTTTAATGCTGCTGTTTGGTATGGTGAGTATTGAGAACCGAAGAGCCTTTTCACCGGTAACGAGGCGTTCCATCTTAGCCCTATAGGGTGCCAACGCATCTGTATTTTGATTCTTAATTGAGGATAGATGTACATGGTCTATAGGCCACGGTATCCACTTACCATAAAGGTGGGCTATGTGCTTTATTCCATAAAAACTTCTAATAACATAATCGTAAGACATATATATACATACTAGTTGATACCCGCGACTTCGTCCGCGTTTCTATATATATTAACAAAGGAAAAAACATCAAAAAGACAAAATTTCTTTGTAAACAATGTTATTCGTTGCTCCGTTTGTAGCTAAAATATATAAATTATAAATTATCTGTTAGTAAGGCGAGAGCAAACGACGTACAGTTGACCGTGTGAAAAAACTCGTATAAAAATCGTTGTTTCTTAAAACTTTAATAACTTTAATATTAAATTAAAATATCGCAATATGTTTTTTTAGTAAATGGCCAAGTGCTAAGAAATAAAACTTAGAAAACCTAATTCAAATCTATCCAGTAGTTTTTCCGTGATGCGCGTACAACTGCAAACCTTATCAATTTGTTTATTATAGATTATATGTTTTTAAAATACCCAAGTAAACCTAAACGCAGGGCATTTAGCTGAATTACATTATAGTACTTTAGATTGTGTAGTCGATCGAGCGAAGTCGACCAACTACATTCATAGAAGAAAATGTGGTGATGAATCATTCTCTTACTGCGTCATCAACATGTCAATAACAATGTAACAGAGTATAAATATCCCGCGTTGTATCATATAATCACTACCCCGTTTCGTCCAGTGGGTATCGTAAGACGCGATAGAGGGAAACAACCAGGAGATGGGTAGTGTGAGCAACACATGCAATTTTCACGTAGACCTAACACTACGTAATAATGCATTTGTTGTGCAATAATATTATGACTACCAAACAAAGCCTCGTACACGAGAACTCGTCTTATTCCAGTTTATTATCATGTATATTTCTTTTACACAAGCGCAGCCGTTTCAGAATAGAACTCCTAGATTAGCCTCAGTCGACTGACGACATTCATGGGGAAAATGTGGTGATCAATCCTTTGACGAATCCCTTAATGCGTGATCAACACGTCAATAATAATGTAACGGAATATAAATCTCCCGACATCCCTGACAAGCTAATTTTCATTATCAATAGACTGGTCGCGGAAGGAACGCCGCACTGTTGGTATCGGTGAGTTATGAGTTTCACGATTCCCTTATCACAATATATTTAAAAAAATACAGTTACAAGTAATACATAAAAAGATAAAGAAGCTTTCTCCTTAGCTATCACGGCTCAGTTATTTGTAATTAGGTGTTATTACGTTGATTCTGTATATTTAATTGGTTAGAAGGCGCAAATCTATATTTGACAAACAAAAAAAACAACTAAGCGACTTAAAAATATAATTCTGAAAGAAGAATAGAGACAGAAACTATTTCGACACACATCATGTAAATTTAATAAATCTGACTTTGTACCTCGAAGACATGCCAAAAAAGGACATGACTCATGGACATGACATGTGTTGCGGTGAAACCACAACGCTCATTTTCAGTAACGACCGAAAATCTTGGAGAATAAGAGCAACAAGAATAAATGAAAGCACTTCATGATCATGAATTCAGCGATCTAGGAGCAGTCCTTCATGTGTGAGTCATAAATAAAAGTTAGATGACATTTCGAAGTTCGTCGGAGTAGTTCAAAGTACAACAGCTAGATAATTCTGTGATGCTGGTAAATGTCATTGACCCGCTAACGCGTCGCATAGAGCTAATTATAATTCGGCAGTTCCTTGGCGCGGGCGAAACCGAACTATGCCGCGGTCAATCGTATCAACGGATAGGCCAGCAAAATATTCCTGGATATTTTCGCTCCCTGGTCATTCTTAATGCATTCTAAATGCAAATGCACTTTGCATGTGATAAGGTTCTATGCATAGATTCATTCTTAAGAATCCTAGTTACGAATGAAACTATATTTAACGGATTTTATGGCGCATAATTTACTGTTTCTGTGTTTATATTCACGTGAGCATAAGTAACCGTTATATACTCGCTGTATGTAATCGTGACATAACCGTAAAGTGGCGTTGAAAGAATATCTACTAACCCAAATCGTCCCGTGGGTGTTGTAAGAGGCGACAGAGGGAAACTGGAACAGGAAAGGAAATGGGCAGCAGCATCTTTTTGATAACAGCACAAAACAACAAAAAGCTGCGGTTACCAAACGCCTGCCAAGCGAGGCAACTACGGCAAAATTCTCTCAATGATGCAACCTTTAGGAGAGGCTGTGTTCAGTGGTGGAATTTTATAGGCCTATAAGGTTGACTGGCAGACATTGATATAGTATATCAATGCTGGCGGAGAACGCTTTTAGCATTAAGTCCGCCTTTTGATAAAATAAATATATACTACTAAGTTAAATAAATATATAATACAACAGTTTTGAGTTTCAACTGACCTTGTTTGAGGGCAGTTTAAACTCAAAACTGTTGTACCATATTAAGAAGAATACTTTCCTAATCGTCGTCAATAAAATAAAAAACGTCTTTTGTGTAGCAATGATAAGCGGGCGAGTAAAAGTAGAAAAGAAACTCGCCGCTCCGCGTTCCCACGGTTAACTTTACAGCGGGAATCGCACGAATGCTTACTATATAGTTAAATTATTGAGATAGATTTATACGGCGCGCGACTATTTCCCCGGGTTACTAATGTGGAACATACTAATGTGGACTTCCAGCATGTCTGTTACCAACTCATCACTTCACCAAGAAGGGCCTGCGAGCCGCTTTATAGGTAGTCAGCTTTTACCAGTATGAGGCTGCCACTAGAGAATTTTTTTCCATCGGTTGAATTAATCAATAAAAATTATTTAATATGAATAGTAAAACGAACACCATTAAATTCTTGTGAAATCGCGAAATGACGGCTTAAATATTGTATATTTTGATCTCTATGGTGAACACACGACAAAATTTGTTAAAACAAGCATTTTAATAATTTAACATCGAAAATCTATTTAACATATGTATTATCCTAAAGAAAATAAGAGAAAATCAAGTGGCTATAATGCTATGCACTCGTAATAGAGCACTTTATGTTAATATCAAATAACTGAAGTTTACTTTTACGTATTTGATTTTGTAAACAAAGATCTCTTTTGATCTTAAACATACATATACATAAACATACATAAACACTCACGCCTGTCACCCAGAGGGGTAGGCAGAGACTACGGACTTCCATTTGGCACGATCCTGACACACTTCTCTCGCCTCCTTTACATCCATATATCTACGCATACACGCTCGTCGGTTAAGGGTACTCCTAATCTGGCCCATTTTCAATATATCGCCAATTTGGTCGATAAACCTTCGTCTAGGGCGTCCCTTCCCGACTCTTCCGTTCACTAAAACTAAAACGTCTTTTGTGCAGCAAGTGAACGGAAGATCATAAACATGCATTAAACATTTTGATTTATGGAACTGTTCCATTAAAATATTACCATATTATACCATATACTACATATACCATATAAATATTACCATATTACTGTACGTAACGTGACCTTTGGCGCGGCGGTAAGCAACGTCAAAGGTGCACGCCGCGCCGTCCGGTTCTGCGATCGCCAGAATTCAGCCGTAGTAATATCACGAACTACGGTTCCTCGTTAAAATAATTCCCGTCTTCTGACATCCATCAAGTTATGTCAATACTGACAGCTTTAAAACATTAAACACGTTGTAATCGATCTATTAACCGCCGTGCCATGCGATGAAAATCTTGTTTTGATCGTTGAAGTAATATATACTACACAGAACAGACACAGCGGACAAAATCTATGCAGGGCACGTGGTCAGAAGCACAGAGCACCATTTTATGAGTATATGGCACAGACACAGACACAGACTAAGGCCCGTATTAACAAACGTTACTCAACTCAAGTACACGCACTTGAGTACAATCTTGAGGTTATGATCTTATTAATAAACATATCTCAAGATGCGGTTTAGGTTTACGATATCAGCTGAGTGCCACACTGATTAATAAACGAAACTCGACTCTCAAGTATGTATACTTGAGTGCAAGTCACAGAACAGTATTCCTAAGTACAGCGTTTTGAGATACTGTTTTTATGTGTTTATTAATAAGCAACGATCTTGAGATGCTGATTTCGTAATGAGGGCGTATCAAATGATTACGCACTTGAGTTCGTGGTTGAGTAACGTTTATTAATACGGGCCTAAGTTTAAGCGCGGGGGCTCTAACGCGTATGTGTGTTGCAAACAACTAAGTCTCGGCGTCTCTTATAATACGTAGTACATATTACTTCAATGGTTTTGAGACACAACTTAAAAAACTAGGACAAGTTTCGGAACAGATTGAAACTAGATTCCTAATTAGGTTTTCTATCATTCTAGTCCAAAAATAGTCGAATGACTAGCTCACCTCTTGAATAAAACTATGTACTAAGTCATAATGTCCGTGCAGTGGCGATGTAAGAATATCCACTACCCCATATCGTACCATGGGTGTCCTAAAAAGCGACAAAGAAAAACAAACCAGGAGATGGGCAGCAGCATCTAACATAGCTTATTAAAAAAAACTGTGGTTTCGTGGCAACTCTGACAAATATCCCCCAATGAGACAATCTAACACCCGTATTTATATACAAGTAAAAGTAATTACTTGAGTAAAAGTAATTACTTAAGTAACAATTGTATTCTATAGTTAAGTAATTGCTCAAGTTCGAACTGTCAAAAGTTAGAATTCTCAGCCAAGTAATAGTCACCATTTCCTTTACTTAAGCACTACTTTTAGGTTATTTTGCATAAAATGGAAACTTTCGTGCATTGAAACGGTTTTGCTGTTGTAGACAACATAGATGATGATATTATATTAGATGAGATAGAAGTTGCTGAACCTAGAAATCCCAGTTTACTTTCGTGATGTGGATCCATTTCGTGACTATTCGGAAGATTGTTTTAAAAAGAGATTTCATTTCGTTTCGTTACGTTTTAATTTCAGAGTAAATTAGTTTACGGTAATAATCGACAGCAATGAATGTATGTATAATCTTTCTAAGTAAAAATCACGTGTCGGCATATAATCCATGTAAAAAGTGGACATTTAAATTTACAGGGTTTTAACATGTCAAACGTTTTGTTTTCTAAGCATTCTTTTGTACTGACAAAATTAAATGACAATAATGATATAATAAACTTTTACAATATAAACTATTTTATACAACGTTATTGCTATTATAAATATCAAATAAAGTAATATTAAAGATATTATTGCAAGATTTTGTAAAATAATTTAGCTTACGTTTGCCTTTTCATGAAACTACACGCAGTCACAAAGTGTTGCACACAGAAACAACCACTGCGTCGAGTGTTACTTGGGCATTTGCTCAAGTAGGTAATGTCGTTACTCAACTATAGAATGAGATATTGTAACTAAGAATTCTAACCTTAAGTAATGACTTAATTAAGAAATTACTTAGCAACAAGTAGTTACTTTATAAATACGGGTGTAAGGGAGGCCTATGTTCAGCAGTGGACAACTATAGACAGAGATGAATAGATGGATGGAAACCATAATGTCAAATCACAATATTTATTCATCATTGCAAAGTTGCAAACTGCGTTTCATCCTAAGTCCACTCCTGAACATAGATCATCGACATCCTAAAGGTACTGGTACAAATTACAATCCTGAGCCACGTGTATCCATCAACTTTCACGTAATACCAACCGCCCTAATGGTTCCAACTTCGAATGCATGTGCACTGAAAACTTCAGATAAAGCTTTAGATGCGGATAAATATATAATATGTATATATATATATATATATATATATATATATATATATATATATATATATATATATATATATATATTGTTAAAAATGAGGGTAGAAAATAAAACAAAATACGAAGAAGTGTGATTAGAACTGTAATCTCCCACTCGTTCTAGCAGTATAATGTATCGCGCAAGCGACTAAGAGGAATCAGTCATTCTACGAGTCTTAATCACTGTCGTGATTATGCCCGTTGGGTAAATGTAAAGAAAGTTATATTACGGAGACACTGTCCTGTATCACTTTGTGATAGGCAGGCAGTATTGCTGTTGGTTTGCATACTTCATCTGTTTTAATGTTACCTTGTATTACTTCTAACTGCTAACTGTGTTACATACTATGTTCCATTTGTGACATACCATAAAGTTATTTATGATATGTCACAAATGATTATTTTAAAATTTTAAATTATTTTAAAACATTATTTTATATAATGATTTTGCGAATAATTTCTAAGATCAGAAATGAGATAATTTCTTATAATATTGTTTTTGTTTTTATACGCTAAGGGTGACAAACGAGCACAGTCCACCTGATGGTAAGTGGTTGTTATGGCCCATAGACATCTACATTTATCCTCGATTACGTATCAAAATGCAGATGCGTTGTCACCCGTGAGGACTAAAAAGGAATGCCTCGTTTCCAGTAAAAAGGGTCTCCGGTTCTCTACACTCACTATACGAAACACAGCAACGTTAGGCTGCTATTTTACGCTGGTATTCTGTGAGAGCATGGTCCTTCCCCGGTCGAGCCGACCCATTCGTGCTACGACTATACTACTAATATAGCAGCATGGCTCTAACACGTAAGAATAAAACTACTTTACGGATTTTATCGGGTTTAATTCTATTTATTTCTAATTCCCGTCGTTTCGGGTGCTTTGCAGCACCTATGGTCACAACCATTAAATTAAACGCGATAAAATCCGTAAAAGTAGTTTTATTCAATGTGTAGTGTTCACGTATATATAAGAAATTCTTATAATACGTTAAATATAATATAAAAAAGGCAGAACGGGGTGGTGAAATGTTTGCGTAAGACGCCGCGCCGCCGCCGCGGCGGCCGTGGGCCGTGGCCCACAAAGCCACACCAACTGCACTCAGTTCTTTCTTTTGCCTTTAGATTGCAATGCTTTATATATCTTGAGTACGAAGGCCTTCTCAAGATAGACTAAAAGGAATTTTAAGCTCATTCTGCTTTTTAACTTTATTTATGGTGTAGTTGTCAATTTTAATTATTAAGCACCAGTTTTTTAGTGGCGGTAATTTCTTGGCGACCATAGAAAATTTAAAGAACTGTTAAAACTACTCAAAGTAATAAACTTTCTTAGGTATTACAAAGACGTAATTTTTTTATTATTATAATATAGGTGACAAACGAGCGACACAGTCCACCTGATGGTATTGGATGCTGTGGCCCACATACATCTACATTTATTCTCGATTAAGAATCAAAATGTAGATGCGTTGTGAGGACTAAGATGGAATGTTGTGTCGTATTCAGTAAAAAGAGTTCACGGTTCTCTACACTTACCATACGAAACACAACAGCATAATAAACTGCTATTTTACGGTGGTATTGTGAGAGCGTGGTCCTCCCGGGCGAGCCGACCTATTCGTGCTACAACCACAGCTACAGCATGGCTAAATTCATGTTTCTTCATGAACTAAATTCAATGACTACTTTGGTTAAGAGCACATTGAATAATAATCAAAACCAATACGAAGACGGTCTAGATCTAGGATACAGTTTTCCCAAAGGAATAACAATTACTCATTTGTTTGTTAATTGATTTCACTGTTATCTCTCAAACAAAAGTTAAAAAAAGTTAAAGTTACAGCCTATATACGTCCCACTACTGGGCACAGGCCTTCCCTCATATCTGAGGGGGTTTTAGGGCAAGGAAATGTCCGCCGCGCTGCCCCAATACGTGTTGGCGAACTTCACATGTCTGCGATTTTTTTTTCTTATTTCTCAGACATGCAGGTTTCCTCACGATGTTTTCCTTCACCGCCTAGCACGTGGTAAATCAGCACTTGAAATTGCAATTAACAATTTCATTGGTGCCGGCGGGGATCGAACCCGGGTTGCCCGCGTACTGTTAAATTTACAGCGTGCGCTAACCATGTGAGCTACCAGGGCTCCAACAACGAACTCAAACGAGTTCCAATATAAAGTGCTTAAGTTGGGGCCATATCATGATAAAAGATTGGATATAATATTATAATATTATGTTTCACATTCGCGCAACGTGAGTCACCGATCCGGTTGTAACCAGCTAGACACTCGGCGCCCGCGCACGTCACAAATGCAACGGATCGCGAGTCGAGGTGGAGTTAACGAGCTGAAGAGCCGACAATGCCTTTTCACATAATTTAACTCTTTTTTTTTCATTGTTGGGTTTTGGCTTTGCGGTATTTAGGTCTTTACTACTTTTTCACAGGTACAAACAAGCTAGTTTGCGGAAACCCTAGCAGGTATATTTTTTTTAATAAAATTGTAGTGACAAACGAACTTACAGTCCACCTCATGGTAAGTGCCTACTGCAGTCCATAAAGACCTGCAGCCAACATGCAATTTTTTTTTATTATCTAAGAACAACCGAGACAAAAAAAGCTTTTCAGCAATATACTTCTATAGGAAGTTAGAAGTAAATAATCATCCAAAAAATAATGTACATCATGATGATCACAGCGCATCAAAGTCCACTGCTGAACATAGAACATCCCTTAAATTGCCACAAGTTTGCCACGCTTGGCAGGTGAGTTGGCAATTGCAGACTTTATTATTTCGAGTTGTCATAAGGAAAATGATGCTGCCCATCACCAGTTTCAGTTTCCCTCAGTAGCCAGTACGAAACCTACGGAGGGGTGGGGGGATTGGAGTAGTGAATTCTCTTACGCCGCGATTATACGGCGTGAATGTTATACATTTTTTAATAGGACCACTTCTAGTGCCTTCATATAATCTTAATCTATATAAATAAAATGATAGAGGTTTGCAGTTGTGCGTGCATCACGGAAAAACTACTGGATAGATTTCAATTAGGATTTCTAAGTTTTATTTCTTAGACACTTGGCCTTTATCTAAAAAAAAAATATTGCGATATCTTCATTTAATATAAAGTTATTAAAAATTTAAGAAACAACGATTTTTATAAGCATTACGTGTTCAGTGATGTGTGTAAACAACGCGGACGAAGTCGCGCGTATCAGCTAGTACATAAATAATAAAATACATTATACAATCAACGTTTAACTTCGGACTTTTATAGAGGCTTATATAGTTGCGATGCACTTGATATGATATGATGCATTTATAAGGTCATGAAATATGCCGTGTAGTGGCTAGAATAGAATAGAATGATTTTTTATCCAATATTGATTATTACATAATACTTATTGAAAGCCATTTATTATTTACCACTGGTTCGGAAAATACCTCTGTCCTGGGAAGAACCAGCAAGAAACCCAACGGATTTAAAAAAAATATATATTTCACTTAACAATAATTTTGTTTAATACAATTTTTAAATGAATTTTCATAGAACTAGCATGGTGGCGATCACCTTATTCCCAGGGGTTATTTTCATTCATGTATTCCTTAATATTATAATAACCCTTTTTGTACAGTTTTCTTTAATAAAACTTTTAAACTTGTTTATTGACAAACTTTGAACATGTTCTGGGATTTTGTTGTAAAAGCGTATACATTGCCCCATAAATGAATTACTGATTCTGTGGAGTCTAGTAACTGGCATTACAAGCTTATGTTTGTTCCTAGTGTTTAAAGTGTGAACATCCTTATTCTTATTAAAGCTATTTATGTTTTTATGTACATAAATTACATTTTCATAAATATATTGCGATGCCAAAGTTAATATGTTTATTTTTTTTAATTTTTATCTAAGGGACTCTTTACAATTTAAGTTATAAATCGCCCGTACGGCTCTCTTTTGCAAAACAAATATGGCTTCACTATCAGTCGCATTACCCCATAGCAAAATTCCATAAGATATTACGCTATGAAAGTAACTAAAATAAACTAATCTATATAGGGCTGTGAATATCCACTACCCCATATCGTCAAATGGGTGTCGTAGGAGGCGACAGAGAAATTGGAACATCTTCCTGATAACAATAATAATAAAAAATTGCGGTTACCAACCCACCTACCAAGCGTGGCAACCATGTCAAAATTCTGAGGCAAATATTCTGAGACCTTTATGGGTTGTAACTTGTAATGAATGGATGAAAAATGCGCTAAATTAAATTAAAAATTCATTATATTATTATTACGTTACGTTATATGTGAAGTATATATGTAAATTTAAAGCAATTTTTCAAACATTATAATATAAACACAACTTATTACAACGTTTTATGATTTTCGCAACTTGAGTTTGCTTTACTTTTACAGAGGTTGTTTTTAAAATGCAAATAATAAGACTTTTTACCTACATATTTTTAATTTTGAGGTTAATGGAACGAATGCAAATCAGTTTAGATAAAAATAATTATGTTATCTCATAAATTAGCATCGCACGACGAACTAATGGAACATGTAATAAGAATTATCAAGGTCTAGCGAACTATTTTTAATAGCAAACAAAAAAATTGCACTCACATGGGAGTCACCTTTTTGCCTAGGAATCCACCTGGGTTAGTACCAACCTATTGTCTGAATCTGCCGCCAAGGAGGTGCACACTGTTGTGTTCCGGTTTGAAGAGAGCCAGTATACCTAATTAGAGGTATGATGCGTTATACCTTCAAACCTGAGGAATAGTGGGAAATCTTCATGGACCTTCCGCTATGTGACTAATTATGCCCGATTCCTATCGACTAAAACCCCACGGTGGTCACCACGGTCACCACCTACGATCATTGTAGTTATCTATTCTTACCATATTTTTAGCAACTTTTATTAAATGCAAATTTTCCTAAAATGATATATCCCGCAAGGAACATGTATTTGTATGGGCTACAAATAATTATTCCAGGTCTGGATGTTTGTCCTTGTGAAATTTATGTATGTAAACTGCCTCCACAATACAGGAGAAAATCCTAGTGTGGAGGTTACGTTTTTTTTAAAAGAAGTAAAATAATTATGAAAGAAATACATGGTGTATTTTACGAAAATTAAAGAGTTTCTTAAGAACCGCAGTTTTAATAAAAGTATTTTTATCCTGGTTGGTTACCAACTACTATTTGTACTGTAATTTGGTTAAAAACGCGCCCATAAATATCCATACGTTGGAAAATAGCATGAGTAATTTATGAATATTATAAGAAGTTATTCTCCTTCGTGAATGTATAAAGTGTATTGGTTTCTATTTATAACAACAGTAATCTATGTGACAATGAACTAAAAACTATTTCATTTTTCGACATTAGATATATTTTAACAATTCGATGAATTAAATTAAGTAATCTTTTCTTTTCCATCTATTAACCGCTATGTATTCATTTAATACTTCGCAAAAGGAATGATGTAATAATTAAAAATATCTTACTACAGTAAGAATACAAAAAATATATTTATGGCCTTACTTATTAAAATGGTTGATTATCACTTAATTAAATTATCATCTCTATGTACATGTCTCTTTCTATTATCAATTATTAAAGAGAGAAAGGAGAGCAGTTTTTATAATTTGAAATTAAAAATTTTGTACAACCGACTTCAATATAAATTATTAAGAATAACTCAAAAACTATTGGTTGGTAAACTTATTGGTAAAAAACCTTGATCAAATTTATATGGGACCGCATGAGAAGCATCAGCTTTCAAATAAAAAAAGAATCATCGAAATTTGTTTACCCAGAAAAAAGTTATGAGGTAACACACATAAAAAAAAAACATACAGTCGAATTGAGTACCGTCTCCTTTTTGAAGTTTGTAGAAAATGACGTTTTTATGCGTTAAGAGTGAAGACCGATAATAAATAATGTATAAATTCGAATTTCGGTAAATCATATCATACTTTTATCGGAACTTTTAGAAAATTTGCTATTGAAATTCCTTTTCTTCTTCACCATCCGCCTGTAAAAACCCACTGCTAGATATGAGTCTCTCCCTTTATAGAGTATAATATGTTCTTAATCGCCACGCTTGGCAGGCGATTGTAGTACCAAAAATCTCACATCTCTGACGCCGCTCCCCGTTGCCTGTCGCCGGTTTACATGTGACGTATAGGACGAAAACGACAAAATTTCATCATCCGTCAAATGCCTGTCCAGTGGCGTAGTTAGACGTGGGCGAAGTGGGCCTTGCCCACGGCCTCGCACTTAAATGGAGCCTCGCGAGGCCCTTGAAAATGCGATGGCCCCCAGACTTTACCACAGATTAGTAATTAATTTGATCACTTTTACGCTCGAAAAAAACCTCACAAATTTAAAAACGTGTTTGTTTGAGGCCTCGCAATAAGCCCTCTTAAGCAGTGTTGCCAGATGCCTTGAACCTTTTATCTGTAGTAGAAACTGTTAAAATCTGTATTAAATCTGTATGCTAATGATCATCATCATCATTGCTTCTTTTGAAAACAAGGGATAAGTACTAACCAGATAAGGTTTGATTATCGTTATTAAATAAAAATATACACTAAAATTTTTATATAGCAAAATTGAAAACATTAATTTAAACCAACAACATATTAAAACTCAATCATTTTCAACAAATGAACTAATTATTACTTTATTATTTTCAGTCATACATATTTTGTTAAATTTCAACAGTAATTTATTATCAACCTCTAGGCTAAAGCGAGGTTTTGCACCAATCAGTTGCTTTGTATAAAAAAGACCTTCAATAGTATCTGTATTAAGTCTATTGCGTTGTTTTGTTTTTATTAAATTTATAGATGAGAAGATCCTCTCTATGGCGGCACTGGAATGAGGTAGACTTAAGATTGCAGAAACAAATTTGGACAGCGTAGGATATAATTGATTGCTGTAGTTAGGAGGATCATGGGCTGCAGTGACTTTACACCAGTAGGTTTCGAGATCTTCTGAATCATCAGGCGTAAAAACCGCCACTCTGTGTCTAGTTGTTGCAGTTTATCAACTGAGATCAAATTTGGAAACTTTACTGCCAAAGTGACCAATGAATCAATTCTACGAGACTAATAGAGACAATAATAGAATCATGCAATGATGTGTGTAGCGCGGCATCTAGTCATATATTTTGCTTCGTTCTGTTTTAAGTTGAATATTATGGTAATTTAATCAATAGACTTAGAAAACTCTGTATAAAATCTGTATCAGTGCTAATCTGTATTACACCGAAAATCTGTATAAATACGGAGAAATCTGTATATATGGCAACACTGTTCTTAAGTGCGACTGCGAGGCCGTTGTAACTACCTACAAAGACCGCGACCGTTAGATTGAAGGAATACGAGACTTGTCAGGAATTAATAGCTATGAGTAGGTATGTCGTGTCAAAGCATGTTTGGTAGGATAGATCTATTTGGTAAATACTGGGAACGAAAGAAAAGGGGCCTCGCTGATGCGACTTCGCCCACGTCTATGTTAGTCCATGCTACGCCTCTGTGCCTGTCACAAGGTGTGCATAGACTTCTATGTACTCGTATAATACTAGACGGGCCCTGCGGCTTTAATACATTGTGCACTACTTAGTGCGCAATGTATTTTCGTATTTTGTTTTTTTTTACTGTGAGGGGGCGAGAAGACTAGTTCTTTGTTTTGTTAACCGTGAACGTTGTTTTCGATAATCTAACACTGATTTTGTTTAATGTGACTAAGAAAACGCTGTCGTTATTTATGAGCGCATTTTGTCAACGTGATTCAAAGTTAATTGCAGTTAAGTATGTAACTTTATTTCGTATTTGCCTAAAAAAGTAACTGTGGTAAATGTAAATACAACTGCGTGGCATATTTACTCACGGTTCACAGGTGTTCACATTTTTTGTTCTGAATTGCCAATCTAGTAGCATAGAAGTCATTGAAGGTGTGAACGATAATTCCGCTCCGCTCCACCAGATCGCTCTTAATAGTCACCAAAAGTTTTACCAAACACACACTGCTCAAATCGTCTGCAACAAACGCGAAGGCCATTGATTGATTGAAATGACGAATACCGTCAGCTCCAACTACCGACACCCACGGGAAGAAATGCGCCACAATCACGGCACAAATATACTATTCAACAAATCCTGTTATTGTCAATTGACTTATCAAAGGGTGATATGAAATACATTCTGTCTGCATCGACCTAACTCGAAGATTATTGGCGCTACCGCTATTAAAAAAACTGCATTAATTGTTGATATTATGAAACCAAGGCGCAATTAAATCCATAGTTCAAATACCTAATTGTTTTGAAAATAAATTTTTAAATTCGCGGTGAAAACATTCGTAAAATTTTACAAAGCGTCTTCAGCCGTCAGTCCGTTTCAATTCGTTCCCCTAGCCGATTCCATCAAGGTGACAACATTCAAACAATATGGCGAGTTTTCAAAGTGTGAGAAGTTTCAGTGTAATGAAAATAGAAACCATTTTATTTTGTACATTAATAAAATCAACGTGATTGTGCGTACAACATCGACGTTCTACATTATTGCAAATTCAACGCAACGTATTAACTCATCCGTCGGTTATTGTTAGGTAATACTCGTGCTGAATACAAATCGTTGAATTACAGTTGACTTATATAAGCGCCGAACAGTATCGTCATATTGTTATATCAAAAAGCCATCTAATACAGTAACGATAACTACGTCACTGTTATATCGATATCTTTTGGTTGCAAGTAATGTTATTTGCGTAGACTTCACTTATCACGCAGAAATTTCTAGAAAATAAATTTGACTTTAGCAATTAAATTAAAAGAACGATGGTACACATTTCTTGGTATTATTTACTAGCCTATATCAACTGCTGACACAGGACATTCCAAAAATTCGCCAGCCGGAATGCATGTCTGGTTGCTAAACTTAGAGCCGAATCATCAGTACAGCCCGTCAAAAATCCACTGGTGAACATAGGCCTCCCCCAAGGAATGCCACAAAGCACGGTCCTGAGCCATCTAGTGGCGGGACGCCCCACACTTCGCCTGCCGGTACGAGGCTGTCACTCGAGAACCTTTTTTCCCCATTGGTTGTTGGTTCTTCGAGCTATATGGCCGGCCCATTGCCTCTTCAGCTTACTAATCCGTTGGGCTATGTCGGTCACTCTGGTAATCTACTGCGGATATTATCATTTCTAAGTTTATCACGCAGAGAAACTTCTCCATGCGCTGAGCGCTGAGCGACTTTGAGCTTCCTCATACGGCCTCATAGAGCCGAATAAAGCCGGTAAAATTATATCGCCTACTCCATCAATTCCCTTCACGTCCCTCCTACATCCCTTTACCCATTGGAAGCGATGGCTAGATAGGGCTATGCTCGGATTTTCATTGCGTAATAGTATTCGAAATGAAGATATCCACAGTAGAACCAATTTAACCGACATAGCCCAACATATCAGTAAGTTAAAGTGGCAATGTAGCTGACATCTAGATCAAAGGACCGTCAACCGATGGTAACGAGAGGTTCTCGAATGGCAGCCTCGTACCAGTAAGCGAAGTGTCGGGTCCACATGCAGGATACTGATGAAATCAGGTGGCTCAAGACCGTGTTTTGAGGCATTCAACAGTTCAGAGTAATAAAGGGCTGTAGTGATGATGATGATGAAACTTTCTTCCGAAGTTTTATCATTTGACTAGTTACACGATTTCACCGAAGGTGCCAAATCGATTTTATACGGTGGATCACTATTATAACTAACCTTCACGGTTATTCTGTTTTTGTTATATTAAGCGTCCTCGATTACTAAGACACAATAGTAGTCAAAACTGCGAATTTGAGTTGGAACCATTATTTAATGCATTATTCGTTTTCGGGTCTGGATAAAGGGAGAATAACGGTTGTCCTGTAGCTCGCGCCGCATCCAGATATAGAAAAATTTGCCCGAATGCCTATGCGCGTAAACTTGCGCGAGGTAAGGCGCGCTGTTGCTGTTGTTGCTGTTGTTAAGATTCGCCAATGAAGGCACGCAGAGGTCTAAGATGATACAGCCTAGTCTTGTTTGTATTTTGTTCTCAAAACTTCACAATATGCTGATACGTCATATTGCAAAGTTTTTGGGATATTTTGACATCTTATCCAGCAGACAGTTGATGATGACAATATCTCAAAGCCCCTAAGCAGAATAAAACCTAAGATTCGACCACTAATAATTCACATGCTCACAACATCGAATCATTTTTGGGTATCAAAATCCACTTCAACCATTATTTAAACAATAAAACAGGAGCAGCAATCCGAGAGGTCAGGCTTATTGCCAGCGACAACTTTTAACCACGTTTTTATTAAGCCATTTTCTTCTTTGTCTGTCTGTTTGTCCGGTGGTATCTTGTAACTCAAATTTCGAGCACTTCCCGATGAGCTTGAAATTTTGAACATAGTTCAGAATCGGATGACAATGTAGGAATATGAAAAAAAAACGTGGTATATTAATTCTTTTGTACTTTGGCCGTGGAAGGAAACGGGATCTCCCCTTTTCCTTCCACGGCCAAAGTTCCTCCCGCCGGGCAGGGTGTTGCGGCCAACGCTCCGAGTGGTAGTTCGGAGCTATTCTATATATACTGCTTTTAATTTTTATTTAGGCTTCGGTGTATTTTCCTTTAAAAAAAAATTAATTAATTTTAGATTATGGCAACTTTCGAAAAATAAATTGTTCGAAAGTTGCCATAATCTAAAATCGGCAATCAGTACCTTCTCTGTATTCCTTACAAAAACACAACTGATTTGGTTTATTTTACGTAATTTGCGAATGTCACCCAATTATACTATATAGGGCACGAGTGTGCCCTTTGTAGGAGAGGGCACAAGTATTGAGCGAGTTACAATTTTGTTGGGGTGTGTTTGCATATATTTATTTTTTAACCATAACACTATTGTAACTTGAAATTACAGGCCCTAATTCCTTCCTCCTCTTTCCACTATCGGATAAACAGGCGGGCGACCTTCGCCCCTTGTCGATATTCCACGCATTCGAACCAAACTGTTTGCTTTTTCTTTCGTAATAATTTGCTGTATTCTGACTTTTTGTCCGATTACAATGTGAGTGTCTTCTAGGCATGAGTGAGCAGGTTTTTGCTAAGCTAAGACTATGCGATATCCATCTAGGGCTTCATTACCACTTACCACCAGGTGGAATTCTATCGAAGCATTGGTTTAGAATAGTAAAAGCAGCGCTCAAAATCCAGGCCGCTTATTATACTGAAGCTTTAATGTTTGATGTATAATCAAGAGTAAGTCTCATTCGTATGGTAGAGCCACGCTGCAGCATGCAATATCACGGCTGTAGCACAAAAAATAATAGGATAGAATAGAACAGAATCCGTAGAGTGAGAGACGAAAACCGATGACCCTTTCTACTGGTAACGAGGCGTTCCATCTTAGTTCATCTGTACAATATTGATTCTTTATCGATGTAGGTACATATGGACATCAGCATACACTTACCATTAGGTGGACTTTGCGCTCGTTTGTCACTCTTAGACATACACTTACATGGTATACATTTAGAAGTAGACAGAAAACATATAAGATAAAAGTTACAGCCTATATACGTCCCACTGCTGGGCACAGGCCTCTCATTTCTGAGAGGGTTTTTAGGGCAAGGAAATGTCCGCCGCGTTGCCCCAATGCGTGTTGGCGAACTTCACATGTCTTCGAAATTTTTTTTTTATTTCTCAGACATGCAGATTTCCTCACGATGTTTTCCTTCACCGCCGAGCACGTGGTAAATCAGCACTTAAAATTGCAATTAACAATTTCATTGGGATCGAACCCGGGTTGTTCGCGTACTGTGTAACTAACTGTGCTAACTAACCTCTGTACTAACCATCTGAGCTATAAGATACATATAAGATAAGGGAAACATAAATACAAATACATATCAGCAAGAGAATTACGTCATATATTCCGCCTGAATTACAAAGTACTTCTTACACAAGCTTTGCTTTGTAGTATTTGAATTTTAAATAAGGGAACATTGACTAGCACTTATCTTAGTCGGATGGTTTTTTTGACTTAATACTGGAAATATCAATACATCGAGAAGTTTTATTTGAATCGAAAGCTGTCATTAGTAACAGAAGGATGCGCAATGCGCATTCGATACTTCGGTCTGGATTCATCGGATATCAGTCCTTTGAACTATATAGCCGGCCCTTGCCGCTTTAGTTTATTGATTCGTTGGCGTACGTCGGTTACTTTGGTTCTAGAAACTTACATAATTATCAAGGTAATTGTGATCCGTAGATTACTGATCCTATTCTAAATGCAGAAACAAATTCTTAATTCATTGTTGTTTATTAGCATTAAGATTACTTTTCAGTCACCTTCGCAAAGTAGGTATACGAAAGAATTCTTCCCTAATGACGACGTGAACCCGAGGAGAGTACGTCTGGCACCTAAACAACAAACCCGGGTGGTTTGTTGTTTAGTTTTTTCACCACGATGGAGAATCCAAGTCTTTCATTAACTTCGTGATCGACTTGCTTAGAAAAAGAAAGACAACTACACGAAAAGCTGCACTTCTAGCCCTTTTTCGGCTACCACAGTGTATAACTGAAGCGTATACCCTTTTCAAATCTGGCATCGCGTTTTTCAAAGAAACAATACGTAGACAATATGAGTAATTATTCGATTGGAGGACTTATTATTATGTAAGTCATATAATAACGCTTAGAGATAAAAAAAACACTAATTCAAGATTTTAAGCAGATAAGTGTTTAGCCTCCCTACACGCTGTGGCGCGATGACATCAGTAGACGGAACCGCTCCGCCGCGCCGCCCACGACCCACCCACCGACAAGAGAGCCTTGTAACCCTCTACCAAGGGCGAGCGCATAGTACTCACGAAATAGCGATTTAAATAACATTATTTATGAATTGAACGCGCGATTAAATTACATTACTTATTTTAAAAGTAATAATTTACAAAAATCCGTTTCTGTCCGGAAGGATATACTATCCCATATCGTTCCGTGGGTGTTGTAAGAGGCGATAGAGCGAAAGCGAAGAAGGAGATGGGCAGCAGCATCATCCTGATATACAGCTCAATATAATAAAAACTGCGGTTGCAAATGCGCCTGCCAAGCGTGACTATGGCAAATATTCCATATGAGGCAATCTATATGGGAGGCATATGAACGGAATAGATAATAATAATTATGTAGTTTTTAAAACTGTGCACTACTGTTAAAGAAGCACGACTGCACTAGATAAATTATAACATCTCATATTTATGTACCGTGATTCTTGCAAATAAATATTTATGGACTTTTAATATGCTGTAAGGATTGAATGATTAAATTAAATTAAAAAAAAATGTCATCAAGTTTGTGATTGAAATATATCAAAAATCTCAAGAAATCTCTCTACGATAAATAAAGGTTTTACTTATTAAAGGGAATGCTTTGCCTGTCAAAGGGCACTGGAGAGTCACCAAAATTTCACTCACCAAAATTTGGAAAAAATTGAATCAAAGATATCTTAACTAAAGAATTGCTCATTATTTCATAATGTTTTCGTTACAGGAAACATTGTTGGGAGTAAAAAGGCGCTTGAAATAACAATATTAGTCGTTCATTCTGTTATTCGTCTTAGCGCACATTTTTATTACATAATACTATTTTGGTTTTAGTTCATATTATTTTAGATTTTAGTTTTACTCGTCATTTTTATTATGAATACTATTCGCTTCTTACTATAAGTTCAAGCTATTGATGCTATAATTCTATAGTTTTGTTGCTAAGATAGCAGCAGTGGACTGTGATCTTTTAATAAAATGAAATGACAAACGAACTTACAGTCTATCTGATGGTAAGTGGCTATAACAGACCATAGGCACATGCAACCAACCTCAAACAAAGAAGGCGAGAAGGCTATACGTTGGCAACTCCAAGGACCAGAATGCTTCACAGCCTGTTATTGAACTGACTCTCTATACCCTTCAAATAGGAATACAACAGATCCCGCATTGCTGCTTTGCAGAAGCAATAGGTAAGTGGGTAGTTCCTACCCAGACAGACTCCTGGGCGGGAAAGGAGTTCCATTATCCAGTGAAAATACATGCAATATTAAGATCTTTAACGCCTGAGAATTGCGCACTGAGAATACGGAAGTGTAACACAGAAATTCCATCACGTTTCTACGAAATGAACACGTTTTATTTTCATTTATTTTTCTCTAAGATTATAATATACATTTGAAGTCAGGTTCTTCGAAAATTATTACCAGTATTGAAATGATTGAAGTAAATATTTCGATGAAATAAATAACTTTATCATTTCTCTGAATTTTAAGTATTATAAAAGAATATTTTTTTATTTATATGAAGAAGTGCTTCTATTCTAAAACTAAAAGTCTTAACAATTGTCACAGGCAAGCAGTAGTGCATGCATTGCTCTGTTCCGGTTTGAGTTTGTAGGGTATGGAGATCAGTACAATTACAGGCTTTAAAGTATTTTATCCTAATACTCAGATATGACGACGAACATGTATGCTTCTTTGTTCACAGTTGGTTGCTGGTGACCATTACCATAGGATTATCATAGGACTGTCAGCTTGTTTTACATTCCAATGTTATATACTTACAAAAATATAATGTTATTGATTACACAATTGCATTCAATTAGATCCAAGTAAAACCCATTCTTAATGGTTTCATATATTTACGGAACACTACACATTGAATGAAACTAGAGTTCTGCGGATTATAATTATGATCAACTTATTTTACATTCCCGACGTTTCGAGTACTTTCCGTAGCCGTGGTTAACTGTGACATTGGGACGTCGGACACCTCAGTTACCCTGTGACCATGGGTGCTGCAAAATATTTGAAAGGTCGCGTCAGGAATATAAAATAATTAAACACGAGAAAATCCGTTTCATTCTAAACTTACTCTTGTTTGACATCACTTAACAAGCACGTCTACGCTAATTGTCGAGTACCAAATGCTCAATCTAATATCATAAGTTGATATATGCGCAACAAAATACGATCTATTCTGAAGCATGCCACGTATTGCGTCTGATCTATGGCAAGGCAAGGCGAGTGGACGTTTCACGAGTGGGTAGAAAGTGTACAAACAAATGCCAACTGAACACACAAGGGTTCTAGAAGTATTTGCAATCGGCATAATAGAAAAAAATGTTTAACTTAGTTACTCAACTCTACTCAATTTTAAAATGCCGTAAGTCTCGTGCTGTCTCTATTTAAGTCAAGACACCATGAGACTCAACGGTATTACCGTTTGAATATTTGGCTATTACGTTGATAAACAAGCAATGTGCTCTAGTTTGTAACCCTCACTTGAGACTCAACCGGTGGCAAGCGGATGCTGTGGCCAATTAACATGAACTTGTTTAATTTTTACTTTAATTTATTTAATTAAACTTGTAATATGGGATTTTAAGTTATTATTTCAATCATTTTTTTTTAATTTTCTATTGTACAGCAATATGTCCGACTCGATATCGAGTTCGATAAAAATGAGGCACCGACAGAATAACAGCGCTATAGCTATGGCAACACTGCTACAGAATCATGCTAAGTCGGATGTCTTTTCGTTTGTAAAATCCACTCAAAAGTATTTGTGTATATTGTTATATACCTATTTATTTTTATTACCTTTGTTATTTTAATTTTTTGTAACAAATAGAAAATTAATTCATTCATTCATTCATACACACCTTTTCTCTATTAAGAGTCAAAGTGCAGACACATTGTCGCCCCCAAGAACTAAGATGGAATGCCTAGTTACCACTAAAAAGGGCCTTCGGTTCTCGCCACTCACAAACACACCAAAATTATGGCGATGTTTCACGCTGATGCGAGCGTGCGAGCGTGGACATCCACGGTCGAGCCGACCCATTCGTACTGCAGCCAATTTTTAAAGTTGCTAAAATTAAAACGTACGATAAGTAAAAAATAAGTCATTTAGAGGTCATCTTCACTTTTAAAATAAATTGTCCGAGAGATTTCTTAAGAAGACTTCAAAAGGAATACTTCATACTAGTATTTAAACGTTAGGATTTAATATTGTGTTTTAGAGAAAATTGCTTCTAGTTATTAAGAATAACTAAATTTTCGTTTCTATTTTTCAGGGCAATATCGAAATAGAGAAAAGCTGTGGTAGCTGGTTCACAGTACACACAGGCAAACGAATAACGATCCCCACTAGCACCAATGAAATTGTAAATTACTACGTGTCCGACGATGAATGAAAAAATCGCGAGGAATATTATAGATAAGGAAATATTTCCACAACACGTGAAGTCTGGATCAACGCAACAGTGTATTATGTAACTAATCAAAAACAAAAGCAACAAGCCTTGCCTGGACATGTTTTTTTTAAAGAAAAATGAGCACACAGTTCGACTGGATGCTGTGGAACATAAACATTTACCCTTACTGCACGTTGTCACCTCTAAAGACTAAGATGGAATGTCTCGTTTCTAGTAAAAATAGGTCTCCGGTTCTCTACACTCATCATACGAAACAGCAGCATTAAACTGGTATTCTGTTAGAGAGTAGTCCTACTCCGGTCGAGCCGAACCATTCATACTGCAACCATAATATAGCTGCAGCGTGGTTTTACCACGTATAAAACCTGTTAGATGATTGTAGATTGCCTGTTACTTTACTTTAATAATTTGTGTTGTTACCAATAAGTATCAAATAAATTTAGCTAACGAGGCGACAAGTGGTGATTCAGTAAGGCGGCGACATACTCGGATAATACGATAATTGGACGCGGAACGCTCCTATCCATTCGTCGATAACGAGAGTCGATGAACTGAAGATGCTAGCTAGTGGATTGAGCAAGCTCTCTCGAGATAAACGAACATTTTATACGTTTTGGTGAACGGACAAGATGCGAGTAGATGAATGAACACGGCAGGTCATCAGTTTTTGGTTTTGGTAGATCAACAATTTTTCATTCTGATATTATTATATTGACAATGACATTTTGATTAAATTATTTGCATGTAATCTATTTGACATCTAATCTACGAGGGTGGATTGAAAAGTACTCGGCCTAACACAGATCCATTCAATTCTAAAAATCAAATCTACCCACATTATTTAGTTCAGTTCAGACTAGTTCATTGTGTGAAGTTCAGGCAGGACGCACTGGTCAAAGACTTTCGTCTTCAAGCTTTGCGGTATGGGCGACGAAAAGACCTGACGAAGCTTCCCGAATGCTGCCCAGCCCAACTGAATCCGCCTATCGTCAAAGGCTTTCTCATAGTCCACAAAGGCCATACAAAGAGGCTGATTATACTCATTCGTCTTCTGTATAATTTGCCTCACTGTATTAATGTGGTCTATGGTGCCATAGCCTCCTCGAAACCCAGCCTGCTCGGGTGGTTGAAATTCGTCAAGTCTCCGCGCGAATCGATTCGTGATGATCCTCGAAAACAACTTGGCTCAGAAGCGAGATGGGCCGATAATTCTTTAGCAATGTCTTGTCGCCTTTCTTGTGAAACAAGACTGTGATGCTTCTGCTCCACGCCTTTGGAGTTTTCCCATCTCGTAAAACGCAGTTAAAAATTCGACAGAGCTCTTTGAAAAATGTTGTCACGGAGAACGCTATTGACGAGAAAGCTGTCTCCACCCTGGGAAAGATCATGTCCCTCGTGATAGTAGAGTAGGTGGCCTGATTCTAGGATTAGTGTGTCCTCTCCCTCTCTTCGAACTTCACTCAATCCCAGAACATGCCACCTTACATTTTTCAACTCTACTTCTAATTCAGCAATGTTCTAAGTTCGTCCTATGTACGTCGCCAGGTCCAGTTTGTGGTGGTATCCTGCCCTCTCCCGGGGATTCTTAGCACCCCCTGTCCCACAGTTGCCATGACCGCCACCACGGTCAGGTATATAGGGACGGCCGGGAACTGGGGCCGTGTTTTTTTGGTGCTTACCATTGGGAGGTTTTGCCCTTAATCGCCACGCAGGGCAAGCGGGTTGGCGATCGCAGTGTCAGACACGTCGCACCTGTAACGCTGCAGCCCATCACAGATCTGGATATTTTTGGCCTGACATAAGAATTGAGATGGTTATTCCGCCATCTGTCGGATGCCAATGCTTGTTTTTTTTTTACTTTGGCCTTTTCCCTTAGTCGCCTCGTACGACACCCACGGGAAGAGAGGTGGTGGCAGGATTCTAAAGCCGCTGCCACACGGCAAAGCCAATTTTTAAAGTTGCTAAAATTAAAACGTGCGATAAGTAAAAAATAAGTCATTTAGAGGTCATCTTCACTTTTAAAATAAATTGCCCGAGAGATTTCTTAAGAAGACTTCAAAAGGAATACCTAGGTATTTAAGCGTTAGGATTTAATATTGTGTTTTAGAGAAAATTGCTTCTAGTTATTAAGAATAACTAAATTTTGGTTTCTATTTTTCAGGGCAATATCGAAATAGAGAAAAGCTGTGGTAGCTGGTTCACAGTACACACAGGCAAACGAATAACGATCCCCACTAGCACCAATGAAATTGTAAATTACTACGTGTCCGACGATGAATGAAAAAATCGCGAGGAATCCTGCTAAGTAAGGAAATATTTCCACAACACGTGAAGTCTGGATCAACGCAACAGTGTATTATGTAACAAATCAAAAACAAAAGCAACAAGCCTTGCCTGGACGTGTTTTTTTTTAAAGAAAAATGAGCACACAGTTCTCCTGGATGCTGTGGAACATAAACATTTACCCTTACTGCAAGTTGTCACCTCTAAAGACTAAGATGGAATGTCTCGTTTCTAGCAAAAACAGGTCTCCGGTTCTCTACACTCATCATACGAAACAGCAGCATTAAACTGGTATTCTGTTAGAGAGTAGTCCTACTCCGGTCGAGCCGAACCATTCATACTGCAACCATAATATAGCTGCAGCGTGGTTTTACCACGTATAAAACCTGTTAGATGATTGTAGATAGCATGTTACTTTACTTTAATAATTTGTGTTGTTACCAATAAGTATCAAATAAATTTAGCTAACGAGGCGACAAGTGGTGATTCAGTAAGGCGGCGACATACTCGGATAATACGATAATTGGACGCGGAACGCTCCTATCCATTCGTCGATAACGAGAGTCGATGAACTGAAGATGCTAGCTAGTGGGTTGAGCAAGCTCTCTCGAGATAAACGAACATTTTATACGTTTTGGTGAACGGACAAGATACGAGTAGATGAATGTACGAGGGGTGATCCAAAAGTAATGATAATGAAAATAAAACACGGTAATTAAAGTTAAAATAATAATTTATTTTTCTACATAGTCTCTAACAAATCAATACATCATTGTCAACGAGTTGGGTTTCAAGGGTGTCTGCGAGTGGGTTCCGCGACTGCTTTCAGTTGAACAAAAAGGACGCGATTGACTATTTCACGCGACTGTTTGGAGTTATTTGAAGCCGATGCAGATAATTTTTGAATCGTTTTGTTACTATGGACGAAACATGGGTTCATTACTGTACACCGGAAACAAAACAACAATCAAAACAGTGGAGAAGACCTGGATCACCACCCCTAAAAGGCTAAGTCGATTTTGTCGGCAAATAAGGTGATGGCTTCAGTATTCTGGGACTCGAAAGGTGTGATTATGATTGATTATCTTGAAAGGGGTCAGACTATAAACTCTGATTACTACTGCACCTTACTACGTCGTTTACGAGAGGAAATAAAAGAAAAACGTCGAGGAATGCTCAGAAGAAAAGTCCTGTTTCATCAAGATAACGCCCGTGTTCACACGTCAGTACAGTCAATGGCTGAAATTCACAACTGTGGCTTTGAACTGTTACTGATCTGGCACCATCAGACTTCTTTCTGTTCCCTAACCTAAAAAAGCACTTGGGAGGTCAAAGATTTTCGACAAACGACGAGGTCAAAGCAGCTGTAGACGCATATTTTGACTCTAAGGAAGAATCATTTTTTTCAACGGTCTAAATGCTTGGAAGGGAGGTGGCAAAAGTGTATTGAACTTGATGGTGATTATGTAGAAAAATAAAAATATTACTGATTTAGTATGTGTTTATTTTCTTGGTTAGGCCGAGTACTTTTCAATCCACCCTCGTAGTTGACATGTTTTTTTTTTTAATTTTTAATTTTTTAATTTTTATGTCATTTGATCTATTGGACATGTATTCTTTAATTTATTTGACCTTTTTGACATGTATCTTGTATTATTACTTATTATTTAAAACTGTAATTTGTAAATTAGCATGCTGGCGTTTTGGGCATACTGTAAGCCAGCATGTACACTGTTTAATTAAATATAAATAAATAAATATAAATATAAATAAATATATGTATTATATCAGATCAGAGAATATGGATGATATTCTTCCCCGTGTTACCTTCCCCTGATAGCCTCATGGGAGGGGGATATTTGCAATAGTTGCCACGCGTGGAAGGCGGGTTGGCAATCCCAATTTCTTTTATTATAATTGAGTTGTTATCAGAACGATACTGCCCATCTCCTATTTCAGTTTCCCTCTATCATCTCTAACGACACCAAACATTGTTTTGACAGCTCATAAAAAGTGTCAAATGGATAAAGAAAGTTTACCTAGTGGTCAGTTTCCCTTTGTCTATCGCCTTTAATTACCCCCGTCACACACATGTACATTACACTACTACTACTACTATTACACTATATGTACATTAATATATGTATATGCTTATACCATGTATAATAATTAATTACCAATAATTCCATCCATCCAACCATTACAAAGTCCACTGCTGAACATAGGCCTTCCCCATAGATAGCCTCTTAGGAGGGATTCTGCCATAGTTGCCACGCTTGGCAAGCTGTGCCAAAAATTTATGGCCTTAAAATATAATATCCATGTACAAAAAGAAGAAGATACGGTACAATGAATATAAAAGGACTTGCAGGTAGATGAATATAAAGAAAGACTATATGGGAATGCAATGCTATTACACTGTTATGTTATCAAAGATAATGTTATATATATATATATATATATATATATATATATATATATATATATATATATATATATATATATATATATATATAAATGGGTACCCACGATAAAGGATTACTTAGTGTGGGTACCAACGGATACTTCTGTAGTTGTTTTCTGTTAAATAAACATTTTCATTTTTTTTTCATTATATTATCTTCTATTTGATAACTAACTTTTCTTCTATTTACATGCTTTTGTACATCGATACAAATCTTATCACTTGAGTTATGAGATAATCAGTGAAAGTCGTTTGTTGAGTAGAGGACTGTAAACAAGCTATATAATTTTTCAGTTTCTTTATCAGCTTGTAAAATGCACAGCTGAACATCGGTGCACGTAGCTGGACATGCTGGCTTTTCTCGTTTAAGGAAGATGTTGTGTGGCCGGCGCAATATAAATCACCCCATTTGTCCCGTGGGTTTGGTAAGAGACAAGTATGGAAAATGCCAGAAAATTCTATGGCTTCCGAAAGATGGCGGAATAACCATCTCGTTTATGACAAAACCTTTAAAAAAAATACACAGACCGGCGACGAGATGCAGCGTCAAGGGCTGATACCGCGATCGCTAAACCTACCAAGCATGAATGAATGAATGAAATATACTTTATTGTACACCAGAAATACATATGAGAGAAAAAATACATAATTTATTTAAAGGTACAATTGCCGGCCTTATCGCTTAGAAGCGATCTCTACCAGGCAGCCATTGCAGGGGATAAAGTGACCTGTGAGAAAGGGTAAGGGTGTACGTAGGTTGTTGGAAAATACACACGACATACATATAATTATATCGTCAATTTAAGTCAATATACCTTCTGTAAATACTAGGAACAAGTCAGTAATTTCTTCATGAATGTCTTTGCTTACAATGCTTTTACAACAAAGTCCCAGAAAATATGCAGACCTTGTCTATCAAAAAGTTTTAAAATTTTTATTAAGCCAAAATTAATAAGTAAGGGTTACTATACTACTTATAAAGAGTACATGATGGATAATAACCCCTGGGAATGAGGTGATCGCTACCATGCCGTTTCTAATATTCATGCTAATTGTATAAAATAATATATTGTAAATTTATTTTATTTTTAAAAATAAAGTCCCGCTGGGTTTCTTGCTGGTTCTTCAAAGGTTTTTTTCCGAACCAGTGGTAAAAGTGAAAAATGACTATTAATAAGTATTCCTGTAATTTATATTAAATAAAAATGATTCTATTCTTTCTATTTTAATTAAAACAAGCCCTCTTAAAACTATATGCGTTAAAACGACTAAATTAAAACTAACCTACCCGTATCCAAGCATCGCGATTATGTTTCATTTATTCAATCTTGTAAATGTACTAACATTTGCTCAAGCTGGAAGAAACAACAGCGATGCAACGTGGTGAGCCCTCACCACGGTAAGTGGATCGAGGGCCTCGATCCACTTTCGGTCGAGTCAACGGAGTTCGCCCTCATTCCCCGTCACTAAACATTGTGTAAAAGCACCACACGACCAACTTTCTACACCAATCAAAAACTTTGTTCGATCAACAAACATGTACTTTTCCTAGTGAGCTTATTTCAATTTATCATTCTTGACATTCAATTATGAGCAACGTTCAGGTTTCCTAATAGGGTTTTTCCTAACAAGCGCGTTTTTTTTTTTATTGTAACACTCGCACTGTGGCAGTCTTAATTACATATAATTTTACTTTGTTTTACGTTGCTGACTAAGATACGTACGTATTTATGTAGCAATGCAGTTTTCATCATTCAAATGTTGTGTTACTATTTTTACAGATATACGTGACAGACATACGTACATAAATAAGAAACAAGTGCGGTAAAAATAAAAAAATAAACATAAACAGTTTTACCTACTGTATAATATACTATTTTGTTATAGGAATTTTAGACCAAAAATTAGGTTATAAGACAGAGTAAAAACATGCTGCAGCTACGATTATGGTTACAGCACGAATGAGTCGACTCGACTGGGAAAGGACCACGCTCTCACAGAATACCAACGTAAACTAACAGCTTTATGCTCCTGTGTTTTGAATGGTGAGTGTAGAGAACCGGAGACCCTTTTTACTGGAAACGATTCCCTCTTAGTCATTAAAGGTAAATGTTTTCGTCTCGCTCCGTTAACATATAATATATTATGTTATAATAACCAAAAGCTACAGGTCAAACTCAAAACGTCTTTTTTACGTATTATAGAAAAATACCATTAAAGGAATAGTTATCGCAAAAATTTAAAAATAACAATAACTCTTAAGCTATTAAAATAAAAAAATATTTAATTAATTATCAGTTTAATCATACTTATTACAAAATAATAAAAAATCAAAAACTAAGCACCACGTAGTATAAGTTGAATTTAAAGAAATAAATTGACATATTTCCCCTTACAACCCCAAAACCTTAAGCCGCTGGTCTAAGTTACGTGTAGCTATGAATCACGAAACAACCTTTACAGGAAGTTATCCTTTTAAATTAATAATTAACTTACAGGAGTTTACTCAACTTAAGCATTTGTTTATGCGAATATTTCTATTGAGCATTGCGCAAGTTATGAGGTAATTACATTGGTTCAGTAGTCTAACAGTAAGACGACTCCCACTCGTTAGCCGATGACATCAGATTTAAAATCGAAAGTCGCCCGTTGCCTATTTCTGAACGTATCGTGGACTCATATTCGGCGCAAACATTACGCACATTACAACTTCTATATGGTCTAACGGCCTAGAGGTGGTTTTTTGGACAGAGTTAAGCAATGCCCTGAAAGTTCGCATTTAGCTTGCAAAATAAACTCCCACACAGCATGCAAAATTAAAATTAATAAACAAATAAGGATACTATAGAGATTTACTCACCAACTTTGGCGATAAAAATAAGACAGAGAATGTCAATTCTAGAAGGAAACTGTTCTCAGAGTAATGTTGTTATGTCAGTGAAATACTTTAGATGTTATAACACAATAATTAGAGGTGATAAGTATCTACGAGATCTTTGATAACACTACACATAGAATGAAACTAGTTTTACGGATGTTATCGCGTTTTATTATTTTATTTTATATTGCTTACGTTTCGAACGTTACTTAACAGAACACCGAGATGTTGGACGTCCCAACGTCATAGTTAACCACGGCTACCTACACTTAAAAATTATTAATTTTTGGTCCGATCTACGCAGTATGAACTTATAGTATCTTGAAATCATGCAGTTGTATGCTTGGGTTGGGGTTTAATTTTATTAATTATAGGATAGGATCTCAAGCAGATGGTAACACCCGCCATCTCTATTGAAAGAAGAACGTTTCTTGATTTCAATAGCCTTGGTAGAAGTCCATGATTTTTATTTTGCGAGAATTTGTGGTGTATTAAATCTGATGTAGTGACGGGAGCGATCATGTACGTGTTCACATACTCGCAACAAATAATTAGATCTATGGTCATAAGAGAATCAATCCATCACCTGTTTCGTTCCGTGGATGTCGTAAGAGGCGTCTATGGAATACGCTAGCAAGTTTTAGTTTTGTTTAGTTTTCGATAGATGGCGGCGGTTCAACCATCTCGTTTACCGTTACCCTTATAGCCTATTAAAGTCCGCTGCTGAACATAGGCCTTCCCTATAGATTGCCTCATAGGGGGATATTTGCCTTAGTTGCCACGCTTGACAAGCGGGTTGGCAACCGCAGTTTTTTTTTAGTCGTTATTAGGAAGACTGCTGCCCATCTCTAGATTTGTTTCCCTCTGTCGCCTTTTACGACACCCACGGGATGACATGGGGTGGTGAATATTCTAACACCGGCACTGTCTCGCTTACGCCAGGCGCAAAAGAGCGAGGGTGAGCAGCCACAAAGGTGCGAGACGTCTGGTAATGCGATCGTCAAACCACCTGCTAAGCGTGACGAAGGCAAATCACTACAATGGACGAGGCTCATGTTCAGCAGTGGACTTCAACGGACTGATAAATAATTAGAAGATAATTTAATAAATTAAATTTCTAATAAACAAATTCTAGAAGTAATTCTATCTGAAATACTTTTCTAGCTTCCGAACAGATTCATCACTCAGTCGTTAAGTAAACAGTCATAGAGTGCATCATGCTATGACGCGATGTAAATGACTGCAAAGGAAACAAGAGAATACAACGCACATATTGCCACTCTCTGACACTTGCTTAGTGGAAGCTGATCATATTATTAATATAAGTACTTACTTAATATTACTATTAACTAAAATATTATTTAATTAAAAGGTAAGAACCGACTTCAAAGAACTTCTATTCATAAAACTGAAGTGACTAACTAATAGTCCACAGTCTAAGTAGATACTGCAGTCCATGAATACCTGAAGCCAACTTACAAAGAAAGCTACACTGAAGGTGTCACCTGTAAGGACTATTATATAATGCCTTACATCCTTATAATTATACTGGTTCTCTATACTCTTCCGACCAGAACACACTACAGTAGTGCAAGCGCTAATATTTGGCGACAGAAATAGATAAAGAGTGGTACCTGCCCAGACGAACTCCTGGTCAGAAAAGGAGATCTTATTCTTTCTTCTTCTTTTAAAAAAAAACGTTACCTACGCACTAGTATTTTCTCCTGTATCGTGGGGGCAGTTTACATACATAAATTTCACAAGGACAAACATCCAGACCAGGAACAATTATTTGTAGGCCATACAAATACTTGAACAGAATATCGGCGAAAAATAGTTGTTAAATGCTGCTGTGTTTCGTATGGTGAGTGTAAAGAACCGGAGACCCTTTTTTGGAAACGAAGCATTCCATCTTAGTCCTCAAGGTGGCAACGTATTTTGCATTTTGATTCTCAATCGAGGGTAGATGTAAATGTCTATGGGCCACAGTATCCACTTACCATCAGGTGGACTGTGTGCTCGTTTGTCACTCTTATTCTATAAAAAAAATTGTAAACTTAATAATTTCCACATTACTCCTGAAGTCAGCGCTATGTACGTTTAACAATACTATTTTTTTTTTTATAATAAAATCTGTAAAATATGAAATAAAAACATTGACGGCTCCACGGCGCAGTGGCTTAGCAATAAGTTGAAACGATAAGTGCCGCGGGTTCGAATCCCGCACGGAACAAGTATTTGTATGGTCTACAAACAATAATTCCGGGTCTGGATGTTTGTCCTTGTGAAATTTATGTATGCAAAGCCCCCATGATACAGGAGAAAATCCAAGTGTGGAGGGTAACGTTTAAAAAAAAACTACTTCAGGTATAATAACCCGTTAAATATAAATTGACCTTAAAATTAAAACTGACTGCGAACTCAAACATACGATGTATGTCATATTTGTTCGTTTATATTTAGTTTCTTATTATTGACTCCAAAAGATTTAAAAAAATACATATCATTATTCATTAGTTATAGAACCTGCAAGCTCCTATTCAGCATGCCAAATGAGCAATAAGTAGAGGGCTTCGCTTGCGTTAATAACACGCTCAGAACCGGTCAATCTGCAAACTTATGATGTCAGAAGAGCGTAGGCGACAGTACGACGAGGTTGAATAGTAACTTGTTAGAGAATTTCTGTTACAGGATAAATTTTATACGTGCTAGATCAACGTTGTAGCTATATATGCTTGTAGCACGAATAAGTTGAACCACGCTCTCACAGAATACCAGCGTAAAATAGCAGCTCAATGCTGCTGTTTCGTATGGTGAGTGTAGGGAACCGGGAACCCTTTTTTACTGGATACCAGGCAATTCATCTTGGTTCTCAGGGGTGACAACGCATCTGCATTTTGATTCTTAATCGAGGATAGATGTACCTAGATATCTATTGGCCACAGCATCCACTTACCACCAGGTGGGCTGTGGGCTCACTTGTCACTTTTATAAAAAAATGTAGTGTTTAGGCTGGGGGAGGTTTAAGTATAATTAAGCAAATAAATAATGATTGATTGATTGACCTGCAGAAGGACTTAAGTATAAGTTCGCAAAGCTCAAGAAGAGCAAACAAACATAAATAGGTATTTTGAAATACAATAGTCCAGACAGAGAAACCATACGGAAATGAATTCGCGGGTATATTTTTATTATAATAAATAAAAATCCTTTTTAATATACTAGAAATATAATGTTATGCATAGCAAAGCAAATATAATTTTCCTGTTAAAAAAAACTATAGAAAAGAGGCTTTACGTATGTTAAATAAAGGGAATATCTGAATCTTTCAAAGTAAACAATGTAGAAGTAGTTATTATAAGAAGAAAACGTACACTACTTATTTCGTAACTATCAAGGTTAATGGCTTTGTGGTCGGTACGACTAGCGATTATTCGTAAGGATAGAAATAATATTAAACAACGCAAGTTGAATACTTATTTTTCCATAAATAACAAAAACAACAACAATTTTGCTGACCCCATTTCAAATAGCATTGAAAAAAGAACTTGCAATTTGTTTTACCCAATTAGAAATTCGATATCTTTTGTTAGTACCTAAGCGACCGAGCTTTGATCGATGTTAGAAAAATCTAGATAAACTTGGAAAGAACATCATCTAAAAACAAAACTTCATGCATTATATGTATTGCTAGATTCAAGTAGGTAAAAACCAGGATAAAACCAAAAACTTATAAAAAAATGTTTTAAGTTTGTAGTTAAAGTCATCGTCTACCAATTTGAAATTAAAAAGTTAAGTAAAAAATTCTAATTACGGGTTTCACTGTTTCATCGCAGTCCGCTTCGCGAGGGAAGCCGCTCTCCGATGAGTCACACACCGGGCGCGTTCAGTTGTTTAGCTACGTCGCAACAATATTACTTCAATGTTATTTTATTAACAGACCAAACGCACCGTTTTTGTAACTATTATAATAGTATTAGAAGAAATTTATAAAATTATTAATGATGGTAATGTAATAAATGATAATAACAAGGGTTAAAAGTTATGTAAAATAAAATTCCCCACTCATGGAGAAAAGTTATGTAACCTGATTTCCGTAGGAAAATCCTAACATTTTGTTACAAATGTAACTAACAAGCTTGAAAAACAAACTAATTAATTAGTGGTTTTGTGCACTCTCAATCCACATCGCAGATTCCACCCGTCTCACGCAAAAACCTACTGTATTATATTGAAAAATCAAAAAAGACTGACATTTCCAAAATCCAATCGCAATCCTGACAAGAGTTCAAAAGTCCTGACAGGACAATCTTGACATATGGTATCTCTACACTCATGGGCACAAGCCTTCTCTAATTAATGAAAGATGGGCTAGGGCAAGGATGTGTCCACCGCGCTGCCCCAATGCGTGTTGGTGCACTTCACTAGCATTTCTCAGAGCTGCAGGTTTCCTCACAATGTTCCCCCTCACCATCAAGCACGTAGTATTTAAATCAGTACCGATTAACAATTCCATTGGTGCCGGCGGGGATCGAACCTGGGTTAGTCGCGTACTGTGATTTTTACAATTTTCGAAGAAAAGACAACTATAAAGAGGTAAATGCCACGTGTATTAATATATAATAGGTAGTTCATATGCTTCCGAGGCTTCTATTAAAAACGAGTGACATGACACAATAAAAGAGAGGAGAAAGTTGTCTACCTTACAAAGAGCTACTGTGATACCATCAAGGACGGCGCGACGGATCTTATTATACAATATTTTATTATCTTTTGACTTTAAAAGCTTTCGAAAACTTTTAATCTATTGACTTTCAGAGGTAATCTCGAGTACCTACAAATTTTGACACTGTGGTTTTAGTTTAAGCTCGAGGTTGTGTCTGAATACCAACATATTATGTGTTGGATGATAAGATCTAATATAAATATGAATTATTATGTCAATACCAATATTTTTCTTCGTTCGCGTTTTATTGCATTTTATTTCCAAGTTAAAATTATCTAACAGGATACTGTAAGAAACTGGAGACGCGAAAGACAAATGCAAGGATGGCGCGACAAGCTATATATTAATTATAACCACTTTGAATTTTGGCTAACGGAAACAAAATAACAATAAAATAACGAATAGGATGGAAGTCATTGTTCTACAAGAATAACTAAGGAAATAATAAGCACAACAAATATATAAAGAACAACAAAGTGCACTTGTTTCTGTTAAATCGTGAGAGTTTCGTTAATAAAGACAATACATGAATGGACAGTCGCCGTCTTTATATAACGGTTTACAGTGAGCTTTAAGGCTCAATTTACATTGCGGCGGAATGGAAGCGTCAATTTCGCCTCGTCGCGCGGGAGGACGCGCGAATTCGACTCTGCGAATGCGCCCTTTTATTTGACAATAATGGTTGATTGGATATTATTTTCATATTGCTTATTTGTGAGGCAGAAAAACAAAATGATGAGAAAAGGAAGAATATCAGAAAAAGGAAAAGAAATATTTGGGTTCATGATTTATGAAATAAATGAAAATGTCACCCTTCGCGCCAATTCCCGCGGATTCCACAGACTCGCATTCTCGAGAATTCCCGTAGCTACTGTCGAATTCCACGGAAGACGCGCGACGTTTTTTTGGCTCATATCTAGTTTGAACTTTAACACAATCAACATAAAACTCATTTTACTATGCACAATTTCGTTACAAAAATTCGCTTCCATTCCGTTCCGCGACAGTGTAAATTGGGCCTAAGTCTATAATAGACGCGTTTTAAATTTGAAAAATCTGCTAACAGTTTTCTATTAAATTCTTATAATTATGTATTAATCCTTATATGTGTATAGATTCTTGGCTTATATATAAATATAGTCCATCCAGTCCATCGCCGATTAAGAATCAAAACGCAAACCAGTTCACCTTTTAAAATTAATATAATACCTCGTCACAAGTAAAAGAATTCTCTTTTACTATAGATTGTGCTGCTATTTAGCGCTGGTATTCTGTGAGAGCGTGGTTCTTCCCCGGTCGAGCTGACCCATTCGTGCTACAACTATACCAGTAATATATCTGCAGCATGGCTCTACCACGTAAAAACAATGCAACAAACAAAACAAATAAACAAAAAATGCAGGTCCAATTAAATGAATCGACAGTAAAACACTCGTATAATCAGACATCGAGTGGGCGACGTCTTTCTCTTGCGATGACAACTTGCCCCGACGTTCTTTGTTAACTTTCTGGGAAATTACATCAGATCAGAAGTTATTCAACGGTTATCTACTTGGTTCTATTTAGTAACTATATTATATTAATGCACAACACACACGAAAATCAATCATATTGGCTAAAAAGCTCTGTAAAGTTTAAAAAGTAAACATTACATTAATTATGTAGATGTGATAGAATATTTTGCTTTTCGTGGCCATTCTCTCATTAAAAATCCTTTGGAATCTGGCGCTGCCAATTTTCAGGTTTTCTAGAGCATGCATAATATAGACTTCGCGACTTCATTATGATGGAAAATAATATAAACATGGTCTTAATATTTGGAAGGCATTTGTATGAATATTACTCTATTAATAGTACTTAAAACACAGCATAAACCATCTCCACCCCGTTCATAAGCCACTTGGTTGCAGGTGTCCGTGGGCTGCAGTAGCAAGTTACATCAGGTGGTACTGTAAGTTCATGTTACTTATATTATTAAAAAAATGTTAAGAGGTCATTATTAGCAGACTTCAAAAAAGTCTAAAAGATCATCATCATCATCACAGCCTATCAAAAACCGCTGACAAAGGTACCGCCTACCGTCACAGACTATCAAAAGTCCACTGCTGAACATAGGTCTCCCCCATAAATTGCGTAATAGGAGGGAAAATTTACCATATTTGCCACGCTTGGCAGGCGGGTTGGCAACCGCAGTTTTTTATTTTTTAGTTGTTATTGGGAAGACGAGTCATAGTATTCGAATTCCTAATATTCTTAGTAGGATACTATATTTATATAATAGGGTTGGCGACCCCACTCGGCCAACTTAAGGTTCATTTGTGAAACTTGTACAATACCTTTGATATTATTTTACGAAAATTAACGAAAATTACGTAAAACAAGAATAAGTTCATTCATTAAAAACGCCAATAAAAGGCGTGTTGCTATTTAATTGAAGTCGCCACTTGACCCAGTCGTCTATTTAGAAATGACTCTTATGCACTTGTTTTCAAGCCTGCAATAAGCTCAAAATATGAGGTGTATAAAATCTAAACTCAGATTCAGGTGGTCAACTTCAAAACTAATATCAATATTAAGTGGATTTTAGCAAACTTCTGTTGCTGTTCTCTGTTATCGCATACTTCTTTTTTATTGTTCATACATCCGATTACTTTATCGTTTCAAAATCGAATTAATTATAAATTGAGTGGCATCATTGTTAATGGTGCAGAGTGCGTAACAAAAAAGTCGTGAGTTTGACTCCGCCAATCGTCCGTTGTCGTGAACACCGCCTAGCACAAGCATTTTATGCTTTGTAGTCAAGGAATTCTTTGTTTCTAGTTAACAAGTACGTTTGTAGTGTTAAAAAAATGTTTAAAAATACCAATAGTTACTAACAACTATGGAAAAAATACACAGAGTCCCACATAGTCCCCCGTGACCATGAGTGCTGCAAAGCACCCGAAACGTCGAGAATTAAAAATACCGAAGTAAAATTAAACGCGACAAAATCCGTAAAAATAGTTTTATTCAATGTGTTATGTTGTAGTGTTCGCGTAAATAAAAGTAATCTAAAACTGTGAATTCTTTTATTTTTTTCAATTATTCATTCATTCATTTTATTAGCTCATTACAGCCACATCAAAGTCCACAGCTGAACATAGGCCTCCCACAAAGATTGCCTCATTGAGATTATATATTTTTAATTGATGCCACTCTTGGTAAGCAGGCTTTTTAGTCATTAGGAAGATGCTGCTGTCACATATCTCCCGTTTTCTTTCCACCTACGGTGTGATACGGACTAGTGGGATTCTCCTACGCGGCTGCGACACAGTGTTTTAGATTTACATAATAAACTAAAAACCCTAAAATTCTTGTTGACACAAATATTTAACGACAATCGTTTTCAATAATCAATAACTAACCACGTTTGTGGCATACCTTAGGCTTATGTTCTGCAGTGGACTTGTGAAGGGCTGTAATGATGATGAGGATGATTATGTAAAAGATTCATTCTGATTCAACTGAAATATATAACCAGATTTCCATCGATCACTCACGCCACGTGGTAGTACCATTACCTTGGTACTTATTGACATGCGCGCGACTTTATTGACGATTTCCTGCAGCACAACTAGCGAACACTGCGATTCACCTAGCAACCTGACTTCCTGACATCGTTATTCCATCCTATGGTTATTGAATGTCTCTAATAATAAAAATGAGCTATATTTTACATTAAAATAAATTTGCGCCTGATTCTGTTATGATTCTGTTCTGTTATGAATGCTTCGGTGGTTTGGACACGTAAAAGAATCAATGAGGAAAGAGTGACAAAGCAAATTTATGCTGCATAAGTTAATGGCAGAGTCAGCAAGGGACGTCCTAAACGGAAGTTTATTGAACAAATTGGTGGTATATTTAAAATGGGCCAAATTAAAAGTACCCTTAACCGACGAGCATGTGTGCGTAGGTATATGGATGTGGAGGAGGCGAGAGAGGTGTGCCAAATGGAAGTCCGTAGTACGTAGTAATAATATATTATTATTCTTTCTATGCCTACCCCTCTGGGTAACAGACGTACGAGTATATTTTATGTTTATGTTTTACATTCTGTTAAAATCTATGCGCAGTATATATATAAGATCATGTATATCAGCAATTAAAATTGTAATTAAAAAAACATTTAAGTAAAAGCCGGCGGGAATCGAATTGCGTTTCGCGTAATTTCAAGGCGAGTACTGTAGTTATGAATCATTATACTGAATACTGTTTTACAGCACGACTAGTGCAAAATCCAGGAGGATCCGATAAACTGCAATAGGCCATCAACCAACCACAGCGTCAAAATTGCAAGACGTCTGGTAGCAATCTTATAGGAGAGCGATCAATGAGTAACTATACTGTACAGGGACTGGTAAAATTATTAAAAACATTTCAACGCCGACTAAACATAACAATATTAAAGTCTAAAAAGCGAAATTTTCAGCTCTTCGTTCGTATGTTGGTAAAATAATCGGGCCAATATAAATTTAAAAACATGGTCATCGAACCGCATTTGGCAAATTTAAACGCAACACTGGGGCGAAGCGAGCGCCGCGCGCCGCCCGGGCGCCCTATATGGCCGCGCGCGACGCAAGGCCGCGGCGCGTCCTCGCCGGACTAAACCTGCCTCTGTACAAGTGCCACGAAGTCTTAACTATGCGTGAAATGCGATAAACATAACTTATTGAACAAAAACAAAATCTGGGTAAAATTTTCCAATAAAGGCCAGCAATATGATGATGACGATGACGTCTTTCTAACCGATTTTTTCCACGATTTTTCATTCTTTGGACCATGGTGACATCACAAGAATAATCGAAACCTAGCAATGATATATAGTGCCACAAATTTACCTGGAAACACAGGCACACTAATCTACTTGTGTCTAATGTAACACTTGAAATAATATCAGACACAATTGGCTGTAAATAAGCAAAAAAATCGAGACTTAATGAGTTATGTAGTCCAAAATAATCCTTAGTTTACTTTTACATAATAAAAACAAATAAACTTTTAGTACCAAAAGTGTTAGCCAATACCAATCTATACCTTAAACCTCAATATTTCAAAGTACCATAACATGGGTTGGATTCTTTTTAAATAGTATATATACAACATGGTTGTTTTATAATAGACTGCCAAACAAACAATTTCTGTTTACACATACTAGTGATTTGTCACAAAAGTATATTATATTGCATAATACCTCAAAAGTGAATATAATAAACTGCTATAATAAATACATATATTTATATATGTTTATATTTTTGACACAAGTCAACTCCTGAAAATAGGCCTCCCCCAAGGAATGCCAAGAACCCACAAAACACAGTTCTGAACCACCTGCTTCCATAGACTTCCTGCATATCTTAGCAGGTCGTCACTCCATCTAGTGGGGGCTTCTATACACTTTGCTTATTGGTCAAGGCACAAGAACTTTCTTTGACCATTATGTCAATTGGAATATTTTTATGAGCTGTAAAAACTATGGTTCTATAGAAATTGTTTAATTCTCTTCACTGCAAACTTGGCATGTAAGTGTAAGAAATCCACTAATCTATATCCTCCCATGGGTGTCAAGTCGCAACAGAGGAAAACTAAATCAGAAGATAAAAAATGTTGCCAAGTATGGGCACTATGGTAAATATCGCCCTATTAAGCAATCTATTGGTGGGAACCTTTACTCAGCAGTGGGCTTGTAATAGTAATAATAATTGTTATGATGATGATGATGAATGATGACGATATTGTAATGATGTTATAATTATTATATTCAAATGGTCATCTTATTTGTATAATTTTAAATACTTAAATGTAATTTAACTTAAAATAGTAAACTTACAAGGGTTTTATCTAATAAAAATATAAATATTACAAATTGCAATTACAATTTACATTCTATGTATATTTTTTTGAATTTTCTGTTCAATAAAAATTTAAAAAGTGTCATGATGGAAAATTCAAAAAATTGTAGACTTTTAGCTACAATTTTTCATAATTTTTTAAACTTACATAAACACTACAAATTGAATAGGGTGAACATTGACTTCGCAATTATTTAGTTTTAATGCGACAGGCTTATTTAACAATTTTAGAGGTTTTATTTACAAATTTTATAACAGTGTTACATAATACAATTTTGTAATTTTATTAATCGGTATTAAGTTTAAAATATTCTGCAGTGTTATTTTTACAATTTTGTAACTTTATTAATGGCATTTAATGTACAATTCAACAATTATGTTCCTTTTGTACAAATTAATCAGATTGTAACAATATTATAAAGTAATAAATTCTAAGTATAGGATCTACTTTTTCATCAATAGTAGTGTCAAGTACTCAATTCTTTGTTATAGGAGAAAAGCTCCATGATAAATGATAATGTTACCAGTCATTAAAGTACCAATGGCAAATTAAAGAATGAAAATTAAGTTATTTTATTAACAATGAGGAAGAGCAAAATTCAGTATTGAAATAAAACAGGGTATTAAGTTTCGCAAAATAATACAACTGTTAAAGCAGAAGAAAATTTACTGAAAAACTTGAAGATTGTCTATAGGCTCAATGTAGCTAGTCGTAACAAACACTGGATTTGAATACATAGAATGTTCTCCTTCATTGCATGTCAGTAATAGTCCACTTCTAGACATGGGCCTCTTCTATTACAGGAAATATTCACCTTAATCCCCACAACTTATTTGCAGGTAACTATTGTAAGCTATAAGAGTTTATGGCATTTCCAATTGTCTCCTTGTGTAGCACACAAAATAGAGTGATGTATTCTTTACTCCACAGTTATATTGAACCAAGGATATGTCAATTTTGAGATTGTACGCAAACTTTTTTTTTTTTAAATATTACTTGCTAACTCTAAAAATAACTACAATACATAAAGTTCAATAAAATGCTTTGGCAATACAAGCATAAATTAACACTATATTTGGAAACACTGTCCTAAGGAAGAATACAGTAACTCTCTGCATTATACATGTTCAGTCATGTTCAATATTTAAATATCTTACTACGAAGCAATCAAGTAAAAATAAATGGTTTTTTTTTCCATTCAACATTCCAAGTAGCCGTGGTAGCTCAGATGGTTAGCGCTCGCTGTAAGTTTCACAGTACGCGAGCAACCCGGGTTCGATCCCCGCCGCACCAATGAAATTAGCACTGCAATTTAAGTGCTGATTTACCACGTGCTCGTTGGTGAAGGAAAACACCGTGAGTAAACCTGCATGTCTGAGAAATCAAAAAAAAAATATTTCGAAGACATGTGAAGTTCGCCAACACGCATTGGGGCAGCGCGGCGGACATTTCCTTGCCCTAAAACCCTCTCAGAAATGAGAGGAGGCCTGTGCCCAGCCGTGGGACGTATATAGGCTGTAACTTTACTTTACTTTTTTACTTATTCCAAGTATGCTAAATAATCTAAATAAATAATTCAGAAATTTTAGATATCAAGTAGTGTAGTTAATGTGATGGAATTACATAACTATAATAAATGGATTTTCTTGGATTTTAATCTATACAAATAAATAAAATTGAAGTGTCTGTTTGATGTCAAAATAACAACTTTTTACTAAATACATATGAAAGTATATGCGGTGCTTATAACAAAAGAACAATTTTTGTCAGTCTGTCTACATATTTGTCTGTTTGTTCCGGCTAATCTCCGAAACGGCTTGACCAATATTGACTGGACTTTCACTGGCAGATAGCTGATGTTATAAGGAGTAACTGAGGCTACTTTTATTTTTGAAAAAGAATTAAGGGTACACGCAAAACTAATTAAAAGCTATGAAATGCAATCATAATAAATTCCATGCAGATGAAGTCGTGGGGAACAGATTGTTTTAAATAAACAAAACCATGTTTATTAACTCATGAAGCAAGGCATTTGTTAAGCACTAACAGTAAAAATTCTTTAGTAAAAATTATTAGGTACTTCCTTTAATTTCCTAAGTTTATTATTATTGTTATTAGAGCATCCTCTTTGAAATAACACAATGCACTTGCCTTACATATATTTATAGGGGTATTTATAATCCACTGTTACTTGAGACCACCATAAAACATTATTGTTGTCAATAAGAATGACTCAAACTTCAATAAGTAACTGCATTGTTTTTAAATATTGAAATAGGAATTACATAACGAAATATGTGAGTAAAATATTCCTTATATTAAAAATTATTAAAATATTGTAATTAAAAATATAGTAAATATTGCCATTGAAAAGTCAAACAATTCGTTAAAAATAAAATTAAAATAATTAGTCTTGCAACTATTTCAGTGCTTAAAATGTCTTAGAAAAATAAATATTTAATAGATAAGACACAAGAATTATCGTTCAAAAGTCGAATTGATTCACGTGTAATCTCATCAATGTGAATCATAGGAACTGGGCACCTGAGAAAACTCCTCGAAGTCGATTACAGGAAAACAACTTGAGTATTTATCTAGCAGAAACAAATTAATATTGCTATTCATTTAATTTTAAAATTATGATTACACTTACCATCTGTTCTTTTTATGTTGATGTTAATTCCAGACTGGATATTTACTGTACCGTCATCCATTTTTGCACCGTTTTATGCACCACATACACTATATAACATTATTTTGCAACGAGCTATAGTTGAAAATAGTTTAACACATTCGGAAATTACACATGAGAACCGGTGAAAATTACAAATTAATTTCTACACCGAGATTGACAGTTATATCGAGCTAGCTACACACTTCACACTGAAACGTTTAAAATTTATTTCACTACGGAACTCTATTGATAGCCAAATCAATCACAGACGTATTATATTTTAAATTCAAAGACTAATTGAAAATAGTTAAATCTAAACGGTAAAAAAGCACACACGTTTGAAATATTTCGGTTAGTGTGTACGAACGAATACGAAAATCCAAAATTATCAGTCATCAGTCAGAGAAGAATACTCCACAGAAAACCAACAACAATGCCACAATTTTTTTTTAATTTATTACATACCACGGATACAATGTTCTTTAGTCAAAATTTTATCTTGTATTGCCAGATTGCCATATTACCGTTTCTTCACTTTCCCTTCTCAAGTTCAGTTTATAGAGAAAAAAATATGCTTAAAAATTTATAATTTGTAGTCGATTAATAAATGGATTTTATTTAACATTTAGAATACAGTTTTAGACATGATATATCTTGAACTTGAATTTTCCGATGCACAGCTTATAACTTATTAGGAGTACCACACACTATTAGTACGGTACGATTTCTTTATTCTTTACTCATGTGCACAGAACACAACTACTTCTCTATGACATAGACTTAGAATATATTGGCGTATAGACCACCTGACAGCCCGAAAACGCGTGACCAATTTTGATTTGTCATTGTGTGCGTTAGCTAGTGATGTACATTTTACTTACAAGGACTATCGAAAAATTATTATTAAGGAAGCGGTAAAAAGATTTAAAAAAATTGTTTCGTGCATGAAGTTGAATAACTTCAAAATTTAACTGAGTTTTACCATGATAGTTCTAAAATAATTAAAAATATTCATATAACATGTTCCTGGGAATAAGCTGAACCTACCTGCCTTTTGTTGGATTTTAATTCAAATGGTTAAAATCCCAGGTGAATTTACCGATAAACTTAAAAACTCCCCAATAATCAGATCGGAAAGTTGTATTTTCGAGCTACGATCTTTGGAGAAAAATATTTACTGCCGTGGGCAGTTTCCCCGGAATTTCTCTTCTAAAATATTGTTAATATAAATAGGTAGATACTTAACTTAGTATATACGTATTTATATTTTTTAAAATGTTTTGATGGGGAAATAAACACGGGGAAATGGAGTACATAATGGCTGCTTTATTTTTCATATAAGTGTTACTTGTGATAATTACAAACATTTAATAATTAGTAATTAAATACATTATAGAACTTTATTTTAACATTCGACTTAATTATGAATGTAAAATTAATAATTTAACGAAGGAAACTTGTAGGAATCAGTAAAATAAGATTTAAAAGCCAATATGTTTATGAGGCTTCATCATGCTTCATGCTTATATTCTTTCATCTGTCCCTGAAAAGTATAAAGTAATTAATAAACTTATTATCATTTTAGCTGTATGAATTTTAAAACATAATGATCTTAACAGAGTAAAGTGCACCAAGTGTCTGAGGATACAGATGTACTCTCTATTCTCTCAATCTCGGTATGTTAAGAAAATAGTCACTCATTCATGGACTGACCGCGGCAAGTGCAACTTAATCTCGCAGATCTATTGATCTGCGCAGCTATTACTTAACCACGAGTTCCTTCTTCTCTACGACTAACGCTGTAGGGGATGAACCACGCTATTTAAGCCCTCGGCACAATGTCGCCGGCCATCAAGCATGAATCGGGCATCGACCGTAGTGAGTATCAAATACTATGGAACGTCTAGTAGCGCTTCTGGAGCATTACTAAATATCTATACCTAACTACGCTAATAGTTTTATCATTGTGACTTGGGAATATAATCCGAAGTTCCAAGCTCTGCTCAACCCTTGGGGAAAATAGCGTGATGCTATGAATATTGTACTAGTGTGACCGTGAGGCTGTGCGGTTGGTTAAGTAAGGTTATACATTTATTTTGGTTAATAAATAGATACTTAGTTGGGTTCATAATGGCTTAAAGAGGATAATCTCAAGATTTTTTGTCTTTAATGTACTATAGTTTTATAATGTATGAAAATTTGTCTATATTTATCTAAAGTTATGAAAGTTAAATTTTTGAAGTCTTATTGTAACAATATTTTACTTACTCGTACAAATAATAATAATTATTTGTACCAGTAAGTAAAATATAATATTAAGTTCTTATTTGCATTCCAACCAACCCGTCCAATTAACTTTAACCATTTTTCTAATTATAGAATCCGGAGAAAATCTGTTTGACAAACGGCAAAATAAAATTACATTTATAGAATGCAAACCGAGGATTTATTTTCTTGCTGTGTGGCAAGTCTATCGATTCAATATAAACATTCAAGATAAATATCGACATTAATTTTGATATGGTTGAGTCAATCCCTAGCGTACATGTAAAATATTTTGTATAAAATGTATTTACCAAATTCATGCAAATTATCAACAACGTGTCTTTTTTTTGCAAAATATCAAAATTAACAAAATAATTGAAAACGATCTGTATTTTAAACAGTATATAACATAAATTTTAACCAAAATAAACGCTTCATAACATTGACGACGTCTTGAGAATTTACCTGTGAAATGTGCAATTATCAGTATTATTTCTATTATTAACAACACATAACCACTATTACACTTTAACTATTACACTATTACACAAAAAATAACCACTATTACACTTTAAAAAATTAGAAAATATCTAGGAGCTATTTCTTGCGTGCCGAATTGTGCCGACCTGTCATTCAAAATCGGTTACAGAGTCATGAGATTTGGTATCCTTTTCTATCTTGCATTTTTGCCATAAGGAATTTTCTTCTCCCTTGCACACTATGTTGGTCTATACGCCAGTATATTCAAGTCTATGCCCTATCATGTGCTATAAGTATGCTAACTAACAATTGACATTTTATTTATTTATTTACATTTTACTCATTAAAAGTGACACTCAAAAGCCGTTATATTCTAATACAAGAGTACTCTAAAATATGCTCAACAAATGTTTTGTAAAACAAAGTATGCCGAAATTACAGTAAGTAACGTAATGTATATCCATTATTTTAATACTCTTTCTTTCTCTGCTAGATTTATGCATTACATATTTTATACAATCTAAACAAGAGTTTCTTCGTAACTTTCATCATGTGGTATAGGGCGACCCCAATAGATGGAGTGACGACCTGGTAAGATATGCAGGAAGTCAATGGATGTAGGTGGCTCAGGACCATGCTTTGTGTGATTTCTTGGGAGGCCTATGTTCAGCAATGGACTTGTAAGGGCTGTAATGATGATGATAATTCCAGACTGGATATTTACTGTACCGTCATCCATTTTGCACCGTTTTATGCACCACATACACTATATAACATTATTTTGCAACGAGCTATAGTTGAAAATAGTTTAACACATTCGGAAATTACATGAGAACCGGTGAAAATTACAAATTAATTTCTACACCGAGATTGACAGTTATATCGAGCTAGCTACACACTTCACACTGAAACGTTTAAAATTTATTTCACTACGGAACTCTATTGATAGCCAAATCAATCACAGACGTATTATATTTTAAATTCAAAGACTAATTGAAAATAGTTAAATCTAAACGGTAAAAAAGCACACACGTTTGAAATATTTCGGTTAGTGTGTACGAACGAATACGAAAATCCAAAATTATCAGTCATCAGTCAGAGAAGAATACTGCACAGAAAACCAACAACAATGCCACAATTTTTTTTTAATTTATTACATACCACGGATACAAAGTTCTTTAGTCGAAATTTTATCTTGTATTGCCAGATTGCCATATTACCGTTTCTTCACTTTCCCTTCTCAAGTTCAGTTTATAAAGAAAAAAATATGCTTAAAAATTTATAATTTGTAGTCGATTAATAAATGGATTTTATTTAACATTTAGAATACAGTTTTACACATGATATACCTTGAACTTGAATTTTCCGATGCACAGCTTATAAATTATTAGGAGTACCACACACTATTGGTACGGTACGATTTCTTTATTCTTTACTCATGTGCACAGAACACAATTACTCTCTATCACATAGACTTAGAATATATTGGCGTATAGACCACCTGACAGCCCGAAAACGCGTGACCAATTTTGATTTGTCATTGTGTGCGTTAGCTAGTGATGTACATTTTACTTACAAGGACTATCGAAAAATTATTATTAAGGAAGCGGTAAAAAGATTTTAAAAAATTGTTTCGTGCATGAAGTTGAATAACTTCAAAAATTAACTGAATTTTACCATGATAGTTCTAAAATAATTAAAAATATTCATATAACATGTTCCTGGGAATAAGCTGAACCTACCTGCCTTTTGTTGGATTTTAATTCAAATGGTTAAAATCCCAGGTGAATTTACCGATAAACTTAAAAACTCCCCAATAATCAGATCGGAAAGTTGTATTTTCGAGCTACGATCTTTGGAGAAAAATATTTACTGTCGTGGGCAGTTTCCCCGGAATTTCTTTTCTAAAAAATTGTTAATATAAATAGGTAGATACTTAACTTAGTATATACGTATTTATATTTTATAAAATGTTTTGATAGGGAAATAAACACGGGGACACGGAGTACATAATGGCTGCTTAATTTTTCACATAAGTGTTACCTGTGATAATTACAAACATTTAATAATTAGTAATTAAATACATTATAGAACTTTATTTTAACATTCGACTTAATTATGAATGTAAAATTAATAATTTAACGAAGGAAACTTGTAGGAATCAGTAAAATAAGATTTAAAAGCCAATATGTTTATGAGGCTTCATCATGCTTCATGCTTATATTCTTTCATCTGTCCCTGAAAAGTATAAAGTAATTATTTTATTTATTTATTTATTTATTTATTTATTTATTGCACCAACAAAGTACACACTATTACATGCAAAAATATCAGAAAAAGAAAAGAAAAAAAAAAAGAACATACAAAGTGCTACTTCAATTATAGGCGCAAACAACATTCTCTTAAAGTCTCGTACATTAACTTACGTTGAGAAGCAATTTAATTTATTTATATTAAAATGTATGCATTAATTATAAGGAAGTTATTATACAATTAATTAATTTATTAGTACTATTAACAACAAAAATAATAAAATTTTATCAGTGCATTACATTTAACTGTGTCAAGAAGAACATATTATTTAAAAAGTAATAAGTATAAAAACATCAATTAAAATTTAAACAAGTCGAAATGTCATTAAAATAAAAATTTATATTATGATTCAAAATTAAAATTGAATGTAAAAATAAAATAACACTCACACATATTTTAATTTAAAATTACATAATAATCGAATTATTCTGTTATAACTTGAGCTGCAAAACTTTTAAATTGTGTTAAGGAGTTTGAAAAATATCTAGCTGAGAAAAATCCGTTTTCAGTTTCACTAGATATAGAGTTGTGAATGAGATTGTAACCTCATCGCTCTGTTTAATGGAGCATACTGACCCAGCTTTGACTTAGCTGAATTACTTTAAAAGGAGGTTTCTTAAGTCTGTGTGGCTTTCTAGGTATAGCAATATTTACTCGAGATAAAAGATCAGGGGTGTCAAAATTTCCATTTATTAGCTTATACAGAAACATGACGTCAAGTAGTTCCTACGATGTTGGAGTGATTTGAGGCGAAATGTAGTAGTCGATCGTTGTAGCTTGGGAGTTTTGGCTGTTGCAACTGTAAGACAAATACCATAAAATCGCTTTGTACACTCTCTAAGCGTTTGATATATGTACCGTAGTGGATTCCATACAGTACTGCCATATTCTAACATACTACGTACTAGGCAGTTATATACCGTGATTTTGTCATGATTCTAAATTTTACAGTTTCGAAGAACAAAGCCCAACATTCTAAGAGCCTTATTTATAATATTGTCAATATGAATGTTGAAGCGTAGTTTGCTGTCAATGATGACCCTAGGTCTCGAATGTGGCCAACCTCTCTTAGCGGCGTATCATTGATATGATAGAATCTGGTTAGTAAGTGTCTCTTTCTGCTGAATCGCACTACTTGGCATTTATCAGAATTCATGCTCATTCCGTTCTCAGTACACCACATCGCTAAATTATTTAAATCCTCTGCAGTAATAATGCATCATCAGATGAATTAACTATTCTATATAATTTTAAGTCGTCGGCGAACATTGAGAATTTAGAGTGCTGAAAACATTTTCCAATGTCATTGATGAAAATGTTGAAAATAAAGGACCTAAGTGAGACCCTTGAGGTACTCCGGATTTAGTGTAAATGCTGGATTTATACCCCAGCCACAACTATTGATTGTCTATCTGAAAGGTATGATCTACACCAGTTTAAAACATACCTGCTATTCCGATGGAGGAAAGTTTGTGCAACAGTATCTCATGATTTACCCGGTCAAACGCCTTACTGAAATCGGTGTATATTGCATCGTATGATTTCCCGTGATCAACCCCCTCAACAAGGTCCTCGACGAATGAAACCAAGTTAGTTGCTGTGGAACGCGACTTTACGAAACCATGCTGTTGGGGTGCGATAAACTGTTTCAAGTGACATGAAATTATTGGGCACAAAAGGATTCAAAAACTTTCGCAAATGTTGGAAGTATAGATATTAATTTTGATATAGTTGAGTCAATCCTAGCGTACATGTAAAATATTTTGTATAAAAATGTATTTACTAAATTCATGCAAATTATCAACAACGTGACTTTTTTCTTTGCAAAATATCAAAATTAACAAAATAATTGAATATATTCTATATTTTAAACAGTACGTAACATAAATTTTAACCAAAAATAAAAGCGTCATAACATTGACGACGTCTTGAGAATTTACCTGTGATATGTGAAATTATCAGGATTATTTCTATTATTAACAGCACAGTCACACGGAACAATTAACCATTTTGGAAGAAAGTTACTTACTAAAAATAACCACTATTATACTTTAAAAAATTACAAAATATCTCGGAGCTATTTTTTGCGTGCCGAATTGTGCCGACCTGTCATTCAAAATCGGTTACAGAGTCATGAGATTTGGTATCCTTTTCTATCTTGCATTTTAGCCATAAGGAATTTTCTTCTCCCTTGCACACTATGTTGGTCTATACGCTAGTATATCCTAAGTCTATGGTAGTTTGTGAACCAAAGAGTTTAATAAGTATATACAGGAATTGTGAACTGAACTCGTCTAACCACAGATATAATAAAAATAGATAAAATAATATAATAAAAACAGATAAAATATTTTTCTTATATCTATGGTCTAAGCTCACTTAATTATTTATTTATATATTTAGGTATGCTTTATTTGCACACCAGGTACAATAAGACGGACTTAATGCAACATAGCATTCTCTACCAGTCTACCTCCAGGCTAAGCAGAGAAGATATTGTGGGTGCAAAGTACAAATAGTTTAGTAAAATATCTATGTCTACATAATATTACTATAACTACTACTACATACTAAGATACATAATTACACAAATGTTGCAGGTATATAGATATACCCTACTGTGTAATGGGCGTCTAAGACGCCCATTACACAGTTTGCTGTCAGTTTTACAACAATCACGGTTGTGATTGACGAATAACCTACCGTGTAATGCGGTGATTGACGGTTGCATGAAATTGATTGACAAATATCTGGATATTTTGAATTTTACGTCAATCAACTATCAGTAACGAATTTTGATTGAACGTGTAATGGCATTTCATCAATCACGCATCAGCAGGGTGATGCAACTTTGTATGAAAGCTGAAAAATCTGCACACAATCATGATTTTGTCAATGTGCATGTTGGGCTTGTAAAAATAAAGCGAGAAAAAAATATCGCTGTTTCTTTCCTTCATGTTGTTTTAAATTGCCATTTTAAAAATTAGATACAAAAATTCATATTATATCGGAAGAAACTAAAAATTTTAATTCTGTGTTAAGTTTTTTTTTGGTTTGCTTTTTTAAGTATAATTACATACATATTACTCTGAGATTTGCACAATTAATTTACCTATTAATTGATTAAAATTAAATTTTTAAATATTAGCAGAATTCTATCAAAAGAAACCATGAATTAATAGAAGAAAAAAAAATGACATTTGTTTGTCAACGACTTTCATATTGAAAATATTTTCTGAAATTTAATCAAATTTATTTCATAGGCTTAGATTTTAATATTTATTATTGATTCTTGCTTAAATTTAGTTATTATGGGCTCAGAATACATCATTTTCGTTTGTAGGCGAATACACAGTCATAATATCGTCGTGAATATACAGTAAAGATTTTTTGTGAGATGTTAACTCTGTATAAGATATTGACTATAAATGAATTCATTATTTCAAAATTTTATGCACGATGTGTGATCATCATCGAAAGTAAGTTAAGTGTTGTGCAAATAAAAAGCACAACATCATCTGATCACTTTCTGCAGGTTTCCTATAATAGGAAAAGAAAAACTTATGACAATATTGTGGTAAGTCTATAAACATTTTGAATTTATTGACCGTTAGTTGTAGGTATTATTACTATATTGACTTGAATTGTACCTGTTTCAGATCACGTATTTCGGCTGAGTTAAGTTTTCACCATGAGAATTTTGCTGATTTAAATTTACGTTAATGTCTCGTCTGTAAACTATATAACGATCGTCAAATAATTCCGTGTCCGAAACACTACTATTTAGCCATGTCTCTGTAAAACTATAACATCATAATTGCTGCACACAACCTTACTAAATAGCTCAATTGTTTTGGTTTTTAAGCCTCTTACATTCTGATAGAAACAGCTTAAGGGGCCCCTAAGTACAAACATATTCAAATTTAGCGGCATTATGACAACTTATTCAATAAAGCTATGTCTTTTACATATATATATCCTGACTGCTCATCCTTCCGCATGTATATCTTAGAATCCCTCACCCAAACGAATTTATACCCAAGTTCTTTGGCTTTGGAACGTGTTGCAGCATGCAAGTGCTTGTTCTCGCGTGTAAGATGTTCTACTACATA